>OX336424.1:22785172-24132100 GCA_946903255.1 Schistosoma spindalis
ATTCAATTTATTATTCCCACTGTAGTACAGTCGCTATTAATTCTAAATGCCAGTGACAATTCATCCAAATTAAAAAGAGGTCTAATCATGATGTTATTTAAATTCTACTATTTTCTCAGTCCATTTGTATACACTCAGTCATATTATACTTACTGCAGTACAAGCAAGTCAATTCTAGTACTTACATATACATTCATGAATATCAGCATTCTAGTTCTTAATTCATTTATTCTCAGTCAACCAGTATAAAGATAACGAATCTAACGGAACTTAGTCTAAAAAATAACTTACTCTTTGAATAGGCTATCAGTACTAAACTTGAGGATATCGAAATTTATATATTAAAGAAACCTATATGCTAAACATTAAATACAGTGTCGATCGTGTATTAATAACTAATGCCATCGAATCTTTCTGATTCTCCAGTCTTACCGTTGGTCGTTTTTTCAGCGTACGCAGGGAAGTTCATAATGCCTATTACAATCTTTCAGTAGACTACAATATCTTCTGAAAAAAAAAACACTCACTACTCTGAAAAAAAGATTCAGTCATTTACGACTTTGTGTCGACGAGGAAATAGTTTGTTCCCAGTCGGTGTACAACCTAAATTATTATTATCAACGGCTTTATTCAATATTATACTTTTGGTACAAAATGAGATTCTCAGCAAAAAAAGTATCTCAACAGGTTTCCTTTTTTTATTTTCTAGTCGATGCTGACGACAAATATTGAAATCTTGTAGTTATACTGTGCGACCGTCGTGTAAATTATTTAAACAGGATTCTTGAGTTATGATTACATCACAATTATGATACATGTTTAGATTGTGCAGTAATTGAAGAAAGTCCAACTTCCCAGTTAGTGACAGCCGGTTAGATACTAGCAGTTTGAGAACCGACGTCTGGTTAATGTTCATTCTTTTTAATGCATATTGCCAGCCACCACGATGTTCTCGATTGTACGTATTTGCAAATTGTGCAGTGAAAGGTCGTAAACGTTTTATTAACGCGCCTGAATGGATTTGCGTTTAAAAATATGATGTGTCAAAACAAAATACAGATGTCTTGTTGAAATGTAAAGATGACTAGAACGGGTAGCCCAGATGTATATGTAGTCCGCCAATTGCGTCTAACATGTTTCCAAGAATAATAAAGTTATGTCACGTTTAGTTAAAATTTGAGGCTATTTCAAAATCTTTTAATACTTCTATATTTTACATAAGAAATAAACATTTTACTTACCGTATCACAGTACACGAGAGTAGCATGACATACAGAAGAAAGGATATACTGAACGTTACCTAAAATGTCAGATATAGGCGTGATCTACTTCCTTTCAGTTTTCTGATGTACAATTACAAATAGTTGGTAATTCCAACCAGGATTACTGCAACCCGGAATGTATATCCATAATAATCACTTAATGAGAATATAACGGTAATGGGTAAACATAGGCAGTAGGTGCATTAGAGTTCGGTCTTTAGAACAGTGGATAATTAAGAACAAGAAGCATATATGTACATCAGTGACTTGTGAGCGATAAACATTGTGTAATTAATTGTGGGTTGTAAAACAAAAAATAAAAGGTCGTGTTTTCTTAAAAACAACATTATAGCCAATATTGATAAAGATACAAATCATGAGAATTTATGCGAAAATGAAAGTAAATAAAATTGTGACCTTGAACTTACTGACGTACGCACAGTAGTCTCGCCTGTAGACTTTGGCACGATCTAGGTATTATTTCGATACCACGAGTTTCTGAAGATCATCACTACTGAGTTTTGACGATTACATCACCATAAAAAATGTCGCAACTCACGAACTAATCACAGGAGTTTAATTCTTCGATGCAGATTCTAGAGTAAGACTTTTGTAAACAGGCTGATATCAGCCATTTATATTTTGACCGTAAGTTAAAGCAATGAACTATAGAGATAACTGATTTGATACTGAACTACACTTATGGATGAAAAAATCCAATCGACCCCTCTACGACCCTGCATCATCTGTTAATTCCGTCACTTCCCTAAGTATTGCAGAAAAGGATAAAATAACTTCAAATAGCATACCTGTATACAATATTATTACTTATAGTGATTCATTTCAATCATAAAATGCTGGAAATCTTTAAAAGCAAAAGCCTTTAGCACAAAACCAACATTGTGGTTCATATTCATCAATAAATCGTCTCTGTGCTAATACTGTCATTCAACTACTTAGTGAAGTAATTTACCATAGTAAACGTTTAAATAAGCGTTTGTGCTTTAAAAATAAAAGCTTGAATGCGATAATTAACTGCAATGCTTATTTTTAACGATTTCAATAAATACCACAATTAAGCATAAAACCCCACGGAAACACCCTGAGGTAGATTTTATGTCACGCCATCTTTACAAGATCTACATGTCTTCACGCTATTGATGCATTTCTCTGTAGATAGTGTCAAACAAGTGTACCAAGAGAAAAAAATAATAAACCACACACTACTCCTGGTTGCAAGCAACAAATACAAAACGAAAGAACAGAAAATAGGCAGGTAGCTATGTGATGAACGAGAAGACAGTTAGGGACAACCAATGTATTTTAAAATGAAATCACAGAGTATCTTGCTAAAATGTAAGAACCATACAAAAAATACTTCATTTGCAAACATTCCTTCAGTTGTCTCAAACCTCATCGTTCCTTCATTGCCATGACAATTACTCTGTTCCCGTTCTCTTCAATTTGAAACATCAAATGAATACTTCCTACTAAGTTCAGCAAAATTCGATCAACATATCTCAATCTCTCGATTTCGGGGAAGCTTCAATAAAGTAAAATCCTCGAATTTCCCCTGGGCTGAACATTTTGAAAGTTTCAAGTTATTTTCAGGAAATTTCTGAAACGTTTGGGGAAATTTATACTTTTCCTATTATTCGCCAAGAATTTGCAATGACGTCGAGAAGAGTCATTGAAGTTTTCTGTTACTTTGAGGAGCACTCAAATATTTACCAGACGTTTGTAGTGACCTACTTTTGTCAACAGAACGCGATTGGTTCAATGTAAACAATTATTATTATGACCAATTGTACCAGTGACTGTTTTACTGTGCTCGTTTGTTTAACTGTGCTAATGACAGCCATTATACTTACTGACTCTCCCGTTGACTTCGAACTTGTACGAATTCGGTTACGCTCAGTAACCACGCTTGTACTCGTTTGGCACGATCTCGGTATTCTTTCAATACCACGAGATCGCCAACAAATACATCTCGACTACAGCCATCATCTGCCTTCTGATTTTTGGCCTACCGGAATCTTGTTGGTCTATTGGCACGTAGTCTTGTGGCGGTGTTCATAGTCAAGCTCAACTCGACACCACGCTACATTTGGTGAGCCAAATCTTGGAACACATCTCAACTTCGGTCAAATCTTCTACATCTGGTGAACCTACATCTACGACCACTTGGCAATCGCAACCAAACCTTCCAAAGAAGTCAATTTTGCTGAGTCTGTCGCTTATCTGTCCACGTCTGTCATATATTTTCATATTAATTTTTAACATATAATACACTCGACATGACGGATAACGATAAGAATAGTATTAATATAATAGACTCCGATGTACGCGTACCGAATCCTCGGCACTTTTTATTCGCGTGACATTAAATTCCACGCCTTATTCGAGAAATTCCACGGAATAACTAAACCACTCGAGAAGATTTCATCGTTGACCAATCGTGTGGTACACCACATAGTCACCCGCGGACCACCAGTCACGGCAAAACCACGCCGACTGGCACCGGACAAATTAGCCTTCGCTAAACGTGAGTTTGACACGGCCGCGTCGAGATCGTCAGCATTGATCGTCTCAAATCAGCACACGTCGATGACAGTGCCCTACCCGATAACTTGAGACTCAATGCTAGACCTACCAAACCTTCTAGCGGGATCTCTACGTTTACCTCGGATCCCACGCTAGATACATCAGAGACCTCGTTCCCACGTCCCGGTCAACAGCACGCGTCATCTGCACCTTCTACGGACGAGACTTCCGTCTCACGTCCAGATCGGCAGACCACGCCGCCCTTGACCTCGGATGAGATCGCAAGCTCACGAAGTACGAACGAGACCACCGTCTCACGTTCCGGTCGCCGAGTACGATTTCCCGTACGCTTTCGCGACTAAACGCACAGTCAATAACGGATACGGTGTAGGATTATTCCTAACTACATGCATACTACACTTTTCTTTTTCTTGATTTTTTTTGTATCCTGAGCCCACGCCTCCGACCGTCGCCCGTTCGGTAACGTCGACTTCAGTCAACTTTGGCAAAGTCTGGTTTGGCCACCCAAGCCCTAGTCAACGCACTCAGTCGATTATCTGGTCTCGAATTCGCCTGGCATACGCTTGGTCGTTATGGTCGCGTCCGGTTTCTTGGCTCAACGTGGTTTCGTCCTACGTCTGCAGCGTTTTCTGGTTCGCATCCCTACGGACGCAATCATCAGATCCTGGATACAAACCACTCTGGTGTGGTATGCTAATTCGACCAACAAATACAGCACACTTCTCCTGGTACCGTTCTGCACAAGAGACTTTCGTCGGCAACTCGAGGATCAACGATCACTTACTGTTCCGCCAATTTCCTCCGTCCTACAACCGCACTTCTGCCGATCAGTCCCACGAATCAAACCACTACCTATCGAAAGTTTAAACTCTTTCTAGCGGGGGGCTCCTGTAGTGACGTACTTTTGTCTACAGAACGCGATTGGTTCAATGTAAACAATTATTATTATGACCAATTGTACCAGTGACTGTTTTACTGTGCTCGTTTGTTTAACTGTGCTAATGACAGCCATTATACTTACTGACTCTCCCGTTGACTTCGAACTTGTACGAATTCGGTTACGCTCAGTAACCACGCTTGTACTCGTTTGGCACGATCTCGGTATTCTTTCAATACCACGAGATCGCCAACAAATACATCTCGACTACAGCCATCATCTGCCTTCTGATTTTTGGCCTACCGGAATCTTGTTGGTCTATTGGCACGTAGTCTTGTGGCGGTGTTCATAGTCAAGCTCAACTCGACACCACGCTACATTTGGTGAGCCAAATCTTGGAACACATCTCAACTTCGGTCAAATCTTCTACATCTGGTGAACCTACATCTACGACCACTTGGCAATCGCAACCAAACCTTCCAAAGAAGTCAATTTTGCTGAGTCTGTCGCTTATCTGTCCACGTCTGTCATATATTTTCATATTAATTTTTAACATATAATACACTCGACATGACGGATAACGATAAGAATAGTATTAATATAATAGACTCCGATGTACGCGTACCGAATCCTCGGCACTTTTTATTCGCGTGACATTAAATTCCACGCCTTATTCGAGAAATTCCACGGAATAACTAAACCACTCGAGAAGATTTCATCGTTGACCAATCGTGTGGTACACCACATAGTCACCCGCGGACCACCAGTCACGGCAAAACCACGCCGACTGGCACCGGACAAATTAGCCTTCGCTAAACGTGAGTTTGACACGGCCGCGTCGAGATCGTCAGCATTGATCGTCTCAAATCAGCACACGTCGATGACAGTGCCCTACCCGATAACTTGAGACTCAATGCTAGACCTACCAAACCTTCTAGCGGGATCTCTACGTTTACCTCGGATCCCACGCTAGATACATCAGAGACCTCGTTCCCACGTCCCGGTCAACAGCACGCGTCATCTGCACCTTCTACGGACGAGACTTCCGTCTCACGTCCAGATCGGCAGACCACGCCGCCCTTGACCTCGGATGAGATCGCAAGCTCACGAAGTACGAACGAGACCACCGTCTCACGTTCCGGTCGCCGAGTACGATTTCCCGTACGCTTTCGCGACTAAACGCACAGTCAATAACGGATACGGTGTAGGATTATTCCTAACTACATGCATGCTACACTTTTCTTTTTCTTGATTTTTTTTGTATCCTGAGCCCACGCCTCCGACCGTCGCCCGTTCGGTAACGTCGACTTCAGTCAACTTTGGCAAAGTCTGGTTTGGCCACCCAAGCCCTAGTCAACGCACTCAGTCGATTATCTGGTCTCGAATTCGCCTGGCATACGCTTGGTCGTTATGGTCGCGTCCGGTTTCTTGGCTCAACGTGGTTTCGTCCTACGTCTGCAGCGTTTTCTGGTTCGCATCCCTACGGACGCAATCATCAGATCCTGGATACAAACCACTCTGGTGTGGTATGCTAATTCGACCAACAAATACAGCACACTTCTCCTGGTACCGTTCTGCACAAGAGACTTTCGTCGGCAACTCGAGGATCAACGATCACTTACTGTTCCGCCAATTTCCTCCGTCCTACAACCGCACTTCTGCCGATCAGTCCCACGAATCAAACCACTACCTATCGAAAGTTTAAACTCTTTCTAGCGGGGGGCTCCTGTAGTGACGTACTTTTGTCTACAGAACGCGATTGGTTCAATGTAAACAATTATTATTATGACCAATTGTACCAGTGACTGTTTTACTGTGCTCGTTTGTTTAACTGTGCTAATGACAGCCATTATACTTACTGACTCTCCCGTTGACTTCGAACTTGTACGAATTCGGTTACGCTCAGTAACCACGCTTGTACTCGTTTGGCACGATCTCGGTATTCTTTCAATACCACGAGATCGCCAACAAATACATCTCGACTACAGCCATCATCTGCCTTCTGATTTTTGGCCTACCGGAATCTTGTTGGTCTATTGGCACGTAGTCTTGTGGCGGTGTTCATAGTCAAGCTCAACTCGACACCACGCTACACGTTCATGGAGAAATCAGCCGAACTTTATTGAGAACTACCCAGAAGGTTTGCTTTATACTGTAGTGCCCTACTTTTAATCAACAGAACGCGATTGGTCTAATGGAAACAATTTCTATTTTAACCAACTGTACCAGTGATTGTTCTGCTGTACTTGTTTGTTTAACTGTAGCAAAGACTTTCTTTCTTCCGTTGACTGTGACTTTGTACGGATTCGGTTAAGCTCAGTAACCCCACTTGTAATCTGGCACGATCCCGGTATTTTTTCTGTACCACGAGATCGCCAGCAAATACATCTCGACTACAGCCATCAACTTCCTTCTGGTGTTTGGCCTACGGGGGATCTTATCTGTTAACTGGCACGTAGTCTTCTTGTAGTGGTGTTCATAGTCAACCGCGACTCGATGCCACACTACAATATAAATGTTTTTCTGAGGTTATTCAAAAAATTTGACTCTATTCTAATACCAGCACTCTATTGTTCACCAAATCAACATGTCTGCTGTGACACACATTTATAAAGACATTGAATAATGTAGTGTGCATAAGCGTTAATCACGGAACTACGTAAGTAATTCTTAAAAGCCAATCTAGTCGGAACACACAGGCACAATTTATTTTCGGTATCGACTTAGTACTATTTTGCCAATACTTGTAATAACAAACGCTATATGTATAAGCCTCACCATAGTTGAAAGGCTGATGTGTTGTAAAGAAGATCGCATAATAAAATCCAAAAAAATACACATTTATTTTTCAGGAATAATTAACATCCTCATATACTCGTAGTGATCTGCTTTTATGAAGAGAACGCGATTGGTGTAATGGAAACATTGATTACTATAGCCAAATGTACCAGTAATTGTTTTACTGTACCTTCTTCTTTAGTTGTACCAATGACACTTTTTCCGTTTTCGTGACCTTAAACTTACTCACGTACGCACAGTAGTCTCGCCTGTAGACCTTGGCACGGTCTAGGTATTATTTCGATACCACGAGATCACCAACAAATATATCCTAACTACAATCTGAAATTGTCCTAATATTAATCCCACGGAGGGATTTGACCTGATAATTGGCGCGTAATCGGTCTGTAGTGATGATCATAGTCAACTACCACTTGACACTACCACATACTTTCATTGGGGATTGAGTTGTTGGTATATTTTATGCGCAGATGTCGAACTTTTGTTAACAGTATTATATAAACAGACCAAACGATCCGTCTGCTGTGTAACCACGGTCATTTCAAAAGTTTCCATTCTCTTAGTTGACAAACAAAATGCCTACTATAATAACAATCATTGAGACTTGGAATGAACGCTCCCAGAAGCTAGTGTCGTATGAAATGTACGTTATGTATGAAAAGTAATGTACAAATGTTTGTTGACTTAAAAACTGAGGCCGATAAGTACTTGTAAAGCCAGCTGAAAGAATACGGTAAAAAGTAATTTAATGACAAACCTTTTACAAAGATTATTAAAAACATTTTGTTGTATTTGCTCCGCTTATTACTTAAATGGGAAACGGAGAACTACTACAAATCCTACAACGCAAAGTAAGCACGGAAGACTGGTACATTAAAATATTTATTAATCCCCAAACCCGGCCATCCTAGTCGAAATTGCAATCATTTACACATTTATTGTACACACATATTCATTATTAATTGGAAAAATGTCAGATACTTGAAAAATGCCTAGTCACAATTAATCACATGCTGTGAATAGCTGATGTTTAGTACACGACTATCACATCTTAAATAAACATCAAACTAAGATAAATCATTGTCATGTCGAGTAAAATTTCACACTAAAAAATAAAACAAATATTAAACTGAGTAATCCTTTTACTGAATTTAAGGAAACAGAAGTAATGTTGACCAAAAATCACAATAAGCCAATGTGATATTATTATTTTATCCTGTCATTTCACATATACAGATATTTAATAATGCATTTAAACACTATGAAACTTAACTTTCCTTGGGATTGCCATCCAAGCTTATTTACTCTACCCTTTGCATCGTATAAGGAACCCTGACTTGCAACATCCATCACTTATGTTGCTTCGTTTTCGGGATGGGTCTCACTTTTAGACCTCCATGTAAGCTATAAGTAATGACGCAGGCTAAACAAGGTTTCGTGGGCTTCTGAAGATCATCACTACTGAGTTTTGACGATTACATCACCATAAAAAATGTCGCAACTCACGAACTAATCACAGGAGTTTAATTCTTCGATGCAGATTCTAGAGTAAGACTTTTGTAAACAGGCTGATATCAGCCATTTATATTTTGACCGTAAGTTAAAGCAATGAACTATAGAGATAACTGATTTGATACTGAACTACGCTTATGGATGAAAAAATCCAATCGACCCCTCTACGACCCTGCATCATCTGTTAATTTCGTCACTTCCCTAAGTATTGCAGAAAAGGATAAAATAACTTCAAATAGCATACCTGTATACAATATTATTACTTATAGTGATTCATTTCAATCATAAAATGCTGGAAATCTTTAAAAGCAAAAGCCTTTAGCACAAAACCAACATTGTGGTTCATATTCATCAATAAATCGTCTCTGTGCTAATACTGTCATTCAACTACTTAGTGAAGTAATTTACCATAGTAAACGTTTAAATAAGCGTTTGTGCTTTAAAAATAAAAGCTTGAATGCGATAATTAACTGCAATGCTTATTTTTAACGATTTCAATAAATACCACAATTAAGCATAAAACCCCACGGAAACACCCTGAGGTAGATTTTATGTCACGTCATCTTTACAAGATCTACATGTCTTCACGCTATTGATGCATTTCTCTGTAGATAGTGTCAAACAAGTGTACCAAGAGAAAAAAATAATAAACCACACACTACTCCTGGTTGCAAGCAACAAATACAAAACGAAAGAACAGAAAATAGGCAGGTAGCTATGTGATGAACGAGAAGACAGTTAGGGACAACCAATGTATTTTAAAATGAAATCACAGAGTATCTTGCTAAAATGTAAGAACCATACATAAAATACTTCATTTGCAAACATTCCTTCAGTTGTCTCAAACCTCATCGTTCCTTCATTGCCATGACAATTACTCTGTTGCCGTTCTCTTCAGTTTAATCTTTTCAACGTTCGTTTATCAAGTTTTCCATTTCTGACTGTTTTTATATATTATTTTATCAACATATGTAATATACAACACAGTTACGTTAAATATGTTTTTTGTTTATGAATCGACGTGTGGGTTTTATGAAATTTACGTATTTAGTTCATATTTAAACTATGAAGCACTTTTCACTAGGTAAATTAAAACATCAGTGAAATTCTTACTATTAATTACCAAAACACTGTCACTTCAATTGTAAGTATGTCTATCTTCATATGATGAATAAAACTAAAAACAAATTTTATGTCTTCGGCTTAACTGAATATTTTTACAAGCGGATTAGTTAAGTGGGGTAAAAAAACGTATGTTTCTAAATAATCTTCACATTACGGGCAAAGATTAACATCAAAGGTATATAAATAAATTAAATATGCACTTAGTGGTTTTTATTGACTTGTACTAGAGAAAAATTTCATGTGGATTAGAAATTCAATTTGATTTGATTGAACTGAATAATTAAAAGGAGAATGGATAAATAACGAAATAGGTTGTATTGAACTTCTTTTTGAATTACAAATGATGAATAAAAAAATTTAAAAGAACATAATACTTGTTTCTATCAGTTAAACTTTTACTGATCATATGTCATAACTCCGCCTGTAGCTCTTTTAGAGTTACTGCCGGTCCCAAGCCCGAGTAAAGGAGGACGGTTGGGCATGGGGTTAGAGACCCCATTCCGTAGAAAACTAAGTCGCTATAAAAACGCTAGCCAGGAAAAACTTTAAACGTTGTCTATTGTTGAGTTTTAGTGGCTCATCGATCTGACTCCAATTTAGATGAACAAATAAATATGCCATGAATATAAACCTTCCACTTAACTCCATATACTACACCAAGGCCAACCCCGTTTGAACAATGGCGGTAATAATAAGCTAAATATGGATTGAGTTTAATTAATTAATTTCAGGCACTCATTTGCTCAGACAGATATTAAGCGGAAAACCTAAGCGAGGTGAAGAAGTTAAGTACCTCAACTTCATTTGATAAAGCGTGACTCACTATTTAAAGACAGACAAATATAAGCTACTGACATGTGATAAATAGGGTAAGCGATACAAACACATGTTCATATAAAAAAGCCAATATTATAAACAAATAACTGACAACACCAAGATGTGGCTCAAAAGGTATAAATAAATCGGTATATCTAGATGCTGAAATAACCCATGTGGAGTTGACATGGTAATAAACAGTGAAGATAAATTTCACTCTCATTCGCAGTTTTGACCTTGAGTCTGGCGAATAACCAAAATGAAACGGGAATTATTATTTACACTATTGTAATCCACAATGGAGGGCGTTTTACGTTCCCGGTCGCTTTTTCTGACTCACATGAACAATGTGAAGTTTTCTGCGACGAAAATGCCACTCCATTATGCTACGGACGTGTCAGGTGTAAGGCGGCTAGTCATGAGGGAAGAAAAATCACCACATAGAAGAAGACATACCTTCAATTAATTCTGTAATATGAAGTATTCCAAAATGTATATAACTGAGTGACTACATAAGCAAAGACTTAACCGTAATTACTGACTATGATATGGTCAGATGACTGGAAAATATCGAGTTTATCCCCATACTTTTATAAATCCACTGACACCAGAATAGATTCTACCCACTTGAATGTTATAACTTACTCAAAATATGACATAAAACATGATTTGTTTCCATCTATAGACATCATTTCTCAAACAATACACTAGGGACTCTATGCAGTTCAAATATGTGTGAGGTCAATTATAAATATCACTGAACAAAAGTTGTTTTTAAATTTCAATTTCAACGATATTTCTAGTATTTTTGTTTATTTATCCGTCCATACTTATTAGAGACACTATTAAAAACCAATTATCTAATTAGATTAATGCACATTTAGTTTAAATAATATTTTAGTCATAGGATGCGTTCCAATTTAGCACATTAACAGTATTGTATATCTATTGTAATGTTAAGTAAATCAACGCGAACAAAATTCAAAATACAGTGAAAAATATTAAACATTGGTGATTGTAACATAAAAATGGTTGTCTAAAAAATTCATCATGAAGTATAGAACGATGTTTACGGAAAGTTTTAAATGAACAACTGGTTAGCGAAAAACATATCGTTATCCATCTTACGTCCAAAGCTGGAAAGGTAGAATTAATACAAAGTTAAAACGGCACTGAAAAGAAGACTGCTTGAAGCACAACTATCTTTAGTGTAAGATAACAAATGTTCCTCGAACAAAGCGACAGTGGATTAACAGACTTCTAAGGTCACCTTCAAATGTATTTAACAATTTATATATACATGTGGGAGTAAATACATAGAAATGACTGAAAACAAATTCATCAATATGATTTTTTGAACATATTCCTTAAAAGTTGTGTTTGAAAGAAAATACTTATAACAATGTTGTCACTAGGCATTTAATAGATAGTCGACGCAATATAAATATCACGAAAGCGTTTACGATAAATAGCAAGCAGCGAAAATCGTTTCTAATCTACTTCACAGAAGTCATCGCCATCAAATGCTTTAGACCTGACTTTTGTATGCACGAAAAAATGTATGATAAACCGCTCGTTAACACCTTAAGACAGATAATTTTAGCGTTAGTCAGTTACACAATCTCTTTATGGTATTCCATAACACTAAAAATCGAAGTATTCCATAGTCATTCATTCACAATGTTAATTTTCATTTCATGCTAACTGAATGTCTTGATTATCACTCATTTCGTAATAGTTTGTTTTTATTCATTGTCTCATTTATAACCATATCTCTTTCTTCATATTACTCTATATTCAATATAGATATACCAATCGGCCTTAACTATTATGTTAAATATGTTATTTCTTCATCTAGTTACTTATATTGCAGTGAACAGAACACGAGTGGGGCTAATCGAATGTATTTGACATAAAATTACAGGACTTGTTAATAAAACTTAACAATCATGTAGTAAATGCTTAATTTGCAAAATGTCCATCAATTGTCTCAAAATGACTCAGACTTCATTGTTCTTGTAGTTTCATACAAATTTCATTCTGTTTTTCATTGTTTACTGTTCGATCCTCTTGTCTCTCTGTTCACGACTAACATCATATCCTACTTATGTCGATGTAAGTAGCACACACTAAAATATCATTTCAAACTAAACTTCATTCATCATGGTATGTCAACACATTGTATGACAATATTAACGCAAAAAAAGTTTAAGTCGTTTGTGGCTGATGAAAACCTGGAAATCTAATAATGATTTCGTGTTATTCTGTAAATTATATTCTTGTTATAGTTAAATTTATCAACAGATCAAGATGTAAGAATATAAAATGATTAAAAGTTTATTTTATATAGTTGAAATAGTCAAACTGAAAACGTTCGCTATATAGAAATTAACTCATCAATTAATGTGTTATAAAACAAGCGAAATATTTGAATGATTAAAAAGGAGCTTACATTTATAATATTTTTCATAATGTATGTACGTTTTAACAAAACTTCCCAATTGTTTGTTTGTTTGTTTTTTTCAAACGAATCATTTTGTAAATGCGAAATAATTCATCTATAGAATATAAATGCGACGAAATTCTTTAAATAACTAAACAAAACAATTATTTATGTGATTTGTATTATACAACTTTGATTCTATTTTCTTTTCTTTTCTTTTCTTATCGTTTTTTTGTTTTCATAACACGCATCAGTAATATCGTGCATACGATTAACTAGACTAAGAAGAGAAATGATGATGATGATCATGAAGTCAAAAAGAAAGGAAAAGAAAAGAGAATTGAAAATGATGTCAAATTACAAATTAAAATAAATTTCTAACAAATTAATCAACTCAGTGTAAGATGTTTTATTATTAAGATTACATTACGATAATTAGTAAAATATTCTGGACTGAACTGGCGAGAAGCCACTCTTTCAGAGGACCAATATGAACTCAAAGCTGACCCTAGGTTGTTCATATTGGTTTATGAGTCATTGGTCTGGTCAATACATCGGTGTTCTGATTATCGATCCTAACACATAATAACTAATAGGTAATAAGGACATAAAATTGGCACCTTGGATTCCTTTATCCACATCATAGCATAAACATAGGGATAAGCGCTCTCATGGGAGAGCTGATGGTCACCACTTCCTTCACTCGTATTTGCTACATCTCTTTTTTCATATACGATAGGCCATTATTCGCCACATAGAAGGCTGTCTACTCTAGCTTATTCCAGTCAAGTTCAAAACATACTCTTCAGATATAACTTACAGACCCAAACTAAACTTACACAATTCATATACGTAAGCATGCAGAAACAAGTACCCTTTACGATTCTATTGCCTTGAAGTGTGAGTCTTCGAGTAATACAGGTTGCAACAGAGTGGTGGATTAGTCCAATCTCCATTGACCTCCCAAGTTGGCACGTGAGGTTTCCCCATGGCATAGAAAAGTCACGAGGTAGCCTTTTGTTGTAGCGGTATGTTTCACAACTTTATTGGAATGAGTTTCTGTGAAACTTTTTCGTCATTCAGAGACATTACTACTGTTTTGTCTGTTCAATATCTTACTTCAAGTATATATTGGGAGACTGCGTCCATAAACGAATTTGTGATAAGCTTAGTTATGAAGTTAGAAAGGATTAAGGTAAATGTATCAAAGTCAGCTCAAACAGAGAAAGTTGTTAGGTCTAAGTAATTTCTTATCATAGCTCCTTATCAGTAATGGTGGAGGAACCGGTTGGTTGATTAGTTATACCACTAACAATGTAAAGAATAAGAATATGACAAGAAAAGTATTACCTGAACAGGTAGAATTATGGTGTTTGTTTCGTATCGATTATCTCATGAGAAGGATGACCAGTTTAAAGATATGTATCTGGAGAACGTCATACATGTAATAAATAACTTGCCAATTAATTTGTACGTTTGCAAAAACTATCGAAAAGATTTAACTGAACTAGGTATTGTGTTTTATCAGTGACGGTTTATATGAAATAGGTCATTTAATCATTCAATGTGTCAATTTTATTAAGTGCTTTAGTGACCCGTCTTTTCTCCTTGTAAGTAGAACATCTAGAAAGGCTATTCTACCCTCATTTTCCTTAATACATGTGAATTTAATTATTTAACTTTATTTTAAAGTCGTCATTTACCTGTAATATAAGTTTGTAGACGAATTGATGTACATTTAAACCAATATTCAACATATGTTGCCTATAAAATATTATTTCTGAATTACAAAATCAATGTTTCGTTTGTCACCAGTTTAAATTATCATTGCATCAAGTTTTTTCATTAACATGTTACACTTGTAGATTTTATAAGGAAAGTTTTGTTACCACTTAAAAGCAACATTGTCAGTATTAACTTTAAATCTAAGTGTCTTTTTAAATTTCTTCATAAATATTAAACTAATTTGTTCTGAAATTGAGGCTTGTGATCAAAAGTCCTCGAGTTAATTTTATGTACATGTAAACCTACATCTTAGACATTCCAGATTGAAATCATATTTTTTTACGCACATTGTTAAAACGACGATACACAGAATCATCTAACTTCTAATCTACTTTCGTTGATGTATATGTGAATGAGATGCCATCTATATTCCCTCTATTACTTCCTTCAGTAAACCAAATTTATTTTCTAAATAGTGTTAGTAATGCCTTTCGAATCCCTTTGACTATTATATTTTAAATTAATTAAATGTTTTATTTTTCTAGGAATGACTTGAAGCGCTTTTCCTACTTAATCAGATTATCTGTTTTCTTATTGTTGAAGATTCTTAGGTAGTGAAAGTTGACATTTAGTGAACCTGTAAGGATAGTAATTTGACTGATTTTCTTCATTTTCTTGTGAAATAATACTGCTGTAGGAAGTGTTATTTCTAATAAATAAGCAATATACACTAACAACATTTTGTTAGGTTGTTACTGTTTCGATAGATTATTTGATTTGTATAGGTTGAGTCCCCGTACATATACATATGAAGTTTTCATATGTTTGATCTGTTGGTCATGATAACCTCAAACAAAAATTTTTAATTTAGTTTCTCTATTGTCGCAAAAATGACCTCATCGCGAATGTTCTCTATCCGTTGAATACTTCGATTTGTTTTTCATCAAGAATCCTGTCAGCAAGTTAAGAGTTCAAGTGTTTGGTTTTGAACACAGCTCTTATCATCAGTTCACATATAATCCGTCATAAACACTTTTTTTCTCTTAGAGAATAAACCTAACCATTGTGGTTGTAAACTTTTGTAAAATGCTGGTCTTTGGCCTCCATTACATTTGAGAATTCTCTTGTTTTATGAGGATTTCTAAAAACATTTATGATAGGTTACCTATTGAGGTATGGTGACTTTAGTAAGGAAAAAAATGTAAGCTAACGACAACATAACACAAATAGATAGTATCATTTCCCGATCACCATCTCATATCTATAGAAATTTGTTTCTTTTAACTGAAAGAGTAACTAATATATCTTGTTTATTACTTAAGTTCCCTTGATGGCTCTTTCAGTGAATTTTACATTGTATTCAATGAAATAATTTATCATGGACGAATTTCTAGTTCAAAAACGAATTTTTTCTACCAAGAAATCAACAAAGATGATAACAGTTATTACTGTTATGTAAATCACATAGTGTTATCAAAATATTATAGTTTATTTAAGAAGCTATGATAACGTTTCTCAATAAGAATCATACTATTGTTATTTTCTATGAAGACTGAAAAACATAAAAACATGTGTTTAATTCACATCAGTACAATTTTAGTTGTTTTTTTTCTACTGAAAACTGGTGTAAAATTTCAAGGAAAAAACAAATTTTTTTGAAAGTTTATCGATTTGATTCTGCTTAAACTAATCAGTGAAAATTTGGTTTCCAAAAACATAATTTACTGAAGTTATACTGTTGTATTTATATTAATTTAAGACAATATGGTAGTCGGTTAGAAAATGGAGTGAAATTATATCAATAAATCATTCGGAAATATCAAATACTAAGAGGAGGTTGTCTAATGATCTCGTAGCCAGTGAAAAAATGCTGAGGTGAAGATAGTTTTGAGATCATTGTTCACTCGATGTATATGGATAAAAAAATGAGTGAGTGATTATGATCTTGGCCGGATGAGGGATTGAACAAATAGCTTATATATATATATATATATATATATATATATATATATATATATATATATATATATATATAAAGCTTGAATTGGTGGATTGTCAAAGCCTTTTTATTCAGTAAGTTTTTAAGATGTACCCTCTTTGAGTCAATGGTTTGAGTCTATGGATAGCTTTAGAAGATTATTCTGGGGAGACACCGTGACCAGAATTTACACCTCCGGTGATCTTTTTGACAGCCAGTTGGAATAGATCTCGGACACGTTTTAAATACCTGGTTTTGTGTGGAATATTTGATTTCTTCCTCAAGCAAACGTAAAGTATATCCTGATGTTGTTCTCAACGAAAGCTCACCTCTGATACTTCTAAGAATTGAAGGCGAGAGCGATTCGTAAACATTTGTTATTTACTGCAAGCTGAACAGCTTTTCTATACCCCAAATTAATAATAATCGTGTGTTCTCCAGTGAACAACTTCGACATGAGGTTAGCTGAGTTCTGATAAAACCTGTGATCGGCGGATCCTAAACATATTCAACATGACTTAAACTACATAATAAGGATTGATAGTGGTCACACAATATCTTAAATTGACTGAAGTCGGAGATTTAAACCATTTAACTCAAACCCATCTGTCTGAAGTTCAGACGCTTATCATAAGGCTTAGGTGTCTTGGGTCCAGGCCCTAGAGTAGTTGTGAATGTATATTACAATAAACTAATACTGCGATGAAATAGCTCTCCAGTGCTTCCTGGTTTTAAAGGTTGTATTACTAAAATCGGTCTGTTGTATAAACTATGTAATGGTGCACCACTTTATGCAATGTATAGTGACACACACTTAATTTTTATAACTAGAATAAAATATTATATATATCCTTTTTCTATGATTTTGTTTACGTAGCACACTCACGTTTGATATTTTTACTGTATACCTGTATCAGTTGTGAATAGACTTTGTTTGTTACCTTATTGATGTTTCCATTACTTTCGGCATCTAAACAAATAGTATCTATACGATTCAGTTTCTGCTTTATTGGCCACGGCATTGACTAAAGAGTACAATAGTGTTGTAATGCCCTTTTAGACCACATTACAGTGCTTGGCACTAGTAACCTAGATGACATATAATCAACGTTGTTGGTTATATACTTCTCTTTATGCCGTCAATGACAAATCCAAAAGGAGAATATTTAATAGTTGAATGAAGTCCATTTATGGTCGTTACTCAAAAAGAAGGTCTGAAGTAAAACTTATTACATAACGGTTGTGATTATATTTTCATCCGATATATTACTTGGTTCTAAGTGTCATTTTCGTCTATTCTTATTTGCTTATTGTCATTTCAGTTTTTTTTCGGATTAATATTTGTTTTGCATTTTAATTATCTCTTTTGCATTCAGTCAGTTCTACTACAGATGTCACATAAATAGGCAATTCAGAAATAATACATTAATAGTTTATTTTATTGTATATGCATTACTAATTTTGTACTTGATGCTTGGAACTGTTTCAATTTATGCAAATAATTTATTAATTCTGAGTTTTACAGGTATGAAACGATACATCAATCAAAGACGATTCAATTCAGTTAGGAATCCAATATTCTAATAACATGTTCCGTAATGGTAGGAGTGCATAAAATACCTCTAACTTAAATCTCACTCAAAGTTCTTCTTTATTACGATGGATCAGCTGTTTATTGTAAGTTTAAAATGTGCATTGAATCACTGTTTCATCAAATGGTTTCCTGAAAAACATTATAAAATAATATCACTTGAATAATGTTTATTCTAAATTCTTTTGAGTATTAAATTAATAATTTAAGTATTACTGATGGAGTATTATATTTCCTGAAAATTAACCGATTTCATTGTAAAAAACAAGAGCAAAAAATGTAACTTATATCCAGTTATTTACTTTAACCTCTTTCCTGATATTCTAATGTTAATTTATTGCAGAGTAAATATTTCGAGTAATTTTGATATTAATCAACAATTAGTTTGGCAATTTATCATTTCTTGTATATTACCTATTCCTTAATCGATTGTTCATTTTCGAAATTTCTAGTGTTGCGATAAATATAGAAGGCTACTATTAAGGGTAGCAGTAAACTTTTACAGCTTGAACTAGACATCTTAACTTTTCGAACAAAATGGATATGATGGTAAATTCCATTTTCTTGATCTTCACAATCAGCGTGATTTGAATGGTCATATAAAAAGTTCTATTTATCGAAAAGACTTCTGTACCACACTTTATTTAAGTTTCAATATTTTCTGGCCAATAAGCAAAAAACATGTTTTAGTTAGAATTCTATTCAGCTATATACTGTGTAGCCGTAAATAATTCCCCAAAATCAAATAGCTCTGTAAGTTTTCGACATTGGACGCTGACCACAGTTTTAGTGGACTCATCTAGCTGAAGGTGCTCGGTCAAGCATCCGCACCAGATCACGTGTGGGAACGCCGTGCTCAACATCTGCCGCAATCGCTAGCCAGATTAGTGCGAACGATCCTCGATATATTGATAGCTTATCAAATATATCTTCGATCTCCTCACTTCTGTCTTTTGATTTTACTTGGTGGGTGCGCTTCGTATTAGAAGGTGTTACTGGTTAAAGCGTTGTCAAACTCCGAATACCTAAGGCATCTTCAACTGAAACTGAAGTAACTATAGTTGAAAAGTGTCTGCGAGATAATGTCTGTCCACAAAGGCTTACCAACAAGCACGGTCAAACAAAAAAGAAAGAAATGAAACTTATTATGGTCAAGAGAAAGCCAGTGTTTTTAGAGCTCAAGTTCAAACGTGATGAAATAGGTAGGATGATCAATTCTAGTTTAAGTGCTCCAATGAAGAGTACACATCTAGCAGACAAACCGTTTTATCAAACAAACTGCCCATCAATGGGGGAAAAAGCGGACAAAAAGTCCCACTTCATGTTACCGCCTATTACATTTACTGGTTTATGTATTTGTGCTTACATAGAGTGAATAGAAAGTAGAATTCTAGTTCGTATCACAGAGTATATTCCTTCAAAATTGAAGATTATCAGGTCAACGTATTTTCAGCAGTGATGGTTTGAAATCGTTAAAATTAATCAAGACTCAAACAACTAAGTTGCTAATTTGTCCTGAGGTCATCACTATTAAAATATTGAAATCGAACCGATGTATTTAAAAAGATACAGTTGTGAAACTCTCGTTACCCTGGTAACCTCTGATTTTCACCATTCAATTTTGCAATACCTTGTTTCACATTATCTATAACAAACTCCTTTATTTCATTTCAAAACCATTTTTTGAGTAATCTAATTTTATGGTTGTACAAGAATTTTTAATTTCTAAGACCGTGTCGTCGGATTTTTTTATAGTTTGTAACATGTAAATGTTCATCCACTTAACTACTTCATAATTCTTCCAAATACGTTATCGTTATTCTACTGATCCCCATTATTATGATATAAACTATAAACATTAGTGATAAATAATTATTACAAATGTTTCTTGATTGTCAGAAACTTCCATGAATTCACGAGCTAATTGAATTTAACTTATGTTGTTACGGTAGTTATTTTCTTCCTTAGTCACCCGTATAACTGTTATGTAAAGCAATTTAAATCATTCCCTTTAATCATAATATAACTCTGATCTGTCCTTTCTTTTTGTTGCAGCTTTTTCCACTGTCGTTGCTAGGTGTTCAACGTATTTCAGTTTGTCAGCTCTACTACTCCTCTTCACTTGCTTGTTTTTTCTGTTTATTCAGCTTGTGCCTTGACTTGCTCTGTTCTTGTTCGGCCGTTGTTAATTGCTGTCTTCGTGTTCTTTCTTGAGTCATGTCCAGGGTTTCGATGGAGATCCACTTCCTAAGATGATGCTTGTTGCGGCTCAGAACCTCCTGACACGTTGAAGTTAGTGCTCCTTTTATTCCTTTCCAATTGTCCTCCACAGTAGATTTTTTCGCGTACATCTTTTAAGGCTTAAAACCTGTTGTTGAGAGCTATCTTGAATTCGATAAGTTTGTCAGCATCTCGAAGGAAGTCTGTATTGAACCTTCGTAATGCTGATTCCCCAGTTGTCCAGGGCTTCTTTAGCTTTGGTTTAGATCTCCCATCAGGATGATGTGGTTGTGTCGAGTCACAGTTGACTATGATCACCACTACAGATCGATTACGTGCCGATTACCAGGTTAAATCCCTCCGCAGGATAAATATTAGGACAATTTTAGATGGAATTTAGGATATATACATATAATTTATATACATTTATGTATAATTTTTATATATTTATATTTATTCACTACGTACAACAAGAGGAAACTAACTTTTGGGTATGAATGAAGAATCGCTAATTTGAAACAAAAATTCATTCCTAATTCATTGCCATATCTCCACTTAAAGTTGAAGTAACGTATTTTAAATGAATACAGTATTTGTTATTTAATTATAGTAGAAATATTCGGTACGGGTGAATGACAAATGTTGTTAAGGAAAGAAACTGGTATCCAGTATTTCACAACCATTTTTAGTTCATCTCTTACACTGCATGATCCACCCTATTAATAATGATAACAGTGATTAACATGTGATCGACCAAGACATTTGAATATCATTCTCTTCTATATGTAATATAAACTACGACTCGTTTTACAAGTTGATACAACATTCTACATCAGTCTGCTCACTTTGTAAATTAAGTCGTCAGTGTAGTAATTATCAAAAGTTGACTTTTTGTTATATGGATAATTTTCCTCGGCAAGTTTGCTAATAATATATTCGAACTGCTTCAACTCAATCTTAGAGAATACACAAAATCTATGTATATTAGTCTGTACCATGTAAAAAGCACTTAACATGACTTAATTTATGTAAACAACAGATAACACCAATTGAACTTATGACCTTATAAAAAATTACCAAGTATTTTATTGAAAAATTCATAATTAGATTGTTTAGAACATCACTGAAATTCTGTGAAATCAATAATTTTATTGTTGAGTAGTTTCTCTAAAACAAAAAATATTTAAGCTGACAAATATTTTCAATAATTTCATCATCAAAGCCTACAGTTAGTTCATAATTATTGTGATATTTTACAATGGCCGAAGTAAATCATGCATTAATGAATTTGACAGTTGTATATTAAGAATGGTGAACTGTTGCATCTGTTACGATATGTGTATTTCAAGATAGTGTCATCTGGAAATTAGAAAAATTGTCTAATACAGGTCAGAGTGATTCATAGTAAAGTGTCAAGTTATAAGGCAATGAATCATGTGACTAAAACGCATAGAAGTTCGCCTTTTTAGTGGAGATAACAATAATAACGTTGTATGTATATATAATAAGAGAGGTGTCGTCAAGGTAAATATTATAAAAAAATCCATGTGAACTGGCAAAGATGAATGTGTAGATCAAGAAAGATATAAACATAAAAGGAATTGAGAGGTTTACAATATCCAATATAGGTATCTGGTGACCTACTTGTGAACCAAAGTAAACCAATAGGTTGAATATGTCTCTTTTGGATACATAAGGTAGGTTTTCTGGAGTCGATCCAAATGGCTTCAGCTATGTAGTGGAGCCGTTATGTTGCTCTTTTAGGCAGATTATTTGAAACTTGGTACAAAACCGAGAAAGCTTCACCTATTTTAACACGATGCTAGCTATCTATCAAGTGAGAAAGGATGGGACTGCTAATAGATTTCGTGACTCCTATTCACAATCATGCTAGCACATGTTCACGGGCATGAAAGGATAAAGGCCTCTGAGTATGGCTTATGTGATTAGCTCCACATGAGCATTTGGATTGGTGTACATGAAGGAGGCAATCATCGGTAATCTATTCTTGATTTGTCGTGTAAGCACTGGTTTGGTTGAGATTAAGTGTAACTTGGTAGTGTGAAATGTCCTTTCAACAGACCTTTTGAACTAACATGTTAAAATGTCACCCGCTCTGCCCCCTATAAGGTCGAGTTTTAGACAGATGGTTGTCTTGCTGACCATGTAAGAGTTTGTTCAATTTTCACCTTCTGAAAGAAATTTTTTGAGGAAATTGTTTGAATAGACACTATTTCGTAATGTACCCTTTAGTTTA
Organism: Schistosoma spindalis; assembly: GCA_946903255.1. NCBI lineage: Eukaryota > Metazoa > Platyhelminthes > Trematoda > Strigeidida > Schistosomatidae > Schistosoma > Schistosoma spindalis. The sequence continues at coordinate 22,808,343 of OX336424.1, forward strand.
TCTATTTCACCATCTACACTATCCTCAGAACATAATAGTTTGATGCTATGGCCATAACATCTAACTAAATTAATTTTGTTTTGAAGAGGTGTATAGCTATGAAAATGGGTATACTAACCCGTCTAAGTATTCTTCTTAAAGGCATATTTTATGGAACCATCTATCCTTCTAGCAAGTGGAGCGTCAAGGAAAGTGACACTACTACCGTTCCCCTCTTCACTGGTGAATTTAACAGTTGGGTGAACATTATTGAAATCATCGATACGTTCATCATGCATCATCAGTGCGTCATCCATGTATCAACAGTAATAAGATGTCTTTTAACTACTCGTTTTCCAGTTTGGCTATAAAGAAATTTGGGAGGACCACGTTTGAGGTTGATCCCATTGCTGCCCTTATTTATCTATAAAATTCGTTGTTATAAGTAAAGCAGATTTTCTGTGTGAATTTAACGGAAGCTCCTTTTATCTATTGGGATGGGTATCTCTATTTTCTTTCCTAGCAGTTGTTCAGATATATAGTCAATGGTTTTTATCAGTGGAATGTTAGTAAACACAGATGTTATGTCAAATGATGGCATGGTTTTGTCTTTTATATTCATGCGTTTTACTGCACTCACAAATTCGAATACGTCTTCAAGCGGCTCATATGTCTGAATCTATCCCTCATTCTTCGTACTTCTAGAACATGAGTTGTACATAATTCCTTTAGATTTTGAGGGAGATCTTTCATGTAATATTCCTTTCTAACTCAACAATATGCATTTAAAGAGATTCACTTTGACTTGGAGTATATATTTTTAAGAGACTCATGATCTTAACCATTGAAATTACTATAATATCCACAAAAACCCATCTGATATTAATCAACATATGCTCACTAGTGACTGGCTTCAAGAGGTATATCCTGGAGTTCTAGTGAGAAGTAGTGACCAGTGGAGTTCAACCAGGTCTGTTGTGAGATAGTAACTCACTGAAGACAATGGTGGATGTGTAGTTCAATTTCGTGGATTAGTTGAAGTCAGACATTAACACCGTTGGATGCCGGCTCAGTGGTCTAATGTTTAAGCGTTTGTGTGCGAGGCTAATAGGTCCTGGGCTTGAATCTCATGAGGCAGGATCGTGGATTCGCACTGGTGAGGAGTCCCACAATGGGACGAAACGGCCGTCCAGTGCTTCCAGGTTTTCCATGGTTGTCTAGCTTCACCTGACTCATGATCTTAACCATTGAAATTACTATAATATCCACAAAAACCCATCTGACATTTATTATTACGTTTAATTTTGTATAGGCGAAGGGATTCTCAATAGTCTTTAGGATATCAGTATGTAAAAGTACAATTACGGATAAAATTCAGACTGGTTTTCGCTTCTGTGATTTTTGAACTATACTTCAAGTATTCATTAAGTCCTCTTTTTAAACTGCTAATAGTTAATGCAGAATAAGTTAATCAAGCATTCAGTACGGAAGTGATTTTGCTGAACATGACTCAATTGCATGAGGTCGAAAGAAACTGGGAGACCGTTTCTTAAGTTATTTTGAAATGTTGCTGTGATAAAGACTTCAAAACAATGTTTATTGAACCCATTAATATGTTTCGGCTGAAAAATATTGTGAATAATTGGTTGGAAATCACATAAGCGGTACGATAATTAAATGGAAATCCCAGAGAGATCGGTACAAAATGCTATTGCTTTTCTCATTCACTTATTTATATTTATTCTTTTCAAAAGTAAAATTAAATACCACGAAATTCATACTCGCATAAAACACAAAAATGAGCAGTTTTGGAAGAGAGGATCGAGGGAGGGAGGATTAGATGAGTTATTTGAATAAATATATATTTAAGTGGAACAAAAACAAAATCAAAGTGGAATAATCATAGGTAATTTTGTGAAATATTTGAAATAAATAGATCAGAAACCCATAAATTAACTTTTTGCAAAACATATTTAACGTCTTAACATCAATAGTACAAAAGGTGTGATAAATAAACCAATAGATGCTGCCATAGACACTGAGTTAGCCACAATACCGCTTGTGTGCAGAAAAATATGTTGCAACAGACTGAATAAACCAGATATAACACTTGAAATACCATTCAATGTGCCAAAATAACGTATTGGAAAACCTGTCAACAAATAACTGACATACGAGCTAAACATTAATGATCGAACAATAACTAAACAGACAAATGCTGTATAAATTGCAACCGTGTTGGGAATAAACATCATGGTACTTAAAATAACAGCAAATATGGACGCTATTGTCAGTGCAGGTACTAAACCACAAATGTAATTATAATACATTTTTCTATTAGACACATTGAATTTGTTACTAATCAGTATATTTGCCACTTTATCACGAGAACGCCTCAAAGACAAATCAATAATTACTCCAGAAATAGGTGCTGCGAAAAAGCCGCACATCGAGAAAACTGAAGATACTTCCAATAAGTGTTCAACTAATTTTTTATCTGTTGGAAACAAATGAACTAGTTGTCTGTATAACTGACTTAAGAATATGGTAAAACGAAATAAGCCAAAAGTAATCCATAAATTAATCAATGCATACGAAGCTGAAAAGATGCATTTCCTCAGTGTTGGAAAGCGTTCATCAATCACATTCGACAGTTCTTTGTCAACGTCAACTGATGATGATTCTTCCAAACAACTTTCCTTTGAATAAGAAAGAAAATCTCTATAAAATGTTGTTAGTAGTTTGATAAAGGTAAAACTATAAAATAATTCTAAATATATAAACACAATCTAGTTATAAAAAACCGTAGAACTAGTCATCTAAGCATTAATAAAGTTTTCGGGTAATCTGTGCATCATCCACAAATCACTTATTGTTACTAACAACTAACGCACGAAGAAACTGTGTTCATCCGCTATCATAAATAACACAATGGTAACAAACTCAGTTTTGGTTTAGCCGTATTCTGATTAAATGAATTACTTGACTAGAGAACGAAAGGAGAATGAAGTTGCCAAGCATATTAGATTTTAACATTTGTATGTTATACATATTAAACATCATTAAAAAAACAGAACATAGAGTCGCTTAAACCTTATTTTCTGTCGAACTGACCTGCACGTAGCCCAAACACCATACCTTTGATATTTTATACAAACACAATTCACGAAAACAGAATATTAACATGTCGTTTCGCGGTCTGGATTTGTGACAACATTGATTTCAGGTGACGATGATATTTCAATTGTAGGAATTTAACAACATCTTCATACATATTAATTAAACGATAATAAACTTTTACTTACTCGTGACTGAAAAACTGATTTCTTTACTTCAGTTTTTGCAAATTTCTCCATATCTGCTGACTTCAAAGTGAGAATGAACATTGCTATGAACAAACCCATAATGAATGAACCTATTGATAAAGATATAAATGACCACTGAAGTGAAAAATAGGGGTGATATCTCGATATAGCAAACGCTACAACTGTACTCGAATCAAAGGCTCCGGAAATAAGTGCTATGCATATTCCACGAAAATGTGGGAACATTGAACTAATTTGTTGGTTACAAATTAGGCTGCATATACTACTTAGCGCAACCAGAATACCAGCAGTAAAGAAAAGTGGTGCCACTTTGCCAGTTGTAAAAGCAAACATAAGAGTACCGGCAGCATACATTAACGTCGAAGTCAATTTTAAGGGTCTCAATCCAACTCTATCCATAAATATTCCGGCCAATGTAATGAGGCACATATGTGAAACAAACCATACGTTAAAGCTGATTCCAAACATATCTTCGTCGTACATACAACCAGATTGTGTGCAGTTGTAAGCGAATAAACCCAAGGATTTGTAGATACCAATTAGGGAATTAAATCCATAGTGATATCCTCCAAAAAAGAATAAATCCAGAATACAAAGAATAAGTCCCACATAACGACGTATACTGGACGGAAAACAGTTGTCGATTTGTGCACCTAAAACAAATTTGTGAAACGTTAGCTGTATAACTAATATTCATATGAGTTATGAAGCTTTCATTACACCAACTAACTTGATAATTCATTTGGAAGAGTATTTTAAACTATCAGTTGCAGTTTAGATTCAACTAATGAATATGTACTAACATATCCAATTAGCCTAACATTAAGTAGGACATCTAAGATGTTATTTGAAAGAAATTTCACGCTAGTGCATGAAATCATGGAAACTAATTATTATTAACTAAATTCAATCTTTGTATAAAATGAGTACATTTTTTATGACTAAGTAGGATAAACAATATTTTAAACATTCCTTTAGTTATAATACAATGAGAACACAAGATAAAGGTTATGACGGAAAATAAAGTTGAAAAACATATTTATAAATAATTATCGTTGGCTCACATAAAATCCTATTTCACACTTATAACATGCAGCAAAACACTGAAAACTACTTGATACAAGATAATTATTTTTTTTTAATTACATAAAATTCCGGCATTTAGTCATCTAACCTTGAATAAGAATCCTTTCTTCTTATTATTATTATAAGCTTTATTCAATATTATATTTTTGGTACAGTATAGAGTTCTCAGCACAAAGTATTTCAACAAGTTTCCGTTTCTTACTTCTTGGTCGATCCTGACGACAAATATTGAGTGGTCGCCAGCTAGAAGTTAGCAGTTCAGGAATCGACACCCGAATAATGTACATTCTTTTCGCTGCATAATGCCAGCAACCACGTTGTCTTTTTTGTAACTCATACAGTGGAAGGTTGTAAACGTTTCATCAGCGTACCTTAATAGGTTGTGCAACTAATAAACACAATGATGTTTTAGAACAAGTAGAAACAGATAACTTATTGAAATATCTATAGAGCAGAAACAGGTAGCCCAGATGTTCAAGCAAGTCGTCAATTTACCTTATAAAGTTAGATGATCAGATTGTTACATTCACCTTTCTGTTCACGCAAATGATTATCCTGATTATTCTAGCTAAACCTTTCATTAGTCAAATAAATAGTCCGAAAAATTACCTAGTAAGGAATTTTAACAAAGCGGTGATTTAATCGACCTAAAAACGGTTTTAATGAGATTTCAATTCCAAAAGTCGAGTATGACACAATTTTACGAGGAGCTGTAAGGAAAAAACCGAATAACAATGAAAACTCTATTGATAGATGAACAGATAGTTCATAAGATTATGCGTCCGTACTATATTATGAGTTTCATGTGAAGATTTATTTCAGCTAACGTTCAGACAGATCACTATTGTGAGATACCTTTTTTCACTGATCACGGATATGACGTGCCACACTTAAAAGAATCAGCTAATATTGAAATCGATGTTTTTAGGAAAATCAACTGCTCAGAGTGAAAATATCATTATTTTTATCTAATAATGACCGTTTTTGGAAAGATAAGTAAAAATATCGCACACATTTGAAACATCATGACATTTTATAAGTTACACTACAGCACATGGACAGTCATAAGCATAAATTTGCTCCAAAATGTTAGATTAATTAAAAGTCAACCAGTCAATGACAGGATATCGGAAATATACAAAACTTCAATCGTTTTTAAGATTCGTGGTAAATTGTTAGGTCCCGATAAACATAATAGATGGTAACTTTGTGATCCATTCATGGATCAATACTAAACATACATTTTTATCGTATAATTGTTAATTAATTAAACTATTCATATTCATGTCTCTCTCATTATAAGCTTTATTTTGACCTATGAACCATTATTATACGTTTTACTATTCTTGAATTATGCTCTGTCTATTCACAGCCACATTCGGCCAAATTTCGTATGAGTGTTATTTTCTATTTTATGGTACGATGTGGTCTGTTTGATTGGTATTTAAACCGAGTATGTTTGAAATGCATGATTCATATCGCAGAGGTTCGGATTGGTGTTCTGAACTTAACTGGCTAGGCTAGGCGGAGAGCAGGACCAATCAGGACTCCAGGCTGCTGGTATGGGTTTACACGTCATTGATCCGATCGATAAGTCACTGCTCTCCAATTGGCAGTATCATTACTTATCCATTAACGGGGCACTCAGGCCGCAAGTTGTAGCAAAAGTAAATTAGAGTTATTTGTTAGAATAGCTGTCTAAAACATGTTTTAATTACAGTGCTTTCAAATAAATTTACATAAAGCATTTAGACAGTCTTAGCTATTTACTTAAGCTAAATACCATGTTTATCATCAATATCTAGCACCATGGGTCCTTGAAAGTTGGGAATTTGCAAAAAACTCATAGGATTTCAGATAAATTTGATTCACATAAAGACGTAATAACAAACACAAGTTGGTTTTTTTATTACCATTTTCTTGGCCGAAAGTCGTAATTTTGTTTAGCATTTCAAAACTCGATAACTTTGAAAATTAAATATTTGAATTTCTAAAAATACTTTACTTGAACTAATCAAATCGTTTTTTAAACAGCTATTACTTTAAATGAAGAAAATCTCTATGCACTTAAAATTAAATGAAAGCAAAATGACTACCCAGTCAGTAACAAAAGATAGAGACTTGCATATGTTTCCATTAGTTCAAGTCGCCAAAACACATTATTGTGGTAAGATGAGATTAACAAGAAAAATGTTAAAGTATAAGTAGCAGAAAAATCAGTGGTCGTAAGAAATGATTAAGAACAGACAATATGATTTGAAAAGAAAGAATTAAATTGAAGAACGGAAGTATAGTATATTTTCAAAACTTCAAATTTAAGTGAAGACGGAGAATAGATATTTCTGGTCCATTGAGATTGATTTTGAGTTATTTCACCCGGTGTGCTTAGTCATCACTGAAAATAACTGCTTAAACCCCAGCAAACATCAGTTTCATGAATTAATGTAGCGTCATGTAGTAATATATGTTTTACACCATATTCTCCGGAGTGAAAGATGCAGCCAAATACTTCACTTGCAATTTTTAAATTAATAAAGAGTGAACCAGTCAAGGAGTAAGTTTTTGCATCCATGAGGTTAGAATTACGTGCTAAGCACACGATTTCATCCACTGTATTCTAAAAATAATCTGTCAGTTTTCTTAGTAAACGGAGTATATTGTTTTTTTAGTCTGAATAAAATACAGAAACTTCGAGTAAAAGATCATCCAATGAGGCATAGGATAACGGCAATGTGCTATCTAGGATAAGTAATATAGTTAAAAGTAGAAGTAAATACAACATGGTAAGCTAACATGACCTATGGCAGTCACCGAATTAGTATGAATGAGCAGCGATTAATAAAACACCGAGTAATTATTTTACATATGCAGCAAAATCCTGATCTGTTAACTTTGTACAAGTGCAACCCTATGACATTCAGTTGATCAGCTTTTACATTGATTATTTTTTTACTCTACGCTTATTTCCTATATTTGAAAAATATACATTCATTTGGCTTTAATTCTTAGTAATCATTATACTTTAAATATGACTTGAAAAGGTATGTATTCAAAAATATATTAAAGATTGTTCAATTTTTCCGACAAATTTTCCAATGCTTACATCAGAACATGTTCAAAATGCCGAATATCACATTATTTTTCTAGAGCTATTAGTAAATGTAGACAATATGTGACGAATTATAACTAAAATCTGTAACAGCTTAGTTCTCAAAAACACATGTTTACCTCAAGAGTTTATATACCATTCTTTCAAACAGTATTTTATCGCAACAATTTTGAGAAAACTGGTTTAACTACAATAACGTACTCGATAAAACAGCATACATTAATAAACGTAGTAGATATGGTTTCAATACTGATAAAGTAGCTTGACCAAAAAATACACAACAGATTATGAACTTTATCCTAGTGGGGACTACTGTTACTGAACATGAACGTTATAGGACGATATTTTATTTTCACTATTGCCTAAGACTACCACTACTACCCAGACTACCCACTGAAAAGCGCGCTCTTTTGCTACTACAAATATCTTATAGAGCATAATGACCCTCTTGACAGGTCGTTTTCAGGCAATCGTTTTGACTGGAAATGACTTTACGACAACATCAGTGATGATGTCATAAAATAAAACTACAGAAACTTTGAAAACTGATATAAAAAACAAATGAAATAATCATTTATACAAAAGCATTTGTAATGTTTATCAGCAACTCATGATAGCCAAAATTCTAACTAGAACAAAATTCAGTCAGTCTAATCAGTAGATTGTCAAAGACACGTTGACAGTTTGTGATCAGCTCATTTATATTATGAAATTTAATAAAATTAGTCTCAACGGTCAAATTTTATGTAAGCATACTAAAAACCATCCAAACAGTGCATATTAGTATTCATCATAGCTAATTTTTGATAGTTTCAAACGACAAAAATGCCACCCTCACTCTACATAAAGTACTATGATTTTCATCTTTTTTTCATCAATAGCCAATTTTACAACCTTCTTATGGAATAATAAAAATCAAAATGCAGTTTACAACCACATTTTATGTACATATACTTTCGATTTGCAAACAAACTGATGTAAGATAAATTCTCAAGTTAACTCTCTAAGCATTTAACGTGACTTCATGACTCTTTTTTAAACTTTTCTGACAATCGCAAAGCATTTGCTTTCAAATTTGTTCGAATTTCATTAACAATTCTAAAGGTCTCTCGGAAATTGTTTAAGAAATAGCATACTGAATGTCATACGTCACAAACAACAGACTAAAGTTTCGATATTCCAGTCAAACACCTATTTCATCCCCCAGCTTTAAATAGTAAATTTTAGTGCCCTGTGTAGTTTTAAAACTTTTTAACGCGTTAAAATGCTCAAAGTTCGTAAGCTTAAATTGTAGAAAGTTGCAGAACTTAGTAAAGTCCGAACAAAAATTTTCAACGGTCAGCATGAAGCTACTCGCATAAATGTGGTTTATAAGTAAATTTCAATATACTCACACAAACCCATCATCAAGATCAAGATAATCGCTCTACCGCCTTTTCTCTCTCGAGGTAACGAAACTGGACTTCAGAGATTTTCAACATCCAATGTATTTGTGACCAGTCTGTATTAGTTAATTGGTCCGTATTCGTAGGATTCATGTTCTAGACCTGTCAATAGCTTGATTACCCGTCTGTTTACTTAGTCTAAAAGGTTTGCATCTCTTTTAAAGAGAATGGATGCAACAACAGTGTAGACTTCAAGATGTGTCTGTGTGTAAATTTTAAGCAGTATTCAAAGCAACTTTAAGTTGACTGTGCTAGGTTCTCCCTGGCTGCATCCTTTTTTGAATATTACGTTTTGGCTGATTATTTACCGCTTATTCTTCTATAATTGTGTGGTCCTATTCAAGCTCAAATGAATCCTCTTCGCTTTTTATGGACCTCTAAATCATTGTATTGTCTTCATAGGTCAGTTATACCGACCTTACTTCATGTAACATGTCGTCACTAAAGATCAAGAACAGGAGCGGACCTAAAATTGCTCCTCATGAAGCTCCTGATGCTGAGGCCCTTCGACCCTGAATCACTCTATTTAACTTTGTACGTAACATCCGGTTATCTGGGTGGATTTGGAACCAATAAAAACATTAGTCAGTGAACATTTTTTTCTCAGACTTTGCTATAAAAATTACATTTAGTACTGTATTAAAGGGTATCTGAAACCGAGGAACATCACATGAATCGGTATGCTCCAGTTCTAGAAGGTCGTACGGCTTTATCAATATGTTGAGCTTTGTGTTGGTTGATAGTCTTATTATTGTATTCTCTTGCTTGTTCACTGATCAGCCCAATCATTACGTTCGAGAGTGTTGTGAAAAATCAGACTAGTCTACAATACGATGGATTTTTTCATTTCCTTTGAATACCGAAGTGAGAGTCCTCTGGTTCCATTCATTAGGGAGTTAGTGAGAATCTATTAAGCACCTGGATAGGTCAAATATCAGTGATCTGATGGCTTCTGTTCACTGGTTCGGGATTATATTCTTTATTCTTTATCAGTTTTTTACTCTCCAGCACACTATGTTGACTTGCCATTAGTATTATTTCACCACCACTTACCTTATATATAACGCATATATTTCTATACTTTTCCAACTACTTTGGTAAGCAACTATCCTATAATATACCCTTCTTATAGCCTATACTCTGATTGGCAACCTATGCTTTATACTATAGTCAATTAGGGCATTGCATCGATGACTTATCCATAGTCTGTAATTTGTAACTGCATGATAAGCTTGTAACATGGTGCTTAAAAAATGATGTTTTCCAACAGGATGCGAGACAGAGAATTATGTGAGGTATGATATATATCCGAAAAATAGGCTTAAATGAGTTCAACATCACAAAAAAGGGGGTTGAGTGACTGAACAGCAAGCATCGATGGTGAGGGCGATGACTTCAATCCACCCATGTTTGTAGCGCAGAACATCTTAATATATATATATATATATATATATATATATATATATAACTATGACCTTGAGGAGGCGCGTACGTCGCGTTTGTTCCAGATGTCAGAAGTTCATGTCAGTCCCTTTATGTTTGAGAACGAGCCAATCAATTTGTAATATTGAGGTTGTTCTCCTACGTTCACCATTTAGACTCATATTTCCAACTTTAAGCCGAATTATCCATTCTACTAAGACAACCTATAACATGCTAACTTGGGCTTTTACATTTAAACTGTGCAGCAGGCATCGGATGGAAACAAATCAGACAAAGAGAGATATAGTTATTAGTTTTCTTAACACTGCTCTATATGCGCTTTCCGTTCTAATAAACAGCCTTCCTTATTCCAAGCTTGACTTTCCTTCCCTCGTTTGAACTTACTGGCTTTGGTAAATATCATAAGTTATTGTTCTTTATTACTGCCTTCTCTCATCTGGAGCATCTGGTCATATTTCACCTTAGCTACAAGAGTAGGCATGAAGTTAATCTAATAATTTATCATACCTCTGTCTATACCACTACAAAATGCTAAGTATTGTTTAGTTTCTCTAATGCCTCCCATACCCTCAACTCGCGCTAGATTTGAGAGATATTATGCAGCTTGCCATCAAGTCGAAGTTATTTATAGCACTATTTCGAAACCTTGATGAAATATTCTGTTATTCATAGCACGGGCTTACTAATGACTTATTATTGGTTTTTTCTTAGTTTCTGCACCATGTCCGTTCCCCTTCACTTGTGGCAGTCATGTAGAATTATGGTCTACTATGATATTAGCACTGCTCTAATAATAGACCTAATCTTAAAATTGTAGATATATCATGATATAACTGCCTAATCTATAAGATCTTACGTGGAAGTCACATCATCGTCTGCACCGATTCATTGCGTTATAACAATTACCAATACGTGATAGAGAACGAGCTTAGGCTAGAGATAGAATATATTTAATATGAATAGAAGACACAAGATAACATTCAGATGGAACCACGTCTGCAAGGCCGAGACATGCCATCCGATCAATTTATTATTCCCGCCTTCTCCATTCTTCTGTATTTCTCCGCGTTAAATGTTTAATGCATATTTCTCATATTGTCTCGTGGTAGGGCTCAATGCCACTACAGTCATATAAGAACCTTTACAAACAACGACCATAGGTAAAAGGAATGTGTTTTTATTGCGAGATGTTACACAGTATTTACGTAGTATGTGTACGTAGCCTTCAATCGTACGTTTGCACCAATCGGTGTGTCCCGCCATCTGAAATATCTTCTCGTCTGGCCTCCTAGTGTCCTGCCAACAACGTGCTCTCGATACGTCAAACATACTGACTCCGTCGGACAACTGTAGCGACTTCAATGTCATGTTCAGCCACACACCAGTTACAAACAGTCTTGTGAGTAGCGTCCACTGCATAATATGGCACATTGAAGGTTCTACCTGAGTCTTCAGGTACAACTTTTTAGTCATGTCTCCCAACATTTCCTGTTTTCCCTGTTACCTTCAGGATTCCAAGTTAGCACCTGACCCGTGACGCAGTTTGCTGATTTTCATAATACATGCCCACCTCCGGTGTCTTTCCCCAATCGCCTCTTCAGATTGTTCTCTCCTACAGAAGGTTGTTGCCGATGGTATCCAACGGATCTATGGTATCTTGCCTAGACGACCGTTTCTAAATACCTGTACCTTTTCGACGATGATTGCAGTGGTTCTCTAAGTTATATCTTCGTGCAATAGTACTGTCTCAACGTTTGCATTGAAGATTCGGACTGATATTGGTTGACAGTTGTTTTGCGCCCCATATTTTCTTCAGTTGTAGGGACGCTGCCCTTGTTATGTCAATCCTCGTATTTGCGTCTGCATCCGATCCCCCACGTTCGTCGATGATGTTTCACAGGTGCGGGAAAGGTTCCACCTCCTCCAGAGTTTTTCCGTCAAGTACGATTGGGTTGGTTGGTGTACTCCGTGTTGTAATTGGGGGTTCTTTTTTCTTTCCTTGTGTATGTTGAGGCCTACTGCTGCAGAGACCGCTGCTACACTATGTGTCTTGACCCGCGTTTATTGATGCGTATGGGACAGAAAAGTTGGATCATCTGCGAGGTCCAGGTCGTCTAGTTGATTCTGAGCTGTCCATTGTATTCCATGCTTTTCGTCAGATGTCAAGGTAATCATAAGCCAGTCAGCAACCAGAGGAGAGAGCAAGAGGGAAAGTAGGCAGTCTTGTCTGACTCCTTTCGTCACCGGAAATGTATCTGTCAGCTGACCTCCATGCACGACATTTCAGTGTACTCCATCTTATGAATTCCGGATTTTCTCAGCTACTCCATAGTGTCAAAGAAGGTTATATTTTAAGTATAAAATCTTAAAGATTAACAATAACCGACTGAAACGCAAGATCCAAACTCATGAGATTATGTATCGAGAATAGAATACCACTTAACGAATCATAAAAGTATACTCACAACGAAATGATTGAAGTCAAAACTGAACTCATATACTTTCGATGCTACAAATACTCATGTAGCAAAGAAAAAATGACGTCTTTTTAATACTAACAGATGAGGCTGGATTAGTATTGAGTGCTGTGGTCTGGGACTCCATTTTGAATTCCATGGTATGATAATATCAGGATATAATACTTTGTTAGAACGAACACCAACGACCTAAACTATCGGAGCAGATTACACCAATAGGCTCAAAGGAAAGAATTTATAATTTTCACGAGCTTGAGTCGAGGCTAATACTACATTAACTTTCTGTCCGCCGAATGCATGAATATTTTCCATTTATACTAATTAGCCTTAATATGAGAGACGAGTTGAGGATCAAGGGAACACAGTTGTAATAATATGGTCGTGTTTGACTAAACTCAAGGCCGCGGCGTTGTACGGTTGATGAATGTTAACCTCTGACTGCCTACTTGGAAAGGTTGTAGTGGCATTAAGCCCTAATCACACAATCCTCAAATTTGAACGGGAGATACTTGAGAAAATAGATATTCAATATTTAACGCGGTGAAAAACTGAAGGATGAGAAACGCGGGAACAATGGATAGGAAATAGTCCGAGTTGATCGGATGGCATGGCTCGGCCTTGCAGACGTGGTTCCTACTGAATGTTACGTTATATCTTTTATTCATATTAAGTACACTGTTCTATTTCTAGCCTAAGCTTGTTCTCTATCATGTATTGATAATTGTGACGATGCAATGCGTTGGTGTAGACGATGATGTGACTTCCACGTAAGATCTTATAGATTAGGCAGTTATATCATGATATATCTACAATTTTAAGATTAGGTCTATTATTAGAGCGGTACCAATTTAATAGTAGAGCACATTTCCACAAGGTCACTGGAATCCGCGCAGGTATATATCCGATCCCATCTTCTTGGAAATACTCTTATTGATTCTCCGTTATGAAACTCTTGTTTATTGACCATTGCTTTTGTCGTTTAGCACGTTAGTTTATTCTAGAGAAACCCATGACTGCTTATCGTAGTCTTTACCGTTTGAGGTATTTCGTACACCTGATAAAATTTATTCTGTTTCGTAAACTAGAAACATTTAAGGGAAGCACGGATTCTGTGCTTTGACATTATTTGAAACTAGTCACCTAAACGCTTTGCGCACTATACTGAAAAACGTAGTCCAACCTAATGAATTAAATTTTGGTCCGTTAGTTCTGCGTTCAGACCAAATACTGGAATCTCGATCACTACGATTAACTTCATTCAACAAAGTCTGGACCAAATGTCAGTAATTATCCCGTAAAATTCATGAGAATAGTCAAATTAGAACAAGCAATTCACAAAGCGTCACGTCTAGAAAGTCTGAATAGATCATTGTATTGCATCTAAACTACCTATCCATGACATGGCTCTGAATTATGCCTTAGCCAGCACTTCCGATGAAGGTTTTGGTCTCTTTCCGTAGATTGGCATCACTCAATTTTGGCTTTTGAGTCAAATGATCCTTAATGTTCACATTTCTCCGGGGTTCTTTATTTGTTTTTTACTGAGGTTTTTAGTCTTTTTGCTAGAAGCCTGTAAGTTCTTATCTTTGAATTTTTTTAAGTATTTTAATCCGGTAGTGAATAACGTATATTTCTGTCCGTTGGTAAGAGGTTAACGAAATCCCGTCTAATATTCTTGTGTAGTATGTATATATAAATCAATTGGGTTCTTTATGCCCCCTTTTGGTTGTTTTGGAACTGCCCCAGATCTTTTGTTATGTCCAGGGAGCGGTAGTCGGGCTACTCGGATGCACTAGTTCAGTGGTTATTAGATGCTTCGTATACCTTGTAATATGAGTGAATTTATTTGTCTCGGAGCAGACAGCACACGAATTAATTCAACAATATTTCGATATGTGGTCAAAGAAATAAGAGGATACTTGTTGGTTTTCACCAAGTATAGACCAAGTCTCACTTAAAAAAGAAAATAGACAGAGAAGAATACCACTGGACAAAATGATGTAGTTTTTCTACCGAAACATTTCTGCACACTTCATAAACTGCCTAAACCAATGCTTAAATTGTAATAGTGAATTAATCTTCAAGATAAATAGTTCTATAAATCTGATGCAGATGTTGACCTTCTGTAGCCATTCTGTAGCTGAATGCACTCGATCAAGCACTGTCACTAGAAATTGATTGAAAATGCCTTATTACGCATCTTTCACATGGGTTAGCCAGCTTACATGTACATTTCGACACATCTACTGTCTTCCAAATATATCTTTCAACTACTTTACTTCTTACTTCTAGCTTGAGTGGCTGTTGGATGCTCTACCAGAAATATATTACGGAAAATGGCGTTGTCATGCTTCGAATATCCGTGACATCTTCTGAATATTTCAATGCATTGTCATATAAAATTTTAGACGATACGGTCGATAAATCAGTGTTCAGTTGTCTTCATAAACAGTACTTAATAGAATACTTGGTTGTGATAGATCGCTTCAATATTTCCTTGGTTCACAAGACTAATATGTATGAGTAGGCATACAAATGTGTCTACATAAAACTGGACAGAACGTATAAAATCTGGATCACTACAGGTTGTTGTAAATCGTCGCAAAGCATATAAAAACCAATCGAGGAGTATTTAATGCATATATAAATCGCAGCATGTACGTTTGTGGCTGGCTTTAGAGATAGTAATGGAGTTCACATATTCTACCGTCTTTTTTCTTCTGAATAAAAGTAAGCTCGTTGGACGCGGTACGTCGGAAAATTCTTGATAAACGGGTACCAAATATCAGGATACTAGATTAGTAGGCTTTCTAACTCCTAAGAGTTCGTATCAACCGAAGTTACTGTGATCACATCTTAAGCCACAGCTAAAGAAAAAATCGGTTAACAAGTATATAAATTTGGATAAACCACTGTTACATTTTCATTTAGGGGAAGTACATATAAACATTAGTTATCTTTGTAGCAGTGTGATATAATAAACGGATGTCTAACCCATATTACAAAAGCAAAAACCATTTGATTTGCTTGTAACATGGAACTAGTAGAGACAGTGTATTCCAACAACGGGCTTAGATTAAAAACCATCTTCATACTTACCCCAAATGTAAGAGAGCTCAACATCACAAAAGCAAGTAGGTTCTTGTCACTGAAGAGCAAATATGATGATGGAGAGAAAACTTCAGTGTACCCACGTTTTTAGGACAGGACATTTTGCGTAATTATGGCTTCTTATGGTCTAGCAGGATGTAATTAACCAATCGTTTTGATGCCGATTTGTTATGCAAAATACCTCTTTGACTCATATTTGTAACCTTCAAATGATTTCACCTCCTGTTTAAAAGTCCTATTACAAGCAAAACTGGACCATTCGCGACAAAAAAGCCCTTTCATTGCCCGTTAAAATCAAGGTAAATTAAAAAATGAGCCGAAATAGATTTTATGAAAAAATGGAGATAGCCATTTGTGTATCGGAATACTGTTTTCAGTACGATACTCTAAGGCTATACATAATTTTGTACTTTCAGATTCTTTTTAAATCACCTTCATTTATACAGTTGTTTTCCTTTAGTTACCACGTTCGCGCGTGTTTTATTTCACCTATTATAACACACGGAATTCTGAAAATCGCCCGAAAGTTTTTCTATGCAGAACAAGTGACAAACTCACATATACGACATTTTCCTCCCACTTTTCGCTGAAGAACATCTGTTGGAATTACCGCATAATTTTGCTAAGAAGGGTGAAGCTCTGTCTAAATATTTTAGTGAGTCATTTTCTACGGACAATATTAAATGACGACAATTATTCGTAACAAGAGCATCCTGGCTCCGGTTATTTTAAATACTGAAAAGTGTTGTCTTACGTCTACGCAAATTCAAAGCAGATGCACGACAGCTCTGACGTACATTATTGCTGAACCCAATAAATTATGTTTCTTATTGTCTTTGGAGTGGCCAAGTTTCCTAAGAGAACCTAGAGATGTAAAAATGCCACAAGCATTCAAAGCTTGACAACGCCTTGACCAGTAACAACTTTTATAATCGAATTATGTCATCCTAGTCAATTCAGAGGTCAGAAGCGAATAGGTTGGAAAATTTATTTGGTAGGCTATCGATGTATGGAGAAGTGAATAATCCAAGCTGGCTAGAGATTGTAGGAGATGTGTATCACAGCGTACCCACTCGTGGTTCCGTGCGACTGCGTGACCTAGATCCTTCAGCTAGGTGAATTAAGCAAAACCAGTGAGGTAAACATCGAATATAGATGGCTCAGAGAGCTATCGATTTTCGGGATTTATTGGCCACTACAGATATAATTACTAGCCTAGTTTATGAGCATGGGGGAAGAGATCTACTCAGTCTAAACAGTATAGCCACTGAACCAGTGGAAAGGATTCTCCTGACGGCCTCTCTAAACCTTTTCGAAGTGAATAATCTTTCAGTTAAGAAACAATACGGTTGTACGTGTAACGGAAAGAGAACGATGAAAATCCCTCCACAGCCTTTTTTGTTGGACAGTATTTTCATTTATTTGTTTTTTCTCCCTTTCATATATTTTAACCTTTCTTCAAATCTCGTTTGAGCTTTTATTATGTGATTTTGATTAAAAACTTATCCTTTTGTTACCTAATTTTTATTGCATGTTGCCGCACTATTGACAGTGAGGTCGTGTTTGAATAAGCTCAAGGTCACGGCGTGATTCAGTGTGACTGTTAACCTTTTGACTGTCTGCTTGTGAGGATTTCTGAAATCCCTGTTGACAGATATTTGATCCCGTTTGTTGGGAATATATTTGTTGATCCTCAGGTATCAAATCCTTTGGTATTGACTGTCTCTTTTATTGTGTAGAGCACTACTTTACGTTAGAGAAACTTCTGACTGTATAGCACAGGCTGTACCGTTTGAAGTATTTTATATTTTTGATATAATTTGTTTTATTTTTTAAATAAGAACTGTATAACTTGAGCACACAATTTGTGTTTTGATATAATTTGATACGAGTGTCTCAAAAATACTTGGCGAGCTATACAGAAGATCGTAGTCTAGCCTATTCGAATAAGTCTTGGTTCGTCAGACCTGCGTTCAAACTGGATACTGGTAGTTCGGTCGTTGCAGTACGTAAGGTTATTGTAGGAGAAGACTGAATTATGGTGAAGGATAGTATTATTGTTATTATTATTATTATTCACAAACATCTTATGGGTACATATGTGTTGTGAAGAAACCACTTCGGGTTTCTTCAAAAATGCAATAATATACAAGTTTCAATAATGTTAGAAGTATATTTGCTATATTTGAAAAAGGATAATAATAATAATAATAGAATAATAATAAATCTGGTTGTGTAATTTAGAACAATATTGAATTGTGTTTAAAAAGGAATGGAAGAAAATAAGGGAATAGAAATAAAGGAGACGTGAGATATGCGAATAGTTTTATAAGCGTGTTTATGAACACAGAACAAGAATAAACGACTATGTATGTATCGTCTAATTACTAACAAAATTATAATAGAAAATAATTAAGGAAAAAAACTTGTTATTGTAATAAGATATGACGCCAGAATAAATGCTTGTGCAGTCATAGTTTGGAGTGATGCTGTAGCGTGGTGTCGAGTTGAGCTTGACTATGAACACCGCCACAAGACTACGTGCCAATAGACCAACAAGATTCCGGTAGGCCAAAAATCAGAAGGCAGATGATGGCTGTAGTCGAGATGTATTTGTTGGCGATCTCGTGGTATTGAAAGAATACCGAGATCGTGCCAAACGAGTACAAGCGTGGTTACTGAGCGTAACCGAATTCGTACAAGTTCGAAGTCAACGGGAGAGTCAGTAAGTATAATGGCTGTCATTAGCACAGTTAAACAAACGAGCACAGTAAAACAGTCACTGGTACAATTGGTCATAATAATAATTGTTTACATTGAACCAATCGCGTTCTGTAGACAAAAGTACGTCACTACAGGAGCCCCCCGCTAGAAAGAGTTTAAACTTTCGATAGGTAGTGGTTTGATTCGTGGGACTGATCGGCAGAAGTGCGGTTGTAGGACGGAGGAAATTGGCGGAACAGTAAGTGATCGTTGATCCTCGAGTTGCCGACGAAAGTCTCTTGTGCAGAACGGTACCAGGAGAAGTGTGCTGTATTTGTTGGTCGAATTAGCATACCACACCAGAGTGGTTTGTATCCAGGATCTGATGATTGCATCCGTAGGGATGCGAACCAGAAAACGCTGCAGACGTAGGACGAAACCACGTTGAGCCAAGAAACCGGACGCGACCATAACGACCAAGCGTATGCCAGGCGAATTCGAGACCAGATAATCGACTGAGTGCGTTGACTAGGGCTTGGGTGGCCAAACCAGCTTTTGCCAAAGTTGACTGAAGTCGACGTTACCGAACGGGCGACGGTCGGAGGCGTGGGCTCAGGATACAAAAAAAATCAAGAAAAAGAAAAGTGTAGCATGCATGTAGTTAGGAATAATCCTACACCGTATCCGTTATTGACTGTGCGTTTAGTCGCGAAAGCGTACGGGAAATCGTACTCGGCGACCGGAACGTGAGACGGTGGTCTCGTTCGTACTTCGTGAGCTTGCGACCTCATCCGAGGTCAAGGGCGGCGTGGTCTGCCGATCTGGACGTGAGACGGAAGTCTCGTCCGTAGAATGTGCAGCTACCTGCCTATTTTCCGTTCTTTCGTTTTGTATTTGTTGCTTGCAACCAGGAGTAGTGTGTGGTTTATTATTTTTTTCTCTTGGTACACTTGTTTGACACTATCTACAGAGAAATGCATCAATAGCGTGAAGACATGTAGATCTTGTAAAGATGACGTGACATAAAATCTACCTCAGGGTGTTTCCGTGGGGTTTTATGCTTAATTGTGGTATTTATTGAAATCGTTAAAAATAAGCATTGCAGTTAATTATCGCATTCAAGCTTTTATTTTTAAAGCACAAACGCTTATTTAAACGTTTACTATGGTAAATTACTTCACTAAGTAGTTGAATGACAGTATTAGCACAGAGACGATTTATTGATGAATATGAACCACAATGTTGGTTTTGTGCTAAAGGCTTTTGCTTTTAAAGATTTCCAGCATTTTATGATTGAAATGAATCACTATAAGTAATAATATTGTATACAGGTATGCTATTTGAAGTTATTTTATCCTTTTCTGCAATACTTAGGGAAGTGACGAAATTAACAGATGATGCAGGGTCGTAGAGGGGTCGATTGGATTTTTTCATCCATAAGCGTAGTTCAGTATCAAATCAGTTATCTCTATAGTTCATTGCTTTAACTTACGGTCAAAATATAAATGGCTGATATCAGCCTGTTTACAAAAGTCTTACTCTAGAATCTGCATCGAAGAATTAAACTCCTGTGATTAGTTCGTGAGTTGCGACATTTTTTATGGTGATGTAATCGTCAAAACTCAGTAGTGATGATCTTCAGAAGCCCACGAAACCTTGTTTAGCCTGCGTCATTACTTATAGCTTACATGGAGGTCTAAAAGTGAGACCCATCCCGAAAACGAAGCAACATAAGTGATGGATGTTGCAAGTCAGGGTTCCTTATACGATGCAAAGGGTAGAGTAAATAAGCTTGGATGGCAATCCCAAGGAAAGTTAAGTTTCATAGTGTTTAAATGCATTATTAAATATCTGTATATGTGAAATGACAGGATAAAATAATAATATCACATTGGCTTATTGTGATTTTTTGGTCAACATTACTTCTGTTTCCTTAAATTCAGTAAAAGGATTACTCAGTTTAATATTTGTTTTATTTTTTAGTGTGAAATTTTACTCGACATGACAATGATTTATCTTAGTTTGATGTTTATTTAAGATGTGATAGTCGTGTACTAAACATCAGCTATTCACAGCATGTGATTAATTGTGACTAGGCATTTTTCAAGTATCTGACATTTTTCCAATTAATAATGAATATGTGTGTACAATAAATGTGTAAATGATTGCAATTTCGACTAGGATGGCCGGGTTTGGGGATTAATAAATATTTTAATGTACCAGTCTTCCGTGCTTACTTTGCGTTGTAGGATTTGTAGTAGTTCTCCGTTTCCCATTTAAGTAATAAGCGGAGCAAATACAACAAAATGTTTTTAATAATCTTTGTAAAAGGTTTGTCATTAAATTACTTTTTACCGTATTCTTTCAGCTGGCTTTACAAGTACTTATCGGCCTCAGTTTTTAAGTCAACAAACATTTGTACATTACTTTTCATACATAACGTACATTTCATACGACACTAGCTTCTGGGAGCGTTCATTCCAAGTCTCAATGATTGTTATTATAGTAGGCATTTTGTTTGTCAACTAAGAGAATGGAAACTTTTGAAATGACCGTGGTTACACAGCAGACGGATCGTTTGGTCTGTTTATATAATACTGTTAACAAAAGTTCGACATCTGCGCATAAAATATACCAACAACTCAATCCCCAATGAAAGTATGTGGTAGTGTCAAGTGGTAGTTGACTATGATCATCACTACAGACCGATTACGCGCCAATTATCAGGTCAAATCCCTCCGTGGGATTAATATTAGGACAATTTCAGATTGTAGTTAGGATATATTTGTTGGTGATCTCGTGGTATCGAAATAATACCTAGACCGTGCCAAGGTCTACAGGCGAGACTACTGTGCGTACGTGAGTAAGTTTAAGGTCACGAAAACGGAAAAAGTGTCATTGGTACAACTAAAGAAGAAGGTACAGTAAAACAATTACTGGTACATTTGGCTATAGTAATCAATGTTTCCATTACACCAATCGCGTTCTCTTCATAAAAGCAGATCACTACGAGTATATGAGGATGTTAATTATTCCTGAAAAATAAATGTGTATTTTTTTGGATTTTATTATGCGATCTTCTTTACAACACATCAGCCTTTCAACTATGGTGAGGCTTATACATATAGCGTTTGTTATTACAAGTATTGGCAAAATAGTACTAAGTCGATACCGAAAATAAATTGTGCCTGTGTGTTCCGACTAGATTGGCTTTTAAGAATTACTTACGTAGTTCCGTGATTAACGCTTATGCACACTACATTATTCAATGTCTTTATAAATGTGTGTCACAGCAGACATGTTGATTTGGTGAACAATAGAGTGCTGGTATTAGAATAGAGTCAAATTTTTTGAATTAACCTCAGAAAAACATTTATATTGTAGTGTGGCATCGAGTCGCGGTTGACTATGAACACCACTACAAGAAGACTACGTGCCAGTTAACAGATAAGATCCCCCGTAGGCCAAACACCAGAAGGAAGTTGATGGCTGTAGTCGAGATGTATTTGCTGGCGATCTCGTGGTACAGAAAAAATACCGGGATCGTGCCAGATTACAAGTGGGGTTACTGAGCTTAACCGAATCCGTACAAAGTCACAGTCAACGGAAGAAAGAAAGTCTTTGCTACAGTTAAACAAACAAGTACAGCAGAACAATCACTGGTACAGTTGGTTAAAATAGAAATTGTTTCCATTAGACCAATCGCGTTCTGTTGATTAAAAGTAGGGCACTACAGTATAAAGCAAACCTTCTGGGTAGTTCTCAATAAAGTTCGGCTGATTTCTCCATGAACGTGTAGCGTGGTGTCGAGTTGAGCTTGACTATGAACACCGCCACAAGACTACGTGCCAATAGACCAACAAGATTCCGGTAGGCCAAAAATCAGAAGGCAGATGATGGCTGTAGTCGAGGTGTATTTGTTGGCGATCTCGTGGTATTGAAAGAATACCGAGATCGTGCCAAACGAGTACAAGCGTGGTTACTGAGCGTAACCGAATTCGTACAAGTTCGAAGTCAACGGGAGAGTCAGTAAGTATAATGGCTGTCATTAGCACAGTTAAACAAACGAGCACAGTAAAACAGTCACTGGTACAATTGGTCATAATAATAATTGTTTACATTGAACCAATCGCGTTCTGTAGACAAAAGTACGTCACTACAGGAGCCCCCCGCTAGAAAGAGTTTAAACTTTCGATAGGTAGTGGTTTGATTCGTGGGACTGATCGGCAGAAGTGCGGTTGTAGGACGGAGGAAATTGGCGGAACAGTAAGTGATCGTTGATCCTCGAGTTGCCGACGAAAGTCTCTTGTGCAGAACGGTACCAGGAGAAGTGTGCTGTATTTGTTGGTCGAATTAGCATACCACACCAGAGTGGTTTGTATCCAGGATCTGATGATTGCATCCGTAGGGATGCGAACCAGAAAACGCTGCAGACGTAGGACGAAACCACGTTGAGCCAAGAAACCGGACGCGACCATAACGACCAAGCGTATGCCAGGCGAATTCGAGACCAGATAATCGACTGAGTGCGTTGACTAGGGCTTGGGTGGCCAAACCAGCTTTTGCCAAAGTTGACTGAAGTCGACGTTACCGAACGGGCGACGGTCGGAGGCGTGGGCTCAGGATACAAAAAAAATCAAGAAAAAGAAAAGTGTAGCATGCATGTAGTTAGGAATAATCCTACACCGTATCCGTTATTGACTGTGCGTTTAGTCGCGAAAGCGTACGGGAAATCGTACTCGGCGACCGGAACGTGAGACGGTGGTCTCGTTCGTACTTCGTGAGCTTGCGACCTCATCCGAGGTCAAGGGCGGCGTGGTCTGCCGATCTGGACGTGAGACGGAAGTCTCGTCCGTAGAAGGTGCAGATGACGCGTGCTGTTGACCGGGACGTGGGAACGAGGTCTCTGATGTATCTAGCGTGGGATCCGAGGTAAACGTAGAGATCCCGCTAGAAGGTTTGGTAGGTCTAGCATTGAGTCTCAAGTTATCGGGTAGGGCACTGTCATCGACGTGTGCTGATTTGAGACGATCAATGCTGACGATCTCGACGCGGCCGTGTCAAACTCACGTTTAGCGAAGGCTAATTTGTCCGGTGCCAGTCGGCGTGGTTTTGCCGTGACTGGTGGTCCGCGGGTGACTATGTGGTGTACCACACGATTGGTCAACGATGAAATCTTCTCGAGTGGTTTAGTTATTCCGTGGAATTTCTCGAATAAGGCGTGGAATTTAATGTCACGCGAATAAAAAGTGCCGAGGATTCGGTACGCGTACATCGGAGTCTATTATATTAATACTATTCTTATCGTTATCCGTCATGTCGAGTGTATTATATGTTAAAAATTAATATGAAAATATATGACAGACGTGGACAGATAAGCGACAGACTCAGCAAAATTGACTTCTTTGGAAGGTTTGGTTGCGATTGCCAAGTGGTCGTAGATGTAGGTTCACCAGATGTAGAAGATTTGACCGAAGTTGAGACGTGTTCCAAGATTTGGCTCACCAAATGTAGCGTGGTGTCGAGTTGAGCTTGACTATGAACACCGCTACAAGACTACGTGCCAATTAACCAATAAGATCCCGGTAGGCCAAAAATCAGAAGACAGGTGATGGCTGTAGTCGAGATGTATTTGTTGGCGATCTCGTGGTATTGAAAGAATACCGAGATCGTGCCAAACGAGTACAAGCGTGGTTACTGAGCGTAACCGAATTCGTACAAGTTCAAAGTCAACAGGAGAGTAAGTGAGTGGAGAATATTTGTAGCTCAGGTGGATGATTTTGATGGAGTTTTGTTCTATCTGAAGTTTGTGCTGATGATGTCGTTCAGAAGAACGATGAAATCTCCACGACCAAACTATTCAGCTCAGAGAACAAAACTCCACCAAAAAGAGTAAGTGAGTATAATGGCTGTCATTAGCACAGTTAAACAAACGAGCACAGTAAAACAGTCACTGGTACAATTAGTCATAATAATAATTGTTTACATTGAACCAATCGCGTTCTGTAGACAAAAGTAGATCACTACAATGCTATGAAAGTCACAATTAAGTGAAGAGGATAACCAAATATCAATATGTATGAGTCATATATGCATAGTAAAGATAAAACGAGTCTGTAAATTTAATTTAAGTGTAATAGAAGTTATCTTCTTAATTACAAACCTCGTAAACTTAAGAATAATATTTATTTAGTAGGAAAAGAAAGAGAGAAAAGAAATAAGCACCTAGTGAAAGGGTTCAACCATGATAATAATAGTGATTGTGCAATGAATATCGACCTCTAAAGTAAACCAATAATTTACAAAAATGAAAATCTTATCCATCGAGGGACCAATAACGATATTAATTACAGTAATAATTTTAGATACGAACATAAACAGATTTCACATATTAAGATGAACAGCAAGAAAATAAAGTAAAATAGACGTTAAAAGTTTCGAAGGTTGCATTTTGCTTTTCAGCCAATCAGATCGATGACGGACCTTGTTTGTATAAATCGTTATTAAATACGTTGATATTCAATAAGTGAAACAATCCACTTTCGGAAAGAAAATCATCAAGGGGACTTCTGAACCGGGTTGTAGTTTCACTGCAACGGAGGTTCATTGGCAGTCTGTTCCACGTGGTTGGGTAGCGAATAACGAAGAAATTATGACGTAAGTTTGTGTGAGTTCTTGGAATCGCTAGAGTATTTTCCTTATTGTGTAGATTGTGGGATATCATAGGGTATGAAGGGGTGGATACCGAAGAGTAGGAAATACCGTTAATAAGCCGGTAGACAAAGACAAGATTTAATTTGATACGTCTGATCCAGAGATGTTCTAATTTGAGTTGTTGACATTTTTGGTGATAGTCTTTGTTGTCGCCATACCCCAGGACAGCTTTGGTGAACCTTCTTTGAACACCTTCAATTTTAGTCGGGTCATTATGCCTGCAAACACTGTAAACGAATTGGATGTAACTTTAGATGTAAATTTTATAGATCAAAGTAAGGCCTCCGACGAAGTTTCTTTCCGGTGAACTAAAATTGAAAGGTGTTAGAATGCATTATTGGATTATAAGTTGAATAGGTGACTTTCTCAATGACAAGAGGCAACGGGTGCAGGTAAACTAGACTTTATCGTTATCGGGATCTGTAAGAAGAATTTTCTAATATCTAGTACTCGAAATTCATTTGCCTCCTCCTTCTATCTAAGACCTATCATCTCAGGATACCTTCTAAGAAAGTTTGATGGTTCAAAAACCAATATCAAATCGTTTGAGTATAGAGTTTCGTTTCCTTCATTGAATGGATTATTGGAATTGTATACTAAAACACTTAACATCAGCACATTCTGTTGACATATTGAGAGGGTGAAAAGATCTTCACAGTGCTACAGATTGCAAGGACCATAATAGGTCGGTCGACCTTCCATCCTTATTACTGTGGACTGGAACTGGACAAAAGCTTACCAGAAGGAATATGTTTTCTTGATATGAATAAAAGGATAATGGGTTTGGATACTACTGGATAGATCAAGCTGTGTCGACGACTGTAGAACTTGTGTCGGAAATCTGTGACCGTCTCGATATTCAAAAGGGTTCAACGTCCAGTGATTATTCACATAATGCAGGAATGGTTCAGCTTGTTAAATGATTCATCGAGGGTTGACCAGTGTTCAACTGACCTTACAGTCAAATTCTCCAGGAAAACTGAAACCAGATAGCTCAAACACTATCGCTAGATGCTATTGAAGTCCTGGAACTATACTGTGAAGAACTTTCAAAAACTGCGTGCAGCAGCTCTACACAGAGATTTCAAATTTCCAAAAATAAAGCCTTTGAAGGTCGCGTGGCTCACCCGGTGAAAGGACTTTAAGCATCAAAATCCCTCAAGACTACTTCGTGTAACACTCACTAGAGGATATCTTACTGGCTTGTCACTACTGAAATCAGATGGAAACGTAAGAACTCCGCCTGATATACCGTATTCTGAGCGCCATCTCATCCGAAAAATCCCTTAGGGATCTCGTGAAAAGTTTTTCCGCGGAAGAAATATCATTGTGCAAGGTGTACCGGAAAACATGGACCCTGACCACACAAAATCGGATATTCTGGAGTGGAAATTCCTCAAGAAGTCCTTGGAGCTCAAAATCATATTGAATGAACAAGGGGTGAGACTAGCCAAGAAGGACAGAGATTCTAGATCATGGCTGTCGAAGATAAACTTCCCGCATGGCAGCTAAAACTCTGATATGAGATGGTCTACACGACCATTTATTATCCTCAAACTTATTTTCGCCCCAACAGGACGGTTTTAGGAAGGGTCATTCCTGTATAACCAACCTTCTGACAGCGGTGGACAGATGGACAACCATCCTTAATCTCAAGGGGAATTGTGACGTCATTTACCTTGACTTCTCAAAAGCTTTTCATAGGGTAGGCCATAAATGTCTTATTAATAAGTTCAAATGACTAGGTATCAAATCACCGTTAATTAATTGGCTCACCTCATATCCAAAAAATTGACATTTTAAGGTCTGGGTTAACTTCACTTTCTCTCAGGCTATGAACTGTCCTAGTGAGGTCCCCCAGAGTTCAGCACTAGGACCTCTTCTTTTCTTGATTTATATAACCGAGCTTCCACAGCAGTTATCGTCTGACTTATTAACTTTTGCTGATGATGTGAAATTTTGGAGAGAGATATGCAACCAATACGATATACTGGCACATTAGGAGGATCTGACTCGACTTCAAAGTTGGGCAGATGACAATGGACTTACGTTTAACACCTCAAAGTGTAAAGTAGTCCATCTGAGATATGTTGCAGACTACAGCTACAACTTAGGCGACTCACCTCTAGAAGTATCCCAACCTGAAAAAAGATCTAGGAATTCTGGTTCCCTACAATGTGAAGTCTTACGTTAACTGTCACCAAAATACCTTTAGAGCAAACCCTGCACTGGTAACACTGAAGCACATTTCTGGCCAATTTAACGAAAAAACTTTCCACATAATTTTCAAAGGTTTTATTAGTCCCTAGTTAGAGTACGGAAACACTGCAAAAGGATAAGGACGAGCCACAAAATCAGTTTGAAGACTCAAATCCAAACCTTATGAAGAGCGTCTCCAGTCACCAAATCTTTACAGGCGTCTTGAAGGTGACCTTCCAGTGGTTTACAGCATCCTTAACACTTCTGGTCATTTTTTTAAGCATTCACTTAAATATAGCTCCAACACAAACCTAAGAGATAATACCCAGAAACTGGAGACACGACTCAGTAGAATGGAATGTAGACACAACTTCTACTCCTTAAAAGTAGTCAAATGCAGGAATTCGCTGCCGGTTGAGTTAGTTCAAGGGACTTCAAATGAGTCCTTTAAGAGAAAACTTGACATATTCTCAAGGACTAAGGATAGTATCATTCAGATTCAGATTTGTGTTGTAAGGACAGAAGGCCTACGGCCTGTGTTATTCCTTTTCTAATATGCTTCTGTGGGTGTCCAGTCTTCTCTTGAATGAGTCAATTGAAGGTGCGGACAACAGTGCTTCGGGTAACAGGTTCCAAGTGTTGGTGACTTGGTGTGGAAACCTGTATGCAACGGATATTTTGTTCGTTCTTAGATCTTCTACTCGCCTGCTATTTCCTTATCTAGCGGGAAGAAAAAGAGGGATTAAGTTAGGTCCAAAATCATTTCTCAGCATTCTGTACATCGAAATTAGATCTCCCCTTAGTCTGAGACAGGACAAAGTAAAGAGGTCCAGCTTTTCAAGCCGCTCTTTTTATGGAGTTCTGTGATGGCACGGGCAGCTGCCCTCTGTACTTTCTCTAGGATTTCCGAGTCACCTTTTAAACAGGGTCTTGCAGCCTGAACGCAGTTCTCAAGCTTAGTTCTCACCAAGGTTCTGTATACTGTAGTGAACATGGTAGTATCTAACTTAATGAGTGCCCGTTTTAAAGCCAGAGGGTTCTAAACCCCTTGGCTGCGACCTCCCTGAAATGGGCAGTCGTTTTAAGATCAGGACTCACTGTCACCCGAAGATCCTTATGAGACCGGAACAAGGGTAGCGGCACTTCCTCTATGCTGAGCCTATTAACCTTTTTATCCTCAAAGTGCATGTAGACACACTTTGCCGCGTTGATAAGCACCAGCCTCTCTTCAAACTAATTAATCAGATTATTTAAGTCTGCCTGAAGAGCGCATGAGTTTGCATCTCCAGTTATTACTCGCCAGATTTTTACATCGTCAGCGTATACTAACATTGGAGACTGTACTATACTTGGAAGTTCATTAACACACATTATGAAAAGCAAAAGGACCTAGGAAGGAACCTTGAGGTACTCCACTTAGTACTGGTCTCCAAATGGAGCACTTGGAATTTATTCTTACTTTCTGTCTACGACCTACTAGGAAATCTTTAGGCCACCTTAAAAGAGGCCCGGCAATACAAAGGTTTTCTAACTTCAATAGCAGTCTGTTTGTTGGCACCTTGTCAAAAGCCTTACAGAAGTCTATGTAGACAACAACCACTGAGTTTCCGTTATCTAGCGCCTTTATCCAAAATTCCTTTGCTACAAAGAAGTTTGATATACAAAATAAACCCTTTCTCAAACCATGTTGTTCTCTGTTTAACAAGTTATTGGTTTCCATAAATGCCATTATGGTCCGCTGGACTATTTTTTTCCAATATTTTAACCACAACACTGGTGAAGTTTACAGGTCTGTAGTTCGATGGAAGTTGTCTTGGTCCTGTTTTGTGTATGGGAGTGACGATTGCGTTCTTCCAGTCTATAGGTAACAAACCTTGGTCTAATGACATTTTGAATATCACAGTCAGTAGAGCCGCGATATATTGTGCAATATTTCTCAAAATTATGGGGTATAGTCCATCTGGTCATGTTGACTTTTCCATGTCCAAGATGTTAAGAGCCCTAAGAACGTCGTCTTGATCGAAGGTCACGGTTAGCAGGTAGTTTGTGTCTCTGGATTTCGGTTTGGTCCATTGTCTAGAGATGGTTCCTGAGTGAAAACTGCCCCAAAATAATATGATTTACCAATTTCTTTTTCCTCTTTTATCGTTAATATACCTGTGTTCCTGCCTAGAAATATTGGTTACCCATCGCTACTAGATACGGAAGCCCGTTAAGCGAATGCTTCGTCTATTTCGTCCACAGCCGTTTGAACCATTTGCATATTGAAGCCTTTGCGCGCATTACAAAGTATGTCGCTAATACGGTCTTTCATAAATTATTTGGCAAACATGATATGTACAACCGGTAGACTGTGGAGTATCGACTCGTTTTAGGCAATATTAAAACATCGATGACTTTTGAATGATCTTCTATTCTGACGACTATGATTATGATTAATATCGTGACATCAAAACTGTCAGTTCGAACTGACAGTTTTGATCCCTATGAGAATCCTAGACGTAACTGCTAATCCTACTTATTAACACTTACTCCTAGCCGTATATCAACATTTGGGCCATAAACATGGCGCAGCATTCTCGTTCCTTATGGGTTTGACTGTGCACTTTTCGTGTATCAATAATTTGTTGACTGTCACCGCCGATGAATGATGTTATAATACGTATAATACTTCAGAAGACCATTTTAAAATGTTCAACCAGATTAAGTATGGTTTCGGTTCGTACTCTTGCTTTTGTTGAGATTGCAGCATCAGTCTTCAGTAGTATGGATAAGTCTGTCGACCTGTATTAATCCTTGCAATTTGTGACACTACAAAGGTCCAGTCTCGTTTTAAATTTATCAAAAAATGGTGCTTATATTACGTATTCTGTTAGAAAGTTCCAGTAGTTCACCACTGGGTGCGAAAAACGGAACTCCAGACTCAAACGATTTGATCTCGGTTTTTGAACTTTCATAGGATGTCCTCACAGATGATCAGCCCTAGATGGAAGAAAAAGATAAGACATACTGATAGTAAGGTCACCGTTCAGTACACGATAAGTCAATAATAGATCACCCCGTGATCCACGATAAGATAGCGGAAGTTGAAATGTCTCTGTCGTCATAGCATAGGTCAGAGAGACCTTTTGCCGTTTTGGTCTATCGTCGTTGGATCCGTTCTAGTATATCCTCATTATACTTGATTTAAGGACTCACTTCTCAAATCCTATATTCGAAATGCGACCTTATCTGGTTTGATATGTTGAGGTTATCTTTAAACGGTTCCTTTTTCAATAACTACAGGATCCATCGACAAGCCGCCCTGATCACGATTAATTGTTGGTCGTTCCTCATTGCCGGTATGAAAAAAACCGTACTTAAATGTCTTGATTAGTTTTCAGCCTTTTCGGCACCATCTCTTGCCAATATCTAGGGATTTTATTACGCCAAAAGTGGTGGAATTCAATCACTTCCCTGAGTTCGCCTCTTTATATACGAAAATAACCTTTTCGGACTATTTTCACAATCCATAGCCATTTGTTTTTCATGAGGCTGTCTAATCTTACTTATCAAAGCTTTATAAGCATTCCTAGTCTTACAATAATTGAATATATATTGTTCTAAGCCTGCAGAGATGAACATATTCCAAGGCTTTTTACTGCGTCTAAGAAGTTTCTTAACTTGTTTAGTTATCTATGGTGGACAGTTATTTTGTGTACGTTGTATTAAACATGGTATAAACGAGGACGTAGCTGAAATAAGATTACATTTAAATGTATACCATGCTTTTTCAACAGATGAGCCAGTGTCTACTTACCAGTCTGATATTTTTACTCTCCATCTCAATCCACTAACATCAGGTGCGTTAAAATCTCATATTACGCATTTGTTATTTTCACTTCATAGCTGAACGCGCTCTAAAATAGTCATCAGCTAAACAGGTTTTGCTACGATAGGTGACACCGAGTATAAATGTACAGTATTCGATGGTGGGTTGGTAGCTAATGACTTCACAAGTTCCATTATCATTGGATTCACAAGGAAAAAAAACGGATGTCCATGTTATTTTATAATCAATCCTGAGTGATTTAATTTCTACATGCTGCATTACTTAGACGGGGGTTAAACTATTTAGTGTGCAGTCCTAGGCGCTTTCTCTCCACACTGACATTTAGGGGAAAATTTCATTATTTGCTTGTAGGTGTCAAGTGAGATATTTTTGGTGCGTTCCCTCCTAATGCACACCTTATTTCCGTGATGGATGTCTCCCTTATTTCGTTTGTGTTATCTTTATGGTCTCATATGGCCATGCATATACAGCCACTGTCAGGGAAGTCCTACTCACTGGCTTCTCGCGGCGAGGGTGTTGTTTACGAAATTGCATTCTTCAAGACAGGATAATTTTTGTTAACCGGAAACTTTCTTGATTACATTTTTAGCCTACCTGTATTCTATTGCATGTTATTCTCTTTTTTATTTGTTCACAATATTTTCTCTCTCTCTCTCTCTCTCTCTATATATATATATATATATATATATATATATTACTAGAATGGGTTTTGTGGAGAATTGGTAATTTCAATAGTTGAAATCATGAATCAATTGAAGCTAGACCACCATGGAAAACCTGGAAGCACTGGACGGCCGTTTCGTCCTAGTATGGGACTCCTCAGCAGTGCGCATCCACGATCCCGCCCCCCGCGGGATTTTAACCCAGGACCTATCAGTCTCGTGCCAGGCGCGCACATTGTTTTGGTTTCTACTTGTACCGAAATCTGTCTGTTTTAAATAAAGAAATAATAATGACTAGTAGCAACGCTAATTTTTATTTCTGCAAATTAACTGTAGAATTTTAGATTCTACTTGGTTGGTGGTAGTCAACAGTAAACTGAGGTACAAGTTCATATTTGTTTAGACTTCTAGGTAAAATCACTTGTCCTCAGATAAGATACATTACTCATAGTTTAGCATCCAAACCTGTATATGTTGGCTGAGTTACTGTAAGGAGTTCGCAAATTATACCGATGTAGTTTCCACATCTGTGTGTAACACATCTCAAAGTTCACTGAGTTATCTTTGTGCCTACAGTTCGTTTATTTACTTTAAAAATTAACCAGATTGCGTTATTTGCTTCACTTTCGTAATAAGGTTAGTAAGTGCAGTTTAGTAGCCATGTTGTATTACGTACTTAATTGTAAGCTGAGATTATAGCTAATTATGCTATATGAAATAAAATGGATTAAAACCTTATCTTCTGATGAAATTAGTAATATAATTCGACACTTGAAAACGTCTTTTGTCATTAGTCGCTAAGTCAGTATGACTTTCTGAACAGTGGTATTCAGTGTTAGAGGTTAAATACTCCTAATTGGTTTTATTTGTCTGTTTTCGAATATATTAATATGTCACTCAACCTGAAAGGTGGTTTTTAAGGAAAAAGAAAGAGTAGCGACGGAGGTCTTTATGAGTATCTGATTGTTTTGCTATCTCCTAAATCCATCATTTTATGGAATTATGCAGCGATAGTATTATTTTTCAAAAAGATTTTTGCAACAAAGAGAGGGTTTAATTAACTGATGGATAAACTGTCTGTTTCCAACAGGTACAATGTCTCCAAAAAATCAATGAATATTTCCAATAACTGCTCTTACCTTGCTTTTTTTGCAGACTTAGTTCTTATTTTGATGGATAATGAACTCTTGTTGGGGTTTATTTGGTTTGGCATTACGCATCTCATTATATAAGAGACCTAATGGATTATTAAAAGACTTTTCGTATGTTAATAGGGCATCAACTCAAAAGCTTCTTCCAATGCACTTAATAAATCTTCAGAAACACACTGGACGTCGTCATGTTGAACAAGATTCTGATTCTTCAGATGATGAGTTAGCTGATGAGGATGATGATAATGCCGATGAATTAGATCCATATTATTCAGAAGATATGGCGTTCAGCCCAAATTTTCGACAAGTTTCATCATACGTCAAATCTTTACGTTTTGATAAGATCATTCGTGTAGGTTTAGATATCACCAGAAGTGCTGCTGACAGCGCCTTTTTTTCTAATCGATGTAGGTTAAATGGAGAAAAACTGCTTAAGATGGGTACTACAGTTTATATAGGTGATAAACTTGATATAGTGATCGACGATACGGAAGAACCTCGTGGCAAAAGAGTGCGAGTTCTTGATATAAAACAATTAAAACAAAATAATTACAAGATTAGTTTACGTTGTTGGAGAAATCATGTCAAACTGTAAAGATTTCTAATATTGTAGCAATATAATTCTGTATTGTATTTAAATAAGTAAATAAAAAAGTTATCAATATAAAGATATCGTTTTGTTCTTAATTGCTTTTTTTGTTAAAGTATATAATATTTGGTTTTATTTTTGTAGTTGTATTATGTCAAGTTATTTTTGGTTGGTCGACCACCTTTGGCTCTATTTTCATTATTTCTATTATTATGTGCAGTTGGACTAATTGTATTAGATGTTCTAGTGAATAAATCCCCTCCTAACAATCCTGATGTGGAAAAACATTGGAATAAGTTATTATTAGAATTATCAGGATTAGAATTTTGTATTATTAATTCATCAAATGTAAGATTAATGGCAGAATCTTATGCAAGTGCACATGTTCTACGTGGATTAGATGATATGGAATCTGACAACGTGATTATTTCACATGCAATCGACCTACCTTTATTAATATATCCTAATGAAGAATTTGTCTATAATATGTCATATTTATTAATTGCTAAAATGCATGGACGTCACATTGGTATTAAAGGTATGTTAAAATTTTCTTATCAGCTTCAATGTATACTTTTTTATACTGAATATGGCTCAATGGAAAGCATTGTTATCTTACTAAAGTAATCGTGGAGTGTTGAAAGCTAATTTGGAAGTTAACCGGTTATTATATGACTATGGACGCAATGTTGTATCTCGAATGTTGTTACTCAATAAAAAAATACGATTTCACTTTGGTTTATCTGATAAAGTAGACTAACATGAAACTATTTATTGATGTTAATATTTCATGGTTATATTCAGTTGTATAGCTTCATTAGCAATCATTTTTTGGACAAATGATAATTCCTCGATTGCGAACATGTAACTAATGAATTAGTTGATTCACCTATAAGAGCAGTGGGTTGGTAATGTAGAGACTATTCGATTCAGGACTCCGACCATGCCCTAATATGGGCACACATCTGCTTGCACCTCACTGGACGCAGAAAAGCCACATTAAGAAGACCCACTAGGATTGAACTCAGTGACGAGAAAGCCGAAAGCAGATTCCAGAAACAACTGAGGTCACACTTAGGTTGCTCTGAAAACGAAGCTGACCCAGGTGTCGCCTGGAATGATATACAAACAACTGTGGAAATAGCAGTGACATCTATTAGTGATTCAAACAAGTGTTACAAAAACCAGTGAATTTCTTCTAAGTCTATTGCACTGATGGATTTTCGTAAAGTCATCCCATCAGGCTCTAAACACGATGAAGAGCGAAAGCAAATCAGATCTAGGTTAATCAGAAGTCTAAGGAAGGACTGTGATCAGTGGTGAACATCGAAAGTAAAAGAGATGGAAAAGGCGGCGGCTGTAGGTAACACAAGACAGTTCTTCAGACTGATAGAAGAAACTAGAATTAATAAGTCAAGTGTAAGTGAGACTATCTCGGGAACAGACGACACTCATCTGCTCCCAGTCCAGACGTTTAGGACGATGGGCGCGACACTTTAGAGAACAGTTTAGCTGGCCTTCAGCTACTCTACGACTACCCAACATTCCAAGACAGCCTGAGTGGCATATTGAAGTAGGTCCCCCGACTCCAGTTGAAGTTCAAAAAGCTGTACTTAATTTGAAACGATGAAGAGCAGCTGGCCAAGACGGATTTGCTCCAGAGGTCTTTAAGTATGGTGGTCCAATTTTAGCGATTAGGTTGACTAATATTCTAGCTAAAATCTGGGAGTTGGATGTAATCGCGTCTGACTGGTCACAATCACTGATTGTACCAATATATGAGAAGGGGTCAAAATCATCCTGTGATAATCATAGAGTGATTAGTTTGACTAATATAGCATCTAAAATACTAGCCTCAATAATTATCGTGAACTGCAAACACGAGAGAATCATGCTGGCTTCAGACCTGGTCGTGGTTGCATCGACCACATGTTCAACATTCGTCAGGTTTTAGAACACAAGCTTGCTTATTGGCGTCCATCAATGGTGGTCTTTCTTGACTTAAAATCAGCATTTGACTCTGTTGCTTGAGAGGTTCTGTGGCAATGTATCTTAGAAGTACATAAACCTTGTGAAGCCTCTACTGGAACACTACTAATCAAGTCAGAGCTTATGATGAAACGTGACCATCAAGAGTAGAAGATACTCGTGAGCTACTAGTATTCGGCCACAGATATTGCTGGGATCGCCGGGTAGTAATAGTGAGATTAGACGCCAGTATTAGGTTGTAAATCTTTATCGACTGATATGTTTGGGTCACGTGTTACGTATGCCTGGACACCGATTACCACGACGCGCAATGGTGACTGGTGTTGGTGATGGTTGGAAGGAAGTTAGGGGCGGCCAAACCAAAACGTGGCATCAGCGCTTGAAGTCACTAACTTATAGTCTGAGCCATGTTAGTAGATGCAGACTACTTGGTTGGGACCCGCATGACTCTCGTAACCAATGGTTGGAGACTGTGGGTGACATGGCTCAGAATCGATCACAATAGCCTAGGTGTATACACACCCTATCTTCCCTTAAACCATGAGATCAAAAGCGCTTGATATCTTTGTTTCTACGGACTAATTCTTTCTTCCTGTACTATATCCTTATATGCTATCTTTCTTTTATATATTACTACCATTGAAATAACTACTTCTATGAATTTGGTGTTTATCTCGCTGTGCTAATGCGGTATGGCAACTTGGACCGATGCATGTATGTGCCCGGTTCTACTATGTAGCTAACTGATTGACGATTCGATTCAGGTTATCTCTTACCGCGTGAATAACAATCCATGTATATAAAAGCCATATTGGTAACTAAGGCTATTTCAAATAGTTTAAATAACATTTATGTTTTCAGTAGTTTTAGCAAACCTGAAAATAATGTTTCCATCATAAATAAATATCGGTTGAGCTGTTGTTAAAAATCACAAGGTACTGGACATTGTTTGTATTATTTTGTATATACGCAGCAGTATAACTTATTTACTCTCACGAAAATCAGTCTCAGGTCTTCAGAACTAACAAGCTGGTCTTCAAGTTACGTTCTTACATTTCATCTAGTTCCGGCACGCATTATTATCGTAAATTATCATTTGAACTCATGACCCCCTGATGGTGTTATCATTTATTTTCAGTTGTTCAAGGCTATGCGATAATCGAGTGTTTGTTCTATAACAGCATCGGAGTACTAGATTTGATAATAAAACGTACTCTATCATAAGAAGGCGTTGAAAATGTTTGTTGTAAAAGTCAGTGAGTCCGTTTACGTCCACAACATAAAACTATCGTTGTGCGTGAGGTGTAGTGAAGCATAATGAAATTGTACTTTTGAAAATCCCGTGACAGAATACGTGGTGTTGAAATACTTTCTTAACATTATTAACCATGTTTCTGAAACCTACCTGACATGTAAATATTTAAACAGGTAGTTAGTTTTATCATCAAAATCCTTCTAGTTACTCGATGATGTTTAGTTTTCTTAAAATCCAACATAATAATAATGACTAAATGCCGAACACAAACTAAAGCGCGTTTTCCGTGACGTATCTTTTGAAGCTCTAAGTGCAAAAAGTATATATTTGAACCATTAGTGGTTTGAGGCGTTGGGTGAGATAGTTTAGAATCGCTTACATTGGATCGGAGGTGTTCATTCTTTATCATTCTATAGATCTTGAGTTTTGGTATTCCTTCTTACATACATTCTCATTTCATTTAAACATTCTAAATGTTTAGTCTTTTTTCGCCCCCAAATGCCCTGGTACGGCCGAGAGTGGGGAGAGTCCGCTCTCCCTCTCGAAATACTCTCACATGGCCATGCGTATATAGCCTCTGCCAGGGAAGTCCTACTCACTGCCTTCTCGTGGCGGGGGTGTTGTTTACAAAAATGAGAGGACTAAAAGCGAATGTCTGGCGCTTTAACCGGACCCCAAACCAATGGTGCACATGGGCTCCAGTATCCTGCGGGAACAAATGGCGTATGAACCAATCATTGGTCACCGGCTACCATGGGACTGCATCTCCTCACGATGCTCCACTGCCTTGTGGGTCAGACGTTCAGGTCAAAGGCTCGGGATGTGGCCCCCTAGGAAAACCACCTGCTTCGGTTTGGGCACCCAGGCGGTATCACAGCCCTCACACAAATCAATTGAGATTTGTGTGGCGCATATGTATTTGGTGCCTCCCTGTACCTATACTTATGTGTTAAAATAAAATAATAATAAAAATAAATTCTTTATCATTCTATAGATCTTGAGTTTTGGTATTCCTTCTTACATACATTCTCATTTCATTTAAACATTCTAAATGTTTAGTCTTTTTCACTATTATTGCTAATATAATCATTTGAACTGTTTTGTCGTTTATCTTAGTAATTTCATTTCATCGCGTTGGTTCGGTATGGCGGCTCTCATACTTGTGTTAGGCTCTTTTCGTCCCATGATTGACTGGCATGTCTTTTAGGTATTTCATTTTAATACTCACAAATGATGGTTTTTCATTATCCCAGGTCCTTTAGCATTGCAAAAACTGAACATATCTTTTCTGGTACCATCAGTTCAAAATGAAAATCATAAAAGAAATAAACCGAACTTTCGACTTGTACATTTAAAAACATGTGTGACTTTTACTGCTACACCGGCTATTTTCCCGCCAATACTGTAAGTTTCAAACGACGTAAAGCAATCATTTTGGACAAATGGGATGTATTTTGTGCGTAATATGTTATTTTTCAATATTTATATTGTATAAATAAGTGTTTGTGTTACTTATTGATTTTACGCTTCTTATTGTGGAGGAAAACTGAAAAGACTTATTGACCACTACTATGGATCATTTTTAGGTTTGAAAACTCACATGAAAATTTCCAGTGTTATTTGATAGAGTCTTCGGAATCCAGTGCTTACTAATAATGCGTATTTAATAGTTATAAAGTTCCACCTGTTGCCTAATTCACTAAAAATGGCTATTTTTTTAAATCCATTTTTTCGATATGTTTGGTTTATAGTTCGAAATTCTGTGTTACCCTTCCAGGTGATACAGATCTAACTCACCAGTTAGATTTATTTGAGATACATTCATGTTAAGACAAATAGTACTATACTTTTTC
This sequence comes from Schistosoma spindalis, assembly GCA_946903255.1. NCBI lineage: Eukaryota > Metazoa > Platyhelminthes > Trematoda > Strigeidida > Schistosomatidae > Schistosoma > Schistosoma spindalis. The sequence goes on from OX336424.1 coordinate 22,847,266, forward strand.
CTCTATGGCAATCACACACACGTCTAATCGAGTTTCCTTACGTTCCAAGTTTTAAAAAAAATCCATTTATTGGTATTGAGTAACAGCTTGCCACACAACAGACATTGCTCTTAATTACGTGATGGTAACTAATGGAAACTTTTAGGTTAATAATTGTATAATCTTAGGCCAACCAACTGTTACTTAACAATGTGACTTTATTATGGCGGAGCTGATGGTGTTTACTAATCAACTACATAAGAGTGTTTAAGTTTGATCAATAAGTTGTAACTAATAAGCATAAGTCATTTAATAAATTCATCATTATACATCGATTAAGGTGACTATTATTTGTTGTATATTTAGATACAGTGTCTGTTTGTTTCGTGTGCTCTACTTTTTCATTTTATTGTTTTTATGCTATTGTCTACTACTTCTGCCTTTGTCGCTCATAATTGAAACAATAAAAGTTTAACAGTGTTCACAAAACACATATTCCTATAACAATTATGTGCTCATTAGTAACCGATTTGGAGAGGTAATTTCAGTGGTTTTAATAAAATGAAGTTCAGCCTTATCTAGTGTGAAACAGTTACTCACCAACGACATTGGAAGATGGTTAGACAACACCGCAAATTGATTTAAGCTAGATATTTAAACCAGTAAATGTCAAATCAACCCTCCTAAAGTTAGGAATTTATGGTTGAGCACTGTTGAGAATCACTATAGTAGGACGAAGCAGTTGTATAGTAGGAAGGAGGCAATTTAGAGAAGAAAATTCTTTTTTCGACGATTTCATTTACTTAAGCTATACAATCATTTTCATGGTTAATTTTGTTTGCTAAAATATTAGTCTATAATAAAATAGAATGGTGTAGAATAATTGGGAAAAAAAACTTAAAGTAGTATCTTATCATGAATTGTTTACTAAAAATAGATATTGAAAGGAGATTATGTAATAATTGGCTAGTGAATAGAAGTAAAGTGAGGCAAAAACTAACTTTAAGCATAGGGAAAAACACTTCTTGACATGGCAACCCCCGAATTCGTCCCAGCGCTGGACCCAACTAGATCACATCGCTCTCAGGCAGCGATGGAGGGGCTCGATTTTATTTCTTATTTTATTTTATTTAGACACATAAATATTGGTACAAGAGGACACCAAATATATATGCGCCACACAAAACAATGAGAATTCGAAGAGAAAAAAGGAGGTAAGGAGCGTGAAAAAAAGAACAATAACGAACAGATTAGTGTAATAATAATAATAATAATAGAGGAAACGAAAAAGTACAATCAGAAGAAATCTTTCAGTTAAGGAAGAAACAACCACTTTTTATAAACAAAGTAAGGGAAGGTTACAGCAGAATCGCCACTGGCTTCTATTCTGAGCCATATCTAATAACGTCTCAATCCACTGTGTTGCACCATCTTTAGGACCCAACCAGGAAGTCGTGAAGGGCCAACAGAAGCCAGCCCTTTGCAGCTTTCTTTCATACCACGACATCATGTCACACACTGGCCACCTCTCCGCTTTTTCCAACCAGTCCTAGCGTCGGCAAACAATGCACGACGTGGAATTCTCTGGGACGACATTCGTAGAACATGTCCAAGCCACCGAAAGTCGGTGTTTCAAGATTGTGACACCAATTGGATTGTCGTCTCTGTGCCCAAACACACGATGCCGAACCTCTGCATTACTAACATGTTGTTGTCACTGGATGTCAGCAATCCTTCGGAGACAGCGGTGATCGAACGCAAAGAGTCGTCTGATATTCTCAACTCGAAAAGACCAGGTTTCACAAGCATAGAGCAAAACTGCTCTCACCGACGCGTTGTAGATCCGACCTTTTACAGCCAGACTAACATCACGATGGCGCTAAAGATGGCCCAGATCAGCGTCAGCCACTTTGTCTTTCACTATACGTGCATCGATCTTATCACTCACTCCACCACCAGCACTTATGCAGCTACCTAGATACACGAACTTCTCGACTACTTCTATCTGCTCACCATCCAGGGTGAGTCCAGAATTAGAATCCTGCCAGTCTTGTAGAAGTGCTTTGCACTTCGAAGGTGCGAAACACACACCGTACCTACGGACACTGATTGCCAACTGATTAAGTGCGGATTGCATGGCTTGGGCATTCTCGCACAGTAAGACAATATCATCCGCATACTCAAGGTAGAGAAGTCTTTCTCCAGGCAACAGATCCACACCACCATTACTTACATCCGTCAGAGCTGTTTCCAGAATGTCATCGATGGCAAAGTTGAAGAGGAATGGTGAGATTGGGCAACCCTGTCTAACCCCACTGCTTGAATGGAATAGTGGAGAAAGGTGGTTGTATCCCCTCACTCTGCCTGAGGTGTTTGTGTATAGGGCTTTTAGGATGTTAATAAACTTCTCAGGCACACCCTTCTTCAATAGACAATCCCAGAGAACAGTTCTGTCCAACGAATCGAAGGCAGTCCTGATATCAAGAAACACTACGATTGTTGGCCTTTGATAAGTATGGCGGTGTTCTAACACTTGGCGGAGGGTGAAGATATGATCAATACATCCTCGACCGGAACGAAACCCAGTCTGCTCCTCGCGACTCAATCCTTCTCGGGTTTTGAACAACCTACGAAGTATGACGGAAGTCAATAGCTTGGACGCAATCGGAAGTAGACTTATCCACCGATAGTTGTTACAGGAACGACGTGAACCCTTTTTAAAGATAGGGACAACTATCGACTCATTCCATGACGTTGGTACACTCTCTAGTTCCCAGACCTTTGCAAACAACGTCGTCAGTCCCTTAGTCAGAAAGTCACCACCATCTTTAAAAAGAGCCGGAGGTAAGTCGTCTGGGCCCGGTGATTTGTAACGTTTCAAGAGTTGGAGTTCCTTGCGGACTTCCGCCTCATTTGGTGGATCAGTCGTCACCGGCCATGGAGGGCAGGACAGTCTGAACGATGCTGCCGGAGCAGCAGGCCAGTTGAACTGCCCTTCGAAAAATTCTGCCCATCGTCCAAGACGTCAATGGATGTTAGTGATTAGCGTTCCGTCATCCTCGCAGATTGTTTCGCTCACACCAGACTTCTTGCTGCCAGTGGCTCGGATGAGTTGGAAGAGCTTCCGGTAATTACCAGATGCAGCTGCTGCTTCCAGCTCATTAGCACGCCTCGACCACCAGGCTTCACGGTCCTTACGCAAGCTTTGCCCGATTTCATTACGTAACAGCATTCGTTTGTAGTCAAACTCCCGGTCACCCGGAGTAGACCGACGGGCTTCGATGAGTTGTAAGGAATCAGAAGAAACCCGGTGCTTATAATCGGGACGTTTCGCGAAGCCGCAAGCGGCTTTACTCGCCATTTTGATGGCGTCATGAAGTTGCAACCAATGCTCATCTATACTTTTCGGTGGAATGGTAGCTAGCCTAGAAGCTAGCTCGGTTCGATACGTACTAGCAATAGAAGTTGCAACCAACATGCTGACATCAACCCTTTGGTGGCAGTCACTTCGTTGTCCACTGAAAAGTAAGGTAAGATTGGCGCAGACCAGAGCATGATCAGATTCCAGATAGGTACTCCAAAAGGAGCGGCAGTCTTGTACACAACCAGCGGTAGCTGATCGCGATGTGATCAATCTGAGCCCAGGCTTGAGATGCAGAAGGAGGACTCCAGGTGGCACATCGGCGATGACTGTGTCGAAAGTTAGTGCTAGCCAGAAACAGGTTGTGGTCTGTGCATAGTTGCAGTAGACGTTCCCCGTTATCTGTCCTTCGACCAACGAGTCCCCATCGACCACCTAAACGACTCTCTTCTGTGCCTAGACGCCCGACCTGAGCATTCAAGTCTCCAGCTAGTACTACAATATCTGTCGAGCGCACTTTCTGGAGAAGAACAGTTAACTGGTGGTAGAACTCGTCCTTGATTGCATCCGGGCTGCAATCTGTCGGGGCATAGGCGGAGATGACGAAAAGACATCGTTTCTCACGCCTATTTCTTCTCACTTTGATGGAACTTTCTAATCTAACAGCACATAACCGACTGTTAATGGGGATCCAGTCGACTAGTGCTGCCTCAGCTCTAGCGCTTAGTGCGACACCAACGCCAGCAAGACTAGACGAAATTGCCACAGGGTCCCCGGATAAATGCACGTAAAACAAGCTTTTTGAAGTGACAGATGGAGAGCGAATTTGTAGTACTTCACCAGAGTTTTGAATACGGGTCTCGGATAGACAACAAACGTCAATATTAAGACTTTTCAAAGACATGGCCAGCCCTATCTGTTGTCCGACCTGCATAAGTGTGCGAACGTTGAAGGCAGCCAGTTTGAATGGTGCTCGTAGTCTCAGAAAAACTGCTTCAGTATTCGTGTTCGGTGGTAACATACAATTTTCAACCAGGCAGACTCGAGAACGTTTAGATAGAGCCGAATTTCCACCATAAGTGAGCTGCTGTATAAGTCGAAAAATAAGGATAGACAGAGTAGGAATAAAAGAGAGTGAATAAATGACGTAGTAAATAATAATGATAATAATAATGTGAATCGTTTGATTGTTAATCGAAGCAAGAAAAGTATTTTCCATATATATCAACATTTCATCATATTTGTGTGTGGTTTGTGATACTGCTCGGATGTCCAGACCGAAGCAGGTGGTTTTCTTAGGGGGCTACACTGCGAGCCTTTGACCTAAAGGTCTAACACACAAGGCAGTGGAGCATCGTGAGGAGATGTAGTCCCATGGTAGCTGGTGACCAACGATTAGTTCATACGCCATTTGTTCCGTCCAGATACTGGAGCTCATGTGCACCATTGGTTTGGGATCCGGTTAAACCACCGGATATTCGCTTTTCGTCCTCTCATTTTCGTAGACAACACCCCCACCACGAGAAGGCAGTGAGTAAGACTTCCCTGGCAGAGGCTGTATACGCGTGGCCATGTGAGAGCATTTCGAGAGGGAGGGTAGGCCCACCCCACTCTCGGCCATACCAGGGCATTTGGGGGCCCGTTAGAAGACTGTCTCTCGCTCTGGAGCACATGCTTAAATTCAGATCATGCTCTAGTGCGAGCGCGTATTTGTCTGCGTCTTACTGGACGTAGGGAAGACATTGTAAGGAAACCTTTTAGGGTCCTAATTAACGATAGCCAAGCTAAAAATATATTTCAGGAATAACTAGAAAAACAGTTAGGCAGCCGTTTAAGTGATGCCCATCCAGAAACAGCGTGGAATAATATCCGAAAAGCTGTGGAAGCAGCAGTGATATCTGCTAGTAAGGTAAACCATAAGGTTAGGGAGAAACATCTACCGTACTGACAGATGCTCGAAAACTCATCCCATCTGGCTCTGAACATGACGAAGAGCGGCGTCAGCTTATGCGCAGGCTGATAAGAGGCCTACACAATGATCGCGAACAGTGGTGGGTGGCGAAACCAAGAGAGGCAAACAGGTAGACAGCTTGCTGACTAATAAATATGCCATTTGAGATGGTGGACAAGATTTGTTGATTTGAATTTCCTGAAACATTTAGTCGATTCATCCAACCACTCCATCAAATCCCCTACACAATTCCTGGACCAAATTAAGGACATTCAAATCAACAACGACGAACTGATGATATCCTTCGATGTAACAACACTATTCACGTCAATTAAACCAAGGTTAGCAAAAAAAAATATATGCCTGCTCCTCGCCAACGACAAATCTCACAAAGCTTCAAATTCAAAGTCTACTAGAACTCATCGATTTATGCCTAACAACATATTTTCAATTCAACAACAAAATCTACGAACAAACGAAAGGGACGCCAATGGGGTCACCAATATCAGGACTGATCGTAGAAGCAGTGATGCAAAGACTAGAAGCCACGATATTACCAGTGATCAAGCCAAAAATTTGGATTCGCTATGTAGACGACACATTTGTCATCGTCAAAAAGAATGAGCTAGAAAACACTTACAAGCTGATCAACAACGTCTTCGATGACATCAAGTTCACAACGGAACAGGAGTCAAACAACAAACTATCGTTCTTGGATATATTAATCACTAGAACTGACACAGGAAAACTAGAAACTCAAGTATATAGGAAACCGACCTACACAGATCAAATTCTTAACTACAATACCAACAACCCAAGAGCACATAAAATCAACTGCGTACAAACTTTGTTCAAGAGGGCGAGGACACACTGGCAGCACGAAGAAAGGAAGAAAAATACCTGAAGGACGTATTTCAAAAGAATGACTACCCAATCAACTTCATCAAAAAATACCAACCAGATGCAGCATCGGAGCACAAATCAAGCACAGAAATCAACAAACGGATCACCCTACCAAACATAAATGGCATATCAGAAACCGCAACAAGACTGCTAAAAACCTTCGGGATAGGTGTGGCACACAAACCAACAAAATCACTACAATCAATCCTATGCAAACCAAAGGATGAAATAACAAAAGAAGATAAATCAAACATCATCTACAAAATAAATTGTGTCAACTGCGACAAACACTACATCGGACAAAGCGGACGCCCCCTTCACCTGCGCCTACATGAACATCAATTAGCAGTCAAACGGCATGATATCTCCTCACTTATATCAATACACGTGGACAACTGCGGATGCACATTCGATTGGAAAAATGTGGAAATCTTGGACAGAGGGAATTCCAAAAACACAAGAGAATTTTTAGAAGCCTGGCACTCAGGTTAATCAGCAATCAACAAACATATTGAAATCGATCCAATTTATCAACCAATCAGGAAACTGATGCACAAACATAGGAACAAGAATCAAACCAATAGGAGACAAAACGAAAACAAAAAGGTAAACAATGACAAATTTAAGGTCAATAAGAACCAATCAACATCGAGGTGTACAGAACAAACTGTGAAACGCATATGGAGAAATTCGAACACTTCACTTCTATCTAAAGTTTGTGCTGTTGATGTCGTTCAGAAGAACGATGAAAGCTCGACGATCAAACCATCCAGCTCAGAGAACAAAACTCCATCAAAATATGTCATTTCCCTACCGCTTTGTGATTTCTAATCTGAACTCACTTGGAATGATTGCTTGTAATTGTGTAGTATGTAGTATTATCTAGTGTTACTGTTTTATCTTTGGTCGTGAATTTGGTACCCTGGTACAACGTGATCTAGTCTGTATTTATTAGTATCGAGCATCCTATCTGGACGTGGTATAAACTCCATCAACAGTCCTATATTGGCGTAGTATACTGCAGAAAGATAATAATTTTTTAATTTTTCGGTTAAATCACAGGTATCTAAAAGTGCTACTGATTACCTACACATTTTGTGTGATTGTCTTCGTAATTGAAATAATTTACTCATATTAAAATCTCATGTTTTCCCATAGTGATTTTATGTATCCTGATTTTTGGTTTTCATGAAATTCAAGTTTTCAGTGTTACATTTTTTTATTACAGTTGTGTTATATTTTACAAAGCTATATGCTTGAATCAGGGGATCATGAGAGCGTAAAAGACATTAAATCGTTATCTACACGGCGTGATATTTTTAGTATTTTTGAAATAAGTCATAACCAATTCGCGGATTGCTTGCAGTTGAAAATGATAGCCATCAATAGATTCTGATTCAGTTGTCTAAATGTACCTTTTTTACTTTACTATTTGAAAGTCACAGGTAGTTAATAGTGGAGGACTAAACAACCATGTAGTATTCTTTGGTTTTTATAGTTTTCCAGCTGATACCAGTCTGTGATGAAAAATAAGTCTATATTTACTAATACTATGCAGTTATATACACCTATGATATTTTCGTGTTTACTTCGGAAAAATCTAGGTTACCTCCGACTTGTGAACCAAACTTAATTGGTAGTACATCCTCAATAACTAGTCTTCTTGAATGGTCCAAACGGACTGATGTTTTTGACTCAAACCGTTGTCATGGTCGGACACGAATACAGACTGAATTCCATGTTTCTCCTCATCTTTTGCCACGTTTGGAAAAGGTTTGTTAATCTAATATTTGCTTGCATTTTAACTGTTACGTGGCTTATTTTCGTTTTTGACAATTTCGAGTAGAGAATTATTTCAGATTTAGAGAAAGAATAAACCTAAGAATCGGTGTGATGTGAGTAAACCATTATGTTATGCATATTTTTGATTCGGACTATATTAGCCCCTTACTTGAGGTCGACAAGTCTTTCTCCAGGTGATATCTATAAGTTTCCACCACTTTATTCAAGCTGTTTTCTAAACATCATCGACGTAGAATTATAAAAAAAATGATTGAAGAAATTTGATAGCTTTGTTTAGTCCCACTTGGTTTAGAGATATGGAGAGAGGTGGCTTGAATACTCTCACTCTACCTGGAGTGTTTTTGCACAAAGTTATTAAGATGTTAGCCATCTTCATAGGGTCATATCTTTCTGGCTGATTAGAATGACAGTAGCTAGTCTGCTATACTTGCTTCACTGATGAAGCGTTTAATGAAAAATAAAGATATAATTAACACATAGGAAAAGTCTATTCCACTCGTTACAGATTAGTTTCCACGTGTTTCTTGCAATCTGCACAGTATGGCAACTTGCTTTTTAGCTTTGAGAATTGCTAATTGGGTCAACATTAGCTTTATACATTGTGTCACTGACATGAAGATTATTGTTATCTTAGATGATTTGAGACAACCTTTAATATAGTAAAATGCATTTGTTGCTTTTAACTGAGTAGCAAGTTCTGATCAGGCTATGTGGCCCATGAAATTTTCCACATAAAGGACTGGTTTTCCCTGTTGTACTCATACGTCGTCCAAGTCAACTGCTGAGCTTCAGAAACTTGTTAAGAGTTCACTGAAACTCATTTCTTGCGAGCAGGAAAGTTCGCGAAGTTGCAAACGGGTTAATTGACCCTCTTTTAGTTGCAATTAGTTTCAATGTACACCTTCCGATGGACTAATAGCTGACCTTGATCTAGGAGCCATAAGTCAGTTAACTTACACCAACCTATTTACGAAGACTTACATGTTGACCACATAAACGTGAAACGTGTTTCGTGCACAAAATATCATGATCAGGATGCAAACAGATAATGTAGAAATACAGTTTGCTATACATACGCAAAATCTGTAGTTTGCTGGGATATGATTTATTTATGTCCGTGATACAATTTTAGACGCGAACGTACGGTGGAACTTCAGCAATAAATATGGAAGGTCGTAATTGGTCCAAATTAGGTTGTTCTACACGAAGGCAAGGAATAAGACTTTCCATTATGTATCTATAGACTTGCGGCAATTTCGGGTAAGAAAACTAGCTACCTTCAACGTCGATCGTAGTAGGGGATTATGAGTGGTCACAGTAGTAACGAGATATCATTTCTAATTTGGTATAAAAATACAAATTAGAGTTGCATGAAATATTTGTCCTAGTAATGATTGAATAAATATTTTTCAGCATAGGGGGGATTGGTGAGGATTATAGAATTTTCATAGTTTGAATTAATATGATCTTAGCCAGACTACTATTGAAAACTTGAAAGAACTGGACGACTGTTTTTTTCCAGTATGGGGCTCAGTAGTGTATATCCACGTTCTTTCATTCGGAAGTCGAATCCAGGACTTTCGGTCTCGCGTGCGAATGCTTAATTTCTAGACCACTGTGCCGGCATTCAATAGTGTACATGTCTAACTTCAATCAACTCACAACATTGCGCAACCCTAATCCATTGCCTGAGGTGGTTTACCATCTCACACTCGACATGATTGAATTGATTTGCTCGTTAGTGACTAACCTAAAGATGCGACTCCTGGAGTTCTACTGAATGTTCATGATCAGTGGCGTTCAAGATAATAATGGCTGATTTTCATACGTTTTTTAAGGTATCAATGATTCTGGATACCAACTTCGGGATGGATAGTCGTGTGGAATCCCTATCCACCTGAGAGCTATGCTAACGACAATTATAATTACTTACAGATCTATAGTGTAAAACATCTTTTTTATGATCACATATTTTAAATGTGTTCATATTTTGTTAGTTGTCTTCATTTATATATTTCTATCAGTGAATGTTCAAATATTTATCTTTTTCATTTCTCTAAATTTGTTATTTAGGTAGATATTCTCCTCATTTCATCTCGGCTACAATTTCTAGTAATTGTATTGTTAATGTCAGTTTTTCTTATATTGTTTTTCGGTGCACGATCTATGTCTCGTTCTCCAGTAAATATAAGAAGTCGGAATGTATTTTCTTTATGTAAGTATATTTTATATATTTTTTCGTAAAGAATTACTTTGCTTTTGTCAGTATGTTATGTTGTATTAATGTAACTCAGTAAAAATACGTAATATAATAATCTATTGATTTGTAACTGAGTTAACTGCTAAAAGATATTCACAAACAAATAAAACTAACACAAACCAAAAAACTACACGTAATCTGTAACCTCAATTAATTATTACAAATTTTCTTTTAATTCTTTTTCTTTTTTTAACTCACATAAACTTATGTTGAAATAAAATTAGTTGAATGATTGATATGTATTTAGTTCAAAAACAGGATAAACTATTTAGTCTGAATTTTTAAATTATAATATACACCGTAATTAGTATGAGAAATGTAATACGTACTTATTTATTTGAGTAATCGATTTATCGAAGACGGTTCACCTCAATGCGTTACAAATTATTTTGGATAGCTCAAAAATACAGCTTATACTTATCTAATCACTCATAATGAATCTTTTGTTGTATATAAAATTTTTTATTAAAATAATATAAATAGTCTTGTTCGGTAAGAAATTAGATGATGATTAACGCGGAAAGAAATATTCATCTCACCAGGATCCAAATTTATAACATCCTTACTCTACTGAGTAAGCTTCAGGACCTAGTAACTAATTAAGTCTTATCCTAATATGCTTAAATCAATCTGTAAACTATGCTTATCTCAAACATTATGATTAGCCTTCCGTTCGATTTGAATTGTTTTAAAAACACCCTCTGGGACTCTAATATAATTTAATCCATAGTTTTATTACGCTGTAAAAATGTTATGTAAATTGAATCTTGAGTATCAATCATTATATTTGATCAGATTGTTTATGCATTTCTTATTGCTGACATAGCTAAAATCTGTTGTCAAACTAGGATGCATGATAATTGAATGCGGATGATAGATTACGTGTGAGAGTAAAATAAAAATAATTTATGGTCGTAATCTGACTTTTGCAGCTTTAGTTTCTTATCAATGCAATAAAACAAACAATATTAGTTATTTATTAAAGCGTGTTGTTGCTACATGTTTTGATTATTCACGTCAATAATGAATGAATCCATAAACACGAAACCTGTGTGAAATACTTGGCGGTTTAATCATTTGAATGTTGTCTAGTTTTAACTTTCACCATTGAATTATGTAGCTAGAAACTTGGGAGAATGTTTCATAATTACTTACAGTTATTTCTTGAAAATTGACCAATATGTTTACGACGCATGTGTTTCAATGATATGGTCTACGCCCATAATATTGAACGAAGCAATTTAGAATATAAAATGACTAGCATCAATTATATATATCCTCTCCGTAAATACGCATTACTTGTTATTACCAACTTTGTAAAAACCAATAGATCAAACATTTCCTACTGATTACGCTTAATTGTTTTATTTTATTGTGTGCTTTTATGTAATTAAGAAAAGCTTTCTATGTATCAGACGTTCATTGTGCTAACCTTTTCCATTTTTTATATCTCCGATCTAAATTAAAATGGTTGTTAGTTTAAAACTTCTACATTTGCTTCATTCATTAGTACTTATGTTGTAACATATTTCTCTTAAATCTCCATTTTATTCTCCCTCTTCAGCGTCATTTGGGAAACTAATATTAGCCAAACATTCATTTTCTGACTTAAATACATTTCCTGATATCCCGAGTCACCTATCCTAGTTGATATGACATGTTAGCCTAAATATTGACTAGTCAGTAATGATTTTGAAAGTGTTACAATAGTAAATTAATGGTTTAAATGATCACAGTGATCAACTTGCAATGATTGTTTTATAAGTTTCAACCTTTATCCACTCCATCTCTTTCTGTCTGTTCTCAACTGTCTAGTTTTGAGAGCCACTGTACGCGAAGTATGATCAAATCAAATTATGGCAAAGTATATTAAGTTTATTAAATAATTACATCATGTTTATAATATTTCTTTTTCACTTTAATTATTAACTTATTCATAATATTAAAATGTAATTTATTTTATTTTATTGAAAAAGAAATACTTGTCACACAAATCAAATATAAAACAACTTATTGTTATTGTCATCCATCGGAAAATAGTTTTCATGAAATGGCACAATGTTCAATTCTGCGTTTACTATGAACAGCTGAATTCGAATTATTTGATAAACAATTTTACACGGCAGTTTAAAAGTTAACAATCTACAAATTTCTACTACATATATATTCTTTTGAGTTATGTACAATTCCTATTTTTAACATTGAGTAGATTAATTTATCTTAAAAATTTAAAATTGACTACTTTGTGATATACGTTTATAATATAATTCTGATTCTTTCTTAATTGTCTATGCAGTTTATTATTTGGATCATTCCATTCTCGTTTTTTTAAAGGGAGGGAGGGTGGGTAGACTCTTCTCTCTTTTTTATCTGATACATTTAATAAACATATTAGCGAGCTCAAATGTGATATACATGTATATTTGATTTTATCATATTTACATATATCTATTTTGTACACCATCTTTTTTGGTGTTGTTACTATTATTATTTGTTTGTTTCTACTACCATAAATGTACTTTTTCGACTCTATAAATAACATGTAAATATAAAAATGAATAAAAGTCGATTATTTCTTTTTTTTCCTGTTTCCCAATTGTGCATGTTTGTGTGTGTGTTGTGTTTCTTTAATATTCCTATTTGTCGTTTACTTATCTTAGTCAGATGCTTTTAAATAACCCGACCGTTGTTCCTACTATATATATATATATATATATATATATATATATATATATATATATACCCATTGTTCTCGCTGATTTGCGTAATAAGGAGTGAGCAGTTCATTTACTGAGTCAGTCTGTAAAATTATTGCTAATGTCTCATTTTCTGTCTTTTGCTCATCTGAAAACTTCATATACTAGGTAAACCTTTCTTCAACCAAGTTTAATCAGTCTGACGAATAAGTGTATTACTTTATTCAGTTTAATAGTTTTCAAAGTAACTAAGTGATAGTGCTGTCGGTTTGTCAATTCATAGTATTATTTTATAATGTTACAATAACTTTTTAGTTTTTATTTAACATTATAATTGAGATGGGATAGCTTCCCATGAAAACACTAATTTTTCTCTGATCGTGTTCAGACAGTGGAACTCAGCGTATCTCGAATAAGCTACTAGAAAGCCTTTAAAACCGTTTACTTTTCAAAATATAAGTTGCTTTCAAATTACAATTTCTTGTCACTTGTATTCAAATTTCCTACACATCAACTTACATTGGTAATCTCAGTGCAAGCAAGCAATCAAGTACTGGCTTGTATATTAGTTTTAGTAACATGTATTCTGTTTGGGACCTAAGAGGTGAAAATGACTTCCAAACTGGTCCCTAGTGGTTGAACACTAATTTCTTAACCAACGAGTGCTATGGAGTATATCAGTTTTCGGAATAGTTGGAAATGTCTTTTTATGTACAAAAAGAACAATTTGTGTCTTCGTGAAACCATTTCTTTTTAGTAACTGATACGGTTTTGAGAGACCAATTTAATTTTTCTCCTTCAGACAGTTCTAGTAAAACAACGATAACTGGTAAAGTTTCTGAAGAGTCTTGTTTTCGTCCCCTACATAATTCAATACTAGTATCCCATTCTCTTTCTCACAAAGTCTTTCATGGCCACCACTATTTTGAATCCCCTGATAGTACTGATGGTTTGTTTAGTCTTTTGTACGTTTGTCTTAAATTGTATTCCAAGGTGGTATTAGATGATTAGTATAGATGCTTGCATAAATTAATTCGAAGTTTATCTACTTACTGTGTACTTTCAAAGAAAGCCCACTAAGTAAAGATTGCTTTATGCAACTGAAATACGTGCAACTTTATTCAATGGTACATTATTGTGCTCATTGCTGCTTTTAGACTTTGTTTCACTAGTTATTCACCCCTTTTATTTATCTTATTATTATGCTACCATGGTTTTACTCATAGTGGCTTTTGATATCAGTTTATTTAATTCCTATTGTACATTTCATTTCTGTGACAGAACATTTTGATCGTCCTGTAGTGAACGAAGAACACATCTATCTTTTGTTACAACTACTTTCTGTTTTCTTCAATAGAATCTTTCAAATTTTCTGCAGTCATACATTCCACTTATTGGTTCTACATACTATTTATATCTGTCAACATAAATAGCATACACCACAATCCTATTCTATAATTTAATGTTAGTTTATTGATTGTCGTACACATCCTGTAGGTTACACAACCTTTTTTGCTGTTCATTATACCATATAACCTTGTATGGAAATCTTCTTATTACATCATTATGTTTACTGATTGTTCATATTTCCTCAAAGAAAAAATCCCATAATTTCGTATATATATATATATATATATATATATATATATATATATGCGAAATTCAAATTAATAGGTCTATTTTAATTACGTCAATTTTTGATCATCATTATGTATCACTATTTGGCGCAAATACTTTATGGAATTATTGTATATCATTTAAGATCATTGTAGTTATTTTAAAGAAATGGATTATTTTCATGATTAGTATAAGTTTAAGTATATGTATTGCACAGTAATATCTAATGTGTAGTTTATTACAGTGTGCAAGAACTTTATCTTACTATGAGAAATCTCATGTTGATGCCATATTTCGCTTATTACATTACATGATTATATTTTAAACTTCATTCTAAAGTAATAAAAATATGATGTTATCCGCGCTTACACTGTTAGATAAAAGGTAATCGATCCATAACCTAATTTGTTCTACCTATTCTAGTTGTTTAATAATACGATAAATAAATTTTAGTTGCTTCTAGTGCTGTTAGTTCCAGTTTACTGAATATTAAGGATGGTAATTAACTGATGTCGTTTCACAACTGTCGTAAGGTATTTTAGAATAATTTTGTTACAGTAGATGTGCTTTCCTCCTTAGTGTTTGGCTTTTCTAACAGTTTTGTACTACTTAATAACTACTAGCGATAATCATCAAGCTATACTCCTATTAACTTAAACATTACATTCTGGCTTGTCGACCAAATGGTATTCTGGTTGCCACAGAATTTAAATATCTTGTAATCAATGTCACTATCGTCTATTTCAAAACTAAGACGAAAGAAACTGTTTGACCCACACCAGTTTTAGTCAGTGTTTCATTGGAATTAATTAGAAAACTTTTTTTGAATTAGACAAACCATCACAAATTATTTCGACAAAATAATGGGTATATTCAGTATGTGTGCGTTTTCATTGTGCTTATTAGCTGAAATATTGATCACCTTGTTCACTTATTTTCTTTTATTTCTTTGTTAGCCAATAATTAATTTCATATAATTTTTGTTGCCATTTCAGCATCCTTATTGTCGCTCCAGTCATCAGATTCTTTGAACCTCATCTATCCTAATGACTACATTGGCCGATTTGCATAGGTTGCGAGAGGCTCATACAGCAGCAAATGCAAACAAAGATGGTAGGTCAGTCGTATATATATATATATATATATATATATATATATATATATATATATATATATATATATATATATATATATATATATATTCCTTCACTTGTTTCCTTTCTCTACCTCATTGATTAGTTTAGGTCTATTCCTGACACTTGATGTGTTCCGACTGTTTAAAAAAAAAAGTGTTAAGATATACAAACGATGTATACTGAAAACTGTACCTACTCTGTATGTGTGTTCATGATTGTTTGCTGTTATTTGTTCTTGATGATGCGATTGATTCGCTGGTCTTCCTTTCCTGTGCATAGGTCATATGTATCGTATTTAACTATTAAATCATATATTCAATTTTTTATATTTAAGTGCACTATAAATACTACTTTCACAGTGATTATTAATACTTGAAAATAACAATATTAAGAATAATTATTGCTATGTTTCTTACCAGTAACAAATTCATTATATTTGCGTTTGTCCTGATAAAAACTGATTTTATATTGATTATAAATGATGTTGCGTTCATCTAGTAAACTTATTAAATACTAAAAATAATCCATCGTACAGATTACAAAATGTATTACTTGTAATACTATGAGTGATAGATCAACTTGATACAATGCTTGATGATTATTCTTAGGAAAGTAACTTATCTTTTAAGTATACTTTCATGTAATTGGTTTTATATCAGATATTCTGTGTAAGATTTACTCGTACTAACTGACTGCTTTAACCTATTAAATCGAAATACTTTAAGAAATAAAGTTGTGTAAAAATCAACTGGAAGGAATTTCAGTCAATTACTTTAAAATTTGTCAGCTGTTCGTATAAATATAAGATAAACTTAATAAATGTAGTAATTTTTTCCGTCAATAATGGGTAATGGTGAAAGAATGATAACAAATGATTCTGAATTTCAGATCATTGTTTTCGTTATGATCTTTAATCAAATCTTAGTTACACAGTACATTACATTATTGTGTTTATTTTTACCCTCACTAATTTTAATTCATAATATGCATACAATCGAACTGACTATAATTCCATAAATTCTGTTTTCAGTTGAAATTTCCTCAAGCTTTAATATACTCAGAGATGTGGTTAAATACTAATTACTGTTGTTCACTAGTATGTCTAGATATTCTTATTGGTTTTTGACAACTTATTTGGCTTAAAGGGAAGTCATATAACTTCTAAATCTTGCCCTGCATTTTGACCTATTCGTTTTCATATAATTTTAAATAGACCATTTCTTTGATAAATCAAGACTCTCTTGTATTTTTTGTTATGAGAAGCAAACGATTCTACACGTAACCTGTAAAATCTGATTTTCTTGTCAAAGCTATATGCACCAAAACTAGGAGAACAAACTACTTTTTATGGGAAGCAGTAAAATGGTCATTGCAGTTTATATATATAGGATATTTTCTAGATATATGATCATGTAAGCAAAGATTGATGGTGGCTAGCTGTAGAATCCAGAACGCGCGTCTCGTCCTATTTGGGACTTATCAGCTGGATGTACCTGCATTCCAGAGTTGATGTTCACTCAGTCCTAAACAACAGTGGGAAGACACAAACAAATAATACCTGGTGAATTTAAATATCATCCCATTGTGCAAGCAGGTGGCTTGTACACCTAAGTGATAAGGTGTAAACATTTAAGGCAATAAACCGGATTTTTTTTGTGATGATGGAGATTTGTAGCCCAGATGGAGTTTTGTTCTTTAAGCAGGACAAGCTGTGAGTCATATTTAAAGAAATTCGAAAACTTCACTTCTACTTGAAGCTTGTGCTGATGATGTTGTGCAGAAGAACAATCAAAACTCCACCACTAAACCACCCAGTTCAGAAGTCGAAACTCCACCTAAGCGAGTTTTTTGTTTTGATGTGAATCATCTATGTTGGGGTGCCGGCACATATAGACAAAATATCCCTCTTGATTTCCACTGCTACCACCAATCCGTCTATTACATCAACTGCTGTTTATATTTTCTTTGTGTTTTCCACATTAGGTGTTTTACCTTTGGACGAAGTGGATAAAAATGCTCAAGAAGCGCTAAATCAATTAGAACTACGTAAAAAGGTATGTTGAATTAAGAATTATTTTAATAATTTTGTTTTAATACTTTTGCAACAGTAGTACTAAGCTTCATATTATAAACTATATATATATATATATATATATATATATATATATATATATATATATATATATATATATATATATATATATATATATATATATATATATATAGTTTATGTGTTCATCCTTGTTTTCACATTTGCTTTTTAGGCATTTTCTGTGTCGAATAAATCTTTTCCCATTTACATCGTGCCACTTCAGCTGATTAATGTAAACTTATTTCACATCTCGGTATTGTAGAGAAATACCTTATTTTCCGAAACTTTTACCAGTATCAGCTGAAATGAGAATTTGTCCTAAACATAAATAACGCACATAAACTTGAACTCGAATCCTTAAAAATTCGGATTATTTCTTATATTGAGAAATATTTAGTTAGTTGTTGTTAATGTTAATGTGGAGAGTGATCATTTGATGTAGCATTTATTTGGGATTTGGATCATTATGTTTATAAAGTCATTCAGTAGAAATAGCATAGCAGTCATACTTTAATTTACGAAATTGTTTCATTTTTTCGAAAACAATATGCTTCAAATTAATATAATTACATTTTCACCATTGTTTGTGTATTAAAACTGTAATTACGGTTAGACAGTCCATGGAGCTTGTAAATTAGTAACAGATTAATTATAGTCTGAAAAAGTATATTGAGAGTCATAACAATGATATTTGAATACCTCACTATTTTAATCACTAATCTTATATAGAAACTTGGTCCGATTGTACAATAATCTATTTGTTTTCGAAATTTATTCTTATTTTACCTACGTCATTGTGTATTACTCATATTTGTGTCTAACAAAACTGTTCTAACCCCGATTTCAGGCTCGTTTAATACAAGTATCTACAGAAGACTCTGAAGTGAGAGCTTATCTTCGCCAACTTGGTGAACCTGTCTGTAAGTCTAGATTTATTTTTTGCTTTTGTTTCTTTATATTATTTTATAATAAAAAAGAAACACTAAAAATATTCAACCCAACAACAATTTTTACTTACGCCTGTTGTCTTTCATAGGAGGAACATAGACTGCCCACTAAAATTCTCCATTGAACTCCGTCGTGGGCAATTTTTTCCAGTTGTTTCCAATTGCTATTCATTCTTTAAATATCTGTCTCTAATTCCTGATGCAATGTATTCCTTGGTGTTCCTCTTTTCCTCTTCCCTTCAGGATTCCAAGTTAGTACTTGCCTCGTGATACAGTTTGATGCTTTCCTCAACGTATGTTCTATTCAACTCCAGTGTCTTTTCCTAATTTTCTCTTCGACTGGAAGCTGGTTTGTTCTCTCCCACAGCCTACTGCGGGAGTCAATGACCACAATAAAATAGATTGTATTGTGGTGCGCGCTACTTATATTGAGATAATAAGTAGTATATAACGCGAGTTTCAAACGTAATGGCTGGCTGCAGAAGATGGGGAAAAATCAAGAGAGGAAGAGCGGCAACACAATGGAATTTGTATGGAAAAACATGAACAATGAAATGTCAGTCAATGGATTGATATTTGAAACAGGAACAGTTCAGTTTAATATGAAGGATTAATATTTTGCAAATTAACGATTTAATATATGGTTTTTCTATTTTACCAATTAACTCTGTAATTTGAGCTAAATACAATTCGGTTGTCCTCATCAGTGTTCTGCCTCAGTACATTTGGTGTCGCTGCCTTCACCGACGATGAAGATCCCATGGCCGAAGGAATTTGAGGACGGAGATGTGCTGAGCTTCCTGAAGGAGTTTGAGGCCGTGGCGGAACTGTTGGGCGTGAAGGAGCCGAAGGCGAAGTTGGTGGTCCTGGGGACGCTTCTGAGAGGCAGGACGAAGGCTGTGTATGACGGCTTGGACGGTGCTGGCGGGAAGACGACGTGGGAGGCTGTTACGGAACGGAGTGCCTGGCAATAGTTTGGGCAGTAGAAAAATGGAGACCGTATCTCTTAGGAAAACGATTTCACATTGAGACTGACCATAAACCCTTGCAGTGGTTGAAAACAGCAAGAGACCCCTGAGGGAAGTTAGCGCGATGGATGATACGTTTGCAAGAATACGACTTCAGTATCGGCCATGTTCCAGGAAAGGAAAACGTAATGGCGGATTACTTGTCAAGACCAGACATGGAAGCTGACCTTCCTTTGACAGCATACGCGGTGAATAGTTTAGAGGGAGACCCATTAGAACTCGTCCGGCAGCAGAAATCTGACCCTAGCCTTCGAGATGTAATCAGAGTGATGAAAGAGGGAGCAGACGTAGAAAAACGAACAATGGACAAGGAGGTACAAATGCTACTTCGGCAAAAGGAACGACTGAGATTGAACGCATATGGAGTCCTGACCTGGCAGGACGATGACAAGAATTGGGTGGCTGTAATCCCGAAAGACTGGCGGCGTAAGATGATACACGAGTGTCACCAGGTAGCACATACAGGCATCGCAAGAACGACGGACTTACTACGACAAAGTGCATACTGGCCGGGCATGAGAGACGATGTGGCTCAATACGTGTTAACTTGCCAGCAGTGTCAACTAATGAAAAGCGATCGATACACACAACCGCCATTACAGTCAATCCCAGTAACCGCAGTCGGTGATCTATGGTCGATGGATGTGATGGGACCGTTCCCACAGACGGCGAGCGGTAATCAGTACCTGCTAGTGATGACGGAGCATGCTACACGTTGGGTAGATGCCGTACCCATTGCAGACCAGCGGGCAAGAACAGTGACCGTAGTGGTAATCCGGCATATTGTAGCGTGTCACGGAATACCAAAGATGATATAAACTGACCAGGGTCCCTGTTTTGAAAGTGACGAGTTTAAAGCCCGTCTAAAGCAGTTTGGCATCAAGAGGATACGAACTACACCGTATCATCCTCAGACAAACGGGCTTACAGAGAGAAACAACCGGACATTAAAGGAATGGTTAGCATCTAAAGGAGGAGATTGGGAGAAAGAGTTACCATTGATTTTGCTGGCGCATCGTTCCTCCATACAAGGAACAACCAAGAAATCACCTTTTTTGCTCATGTATGGCAGACAACCACGACTTCCAATGCACAACAAGACCTGGCCACAACAACAGAAATGGACGACAACAAGGTTAAGAAAAGAGAGGAGGGAGGCAATCAGGAACGTGGAAAAGAAGCAAATATCAGACATAAAGAAGGCGGAATAACAGAGGAGAACGTGGAAACCTTTTGCAGTGGGGGACCTAGTAAAGTGTAGAGAACGGAAAAGTAGCATGACAGGGGGATCAGGGTCGGGAAAGCTGATCCCAAAGTGGGAAGGACCGTACGTCATCACGGAGAGACGCGGCGCGGTTTACACAATCCGGAGAGAAGACAAGCAGAAGCGCGTAAATGCTAGTCAATTGCAGAGATGGTTTCAAGATCGTCAAATGTGTGAGTCACGAGAAACACCAAGGAAGACAGGCGTACGGCGATCAGAAAGACTACGACGACAGCTTATTAAAAGGGGGGAGGAGTGTGGTGCGCGCTACTTATATTGAGATAATAAGTAGTATATAACGCGAGTTTCAAACGTAATGGCTGGCTGCAGAAGATGGGGAAAAATCAAGAGAGGAAGAGCGGCAACACAATGGAATTTGTATGGAAAAACATGAACAATGAAATGTCAGTCAATGGATTGATATTTGAAACAGGAACAGTTCAGTTTAATATGAAGGATTAATATTTTGCAAATTAACGATTTAATATATGGTTTTTCTATTTTACCAATTAACTCTGTAATTTGAGCTAAATACAATTCGATTGTCCTCATCAGTGTTCTGCCTCACTACATTTGGTGTCGCTGCCTCCACCGACGATGAAGATCCCATGGCCGAAGGAATTTGAGGACGGAGATGTGCTGAGTTTCCTGAAGGAGTTTGAGGCCGTGGCGGAACTGTTGGGTGTGAAGGAGACGAAGGCGAAGTTGGTGGTCCTGGGGACGCTGCTGAGAGGCAGGGCGAAGGCTGTATATGACGGCTTGGACGGTGCTGGCGGGAAGACGACGTGGGAGGCAGTTACGGAACGGAGTGCCTGGCAATAGTTTGGGCAGTAGAAAAATGGAGACCGTATCTCTTAGGAAAACGATTTCACATTGAGACTGACCATAAACCCTTGCAGTGGTTGAAAACAGCAAGAGACCCCTGAGGGAAGTTGGCGCGATGGATGATACGTTTGCAAGAATACGACTTCAGTATCGGCCATGTTCCAGGAAAGGAAAACGTAATGGCGGATTACTTGTCAAGACCAGACATGGAAGCTGACCTTCCTTTGACAGCATACGCGGTGAATAGTTTAGAGGGAGACCCATTAGAACTCGTCCGGCAGCAGAAATCTGACCCTAGCCTTCGAGATGTAATCAGAGTGATGAAAGAGGGAGCAGACGTAGAAAAACGAACAATGGACAAGGAGGTACAAATGCTACTTCGGCAAAAGGAACGACTGAGATTGAACGCATATGGAGTCCTGACCTGGCAGGACGATGACAAGAATTGGGTGGCTGTAATCCCGAAAGACTGGCGGCGTAAGATGATACACGAGTGTCACCAGGTAGCACATACAGGCATCGCAAGAACGACGGACTTACTACGACAAAGTGCATACTGGCCGGGCATGAGAGACGATGTGGCTCAATACGTGTTAACTTGCCAGCAGTGTCAACTAATGAAAAGCGATCGATACACACAACCGCCATTACAGTCAATCCCAGTAACCGCAGTCGGTGATCTATGGTCGATGGATGTGATGGGACCGTTCCCACAGACGGCGAGCGGTAATCAGTACCTGCTAGTGATGACGGAGCATGCTACACGTTGGGTAGATGCCGTACCCATTGCAGACCAGCGGGCAAGAACAGTGACCGTAGTGGTAATCCGGCATATTGTAGCGTGTCACGGAATACCAAAGATGATATAAACTGACCAGGGTCCCTGTTTTGAAAGTGACGAGTTTAAAGCCCGTCTAAAGCAGTTTGGCATCAAGAGGATACGAACTACACCGTATCATCCTCAGACAAACGGGCTTACAGAGAGAAACAACCGGACATTAAAGGAATGGTTAGCAACTAAAGGAGGAGATTGGGAGAAAGAGTTACCATTGATTTTGCTGGCGCATCGTTCCTCCATACAAGGAACAACCAAGAAATCACCTTTTTTGCTCATGTATGGCAGACAACCACGACTTCCAATGCACAACAAGACCTGGCCACAACAACAGAAATGGACGACAACAAGGTTAAGAAAAGAGAGGAGGGAGGCAATCAGGAACGTGGAAAAGAAGCAAATATCAGACATAAAGAAGGCGGAATAACAGAGGAGAACGTGGAAACCTTTTGCAGTGGGGGACCTAGTAAAGTGTAGAGAACGGAAAAGTAGCATGACAGGGGGATCAGGGTCGGGAAAGCTGATCCCAAAGTGGGAAGGACCGTACGTCATCACGGAGAGACGCGGCGCGGTTTACACAATCCGGAGAGAAGACAAGCAGAAGCGCGTAAATGCTAGTCAATTGCAGAGATGGTTTCAAGATCGTCAAATGTGTGAGTCACGAGAAACACCAAGGAAGACAGGCGTACGGCGATCAGAAAGACTACGACGACAGCTTATTAAAAGGGGGGAGGAGTGTGGTGCGCGCTACTTATATTGAGATAATAAGTAGTATATAACGCGAGTTTCAAACGTAATGGCTGGCTGCAGAAGATGGGGAAAAATCAAGAGAGGAAGAGCGGCAACACAATGGAATTTGTATGGAAAAACATGAACAATGAAATGTCAGTCAATGGATTGATATTTGAAACAGGAACAGTTCAGTTTAATATGAAGGATTAATATTTTGCAAATTAACGATTTAATATATGGTTTTTCTATTTTACCAATTAACTCTGTAATTTGAGCTAAATACAATTCGGTTGTCCTCATCAGTGTTCTGCCTCAGTACATTTGGTGTCGCTGCCTTCACCGACGATGAAGATCCCATGGCCGAAGGAATTTGAGGACGGAGATGTGCTGAGCTTCCTGAAGGAGTTTGAGGCCGTGGCGGAACTGTTGGGCGTGAAGGAGCCGAAGGCGAAGTTGGTGGTCCTGGGGACGCTTCTGAGAGGCAGGACGAAGGCTGTGTATGACGGCTTGGACGGTGCTGGCGGGAAGACGACGTGGGAGGCTGTTACGGAACGGAGTGCCTGGCAATAGTTTGGGCAGTAGAAAAATGGAGACCGTATCTCTTAGGAAAACGATTTCACATTGAGACTGACCATAAACCCTTGCAGTGGTTGAAAACAGCAAGAGACCCCTGAGGGAAGTTGGCGCGATGGATGATACGTTTGCAAGAATACGACTTCAGTATCGGCCATGTTCCAGGAAAGGAAAACGTAATGGCGGATTACTTGTCAAGACCAGACATGGAAGCTGACCTTCCTTTGACAGCATACGCGGTGAATAGTTTAGAGGGAGACCCATTAGAACTCGTCCGGCAGCAGAAATCTGACCCTAGCCTTCGAGATGTAATCAGAGTGATGAAAGAGGGAGCAGACGTAGAAAAACGAACAATGGACAAGGAGGTACAAATGCTACTTCGGCAAAAGGAACGACTGAGATTGAACGCATATGGAGTCCTGACCTGGCAGGACGATGACAAGAATTGGGTGGCTGTAATCCCGAAAGACTGGCGGCGTAAGATGATACACGAGTGTCACCAGGTAGCACATACAGGCATCGCAAGAACGACGGACTTACTACGACAAAGTGCATACTGGCCGGGCATGAGAGACGATGTGGCTCAATACGTGTTAACTTGCCAGCAGTGTCAACTAATGAAAAGCGATCGATACACACAACCGCCATTACAGTCAATCCCAGTAACCGCAGTCGGTGATCTATGGTCGATGGATGTGATGGGACCGTTCCCACAGACGGCGAGCGGTAATCAGTACCTGCTAGTGATGACGGAGCATGCTACACGTTGGGTAGATGCCGTACCCATTGCAGACCAGCGGGCAAGAACAGTGACCGTAGTGGTAATCCGGCATATTGTAGCGTGTCACGGAATACCAAAGATGATATAAACTGACCAGGGTCCCTGTTTTGAAAGTGACGAGTTTAAAGCCCGTCTAAAGCAGTTTGGCATCAAGAGGATACGAACTACACCGTATCATCCTCAGACAAACGGGCTTACAGAGAGAAACAACCGGACATTAAAGGAATGGTTAGCATCTAAAGGAGGAGATTGGGAGAAAGAGTTACCATTGATTTTGCTGGCGCATCGTTCCTCCATACAAGGAACAACCAAGAAATCACCTTTTTTGCTCATGTATGGCAGACAACCACGACTTCCAATGCACAACAAGACCTGGCCACAACAACAGAAATGGACGACAACAAGGTTAAGAAAAGAGAGGAGGGAGGCAATCAGGAACGTGGAAAAGAAGCAAATATCAGACATAAAGAAGGCGGAATAACAGAGGAGAACGTGGAAACCTTTTGCAGTGGGGGACCTAGTAAAGTGTAGAGAACGGAAAAGTAGCATGACAGGGGGATCAGGGTCGGGAAAGCTGATCCCAAAGTGGGAAGGACCGTACGTCATCACGGAGAGACGCGGCGCGGTTTACACAATCCGGAGAGAAGACAAGCAGAAGCGCGTAAATGCTAGTCAATTGCAGAGATGGTTTCAAGATCGTCAAATGTGTGAGTCACGAGAAACACCAAGGAAGACAGGCGTACGGCGATCAGAAAGACTACGACGACAGCTTATTAAAAGGGGGGAGGAGTGTGGTGCGCGCTACTTATATTGAGATAATAAGTAGTATATAACGCGAGTTTCAAACGTAATGGCTGGCTGCAGAAGATGGGGAAAAATCAAGAGAGGAAGAGCGGCAACACAATGGAATTTGTATGGAAAAACATGAACAATGAAATGTCAGTCAATGGATTGATATTTGAAACAGGAACAGTTCAGTTTAATATGAAGGATTAATATTTTGCAAATTAACGATTTAATATATGGTTTTTCTATTTTACCAATTAACTCTGTAATTTGAGCTAAATACAATTCGGTTGTCCTCATCAGTGGGCAATAGTTTGGGCAGTGGAAAAATGGAGACCGTATCTGTTAGGAAGACGATTTCACATTGAGACTGACCATAAACCCTTGCAGTGGTTGAAAACAGCAAGAGACCCCCGAGGGAAGTTGGCGCGATGGATGATACGTTTGCAAGAATACGACTTCAGTATCGGCCATGTTCCAGGAAAGGAAAACGTAATGGCGGATTACTTGTCAAGACCAGACATGGAAGCTGACCTTCCTTTGACAGCATAGTGTTCTGCCTCACTACAGTATAACTGCTCATAATAGGTGGAAAACATAGATCGATAGTTTTTTTTACTATCGCTGATGCTGTTACTGTATGTTGGATGAGAGAATGAATACAGTGGTCTTGAGTGCTGTTAGAGCTATGAGGGCGGTTATCACTTCCCGGTTGCCCACACCGTGGAAGGGTTCTTCTGGAGGTACCTGAAAAGGAAATTGGATTAGAGTTGGTCATAGTGACCTGAGAGCGTGACCTCAGTGCCCAAGGGACAGCTGCTTGAGGTCGGTCACACACGACCTTTTTATGAGTGATTTTTGTGTTGGCTCCGTACTTGTTGAGTCCTTACCGCCGGAGACGGATATCCGTGGGATAAGGCGAGGTGTGCATTTTTAGGGTCGACCTTTTCTAACCCCACCCCTCCTTGTGGGAAGGCAGCATCGCTGTCATGCTGGTTGTCTGAAGGAAACACCTTACTGCTGTCACACCTCTGTACAGTCAGCAGTACGACTTCGCCTTCGGACCTTGGGTTTGTTGCTTTTAGTCTTACCGCTCTTCAACCGACCTGTCTGGCATGGTAGGACCTTGAGGAACGGTTGTTCCAGCCAGTATAGCTCAGTTGCTTCATCACGATGGGCAAGCCCGACCACCACGTCAAGGTAGCAACAACGGTCAGGTTGGATGAGAGCCGGATGATGATTTAATTGAAAACAAGATTGTTCGCTTATATGTGTTCTAATTTTCACAATGCGAATCATTAATGTAGAAAATTAAATATATAATTTCAAAATGAGAAACGTTCGTATTTGATATATTGGAGCTACTGGTTCATAGACAACAGTACAAGATAATAAATTTTTCGTCATTTAGATCCTTTATTAGATTAGTACTTTAGTTAAATAGTATAACTCATAAACTACACCTACATTCTGCGGTAAATTTCTCCACAATATGTTTTGACACTAGGTTTATTTGGTGAAGATGGAGCAGACCGAAGAGAAAGACTACGGATGATTCTCGCAGTGAGCGGTGGTCCAGCTCAAAGACCAACTTTAACGGATACAGTAAAATCATCGACTGCGACTGGTACATCTGTTAATCGATTTGGTGAAAATATTTCTACTGAGACTGTCGGAGATGTAAGTTTGAAAGTATTTATGCCGCTGAATTTCTAAAATGTATACCGAAACTTTGGTGTGATATTATGTATAATTTTTATGACATTTTACAATCATTATATCATTAATCAGTCTAAATGCAGTAGGATTTTACTGTATGCTTACATTCCAATGTTTGTTAGGGTCAAATCGTATAAGTAGAACTGAATTTAGTACTTAACATTTATTCACGATAATTTCTAAACACTTTACCGTCAAACACATAGACCATAGATATTGTGTGTACTATGGTAGGTAACCAGTAAGTACTGTCATTCACAGATTACTTATTTATTTGAACACATAAATATTGGTACAAAGGGGCACCGAATGTATATGCGCCACACAATTCACTTGATTTGTCTCTAAGTGTATTGACCTAGAGATACCACTTGTCTACTCAAACTAAATTATGGGTTATACATTATAATTCAGTTTAAGTGTAATATATAGCAATAACTTATTTTCTAACTATACTTTAAAATATGTCTGTACTAATTCGGTATTCATTTTGCCTCCTAAACGAAGACCAGAGTGTACACTACTGTACTGAAGTACTTATATGTTCATGGTTTTCACTGTTTCTATTTACCTGTATTGTTTGTGCATAGTAATTTATTTGTTGACTCTCTAGCATTCATTTTTCGCAAATATTGCACAATCAAATATTATTCTTTTATAGGATACTACAGTGTGGTACCATCAAGGTCCGAATACTCTTGCAGAGGCTCGTCTATGGATTAGTGAATTTTCTTTAACTCGAGCTAAAGTACGGCTTGATAGAGCTAGGAATTATTTCAATAATGTTCCAGCACCTCAACGTAAAGCTAAACTCCAAGAATATCATAAGGTTTTGCGAGTAAGTATTGATATGACGTCTTTTTCAATAATTTAGAAATAAGATAATGATGTTTTTTGTGTGTATGATGTTTCCTTAGTGTATGCTTATTTTAATTCTCATTATGTATAAAGAATGTCGTTACCACTTGACCACGTACTACTTAAGTGTCTAATTTTCGCTGAACATGCATAAGCGTGCATGTTTAATATCCATTGGGCCTAATTTTATCAAAATCTGCAATCACATGTGACGTGAATCATTATTGACCAGTGTCATATTTTCTTCTACATCCTTCATAATATTTAATCTAGTAATAAAATGATAGAATGTAACTAATGATTAGATTTTTTCCAACCAACTTACATGTAATGACCTAGAAACTTAACAGTTAAGTATCATTCCTCAAAACTGGTTATGTTACGTTAAACTAGGAGCTTTATTATTCTTTATCTTTATGCAAACCGACCTATAAATTTAAGATTTTGTAATTTGAGTTCAAATAAG
Source organism: Schistosoma spindalis (assembly GCA_946903255.1). Classification (NCBI taxonomy): domain Eukaryota; kingdom Metazoa; phylum Platyhelminthes; class Trematoda; order Strigeidida; family Schistosomatidae; genus Schistosoma; species Schistosoma spindalis. Next base: position 22,875,878 of record OX336424.1, read on the forward strand.
CAGTGTGAAATATTACTAATTAGTTGTATCTTTATCTGGATTAATGGTTTGTTTACGTACTGACAGTCGTCTTTTTTGCCATTATAGTCGGTGGATGAGTGCATGTAACTCAAACCAATTTATTGCTTATCATTTGCTTTTATGGTAACATACTAATTATAATGAGTGTTTTAAGACTACAAAAGTTTTCATTAGCTCTTAATATTACCATAAAGCTGTAAGCATTTCAAGTTTGAATGGAAACTGGCCATGAAGAGTTTCTCGTATTTCTTTTATATTCAAAAGTACTTTTTTAACTTACGATGTAGAACACAAATTTACTATGCAGTCAAGTTGGAGATATTCGACCATTAAGTATGTGTCGCTTTTCTCCTGATGGTAAACAATTGGCTACATCTTCATGGAGTGGTCTATGTCGTTTATGGTCTATACCTGATTGTAATTTAGTTATGAATTTACGTGGACATACTGCACCAACTTGTGCTATTGTTTGGCATCCTCAGGCCGGTCTGCAGTCGGAACAACAATTAGCACTTGCCAGTTCAGCTCAAGTATGTTATTTATATTTTTGTATCTATTATAATGTGTGTATTTTCAAGAGAAAATGTATGGAAAACCTATTTGTAATGAGAATTTTATACAAGCAATGTTTATGATCAAAGATTATCTCAGAGTTTATTATTAAACGTTATATATTTCATGTGATATTTGACTTATGTTAATTCATATTTTTGAATATCTTAGTTTCTTTCCGATTGAAAAAATTAGATTACTTACTTACGCCTGTTGTCCATCGTGGATGGAAATAGGCCGCTCACCAGCATTCTCCATCCAACTCTGTCCTGGGCAATCCTTTCAAGTTACTATTCACCCTTTTCATGTCTACTTCCAATCCTCAGCGCAGTCTTTTTTGGTGTTCCTCTTTTCCTTTTCCCTTCAGGATTTCAAGTTAACGCTTGTCTCATGATACAGTTTGATGATTTCTGCAATGAATTTCCTATCTACTTTCAGCGTCTTCTCTGCATTTTCTCTTCAGCTAAAAACTGGTTTGTTCTCTCCTACAGTAGGCTGTTGCTGATAGTATCTAGTCAAGGGATATTGAGTATCTTGTGTAAACAATTGTTGATAAATACTTATACCTTTTGGATGGTGGTTGTGGTAGTTCTCCAAATTTCAACTCCATATAGTAGAACTGTCTTGATTTTCGTATTGAAGATTCTGACTTTGATATTGGTTGATAGTTGTTTTGAGTTCCATATGCTTTGCAACTGTAGGAATACGGCCCTTGCTTTGCCAATCCTCGCCTTTACGTCTGCATCGGATCCTCCTTGATCATTGATGATGCTGTCCAGGTACGTGGAACGTTCCACCTCTTCCACAGTTTCTCCATCAAGCATGACTGAGTTGATGTTCTCTGTGTCGTATTTGAGGATGTTGCTTTATCCCTTGTGTATGTTGAGGCCTCCTGCTTCAGAAACTTCTGCTACACTGGTTATTTTGACCTGTATTTGCTGGTATGTATGGGATAGAAGAGCTAGGTCACCTGTGAAGTCCAAATCGTCTAGTTGTATCCAACCTGTCCATCATGTTCCGTGATTCCCGTCAGATGTAGAGGCTTTCATAATCCAGTCAACCACCAGAAGAAAGAGAAAGGGAAAGAGTAGGCAGCCTTGTCTTTCTCTGGTCCTCATTTGGAATGCGCATATCAACTGTCTTCCATGCACCACTTTGCAGTGTAGTCAGTCGTGTGAATTCCGTATGATGTTGACGAATTTCTCAGCTACTCCATAGTGTCGAAGAGGTTTCCATAATGTTGTCTTATCCCCACCGTTAAATGCTTCCTCATAATCAAGGAAGTTGATGTATAGTGATGATTTCCATTCAATTGATTGTTCAACGGTGATTCGTAGTGTTGCGATTTGATCTGTGCAGAACTAATCCTTACAGAACCAGGTCTGTTGATCTCGAAGCTTGGCGTCTAATGAATCCTTCATTGGGTTCGGAAACACTGTTGAAAAAGTTTCCTTGTACCGATAGTAGTGTGATGACTGTATAGTTCTCAAATTTACTCAGATTTCCTTTCTTCGGTACTTTGGCGAGGTATCCGTTTTTCCAGTCTGTCGGTGACACTCGTTCTTCCTCCCAAATACTCCTGAGTAGAATGTGGATAATCTCTACAGTTACTTTCATATCTGACTTCAATTTTTTGGCTGGTATATTGTCAGGTCCTGCTGTTTTCCCACTCTTGGTTTGTCTGATGGTAATGCTGCATAATTTACGAATAACACCTTTAAATATTTAAGTTTTACCGTGCTAACTCAGTTAGACTTTGGTAGATTATCGATGGTTGAGAATTAGTGAAAGTCCACCAGGTTAATTTCTTTTTATCGTCAAATTTTTAAATTAAATATAAAGCAATTAGTCCCTTTTATAAATTTCGATAATGTAATAAGAAGACGGAGATTATCAGAACTATGTGATATATTAGCGCAATACATTTCGAACAATCTGATCACACATATACTTGTTAAGAGCATTTATATATAAAAATAAAGGTCAACTAGACTGGAAATGAGGTAAGAGGAGATAATAATAATAATAATAATAATAATAATAATAATAATAATAATAATAATAATAATAATAATAATAATCTGAACACTATTCAAAACCTAATAACTCTGGATAAAAAGTCAATATTACCAGGGTAGGTTTAAGGTAAGAACAAACTGTTTTTGAATAAACAAAGGGGGTTTGAATTTTCGTATGGCTAAGGCTTCAATAAACCTTAGTATACGCCCTTGTACACTTTTATATAATACCACAAAAGCCGAGTTTAGATCAATCTTGTGCCCTGTTTCAATTATATGTTTAGCAATAGAGGATGATGGATGTTTATCCTCTGCTCTTATTGGGTCACTTGATTGTATTTGTTTTTGCAGCCATTTGGGTACATGTTCACTCACCTTAATGTTAAGATTACGATTGCTCCTCCCTATGTATGTGTGACCACACACACATTTAAATTGGTAAACACAGTGGGATGTGACACAATCGTTTTCCTGTCTTTTAGGTTTTCGATGAAACATGCACCTTGTTCTTTCTTTGACAATGACCTTTGCTGCGCAGTACGTTTTGCTGATGACTGATTTAAGTCTTTGTTTCAATAACAGACTATTTGAATCACCTTTGAATGGTAAGGTGATGTAGACAGGCTTTTTCTCCACCGAGGCTACAATAGGTCTCACTGTACCATGGACTTTCCATCTATTTATGAATTTCAAGGGGTAACCATTTTCTATTAATGTTTTGTTTAACAACTTAACATCATCATCAATGGCGTCATTTGTACAAATGCGAATATTATTATTATTATTATTATTATTATCTCCTCTTACCTCATTTCCAGTCTAGTTGACCTTTATTTTTATATATAAATGCTCTTAACAAGTATATGTGTGATCAGATTGTTCGAAATGTATTGCGCTAATATATCACATAGTTCTGATAATCTCCGTCTTCTTATTACATTATCGCAATTAAATATAACCAAATATAATCTTATCTTAATATGCATCCATTTGGGGATTATTAAACTAACGAATGTTCAATAAATAAATAAATAAATAATATGTTTGTAATATCCCGATGAGTAGAAAATTAGATTTTTTGACGTTTCGTGACTTAGTGTATGTCACTTCTTCAGAGAATAAATAACCAAATCAAAATTAATCCAAGTTAAATACTAAGACGGAACAATCCACACAGCCATTACTTACATCCATCAGAGCTGTTCTCAAAATGTCATCAATGGCAAAGTTGAAGAGGAATGGTGAGATTGGGCAATCCTGACTAACACCACTGCTTGAATGGAACAATGGAGAGAGGTGGTTGTATGCCCTCATTCTGTTTGAGGTGTTTGTATATAGGGCTTTTAGTGTCTGAGTAAGCTTCTCAGGCACACCCTTCTTCAATAGACAATTCTAGAGAACAGTCCTATCCAACGAATCGAAGGCAGCCCTGATGTTAAGAAACCCTACGATTGTTGGCCTTTGACAGGTATGACGGTGTTCTAACATTTGGCGGAGCCTTTGACCTAAAGGTCTAATCCACCATGCAGCGGGACAACGTTAAGAGATGCAGTTCCATGGTAGTTGCTGACCAATAATAGGTTCATACGCCTTTTGTTCCCTCAGGTATACCTTATAATGGACAGGACTAGAATTTCTGATGTATCCTACAAAATATTTTCTTAAACTTTGCTCGTAAAACCCTATATGATCTTTGTATTCCAGGACGGAAGCGTTAAACTATGGAGTTTAGATAATGAAGAACCTTTGGCCGACATTGAAGGTCACGCACCTCATCGAGTATCCCGCTTAGCTTTCCATCCTTCTGGACGTTTCCTAGCAACTACGTGCTTCGATCACTCGTGGCGCTTATGGGATTTAGAGGCATGTGAAGAAATTTTACATCAGGAAGGTCATTCCAAGCCGGTTTATGATGTAGTTTTCCACCCTGATGGCTCCTTAGCTCTAACCACTGGTTTAGATGGATATGCTCGTGTTTGGGACTTACGAACAGGCCGTTGCATTATGTTTTTAGAAGGTCACCTTGAAGAGTTGCTGGGCGCAGATGTAGCTGATAATGGTTACCATGCAGCCACTTCTAGTGCAGATAACACTGTTCGTATTTGGGATTTACGACAACAACAAGCAATTTATGTAATACCAGCTCACACAAGTGTTGTAAGCAGTGTGCGATTCGAATGTAAGTTGATTATTTCAGGGGGATTTCTAGCAGTATTGTTATCCAACTTCCAGGTAATTGTAGGATGAACATTTTGTAGATATGAATTTATTTAACCAAATTAATTTCTCTATCACATTACCACTACTAGGTTGCGTATTTATAGTTTGAAAAAGCTATTCACCCACTTTTTCTAACCACTGCTAAATATATGTGAAATTATTTTTGGATGAAACCGGAAATATTTGTTTTTGATTAAATCGTTACGAATGCAGTTCACTAACTCATAGGTTTATGCACTAGGATGAACTCGACCTGCTACCCCAGGATTGTCGATACTACTCAGTTCCATTACGGTTTTAACTTGTTGAGTCGTGATTTCTGAAACAAGTTGTGATTGCAAAATGAAAGCTGAATATAATCCTTTCTTCTTTTGTTCTATTCACAGCACGCAACTGCAACTATATTGTTACCAGTTCGTTCGATAAAACAACTAAAATTTGGGGTCATCCTATCTGGACACCTATCAAAACCCTCGAAGGACATAACAGTAAAGTTGTTTATGCAGATATTTCACCAGACAATAAATACATTGCAACCTGTTCCCACGACCTAACTTATAAACTGTGGAGTAGAGAAGCAAACTAATCCTCATCGTTGCAACAAATGTTAATAATATTTTTATAATACATTGTAAAATAATTCAAATATACACTCATGGTTCTGACTTCTAAATTTGACTATTTAGCCACTTAGTATGACCTTTAGGTTTGGGGCAAAATACGCATGGATTCTTCAAACCACAACGTACAATGTCAGCTGGCATAAAAGTAGAGTACTAAACTGGGATCAACAAACTGAGACGTGGCACTAACCCGTGAAACCACCGATCGTTGGTCTGCGCCATGTCAGTAGGCCTACACAATCGCAATGATTAGTCGGCCAGTGAAATTAAGAGTCAAATCGACCAGTGACATCTTGGCCTTCATTCTCAGTTCTTCTCTTAAGCCTTCAGTTGGTTAACAATTTCTGTCCATCAATTGTCGTCGTTCTTTCTAACTATACTTTTGACGGTTTCATTGCTTTCAGTACTCTCCTTTGTATGACTTCCTTATACTCGGCTAACAAAAGGTTTAAGGACTTGAAAACCAGTTGCACACTCATGTCAAGTTGTACGTTGCTGCTAACTTCAAATACTGAGTCGGGAGTCACCTAACTACATTTCCCACAGATTTTCAACTTTTATCTAATTTTCTTTCTTAGTCTTCGTTTCGGGACAAAACCAACTTTCCTAACTGATCGAATACCTGCAATTTACCTAAATATGTCATAAGATAACTCAAATCAGCACAAGATTATTTGCAAATTGTGTCCGAGGTTTAAATGAATATGAGTACTAAATGATCTGCATTCAAATTTCAAGAAAAGAATATTTTATCTAGATGTTATCGGTATCTCTCTATTAATGCTCAAAGTATTTTTAAGCGATTTTAACATAAAATGAGTAACCCTTAGAGTTTTCAGTTAAAGAAAGTACTCATTCTGAAATAGATAACTTCTCTTAAACTATACAAATAATACTGCATATTGACAGATAATTCAAAATCACTGATTAAAGTATTTAACTAAAGAGTTGCATCTAAAGAATCCATTAGATGGATTTTTATAATGTGGAAAAAGGATACAAACCAGTATAACAGATGAATACCAAATATATCAACAAAATGCACTTCCAAAAATAACCGGAAGAACAGTAAATCAAGTGAAAATGAAAAGTACACAAATAACATCTACATGCAATACTGTTGAATGTACAACACATTATGGTTAGTACGGTAAAAAACAAACTTTCCTTGCATGTTTTGAAAATAACCACACCGAATTCAGAAATTGCACTAATTTTAAGATGTGGAAGAATTTTCGTTTAAGCAAGGAGTAAAAGTTAGGAGAAGCCTCCAAACATATTGTTAATACTGCACAGGAGTTTGGTTCATGTAAATTGAAAAACTTAGTTAAAATACAAATGCGGGTGCTACAAATTATTTTGCATGATAAACAAGTATAAGACGAAAACAACATGATAATTTAGGCCGTGAACCTGATGCAGAAAAATCTATAAGAAAATTAACTCTCTTTCAATAGGCGCAGTGATTGGAATAAACAAAGTAACGTACGTGTTGTAACAGAAAAATTATATGAAAAAATGGAAGCGAAACTAATATTGCAGAATGAGGTGAATCAGGTCATGGGTTGAAATATTCGCGTTGAGCGAATGAGACTAGAATGGGTAACCCTGAAATTAACAAGTTATTCAAATTCACTTATATATATATATATGACATGTTCAAAAAAGGGAACGAGAAGACAGGTTTTTAGAACATAGTGGCCGGCACTTCTTGTAATATCATAGATTCAGAAGTGGCATTGTCTGTATTGGAGATGGATGTTTTTTTGAAATCTAGTGTTGAACTAGCTACACTAGTGTCCAGACTCACACACTCCGATTTCTGTCTGAGATTTTGGATTTGACTGATTCCCAGCAGTAATCGTGCTGCATCAACAGCCGTCTGTTTACTAACACAAAGAAATAAAAAAAAGTAAAATTTCACTCGATATCGCAAGGTATGAAGGCAACTTTAGTGTCAAGCAACTAAAATTGGTGACCACATTACAACTTTCAGCATCAAAGACGAACATATAACATTGCTTACTATTAACCAACTAATTAGTAAAAAGCATATTACATTGTTAACAGTGAGTTTCCCAATAACACACCTGTAGATAGAGCATATGTCCAAAAAAGAGAAAAACTCACAAGTTTAGCAGTGCGACATGAGAACAAGACTTGTATATTTCAGTGAGATCATGAACCGATGTAGGCTTTGTCACCTTCGGAAAACTGGATGGGCGTTTCGCCCTAGTACGCGACTAAAACGGCGGTGCGCACCCACAACTTCGCACACGAGAGTCGAACCCAGCACTTGGTCTCGCGCGTGAACTACTAGACTAATGAACTAGCATTCAACTTCGAGGTTGTGCAGATGATCTTCCTCAGAAGGACAGTGAATGCTCTATGACCAAACGACCCAGCTCCACCTGAGGTACAAATCTTCCCCACGACCTTTAGGTTTTACTGATGCGACCGTTTAGGAAGGGGATTTAATCCAAAACGCAATAACTAGCCAGTGTGTGTTTACTATTGGTTGCAGTAGATCAAGATACTAATCATCAGATTACACCAAACAGTAGTAGTAGCAATATAGGTAGGAAACCAAGTACGACTATTAGTTGTTAATCTGGCTGCTTTTGCAAAACGGGGAACCGACAAGATACAACATTCGTTTATCTGGTGACGCAAGGGTAAGTTCTTTTGTTTTGGTAGGTGTAGGCATAGCACTAAGTATAAGGGTAAAACGAGCCTTATTATAATTGATCTCTATTTACAGTCGACTATGTGGTGATCGGCTGAACAGTTCCATAGGAACTCGAAAGGATAGTGACACACGTCGTTGTCCTTTCTGCCTACCACCCCCACCGACTGCAACTTAGATGAGGTAAAAGATGAATTTCACAGAAAGCTTTCTGAACTTCTTCAAAAAGCTAAGCACTCAGAAATAGTGCCCGTAGCCGGTGGCTTTAATGCCCAAAGGCATTTAGGTGGGTATTTTAGTATTCCGGTTCAGTGAACAGATAATGGTGATCGTTTGCTGCAACTGTACTCAGACAATCGCTTATTTTTAGCAAGCACTGATTTAAACGTAAGGAGAGACATCATCTAAAATGGCGAACCCTTGCACCAAACTAACGACAGACTCAAACAGACAATATTGCCATCAGTCATCGTTGGATAGGCTCGATAGATTATCGCTAGTTCTGGAATACATGTTTGGACTCTGACCATGCTTTAATATGAGAACGTATTTGCTTGAACCTCATTAGACGTAGAAAAGCCATATTTAAAATACCCATTCGAGTTGAACTCAGCGACGAGAAAGCTAAAGGTGAATTCCAGGAATGACTGAAGTCACAGTAAGGTGATTACGAAACCGAGATGTCTTTGGGAAGATATGCGAACAGTTGTTGAAACAGCACCGACATTTAATTGTGATTTGAAATAAAGGGCCACGAAAATTTAGTCGATTTCTGCGTCATCTATTGTACTGATAACTTCTCGTAAACTTTTACCGACGTACTAGTAACACGATGACGAGCGAAAACATATCACATCTAGGTTAACCAGAAGTCTACGGGAAGATCGTGAGTAGCAGTGGGCGACAAAAACAAACAAGATGGAAAAGGCAGTGGCTATAGGTCAGTCAGCTGCAACGTAGGACTAGGCACATATATGCATCGGTCCAAGTGGCCACACCGCATTAACACAACAAAATTAACGCCGAATTCATAGAAGTAGTTAATTTGGTGGTAGTAATATATAGAATTAAGATTGCATATAAGGATATAGTACAGGAATAAAGAATTAGTTCGTAGAAACAAAGATATGAAGCGATTTTAATCTCTTAGTTTGAAGGAAGACAGAGAGTGTATACACCGACGCCATTGTGATCGATTCTGAACCACGTCACCCACAGTCTCCAACCATTGGTTGCCATAGTCACGCGGACCCCAACCAGGCAGTCTGCATCTACCAACATGACTCAGACTAGAAGTTAGTGACTTCAAGCACTGATGCCACGTTTTGGTTTGGTCGCCCTAACTTTCTTCCAATTATCCCTAACACCGGTTAGTAATCGGTGTTCAGGCATACGCAACACATGGCCCAACCATCTCAGTCGGTGAAGATTCACAACCTCATCATTTACTGATTTACCATCATTCCCTAATACCCTGCGTCTAACCTCACTATTACTTACCCGGTGATCCCAGCAATATTTTTAAGGTATCTGTGTTCAAACACTAGTAACTTACGAGTATTTTCCACTCCTAAAGGCCATGTTTCGCAGCTGTATAGTAAAACGGAACGAACTGCCGGGCAGTATACTCGTCCCTTAATTGATAGACGGATATCTCGCCTTCGCCATAGATGACGTAGGTTGGCAAAGGCCAAACGAGCTTTTCGAATCCGTGCTGAGATTTCGTCAGACACCAACCCATTAGGGCTGATCAGACTTCTAAGATACGTGAAGTTGTCAACGCGTTCGACTACTTTACCAGCGTCTTCATTAAACAGGACTATGTCATCTGCGTATTCTAAGTCGATAAGTGAACCTCCTTGTAGGAGATCGATGCCCTAGAATTCAGCCGATGAGAGCGTTGTTTCCATCAGTAGATCTATGATGAAGTTAAACAAAAATGGCGAAAGTGGACAGCCTTGACGGACACCACTTGAGGTTGCAAAAGCTTAGATTTGAAAGCCGATGTAGGAGGAATAATAGGAATTGAAGAGGTAGGTTGATTATGAATACAGTGGTGTTGAGTGCTGTTAGAGGTATGAGGGCGGTTATCAATTCTCGGTTGTTCTTACCGTGGAAGGGTTCTTCTGGAGGTGGTCTTAGTGACCTGAGAGCGTGACCGCAGTGCCCAAGGGACAGTTGCTTGAAGTCGGTCAAGCACGACCTTTTTATGAGTAGTTTTTGTGTTAGCTCGTACTTGTCAAGACCTTATCACCGGAGACGGATATCCGTGGGATAAGGCGAGGTGTGCATTTTTAGGGTCGACCTTTTCTAACCCCACCCCTCCTTGTGGGAAGGCAGCATCGCTGTTATGCTGGTTGTCTGAAGGAAACACATTACTGCTGTCACACCTCTGTACAGTCAGCAGTACGACTTCGCCTTCGGACCTTGGGTTTGTCGCTTTTAGTCTTACCGCTCTTCAACCTACCTGTCTGGAATGGTAGAACCTTGAGAAACGGTGTTCCAGCCAGTATAGCTCAGTTGCTTCATCACGATAGGCAAGCCCGACCACCACGTTAAGGTAGCAGCAACGGTCGGGCTGTAGGTAACACTAAACAGACTAATAAAAGAAACCAGAATTAAGAAATCAAGTGTACGTGAGTTTCGGCAAAAGACATCACTCTTATCCGCTCTTGGTTTAGACGTTTATAGCGATGGTCGGAACACTAGGGAGAAGTTTATTTGGCCTTTAGCTACTGTATAGCTGCCCACCATTTCCAAATAGCCTGAATAGGACATTGAAATGCCCACCCACCAACTCTAGTTGAAGTTCAAACAGTTAATCTGAAACGAGGAAAAGTAGCAGATGGATTTACTCCAGATGTCTCTAAGGATCGTGGTCCCGTTTTAGCGATTAGATTGACTAACATTTTAGCTGAGGGGTTGGACGTAATTCCATGTGAGTGGCCACAATCTTTGATTGTGCCAGTATATGAGGGGTCAAAATCATCCTGTGATAATCATAGAGTGATTAGTTTGACTAATATAGCATCTAAAATACTAGCCTCAATAATTATCGGGCGCCTAACAAAGATTTGTGAACTGCAAACACGAGAGAATCAAGCTGGCTTCAGACCTGGTCGTGGTTGCACAAGCTTGTTTATTGGCGTCCGTCAATGGGGGTGATTTTGCAACCTCAAGTGGTGTCTGTCAAGACTGTCCACTATCGCTATTTTTGTTTAACTTCATCATAGATCTACTGATGGAAATAAGGTTCTCGTCGTCTGAATTTTCGGAAATTGACCTACCAGGAAGTCCACTTATCGACTTAGAATACGCAGATGACATTGTCCTGTTTGGTGAAGACGCTGATAAAATGCAAACTATTGCTTTAGAACTAGTCTGCATCAACACCTAAACTAAGGATAGGAAGTAAAGTAGTCGATCGCGCCGACAACTTCACTTATCTTGGAAGTCTGATCAGCTTAATGGATTGGTGTCTGATGTTATCTCTGCACGAATTCAAGAAATCTATGGCGAAGGCGAGATATCCGTCTGTCAATTAAGGGACGAGCATACTGCGCGGCAGTTCGTTCTATTCTAATTTACGGCTGCGAAACGTGACCATCAAGATACTCGTGAGCTACTAGTATTCGACCATAGATGTCTTACAAACATTGCTGGCATCTGCTGGGATCACCGGGTAAGTAATTATTATTATTATTTGAACACATAAATATTGGTACAAGGGGGCACCAAATATATATACGCCACACAAAACAATGAGAATATAAAGAGAAGGGAAAGAAAAAAAGAGAGGGTAAGGAGCGCAAAAAAGAACAATAACGAACAGATTAGTGTAAGATAGTGTAATAGTAGTAATAATGGGGGAAACGAAAAGGTACAATCAGAAGAAATCTTTCAGTTAAGGAAGAAGCAATCGCTTTTTACGAAGAAAGTAAAAGGTTACAGCAGAATCGCCACTGCCTTCTATTCTGAGTCATATCTGATAACGTTTCTAGCCACTGTGTTACACCATCCCTCGGACCCCAGCCAGGGAGTCGTGAAGGACCAACACAAGTAATAGTGACGTTAGATGCAAGGTATTAGGGAATGGTGGTAAATCGGTTGATGAGGTTTTAAATCTTTATCGACTGATATGTTCGGGTCACGTGTTACGTATGCCTGGACACCGATTACCACGACGCGCAACGGTGACTGGTGTTGATGATGGTTGGAAGGAAGTTAGGGGCGGCCAAACCAAAACGTGGCATCAGCGCTTGAAGTCACTAACTTATGGTCTGAGCCATGTTAGTAGATGCAGACTACTTGGTTGGGACCCGCATGACTCTCGTAACCAATGGTTGGAGACTGTGGGTGACATGGCTCAGAATCGATCACAATAGCCTAGGTGTATACACACCCTATCTTCCCTTAAACCATGAGATCAAAAGCGCTTGATATCTTTGTTTCTACGAACTAACTCTTTCTCATTGTATAATGTCATTATATGAAATCTTCCTAACTACTATGAATTCGGCGTTAATTTTGTTGTGTTAATGCGGTGTGGCCACTTGGACCGATGCATATATGTGTCTGTTCCTATGTTGTGGTTGACTGATTAGTTGCCATTTTTGTGATGTTAGAAACTAATTATTTGAGATTCTATACAATATAACTGACTTGAAACAGATATATACGCTTTTTAAAACCTAGGGATTTAGAATATTAAACACGAATTATAACAGAATCACTAATAATACTTATGACATAAACTAACTTGCGTTTTAAAACAGGCTCCTCTATTGTCTCTTTATACGTTTGAATTTTATTACTTAATCCCCTTTGAATCACACGTTCATCATCAGGACTTCTCCCTAACTTTACGCCATTAATTGAGGGCTCATCTATTTCCCGCCCAACTGACCACTTCATAGAAGTCCAACCACCAACGACATCAAGATGTGTCTCCTGCTTTTTTGTTTGAGATCGTTTGTTAAGTTGATGCGATGAGCTTAAGGTCATCCTGTTTTTGCTTACTTGTAATGTGGAAGCAGCACATAAATAACTTTCTTCCTGGTCAGAACTAAAATCATAGTCCTCCAAATTAGGAGACGAACGATCAATGATGTTATCTAAGTGTGGTTGTGTACTGGAAATAGGTTGATGAGCGCGTTTTAATGATCGGTAATGATTATGATAGCGATATCGACTATTCTCAATATCCATAGATTTTTCAGCACTTTCTGAATCAATATCTGACTGACTATTTGGTGAATGGCGACTGTAACGTTCCATCATATTAGATCGAGCACTGGAACTGAAATTTCCTTCCCTTTCATCAAAAATCAATATTTTTGATTCATCATCTAATTCATAATTATAGTATTGAGACTTTTCAAAGTCATCATATGGACGGCGAGGAGCCTTTATAACTCGTTTGGACCTTCGAGTGGGACAACTATTTAATGAAGATAATTTCATTGATCTTGTTCCCTTACGCTGCTTAACACCACGAGATCGAATTCTAAATGGACGTGTCTTACGAGCTTCGAAGTACGGTGAAACCAGATGCTGGCGACGAGAGCTCCGTTTGCAAAAGGTATATTCGCAATCACAAAGATCCTGACTACCCGAGTCCTTTAATTCATGGTTTTCCCCATCAAAATCTTCTTCACTGTATATATCATTTCCTGATGAACTGAAGCCGTCATCAAATTCATCTGTTTCATAATTAGCATCTGTTTCTAGAACTATGGAATCCACAAAAGCTTTGAGAAGCGGATAGAGGTTCATTAATTCTGACAGTCTACCTGTATAGTAGTTGTCGTTAAATTTATTTACAAGCTGATTTTCTTCAGGTCGGCGCAGTTGGGCTTGGCAATGAGAATATTCATGGTCAATGTAGGGGGGTGGTGTGACGTAAACTTCATCCGACGAATAAATTAATGTTTCAGGGTTGACTGGTTTTTTGTCACATGAATCTATATCACTTTCATTTTCCTCGGCAATTGGTGAAGTTGACTTAGAAATCCTAGTAGCCATTGTCTTAACAAGTGGTCCACCAGCGGGCCCTGGTTCCTGATCACAGTCCAGCATGTTACCAATATCAAGATCATATTCTTTGAGTGCCGAACGAACGTAATTGTTATTAAGGACCTCATAACGCTTAGCCATGCAGGATTCACAACCAGATGTATTTTCCTTACACTCATTACACTTGCCTATGGAAGACAAATATAACATATTGATTATTAGGTCAAAGATACACAAGCAATTGATTTCACAAATGAAGTCCTTTTTATATGAAGATCTACATAAAATCCAAAAGAGAACTTAGAACTTTGAAGACTTTATTATTCATTGATCAAACTGTGAGAATAAATATTAAACTAAGATTCTACTCAAGTTCCATTGCAGTAATGTTAGCACTTCATCAAGTAGAGGACGGTTAAAGTACATGAAAGAACCTGATAGATCAACTAAATGTTAACTGCAATTAACCTTTACCTCACATTTAAAAGCCCTGATCTACGTTCTGTTTGAATAAAACACACGGTGTTCCTTTCTGGTTATTTTTACAGTTAAGAATAACCTAATTAAGTTGGACAAGTTAAGAAAATTATATTATAGGTGAGAAGTATTAGTAATCTCTTACTCGCAGCAACATGAATATACATCTAAAAAAATGTTGAGAAGTACTAAGTAATAGATTTCAAACTCCAGGGCAATTCACGATTATTCTTCCTAACCAAAAGTCTAATTCATGAAACACAGCAAAATAAGTTGTGTTGCGACTATTGTGTAGCACTGAATTTATTATCATTAAAAGTAGCATGAAGTTATAAATGAATGAATTTGAATTGCGCACAGAAGCTTTTGCAACCTGCATTCACATATAAAAACTTACTTATACGGGTTGGTAACAAGCGTGATTTTCTTTTTTGTTTAGTGACCAGTTTCGCATCATCAAAAATATGAGTACCAATAAAGCCTATAGGGAAGAAATACGCTTAATTTAAATACACTTCGTTATTGAAGATAACAGGCAAAAACTACTAACTACAATAGACAACTGTTTAAAATTATCAAGGAGACGGCCGTTAGTGTTACTATCACAGAGAAAGAGTAAAGACCTGACCTATTCTTTGGCTACTTTTCAATTGGTTCAGAGTACTGACCTGTTTCACGAAGGGACTAACAAAATACATCCCTATGTGCATCTTCAGTGATAATATCACAATGTTTTTATGAGGTTTTATTCTAACATAAAATGTTGTTTGTGTAGTTGTATCTGGATCATATGAAGAGAAGTAATTTGATAAGCTGACGTTCTCACTCACTGCTAAATTCTTGTGAATGATGAAAACCCAAAACAGACCGATTGGATATAAAAGAGGGTGGACATAATCCGCACCAGCACGGTCTGTATTACTTTACGTGTGAAACTCGGCCGTAGCTGCTACCTTGACGTGGTGGTTGAGCTTGAGTATCGTGATGACCCAACCGAGCTATATTGGCAGGAACATATGTACCTGCAGGTTCTACCATGCCAGGCAGGTCGATTGGAGAACGATAAGACTAAAATCAGCAAACCTAAGGTCCGAGGGCGAAGTCGTACTGCTGACTGTAGAAGGGTGTGACAGCAGTAAGTTGTTTCCCTCGGACAACGAGTACCTGCAGCGATGCTGCCTTCTCACAAGGAAGGAAGAGGTTAGAAAAGGTTGACCCTAACAATTTCACACCTCACCTTACCCCACTGAATTCCGTCTCTGGCGGTAAGGCCCTTTGAAGAACGGAGCTAATACATTAAAAACCTCTCACAAAAAGGCCGTGCGTGACCGGCCTCAAGCAGTTGTCCCTTGGGCTCTGCGGTCACGCTCCCAGGTCTTCAAGATCAACACTAATCCGATTTCTTTTCAGGTTCCTCAAGAAATACCCTTCCACGGTGTGGGCAGCCGGGAAGTGACATCAGCCCTAACACCCGTAACAGTACAGAAGATCAAGTTGACCACAATCGAATTCTTCCTACACCTCCTAATAACTCTCTTATCTCCACGACTAACCCTTCTCACGTCCCTTTATCACCTCGCGCCACTAATGCAAACGATTCGAGTACGCGGAACGTTATTCCCGATCTTCTGGAACCACGCTCTCAACTACATGTACAAGCTTTTAACGTCCGAACATTGTGCCAAATACGAAAACAGGCTTCCTTAGCTAGGACTTTAGAATCTCGCTCCATCGATGTGTGCTGCGTCTCCAAAACGCGCACACGGGATCCGAGTACCGTCATTCATTTGACGTCACCATATCAATTCACGCTTCGTTTATCTGGAAGCCCTGATGCTGCTTCCCGTGGCTTTGCTGGCGTAGGTATGGCATTGAGTCCTAGGGCAGAATTAGCTCTTTTAAACTGGATACCAGTAGACAGTCGTTTGTGCGCTGTTCGACTAAACGGAATAGTAAGGACTCGGAAAGATAAGGACACTCGCCATTGCCTCTTCGTCATCTCGGCCTACTCTCCCACTGACTGCAGCTCAGATGAGCTTTACAGAAAGCTTTCTGACCTCCTCAAAAAAGTTAGGCGCTCTGATGTAGTAATAGTGACTTCAATGCTCAAGTAGTTAAACTAAGCGAAAAGGAAAGACACCTGGATGAATCTTATGGTGTCGCGTCTCAAAAAACAGATAATGGCGACCGTCTGTTGCAGCTATGCTTAGATAACTGCCCGTTCCTAGCAAACACTAACTTTGAACACAAAGAACAACATCTTTTGACATGGCGACTCCTGACTTCATCCCAACGTTGAACCTAAATGAATCACATCACTGTCAGCCGCCGATGGAGGTGCTCGATAGAAGACTGTCGCTTGTTCTGGGGCACATGCTTAGATTCAGATAATGCTCTAGTGCAAGCGCGTATTTGGCAGCGGCAACAGGTAACAGCAGACAACTGTTCAGACTTGTCAGGAACAACTAGAAAAAGAGTTAGGCAACCATGTAAGTGATGCCCACCCAGAGGCAGCGTGGAATAATATCCAAAAAGCTGTGGAAGCAGCAGTGATATCCGCTAGTAAGGTAAACCATAAGGTTAGGGAGAAACACTGGATCTCAGCAGCATCTACCACACTGACAGATGCTCGAAAACTCATCCCACCTGGCTATGAACATGACGAAGAGCGGAGTCAGCTTATGCGCAGGCTGATAAGAAGCCTACACAACTTTTGCCAACTTGCGTTATTAATGGAATAGGCGAGATATCCATTTACCAAACAAAGGACGGGTTTACTGTGCAGCAGTTCGTTCCGTCCTACCTTATGACGGTGAAACATGGCCAGTAAGAGTAGAGGATATTCGCAGGTTACTAGTATTTGATCACAGGCGTCTTTTGAAGCATTGCTCGTGTATCCTTGGACCATCGAGTAAGTAATTCAGTTGTTAGGAAACGGGTACTAGGTAAGGATGGCAAATCAATTGATGAGGTAGTGAAACTTAATCAATTGAGATGGCTGGGACATGTGTTACGCATGCCCGACCATCGACTGCCCCGAAGTGCGATGTTTTATGGTGTAGGAGTGCGTTGGAAGAAAGCTAGGGGCGGCCAGACCAAAACATGGCACAAATCCATGAAGTCATTGACTAGTGGACTGAGCCATGTTGGTGGGTGTGGACTATCTGGTTGGGATCCACGAGACGATAGCAACCGATGGTTAGAGACCTTGGATGACATAGCTCGAAATCGTTCGCAATAGCGCAGGTGCATCCCCTCTTTGTGTTCTCCCAAATTCTAATCTACTGAATCCATGTCCTTTTTTCCTCTTTCAAAATTTATTTCACTGGATTATACTCCTTGTCTTACATCTTCAAACCCTGATCTTTCCGATTAATGCTTATATTTTTACCACCTCCACCACTACGGGATTTGAATCGACAATTGTATCTCGATGCTAATGTGATATGGCAACTCGAACTGATGTACGTACATACGAAGTTTTGAGTTGTTGATGACTGACTGAAGAGTGTGAAATAAACAGGTTCCAAATAACAGACATTGAACGACTCAATCAGGATCACAGTAAACAACATGTGAATGGTGATCACTTTGGATCAACCGAAATGAATGAGCTGTGCTAAGGGCTAGTCCATTATTTTAAGTTACCATGCTGCTAGCTTGGGGAAGTGACGAGAGAGATAAGAATGATCAGACATCGTTCAAGTTGGTAGTTTGTGTTGTTTTTACAGTTGTATTGCACGATACGTCAAATTTAAAGACATTACACGAAGACATGAAACTACATGGGTGAAGTGTAGCTAAGAATACACAAATATTAGCCAATCCTCCAGCCTTACCCTATATTTAAAACCCTTTCACAATTATATAGTGACATGAAGAAAAAACCGGGTATTAAATAAGATATCAAACTATATAAGGCTGAAAGAGACTTACTTTCCAAAGCTTCGGACTCCGTTTTACTATACATAAAAAAGATTGTGGATAAGAATGCTCATTAAAATGACAAAACAAGAAAAACACAGTAATTGTAAAATTACAAGCCTCATTTGTAGGACGAAACTAGCTGAAAAACGGTGCTTTTGCAAAACCTAGCTAAATATGGTCGACTTTCCTTGACAGTGATTTAAAATCTAGTAAGGTTCATTCTCAATAGACTTATCAATGACATCTAATTAACTTGATATTTTATGAGATGTTCAGTCGGACAAATTACCATAGTATGTTATAAACCAATGATTTGAATAGCAAAATGACTATTTTGCTAATTTCACAAAGAAATCATCGGGAATATTAGTTACTCTGATTCCGACTTACGGATGTAGTCGACGTACTTAAAAATAAAGGTTCGTAATGTAACTATTTTTTATACATACTTGTGATCATAACGTAAGGACGAGGTTTATCAAGATGTTCAAACCCCCCCCCCAACATTGTTTAATGAGTGATTTACACTCTACCCAAAACCCGTCGTGGCACGAAAATCAATACATCAAGAACTTTGGCATTCCTACCAATCTCTGAAAAACGTGATTATAAACGTGTTAGATTGTATTCAGGAAATATGGACTGAAGTTAAGTAATGAAGGTTTCTTGTAAGGTTGAGATCTAACCTATTAGGCTTCGACGTCCAAAAGTTAACAGAAATTTTCCGTAAAGGCATAATGGAAACAAGCAGTTAAGTCTCCTTAAATATTAGGCTGGTGAATACAACCTGACACATCTAAAAACATCAAAAAACAAGTGACATGCCAGGAAAAACAGTTAAAACTGACAGTTATGCAGCTCACATGGATATTAATAATAAGTTAATCAACAACCAACCTTACAGCTGGTCAAGATCCTGTTTTAAGATCGTTGATAAAGCGATCTTGTCCCTTAGACCAGCGCTAGCTGAAGCTAAAACCTCACTAAAAAAAACTCAAGTAAATGGTGGACAAACCAGAACTTCCAAGCCATATACAAGATAAAATTTAAGGGAAGTTACCTTACTGAACTCTCATCTGGGGGTTCTGTTATACTTGACTGTGATTTAGTAACTGTTTCCTCTCCTTCGTTTAATAAGCGTAAGGTATCCAAATACTTCTCCTCTTCTTCGGCTGGCCATTCAACTTCAGCCGTCGCACCATCAGTGCTGGCAGTGTCTCCAGATGGTGAAGTCCAATATCTGTGATCGGACAAAGAAACATCAGAAGACATGGTTGCAGCATTCTCCTTACTGGCAGTCATATCATACTCAAATTTTGAGGGATCAACAAATGAAGCATCATAAGTTGCTAAGACTTGACCATCGCTAGTATACAGTAAACGGATGTGTGGGGTTGACTCAAGTTTATCTTTCCCCAATCCCTCGGCTCTTAAAAGGTGACCAGGAGCGCTATGCGCAAGACCAAAACGTCTAACTGGATATGCAGATGCAGAACTAACGTTGTTAGAACCATCAGATAAGTGACATCCCAACGCAGTCACACTGGCGAAGTTCCACGGATTTCTTTTAATAGCGTCTAGCAGGGATGCGCGTTCACGAGGTTCAACTGTCCAGAAAGCACCTCGACCGGGGCCCTATTTGGAGATAGAAAGAGACGGTAAAAGAGATGAGATGTAAGCAATAGAAGTGGTTAATTGTCTACACAACAAGCATTTACATAAATTTTGACAATTAGTACGATACGACACGAGTAACACGGGTGCGTCAAGAAATATTGGTGACATAAAATGTGCATTTGTTGTGCGTATGACAATCTCTATCACCTCATCATCATCAAGATCCTCATGCTCCTGTTTCTGAGAGCACAGCATATCGAGGCTACGACAGTTCAAAATGACATTAGGTTCATTCTGTGTAAGGGAAGAAAACAAGCTTATGGGTAAATCTCGTATAGTCCTAAAACTAAACAAGATAAAAGAATTTAAACTTACACGACTATCACGAGGTAGGCGCTTGAAAGACTTATTGATCGAAAGATTATGTCTAAGAGAATTTTTCCATCCAACACCAGCATGTTTATAGAATGGGAAATTCGATTCACACCAGTTGTAAATTTGATTGACAGTCATACACTTTTGTGGAGTAGACTCGATTGCCATAAATATAAGGTGCGTATAGCTGTAATTTGGTTTTGTAAGACCATGGGT
This sequence comes from Schistosoma spindalis, assembly GCA_946903255.1. NCBI lineage: Eukaryota > Metazoa > Platyhelminthes > Trematoda > Strigeidida > Schistosomatidae > Schistosoma > Schistosoma spindalis. The sequence goes on from OX336424.1 coordinate 22,896,625, forward strand.
GCCAAGAGCAACAGTAGGGTTTGTTGAGAAACGCGATTGTTCACTATGAGAGATCTGATCTCCAGAAACAGAAGCAGGACGTTGGACACATCTGTCTAGAATTGAAAACTGTGATACAGGCACTAGTGAAGGTGAACGGTCGACAACAGGCTCCAACGAATCCATGTGCAAGATAGGATTGGTCTCGAAATTATCGTCATCCTCCGGTTGTCCAGCGATCGCCGAACTAACAGAATCACTTCCATCTTCTTCTCCATCTAACGGGGCTATTTGCAGAATATCTCTCTTCTGAAGCCATGCCAAGGAAACCAAATCATTTGGGGTTGAAACTAAATCACTGGAGTGTTTTACAGACCATGTGTCCAGTAAAACGCCACTCTTATCAGAATCCGAATTGTTTATGACAGTCATATCAACATCTAATGGAGATGATTTACTGATATCAGAATAAGAGTATAGAGCATGTGAATGCACTTTATCCATACAATAATTAAGAGCTGAAAGAGAAAGTGACCGAAATATTCGCAAATGAATCTACTGACAAGGTCTGTGCACGCTTCAGCAAAAAAAAGCATCAAGACACATCATCAAATATTTTATTAACATACCAAAGTGAAAATAACTACCAACCGAGATTTACACCATTATTAGACTTGAAAGACACGAAAGCGTCATTAACAACGACTGCGCCAAACGACTTCCGGTGAAGGAGTATAGAAAAAGCAATTGAAACTTTGATCGAGTGTAGCCCATACACTTAATAAAATCTATACAAAATGAAAATTTCCTATTTGGTAGCTCACAGTAATTCTCCGTCAACAAAATAGCTATTACACGGCTTTATCTTTTAAAAGTTATTCAAAATACCACTGGACCAATATAAAGATAGTAAACACTATTTTCAGTTCTTGGAATATATCATGGTAACTGGGGACGTTCGGTCAATAATTTTATGGTCATCTGCTATTGATACTGATCTTGTCAGTTTGTATTAACACCACTAATAAGTCGCCCACTAAACAATCATGTTCATGTTAAGAAACCTTCCTGTGAACTTTCGTCAACTTTAAATAATTAGATATACTTCACTCTTTACACCTTTGAATTTTTCGAACGTATAATGATTGCGGTGGTTTAACAAGTTTGATGAAGCCGATGCTTGACTCGGCAGTATCATAAACATCTGCGTACCTCACTTATTGATGCGTGAAAGAACAAGGCTGGGGGCCACATGTTTTAAGATGCACTGCGAATTAACTGGAATTAATCAGGATCTCATCTATGTTCTCAACCGTGTACTTAATATGTGAATTCCAATTATTTGTGCGAAGACCAAATCGGCCCTTCAAAGTCAGCATCGTGTTTCAATTAATAAAAAAGCTTTTACACAAATCATCATTATATTGAAGATACCACGGGCATTTAGAGTTCGACAACGCTTCAACCAGTAACACCTTCTAATATGAATCGTACCCTTCAAGTGAAATCAAAAGACAGAAGCGAAGAGGTTCGAAGATATATTTGATAGGCTATCAATATATCGAGGATAGTCTGATCTAATCTAGCTAGCGATTGCGGTAGATGTTCAGCACGGCGTTCCCACACGTGATCTGGTGCGGATGCATGACCGAGCGCCTTCAGCTAGATGAGTCCATCAGAACTAATGTGGTCAACATCCAATGTTGAAAACTTACAGAGCAATTTATTTGGAGGATTTATTTATCGATACACATCATTCCCATTTAGTGGGGTAGTGATGACCCTAATACGTGGCCAGCCAGAATTTTAAAACCAACGAGTTTGTCGTTGGTAAACACTCTTCTGATAGCTTGCTAGGTTTAGCAGTGTCTGATTGTCTTTCCTTACTATAAGAGACCATGAAGTACAATAGAGTAATAAAATAAAATAAAAAGTACAATGAAGAGTTCCGTTCCTCGCAAACTTCATTGTTCTTTTTACAATCTTTTCCAGACGTTCTGGAAAAGAAAAAAAATATGTAAGTACATGCCGAAATACACTCGTACGCGCGTAAAAATACAAAGCGGGCGAAAAAATGGAAAATAAATTCATGCTCATATAATAGCGTAAAAAATGATTTTTATAATATGGTTTTTTTGTTTTGATTTTAAATAAAGAGTAAAAATATATAAGCATATTAAATTTTGTTTTTTTTAAAAATTATATATAAAATGCTAGGGAAAGTCAAGACGATATAAAATGTAAACTTGTATCTTACGTGCAATAATCGTTCAAATGTTCTTCGAATCTTACTCTTCTTCCAGAACGCGTTTTTTTGAGTTTATATCTAATACCACCGAAGTATCAACGTGTGTGTAGGATTTCTGTTGAGGTATTATAAGTGCATGAGTCGTGTCGTGTGATTGTACTGAAGGAAAGTCGATGTGAATAGGAGTTCCTTCTAAATACGCTGCTTTGAGGCGACCGATGCTGATGCTATCGTTGGTTCCGTTCTTATCGATTATATAGTACTTAGATTCGCGTTGAAGAACTTTGAAATGTCCTTCGTATGCTGATTCGAGAGGTCATCGATGTGAGTCTCGACGTACGAAAACGTGTGTACTATATCGTAAGTCAGGTTGAAGGAAAACATCAGTTGATTGTGGTCGAGTGGAAACAGGTTTAACTGAACTCATTGCGTTCGTAAGCCTGTTCGTGTAGGAGGTTAGATCCATGTTCATTGAAGAGGATGAAGAATCCACAAATTCTCCTGGAAGTCGAAGTGTCGTACCATAAACGTGTTTAGACTCAGTGTATCCAATGTCAGATTTCACTGCATCGCGAATACCTAGTAAGACGAGTGGAAGAGCGTCAGTTTACTGAGAAATGTTTGAGGCTGATAGTGACGCTTTTAGTTGTCGGTGAAAACGTTCTACCAACCCGTTTGCTTGTGGGTGGTTGCCAGGCGTGGTCAACCCTCGTCTGATTGCTGAGTCGGATGCGTCTGCTGAGATACTAATGGGTGCTTCAGTGTCCTGATGAGCAAGCATTGTTGCTTGAGCGATACGTTCCTTAACTGTGGAAAATGCTTTTTGCGCGGTGTTATTCAGATTGATGGATGTTGCATTTCCATGAAGTTGATCGGTAAGAAGCTTCATAAGGGACGCGTATGAAACGTCTATAGAAACTTACCAGACCGTTAAACGTGCGCAACTGCTTGATGTTGGTCGGTTCTGGGTAATCCAGAATGGCCGCCACTTTTGTTCTCAGGGATTGGATGCCTTGCGCGTCGATAGTGTGTCCTAGGAAGTCTAAGGAGTCAGTTTTTATTTGGTATTTCTGAATGTTCACAGTAATGCCGTGCTCTGTCCGGACTTGCTATTAGGCAGTCATCAACGTACGCATGTACGAAGTTGAGACCTCGAAAAACTTCGTCTATGAAACTTTGGAAGGTTTGCGCCGCGTTTCTTAGACCGAAAGGCATTTGCAAAAGTTCATGAAGTCCGAAGTGCGTTATAATAGCGGTTTTCGGAATGTCTTCAGTGGCCATAGGAATTCGGTTATTCGCTTTAACCAAGTCGATTTTCGAAAAGACAGTTGAAATTTTCAAGGTAGCTGTCAAATCGTGAATGTGAGGCAACGGGTAACGATCAGGAGTGGTTTTTGCATTCAGTTGCCGATAGTCACCAGTTGGACGCCAATCGTTGTTGTCCTTTTTAGGGACCATGTGCAACGGAGATGCCCATGGGCTGTTTGACGGTCATGTGATTCCTAAGTCTATCATGTGGTCGAATTCGTTTTTCGCCAACCTTAACTTTTCGGGGGCCAGTCCGCGTGCTTTAGAGAATACAGGTGTTCCTGTAGTAGTGATCTGATGTGTAACGTTGCTGGTTACACACGGCAATTTCGGTTTCGATTGGTATATGCCAGAATACTTATCGAGTAGTGGTTGATAGAATGGGTCTATATTGTGCTTAATTGTGACTGGAGATAATTTGCAACCTGAAAAAGAAGTGTCGCAAACAGATAAATTAGTATTTCCGTCTACTAGCCTCCGTTTGCGCGTATCGATGATTAAATTGTGGTGCTGTAGGAAGTCCATACCAATGATTGGCATAGAAACATCCGCAACAACAAAGATCCAGTGAATGGGTTTGCGTAAACCCACGTTGAGATAAACGTACGTTTTGCCATACGTAGCGACAGGCTTTCCGTTTGCCGCCTGTAGATTTAGAACCGATTCATGAAGTCAGTCGTTGGAATTCGCTAGGAGAACGCTAACTTCCGCGGCAGTATCGATTAGGCAGCGAACTCTTATTATCACGTCTGTGACGTATAACAGACGGCTATGTTCTCCGGCTGAAGTTGCCGTTAACGCGTGCCGGCTTGGAAGTCTCCAGAATCTTTATCCGTGTCTCTCGGTTTTGAGGTGGGAAAATTGCAGGGTGTTCTGATATTTCTGGAGGACTTTCCATACTGGTTATGATACCAGCACCAATCAGGTATATACGTCTCTCGAGGTCTAGGGACAGATCGCCTACGTGATGTGCTTCTCCGCGGGGTAAGTGATCGTTTACGGTCGTAAGGAAATTTAAGACAACGCGTAAGTGTATAATATAACTCTGTCATGTCATTCTGGGTCGTTTGAGGCTTTTCTTTGACTGAAAAACCTACGGCATTAGAAGATTTCGTGATTTCGAGAATGCGGTCGGCAGATGCAGCCAGCTCGTCTACGACGTTGTTTTGGAACGAGACCAAAACAGCTTGCACCTGTTGAGGAAGTTTGGAGAAGAAATGTTGTTTGAACAGGCCATAATCGAAGGTTTTTTGGCCGATAACTCCTCCCATTCTTTGCAACATGTCTGTGGCAGAACCGTGTTGCAGGTCAATGTTGTTAAAGAGTTGGTCTAACCCTTGTCGATCGGTTAGATCTCCGCGCTTAAGCATGGATCGTTTATGAGTTTTGTATGGTTCATAAACATCACTAGTAAACATACTAGGTGTTACGTACCTGTTGAATTCGCGCGATAGTTCCTTGGCTACTGCGAGGAATTGTGCAGGTGTGTCGTTCACACCGTGCTCGTAGAAGTCGGCTTCTGCGTGGCCGAACCAGGCTTCGATGTTGTCTGGCCAGAAAGGCATTAGCTGGAACGACGGTTGGGACATAGTCTTTTACTTAAGTAGTTTAAGTGTCTGTTCAGTCATAGTGAAATATCAAGTACGAGAACGGACGAGTGAGAAATATATATAAACAAAAACATGAAAAAATATCACAATGTATAAAAAATTAAAATAAGGCAGTGATATATGAAATCCCGAAAAGTAACATACCTACAGTTTGCAGTTTGGTATACCAGATCACGTTAGGCTCACCAATGAAGATGCGACAGGTATTTAGAGTTCGACAACGCTTCAACCAGTAACACCTTCTAATATGAATCGTACCCTTCAAGTGAAATCAAAAGACAGAAGCGAAGAGGTTCGAAGATATATTTGATAGGCTATCAATATATCGAGGATAGTCTGATCTAATCTAGCTAGCGATTGCGGTAGATGTTCAGCACGGCGTTCCCACACGTGATCTGGTGCGGATGCATGACCGAGCGCCTTCAGCTAGATGAGTCCATCAGAACTAATGTGGTCAACATCCAATGTTGAAAACTTACAGAGCAATTTATTTGGAGGATTTATTTTTCGCTACAATATGTATTCACACTTAAGTTAACCGTGTCTTTGAAACAGAACTTAAACTTTAAAATTTGGTGACATTTGGAGATTGATTGAACGATTGGTTATCCTGGCACATTGATTTGCCCTATTTTTAGCAATCGGACACTCAAGTAATTAATGTTAAGTTGTCTCCGTGTCCAAATATTTCTCTGCTTATTTTAATCCAAATCTGACTCCGGCAAATAGCATGAATCTCGGGTTTAAAAATTTCCATAACATAGTCCGAGGTGAAATGTTATTTCTATGATGTTTTAGCGAACAAAATACTGATAGCCTGATTTGAGCAGAATCAGTAAGGAATGAAAATTTTACTTCCTATCAGTCATCTATGCTCTTTTTCTAACATAAATGCCACTCAAGCAACATAAACATTGACGTTTACTTAGAAGTTTGTTCAAGATGATCAACCTTGTTCTTGGTATTTCATTCAATTAGTTTCATTTATGAATTTAAATGAAGCCAGAAAAAAATGGGTACAGGATAATACCAATTCATTATATTTCATGGTTTCGCATCAGTTGCTTACGATCAAATATGTGTTTAAATTTTACATCGAGGTAAGTTATGGTATAAAACAATTTACATAAGTGAATTAAAAGAATTGGAATGACAAGGATTACCAATAATCACTATATATACATATCTGTGAAGGAAAAGGTCGGCCATTTGGTGTCGAAACAAAAAATCATGAGTGGTGGGTGGTTTAATAACTGAGTGAAGTTCAGAGATCGGTAAATCGTAGGATAATTGCGTGGTATTTGAACAGAGTTTGAAGAGTTTGCATAATTTAAGATAACTGAGTCAATAGTGATTTATGAATGAAGGCGAATTTTAATGTACATAAAATAACTCGGTAATTTAAGAGCAACGTAAGAAAATAAAACTGATGACCGAAAATGAATTACCAGGGTAGTAATGGATTTATTGCTGTCTCTCGTTGGATACTGTTACGGGAGAACTGAAGACATTTGACCGATTAAATCCTCTATATTAAATATTGTTGATTTCACTGTGTTTTCGGATGTATTTGTTTTACTCAACTTCTGAACTTGTTTGTTTGTATCATTATTTCGGACATTTTTGTTTCTCTTTGCATTTGGTTCGGTATTTGGGAGTTTTGCTCCGGGAACCTACAAAATTGAAGAACGACATTTGGGTCGACTATTTGTAAATTGCGAATAAACTTTGTTGCCTAAATCGGAGTTCGTAAATTGCGAACAGATCGATTTACCGTACTTCAATAACGGGAAGGAGTGAAAACTTGAACGTAACAGATATATCGATCAAGTTTGAGAATTTTTATCAAAATTGCCTCAACAAACCTAAGGGAAGCAGTGTTTCTTCGTCTGCTAATAGTTTTGAAAGCTTGACGAATGTCAATGGTATACTTAGTGTCAAGTGAATGCCGAGTTATTGCACTGTTAAAAGCCGTTGCCACTCATAGTCTTAATTTATTCGGAACATGCTCGGAAATGCGAACATGTACTCTTTTCTAGGTTCTGCCAGTGTATATGTTTCGGCACGTACATATAAATTTGTAAATACAGTTGAAGCTACTGAGAAAAGAGGACCTGTGAAATTTAGTTTGTTTGAACAAGAAGTTTGTTTCCCATAATTTCGTCAGTTTTGCTGATGAAAAAGTCGCCTTCAACGATGAATTTATCCTATGACTAATCATTTCATTGATTTCATATACTTTGAACAGCAAGTACTGTATCGTATTTAAGTCAAAGGTTGATTTTGGCATACTTCTGGTTGAGCTTTGCCGGATATGCATTTCTATGTAGGCAATTTTTAATGAGAGCAATGTTACATTCCAGGCATTCTTTTGAGCAAACTTTGCGTGCGCAGTCAAAAAGAGTTATTACAATACCCTTTTTGTAACTCATTGGATAGAAACCGTAATAATTAAGATAAACTTCACTTCAGGTATTTTTGCAGTGAATGTGTCTTTGCAATGTGCTGTCTGAGGTTTTTCTGATTCTAATATCTAGGAAATGGAAAGTACTTTCTACTTCGCGTTCCATAGTAAAATCGATATCCTTGTATGCTTTATTAAACAAATTGAGTAGTTTCATAGAATGCTTGTGATGGTTGCAGAGGAGAAAACTGTCAACAGTATGTCTACAGTGGAGTATAGTTCCCTCGATTGCGTGCTTGAGCTTCCTTTGTTCCATGCATCCCACAAATATGTCGACCACAATTGGACCCAAAGAGCTACCCATGGCTACTCCATCAATTTGGCGGTACAACACATGATTAAATTGAAATTGTATGTTTTTAGTACACAAAAACAGGTGCTGTTTGAATTCATAGATTGGTAAATGTAAAACCTCAGGATATTCACATATGATATGTGCCGTTTCTTCCAAAAGGGCTCTTTGTGAAGAGTGATAAGACATCAAACGAGACCACGAATATATCGGAAGCAGCTGGGTCATCAAGCTTTTGTGCAAATTGAGAACTATCTCACAGAATGTAGAGTGCTAGTTTCCCATAGACTGGTTTTAGGCACCTTGTCAGCTAGTTTATAGCAGGGTGATTTGGTCATGGATAATATTGATCTCATCGGGATTTTGGGTTTGTGTGTTTCAGGTAGGCTGTATAGATGTGGAAATTGTGTTTTTTTATTATTAGTCAGTTGTACGTATGATTATCTATTAGATTTTTCCTCAATGTTCTCTCAGAGTTTTTAAAAGGCTCTCCTCAGTTATATCCGTTAAGAATTTTTGAGTATTATCAATGATAAATCTCGTGGAATCATTTAAAATGAATATTACTTTGCTAATGTCTTCATCTCTGTTTAAGATGACTTAACCGGAACCCTAATCCGGAAGAAGTACCAATGTTGTTTCGTCCTTCATAAATTTTCGCGATGCTTACTGATGACCTTTGGTCAACATCTTAGATCGCGGGACTGATGCCGTAACGTACTGACTTGTAATATCCACCAATTTTGATCTCACCCAACTTTGTTTTTCGTCATTTATAGGTTTCAGGTCTGTTACTTTCTAATTAATACTCGAATTGTGTTTCGGTGTCGATTCTGTTACATTCTTTCGAATGTACAATTTAAGTCCAATGAGATGGTGGAGAAGATTTGTAGCTCAGGTGGATGATTTTGATGGAGTTTTGTTTTCTTAGCTGGATGGTTTGGTCGTGGAGAATTTTTAGAAGGCTGGCATTCAGGGCAATCAGCAATCAACAAACATATTGAAATCGATCCAATTTATCAACCAATCCAGAAACTTATGCACAAACATAGGAACAAGAATCAAACCAATAGGAGACAAAACCAAGACAAAAAGTTAAACAATGACAAATTTAAGGTCAATAAGAACCAATCAACATGGAGGTGTACAGAACAAACTGTGAAACGCATATGGAGAAATTCGAACACTTCACTTCTATCTGAAGTTTGTGCTGTTGATGTCGTTCAGAAGAACGATGAAAGCTCGACGATCAAACCATCCAGCTCAGAGAACAAAACTCCATCAAAATTAAGTCCAATGAAGAGAGACTCAGTATCAATTCCTGATATCCAGATTACTTGTGGCACAACATCAATAAACTGCTCTGGCCTACCCCATCTCTTTTAGCCAGAACTCAAACTTGTCATCATGCGTGTTCCTCGCAAGTCTAACGAAAAGGACAAGAGTGTCTTGGAATTTTGATAATGCAAACGTAAATACAGTTTCAGGCATCAGAGACCAAGCGCATCACATGTCTACAATCCAGCTAAAAAATAGATTGGAACTGTAATTTTTACATTTCGGCGTTGTGATAAATGAGATTATATAAATGAATGCCTACATAAAACCCAACACGAAGGATAATTCAATGGACTTAAACATCTGCAGGTGTCACCTTTAATACATCTGAATTAAAGTAGTGCACTGATGCTAGTAGCTTTATCTTTAGTAGTGCTATACATGCCTAGATATTTAGCCGATTATCTATCTCTTCATGAAACAGGATCATTGGATCATCGAACTTGAGACGTTGTAGCGCATAGGTCTCTTGATCTATTCAACCGAGATGACAGTGGTATCACACAAGGCTCTCTCTCCTGTTTTTCACTGACTGAAATCGTGAAGTCCAGAATTCGTAGTAACTGTGGGTTACTGGTTAGTCGAGACATCCCCATTGGGCTAATTAATCAAAAATCTGTCAGCTAAATGAATGAGGTGTACTGATAAAAAATCATGCATACGAAGTACATATATACAGTACCTGGACAGTTTTTAATCATATCTATACAGTCCACAGAAATAAAACCTTGGCTTAATTTACTTCAAAGGAGATTGATTGAATACAAGATAAAAATTACATTAAAAAATGAAGAATAACACAAGAATAAACTTGTCGATCCACTTGGGAAATGATTGATCAAGGTTTTGAATTACAATAGACGTTTTTGACAAAGACGGGACTTGGTTTCTATGCTGTTGGATCGGCCGGTTTAGGGTGTGAAGCAGTAATAATCAACAATACAGTCAGTGACGTCAAAAGCCCAAGAACAAATAAAGTGAAACAATAAATGACAAAAATAATCACATCAAAGAGTTAATCACAATTCACAAGTCGCAATAAATGTAGCTGAAGTAGCTTCAGACATAGAGAAGAGAAACAAAATATAAGCATAGACAACGATAGGACTCTTAGGATAACCGAAGTATCACGGAGAGAAAAACAGCTCACCAAGCATCACATGCGGCTGCGTTCACCATCTTTTTCCCCAACATAATGCGTTTCTTTACTAACGCCATATCTGTCATCGATGCAGACGCAGTGCCCGAATAGCACGAAGATACAATCTACTTTAGGTATGAACCGAGAGGTGTGACTGTGACTCAATATAAGAGATCACACGATTCCTGCCCAACTTCAGTAAACCTCAATAATCGACACAAATCGCTCATGTTAGTGAATGAGGAAGTTATAACTGAGAGGAAAAACTAGCAAGTAGTCACCCAATGAAAGTCAAGTGAAGGTATCCTCTCCCATCATTGTTCAGGGACATAACAAATGAACTAAAATGACATTATTCTGGTTCCTTAACACTTATTATACTTAGTTTGTTAGGTGACTGAGTGCCTTCTGCTTCACATAAATGAGCTAGATCCCACTAAGTCTTGTCATTCGTCTTCTTCTCAGTACACTGACTATATGGAGCTATATATGTTTAGTTTAGGCTGGACGTTATTTGATCTATTTCGTACTCTCGATCTTTTCGAACAGTTTGCGTTCCGCAAGTTTCACAATCAAAGCAACACAAAGAAAGACTTTCAGTGTATTTTATCAGTTGTATTTGTAATAATAGCATTTGCTTGACCTGAGACGAACTCGTTTTGGACTTATATTGAAATAATATGATCTTCATATGTCGGAAAGTTATTCTAAGTTATATCGCGATTTGCAAAATCATTTCAGTCCCTTGAAAAGCCCTGTTCTTCATATGTTGTAATCGTTAAGCATCATCTATGTCGCAAAACGGTTTAGACAAACCATCGTTTATTAGCTTCGATGTCACAGGCCGTTTTCCATTTGAAACAGGAATTCCAGGAATTGCTTCATACAATATTGGTCATATCTTGCCACTTTCTCATGAATTTATTAAATCCAGAATATCCATATTCGTAATCGGCGAGACACAAAACACGACACTACATTTTTCGCTGACTATGATGGCCAGCTATGAAGTCTGTGTTTTGAGAAAACAAGACTGGTTTGAAATGGTCAATAACGATTCTGAAACTAACACAGTATTGTAATGCCTTGGCTGTAAAGGCATGGCACAACGAGTTGGCTGAAGTCGTCTATATTCTCAGTTTAAGTGACGACTTCTGTAAAAAAATGCATAATCTCAATTATACAAAAATGTGGACCACATGTGAGTAATGGACAATTCAGTATTCAGCAAACTCATCCTGGGTAAAAGTATTTTAAATATACAGAAACACAGAAAGATAAACACAGTCAAACAATCAAATGGAGAACATTTAACGTGATATGGGTGTTATAACCACTTTATGGAGAGTGTTTGAAAGTGCATTACATGGCATATATGAACATTGATTAAATGGCGGTTTCAGTTGGCAGTTCGAAATATGATACTGTTGATGAATCGTTACCGCGTCCAGTTGCATGGCGCTACTTTATGTAGCATTTCAGCAAACCGTGTATACTATTGAAGCTGGAGTTTGAACCGCTTGGCATTTGTCCATCCATATCGGAGCTGAATTCGTGGCGCTTGCTCATCCATTTTGTGTGATCACCCACCTGTTGTCCAAGTTCAAGCAGAATCAACATAAAATAATCAGAAGAATCAGTATTATTTATTAATAGCAACATCTTATCAGCCCTTAGGGAATTATTATGTAACCAGAAGTTATGACGTAAGATAACTTACAATAAAGTTTGGACCACTGTGGAGTCGGTGGTTCCTCCGCCTTACACGTAAAGATAAGTTGCAGAAACATAAGTTAAGGTTCATTGTTGGTTGGTCGTGTATCAGCAGTGGAAATGTATTCACGTTATATGACCTGCCTACGTTGAAGACATGTCTACTGTACGGAGCTTAAACTTGAAGAACTACCACAACCATCATCAAGGAGGTACAAGTATTTATAAATAGTTGCCTACGCAAGATACTTAACATCCACTGGCAGGAAACCAACAGCAACAGTCTAACGTTAGCGGGAACAAATCAGCTTCCAGATGAAGTGGAAATTAGATATAGACGATGGAAAATGATGGGAGATACATTACGGGAATCATCAAACTGTATGATGAGGCAAGCCCTAGCCTGGAATCCCAAAAGGAAGCGGAAAAGAGGAAGGCTAAAGAATACGTAACGTTGAGAGATAGACGCAAATATGAAAAGGATGGATGACAACTGGAAAGAGCTGGAAAGGATTGCTCAGCAGGGGGTCGGATGGAGAGTTCTGGTGGGCGGCGTATGCTCCTCGAAGAGAGTAACAGGCGGAAGTAAGTAAGTTCGACCCATTATATATGTTTGTGGCGCTAACATAAAAGAAAGGCTTTTCGTATTTCAAGTATCACAAATCTTCATGATTGGAGGACATGTGCCACTGCTTTTGATAATAGGTCAAAGGTCTCAGGAGCTTGTGAACTTACCCTAGTTACTGTAACTGATCCTTTCAGAAATGAATCAAGTCATCGAGACGCAGGGGTTTCTAAATCGTGTGGTTTATCTCAGCATTAAAAGTTCATGCCACACCTTTTCGAAATCCTTGCATCTGTTGATACCCAAGCAGAGGTATGAGATCCATTTTGTCCTTCCTCGTGAGCGGTCAAAAAAATTCATCGTATTGGATCATGCTGAAACATGACTTAATCAGTTCATGGTGAACTGACATAATGGAATTTCCTTCTGGGCAAAATCATACATTTGTACATTACCATTTATTAAGAATAGATATGACAGTAACTGGCTTGTTGATAAAAATACCAAACAAAAAATTAATTTTTTAACATATGTTGTTTAGTTTATTCGTCTAGGCACTCAATAAGTTAGGAAAACTAAAGAAAATTGTAGAGATTTTGACTAGTAAGAATGAGATATCACTACAATCGTTTCCAAAAGAAAGAAGTGGTATTCATTTTGATTTCCCGGGTTACTAGATTATTATGGAAATTTGGTAGTTTAGGGAGCTAATGCAGAGTTTCAAATTAATGTACGTGGATATCTGTCATAGTTTAATACCATTTCAAATTCGACCAAGTAATTGCCTAAGGTCTCGTCGGTCAGTCTGTTCTCTGTTAATTATTAATATCAGTCGGCGTATAGACTTAATCATTCTTTCTTAAACTCAATCTCTGTGGCTGGATAAGGCAGATTAAAATGCCACTGAATCTACCTCGTTGACAATTCATTCTTTATCCTCTGCTGATTCCACAGTTGCACAAATTTCCTTGGATCAAAGACTATGCCCACAGAAGGTTTCTACTGGCTTCTTTCTTCTTCCCATAAAACGCAATACGGCTATTATAAATGAATCGGTATTAAAAATAAACGTCATTTTAATATGTACTTTCCGTGTTTGCAAACAATTAAATGCACATCAACACATTTTTTTCCATAGAATTTCCTTTCTTGAAAATGAAATGTCCAAAGAAGTTTACTCATACAGCTGAGAAGCTACATCAGCATTGTTGAATTATACAAGCCGTAAGTAGCTTAAAGATGCCACAGGTATTTAGAGTTCGACAACGCTTCAACCAGTAACACCTTCTAATATGAATCGTACCCTTCAAGTGAAATCAAAAGACAGAAGCGAAGAGGTTCGAAGAAATATTTGATAGGCTATCAATATATCGAGGATAGTCTGATCTAATCTAGCTAGCGATTGCGGTAGATGTTCAGCACGGCGTTCCCACACGTGATCTGGTGCGGATGCATGACCGAGCGCCTTCAGCTAGATGAGTCCATCAGAACTAATGTGGTCAACATCCAATGTTGAAAACTTACAGAGCTATTTATTTGGAGGATTTATTCACCACTTCAATGTAATGCTCCCTTTATCTACAGGTTTGAAGAATAGTTATGTTCCTACTTTCACTGAAACTGATGTCCGAAAATGTCTCCTGTCATTTAATTCATCTCAATATTCAGAACGTTGTAAAATATGATAATGCTCTGTGCTATCCATTCGTATCTTTAAAAAATTGTTTTATAACCAATCTCGTACCGAAAATGTGAAGAAAGGTAAAAATAATCCTCATACGTAAGAAAGTATCTGGCAATAAAAATATGGAATTTATAACCACAGCAGTAACTTCACCTTTCCCCAAAGCAATAGGGAAATTATTGATACTCACACTTCAACCTGCAATCAAAGAGCACATTGATCCGTATCAGTTTGCTTACAAAAGCAAAAGAAGCATCTTAGACGCTGCTAATACTCTGCGTCATAATATAGTGTTCAGCTTGGAAAAGGGTAAGAAGAAAGTTCGACGCGCTTTTCTGGACTATACTTTTGATTCTATCCCAAGAAAACCTTTAGGTAACAAGTTAATCAGCGTCAACGCTAACAGCTGGATAACCAACTGGCTATGTTCCTACCTCTCTGGAAGAGAACAACACACTGTGTTCGGAGGAATGTGTTCAATGTCTTTACTGTCTCATGGAAGTGTCACAAGGAGCTGTTCCTTTGCCCATTCTTTTCTCTTTTTTTCTGCATGGTCTTCCACAGAAAATACTTTCATTAAATATGTGGACGATCTCATTGCATGTATGCCGATTTCTACCTTTTTACAGTCCCTTGAAATGGATATGTTTTTGTCTCATAATAAATAGTGGTCTGTTGTTAATGGTCCCATACTTAATCCGTCTAAATGTCAAACTGTTAACTTTAGCCCGAGACATGAACAGCACCTAAACACCATGTTGGTGTCCCATAATGCTTGAACCATTGGAGATTCCTTGATAGACACAGTGTCGTGGGTTATTTATCTTGGTGTTACCTTTGTCCTCTGATCTCACTTGGTTATCTCATGTTTTACTGTTATCAAAGTACGTTTTCCGTCTGACTGACTACATAGAGAAGTTGCATGATTTCGAGATTACTCAACATCTTATCATACAGTTCGTCAGTTCTTCTCTATATTTCGGAAACTGCTGAAGGCAGTCAGCAGGGTGTGTGGTGAATCTTTTGAGGTCATTATTAATATGGTTGTTATACTATTAGATAACGACCATCTCCTTCATCCATATCTTTCATCTTGTATATCTTCTGGTAGAACGAGACGTCAGTGCATTAGATTCCATGCACACAAACTAACGTATAAAAGTTCTATATTACCTTTTCTAGAGAACATACTCTGTGGTGAACAGGTTGTTTGAGTTAACCTAGTCAGTGACCTGTATTCTTAAACATGTGTCTAATTTAAAACTTGTACAGATTCAAATGTTTTCCATATTTTGCTCTTCTTTTTGAAATACCCCGTGCTGAGAATTCAATAATGTGTACCAAGATAAAATATTGGATAAAGTCATTATTAATAATAAAATAAAATATAATCTATACACACAAGAAAAATATACTGGATGTTACATAAACTATCAGGAATTGGTGTGTTTCAGTTTCTTTTGGTCTACTAATCCATTATTATAAGTAGTTATTAATTCCGACGACAATTGTTATAATTCGAGATGTATATCCACATGAATGATAAAATGAGAACATCACTGTGGGCTATAAACGAAGACAGTAAATACATTAGAGTTCTGTTATCATAACAACACGTAATTGGGGACAAGAGACAAATATGTGCAGCACTGCTTTTGTGAGATACAATCAGTGTCATGATATTGAGAATTCAAAACGAAAATGCAAATATAATGTCATGCATTTTTAGACAACTATTCTGCAGTCAATCATTGTAAACGAACAATTATGAGAATTAGGGAAAAAATGAAAATAGTAGCAAAAACTAGTTTAAAATTAGGTCTGTCATAATTATATACATAAAGGTCTGTGCGCGCTTCATCAAAAAAGCATCAAGACACATCATCGAATATTTTATTAACATACCAAAGTGAATATAACTACCAACCAAGATTCACACTATTATTAGACTTGAAAGACACGAAAGCGTCATTAACGACAAATTCCAGTAAAGCAGTACAAAAAAGCAATTGATAATGAATTAAAGTTAAAAAGTCACTAACAACCAATCATTTTATATTATGTAGACCTAGATAACTGGACAAAGAAAGACCGTAGTTCTTTGATGAGGAAGTTACACGTATCTTTCTCCATCTTCAGTTGATACTTGAAAGATACATCAACAGATTCCTGTAACTAAAATATTGCTTAAAATCAACTCACCCCTTTATTGTAATTAGCTTTATTCTCCATCTGACCCTCTAAATAAAGGCGTTGATAAATCAGTCTGGAAATGTTTGTGAAAATTATACTACTTACTTATATTTAGACTTTATCATTCTGTAGTAAGATACCCGCTCCACCAAAGAGTTTAGATATAAGTTAATTTCATGAACATCTGGTGTGTTGGGAACTAAGATAAAAATGCAAAAGTTAGAAGCAACAAAGACAAATGTTCAAGTGAACAATAATGGAATAAAGGTCTAAACAAACATTTGAACACATTTCGTAAGACTGTCCAGCAGAGTTGGTTGGAACTACTCTATGTTTACCCGGAGAATTTTTCGCTTCAGTTAAGTGTTCCGACTGATGTAGCCAACTACGTACATTGTCTAAGAATCACATGAACGATTTAAAAATAAAGCTTCCCAGACCACAGTAACGATGAGTATGTACCAAAGCAACTAGATAATACCATTCATGTATCCATTAGAAGAGATAATATACAGCCTCCTTTGAGGCGAATTATGATGGTCCACTTAAACTGGTTGCAAGGACTGACAAAACGGTTACTGTAGAAAAAAGCTCGGAAAACGGACATAATCAACATTCGTGAAATAGACGACCAATCAACAAATACAGGTTCCGGGAAAACCGTCACATCACCAAAACATGTGTCTCAATCATTGACGACGAAAATAAAAAAAGAGAAGTGATCCCAATAACAACGAGTCGAAAAGTGAAGTGGCTACAACAGTAAGAATTAATAATTCCTCTCACTGTTTTGAATATGAATTATATATTACTTACTTACTTTCGCCTGTTACTCCTCTTGAAGGAGTATAGGCCGCTTACCAGCATTCGCCATCCAACCCTGTCCTGGGCAATCCTTTCCAGTTCTTATTCATCCCTTTCATATCCGCTTCTATTTCCCGACGTAATGTGTTCTTTGGTCTTCCTCTTTTCATAATCCAGTCGACCACCAGAAGAAAGAGGAAGGGAGAGAGTAGGCAGCCTTGTCTTACTCCGGTCCTTACTTGGAATGCGTCTGTCAGCTGTCCTCCATGCACTGTAGTCCGTCTTATGAGTTCCGGATAATATTGACAATCTTCTCAGGAACTCAGTAGTGTCGAAGAAGTTTCCATAAGGTTCTCCTATCTACACTGTCAAATGCTTTCTCCTAATCAATGAAGTTGACGTACAGTGACGAGTTCCACTCAATTGATTGTTCGACGATGATCCGCAATGTCGCAAATTGGTCTGTGCACGACCGGTCCTTACGGAATCCAGCTTGTTGATCTCGAATTTGAGCGTCTACTGTGTCTTTCATGCTGTTCAGTAACACTCTGTTAAATACTTTTCCTGGTATTGACAGTAGTGTAATGCCTCTGTAATTTTCACACTTGCTCAGGTCTCCTTTCTTTGGAATCTTGATGAGGTGTCCTTCCTTCCAGTTCATCGGCACTTTTTCCTCTTCCCAAATCTTCTTGAATAGAAAATGAAGCATGCTTGTAGTTACTTCGATGTCTGACTTCAGTGTTTTAGCTGGTATAATTATATATATATATCCTTTTGATCTTTGATCATCATTTTACCTGGACTCACCGAACTACGGAAACTCAGATATACGTAAAAAATACTAGCCTACAGAGTCGCTTTATCTTAGTTTTAAGTAATTCATTATTTTCTGTGTATCATAGTTATTCAATCCAGTTTAACATTTTTCTGCAACCACAATAATCTTTTTATATCATTGTTTGCAGGGAGAGCTAACATAGCTACTCATCTACATATAAGGCTGTTTATGTTTAATTTTGCCAAGCCCTTCAGTCAACTTATTTAACGGTCAGTGTCATTAGAACAGTGACCTTTTGCCTGTATTTGTAATATTATCATTGTCATGTCTGTATGAACATGTTTGCTTGATACGTATGACAACCTACGCATATACCCCTCTCTCTAGATTAATTGTTAGTTGCTTAAATAGCTCGGTAAATCATATATACGCTTGAATCTTATTACTGGATTCGACTCTTAACTCGCCTGTGTGTTTACTTGCCTGCTTTCTCTCTCGCACTTACGTTTCTGCTCGAATCCGCCTTTTATGCTTGTGGCTTGTTAATCTGCGCTGTACAGTAACGAAATGTGGTTGAAGCTTCGTATTGTCTTCAATTTATACACCGTCGGGAGTTATCTAGTAACGGTTATCAGGACGAGTGATATACAAAGCCTTAGGAATTATCTCAAAAATAATCCACTACAAAATACCCGAAACATTATGCTATCAAATTTTATTTTCGATTGTCAAATAGCCTTTGTTTTATTTCTAATTATTGTTGATTACTTTTATTACCAGTTGAACCTTTAGATATAAGTGCACTCTATGTGGTTACTGAGTTAACTGCCCACATTTTCTCTTGTTCTTTTCTCTTCCAGATTTTTTCAATTACTGTTCATTACACTCCCCCAACAAGTAAGGTATCCTCAGGTTAGACCAAAACCTGGTAAAGATTGAGCATTACAATCTATACCATTTAACTTTAGATGTATCATCTGAATAACTTGTCAAGAAGTAGATATTGGAGCTTAAATTAAAGCCGGTTACCATAAATAATAAATCTACTAGCACCTCTAGCCAGTAATACTAATAACTTATAGCATACAATAAGTTACATCAAATCTATATATCTGTTTACCCAAACTTATACAATCAGAGTAAAGGAAGATACATTTTAAATAACTCAGTGTTTTTCTTTATAAAAAATAAAAGAATTCAGTACACAACCAGTAGAAAAGAAAAATGAACCATAATAGCATAATAATACTATATATCTGTTCACAATTCATTTTGATTATATCAGAAACTGGAACAATAAATGCTGAACATCAGTAGAATTGAATTCAATTGATGAATTCGGTGAGATTATTGCATAGTTTATCAATTACTATCAACAAGAAGAGAATATCTCTAAAAAAATCTCTAAACTTTCATTCAAATCAATTTAGTTACATGATAAAATTAAACGTTACTAAAAACTAGCTCTGTTAAATAAACATAATCTAAGTAAAGTTATTGTAAAAATAACAATTCGAGAGTTAGTTAAATTATTAGATTTATGTATTTCTACAAATATTTTTGATATAATAGTTGAATTAATGAATAAATAGAAAGGATAGATACATATAAATTTGTTGATTGATGATTTCACAGCTGATATCCTAATATTGTGACTATAATTATTGATATAACTTAAGATCAAACATAATCTGTAAATTTGTTATATGAATATCATTTATAAAAATATTATAGTAAGTGAATAAAATAATTGTGATTTCATAGATTAAAATATCTTATCTGAATAAAAGAGTATCATATAGTAAAGTATCATCCAGAATAATCATTACACAATACTTTGTATAAATTAAAATAGAATTCCTAATTGAGCAGTTACATGACTTAATGAATGAATTAAGATTATTACTTTAGAAACTAAAATATTTAACTTGTTAATATTAAATATCAATCGTTCCCTTTAATCAAATGATTATTTTTGCTACATTTATACCGCTAAAATTATTTGTTTAGCGAAATACATGATAGTGATTTGTATTTCATCTATAAACTAGTGTACTAGATAATTCACATAAGTCGGTAAGTGTTAGCAGATGAATATATTGTAGAGTTAAAATAAATAGACTTATGAGAGCATAATCATTTTTACTATTACTGATATGCCATAAAAGATTAACGGGGAATGAACTTTTCGCAATAAATATTTACAGTTTATAATAGTATACTATAGTAAAATAAGTGCACTAAAAATATTCAACAAAAATAATTTAGAAAATTGAGGACGCTGAAAAACCTTAGATACACATTTGGAAATACCAAAAAGTGGGACTATTTTTTTACAGACTACTTGATGGTACTACTGTGCAGTAAGATCATTCGTAAAAAAACGGTGGAGAATTCTAGCCAATTTGGAAAAAAAGAGGGTGATGAAAATACTTTAGAAACAAAGGTATGATAAAAAATAGATCTGTACATTAAGTCATTCTCTTAAGTTCTAAAATTTTTTATCCAATTTATTTTATTATTTTGACCAGATTTCAGTCAAACATTTAGGAAACCATACATGATTAGTTGAAGGACACTTGATTTGACTTGGAATGAAGCAAATTTTCTGCGGGTGAACTTTGCTGCAGTAAGTTATCGAGGAAACATGTTTGGTAGTGACAAGAGAACCGTCCAATGCTGTTGTTGATTCCTTTTAAGCTAAAAGTCGTAAGTTAGTAATCAACAAAGAGAATTATCGAACGGATACTTTTAATTACTCTTTGAGGAAGTCTCAAAAGATCAATTTGTCAAAGCGATTATTTACATTCAACAAATTTTCGTGTATACACAGTGATTGTTAAACGAGAAAATATGGAAAAAGTAAACTAACGTGCATTCTATTACTTACATGAATAACCACAGGAATGAATATCTAGACAATCGGACGTCCCATGGTGAGAAGTTTCATTTAATGGAGGTACATGAGCTGATGTTTGTTCTAATTCTACCTAAAACGTCACAATAGTCAACATATAGAAAAAGCAATAAACGCGTAGTGTACAGAACGTTTTAACTTACAGCATTTGTAAGCCCAAGTGAATTTAGTTCAGGGAGAATGAAATCGGGATAACGTGCAGGTGTTAGTTCTTGATTTCGTATTGTTCTGAAGTTATTGCCACATTCTGAAAGTCTGGATATGTGATTTTCATTAGTCAATTTAGAAATAACATCCCAAATACTATTCCCATCAAGTTCGCTTAAATTTTGACTAATTCCTCTAGAAAAAGTCCACCAGTACCAACGGGTTGCTGTATTAAGTACCAATTTAAAAACACGAATGTCATTGTTCTGAAATAAAAGAAGAATTACAAATGTAAAAGCATACGTAAAAGCAGTCAGATAAAATATTCTAATAATCAAATAATATTTTTTGATCTAACCGTATCTGATTTGTCTAGTGAATTTTTTTATAAGGTAAGAAGGAGTTCAACACCGGCTGTAGCCCTACTAGGGTTACTCCCCACATAAAGGAGGAGGGTTGGGCATCGGATCAGTAACCTCATGCCGTAGAAAACAACGCTAACCAGAAAAAAAATAAAACCATCTAAACTCCACCCTACAATTTGAAGGATTTTTTTTCGGAAGAATAATGACGCCTCATAGTGAAGGCCGATATTCTTCGTAAGTTGCAAGGTCGATGCCACTTCTAACAATCACAGTAATAATTGACATAAATATATGGAATGTTGGGACAATGTGGGAAACCGGGAAGACCAACCAAATAGCTACGAAAATGAGGAGGTAAAACTTGGCAGTACTCGGAATAAGCGAAATCCATTGGACTCAAGCTGGACAGAAAAGGATAGGTTCAAGAGAGATGCTAGTGTACTCCTGTCACAAAGAGGAAAGTGTTCCATACACTAGGGAGTTACTCTGATACTATTCAAAGAAGCACGACATGCACTTATAGGATGAAAATCTCATGGATTCAGCATCATCAAGGCATCATTCAAAACAAAAAAGGAGGGAATCACAATGAATGTTATCCAATGTTATGCACCCACCAATCATAGCGATGATGATGATTAAGATCAGTTCTATGAGAGGCTGCAATCGATCATAGCGAAGTGCCCAGGAAACGACCTGACAGTCCTGATGCGAGATCTAAACGCCAAAGTTGGAATGGACAACACCGGGTATGAAGATATCATGGGACGACATGGACTGACTGTAAGAAAGAAACGAGAACGATGACAGATCTGCAAATCTATGTACATTCACCAATTTGTTTATAGACAACACGATATCCCCACACAAAGCTACATGAGTCTCACCAAATCACACTAAATAGAACCAAATCGATTATATTTACATCAGTAGAAAATTGAGATCAATGGCAGACGTGAGAACCAAGAGAGGTGCTGACGTAGCTTTAGAACACCATATACCTGGTGGTTGTCAAGATGAAACTGAAGACAAAGAAGCACTGGACGACTGAACAAACAGCATTACAAACGTTCACTACAGCCTTCTTTCGACGTACTGACAAACTCAACGAATTCAAGAAAACGCAACAACAGGTTCCAAGCATTACAAGTTCTACTCAAAGAAGAAGAAATTACGATAGAGGACAACTGGAAAGGGATCGAAGAAGCACTGATGTGAACGTGTTAGGAGGTGCTGGACCGCAACATCTATCATCATAAGGAATGGGTCTCTATGGGAACCCTGGACAAGATTCAAGAAAGGAAGAATCCGAAGACAGCAATAAAAAACAACTGGGCAGGAACAGAGAAAGTCAGGACACAAGCTGAACACGCAGATTCAAGGAAGCAAGTGAAGAGGAGCATTAAAGCCGTTAAGCAGAAACACGTGGAAGAACTAGCAATGACGTCGGAAAGAGCTGCAAGAGAAGGAAATATGAAACCACTATGATACAACTAAGAGACTAGCAGGGCAATATAGTAAAGCATAGAGACCAGTCAAGTACAAAGAAGGCGAACTAACTAAATGAGGTTTAAGAACAGAGTAACAGGTGTGTACAACACTTTGAAGAACTCTTGAATAGATCAGACTCACTAAACCCATCGGACATCGAATCAGCATCTACAAATCTCTCAATAGGATACCCCGTAAAGATACCAAAGAAAGATGTCAGTAAGTGTGAGAACTACAGAGGTATCACACTATTGTTAGCACTAGGAAAGTTCTCAACAAATTATTTCTGAACGGGATCAAGGTTTCGATAGAATCCCACGTCGAAATCAACAGACTAGTATTGAACAGACCAAATCACGACACTACGAATCACCGTTGAACAATCAATTGAATGGAAATCATCACTATACATCAACTTCCTTGATTATGAGGAAGCATTTAACGGTGGGGATAAGACAACATTATGGAAACCTCTTCGACACTATGGAGTAGCTGAGAAATTCGTCAACATCATACGGAATTCACACGACTGACTACACTGCAAAGTGGTGCATGGAAGACAGTTGATATGCGCATTCCAAATGAGGACCAGAGAAAGACAAGGCTGCCTACTCTTTCCCTTTCTCTTTCTTCTGGTGGTTGACTGGATTATGAAAGCCTCTACATCTGACGGGAATCACGGAACATGATGGACAGGTTGGATACAACTAGACGATTTGGACTTCACAGGTGACCTAGCTCTTCTATCCCATACATACCAGCAAATACAGGTCAAAATAACCAGTGTAGCAGAAGTTTCTGAAGCAGGAGGCCTCAACATACACAAGGGATAAAGCAACATCCTCAAATACGACACAGAGAACATCAACTCAGTCATGCTTGATGGAGAAACTGTGGAAGAGGTGGAACGTTCCACGTACCTGGACAGCATCATCAATGATCAAGGAGGATCCGATGCAGACGTAAAGGCGAGGATTGGCAAAGCAAGGGCCGTATTCCTACAGTTGCAAAGCATATGGAACTCAAAACAACTATCAACCAATATCAAAGTCAGAATCTTCAATACGAAAATCAAGACAGTTCTACTATATGGAGTTGAAATTTGGAGAACTACCACAACCACCATCCAAAAGGTATAAGTATTTATCAACAATTGTTTACACAAGATACTCAATATCCCTTGACTAGATACTATCAGCAACAGCCTACTGTAGGAGAGAACAAACCAGTTTTTAGCTGAAGAGAAAATGCAGAGAAGACGCTGAAAGTAGATAGGAAATTCATTGCAGAAATCATCAAACTGTATCACGAGACAAGCGTTAACTTGAAATCCTGAAGGGAAACGGAAAAGAGGAAGACCAATCGGCACACTGAGTCAGGATTCGAAAGCAGACAGCAAAAGAATGAGTAGCAACTGGAAAGGATTGCCCAGGACAGAGTCCGAAGAAGAATGCTGGTGGGTGGCCTATGCTCCTGCACGAGGAGTAACAGGTGTAAGTAAGTGAGGAGTTCAAAAAGATGGATAAATGCAAATATTTGACAATACATGTAAATCTACACGACCTATTTGTGAAAGACCATGATAACAAATAATCACAATATCAAAGATATAAAATAAATGTTGATTGTTGGTTTAAACGGCTAGAGAGAATAAGGAGATAGAAGAAAAAGAGGTAAATCAAAGAGTATTTATTCATACAACTGTGTCAACAACAATAAAATGAGGTTAGAATGGAATGAAATAATGTGGTATCTAACCCTGAAGCTAATATGGAATAAACACGCCACATGTCATGCAGATCTTAAACTTTCGAATTCTGTTATCCAAAAGATCGTGATTTTTCACATTTGGAAATAAATAACTAACTACTCATTATATTAACCGTATGTATACGTTCGGAAATTTTGAAGCGTTTATTTTAGGACCAAGTGCTAATATGAAGAGGAAACACCCAGGAAAAACCAAGTTATGAAGTATTATACCATTGAGAATTATATAATAATCGTAGTATTTACAATTCTATTGAAAAGATTGAGCTCGGTCTAAAGTGAATACATTCCAATAATAAAGATTAGAATGAAAACGAAATAAGTAAAACCTTTAAAACCATACCCAAAATTTTGAACAGTACTTCATATGCCTTCCATGACGTTCATTTAAAGCTACAGTAATCCATAGTCTTAGAGCATCGACAGTTTTGTGCTCATAATACCGTTGGGTAGCGGTTTTTCGTCTATTTCTTTTGTGCTTTTGTTTTCCAATCCATAAATGCCAAGCCTTCCACACTTTTGCTTGTAAGCATAAAGACCATCGCACAAGAGCTATGGATTCCAAAGCTTGAAATTTACTGTTTTCAATTAGTTTTAGATGCCACTGGCTTAAGAAGTGCTTCTGAAAATAACAAAGATGGTTTTCATGCATCAAATAATGATAATAAGAGATGAAAAGTTCGAAATAATTCAAATTTATTAACTTTCAGCAGTATACGATACAATTATTTAAACTTCTAAAGAGGTTCCCTAGTTTATACTAGGGAACACTGAACAACTGTTGCATCTTAAAGTATGGTCATCCATTTTATTCAAACATTTCTCCAAATGATGTCAGTTTGTAAAGTAAATGACTTCTGAGCTACCAAACCTCCATATATAATTGAGATCAAGTACCTAAGCAACCTTTATTCTGCTAATTACTTGTTTTTATTACAGGTTATTGATCAGGCCGAAGAATATACAAAAATAAGAAATCAATAGAAAGATAAAAGCAATCAATCTTTTTTAGCAGTATTCCACAAACCCATATTTTCTCCTTGAATCATAGCTTTCCACGCCTAGTCTTTTCTACTACTACTCATACTGTTACTCATTTAATACTCTTGAGTCTCGTTAAGCTGATATGATGTGGCAACTTCAATAGATGGACATACATATCAAGTTCTATGTCGCTTATGGCTGACTGAATCAATTACGCTGACGTAGTATAATTATCTTCCACGATAAATTTAGGAAATAGATAGCTCAAATATTTGTTTAATAACACCTCAATTCTTTAAAAAGTAATTTAGCCTACCTGAATTGTTCGAATTTGAAAGTCATTAGCTGTTTTAATTAATTTGATTTTATGTTTCTCGACAGTAATAAAAGCAGACCAGAAATTGAGACACTGAACAAGTATATGTTTATTATAAAGTCTGCATGCAAGTTTAACGTTTGAACAATAATTATACACAGATCTCCAACGTGTCCACCAAGTTCGTATAGTAACAATTCGCATCTTCTCTAAACTTATTTTAAAAGTAAGCTGAATTTTTAAAAGATATTCTCGACGACTAGAAGTCCATTGTAACCATGCAAGAAATAACTGTGGAAAAATGGGGTTATTCAACACAGAGGAAATGTATCTTTGAATATAATCGAACACAAACATCAATCAATGAAACAGTGTTAGAACGTTTCGATTCATCTAACATCTAGCGAAAACATTCTCCTGAGCTTATATTTTAGCTGCTAAGTCTAATCACTTATACATATCAATGTGGGAGCTTAAAATTAATAGCCGAAATTTCTAAGACTCGATTATTAAACAAAGGAATCATAAAAATCAAACTTTGGTTTATCTAAATAATTAAATCTATATTATTTTTTTCATAAATAGCCTGATGTTAAACAGTAACATAAAGTATAATTTACATTTCGTAAAGTTTAAATTCACTAAATGATAACCTCTTATCAATAGTTTTAACTCTGAGGTAAAAACTTTCGAAGCTATTTTTCCACGATTATATATATATATATATATATATATATATATATATATATATATATATATATATATATATATATATATATATATATATATAGACTGCATGTCAATTAAGTAGTTTAGTTCTATTATTTTCGTAATACCTTAGTCCTAAGCTTCTATTAGAACCGTAAATTGTTGATATAGAATTTTCAACTCATGAACTAGAACAGATTATTTGTGTACCCAGTATGATGAAATTCAGTGGATTTGATGTCCATTGTTTATTCTTATGATGAACAAGATAGGTTAAGTATGAATATGGACTAAGACACATTATCTACGTTTAAATTGGGATGTGTTGGTGAAAGTAAGACATAATTGGCTAATGAGTGAAGATAAGCACATCTAGTTACATTAAATATGTACGACTATAAAATGTTGTAAACTCCGTAACTGTTAATTTCTACTCGGATTTTCACTGCGTCGATTCATTGTAATTTATGTTAATGAGCTATCGTCTAGTCTGAGCTGGTTCTTCATATTTGATCAGACTTGCGCATCTGAGTATATGTGGTCAAATAGTGATCGATTTCTAGTGTTTCGAATCTACAAGTCGTAGAATCCTGTTGTTATAAGTATTTAGTGTCTCAGATCATCGAAAAATTCCTGTTAGCTTCCGTTATATCATATTGGGTACATAAATCAAAAGTATTTCATTGAATTTATTTTCCAGAGAATGATAACTCATGATTATTTATGATGAAACTTGAATATTTCCCAACTATCAAGTAATTACAGAACATCTATTGTGATAGGACATTATCATCATCCAACAAATATCTTCTTACTGAAAGTAAGTAATAATGGCTGACTTATTATTATTAAAAAAAAAACAGCTGTATAGTTCCTATGATCTATTAGTAAAGACTGCTTGAAAATACAACTGAAGGGACTTTGATAAGTATATAAATTGACGAATATTAGGTAGAGAAAAAAAGATTTTTACGTGAACAAAAACATCGAGGATTTTAGTAATTTCAATATCATTTTAAAATTGCCGTTGGTCGAACAATTCAAAAGGATAGGAAAACTTTACAAGTCAAACGACTGCTAGTATAGATATTTCTAAATGAAAGCTATTACCAAATTTGATTGGCCCGAAATCAAAGAATGTGAAGTGTAATCGCATGATAATAAACTAATGAATATTTCGGTATTTATATGACAATTAGGTATAGATTTTACGATGAGTGATTACAAATTTAAACAATATCCAGTTTAATTTTAAATATCAAGATGAAGATTTGAAAATAATAGCTCAGGGTTTTACGTCAAGATGCACTATAAGCTATAAATAGCATGAACATGTCCATTTTTAAGTACGCATCTTGTGAAATAGAAACATTTGCAATGGTGTTTCCACACAAAATGTGAATATGTCATGGAATACAAAGCAAAACCTTGGAAAAAAGTTTTTTTAATGGAGTAAATATATAGTACCGCAAAATGGACTTTACAATTGGTTATTAAGTATAAAGTGTTAAGTGAAAGCTGACAATTAATGTACACATTGAGTGGTTTGCGGCTATTTCCATTAAGTATACCCCAAAATGCCCTGGTACGGCTGAGAATGGGGAGAGTCCACTCTCCCTCTCGAAATGCTCTCACATGGCCACGCGTATATAGCCCCTGCCAGGGAAGTCCTACTCACTGCCTTCTCGTGGCGAGGGTGTTGTTTACGAAAATGAGAGGACGAAAAGCGAATGTCCGGCGCTTTAACCGGATCCTAAATCAATGGTGCACATGGGCTCCAGTATCCTGTCTGAGGGAACAAATGGCGTATGAACCAATCGTTGGTCACCGGCTACCATGGGACTGCATCTCCTCAAGATGCCCCACTGCCTTGTGGGTTAGACGTTCAGGTTGAAGGCTCGGGGTGTGGCCCCCTAGGAAAACCACCTGCTTCGGTTTGGGCACCCAGGCGGTATCACA
The DNA here is from genome assembly GCA_946903255.1 of Schistosoma spindalis. Classification (NCBI taxonomy): domain Eukaryota; kingdom Metazoa; phylum Platyhelminthes; class Trematoda; order Strigeidida; family Schistosomatidae; genus Schistosoma; species Schistosoma spindalis. The sequence goes on from OX336424.1 coordinate 22,925,399, forward strand.
GCCCTCACACAAATCAATTGAGATTCGTGTGGCGCATATATATTTGGTGTCTCCTTGTACCAATACCTATGTGTTAAAATAAATAAATAAATAAAATAGTATCATACCAAGCGCAAGCTAAACTATGTACATACATATTTATTCGATTTTCAATGTTCATTGCGTTATTATTTAAGTAAGTACGAAATCTTTATAATTCTATCTATTCCTTTTGAAGATAGAAAAAGTATTGAAGTTCACTTTAAACACTGACCTACCCTTTTTATGCTTTCCATAAATTTTTGTTCTTTAAAACTCCGGATTGTTAATTCTTGTGACTGTTTAAAGAGAAGATTACTCAACCAATATTGAAAATATTCCTTGAGTAGTTTATTTTTCTGACACTTTTTAAAATGAGATGATTTCGATAATAATGATTGCTTGATTGTACAATAATCTTTCCATTTCAGTAGACACTGTTTGATTAATGATGTATTATGTTTCATCTTGAGATAAAGAAAGAGATTATTATTTTTAGTATTAATGTCCTTATTACAATTAAAGTATAATTTACTAAATAACTAATAGAAATAGTAATCATCCAAGCAGTTCTATCAGAATGCTACTAGTTTTGCATAAAATCTTAGAGCATAACTCAAAATGAAAGTTAAATCTCCAAGGATTCATTTCTGTAGAATACGAATCACCTGGAATTGGCTTATGATCACAACATCACCAGATATTAGCAAGTTTTAATATAATGCTCGAGATGTTAGGTGTTTGGATGCAGTTAGCTAAAAGCTCAAATTTTCAGTTTTTTTAATATTGGTCCCGCTGTGACGCGTATAACTGATATATTTATGATGATTGATCACCGAGCATTGATATCAGAGATCTGATAACTTCAAGTAATATAACAACAGAATTTTAGTTAACAAACTATCAGAAGTTTAGCAAGGCTACAATACAGTAAACTGTCAATAATAAGGCTGAAGAAACAGCTAATTCACCATAGTTCATAAAACTTACAGTCATGGATTGAACGCTACTGCGATGTTCAACAGCCACAAAGTGATAATTCATCCAAGCAACAAAGTACTTTTTTATTTGATTTATTTTATAAAATCGGATGGCAAATTTCATTTGTTTGTGTTTTTTTCTCTTATATAATGCATAATTTCTCCATAACAAAAAGCACCGACGACGTACTAAAATAGAATATAAATTATAAGCAGAAAAATACATTTGACGTTCTATAATAGATACTTTGCTTCGATATGACCACGTTTTTAGGAACGTCTTCAAAATTCTATACCTACAGGAAAGGAGAATCAAGATCAGATGATTACGATTTGTATTTATTTGTTTCGTAATAACTCAAACATTCAACTCGATAGAGTGGAAAAATCTAAATCAAAGTGTATGCTACTTAATTTCCCACATTGAAAACATTGTTCAGGACAACTTTATCACAGACTTCATCAACTGAAGATACGCCAAAAACCAGGGAACATCAAACAGATTTTTAGTTTAAGCTCTATACTCTCCAGAAGGATGAATTATTATATCTTGTATAAAGTCGAACTACAATCCTTCAGAGCAACAATTAGTGCCATGCGTAACTGGAATATAAATTTGATGTCATCAAATGAGTACATCATGTTGACTGATTTCCTATTTATTGAATGTTTATAACTTATTGAACATAAAAATTACAGGTGTTCATTGTATTCATTTGATGGATAAGTAAATTTAGTTGATTCTACCTATATTTCAAGATTTAAAATAATTAAGATAAGGAGAGGTATCGAATGTGGATTAAATTAACTACTTAGCTTTCCCTTTATTTTTTTGGCCAATTGCAATTATGAGCAAAGATGGATAGTGGCTAGCAGTGGAATCCAGGACGCGCATTTCGTCTTGTTCGGGCCTCGTCAGCTTGATGTACCTGCATCCCAGAGTTGATGTTCATTCCGGGACTCAAACCCAGTACAGTGCGCTTCAAACGCCATCGCATTATCCACTTAGCTAATGAGTCCTGATAGTCACCTTCTTGTGCAATGGGGCGAAGTTTAAATTCACTTGGTGTTATTTGCTTGTATTTTCCTATTGTTGCTTAGGACTGCAATTGATCAAGGGGCCACATCCGTAGCCTCTAACCTAGAGGTCTAATCCACAAGGCAGCGGAGCAACGTTAGGAGATGCAGTTTCATGGTAGGCGGCGATCAACAATTAGTTAATACTCCATTTGTTCTCTCAGGATCTTGGAGCCCATGTGCACGACTGGTTCAGGATAAGGGTTTTCTAACCCCCTAGATGGACCCTCCATGTCCACCTACCCGGTTAAAGCACTGGATATTCGCTTTTCCTTTTCTCTATTTTCTAAAAGACACCCCGAACACAAGAAGGCAGTGAGTAGGACTTTCCTGTCAGTGGCTGTATACGCGTGGCCATGTGAGAGCGTTTTGAAGGGGAGAGCGGACTCTTCTCACTCTCGACCGTACCAGAGCATTAGAGGGGGTATTATGGAATAATCCATATTGTTTTCTTGACTTCATTCAAAGAAATATAGATGTTTATGCTCCGCTCTGTCTGTTAAAAGAATGAAATATCAGTAAAGGGTTGTGGAGACGAGTTACGCCAGTGTTAACTTCCAACTTCAACTAATCCACGATAGTGCGCAACCATCCTCCACTGTCTTCAGTGGCCAACTGAATCACACCCCTCATGGTTGGTTGAAGTTAAACATTGATATAAATCGATCCCGACTCAGTGGTCCAGAGGTTAAGTGTTTGCACGAAACAGAAGGTCTTGGATTTGAGTCCCGAGTGTGGGATCGCGGATGTGCAGTTGAAATTAAACAATAAAGGTTTTCTACACTTCGTATGTTTAGCAGTACATACATTATTAGTCCTTAGGGACATTGGGGTTTAGAATACTTTTATGAGTTATATAACACCTTTTAATAAACATACTATCAAAGTATTTACAGTTTAATTAAGAAGTAAATCGATGTTAAAAAAGTGAAGATTTCTGAAGCTTTGACTACTTCTTAAACTATTTATTAAAACAGTAGACAGGCGACTAGATTAACTTATGGCAGATAGACCTTAAATAGTAGTTATGACTAATCTGTGCACAAATTCGTATCATTAAATCACTTAAACGTTCTCAGATATCCCATTATTGCATCTGAGCCATAAAAAAAACAATAAAAAGCTGAATTTTAAACCCAAATAACAAGAAAATAAATACACGAGAAGTACTGTCACGACGAACGATGGTTACGAATAAGTTTGATACTGTAGAGATTGAAATGTATGTACCACAGAGCAACACATTTTCATATAAATAACACTGATAAAATATTTTATAACTCAGCTTACCTATTATGTTTATTTGAAATTTGAATATCTAAAATTTGGTGATACCATTCTTGAATCACTGATATCATGATAGCTTTGTTCAATTTATTGTGAAGAAACTTTAGTGCGGTTTTACGTAATATTCTTTTTTGTTGCCAAAACTGATGTCTTAACATCCAAACAAATAAAGCTTTACGTAAAGTATGCCAACGATCGTGAGCTCTTGCTGCAGAAAAAAGGGATTTTTCAACAGCAGATTTTCCAGTTAGAAAATACTTCATTTTCCAACATGTCATATGGCTTTGCAATGCCTTGATTTATTAAAAGTGGAATTATAAATTATTTGGTAATCGTATAAAAAGACATTCAATCAAAAAGCAAACTAATTATTCTAAGAACTAGACAAACCATAAATTCATGTCCTAGAAGACAAATGCCATACAATCAATATGACAAAGTGCGTTTGTAACTGTCTCCAAAAAGGTAATGGTCATCGTCACGAATGTAGATCCAACTACTCAGTTATGCAAATGACCGGAATAAAACTCACGATATTAATATATCTATCCCGGTAATTGATGCTTGGACTCTAATTAATAACCATACGATTCGACAAGCTTAACTTTTTACTAGTTTTATCACAGTACCGAAAATAACGTTGTTTACTCACCTGAAGACGATAGTTAGCATTTGCTATACTTTTTGACTTGCTTTTTCTCCGTCTTTTTTGTACGTAAGATACCCAAATAAAAAGTGTGCGCGACTGAAAAATAAAACGTCAATATTGAGTAAACGTCCACACGTCTTATTAGGAAGACAAAAATGAACTTAAACAATTACCTTTATATTAAAGTTATGATGATCTGTAGCCTTTTTGTTTGCAAATTTTAGCGAGATTCGTAAGTCGAATTCTAAATGATTTACAAAGTTAATTCTGTTAAGATAGCTTAGCTCATATGAACCATAGATGTCATAATGAATGAACTGTCAGCGTCATGACAAAATACACCCTTTAGATAAAAATGTATCAAGGATTAAAAGTTATCGCAGGTAGTTTCAATGACTTTAAAAAAGGAAATAGAATATAAACCACAAGATGACATCATGCATGAGTTAAATATAAAGAATGAGATTGGCCAACAAGTACTTCATCGATCGAACAATCCACTAAAAGTAATGTACGTTTCAATCGCCACCCAACATATTGTAATTGGTCAGGATAGGTTTTGTATTAAATTAACTTTATGCATACAGCTTAATTGTTTAAATCTTAGTAAATGAAACAAATTTGTACCTCGTTATCAATTTTCTGAAAATCATATCTAGAAAAACGAATTACTATTTCAATGGCAATTACTTTACATGGTAAAAAGGATACCGTATTTCCAGGAAAGAAAAGATGATTTGAGAAGATTATGGTCACGCAAAATACGTGCAGATTTATAATCTGTAGCTAAACGTAGCCAGAAACCAAAGTAAATGCGCATTCGAGAACGTATCACTGACGTAAAGCAGTAACCTAGAAAAAAGGGAATAATATAAACATTTCTGTGCTCAAATCGAATGTATATGATGTATGTTCTGTATACAAACATAACATCATTCAAGTTGCATTCATTCTATATGAACCCTTGAAACCCAAGTTTCAAAATCATTTTATAATTTTTCTTTTTTACTTTTGAGAATAAACTATTTCTCCTTGTATTACATTTCCTGTTCCTAATCTTTTCTTCTACCACTGACGCTGTTATTGGTTCTACTAATCAGGGACTTGTCTTCAAAATTTCATCTCACTGTACTAGTGTGATGTCACAACTTGAGTCGATATTCATATATGCAAGATTGTACTTTCCGGCTGACTGACTTAAAAATTTGAATTCTATTGAACTTTAACTTCAAATAATGGTCAATTTTAGGCCATTCGTTCAGAACAGAAGCAATTTTTTTACAATAAGGTAAAGGTTGTGTGATGACAAATTCCTTTCCCAATTTAATATCGTGTAAATTTAGTAATTGACACTTTTTCACATGGTGATTTATTTTTACCTTCGGATAAATGAATCATCATTGTCTTTCCATTTATTCTGTCCATATATTTGGCCCTGTCATTCACCTTTAACATGCCTCATACATCTGTATGATGGTATATCTATCCACGTCCTGTATTTTTTACGTAGCTTATAAGAACTGAGTCACCTTATCAGTCTTTTAGTCAGTGTATCACCAAATTCAGATACTGTATAGGATCGCCACATCTTTTGTTTACTTGTCTGGCGCTCAACATTAGCCTGTCTAAAATATATCTATCTTAAATAAAATTTGTATGACTTGATATATCGTTAAGCTGACAAAACAAACACGATGTAAGTAATATCCAGACTTTGTTTACAGCATTACAGATCCTATTACAGAGGAGTCGGACAATGAGCGCTATTTATTTCAATCTTGAACTATTATGTATTAAAACAGGCCCTATATTTAGATGAATGAGTATAAAGTACGACGAAAAATACAACTTTGCGAAAATCTTATATCAAATAAACACAGTTTTAAAGTAATATAAATATATGAAAACATGATCAAACCAAAGAGCCCAAATAACAAATTGTTATTAAGATTTTTACAATTTCGTTTCATGGTTTACCTCTAAATAAATCTCTAGTTCAATCTAAAGCATATGTAAACCGGGTTCCAAAGAATGTATGAAACATACATTTGTTTGCACTGAAAACCAATTAAAAAACCAATACTTTTAACCAGAACGATATCAAAGTCTCACACAAACGAATTAACGATGGTGTTTGACTAGTGTATGATAAGCACTTCACAAGATCTCATTTTATGTACAAGATTAAGTCCAAAATAAGTTTGTATAAAAACTACTATCAGAGTCATGCTGCAACGTTAGATATTCAAAAAGTATCTTAATGTACGTCTAAAAGTCCTAAAAACTCAAGACGGTAATCAGGGAAGTCTAAGGTCTTAGAAATAGTCAACAAGGAACCACTTTAAACTCAGTCCGAGAACCACACTTCAACTAGTGAAGTTGATTTAATGCTATAAAGGACATGATTAAGACTTCTTGAGTTTCCGTAAGAAAAATATCAAATGTTCAAGACAATAGAGGTGTTCTGGGAAATACAGTTTGTTACCAATAGTTATTTTTAGAAGGGTGGGTACAGTGCATCCTTACTAAAGAGCACACGGAAACTAAACCTAATAACACTTATAGAAATAACATGTTTGAACGCCATATAGCTCCCCGAGCTCCCAATTTTGGGGAAATGGCACCAAAACCCCAAAATCTCCCCAGACCTGGAGAAATTCCCCAATATTTCCCCTTAACCATAGTGAAGGTCATTTGACTTTGTGGGTTTCACTAAACTTGGGAGATTGGACCATTCGTGAGTCAGCCCACCAATCTTGGTTTAAACCAAGAAGTGGAGTGGAAAGCACCATAAACATATCCGTTTTAAGTACATGTGCATCCATACGGCACAAAAGGACTGTTGAAAGTAAAACTCACTCCGAGATTTATTAAATCTACATATTTTACACAAAACTTAAGTTGTGTGAGACCATCACCAAAGTTTGGGGAAATTTTCGGGAAAAACCCGAAATTTAGGGGAATTTTGGGGAAACCCTCAAAGTCAAATGACCCTCACTAAGGTTGAAAGGGATTTTTTGGTAAATAGCATCACACCTACAAAGTTTCTTAAAGTTTACTATAGCGGCTTCCCCGAAATTTCCCCAAAATGGGTCAAATTTTCCCCGAAATTAGGAGCTCGGGACAAAGTGAGGCATGAGACTGAACTTACATTCTTCACAACTTGGCGTCCCCGACAAAACGCCCGAATTTGTAACCGAATGTATGTAGTTATTGTTTTTTTCAGCGGAGATTTCACTGTTAAGATTGTCGTAAGTGTATGATCTCATGTAGTTATAATCGTAAGCCACATTTTCCGACACATCGGTGAACTGAGACTTCAGATTACGACAATCGTTCCTCGAGACACTACCCACAGAATTCTTTTTATTAACGATTTGTAAAATATCCTTCTTAACTTTAGAGATATAAGTTCCGAAGTTATTCGAAAATTCCTTGTTGGAATTCATTGTGATTTTATAGTAGAGTACGGCTCGTACTGACAGTTAAAAAGCTTTTCGAAAAACACTTGGCATGTAGCAACTTGCATCTAGCTCAGAAGTATTCCGTGCACTGAGTTCATCATAATATCGTCATCCTCGATACGAAAGACGCCCAATCGAATAACCGCCAGCAAAGCTACGGAAAATACAATAGTTATCAATATCCCAATGAAGGGTTTATATTGAACAGTTGTTCATCATGTCAACCCTCCCTAATGTTAAAGAACATTTACAGGAAGTGAGCTACTCCTCGTATCATCAGTTTAGCCTTTTGACTGAGCTGGTGGTTAAAAGAATGTAGGTTAATTTCCAGCACTGCTAAATTTCTGTATGCTTGAGTCATGTTTTGCTACTACGTATATGCTGTTTTGTCGATTTATACTGTCTATTCTACTTTAGAAGTTATGATTTTCTGTAGTTTGTCTTCTTTCTGTGTTAGTTATCAGGTGTTTGTGTTATGTTATTTGGCGTTATAGATTACAACAAATAACGTTAATCGTAAACGGTATCGATAGCAACATAAACAGTACCTTCAAACACTTAAAAGGCTAACGGACCAAAAAAGAAGCGAACATCACGCAGACAAAGGGTGATGTCATGTAGAAAACAGAATCATTAAAAGAGGAATTTTTGTTACCATTTCTGGCAAAATGTCAGGGTTCTCAACGAAAACTTAGTTCGTTTGTAATTCTTTTAATACTTTCACTACTTTTCACTCCTGTGTATTGATTTGTATTCAAATGGTTCAACTGGTTGTGGACCGAATAGAAGAAACTTTCGCTTAACAGGCTTCCGTGTCTAGTAGCAGGGGATCACCAATACCTCCAGGCAGGAACCTAGGTATATTGACGATAAAAGAGAAAAAAGAAATTGGTAAATCATAGTAAGATACTATCCTTAGTCCTTAAGAATAGATCAAGTCGCCATTTAAAGGACTCCTGCGAAGTCGCTTGCACTAGCCCAGCCGGCAGCTCTTAAAGAGTAGGAGTCGTGCCTACAGTCCATTCTACTATGTTATATCTCCAATTTCTGGGTTTTACCCCTCAGGTTAGTATTGGAACTACGCTTAAGTAGGTGTTTAAGAGGATATCCGGAAGTGTTAAGGATACTGTGAGCCACTAGATGGTCACATCTAAGACGCCTATGCTCTAATGATTAAAGGTCGAGTGATTGAAGGCGCTCATCGTAAGGTTTAAATTTGAGTCCTCGAGCTGAGTTCGTGGCTCGTCATTGGATACGCTCTAGAGTGTCCTCATCCTTTTGGAGCATCCACCTGTTGCAGATAGTCCCGTAGAGCAGACACATTCAACCGTTTGAAGTTCCAGCGCCTGTTGTTGCTGACGAAACTGAAGGCTATAACAGCATGATCACTTTTACCCAGAAGAGCCAAAATTGAGAGGTTTTCAACTACGAATTCTTCGTTTGTAAATACACAGTCTATGCGTGACGGTGCCTGACTGTTCCTCCAACGAGTTGCCGATTTCACATTTTCGTATAATCCCAGATCCTCAATGAAGTTGAAGAGCCGAGTTTCAATTGAATTTTCACCTCCAATAAACGTATGTTCCGCGAAGTTGACTCCAGGGAGATTGAATTCACCTAGAATCAGGATTTAATAATAATAATAATTTATATTCTGAAAAAAATGATAATAACAGAATTCACGCCAGTTTACAGGCATGATCAATTTGAGTGAAACCGAGATGCGTAGAGCGGGATAGTCCTTCCAGAATACGAATGTCATACTCGATGTCGGCAGTGTGCTTCCTATATATGACTCCGCCTAGGCACCTCGAAGTAGCGGACAATCTCACAGAGCACCATATAGATTACCCAAGATTGTCAAACTCATCGTTGTGAACTTGGTGTACCTCCAAGCCAGGTCATATGTATAGGGCTACTCCATCCCCAATTCCTGTTTTTCTGTCATTACGAAACAGAGACATCCCAGGTAATGCTAGCTCCTGGTCCAAAAACTGATAAGATATAAACGTTTCATATATTCCCATCAGATGAACCTTATTAGCATTGTTAAGTTCACGTAGCTCATCCATTTTGTTTGGTAGACTGTCGGCGTTCATGTATAAGCAGTTTATACTTTCAATTTGAAACGAATGAGCTTCCTGTTTGTCTGTATGAGCCTTACGTGGATGGACAAGTAGCCTACCTATATAAGGTTTTCCGCATTGGTAGGCCCTATCCTTCACAGGTTGTTTTGTCGTCAAGACATTCCGCAAGTGGAATGATCAGCTTCAACATGCCTTTGTGCTTGATCCTGGCATCACGTGGCCTGTCCGAGTGCATATGGATCCCAGTTGGAAACCAACGTCTGTTAGCACGAAGTGCTTCCAGAGTTGCAGCCGCCATATGGGAGGATGAGAAAGTTATCCTCATTATCCGGGGTCTAAAATCACCGTCCTTCTTGGCTAGTCTCATCACATGTTGGGTCAGTATGTTTTTGAGCCTCAAGGACTGTTTGATGAATTTCCACTCCCTAATATCAGAGTTTGCTTGACTAGGGTCCGTGTCTTCTGGTACACCTTGCACAATTATATTTCTTCCGCAGAAGAACTACTCGCGAGATTCTTTAGGGATGTTCCGGATGAGATTGCGCTCAAAATACGGTTTGTCGGGCATTATTCTTACATTCCCATCGGATTTCAGTAAATGACTAGCTAACAGGACATCCTCTACGTCGATAGCATTCTTAAGTGTTGCACAAAGTAGACTTGGGTGATTTTCATGCTTAGATTCCTTTCCCCGAGTGAACCGTGTGACCGTCGTAGGCTGTACTCTAGGAAGTTCAAGCATTTCATTCAATTCACCTCAGAGCATCGTTTCATTTTTGTTGATTTCCGTAAAACATTTAAGATGTTCAGCTTAGACGGTGACGCCTGGTCCTTTTTGGCTCTGTTAACGTGGGTCCAATCACCTGCAGAGCTTTTGGGAACCACTGTTGCATTTAAGGATCCTGAGCTGGGAGACCCGAGTTTACTGAGGGAGTCTAATACCGTCGACGTAATGATGGTGCTGAGTTTCAACATGTCATCATTAGTGCTAATGCGTGCTCCATCGATGGTAGATCTATCGACATCCCTATGCTTGTTTTCGTTACGTGCCCTTGTTTGTCTACCTGTCTTATGACTGACTTTTTCCAAGTTCGCTGACAACTTATTCCGCAGACCTGTCAATAGGGCAATGATGTTACTCAACAAACCTACAGCATCCGTGCTGCACGTAACACATACTCACTTGTGATCCGACTTGCTGAGCCTGTTGTAAGCAGTTGCTGTGAGATCTGTGCACGCCTCGTGGAAAGGACTTTTGCAGTTGTCGCACTGCATGCCAGATATAACAGTAAAATGGCATCCAGGTAGTTTGCATGAATTTTTCATGACTGTATTGAAGGAATTTAGTTGACGAATACGTTATCAGCTTTCTTGATATCAAAATCTAATGTGACCATCACTTACTTTTGGTCATGTACTGGAGAAACGTCGGTAATAAAATCTATCACACCTAAAGTTTTGAACGTGAAGTAAATAATAACGAAGCCAAAGTTGATTGTCTTTGGAATATTCTTGCCATTCATAGGTGAATTCTTGGTTATTGTTTAACATTCTACCATGCTGTGCGGAATGTATTGTGGTGTGTTAACTGTTTTCTAAGCGCTTTTCTAGCAGACGTCAGAGACCCTGGGATTTAAATTTTTTAGTAAGCTCTTTTTATCCTTCTGCCTGCTAATAATCTTAATACTGACTTTTAACACATTCAAGAAGGGGTTGTGTTTCGCCCTGGAGTCCGATGTTTTTCGATATAAAGTAGCTCGTTTCTAATTCTCGTTGCTCGGCCCTGGGTTTCTGTTGGTTTGAGCAGTAGTTTTTTTAAGAGCTTGAGGTAGCAGTGTCTGATATGGTAAGTCAATCGGAACTAGTTAAATTAGTGTATCAATCGATGGCCATCAGAAGTGACTCGAAGGACAAGTGCAGATTATTGGCTAAGAAATGGATTAATTTTCTATGGACTAGAGAGGTGTGTATATCAGTGAGTATTTGTGTATTATGTTCAATAGCCAAATATGATTTCTCGTCCAATCTTGTATTGTATGAACTGTGAGGATTACGCGTAGCACATCGCGTGTCAACATCAGATTGAGGATGCCATCCAACACTACAGTGTCTGGTGTTGAGTTACTGGGGATATCGAGTATATCTAGTGTTTCTATAAGTTTGTCACTAATGAAGAATTTACTACAGTCGGAGAACATAACTACAGTTCAAACGCCTTCCTGGTCAGATTGAGGTGTTTTGAGCATGTTGAGTGTTCGTACCTTTAAGGTTCACTCTTTAAAGCTTGTTAGTGTTGTGAGCAGGCGCGGTGGTAGTCAGATTTTATTTCTCTACCTTATTTCATGTGAGGAATATAGCAGAACCCATTGCCATAAAGATATCATAATGCACATCTGTATTATTAATAATTATGAATTTGAAAGTCGTTTAAGCGATGTAGCTCAAAAATGGCCCGTTTATACTAAGCATAATTGACTAAAGCGAACACTGATCAGAAATGGTAATTTGAAATATTCCCATAATGTAAATTTAGAACAACATATATAAGCGAACAATATTGTTTTCGATTAGATCCTCATCAGGCTTTACTCTAATATACAGTAATATTTATATGCATATGCGAAATCATTAAACCAATCAAGGTAGTTTATAAATCAATGATAACGATGAATAAAACGATTACATAATATGTGAAAAGTACAAATAGATAGTGTGATGACAGGTGTATTAGTTTTTATAAGAATAATAAAGGCTCAAATCAATGAAACATAATCGGAAATAGGTCAATGATTAGAAAAATATAGATAGTGAGATAACATTTATAAAAATTATTATAAGATGACTTAATGAGAAGTGTTCAGATAATTGAACCGTGAAAAAATAAAAATAAAATATCAGGAAGGAGTGAAGAAGAATTTATAAACAAAGAGAAGGTTTGAAAAGAAAGTAATAAATAAATTCATTTATTAAGGCCAAGGGAGAGATAAGGGTGTTACAAATTTCTTCTGAACACAAAGACTCGGCTTGTTGGCTCGAATTCCTATAGCTTCTGCTATGTGTAAGAGACGAGATCGAACACCATAGGGAAAATTAGTGGGAATACGATAAATAACTTTAAATGACTTATTTCTGTCCACTACATGACCACTATCGATTAAGTGTGAAAGAACTGGTAATTAAAGTAATATGATTCGAATGGTTTACCAGGTTCTTTGATTTATGCGTGACTGCATCACATAAGTAAGATGTGCCCCAAGTGTCCGAGTTACAGGGAATTCCATTTAAAATCCTCTTGAAGGGGATATTTATAAACCGGTTGATCCTGTCGTTAGCTATGTGCTTATTAAAGTGATAAAGCCATTCATATCTAATTGCATATCCGAAAACCTTAGAATCCCAGATGGGTTATTCAATCGGCTTTGGTTATACAAATCATAGGCGTTATATGGACAGCTGTAGTAATTTCAGAGCTAACTTTTAATTCATATCTGCGTTAAACAAGTCCCGGTGTGTTGAAAAATGCCCCTTGTTGACCTGTTGGGAGAAAACAGTTCATATCTGAATCTTCAAATGAAAAACATTCAATACTTTGAATTTTCGGGTAAAAAGACTTGTCATCGTTTGACATTATTAAAATCATGAGACTGAAATGGACTTGGAAGCAATATTAAATTCCGGTCAATAGGATCTCAGGATTATAAATTTTAGGTAGGCAGACTTAGGGGGAAAGAGTGGTGGTGACACCAATTTGAGTTTTGCACGAAGCCATTTAAAACTGTCGTCGGACCTGCTACACAAGCGCCTATGGCTTGACTCACAAGCGATTGGAACTAGGTGAACAGATAGATTTCATGACGGTTGTCAAACCAGATAAGGAGACGTAACCTATCTAATTCGTAGGAAAGCAAGAACGTTTTCTTGGAAACTTCACATTGGTATGTGCTCTTAGAATTCAGGAACGTCAAGGAAAAGGATTAGGTTTATTCACTTACCGTTATCGATAATATGCGCCATGAAGATGGAATTTGAAAACTGGTTATGTGCTGTTAAAACGTAAGGGACACGACTTTTCATACATTTCGGTCTACAACAGTCCAAACTTTTAGGTAAATGTGGTCTTACTGGGTGAACTGAGCACTTGGCTCTTATTGGTTATTAGGTAACCCTTAATAAAGTTAATGTACGGTAGAAAATTTCAGGGACATAACAGTCAAAAAATCTTTCAGTAGGGTTTACAAAAATTCCAAAAACAATACATTGCTAAAAGTGATCAAAAGACGTTAACATTATTTCAATGGCAACATAAAAATACAGATAAGTAAAAACAAAAACATAGAGCAGAAACAAACAAGAAAAATCAAAGGAAGAAAGTGTGAGGCGAAAAGCTAATAAATGATAGCTAGGGAAAAGATCAAACACCATTAAAAGTGATGAAACGCAAATAAAGAAAACGAAGAAAATCAACGATAAACAAGTAGGAAATCAGCAGAAATAAAAAAAGGTAAGCAAAAAACTACATACAGGAAAAATATGTCGAAGAAAACAATTAGATTAGATTAAGTATCACTAACAAGCCATTATAAATAATAATAAATAATGTGATCAGAAATTCAATGAAATCCGGACATTATTCATATTATCACGCATCTTATCCAAGACACATCAACACACGTTGTATCGGAGATACGGAGAAAGAAAACAAAGTTGAGAGTGGGCGGGGATATGATCAAACCTTTGGAAATAGCAATCAATATCATTTAAATCTCATTCAAAATAAACACACTAGACAATTTCATAAAGTTTATTATTTACTTTTAACTAATTAGTTAACATATAATAATTATACGATCAAAAAAGCAAAATTCACATAAGTATTTTGACCTTGTAATTAAAGACATCAATTTGGCTGTATAATCAGACAATAAAAATTATGAAAAACACAAGTCTAATAATTCTTGATAAAATTCATTAGATTCTTAATATTTCTTCAAATTATATTATTATTAAACACTCATTTCTCTTTCTTATTCGCCTCGTCACATGTGACCATAATTTTGATGAGGTACATCAGTTAGTCTTCGAAAATAGCGATTAAGAAAGTCACTACGATTGATCAATCTCTCACTAATTCACTTACACTACTGACTCGAATTACTTATCGTTTTCATTGACCTATCACTTGTCCACATTTTCTATCATGTTTTGTCACCACATAAGTATTACTTGAGAAACGCATGTTATCACCAATTGAATAACACTTAGAACTTGATTGTTAACGACTGCTAAATTCTAATTTTTTGTTCTTTATTTACAAGTATACCCTACACTCACATTTAAAACATCAGATTTGCACTTGTGGGACTGCTATCAATAATATATATGTTTTGGCGTTTATTGGTGTTTTCAGAATATGTAGATATAGCCGAGTTCCAATAGTAAATCAAAACAAGTCAATACTAGAAATTTCCTTCCATATCAAACTCAAACTTTCTTCATGTATCAGTTAGTATTATCTCAGATAAGTGATTATAATTTCAAAGGCATTCTCAAAGGTCAATCTCTCATTTTTCTATGAAAGGACTCACATAAATGTTCTGTAAAATCTTTCATGGTACTTACAGAAATTTCGATTCATCATTTCAAGTGAACGTTTGATCATATATATTTATATTTATAATCTAATGTAATTGATCAGATGGTTAAAAATGAACATAAGTCACTTTTTAGTTAGCGTCACTCTGTTCTTTGAAACGATTATCATTGCTTAAGCACTTTTCAATATTTTATTTAAAGTATTAAGACGTCTGTCAGTTTAGTAAGTAGTTACGGATTAGGCTGTCACTGAATAGGTTAATATTATTAGTGGGAGAAGTTTGTATAATATATCACCAATTCGTTTATTGGATAATATCTGTATGTTCTACTTTTTTTTGTTTTAGACATTGTATGACAGTGTATGAGTGAAACTACTGTTTCATCTCATTTAATTCGTTGTTTTAACTGTGAATCCAATTTTAACTATGTAACAACGAGAAAACATGTAATTTATAAGTCATTAGGAATGAAATTTCAGATTATGACTAGTGAATTAATAAATGTTGTGTTTCGTTTTTTCCTTCGGATGGATGCTAGGAGAATGACTGATGGCATATCTGCCTAACGAACTACGAATACATAATCACAATACTCTAATAATTTCTCCTGTGCTTCCATTGTGTCATCTCTCATTTCCCATTCATCCTTATCCTTATCTTCGTATTTGGTAACATAATATAGTCGATATTTGATGACTTATCAAAATTATCTCTCCGATTCGTTGTACGAATCAGATGAAATTTTTAAACTACTAAGGATCAAAAACTTACTTCAAACTTGTAACATAATATTGATGACTTCTCTCTCGACAAGTGACTTTTCCTTGAGTGGATGAGTAGTTTAGTGTAAAACTGTAATTATTGTCTATTTGTTGGTCGTTTATAGAAACGTTTTGTGAAAAGTGTAAGAAATCCCAACCTCAATACCTCAAATATTTGATTGTGAACCGATAAACGGAATCCCATTGTTTTAAGTAGATTAACTATATCCCAAAATGAAGCGTATTTCAATTACACATCACCATTAAACTTGACGAAAAGGAACATGCATGTCAACAATCACGATAGCCTATTCATGTGGTGATTTAAGTGCTTTCATGCATCGCTTTGTGACATGGTCTTCTAAATATCACAGTGCTATTATTGAAATACAGTAATGTGACGTAATCAAGCAAGATCTCTATGAAAACGTAAATCATAGTTCATTAATGAATAAACATGATAGACAAGTGATAGGTCAATGAAAACGATAAGTAATTCGAGTCAGTAGTGTAAGTGAATTAGTGAGAGATTGATCAATCGTAGTGACTTTCTTAATCGCTATTTTCGAAGACTAACTGATGTACCTCATCAAAATTATGGTCACATGTGACGAGGCGAATAAGAAAGAGAAATGAGTGTTTAATAATAATATAATTTGAAGAAATATTAAGAATCTAATGAATTTTATCAAGAATTATTAGACTTGTGTTTTTCATAATTTTTATTGTCTGATTATACAGCCAAATTGATGTCTTTAATTACAAGGTCAAAATACTTATGTGAATTTTGCTTTTTTGATCGTATAATTATTATATGTTAACTAATTAGTTAAAAGTAAATAATAAACTTTATGAAATTGTCTAGTGTGTTTATTTTGAATGAGATTTAAATGATATTGATTGCTATTTCCAAAGGTTTGATCATATCCCCGCCCACTCTCAACTTTGTTTTCTTTCTCCGTATCTCCGATACAACGTGTGTTGATGTGTCTTGGATAAGATGCGTGATAATATGAATAATGTCCGGATTTCATTGAAATTCTTATTGACATGGTGACAGTCAGAAGAACTGGAAGAACAGGAATGTATATTTTAACTAAATTTTAAATAGAATTGTTTACGTAATTCATCTGTCACTTAGGTTAATGATATTGCTTTAGTAATTAATTTCGTCGTGAAGATTGGTGATAATTTTATTTGCTTGGTTGCTTCTATATTACTTTAGAGTATTGCAATATGTCAGTATTTAAAACTCAATACTTTCACTTTCTTCAATTATTTCATTTCATAGATAAGCTTTCAACTGTGTTTGGACAGTGTTTTCTATCTACCGAGTGTGTGGTATATTTTTTCACCATTCTATATTTTATTATTTTTGTATCCCGTAATAATAACAAAATGATGTGCTTCGTTTAGTAGTGTTTCAGGAAATTATCCCGAACAAGGTAATGGCATAGTTTCATGTGAATTTGAGTAATACAAGTGTTTGATTTGTAAAAATACGACTACCTTGTTCTTCTCCATGAGTGGATGAACAAGATAAATGAATATAGCAGATGTTAATACATGTCAAACATTTATTGAGACCCTTCATCTGCTCTATGGATTCATTCTCACTATCTCAAATTTACAACAAGTGTTTCATACCACTACTTATACTATTACCGCCTCTACAATTCTGACACTCTTAATGACATTTTTATCTGATCATGCTTGTGTGGCATGGAGAATTAAACAGACTCACACACACGTGTCAGGTCCTACATTTCACAAGATTAACTGACTGAGGATATTCAGACCGTATAAACTTTTGTCACTAATGTTCAAACGCTTCGTAAAAATTCTTAAAAACTGTTAACATCAAATTACTGTTGTACGTTGATATCAGCCTTTTCTTACCGACTCAGGTTGGGACTGTGTAGTGCAGTTTAAGTGCATTGGAATTGCCTGAATTCAGAGAGAATATAACGACCAGAATTACTCTTAATTCGCAGTTCCAACTCATCTAAACAGGTGGGAATGCCATAAATCGTGGCACACAGGTGAAGAAATCTCACTCAAAATTAAAATCGATATCTTTGCTATCATTTCTATTCATTATATAATGTGACTTATGATGCTGATGAATCCTTGAAGTTCAAGCACAATCAGATGAACCGACCTGGATTCCACTGCTATTCTTTGCAGGTCTCAATTGATGAAGTGCCGTAAAGGTTTAACGGCATATTGAACTCAAGAAAGATACCAGAGACCAAAAATAAAACACAAAAATAGAATGAGTAAAATGAAGGACGCATTGTTGTAATAAACTTTAATGTTAATTTCCAAACAACAAAAACGGCATCCAGTTTCCTTTAAAGTCTTTATGTGCGTTTGCCTAAGTTTCCCTTCCTGTATTAGAGCTTCAGTAAAAATAAAATACCATAATGAATCAGTTTCACACTGTGCCATGAAGCAGTAATCACTTAGATACCACACACTCGGTAGACAGAAAACACTGTCCAAACACAGTTGAAAGCTTATCTATGAAATGAAATAATTGAAGAAAGTGAAAGTATTGAGTTTTAAATACTGACATATTGCAATACTCTAAAGTAATATAGAAACAACCAAGCAAATAAAATTATCACCAATCTTCACGACGAAATTAATTACTAAAGCAATATCATTAACCTAAGTGACAGATGAATTACGTAAACAATTCTATTTAAAATTTAGTTAAAATATACATTCCTGTTCTTCCAGTTCTTCTGACTGTCACCATGTCAATAAGAATTTCAATGAAATCCGGACATTATTCATATTATCACGCATCTTATCCAAGACACATCAACACACGTTGTATCGGAGATACGGAGAAAGAAAACAAAGTTGAGAGTGGGCGGGGATATGATCAAACCTTTGGAAATAGCAATCAATATCATTTAAATCTCATTCAAAATAAACACACTAGACAATTTCATAAAGTTTATTATTTACTTTTAACTAATTACTTAACATATAATAATTATACGATCAAAAAAGCAAAATTCACATAAGTATTTTGACCTTGTAATTAAAGACATCAATTTGGCTGTATAATCAGACAATAAAAATTATGAAAAACACAAGTCTAATAATTCTTGATAAAATTCATTAGATTCTTAATATTTCTTCAAATTATATTATTATTAAACACTCATTTCTCTTTCTTATTCGCCTCGTCACATGTGACCATAATTTTGATGAGGTACATCAGTTAGTCTTCGAAAATAGCGATTAAGAAAGTCACTACGATTGATCAATCTCTCACTAATTCACTTACACTACTGACTCGAATTACTTATCGTTTTCATTGACCTATCACTTGTCCACATTTTCTATCATGTTTTGTCACCACATAAGTATTACTTGAGAAACGCATGTTATCACCAATTGAATAACACTTAGAACTTGATTGTTAACGACTGCTAAATTCTAATTTTTTGTTCTTTATTTACAAGTATACCCTACACTCACATTTAAAACATCAGATTTGCACTTGTGGGACTGCTATCAATAATATATATGTTTTGGCGTTTATTGGTGTTTTCAGAATATGTAGATATAGCCGAGTTCCAATAGTAAATCAAAACAAGTCAATACTAGAAATTTCCTTCCATATCAAACTCAAACTTTCTTCATGTATCAGTTAGTATTATCTCAGATAAGTGATTATAATTTCAAAGGCATTCTCAAAGGTCAATCTCTCATTTTTCTATGAAAGGACTCACATAAATGTTCTGTAAAATCTTTCATGGTA
The DNA here is from genome assembly GCA_946903255.1 of Schistosoma spindalis. NCBI lineage: Eukaryota > Metazoa > Platyhelminthes > Trematoda > Strigeidida > Schistosomatidae > Schistosoma > Schistosoma spindalis. Next base: position 22,945,097 of record OX336424.1, read on the forward strand.
CTTACAGAAATTTCGATTCATCATTTCAAGTGAACGTTTGATCATATATATTTATATTTATAATCTAATGTAATTGATCAGATGGTTAAAAATGAACATAAGTCACTTTTTAGTTAGCGTCACTCTGTTCTTTGAAACGATTATCATTGCTTAAGCACTTTTCAATATTTTATTTAAAGTATTAAGACGTCTGTCAGTTTAGTAAGTAGTTACGGATTAGGCTGTCACTGAATAGGTTAATATTATTAGTGGGAGAAGTTTGTATAATATATCACCAATTCGTTTATTGGATAATATCTGTATGTTCTACTTTTTTTTGTTTTAGACATTGTATGACAGTGTATGAGTGAAACTACTGTTTCATCTCATTTAATTCGTTGTTTTAACTGTGAATCCAATTTTAACTATGTAACAACGAGAAAACATGTAATTTATAAGTCATTAGGAATGAAATTTCAGATTATGACTAGTGAATTAATAAATGTTGTGTTTCGTTTTTTTCCTTCGGATGGATGCTAGGAGAATGACTGATGGCATATCTGCCTAACGAACTACGAATACATAATCACAATACTCTAATAATTTCTCCTGTGCTTCCATTGTGTCATCTCTCATTTCCCATTCATCCTTATCCTTATCTTCGTATTTGGTAACATAATATAGTCGATATTTGATGACTTATCAAAATTATCTCTCCGATTCGTTGTACGAATCAGATGAAATTTTTAAACTACTAAGGATCAAAAACTTACTTCAAACTTGTAACATAATATTGATGACTTCTCTCTCGACAAGTGACTTTTCCTTGAGTGGATGAGTAGTTTAGTGTAAAACTGTAATTATTGTCTATTTGTTGGTCGTTTATAGAAACGTTTTGTGAAAAGTGTAAGAAATCCCAACCTCAATACCTCAAATATTTGATTGTGAACCGATAAACGGAATCCCATTGTTTTAAGTAGATTAACTATATCCCAAAATGAAGCGTATTTCAATTACACATCACCATTAAACTTGACGAAAAGGAACATGCATGTCAACAATCACGATAGCCTATTCATGTGGTGATTTAAGTGCTTTCATGCATCGCTTTGTGACATGGTCTTCTAAATATCACAGTGCTATTATTGAAATACAGTAATGTGACGTAATCAAGCAAGATCTCTATGAAAACGTAAATCATAGTTCATTAATGAATAAACATGATAGACAAGTGATAGGTCAATGAAAACGATAAGTAATTCGAGTCAGTAGTGTAAGTGAATTAGTGAGAGATTGATCAATCGTAGTGACTTTCTTAATCGCTATTTTCGAAGACTAACTGATGTACCTCATCAAAATTATGGTCACATGTGACGAGGCGAATAAGAAAGAGAAATGAGTGTTTAATAATAATATAATTTGAAGAAATATTAAGAATCTAATGAATTTTATCAAGAATTATTAGACTTGTGTTTTTCATAATTTTTATTGTCTGATTATACAGCCAAATTGATGTCTTTAATTACAAGGTCAAAATACTTATGTGAATTTTACTTTTTTGATCGTATAATTATTATATGTTAAGTAATTAGTTAAAAGTAAATAATAAACTTTATGAAATTGTCTAGTGTGTTTATTTTGAATGAGATTTAAATGATATTGATTGCTATTTCCAAAGGTTTGATCATATCCCCGCCCACTCTCAACTTTGTTTTCTTTCTCCGTATCTCCGATACAACGTGTGTTGATGTGTCTTGGATAAGATGCGTGATAATATGAATAATGTCCGGATTTCATTGAAATTCTTATTGACATGGTGACAGTCAGAAGAACTGGAAGAACAGGAATGTATATTTTAACTAAATTTTAAATAGAATTGTTTACGTAATTCATCTGTCACTTAGGTTAATGATATTGCTTTAGTAATTAATTTCGTCGTGAAGATTGGTGATAATTTTATTTGCTTGGTTGCTTCTATATTACTTTAGAGTATTGCAATATGTCAGTATTTAAAACTCAATACTTTCACTTTCTTCAATTATTTCATTTCATAGATAAGCTTTCAACTGTGTTTGGACAGTGTTTTCTATCTACCGAGTGTGTGGTATATTTTTTCACCATTCTATATTTTATTATTTTTGTATCCCGTAATAATAACAAAATGATGTGCTTCGTTTAGTAGTGTTTCAGGAAATTATCCCGAACAAGGTAATGGCATAGTTTCATGTGAATTTGAGTAATACAAGTGTTTGATTTGTAAAAATACGACTACCTTGTTCTTCTCCATGAGTGGATGAACAAGATAAATGAATATAGCAGATGTTAATACATGTCAAACATTTATTGAGACCCTTCATCTGCTCTATGGATTCATTCTCACTATCTCAAATTTACAACAAGTGTTTCATACCACTACTTATACTATTACCGCCTCTACAATTCTGACACTCTTAATGACATTTTTATCTGATCATGCTTGTGTGGCATGGAGAATTAAACAGACTCACACACACGTGTCAGGTCCTACATTTCACAAGATTAACTGACTGAGGATATTCAGACCGTATAAACTTTTGTCACTAATGTTCAAACGCTTCGTAAAAATTCTTAAAAACTGTTAACATCAAATTACTGTTGTACGTTGATATCAGCCTTTTCTTACCGACTCAGGTTGGGACTGTGTAGTGCAGTTTAAGTGCATTGGAATTGCCTGAATTCAGAGAGAATATAACGACCAGAATTACTCTTAATTCGCAGTTCCAACTCATCTAAACAGGTGGGAATGCCATAAATCGTGGCACACAGGTGAAGAAATCTCACTCAAAATTAAAATCGATATCTTTGCTATCATTTCTATTCATTATATAATGTGACTTATGATGCTGATGAATCCTTGAAGTTCAAGCACAATCAGATGAACCGACCTGGATTCCACTGCTATTCTTTGCAGGTCTCAATTGATGAAGTGCCGTAAAGGTTTAACGGCATATTGATTGACTTGAGAGACGAGATTCGGTCTAATGTAAAAACCTTTCATTGAGGCATAACCACGAATATTTGCCTTTAATTATGAGCTTAAACTGTTCGAAATTTGCAGAATGAACAAAATAATAAAAAGCTCAGCACTGTACTGAGAAATATCGATTTTATGATGCACAGAATAACACGTCATATGTGTGCGCAAACGGCAGAAGTTATGTTTTGCTGTGACGTATCCGTCGAGTTTACGGTTTGAAGGACGTGCTATTATCGATATGATTGTAAAAACTTTGAACTGACAGCACAGTAGGAACACACAAATCCATGTAGTAGTTTAATGGTGTATCTGCATGAAAATTCTATAATGTATTTTCACCAACTCTATCTGTTCAATAACCCTAGATACCTAGTATCCTATCTGAAATCTCACGTTTCAAATTTATGGTAACGCGTCTGAAAACAGCATGTGCGTCCGATGTCAGAAATATATGTTATTATGTTTAAATGGGAAACTAGTATTTATAAATTAGTACCAGATAAAAATTGTTGTGACCCTGATTTTCAAAAGCCTTTGTTGCACATTACTTATATATTAAAACGGGGAACCACTGCAATTCCCACGACGCGATGTGGGAATATGTATGACCAGTAAAAGTGGAGATTTATTCACCTAGAATAACATTACGACTTGCACATTCATTTGATTATAATTCTAGGAGGAAGTTAGATATATAAAAACTCGGATGGCTCCTGTCACGCTGAACATAGCTCACGTCAACTGAATACAATAGATATCATATTTTGAGTAAGAATAACGCTGAAACAAACCAATGTTATGTTGAGTAAAATATAACACTGAAGACAAAAGAAATATTGCTCCGAGTAATCATCACATTGAATTAAAAACGGAAGTATTGTTAGATCACGAAATACAACGTTTAAAAATGTAATTTTACTTTTCTTCATAGCGTCATATCATACACTTCACGTTGAAATTGCTTTTCTGCTCGTCTTTTCAATTTCCTCCAGCAACGGGTTTGTAGTATATAGCTTTGAGAAATTTTCTTGCTCACTGATGACAAACCCAACGTATGCGTTCGTTATACTTGCTTCTCATAACAAGCGTCTGCCCACAGTTGCATTATGAAAAATGTAGGCTTATTAGACAGTCCTACTACACAGATACGTATCTGGTCAATTTTCATGGACATTTCGCTGACAAACGTTTCTGATTTACTAATGTCACCTGTTGACATTTCTACTGGGCTAGTGCCCTCTCTGTAAGCCTTGTTGATCATGGCAGCAAAAATGAAAGTGAATATTTGTCCGAAACACAGGTCTAGTGTTAATGTTAAAAGTTGAGCCACCGAAGATTCTTCTTGTACAACTCTTTTTTTATTAGCAGTGTTTTAAGGTAGATGCAGTGAATAAGGTGAAATATTTTAATTTATTGTTTGTCGATCAAGTAGATGGAATTAAAGTGATGTCTGACTGAAGTTTTATAGAGGAATTCATATTGTATTTCTGTTAGGTACGTTGCCTAAGTTTCCGCATGTGACGGTGTTCTAACAAGTATGAATATGTTGATTTCTTCTGCGCTTAAAGTCTTCAGTATTCTGGATAACCAAAAACAATAAACTTTTTGTACACTAATGATTCAACCATTTTTGAATTGTTCGCCGTAATTTACGAAGAAAAGTCAAGATTATTAACGTGAAACATTGTTTCTTGACATAAACTTTGACTTTGCATGATTCAAAAAAAGCTACGTAATTTTGACAAAAGTAAACTTTAGTTTTAGTTAGTCAAGACAACCTTCGTTTTTCTGAATCAACTATCACTTTCTGACTGAAGATGGTGAGACTTAACAAAATTCGTCAACATGATAACCAATATTTTTTATGTTTAATGGACACTTCAATACATGTCGTAAACGCTTATGCGTCCTTAGCTTACAAATTTCCCAAATAATTTGTCAGTTGATCTGCTTTTTTAATATGTTTAAAGCTTCAACTTGAAAACAAAACTATTAAATTTTAATGTAATGTTGTTTCGAGATGCTATCATGCTAAATGAAGTCGTGATAACTAGCAAAAATATATCCATGTCATGCACCTTATAGTCAAAAATCAGGACGCCCCAACGGAGAAAAATTGGAAAGTGATCAAGGAAAGCATCCAAGGAGATGACAGACTCCAACGAGCACAAGCACGTACAACTGATTTTTATTGATACTCTAGAGAAGACTAATGATATGATAAAGAGAGGAAAACAGTCAACATCTGTCAAACAAGTGCATATAACGTTGAAGCACCGGCCGAAGTAAACACTCGAGCAATGAGAATACTAAAGCTGATTGTCGTAAATATGTGAAAGATCAATAAATGTCACTAGAAGATGAAATATGTGATAACTATATAATACAACAAAAAATGGCTAAAAAATATGATCAACCAGAACGACCAGTCAATAAGCAAAAAGAAAACCATCTCAGAGATTCGAGAACAGTGGAATAAGAAGAGAGAAAAGTTTGAGGGGCCCTCAAAAAACCAGCGTTACTAGATCCTTTGGACATCGAAGCAGCACTTTAAGACCTTCCTATATAGCACTAACAATTTGACGTATCAGCATGATTATCAGACAGAATATGTGTAAGAAATAGCAGGACCAGACAGAATGATAGATACAGCACTGAAATTGAATGTTGGAGCAATTGCAATGACGTTTTACATTCTGCTAAGAAAACGTTAGAAGTAAGTGTTGAGGATGTTAGATTCCCAGAACTCATTTGATAAACGCCCAATTTTTGTAATTATATTTTAAAAATTTGAATTTCTTGTTTTTGTGTCAAAAGCACTCATTTTTGCCTTCATGTCGTATTTCCCAGTTGTGGGGACGATTAATGCTATTGGTTCGTTGTCCCTTTTATGATGCTACTTTGTAACGTTGCCCAAAGATATTTTTATGCCATATATATACACTCGAGTCGTGTATATTGTTGTTGTTCATGCTTTTGGCAGTTAATGGAATGTACTTCCCTATTTTCAGCCTGGACATAAAGTTACTTGGCTACGGAAAAGCATTCGACACTGTTTGTAGGAGAACAAAATTGTACTACACGAATCGTTATAGTATTGTAACTGTGTATCGAAATTCTGGCGTTCTATGCTTTGTGAAGAGTAACAGGCGTATGTAAGAACGTAAATCCATCAGTTTGTAGGCATCAGAAAAAATAAGATTACATGAGAGACTTTTATGACCGAAACTAAACAGGTCAACGCCATCTCCTTCGTAAACTAAAATTATATTTCAAAATCTGAGGATTTTCCAGTTTGAACAGCGTTTAAAGACAGATCAAGAAGTCAGCAGACGGAAGCACAACTACATCGATTTCTACCATAATATGTTAACTTTTATATAAATGTGCACAAATAATGAAAGATGGCAGGAGCAACTCATTCGAACAAGTGACCACATCTTAGATTGTTAGTAGATGAAGGAATGAACTAACATTTAATATTACGATTGAACTATCCCTTGGATTTCAGAAGCTGTTAACCATTCAGCTAGATGAGGGGCACCTTGAATGCAATTGAACCCTATACAAGAGTGACCTGGGCTAACGTAGCGATACATCGCGCACTCGTCTATCAGCATAATGCTTGGACAACTTTCTGAGGCCAAGAAACGTCGCCGAGCACATTATCAACATCTGGCACCGTGCTAAGTACGACCTTCACAGCAAAGGCAAAGTTTGGATCATCGCAACATCACAGCCTTTGGTTTTCAACCGGCATCGGTGGTTGAGAACTCTACGCTCAGCTCAACAAAGTACTGGGTGACTGAAGAGCCTCAACAGATAAGTTTTATAACAAACAGGATCCAAACCATGACATACTATTGTCCTTACGACTCGGCAATGTTCGTATCCCAATACAACACAACAGTGCATGTTTGGGCGACCACAAACACGATAAGTACCTGAACTATCCTTGGCTCACAAGTCTAACTGAAGTTTGGTAGGTTTCTAAATATTTAAAAATGTGGGATATTCTTTTTTCGTACGCCATCAAAAATCTTAGATTTGAGCAGTTGCGTGTGATGTTCCGGCAGAAATAGTTGGTGTTGGTAATAATCCTGGTCAATATAATATCATAAGATGACAGTAATGGTCTTTCAATCCGATTCATATAATGAAGATGAAATACACGATGCTCAAAATGCCACGTTTCTAAACGTCGTATACATTTTCGAAGTACAACATCTAAGCAACATGTCAAAAACGCGAGTCGAAATTGCGCTTTCCTTTATAATTCTAAGACGAAAATGTAAGTAAATTTCGTGTTTAATACAATGTATGTCTTTTGAAGTACCAACTACAAATATATAAGCCTTGTAACGCGATGTTCATATAATGTGCTGCCTTTTAGACTTACATCCCAATATTAATTGGAAAACTGACTGTATATGCACTAATGTTTTGTTATCCTGCTTCTGTAGGAAAACGTACTTTATAGCACGCCGAAGATGGTTGAAAGAGTTTAACGTAATAAGTTACATAACGTTGGTAACAACTTGATCTTGCTTGGTAATTGGAATGCTCTATGTAAATTATATGTCAGGAATAAATGATTGTTTTTATATGGGTAATGAAGGCAATTCATAATTTCAATGCAGGGTGAACACGGACACCCATGGTATATATGTTTAAAAAGAACATTACAATTAAGTGGGTTTCTGGTAGGTCAATAGAAGCTTTATTTCTTTGGTGTAATGGACAGACAGCGAACATTTCTTTTTATACCAACTACTTGTGTATCAACCACCTATGACTAAGGGGTAACGTTGAAAGCAAGATGAAAACAACTGTACTACGAATTAGGCCGAAGCCAGTCTACATCTCACCTCTTTGAAAGACAATATAGCATGTTTAATTACGAACTCTTAGTCAAAAATTCTTAAAGCGCACCAAAAAGCCACATCTGAAAATCCTAAATTTTTCATATCTGGAACGAGAATTAAATTGATTTCAAAAAAGTAGGGAAGCGCATCATAAGAATGTTGTAGGGAATAATGTGCAAAATTCTTGGAACTGGGTTGTAAAATGATCGCTGATTTCATCTAAGGGCAGTAGGTGGCATTAACATGATCTGTCGAGTACCTTAAGGCATTCAAACAAGGTGATTCTACCGGGGAACCGCCTTACTGATTAGAGGATAAATATTCATTGGTGACCCGTCGATTAATAAGTGTGTAATCTATTTTTAGTATCTGAAATTTGACTGTTTTAAAGATAGTTCCGGATATATACACTTCATAGTGTGTTCCATTCAACTAGTATATCTAGTCAAACAGCCGCCTGAAGACGTGTCACTGGTTGATCACAGAAACTACACTGAGCGCTATTTAATTAGAACGGAAGCTTTTCACATCAATCTAAATTTATAGCTTTTTGATTGTCGACTGCGCCACAAGTTATCAGATTTCCCTATTGCTAAATTTATTTCGGTCAAGGGAACATTGGGAGTATAATTTTTTAGATAGTTATTTATCATATATACTTTATGGGTACACTTTTTTATTTTCTCAAGTTTTGGATTTAACAATTTACGGTTTTCCGCTCTTTTCAGCAATCAGCCTTTGTCTCTGGGTGTTTTTTATGTCTGGTTGATGACTGCGAAATGCAAGAAAAGCAACTACCAGCGCTCAGGCTTTCTATATTTTGCGTTAAGTTGCATGCATTGCTATAAGTGCAATGGATGGCACCAAGAAGTTTGGACTAATCTAACGCCTGTAAATTTCAAATGCCTTAGCAAAAATCGTTGCATGTGGTTGTAGCAGCAATAATGTTCGAAAGCAAAGAAGTTCGCCGTTCAAAGCCATTGCAAAAGTAAACAGCTGCTAGGAGAAATATTATGAAGCGTAGTAGAGGTTCATCGTATGTCACTCTCACGGTTGACATAAAACAAGACGCGAAGGTATTCCAAATGAGCTCAGAGTCGATCGTTTCAAGAAAGGAGTTTTCTGTCGCGCATCTTATACGTGAAACCAAGCAGTAATGCCTAAAAATCCTGGTTGCAATGTTCGATCTGTTTATAGCAAGAAAAACGACGGCCTGATAACTCTAATTTTAAGGAATCACCCAGGATGTAATTGTGTTTATAACACGACTGAGACCGCAATTCTAGTGAAATAAGATGAATGGGAACAAACTAAGAATAACAAAGGATCTAATGTCGTGAAAACAAACACAGTCTCCCAAACACTAGTTGAATAATCAAAAGCCGATCGCATATACAGGTCAGTCGTTTTTTCAGATGGCCAGAGAGAATGAAAGCTTATAACGTAGTACTCGCTTTAAGCATGACAGTGAGTTGATAAAAGATCCATCTCACTAGCTTATGCAACAAGATTTCTCCGGAATAACCTCTCTGAAGGTGTACGTAGTATATAGGCTAACAGGATTGAGGCGAAATCAAGCCAGGCTGAATTAAGCGTTATTTAAGACTCCCATGGAGAGAGACTTAGTGAAACAGAAGTGACATAAAACAACAGGGTCAGAATTGCTGCTGTCACCGCATATAAATCTGAAAAAGAGACTGGAACTGTAGTTAGATACTGGCGAAACAGACTCTCAAGTTGCAAATTATTAGGTGGTGAGACTGCGATGGCGAATAATGCTGAAGCCACTTTGTGTGCAGCACAAAGCCATTTGAATAGTATTGCGATCGGTTAAACAAATGCACGGAAGGTGACCAACAAGCAATCGGGGCTTGACTTACAGATAGACTCTACCAAGCCGGTTGTGATCGCCATCAAAGATAGCTGGTTAATGCAGTCAGTAGACAATAGGGAGGTTGATTTAGAAAATTTCACAATACTAAGAGCCAACAGTGCATGAAAGCTTAAAGGAGAAGAAGTAGCTTCATTCATAAAAATACTACCCTGTCTAACGTTAGCAACAACATATACCATCAAAGTGCGAATAAGTTAGTTACTGTCTGAAATCTAAAAGACTAAGGCCGCTGATCGGTTTGGCACATCGTATTACAAACTGTGAGATAAGTAGTGTCTTGCTAGATGTTTCCAGTTCTCAGCCGATAAGTGGTCGATGTTTAATCTCAGTAGTCTTTAGTGCATTTGTGTTAGGCTGAAAAAATCTGAGGACTGGACCGTCACGATCATCACATATACCCTAGTGCAACATATGAATGCAACAACTGTGAATCATCCTCACAGGATTTCATACTGGTCCGACGTATAAATCTCCATTACTCCCCACTCTTCAGTAAGATTCACCATGCAATTGTAGTCTATAATTTCTTTTTTTCTACCAACAATGGTAAGTCAGCTCAAGCCACGACAAACGTCTGGAAAGAAAATAAACAAAAGAATTACACTCAGCCATTTCAGTAGATTGAACAAGAAAACCAGATAACCCGATTTTAACAGCTTGTGAGGTATTCAAGGTGGATGACGTAGATGATAAAGCCTTAAAATTCCCAAATCAATTTAGCAATATATATATCGCAGAAATGCCTTCCCTTTCAGTTTATATAAACCAAACACACTCCAGACACCATGCCCTTCAACAGCACAATGTCCTTGGCCTACTAAATAAACCCGATATAGGCAGATCTATAGAATCTGATAAAAAGCATCCTATGTTACCAGAAGAACTAGACAATTTTGTTTTAAATCCCCTGAGCATATTTCTAAGCTATATTTAGCCCAAAGTAGATTATCAAAAGATAGGAAGAACGGCATAGAAACTCCTGTTATCAAATCAGTTACGAGCCATAAACCTGAAGACAGCCAACACGTAAGCCTAACCAGTGTAGTTTTTGAAATCTCAGAAAATTTTATTCGTAATTACTTGTTAACGTATCTGAACGAAATCATACACTTTCTGAAAAATAAAATCGCTGTAGAACAAATTATCTAGATATAACAAACTTATTAGTAACCCGTGAAAGTTGATATTTTAGAAAATTATGAACAACTCGTAAAGCATGCACCAATATGGATGTGAAGGCTTTTCGACTTCGTATGGAGTGATCAATCGCGAAGAATTCCAGCATTGCACGAGAGTGTCTAGCCGGTTCCTAAAAAGATACAGTAAGCTGCTTGAGAAGGTTCGACGAACCGCAACTAAGCTGATTACTGGAGTCACAAACCTCCCGCTTGACCATAGACTAGTTAAAATAAATCTTTTGAAGTCAAATACAAGAATCAGAGGTTACTGAGTGACTGAATGATAAGTGTGGATCCGATATAGCCTTATTTTTTTTGTCTTCCGAAAAATAGAGTTTGAGGATCCTCCAAAAAAACCATCAAAAAACAACTATGACGTCAACTTATTATCGACCCACCCCCCATCTAGTCGTGAACAAATGGAGGGATGACGCTCTGTGGGTTGATGCCCCTAAAAAATAAGTCGTACCAACTGAAAGAACAACACTTGCAGGAGTGAAAAAGGCCACCTGGCCTTAAATTCTTTTCAACTGAATCTGTAAGATGTAAAAAAGAGAACAGAACCGAGGAATAAAAATCAACGACTCAAAATCTGAAGAAAACAAATTATTGTCTATGGGTGAACTCTACCATTGTTATTCATAAAGGACAGATTGACACAATCTATATATATATATATATATATATATATATATTGCTTCGCTATCTTGATATTGAGTTACATTCTTTTAAAGCGAATAAACACTATCAAATGATCGAAAATTATTGGATATTGATTCAGAAGCGTAAATTAATCTCTTTTCTTTAAATTAGCTGATAATATAAATACCACGAAAACAATGACAGCACCATCTCAAAGTACGGAAGATGGATTTGTGTAAGTCCATACAATTTATCATTTGACATACATCTTATTTGTGTCCATACTGACAGCAAAGTAAATATTCTTCAGTGTAATAGTGATTAATTGAGAATTACTCACATACACGGGAGTATAATGCGAATATGAATATACATTGATTGGTGAGAGACTAGAATGATGTAGAAACAAATGATTATAGTTTTATTTCAAAGCTTTATCCTGTTCCACTTGAATTTTGATTATTAATAGAGCATTGATGAAGAAACCGATTAAGACTTTAAATAATTATTGACTCACAACGAAATTAACTCGTAGTTTTTTTTATAAAAAATTTTCGCATATAACTGAGTAGACTAAACTATAATCTTCAGAAAAAGCAAAAGGTAAATGAAATGAAATAATGTTTGCAACTACTTTTTAACTAACTCATAATGTGCCACAAACACTAAAATACCAAACAAATTGTAGGGAGTATAATGTTAGCAACAAAGTGCTAAATTGAGAGTGTGATGCCAAAAAGTGAATAAATAAGCAAGTTCTCTAAGATTCAACTAGACAAAACGAGTAATATTATATGTTTTTCGGATGATAAAAATCTTAAAATTGTATACTATATAGGATTTACATTTAACTCTTTTGTAGATACGGACACATATTAGCCAACGTGTTTGCATGATTGGAAGACAGTTGTAGATATAATTACAACTTTTCTTAAATTTGCAGTAAAAGTACTGAATTGACCTTTCTCTAAGCTAATAATTTGTCAGCATGTAAGGCACAATCTGATTAATAGCATCAAGTAGTAAACGGAGAGTACACTTGATAACTGAAACTTCAGATTTAAATTCAGTGCCTCTTATCGCAACAAGTAACCAGGATGTATGATGTCCTGAAATTAAATTCTTCTTTGAGTTTATCTAGAATGATTTATAAAAGACCATTGACAAAATAAAGGTGACTTCTCCCATAAACTAATTATAATTACTTAACTCATTCCCTACTGAATGATCCGAATACAACCAGTGATATCAGTTTTTGATGATAGACTAACGACTTGGAGTTTTACAACAACAGTTCCTGGATTCAAATCTCGCGAGGCGGGATAGTGAATGCTCACTGCTGAGGGGCCCCAAAATAGGACGAAACAGCCGTCCAGTGCTTCAAGGTTTTCCATGGTCGTCTAGCTTCATTTGACTCATGAATTCAACTATAAAATTACTAAAATCTCCACAAAACCCCTTCTCATTATAATCGTCGTATGCTCACTAGTGACAGGCTTCAAGAGGTATTTCCTGAAATTCTAGTGAGAAGCAGTGACTAGTGGAGTTTAAACATATATTTGTAAATCATGTTTAGGCCATTTTGGCCTAATACTATCAATAGGCGATACACAAGCTGAGCAAACAATCAGTGTCACTCAAATGTCCTTTGTCATTATTCTCCTGAGATAATCAGGCCAAATGATTAACAATATATCTCGCATACCCTGTACTTTTGTTCCATGTGACTTTGAATAATACAAGTGTTTGATTTGTAAAAATACGACTACCTTGTTCTTCTCCATGAGTGGATGAACAAGATAAATGAATATAGCAGATGTTAATACATGTCAAACATTTATTGAGACCCTTCATCTGCTCTATGGATTCATTCTCACTATCTCAAATTTACAACAAGTGTTTCATACCACTACTTATACTATTACCGCCTCTACAATTCTGACACTCTTAATGACCTTTTTATCTGATCATGCTTGTGTGGCATGGAGAATTAAACAGACTCACACACACGTGTCAGGTCCTACATTTCACAAGATTAACTGACTGAGGATATTCAGACCGTATAAACTTTTGTCACTAATGTTCAAACGCTTCGTAAAAATTCTTAGAAACTGTTAACATCAAATTACTGTTGTACGTTGATATCAGCCTTTTCTTACCGACTCAGGTTGGGGCTGTATCCTCAGTATGTACGTATGTTTATACGTTAGAAAATCTACTAATTTCGTATTCGTCGGTTTGTCACTCCAGCGATTATACTTATAGAATTACATATTACTTAAAAATGATCATCACGGTTACAGCGTTATTTTATTTATCTCGTTATTATAGGTCAGAAATTTGACAATGTCTTCCCGCCGAAAATTCGCCGTTGGCTTGGACTGACGCTAGCAATTTTTGATGTTTTCCTTTTCGGTGGCTATCATTATGGCTTCAATTCTCTCATCACAGTCTACAAATCAGTCGGAGTCTACGCTTATAACTGTACGGAAGAAGGGTGCTCTTATCATTATGATATGTTCGGAGTTGTTTTCATGGTTTGGATGGTGTCACAAATGTGTCTTATTGTATTTGCTGGAATACTGATGGATAAGGTGGGGCTGAGAGTTTTAAAACTGCTGGCAGTTGTAGTATACTTTGCTGGTACCGTAATGTTTGCATTTACAACTGGTGAAACAGTGCCACTATTCTACGCTGCCGGTATACTTGTCGCCTTGAGTAGTATATGCAGCTTGATATGCAATCATCAAGTCAGTTCCATGTTCCCACAGTTTCGTGGTCTTTGTATATCGCTTTTGTCTGGAGCGTACGACTCAAGTTCGGTTGTAGCTTATGTGTTATCGTTGACCTACCTTGTATTCCCATTCAGATGGTCGTTTATTATTTTGGCTTGTGGCTCAATAGTTGTTGGCAGTTTTGTGGCACTCTTTATCCTTACTCAGAAATCTGAAGATATGGGGAAATTCTCCTCTCTCAACACAGAAGAAGAAAAGTTATGTGAGGTGAGTGGTTATCATCTATCGTTATATTTGCATGCAACAACACAGATTTGTGTGTTTGAGGCAACCGGGCTGAATATATTTGGATCAAAAATCTATCCATATCCGATGTTGTAAACCTTGTCAGTGATGTTTATCCTCTGCAGTGTTTAACTTAAAATTATGTTCTCCTACTAAACATTTCCACGAATAACAGCAGTCAATTTAGCCTCACTTGTGCGATGACATAAGTGTGCAACGTCATATTCTATTATCATATTCTGACTTACAAAAAGATAGTTCCATGAAATGATCGGTGCGCTATTTCACGTGGAGAATAGACTAAATTGCTTGTTTTAATTGCAGTAGAAATTATCCGTAACAAAACCACTAAAATTAAAAATGACTGGATTTCGAAATCGACAGAATTTAAAATTTTGTAGGCATTTCACATATTCTAATAAACTGTAATAAGCAACAAAATCAATACAACCATTGAACTTCATATTCTACACAGACTGCGTTTGTCTGAAATCTGCCACAAGCTATATACACCATACACAATTTGTTTTCATTCCTATTGGGTGTGAATATAGAATTTCGATGAGAGAGAAAGACGCTTTCCCGAAGCTCTCAATAATAGGTATGAAATGCCATTTTCCGAATAACAGAACCTTACTCAGTATGTACATCGTAGTTTACTGATCTTTTACAGTTCCCCGTTTATTTTTAATATGATTGGACATGGTATGCTTTTTCGTCTTATTTTGTCGTTATTCAACTTGATAGAAATGCATAGTTTAGAACTCGAAGTAAATCTTAGAATCTAACACAGATATAAATGCAATTCTTCCACGACTGACGTTTATTATTGTTCATCTTTCTTAAATTTGTTTTGTAACAGAAAACGTCAGTTGAAAGTTCAGGAGAAATGGATATCTATGGAGAAATATCTTCAATTCTGGATAAACGTTACCCAACTTTATTAAGTTGTATTTTCTCCTTGCCATACTTATTGATTAATCTTTGGTTTACTTTGGGTTTGTTTCGTTTCTCATTTTACCTATCGCACTTAGCAAAACACATAAATGATGCGTATTCTGACGACAAGCCACTTGCAGATCACTTATTAAGTATTTCCTCAGCATTTTTCATGTCGAGTTTCTTACTGTCACCAGTTACTGGTCTTATGATTGACTTCTGTCTTAAAAGAGCTCGCACAGGAATTAAAAACATGCTCACGAACGGACGTGATTTAGCTAGTCCCGATAAAATTTATTACACTCTAACACTTGGCCTAGTCCCTGGACAAGGTCTTTTGGCTCTCTCTGCTGTTGCTCTGAGTGCAATGATGTTTATACCTAATCATATGGCTTCTTATGCATCGTTTGTATTCTTGGTTATATTAAGATCACTCTTATTTAGTTGCTTCATTAGCTTTCTTCTATCTGCATTCCCAATACGTTATTTTGGTACATTGAATGGCATCACTAGTGCGGTATCTGGTTTAATAAGTCTCTCGACGAATGCCTTTCGTCTTACTAGCAGATCTACAGATAATTATGTAACCATGGCGGTATCGTTCGGGATATTTATTGCACCTATTATCTTTCTAATCAAATCAAGACAATAAATCAGTCAGTGTTGTGATTTTATGAGAAACTTGTTTTTATTTTTACATTGAGATCCAAAACTAGAGATGAATGCTTCAATATTTAAATTTTGCAACACCTTATATGGTATAAACCTTCGTTAATTTATTTTTTTTAATAATAAAAATTTATGTTGTTCGATGTTGAAACATATTTTCTTTTAATAATAATGGGTAAAAGCTGGCCAGAAAATGACCATTGTTTATAAACACTAGCGTGAATTGTCTCACATAACAATTGAAATTAACATAGAAACCCTATCAACGTCATGTTGTTCACAAAAAATTGTAACCTGAAGTTTTAGTCTACATAGAAGGAGTTGAGAATGAAATTACGAGACATGATTAATCGTCGTTCGAAAAACGACACAGCACTCGACAAGAACTGGAAAAGAGAGTTCAGGACAGTTTGTTAAGTGACCATCTTTCGTAGACTATGCTCTATGAAGGCTAACAAGCGTAGTTAGAAAGTAACTAGGATAAAACCTTTAAAGAAAAACGACTTTACCTAATGATTTGAGTGTTCGATAATTGGTGCATATTGCCTCTCCTCCATTTTATGAATCGAAACATTCCTAAAAAGTTACAGAGAGATTTGTGGAATGTCTAAGACCAAACTTTCCTAAATATCATAAATTAAAGATATGTCTTAAGCCTGTGGTTAGTCAGTGAAGTATTTGTTGGTGTTGAGAAGCAACAGAATATCTAATTCTATTATATCAGTCACAGAAGTGCAAATCTGATGTTTTAAATGTGAGTGTAGGGTATACTTGTAAATAAAGAACAAAAAATTAGAATTTAGCAGTCGTTAACAATCAAGTTCTAAGTGTTATTCAATTGGTGATAACATGCGTTTCTCAAGTAATACTTATGTGGTGACAAAACATGATAGAAAATGTGGACAAGTGATAGGTCAATGAAAACGATAAGTAATTCGAGTCAGTAGTGTAAGTGAATTAGTGAGAGATTGATCAATCGTAGTGACTTTCTTAATCGCTATTTTCGAAGACTAACTGATGTACCTCATCAAAATTATGGTCACATGTGACGAGGCGAATAAGAAAGAGAAATGAGTGTTTAATAATAATATAATTTGAAGAAATATTAAGAATCTAATGAATTTTATCAAGAATTATTAGACTTGTGTTTTTCATAATTTTTATTGTCTGATTATACAGCCAAATTGATGTCTTTAATTACAAGGTCAAAATACTTATGTGAATTTTGCTTTTTTGATCGTATAATTATTATATGTTAAGTAATTAGTTAAAAGTAAATAATAAACTTTATGAAATTGTCTAGTGTGTTTATTTTGAATGAGATTTAAATGATATTGATTGCTATTTCCAAAGGTTTGATCATATCCCCGCCCACTCTCAACTTTGTTTTCTTTCTCCGTATCTCCGATACAACGTGTGTTGATGTGTCTTGGATAAGATGCGTGATAATATGAATAATGTCCGGATTTCATTGAAATTCTTATTGACATGGTGACAGTCAGAAGAACTGGAAGAACAGGAATGTATATTTTAACTAAATTTTAAATAGAATTGTTTACGTAATTCATCTGTCACTTAGGTTAATGATATTGCTTTAGTAATTAATTTCGTCGTGAAGATTGGTGATAATTTTATTTGCTTGGTTGCTTTCTATATTACTTTAGAGTATTGCAATATGTCAGTATTTAAAACTCAATACTTTCACTTTCTTCAATTATTTCATTTCATAGATAAGCTTTCAACTGTGTTTGGACAGTGTTTTCTGTCTACCGAGTGTGTGGTATCTAAGTGATTACTGCTTCATGGCACAGTGTGAAACTGATTCATTATGGTATTTTATTTTTACTGAAGCTCTAATACAGGAAGGGAAACTTAGGCAAACGCACATAAAGACTTTAAAGGAAACTGGATGCCGTTTTTGTTGTTTGGAAATTAACATTAAAGTTTATTACAACAATGCGTCCTTCATTTTACTCATTCTATTTTTGTGTTTTATTTTTGGTCTCTGGTATCTTTCTTGAGTTCAATATGCCGTTAAACCTTTACGGCACTTCATCAATTGAGACCTGCAAAGAATAGCAGTGGAATCCAGGTCGGTTCATCTGATTGTGCTTGAACTTCAAGGATTCATCAGCATCATAAGTCACATTATATAATGAATAGAAATGATAGCAAAGATATCGATTTTAATTTTGAGTGAGATTTCTTCACCTGTGTGCCACGATTTATGGCATTCCCACCTGTTTAGATGAGTTGGAACTGCGAATTAAGAGTAATTCTGGTCGTTATATTCTCTCTGAATTCAGGCAATTCCAATGCACTTAAACTGCACTACACAGTCCCAACCTGAGTCGGTAAGAAAAGGCTGATATCAACGTACAACAGTAATTTGATGTTAACAGTTTTTAAGAATTTTTACGAAGCGTTTGAACATTAGTGACAAAAGTTTATACGGTCTGAATATCCTCAGTCAGTTAATCTTGTGAAATGTAGGACCTGACACGTGTGTGTGAGTCTGTTTAATTCTCCATGCCACACAAGCATGATCAGATAAAAAGGTCATTAAGTGTCAGAATTGTAGAGGCGGTAATAGTATAAGTAGTGGTACGAAACACTTGTTGTACATTTGAGATAGTGAGAATGAATCCATAGAGCAGATGAAGGGTCTCAATAAATGTTTGACATGTATTAACATCTGCTATATTCATTTATCTTGTTCATCCACTCATGGAGAAGAACAAGGTAGTCGTATTTTTACAAATCAAACACTTGTATTATTCAAAGTCACATGGAACAAAAGTACAGGGTATGCGAGATATATTGTTAATCATTTGGCCTGATTATCTCAGGAGAATAATGACAAAGGACATTTGAGTGACACTGATTGTTTGCTCAGCTTGTGTATCGCCTATTGATAGTATTAGGCCAAAATGGCCTAAACATGATTTACAAATATATGTTTAAACTCCACTAGTCACTGCTTCTCACTAGAATTTCAGGAAATACCTCTTGAAGCCTGTCACTAGTGAGCATACGACGATTATAATGAGAAGGGGTTTTGTGGAGATTTTAGTAATTTTATAGTTGAATTCATGAGTCAAATGAAGCTAGACGACCATGGAAAACCTTGAAGCACTGGACGGCTGTTTCGTCCTATTTTGGGGCCCCTCAGCAGTGAGCATTCACTATCCCGCCTCGCGAGATTTGAATCCAGGAACTGTTGTTGTAAAACTCCAAGTCGTTAGTCTATCATCAAAAACTGATATCACTGGTTGTATTCGGATCATTCAGTAGGGAATGAGTTAAGTAATTATAATTAGTTTATGGGAGAAGTCACCTTTATTTTGTCAATGGTCTTTTATAAATCATTCTAGATAAACTCAAAGAAGAATTTAATTTCAGGACATCATACATCCTGGTTACTTGTTGCGATAAGAGGCACTGAATTTAAATCTGAAGTTTCAGTTATCAAGTGTACTCTCCGTTTACTACTTGATGCTATTAATCAGATTGTGCCTTACATGCTGACAAATTATTAGCTTAGAGAAAGGTCAATTCAGTACTTTTACTGCAAATTTAAGAAAAGTTGTAATTATATCTACAACTGTCTTCCAATCATGCAAACACGTTGGCTAATATGTGTCCGTATCTACAAAAGAGTTAAATGTAAATCCTATATAGTATACAATTTTAAGATTTTTATCATCCGAAAAACATATAATATTACTCGTTTTGTCTAGTTGAATCTTAGAGAACTTGCTTATTTATTCACTTTTTGGCATCACACTCTCAATTTAGCACTTTGTTGCTAACATTATACTCCCTACAATTTGTTTGGTATTTTAGTGTTTGTGGCACATTATGAGTTAGTTAAAAAGTAGTTGCAAACATTATTTCATTTCATTTACCTTTTGCTTTTTCTGAAGATTATAGTTTAGTCTACTCAGTTATATGCGAAAATTTTTTATAAAAAAAACTACGAGTTAATTTCGTTGTGAGTCAATAATTATTTAAAGTCTTAATCGGTTTCTTCATCAATGCTCTATTAATAATCAAAATTCAAGTGGAACAGGATAAAGCTTTGAAATAAAACTATAATGATTTGTTAGATATACTTATTGTCTTATGATTGATGTTGGATCAACCAATTCATTCTAAGTGGCACCATATTTACAGACTTGATCAAAAAATTGATAGATTTGTGCAGTAAATTACTATATAATTATTATCTGGAATGTTTGAAAATGATTCATGAAAGTAATGTGAGGGAGACAATAAGTGTAGCAATGAATCTTTAGATATATGAACGGTGCTAGTCACTGTGCTAGTTATCAAGACAACTTAAGGATGAACAACAGAATTCATTAATTCAAGAAAACTTAAAAAGATAGCCATGGATATAGACGGATTAGCCTAAGGTACTTTGAAAAATACATGCATACAAACGAAGAAACAAACACACGTACATACATACATACATACATATATAATAACTGAGTGTTACTCTTTTAACTTAGCTAGTAATATTGTCATCAATTATTGAACCATTGAATGATTTTGTTAAGGTTTATTTCTGAGATGCTTAAATCCTCTGAAAGTTCAAATGCAAACATGTAACTTCCCGGATGCTTTAATTCAAATACGTACCTATACTAATCTTAAAGCTCCGCTGTTACATTTTTTTAGATAATTTATTTTGCACTGTTTTAATTGTTTTAAAACTCTTATAATTTGGTAAGGTCATGTTACTAACTTTTAAAGATGTTTCTATTTACCCATTAGAAATCAGATACTGTTAAAAGTTAAATTATAAACAGAATCAATTATTTGTACTTCTATAGTACATGTCCAAACTGACCTACTTTCATGATCCTATTGGTACCATCTTCACTTTAAACATTTTCAAATTTTAGAAATACTATAGAATTATTTTACTGGCTGTCATGTGTGTATAAATTGATTTTTAGCTTTTTAATTGCTACATATACCTAGTGAAAATCAAATCATATTGACTTCAGATAATTTGTAAATGAATGAGTAACAGAATGAAAATTATCTTGTCGAAACCTTTAGTTTAAAACCGAAATTTTCCTGAATTTTTCTTGTAACTGATTATTTTTAAGAAATTGATTTAACTGCTGATATATGTTACGTATTACATTAAAATGAGATTTCAATTTTCAGTATACGAGTTCTATAGATGTCTGAGTGTTATTAATATCACAAACTGTTATATGTTGGGCCGCCGATTAGAGGGCAGTGAATTATCGATTAGACCAAGGACGCGTAAAACACATGAGAGCAATCTGGAATTCTGACTGATGCTGCATTCCGCCTGGCCCAGCCAGTTAAGTCTAGAAGGCCAATCTCAGCCTGTGCAATATGAGTCATTATATTTCAAACATGCTGAGTTTATATACCAATCAAACAGAACACAACGTAGCATAAAATAGAAAATAACATTTGTACAAATTTGGCCAAATGTGGCTGTGAATGTAGGAGACAGTGACTAATAGACAGGGCATAATTCAAGAATGGTAAGACGTATAATCATGGTTCCTAGGTCAAAATAAAGCTTATAATAAGAGGAACATGAATATGAATAGTTTAGTTATTAAACAATTATACGATAAAAATATACGTTTAGTATTGGTCCACAAATGGATCCCAAAATTACCATTCATTATTCTTGTCGGGACATAACACGAACCGACCTAAGTTAGGCGTCTGTTAAAAAACAGGAAGCCATAAGTAGCTGTTCAGTCTTAGTATGGTAGTCCTCAGCAGTAATAATCCACGACCCCATCAAAGAGAGTCAAACCCAGGACTTAAGGTCTTGGGTGCGTACGTTTCGGCAGCACAATACTTCCACACAAACATATACACAAAGCTAATATGGATCTCACCGGTGATGATAGTGACATTTGTGTACAATACGCATATTTTTCACTCGTTAAAGGTTTGATATTGTCAGGTTCTAAGTCGTCAGTCATAGGCGTTACAGATTTGGACGTTTTATTTGGCTTAGAAGTTGGTGAAATTTCTCTTTTACTGTAGTTACTGGCCATGATTTGGAACTGGGTGAGTACAGAGCTCGTTAAGTCAAATGTAATATCTGAGTATTAGTAGTTATTAAGTATTAACCTGGTTAATACAAGAATCAGAGACTATGGGTATATAATAAATTTTAGATCTATTTTAAACTTAAGTCCGCAATAGGAATAATATGAACTGGTAAGTATCCGTCGAAGATTTCTTTATTTTTCAGGGTTAAATGTACCCGATATACAATATAGGATGATAGTCTACGTATAATACACCTTACAAATGAACAAGTCGAAGAAATACAAGACCACGTGAAAAACAGTTACCGCCACTGCATTCTAACTCTGGTTCATATGTGAAACGTACTCACTAACTTACAAACGCTTGTTACTCCTCGGGAAGGAGCACAGGCCGCTCACCAGCATTCTTTATCCAACCCTGTCCTGCGCAATCACGTCATCGGCAAAAAGTAATAAGTCTGACGATACCTGCTGAGGAAGATCATTTATATAAATCAGGAAGAGAACAGGTCTCAGTACTGAGCCTTGGGAGACCTCACTAAGACATTCCATAGCCTGTGATAAATTGAAGTTGACCCTCACCTTAAAATGTCAGTTTTTCAGATATGAAATGAACCAGTCGATTAGAGGTGGTCTGATACCCAATTGTCTGAACTTATTGATAGAACATATATGGTTAACTCTATCAAAATCTTTTGAGAAATCAATGTAAATGATATCAACCTTCCCCTTGCGATCAAGGATGCTTGTCCATCTGTCCACCGCAGTCAGCAGCTCGGTTATACAAGAGTAAGTCTTCCTGAAACTACGTCATTAGGGTGAGAAGAAATTTAAGGACAGTAGATAGTCATGTATACCATCGTATATCAGGGACCCCATGATTTTTGAAGGTATAGAGAGGAGAGCCTTCTTCTTTTCCGCTTCCGTTCAGGACTCCAAGTTAGGGCTTACCTGGTGATGCAGTTTGATGATTTGCGTAATGTATGTCCTGTCCATTTCCATCGTCTTTTCCGAATTTCCTCTTCAGCTGGAAGCTGGTTTGTTCTCTCCCACAGAAGGCTGTTGCTGATAGTATTCGACCAATTGATGTTGAGTATCTTGCGTAGCCAGCTAGTGATAAATACTTGTACCTTCTTAGTGGTGGTTGTAGTTCTCCACGTTTCAGCTCCGTACAGTAGAACTGACTGCCTTTACGTTCGTATTGAATATTCTAACTTTGATATTGCTTGAAAGTTGTTTGGAGTTCCATATATTCTTCGCCTTTACGTTTCTATCTGAACCTCCTTATTTATCGACCATGCTTCACAGGTATGTGAAGGATTCTACATCTTCCAGAGTTTCGCCATCAAGAGTGATTGGATTGATGTTCTCCGTGTTATACTTGAGGACCTTGGTTTTCCTCTTGTGTATGTTGAGGCCTACTGATGCAGAGACTGCGGTTATGCTGGCTGTCTCTATCTGCATTTGTTCATGTGTATGTGATAGGAGGACTAGGTCATTTGTGAAGTCCAAGTCTTCTAATTCGTTCTGAGCTGTCCACTGTATGCCGTGTTTTCCCTCAGATGTCGAGGTCTTCATAATCCAGTCGATCACAAGAAGAAAGAGGAAGGGAGAGAGTAGACAGCCTTGTTTGACTCCGGAACTGACTGATATACACACCTCTCTAGTCCATAGAAAATTAATCCATTTCTTAGCCAATAATCTGCACTTGTCCTTCGAGTCACTTCTGATGGCCATCGATTGATACACTAATTTAACTAGTTCCGATTGACTTACCATATCAGACACTGCTACCTCAAGCTCTTAAAAAAACTACTGCTCAAACCAACAGAAACCCAGGGCCGAGCAACGAGAATTAGAAACGAGCTACTTTATATCGAAAAACATCGGACTCCAGGGCGAAACACAACCCCTTCTTGAATGTGTTAAAAGTCAGTATTAAGATTATTAGCAGGCAGAAGGATAAAAAGAGCTTACTAAAAAATTTAAATCCCAGGGTCTCTGACGTCTGCTAGAAAAGCGCTTAGAAAACAGTTAACACACCACAATACATTCCGCACAGCATGGTAGAATGTTAAGCAATAACCAAGAATTCACCTATGAATGGCAAGAATATTCCAAAGACAATCAACTTTGGCTTCGTTATTATTTACTTCACGTTCAAAACTTTAGGTGTGATAGATTTTATTACCGACGTTTCTCCAGTACATGACCAAAAGTAAGTGATGGTCACATTAGATTTTGATATCAAGAAAGCTGATAACGTATTCGTCAACTAAATTCCTTCAATACAGTCATGAAAAATTCATGCAAACTACCTGGATGCCATTTTACTGTTATATCTGGCATGCAGTGCGACAACTGCAAAAGTCCTTTCCACGAGGCGTGCACAGATCTCACAGCAACTGCTTACAACAGGCTCAGCAAGTCGGATCACAAGTGAGTATGTGTTACGTGCAGCACGGATGCTGTAGGTTTGTTGAGTAACATCATTGCCCTATTGACAGGTCTGCGGAATAAGTTGTCAGCGAACTTGGAAAAAGTCAGTCATAAGACAGGTAGACAAACAAGGGCACGTAACGAAAACAAGCATAGGGATGTCGATAGATCTACCATCGATGGAGCACGCATTAGCACTAATGATGACATGTTGAAACTCAGCACCATCATTACGTCGACGGTATTAGACTCCCTCAGTAAACTCGGGTCTCCCAGCTCAGGATCCTTAAATGCAACAGTGGTTCCCAAAAGCTCTGCAGGTGATTGGACCCACGTTAACAGAGCCAAAAAGGACCAGGCGTCACCGTCTAAGCTGAACATCTTAAATGTTTTACGGAAATCAACAAAAATGAAACGATGCTCTGAGGTGAATTGAATGAAATGCTTGAACTTCCTAGAGTACAGCCTACGACGGTCACACGGTTCACTCGGGGAAAGGAATCTAAGCATGAAAATCACCCAAGTCTACTTTGTGCAACACTTAAGAATGCTATCGACGTAGAGGATGTCCTGTTAGCTAGTCATTTACTGAAATCCGATGGGAATGTAAGAATAATGCCCGACAAACCGTATTTTGAGCGCAATCTCATCCGGAACATCCCTAAAGAATCTCGCGAGTAGTTCTTCTGCGGAAGAAATATAATTGTGCAAGGTGTACCAGAAGACACGGACCCTAGTCAAGCAAACTCTGATATTAGGGAGTGGAAATTCATCAAACAGTCCTTGAGGCTCAAAAACATACTGACCCAACATGTGATGAGACTAGCCAAGAAGGACGGTGATTTTAGACCCCGGATAATGAGGATAACTTTCTCATCCTCCCATATGGCGGCTGCAACTCTGGAAGCACTTCGTGCTAACAGACGTTGGTTTCCAACTGGGATCCATATGCACTCGGACAGGCCACGTGATGCCAGGATCAAGCACAAAGGCATGTTGAAGCTGATCATTCCACTTGCGGAATGTCTTGACGACAAAACAACCTGTGAAGGATAGGGCCTACCAATGCGGAAAACCTTATATAGGTAGGCTACTTGTCCATCCACGTAAGGCTCATACAGACAAACAGGAAGCTCATTCGTTTCAAATTGAAAGTATAAACTGCTTATACATGAACGCCGACAGTCTACCAAACAAAATGGATGAGCTACGTGAACTTAACAATGCTAATAAGGTTCATCTGATGGGAATATATGAAACGTTTATATCTTATCAGTTTTTGGACCAGGAGCTAGCATTACCTGGGATGTCTCTGTTTCGTAATGACAGAAAAACAGGAATTGGGGATGGAGTAGCCCTATACATATGACCTGGCTTGGAGGTACACCAAGTTCACAACGATGAGTTTGACAATCTTGGGTAATCTATATGGTGCTCTGTGAGATTGTCCGCTACTTCGAGGTGCCTAGGCGGAGTCATATATAGGAAGCACACTGCCGACATCGAGTATGACATTCGTATTCTGGAAGGACTATCCCGCTCTACGCATCTCGGTTTCACTCAAATTGATCATGCCTGTAAACTGGCGTGAATTCTGTTATTATCATTTTTTTCAGAATATAAATTATTATTATTATTAAATCCTGATTCTAGGTGAATTCAATCTCCCTGGAGTCAACTTCGCGGAACATACGTTTATTGGAGGTGAAAATTCAATTGAAACTCGGCTCTTCAACTTCATTGAGGATCTGGGATTATACGAAAATGTGAAATCGGCAACTCGTTGGAGGAACAGTCAGGCACCGTCACGCATAGACTGTGTATTTACAAACGAAGAATTCGTAGTTGAAAACCTCTCAATTTTGGCTCTTCTGGGTAAAAGTGATCATGCTGTTATAGCCTTCAGTTTCGTCAGCAACAACAGGCGCTGGAACTTCAAACGGTTGAATGTGTCTGCTCTACGGGACTATCTGCAACAGGTGGATGCTCCAAAAGGATGAGGACACTCTAGAGCGTATCCAATGACGAGCCACGAACTCAGCTCGAGGACTCAAATTTAAACCTTACGATGAGCGCCTTCAATCACTCGACCTTTAATCATTAGAGCATAGGCGTCTTAGATGTGACCATCTAGTGGCTCACAGTATCCTTAACACTTCCGGATATCCTCTTAAACACCTACTTAAGCGTAGTTCCAATACTAACCTGAGGGGTAAAACCCAGAAATTGGAGATATAACATAGTAGAATGGACTGTAGGCACGACTCCTACTCTTTAAGAGCTGCCGGCTGGGCTAGTGCAAGCGACTTCGCAGGAGTCCTTTAAATGGCGACTTGATCTATTCTTAAGGACTAAGGATAGTATCTTACTATGATTTACCAATTTCTTTTTTCTCTTTTATCGTCAATATACCTAGGTTCCTGCCTGGAGGTATTGGTGATCCCCTGCTACTAGACACGGAAGCCTGTTAAGCGAAAGTTTCTTCTATTCGGTCCACAACCAGTTGAACCATTTGAATACAAATCAATACACAGGAGTGAAAAGTAGTGAAAGTATTAAAAGAATTACAAACGAACTAAGTTTTCGTTGAGAACCCTGACATTTTGCCAGAAATGGTAACAAAAATTCCTCTTTTAATGATTCTGTTTTCTACATGACATCACCCTTTGTCTGCGTGATGTTCGCTTCTTTTTTGGTCCGTTAGCCTTTTAAGTGTTTGAAGGTACTGTTTATGTTGCTATCGATACCGTTTACGATTAACGTTATTTGTTGTAATCTATAACGCCAAATAACATAACACAAACACCTGATAACTAACACAGAAAGAAGACAAACTACAGAAAATCATAACTTCTAAAGTAGAATAGACAGTATAAATCGACAAAACAGCATATACGTAGTAGCAAAACATGACTCAAGCATACAGAAATTTAGCAGTGCTGGAAATTAACCTACATTCTTTTAACCACCAGCTCAGTCAAAAGGCTAAACTGATGATACGAGGAGTAGCTCACTTCCTGTAAATGTTCTTTAACATTAGGGAGGGTTGACATGATGAACAACTGTTCAATATAAACCCTTCATTGGGATATTGATAACTATTGTATTTTCCGTAGCTTTGCTGGCGGTTATTCGATTGGGCGTCTTTCGTATCGAGGATGACGATATTATGATGAACTCAGTGCACGGAATACTTCTGAGCTAGATGCAAGTTGCTACATGCCAAGTGTTTTTCGAAAAGCTTTTTAACTGTCAGTACGAGCCGTACTCTACTATAAAATCACAATGAATTCCAACAAGGAATTTTCGAATAACTTCGGAACTTATATCTCTAAAGTTAAGAAGGATATTTTACAAATCGTTAATAAAAAGAATTCTGTGGGTAGTGTCTCGAGGAACGATTGTCGTAATCTGAAGTCTCAGTTCACCGATGTGTCGGAAAATTTGGCTTACGATTATAAGTATATCTCTTGATATCTAATTTCTATATGGAAAAGATAGATTGAAAGGACGAGGCGGAGGATGTCTTATCTACGTTCACTCTAGCCTCAACTCACTACTATGTGATATGTTTGAACTAAACAAACTGAAGGATTCGATGTGGATTATGTTAAAGCCGTCGAATCCCGTTACCTTACTGTTCGGCTGTGTTTACCGTCAACCTAACGCATCGATAGATGACATAGCAGTACTTTCGGAGGTATTCACACTAGCATCATCCCTTCGATTCACAGGGAAGCTTATTTGTGGCGACTTCAACATGCCCAAAGATTCTTGGTTCCCAGTCAAAGCGCCGAAACCTTATGAATCATTTATTGAATGTCTAGACCTTTGAAAATGGACTGAGTATGCTGATAGCCCTACCAGACATCAAAATATCTTGGACTTAGTCATTACCAGTGGCCTCACCCCCAATTCTGTGTATATTGGAAAAACGTTTTCAGTTAGTGATCATAATATTGTCATATGCAGCCTTAATATTAAACTGGCTGTTATGCCGCTATAAAATATCATAGGAAACCATTTTGTTGAAAATTCGACACTGTCGTATAATATATACAGGCATGTTTGCCGGGTTACTTTTTACGTCGAGCTTCCGTGTGCAAGTACGACTGTATTTTCACATGGATTATTATTTAGGTTTTTACTTTTCAGGATGAATGAAAGAGATGGAAAACCGACGTTCTACTGTCATGTTGATGACTTTCTTGGATGGCTTCCCTCCATCTTCAAGGTGTTACTGGAAGAGCGTTTCCCAATTTCGAACATTGATGACATCTTCGTTAGTATTTCAGATACGTTCACATGACATGTGACCACGGATATCTACATATTCCGAAGACGCTTTAAGTCCAGGTTCTTTTGTGGACACAGATGTATGGTGGCTGATTCCTATGTGAAGGTCATACTCACCTCATGCTACTCATCTTACCTACTCGGCTTCATTGTATGACAGCTGTACATCGTACTTGCTGCCGATACGGCGGTATCGCGAATGAATATCAGCTTTTGTTATTAATAATCACTTCAGTGCAATTTATTGTGTTAGACGTAGTCCAGTGTATATGCTAAAACAATGCTTACTGACATATTTTATAATGTATTTTTAAACGCGTATCTAGAAACACGAACAAAGTCGTGCGGAGTTGGATAACACTATTTCCTTGATCCATTAAAAGTAGAAATTATCATTTACAAACACGATTTCCCAGCTTATCAGTGTGACTTTTCTGACACATACAAAACTTTCCTGGGAAAAGGGAGCTCATGCAATTTCTTAAACAGCACATTAATTAGAAAATCACAAAATAAATAATAACTAAGTGTCACATAACTTAGGCTGATCAGACGACATAGTAGTACACCAAATAACGACTACTACTAAGCTAATGGAAAATATTGACGACATTGAGAAGCTAAAATAAACATAACCAAAGATTACTTGCTCACTCTTGTTATCTCTTGTGAAGAGGCATAGGGTACTCAACAACATTCTCTATTCTTAAATTATTTTCACCTGCTATTCATATCTGCTTCCAATTCCCGACGCAGTGTGCTCCTTGGCATCTCTATTTTCTGTTTCCCTTCGGGATTCCAAGTTAGCGCTTGCCTCATAATGCAGTTTGGTGATTTTCTCAATGTCCTATCCACTTTCAACGTCTTTTCCCAATTTTTTCTTCAGGTGGAAGCTGGTTTCTTCTCCCTCACAATAGGCCGTTGCTGATGGTATCTGGCCAAAAAACATCCAGTATCGTAAGTAGAAAACTGTTCATAAGTACCTGTATAGTTTGATGATGGTTGTCGTAGTTCTCCAAGTTTCAGCTCCATGCAGTAGGACTGTCCTGAACTTCGCATTCAATATTCTGACTTTGATATTGGTTGACAGTTGTTTTGAGTCCCATATGTTCTTCAATCGTAAGAATGCTGTCATTGCTTTACCAATCCTCACCATTACATCTGCATCAAATCCTCCTTGTTCATCGATGATGCTTGTACGTGGAAGATTCCACCCCTTCTAGAGTTTCTCCATCAAGCATGATTGGGTTGGTGTTCTCTGTGTTGTATTTGAGGATCTTGCTTTTTCCATTGTGTATGTTGATAACTGCTGATACAGAGGCTACTGCTACACTGGTTGTTTTGACATGCTTTTGTTGATATGTATGAAATATAAGAGCTAATTCACCTATGAAGTTCAAATCTAATTGATTCCGACCTGTCCATTGTATTCCGCGCTTCTCGTCAGCTTTTGAGGTCCTCACGATTCAGTCAACCAAAAGAAGGGAGAGAAAGCGTTATAGGAAACAGCCTTCTCTGACTCTGGTCTTTACTACAATGCATCCGTTAGCGGCATTACGTTTCTTACATGATCAACATTTCACATGGAGCTGTAGGCTCTGACATTATGCATCCCAAGGTTCAATGATTTTCACAATACTAAGCTTTTTTGTCTAATATCAGCATAGAAACGTTTGACATTTCAGTCATCACATAAGAGAATAATTTTGCCTGCTTCTTGAACACTTTGAACACACGTCCGACTCCTATATGACAAACACACAAACAACTATTCTCGTCCTTTCTTATTCTTGCACCCTTTTTCAGCCCCCTTGAGACATGCCACTGAAAACAGATATGGAAAGTAAGACTTCGTCCTGCACCATCATTGGAGCCTCACGTATTCAAAAAGGATATAAGTTTGCGATTTCTAGAAGCTCCCAACTTCAATGGATCTATTTTCGACCATCAGTTGTACGTCGCAACGCAAACTTAATAAAGCGCGCGTGCGTATTTTGTCGCACCTCAACATTCAGTCTCATTAATAATATATCAAGCTTCGGAATTTGGCAGTGCTAATAAATATAGCGTTCATTAATACGAGTGTTGGCAAGATAGTACTGAGTCGACAAAGTGATTGAAGTGTGATTGTGTGTTCATATTATAATATTTTTACGAATGCATATACGAAAAAACTTAGTCACTATTTTATAGAGGTGTGAGACTTCAAATGCGTCTGTTAACTGTGTTCCATGCATGACATTGAAGATGTGGCACTCCTCAGCTAGAAGCATAAGATGGTCCCGAATTTGGGGCTTCGAAACTAATTCCAGAAACATTGTGCTAATGTATGTCAAGAACGAAGATAGTCTTAAGTACATTATCAACTTTACACCACTTTTAACTGTGTGAGAACAAAAAGACTTACAATTAACAGTGAGTTTTAACTAAAAGCCAACTTCACATTGCAATTGCAACGAACGCCAAAGGTTTTCGAGAGTTATGGTTACTCCGTCGAGCACTAAAATGTTTTGGAGAGATGTTTCAAACTATGTATCCTATCCATGTAAAACAAAACCTGATGCACGGAATACCAGCAGCTGTTTCGTGTACTAATAATGATTATGACACAATTGAGTGTACAGCGTTTGGTAATAAAGTCAGTGATGGGTCCCTTTAAAATTTATGAATAGTAAAACATGTTCCTGCCAGGAGGTATTGGTAATCTATTGCCCGTTGAGCGAAAGCTTATTCTATTCTGTCCACAACCATTTGAACCGTAGAACGCAAAATGGGCTTGTATTGGCGTCGCATAAACCCGTTCTTGTGCTATACACATTGTTTTGATGCATAAATTACTGTTGTCCTTAATATGGAAAGAATATCGTTTGTCCGCTGTTAGGATAGTTTTGCTGGCACATACTTCGTATTTTAGGTTTATAAGCTCAATTATCCATATCAAACTACTTTAGGTAATACTATAATTACGACACCCGTTTAAATTAGTATGCCTGTTGTCAGACCAGTGAAAGCTGAAACTGATACTTTTAGAAGTTGCACGACAACAAATGCTATCATTGTCCTGAACAGATTTTCTCTACGATTTTGGTAAAAGTTCAGACCACAGATTTGTTACGTTAGAAATGGGTCCATTAAGGTTACAAGAAGATAAACTACAACAGTTGAAAGGCAGAGTATCGAATACATCCTCTCAATTTCGTAATCAACACCCCCGCCCCGAGAAGGCAGTGAGTAGGACTTCCCCGACAGTGGCTGTATACGCCTGGCCATGTGAGAGCATTTTGAGAGGGAGAGCTGACTCTCCTCACCCTCGGCCGAAACAGGGAGTTTGGGGACAGAGGTGCTGATAGCATTGGTAAAGTTAACTGGATGGCCATTTCATTTGTTCAAACCTACGTTATTAGTTGAGGACCTTAGAGCGAAATATTTTAACTACGTGGACCTCTATCAACCCGATACAGCCAACAATAGGTGACAAGTAAAATGGATAGTTTCTAATTAACTTTAAAAGCAGCTATCCCAGAAATAATTCATCCCGAGACAAACCGATATTACTTTCGAACACAGGACAGACAAAATGGTTATCCAATTAAGATCGCTTGTATACGGTAGATAGAATGTGTTCAATTCAAGACTGATTTACTTATTTATGTCTCTAAAATGTAGACTGTCGAATAATAGTCGCACAAATGATACGAGGCAGAACAGCTAGTAAGAATCACCAATGATTACAAACACACCTTATTCCGTCTGTAGTTAGAGGTTTCAGCGATATTTGTTGATAAAATACTCTTACGTACACAGTCTGGAGCAACATGAAAAACTTTCTCTTGATGTGATGCAGGTGATGAGCCGTCTTGTTTCTTCAGTATATGCTCTTAACTGTTTCCATTATCGCTTTTTACAACCAAAAAGAAACAGAATCAAGTTATAACCGTGTTATTGCAGAAGAAAATAGCACAACTAAAATATCACCACATATATGGCATCAGAAGAAAAGAGAATGAGAAACATCAATAAGAGAAAGTAAGACGTTTTATGGGTCACATTATCGTTTCTAGAGAACTTTTTTAACTGCCAATAAAGTGAGAAGTACATGATTTTCGGCTCAGCTGGGCTTAGGCAAGGATGCTATCTAAAACGAGCAAATTATACTTCGATGAGCTTTGACCTCTAAATGAAAAGAACTTCAAAGTCATTAAAATGGGCGAAAATATTAATTGGAAAGATATTGTTTATTTATTCATGTCTACATTCAATATGTCAATAAGATCAAACTTTACTAAATCAACAACCTTACACGTGAAGTAACGATTTAGTTGTGCAGGTATTTAGCCTGACTGTCATTCAAAAAATCATGTATGATAGCATGAATGTTCAGAAATTTCACAGCTTTTATTGCCTTACAATCTAACAACTTTACATTTCGTTTTAAACTACTTACAAGTAGTTCGTGTTCTATCATAAATCGAACTTTATGTGGCTGCCGAGTCATGATATGCATTGAGTTGGTGATAGCAGGCCACTGAAATACTTTATAATGTTACTGACAGAATAAAAATATGGATGACAACATGAATTCTCTATCTCCTTAATATTTGCTTGATATAACTTTTCACCAAACGGACAGCAACTTGTAATCTGTTTGTCACCTGTAATTATGCGAAAAATGAAATGAGAAGGCAAACAACATAATAACTCACTTGAATATCAGCCATTCCAGATAAGAACAACAAGAGATCACCTCGTTCAGTAGCGGGATATGTTACTTCAATTCGTCTTAGTAGACGAGTATACGGCGCAGGATCAATTCTGTCATTTGTGTTGGCTTGGTGTTTGGACAGCGTTAAACGTAACTAGTTGGTATGTAAGGTCTGCTGACATCCAAGAAATAACCCATGACTTCTATCACTATTATACCTAAATTTCTGACTCTTGTTCGCCTACAACATGAGCAGCCGATAAATCTACCAATCCCAAAAGACAAAATAACCGAAATTCCAAGAATAAAAAGTTTACGCTGACAAATACCAAAAATTTGTTGGATAAAATAATCTAAACTATGAATTACATATAAACATATACGGATATACCCAGCCAAATTAATGCGTAAAATAACATGTATTTAGTCCACTTTTGTTTCTAATATATACAAACAATATATGTAACACCATAACATTTGAGAGGCCATGCTCAGACACTGATGATCTCGAAACGGCATACAGCTTTAAGCCTGAAGTTCTAAGTGAAAGTGTATCCCAGATTCAAAGCGACCTCAATAACGTAACCATGCGGAGCCTAAAATTTAAAGAAAATGCGCTCTTTATTATTTCTAAAACTAGACGGTTAACCGGTTTCATAATGAAATTTTCTCCACAACAAAGGCTAAGCCTACCCTTTACAGAATATGTATACTACCCTCCGTTAAATACTGCTCTATTATCTTCCCAAACATGAACGCCACAGACAAGATAAGAATAGATGTCCAAAGACGCTTCACACGCTGACTGCCAGGGTGTGACTTTACTCTCGATTATACAAATAGATGTAAGCACCTCTCCTTAGAACCCTTATGATACTGCCGGCTATGGAACAGTCTAATATTTCCCACAAAGCAATGTATGGACTCTCCTTTCTGATTTGCCCAACCATGATCCATGACCTTATCAACAGACTCAGAGACAATGCATATACGCTGATTACCGTAAGACACTAGAAACTAATGCATCGTAAGTTTTCTTACAGTGCTGTATAGTTTATTATGGGGCAGGTTGCCAATACTTCTCCGTAACCGCGACACTAGAGATCATCATTAACTATTCCCTGAACTTCTGCACACCAATGAGGCAATTATGGACCGCCTAATGTCTTGACCGATCATGAATATAACGGACCCTTTTTGTCATTATTATGAATATGAAAAAATGATAGAACAAATGGTCTACTAACTCCCACTATTTATTGATTATTAGTCATGTCCTTATGCTCCTACTCCTCACTGTCAGATTCCGAATCTCTCTAATGGTTAAAACTGAATTCCTCTCCCAAAGTGACATGTCTGTTATTTTGTATGATGGGTAGACAGATAACTCACTAATTTCACGAACGCTAATCAACTATGGCCAATCATAAGACGCTCATTATGTCCTAAATTCTTGTAAGTCGCTCATTGTTTGTTTCTTACTCTGAAATCAACAATCCTAAACTCTTGCATATTCTATGGTTTGTAATATGACCTTAACAGCTCTAAACCACATAATATCTGACTAATACCTTATAACTTATGCCGTTAGTTATCTCCATAGTAGTATGATATACTATGTCTAACCCACAATACAAAAGCTTCACTTATTTGATTTTCTTACCACATGGACTCAGTAGAGACAATGTATTCCAACAAGACGTGGAACGAAGAGCGTAGATTAAAGCAATATTCATATATACCACAGACGTAAGGGAGCCTAATATCACAAAATGAGGGTGAGTTACTGACCAGCAAGCATTGATAGTGAAAGCGACGACTTCAACCCACCCGTGTTTGTGGGGCAGAACATTTTGTATTTATCTATGATTAAGCATAAGTCAATCAATCTGTGATATAGATTGTCGTCCTACGCTCACTCCTGAGACTCATGTTTCCAATTTCATACAGGATTGGCTATTCTACTAAGACAACCTATAACATGCTAACTCGGACTTTTACGCTAAGATTGTGTGGCTGGCATCGGATGAACAAAAAAAAGAAAGAAAGGAAAGAAAAAATCAGACAATAAAAGATATAGTTATTATTATTCTTAACGCTTCACCCTCTATATGCATACTCCGTTCTAATAAACCGCTTTCCTTGCACAAACCTTGACTTCCCTTCCTTCATGTGAGCTTACTCCAACTTGTTAAACATCACAATTAATAGTACGGAGATAACTTCAATCGCCTTATGTCTGTAGGGTGGAACATGTTAAATTACGGCTCTTAATGGTCAAGTGGGACATTATGAACCAACGGTATTGATGCTAATTCATTATACAAAATACCTCTTTAAATAGTGTTTATAACGTCAAATCGGTTTCACTGTATACTGAATACTGCTGTTACAAGCAGAACTAAGCAATTCACTGAAAATGAAGCCTGCTTGTGATCCTATATAAACTGTTTGATTGGCGATTAAATGATTCTCCACGGTTATTTGTGTTGTTGCCCAAAATTAGAACACTTCCATGAAAAGCATACGCCCACATTATTTTACGTGGAATCCAAAATCAAAGGGGATACTGACCATGTCGCCTATTCCTTTGGTTAATAATGCGGAAATATTGATTAAATCTACTGAATATATAACATTTTAAACAATACCTTCGATCAGTTTCAGCCGTTATCAATCTACTGAAGTACGTCCTTAATATTTTGTCGTGATTCTAAAAATAGTTTTATGTAAATCACAATCGCTGTAACTTCTTACAGAGAGCTCAAAATACGTGAAATGTACACAAAATAATATTTCACGTACAGCCGCGCTTTCCGGTCGTGAGCAGTCCATAACATATGTTTGTGCTCGCGTACTGGTTCCGATGATTTCTTTCAATTTGTCCAGAATCCAAGTTACATCAGCACGCATTTCCTCTCGCGTCCAAGCAAACATTAAAGGACGCTCTTGACCAAAATTATTCGTCACAACCAACTGGAATAATGAATATCTTGAAAGTGCTATAAAACAAAAAGCATAGATACTTTTTATTATTTGTATTGTAAGTAGAATCAATACAAAAGCTTCAGGATATTTGTTATATAGTTCTATCTAATCACAAGAACTGAAGCATATTTTGCTGACACTTTCTGAATGGTTTTTCAATTTACCATTCTGTCGCAACATATCAATAACTTTCTTCCGCGCAAAACAATCTGAAATAAACTTCCAAACACATGCTTGTGGAGAGTTGAGATTTCAAAGTCTTTACATCACCAGCAGTGACCTGCTTACCAGTTCTTCCCTTGTTACTTTCTATTAATAATCTGTTCATTGCGAACGCAATATAACGGGCTTTAAATTTTCTTTCTCCTCAGATGGCAATCATCTAGTCCATGGATCACAAACCATCCATGAAATACTACATGGATGATTGTGAACCATCTTGTAGGATTTGATAACAAATCTTTGCTCCTCCATTCTTACACGGCACTTTGATTGGCAATTAATACACTTAAACCTTCAACGTCAGATATTACTTAAATCTCTCACGGTTTTTGATGCACTTTTGAACCTTCAGATTTACACTTATGACCGAATGTACAGTGAAACGTAACAAACAGGTATTTAAACCTGATATCCTGCAGCAACTTGCTTTCTGTGTGGATGTAATGAGTATGGGCAGTCTGAGAAGAGATAAAATTGTTCTTCCATACTTTTTGGAACCCTTTTAGCGCGCTATCAAAGTCATCCCAGCTTGCGAAACGCTTGTTCAGTATCATACTTTGAAAAGCATCGCTTAGGTCGACTGAAATGTAACTTGAGCATGAAGCACTACAAACAGCAATCGTTAATTATAAAATCGTTTTTCCTTGAAACAATAACCGAAGAAAGTACCAAAAATATTTAAAATTTATCGGTGACTTGACATTTTGGGATCACTAATCAAGTTACGAAGCAACGATAGAGCAAACGGGTATACTAAAAATCAGAGAACGCTGCATTGATGCATTTGGGCAGCACTTTAGGGGTATCGTCTACTGATGGATGTTGCAATTATTGAAGGTCAAACCGTCGCAAGATGATTGGTGCGTCACATCGACAATTAGTGAAGTTTTTCAGAGGCGATCAAATCAAGACATTTTTAGATTTGGATTGAGTTCAGCCACACCATGTCTGATAACGTCCATCCTTCAAGTAACGAAGACGATGCTATCGTGATGATGCATGATATAGGACGGATCTTCAATGATATTATGTTATCTCGAAGATTTAAAAATTGGGACAATTTTGAGACCTGTTTGAAACAAGTCCATAAGGTAATATGACTTCTGTGGTTAATAATTACTTTTGTAGTAGACGCATACTAAGTACGTTATGTCAGTATGTAAAAAAAACAGTGGTGACCCAACTCTAAAGTATTTTTTCGTAAGATATGTCTGTACATACGGACGTAAACGCAGTCCGTCAGAGTCATGCTTGCGTTCAGGGTGTAGTTGATGATAGTGATCATCGTTTTTTCCCAGAGCATACAAATTCTAACTCACCCCTACAACCCAGACAAAGAAGACGTCGGTCATCTACTTATGGTTTACCTCAAATTAATTTATCCGTCAGATCGAAATATTGCCACTGTCAATCTGGATTTTGGGTCCGTGCAGTAAATGGTGAGCTGAAAATCACCTCTATCAAGACCGTGCACAACCATCCTTGCACAGAAGGATATATTTCTGTAGATCCTTCAAGATGAAAGTTGACTTCAAGTGAACGCCTATATTTAGGAACATTTCTATTGAGTAATACGTCATTTCGTTTGCGTTCATATGACGCTGTAAAAGATCCTCAACGTTTTTCAATTCTTGAGGTAAGAAATATAGTGAAATGTATCGTTAATTCCAGGTTCCAATGTCATTTCGAACTCTTTTAAACGAGTTCACATCTTTTGCAGCTAAAATTGTAGCTGTAAATTATAGACGTGTTAGGACAGTGAGACACGAATGTATATCAGGAAAATACATCCAGTTCTACGACAAGGGTATGATGTATGTTGTTGATACTTCACGTGCACAATGTGCATGTGAGCGTTTCAATGACTACATGCTGTCCAGTGATCATATTCTGTATGCACATTCTAAAGATCTAATAAGTGGAGGTAAGTGTGTGTTCCTTTGTCCCTATAAAAACTGTAGACTTATTTAGACATAGCAGCCGGTGGACAAAGAAATACATAGTGGACTTGGTTCTTCGTGCGCTGGACAAAATGTCGATCTTTACTGGAAGTGCTGATCTTCAAGAGAAGTTCACTAACAACTACCCTTGGCAAGCAAACTCATCCGTTCATGTCTCGAAGCATCGGAAGACATATGAGCACAAGTGATGAGTTCAACCGGTGCCAATGACGAAGCTACATCGTCAGAATCCATTGTTAACACTGACCATAGCTATGCTTCTTGATGACAAGAAGTTCTAATATTGTAATCTTTTTAGTTTTACACAAATTCATTTAGGTGGCCATTAACTCATTCTGACAGCGTTACGGTAGGGAGAGTGTACTGTGAAGTCTTATGTGGCTGTGAGTCAGGGATGTTGTTTCGCGTTCTTGCGTAATAATTAACAGTTTGGCGCACACATGATTAGTCATACAGACAGTTTACCAAATACTGCAACCCTGAATATGGTGTACTATACTACAAGGTGGAATTTCGACCTATCACGATAGATAAGTACTTTCGTAAGTAAAAGACCGGTGCTTTATAAATGAGAACGTTTATTTAAGTTTAAATCCAGAACAAATGATCCACTAATAAATAACTTCCAATTCTTAGGAATTGCTCCAGTTAAGTCTGTGGACACTTGTGAAGCCAGCTGGAAATAAGATAGACAGGAAATAATTATTGCAGTATAAATGTTAACCAAAAACTAGTATAGAAACAGAAACCGGTATTCAATTACAGATCGATAATGCATTTAACATACCCTTTCTTTGGATAGTCAGTCACGTTTATTTGCTTTATCTCTTGCGTTGCTCAAGAAAGCCTGGGTCGCAAAATACATGGCTTTTATTATTTATTTCTTTAGACAGGTTACACTTCGGAAACTTAGACAATGAACCCATAAAAAGACTACTACGTGAACTTACTTTGAATCGTCCTGTGAAATCTGCACTTTTTAATGCCTATTTTAATTTAGTCCCACGTAAGGTATAAGTAATTGTCATTTACGGCATCAGCACATAAGCTAGTCAAGCCTTGGTTGATTTTCGAATATCATTATATAAGATCTCAGACAATCTGGTCACCTGAGATCAAGATATCATAAGTACCGAATCGTACTTTCTAACGCTTTCTCGAAAACGCTTTATAATAGTACTAAAGGAGGGAGGTTGGCGTTACTGATCAGCAAACATGATGGCGGGGAGATAGCTTCAATCCACCCATGTCTGTAGGGCAGAACATTTTGTTAAATTACGGCTCATTATGGTCTGGTGGAATGTCAGGAACTAATGATATTGATGCTGATTTATCATGCAAAATGCTTCATTAAATCGTTTTTAGAACGTTGAATTGGTTTCATTTCCTACCAAGGAATCCTATTACAAGCAAACTCGTCAAATCGATAGAAAAAAAGAAGCCTACTCAAGACCCTATAAAATCTAAAAAAGGCTCCAATGGCGTCGACAAAAAAGGGAGACAGCCATTTGTGTGTCGTAACACTGTTTTTAGCACTATATTTTACAACTATACATATTCCCATACTCTCAGTTCCTTTCTGAACCCCCTCCATTTGTCAGTTGTTTATCCACTCATACCTTGTCTACACTTATTTTCTTTAATTTATTAGAATGCTCCTGCTTAATAAATAGTTTCATAAAACAGAATGAGACCGAGTAGTCATACTTTAACTATTTCTTCATGAACATTGTCTGCTCTGCTTCTCGTCCTTTTTTGTTTTCCTTTTTCTTGCACCATTTTTCAGCCCCCTTGAGATACGGAACGGGTGACCTCGTCCTTCACCATCCTTAAAGCCTCAAATATTCCAGTGGGGTATAAGATTGCGATTTCTAGAAGCCCCAAACTTCCCACGAATCTATTATTGACAATCAGTTGCACGTCGCAACGCAACTTTCATGAAGCGCTCTAACTGTGATACTGACTAAAAACATATACATTCATATCTCATAAATTATCGACTCAGCTGAGTAATTTACTACAGTTGGAAGTTGTATCATTTGTGATAATTTGATCTTGCCTGCAAACTGGCATGCCTCGTGTAACAGACTGTTATTTGAGAATAAATTATTATTATTTCTGCTATTAGCTATCTTTGCAAGAATACCGGCAGCCTAAGCATTGGAACTTTGTACAAGAGGTAGTAAAGCTATCTGAGCTTAGTCTCCGATAAAATCTCCACATAATTGTATCTCTTTCGCATGATTATGATTTATTTCCTGCAATATGATGATTTAGTGGCTTATATATTTTACTGTAGAAGGTGATGTTAACATCTTGGTATGTGTTATGACCATCTACAGCATATACATATTATTTACGACCCTAAGGACAGCTAATATTTCCACTAATAGTCTATTTCTGCCATAAAAGTCTGGCAAACAGGTAAAAATCAGCCAAAATTGTAATAAAAAAGGGGAAAACGATAAATCTTATCATGGTTTCGCTACCTGTGGCGCAGATTTAGTAGCCCTGACGACAATACAATTTTTATGACGATATATGCTTGAATCATGTTATTTCATTTAAAAACAAATGATTTGTCTGCCCTCAGTGTACATTTAAGTAGAAATAGTTGCTAGCCCGCGACACGAATACGAAAAAATTATTATAGCAGCACCTGAATAACAAAATTTCAAGGACATTGACATACTATGTACCGCCAAAAATGGAAAAACCCCTTTTCACCTAATTGTGAAAATGGAAAATAAACTTTCAAATTATTTTATA
The DNA here is from genome assembly GCA_946903255.1 of Schistosoma spindalis. Taxonomy (NCBI): domain Eukaryota; kingdom Metazoa; phylum Platyhelminthes; class Trematoda; order Strigeidida; family Schistosomatidae; genus Schistosoma; species Schistosoma spindalis. The sequence goes on from OX336424.1 coordinate 22,986,741, forward strand.
ATCAATTTCGAATTTTTGCTGTGCACAAAGCAGAAATGAAAAAGTAGCACAAAAATGTGTCGCGATACCCCTGGAGCGTTGCCATGCATTTGACAGTTATTTTGTGCTTTTTAATGCATCGAAATACGACCTAAATAGGGAAAAACCTAATACCTATGCAATCCTATAAACCCACGGCAACTGAAATACGTAATGACGGTCTGTTGTAAGGCCGTTCAAGGTCGTTGGCGCGAAGCGTTTCTGGAGTTTTTCCTAGGCATTGTATCATTTGCATAATGATTCACACCCGCGTTCATCTTACATCAAACTCTGTGAGCTGTTGTCTTTTGTTCAAGAATCCAATATTTTAGTATGATTTTACAGTATATAAATATAAAAATGAAGGGTGTATCCACTTGTTTTTAATTGTTTATCGTTGATTATGGTCAGCAATTTCTCTCAGCTCGTATTTTATTGTATTAGTAGAAATCTCCGAGCACGAATGAAATGCAACCAACTAGGAACAAGAACACACCTTTGAGTTAGTGATGTCAGACTCATTCATGAATGAGTTTGCGCGCAGAAACTACATAAGTATTTCATATCGTATTGTGTAAATAACATATAGATTCATATCTGTCACAAATTTCATGATAGCCCATAAAGACATATGTTCTACTGTGAAAATGTTCTGTCAGCATTTTTGTGCCTGAGTTACAATAACCGCGTTACTTGTTCAGTGAAATTGTCTTGTATCTCACTCTCTCAAATCGTATCATCGACATCAATCTTTTCTGATACCACTAATAGTCTTACTTTCTTTGCAACGCCGGGGCCTCCTTTAATGACTATCTCACCGTGCTAATCGGTATGGCAACATGGAACGGTGTACATGTATCAGGCCCTACCTTGCAACCGAATTTTATCTCATGCTTTCGCACTTTTTAAGCTGTAAGGTATGCAGGCGCAAACAGATTAAGATGGTGACTGCTGATTTGGTGTTCACTGTAGTGATGAACACGTTTGACTTAGCTAGTCGATAGCAGTGGTTTCCCTAAAATGTTAATGTAAGTATTGAGATTGTATTGTCCGTATCCCACTTAACAGCATGCAACCAATGTCTAGTTACCTCACCTTTGATGTAATTTGCACAACACAATTATCTTTTCACGTTCAAATCTGTCTTCAAACCCTTGCAAGTGCTCTTAACAGATTTCAATAGAATTGTATTCCCAATTGTAACATGGTCTGCGTCATAAGTTTCATTTGTAATGATTTTGTCTCCGTAGATCTTAAATATATTGTTTTAATACCGTATATGACTCATTTACTACCAGCAATTTGCGTTGAATGTGCAATTCAAGTAGTGAAATAGAGGATTAATGTTTCTTTCTAAGATTAGGAATTATTGTTATTACCAGTAAAGCCTGTTATGAACAATAACTTTTTTCATGTTGGACAATGCATTATGGTGAAGCTGTTGAGTAATCGGCTAAAAGATTTGTGGTCTCAACCTCGTTGGGCGGTATAGTACATCGTTACGGTGGATTAGTTCTAATCCATTAGTGGGATTCGCCTAGTATTTTGAGAGCAGCCGATAACGTTTGGTTCTCTAATGTCTTTACGTATTTTCAAGTCATCAGTATACATTGGTGTCTTGAAGATAAATAAAACTCAGGATTACTGACAGTAATTGCGAATAATATGTGGTTATGCATCAAATAATGGGGAGATTTCATCAAAGATTGTAAGTCGTTGAGTGTTAACGGCTGCGAAATTGACGTTTGCTTGTGATAAGTTCATAGTTGCACCAACATGTGCCCTTTATATTTACTTATTTGAACACATGAATATTGGTACAAGAGGGAACCAAATATATATGCGCCACACAGAACAATGAGAATGGGAAGAGAAAAAAAGAAGGTAAAGAGCGTGAGAGAAAAAAGAAGAACAAAAACGACCAGATTAGTGTAAGGTAGTGTAATGATTATAATAATAATACTCGGGAAAACGGAAATATACAACCAGAAGAAATCTGTGAGTTAAGGAGAGACAACCACTTCTTATGAAGAAAGTAAAAGAAGGTTACAGTAGGATTGACACTGGCTTCTATTCTGAGCCATATCTGATAAAGTCTATAGCCATTGTGTCGCACCATCTCTAGGACCCAACCAGGGAGTCGTGAAGGAACAACACAAGCCAGCCCTTTGCAGGTTTCCTTCATACCACGACACCATGCCATACACTGACCAACTCTCCGCTGTTTCCAATTATACCTAGCGTCGGTAAACAATGCACGACGTTGAATTCTTTGTGACGACATTCATAGAACATGTCCAAGCCACAGAAGTCGGGGTTTCAAGATGGTGACACCAATTGGATTGTCGTCTCTGTGCCCGAACACAAGATGCCAAACCTCTGTATTACTAACAAACGTAGAATGAAACTGCTCTCACCGACGCGTTATAAATCCGACCTTTTACAACCAGACTAACATTACGATGGCGCCAAAGATGGCTCAGATTAGCGTCAGCCGCTCTGGTTTCACTATACGTGCATCGATCTTATCACTCACTCCACCAACAGCACTTATGCAGCTACCTAGATACACGAACTTCTCGACTACTTCTATCTGCTCACCATCCAGAGTGAGTCCAGAATTAGAATCCTGCCAGTCTTGTAGAAGAACTTTGCACTTCGAAGGTGCGAAAAACACACCGTACCTACAGACACTGATTGCCAACTGATTAAGTGCGGATCGCATGGCTTGGGCATTCTCGCACAGTAAGACAATATCATCCGCATACTAAAGGTCGAGAAGTCTTTTTTCAGGCAACAGATCCACACAGCTATTACTTACATCCATCAGAGCTGTTCTCAAAATGTCATCAATGGCAAAGTTGAAGAGGAATGGTGAGATTGGGCAATCCTGACTAACACCACTGCTTGAATGGAACAATGGAGAGAGGTGGTTGTATGCCCTCATTCTGTTTGAGGTGTTTGTATATAGGGCTTTCAGTGTCTGAGTAAGCTTCTCAGGCACACCCTTCTTCAACAGACAATTCTAGAGAACAGTCCTGTCCAACGAATCGAAGGCAGCCCTGATGTTAAGAAACCCTACGATTGTTGGCCTTTGACAGGTATGACGGTGTTCTAACATTTGGCGGAGGGTGAAGATCTGATCAATACATCCTCGACCGGAACGAAACCCAGCCTGCTCCTCGGCGAAAGTTAGTGCTAGCCAGAAACAGGTTGTGGTCCGTGCACAGTTGCAGTAGACGGTCCCCTTTATCTGTCCCAATCGGCCACCTAAACGATTCTCTTCTGTGCCTGGACGTTCGACCTGAGCATTCAAGTCTCCGGCTAGTACCACAATATCTGTCAAACACACTTTCTGGAGAAGAACGGATAACTGGTGGTAGAACTCATCCTTGATTGCATCCGGGCTGCAATCTGTCGGGGCATAGGCGGAGATGACGAAAAGACATCGTTTCTCACGCCGATTTCTTCTCACTTTGATGGAACTTTCTAATCTAACAGCGCATAACCGACTGTTCATGGGGATCCAATCGATTAGTGCTGCCTCATCTCTAGCGCTTAGTGCGACACCAAGGTTGAAGACAGCTAGTTTGGATGGTGCACTTAGTTTCAGAAAAACTGCTTCAGTAATCGTATGCAGTGATAACATACAATTTTCAACCAGGAAGACTCGAGAACGTTTAGATAGAGCCGAATATCCACCATCCAATTTCCACCTTCTAATAGGAAGCGTACCCACCAAGTGAAATTAAGAGACAGAAGCAAGGAGGTTTGAAGATATATTTGATAAGCTATCAATATATCGAGGATCGTCTGACCTAATCTGGCTAGCGATTGCAGTAGATGTTAAGCACGGCGTTTCCACACGTGATCTGATGCGGATGCATGACCGAGCGCCCTCAGCTAGACGAGTCCATTAAAACCAATGTGGTCAGCATCAATGTCGAAAACTTACATAGCTATTTATTTTGGGGATTTATTTACCGCTACAGTACATTGGTGTTAACAGAGTGACGGTGAGGTACGTCTGTACCAACAGAATCACCTTTGAACCCGTTCATTTGAAGATGGTTTTGATTCAGCATATAATACACGTTTCCTATCCACTTTCAATTTGTTTACACTTGCTAACCTAATGCTGTTATAGTTCTTCAGTGTATAAGAAACATAACTGTCGTAACTCAAGTCTGTTATATGTTCACTATGATTATGTTTCACAAAAAACAAAGGTTGTGTACCAGTAGTTAATATCATTATCTACTTCGCCAAGATTATCGATAAACGACTCAGTAGTTGAGTACAGGTTTGTATACTACAATGCGGAACTCCTACGACCACTTGTGCTATTAGTGCTTCTGATTCTACCAGTTTTGTTAATCTTGTCTCCCTGAGCTTAAACAATTTTGGAACTTGAACTCCTGTACATTAGTACCAGGTCTATACTTTGCTCATAACTGACCGATTGACCTATGCGAACCACACTTACGAGGTCTGTAGATGTTATTTGGTCAATCATACTTCAGTCAACAAAAAAGTCGATTTATGAGTGATTGGATGATGACCATCTAGAGTACCAATGTAACATACATTCTTAAATTGTAAAAGGTCGACTATAATGAATGACTGAAGTGTCGAAAATAAGTGAATTTTCTGTGGGTAATATACACAGAATCTTGTATGGATTCTTGTATGTGATATGTGCTGGCAATTACAGAAGCTCTATCTGTACGTTTTCAATTGATATGAATCATCTTAATTCCAGTCACATCTTTTCTTCACCTAGATGCATTTACTTTTTCAATATTAGCTGATGCCTTCATCCATTACCGTACGCCGAATTAGGCTTGAAAGAAAATTTTAAAAATCACCAATTTCACACAAGTTTGTGTTTGGAAAATTTCTAATTTGAGAAGTTACATCCGAAATCCTGGTTAGTAATAATGATGATCTGTTATCAACGACTTCGAATTATTCCGTCTCATCGAATCGTTCTCGAAAACCATTTACAAAGAAAGAAAGCCTTGCTATACTGAATTATATTCAAGATAATAACTTACTATCGTAAGTTTCCCTTATTTGAAAGTCATGATAGGCAGCAGTGAGTTCTGCAATCCTTGAAATGTTACTATTATTGAATTGCTTAGTTCTCTTGATGTTAGATATACATAAAGGTATCCCACCTGAGCGCGGATGTGTTTCTCTCCTTAACCGTTTATTTTTGGTTATTTATTTCGTAATCTAGTCCAGCTATGTTTACTTGAATACTTTTTTTGTAAAATTAATATGATATCAAGATGTTTGACTGAAATGTTGCAAAACCAAATTACTTAATACCAATGCGATAGACTGTACAGTAATATTGGTACAAACTATAGGATTCTGCGTAAAAATTAGTTACGTTTAGATTACCCTGATTGACCTCGAGCCACCTTATGTTACAACATATTGTTTGTTATCACCACAACTATGGAATGGACGAAATATCTCCAATTGCTTAAAAAAGCTCTAGATGAGTAATTCTATTGTACTCATATTCATTCAAATAAACTGAAGTGAACACTTTCTCTTAATTGTGCTTTACATCAAGTGCATTTATTAAAATTAAACTAGTAACACTGTTGTTTCTGATCCATATTTATGAATGAGGATAAACTCCACTCTCGTTAGCAATTTTCAATCTGTACCTGGCAACCAACCAAAGTGAAGCAGGGATTATTATTTGCGTTAAGGTCATTCACCATGGAGAGCATGTTTTCTCTGTTGTTCTGCCGGCTCACGTGAAAGATGTAAAGATTTTTACAACGAAACTACAACTCCATCATGCGACGGACGTGTCAAGTATAGTACATTCAGTCATGATAGAAGGTGAATCGCAGTTAAGCAAGTCATGTCTTCAATTAATTCTATTGTATAAATTATTTAAACTATCTACAAGTGAGTGATTAGATAAACGAAAACATGACAATAATTACTGACTACGATACACTCAGACAAATAGACAATGTGAAGTTTACCCCCTGCCATATATAGACAGTAAACGAATAAATCTTCAGAATCTGTAATTTTCTATATTTTGTCCATAATATTAGTACAAATAGTTGTTTGCTACAATAAAGCAGAAAATAAAATGAATGAACAAAGGCTATCATAGATGATAATCTATAGTAATATTTATTAATATCTCAGAAAACCACATTTAAAGTTCACACATTGAGTGTACCTACTTAGTCTAGTATAGAGAAATTAGTCTGAAAATCATTATAAAGTCACTGATTTACTCAACAAAATTTCTTTTTATTTGTTTCGACCAAATTTTATTTTATGATGATGATAGCATTTATGACATATGACAGTAGCAACACTGTAGCAGAGACCCGATAATTAAAAAAACCAGTTGACAAAACTAAATTCAATTATTTAGGAGTTAATTAGTTAATTTCAAAATCTTGGAGTTCTGAGTATGATCTGATGTGTAATAATATTTGATATGTAAGACTACACTTGTTGTTAAGTCAACAAGATTAACGTAATATTCCTGGACTGTAAAATTAATCGGATCGACTAGTTATTTGGTATAATGAGTGTAGTTGAATAATTTAATTTTTATGGTAGATATCCACGACTTTTTATATAGGATTGTTAGTTCAGTTTGTTATAATAACTATTTAGATATAGTGAAGAGACTTTACGAAACTAATGAAGTGAATTCCCATTTTAGTCAGTTGGATATTTCATATCCAATGCCTAACAATGATCTGTGCTAATTTATTGAAAAAGAACGGTCATTACAATAGGCAGTAACTAATCTGAATCGATAATAATACATACATCAAAGTATCCAATCAACTGTTAGTTTGCTTACTTGTGAATATGTCAATTTCAATAATAATAAATACTGTATCTGAAATTTCTCGTCACTGATTTGCTAAAACCGAGTTGGTTATGTTTGTTTATATGTTATGTAAATAAAGCTGTTCGGTAACTAATTCAGTTCATTTTTATGAAGTGAACTTTGGACTTATGTCGATTGTTTTTCCAATCTTACATTTTTTAACTTTATTGTTAACAGTGATCATAGTTTTCAGTTGTAAACATCAGTCACCTATTATAATAGTGAATACATGGCCATTTTCAAATGCGACCGATGCTGGATGGAATATCCTTAGTCCATCGAATTCCAAAGTATGTGGTTCATCAATAGATGCTGTCGTTGCTGCATGTACAAATGCAGAAGATGATCCAAATATTGAAAGTGTCGGTTATGGCTGTTCACCTGATGAAAATGGACACACTTTATTAGACGCAATGGTGATGGATGGTAAAACAATGGAGGTAGGCATTTACCAAAGTATTATATATGATAATCAAGTATATTTACTTTACGAAGTAGATGCAAAAAATGAGCCATCAAAAGACCATTATTCAAACCAACTATTATTAAAATGAACTAACCTTGAAAATGCCCTATAAACTTATATGTATTCGTTAGTATAATTTCTTGACTAAATTCAGTCAGTCAGCAACAACGTAGGGCCAGAAACATATATGCATCGGTCCATGTTTTCACACCTTATTATCACAGAAGATGAACACCGAATTGCAGTCCTAAATAACAATGGGAAGATAAAAGTAAATAACACTAGGGGAATTTTACTTCATCCCATTGCATAAGCAAATGGCTATCAGGACTCATTAGCTAAGTGGATAATGCGATGGCGTTTGAAGTGAACGGTGCTGGGTTAGAGTCCCAGAGTGAACATAAACTCTATGATGCATGTATATCCAGCTGACGAGTCTCAGATAGGACGAAACGCGCGTCCTGGATTCTACTGCTAGCCACTATCCATCTTTATATATAGTAAAAGAAGCATTTACCCAAAATCATAGGAAATTGCTAATTGATGTGGAATTCAGTAAATTTGGTTAATATATAGAATTACAAAATAACATAGTGGTTCGGACTTGAACAAGTCTATGTACATTTATTGATTCGAAGAAGACAAACTACTATCCTTTCATTTATTATGTAATCATGTGAATCTGAATAAAAATGAATAATACACAAAAATTTTACGATCTACTAAATACAAGTTGTATGTTTATACTGTATTATTCCATTGTCTTGGTTCAGTCTATTAAAAGATCTTTTCTATGATCTTTCAATGTAGTTTCGTAGCAAGAACACTGTTACTTTGTTTCAGTTACAAAAAGTTCTTGGGTTATATCAATAATATTTTAGAAATCACCTGCGATTTTTCTTTGTAAACTACATTTTGTAGGCTGGAGCTGTAGCATCAATGCCTAATATTCGACAAGCATCTCATGTGGCACGTGATGTCTTATTAAGTACCCAGCATACATTACTAGTTGGGCCACTTGCAGCAGAATTCGCAAAGTCAAGAGGATATAAACCCACTTCGTTGGATACGCCTAAATCGCATGATTTATGGCTAAAATGGAGAAACAATAATTGCCAACCAAATTTTCGTAAATTATCAGATTGGATTCCAGATCCTACAATATCATGTGGACCATATTTACGGAACGTTTCTGGTAAGTAGTAATACAAATGGTTAGGATTTTGAAATAAACTGACAATCCTTATTTCCGTACTAAATAAAGTATCTGTCTATAAGCTAGCTGTGATATTCTCGCCAAATGGTACATATAGTTGTGTCAATTTGGCTGGTCTATACTATAACGTCGGAATGGAGAGACTTAAGGTGATTAGGGGACCTTAACTCTCTTTAATATTTAATAAAAGTGTATTGTTTCAATGAGGTATCTATCACTAAAGATATGTTGAAACAGATATGTAATGTTTTCGTTTAGTTTATCAGTTTCATAAACCTGGAAGCACTGGACGGCCGTTTCGTCCTAGTATGGGACTCCTCAGCAGTGCGCATCCACGATCCCGCTCCTCGCGAGATTCGAACCCAGGACCTATCAGTCTCGCGCCAGGCGCTTAACCAACTAGACCACTGAGCCAGTTTCATAGATTCGTATCTCGTCCTTTTAATTTCATACCTAGGTTATGAAGTTAATGCTTCCGTCACACACAATAATTTGGCTACGATTTAAATGAGTGCCATATTGAGCTGTACTTTCAATGTTCCCAGCTACGTATTGATTTCCTGAGATATCTCTAACTATTATTAACACCTTTAATAAAAAGATATTGGTAGTGCGTAATTTATATACTTGGTAAACACATCTGCAATACTAAAATTTTTCAAGTAATATAAGCATCCATTAAGATTTTAAATATTCTGTGTACTAATATTATATATATACAGATTATTATTCAGTATTTCGCCTAATAAACTGTTTGACTGATTGTATGGTTTGCAATATAAAGGTTCATTTTGCTTTGTTCCTAACTTGTTGAGGTGAAGTTAGCTATCATTAATAATGTTGACCATAATTAAATCAATATTAGATATCAAAACTTTTCCGTCAATATTTACAGTATTTCACAGAATTTTATCTGTAACAGATATAGTTCTCTCACCAATATTTTCATTAACTATTTTTGGTAACATTAAACTAGGGAATGATATCAGAGTATAAAAATTACTAGCATCATAAAAGCGAGGTGATTACTTCAGCAAATTCTACTACTCTCATTGGTGCTATTTCCGGACATCTCTTTGACATGGGAAATTACGTTGCCACATTGAAATCTTTCAAGATAATTAATTGACAATTAAACTCTAATCTTTTTAAATTTACTGAAGCCATAACAATCAAATGTCTCAGACCGTATTTATATTTTTCAGAAAGAAGCTGAAGAAATATTTTTATCGTAACAAAATTATTGTCATTTTATTACGTCATTGTTACAGCTTTTTTCGATTTTGATTTTACCATTTCCGATATTTTTCAAATTCATAACTTTATTTTTTAAGTGACTGATCTTAACTCATTATCCTTAGTCATTATTAACCTGCATTCAGCTTTTCTATTACATAATCAACTGATTTTTTTTACTCTATGAATTTTACTTACTATATGAATGTTCTGGAATATTCTCTCCCACATTATATTAATTTGCACGACTTTATTCTTTCCAATTTTATAAACTTTATTCAGATCGTCATTCCACCATGACGATACATATTTACGTCCCAACTGCAGTTCTGGTGTGTGTTAACTTTTATGATAATTGTAAAATAATACAGGTTGTAAATAAATGATGTAAACCTAAGGAAGTAAAATGAACTCATGTTATTCTGTCCAAAGGTCTGTTCTTGCTCTCTTTAAAATTATATAATAAGATTTTTACAGGTTGAATATCTCAAGACTGAGATTTTGCACAGGAAGTTATGGAAACCTGTATATTATCCAAATACTAACTAGGTATTCTTTATTAACGACAATCTATGGTAGGAAATGATTTTACGCAGCATAATAATAATTTTAATGAAATGATTTTTGAATAGAATAAAATTAGGTTGATTGAAATTGTACACATCATTCACTGTCAACTGATTCAACTAGAACGTTATATCTTTAGTGAAAAAGTTGGCTATTGCGACTTACCTTTCAAGTATGCATCTGTGCAGTGGGTTTTAAGCTGGACAGTTTATTTAGGGACTACTCATTATACAAGTGTCAGAACTAAAGTAGTTGAAGGAAGGGCTATAATCTCCGAACCACTTGTTCAAGGCTGAATGATCTATTATGTTATCTCTTGACTTATATAGGGAAAGTAAAATCGGTACTATTTAATGATTAAATCAATCTAGATTCAAATTCTTCATTCAAAATAAGCTATGTTGTTATATAAAAACGTCCTAACGTAGATTGTTTCCCACCAGACGAATAGGATTACGATAACAATACAGGCAAACTTGATAATGAATCGAGTTATTATTAAATAATAATTTTCCAATAACATTATTATTTCTCTAACAATTTAGATGTTAATTCACTTGAATCGAGTGATCAACGTGTCAACAAATTAGATATCAATAATCATGATACAATTGGTGTGATTGCTTTGGATGCTTATGGTTCAATGGCTGTCGGTACATCGACCAGTGGATCAACATATAAAATTCCTGGACGTGTTGGAGATTCACCTATTCCTGGAGCCGGTGGTTACGTCGTGAATAATGTATGCATAAAGTTTTATTTTCATTAAACCTTTTTAATGGACTGACTTGTATCTCTGGTAAAATCAATAATTTTGGTATATTATGATCGTATTTTAATAGGGGATTAACTCTATTAGCATAGTTTAGTTCACTAAATATTAGGTGTTTAAAATTCGGCGTTTTATTAAGGACTTATCTATTTTATATCGGTAGAATGTCCATTTCTTTGAGGATGAAAATCATCACAAAAAAGAACATGTTGGGATAAGCTTGTATGTCACTGTAAACAGTTAATATAACAATCTTAGATTTTGAGTGTAATTTTCCGCTTGATGATCGCTAATATCTAATATACTCATTCGTTGTTATTAACAAATATTCAGTGTACTATGATTTGCTATAGGCTCCGATATTTACGGAAACACTTTGAAACTTAGTGGCGTACTTGATGAAAGCTAATTAATATTTAAAGTTTAATCGACATCTGGCCCCATCCTAAAGTTTGTGAATGAAATAACTCTTCCTTACGAATAGTTTTCAAACAGTTTCGTTAGGTATATGAGAATGAAATGACCGGCACTGCTTCCAGATTTTCAATCATAGACTAGCTACCATCAATTTGTTATTTCAACTGTAAAAATATCTAAATCCATCAAACATTATTTCAACTAATCAAGAGAACACTCGCCTAGTTAACTTATGAATAAAGCCTTAGTTGATGGAATTTAACGATATCATTACCAGTAAGATAAGCAAATTTTTATGTATAAAAAGTCATAATTAAAATGAGTCTTTTAGTTTATAAACGAAGAATAACAAATACAAAATTGGTTGTAATATCTGGTGACTTATTTACAAGATGTGTTACAGCTGTCACTAATTGCTAGTTTGTTTGAAGCCTAATTACTTGAAAATTCGATAAAATTTTTATCCACTATGTATAAAATTGTATTGTATTTTGAATTTGTTAAGATTGGTGGTGCTGTTGCTACTGGTGATGGAGATCTTATGATGCGCTACCTATTGAGTTTTCAAGTCGTTGACTACCTTCGTCAAGGAATTGGTCCAAGCGAAGCATGTAAAAGAGCTTTGCAAAGCGTGAGATCGGTAAGTATGGTACTTATTTACTTTAATATGAAGCTTCTAAAATTTAATGTGATCAGTCATTTCTGTATAAAATCCCTTTTCAAATGTATGCAACAGTCTTAAGAATTTGTAGGCTTTAATTAATTCACTATAAGGTGGTTATATTGACGTTTCAACATAAATGATCTTGGTGATCATACGTGTCTTAGATTGTAATGTTCAGTCAAGTAACCATTATTTTCATTGTGAATAGGTGATTTCAACGGAAATATTATTTGGTACTTTTTATTCCTCAAAAACAACCCTTCTTTCCAAATTTTATTCTCCAAAGCTGTCTTTTTGACTCATTACTTGGTCTGTTTTTCTGTTCTCTTTGCTGATTTTTTGTTATATCGATGTCTAACAGCAATCTGCGTGAAACCACACTGATTCAAAGGCCTATGTTGATTTTGACACAATGATTTGTGGTTTCCGATAACTAAATCTCAACGGCCCCATTCTAGTACCTTGCAATTCCCTAAAAAACTATATTAAAATAACGCAAAAATTGATTAATTTGAGTCATAACTATATAAGTTCGACCATGTACTTTCCCAAATTTACATTACTCCAAGCAGTAACACAAGTCAGAGTAGTTGTAGAAGCGATATGTGTGGTATATCTTTTGCCTGTAGGTCCAACAACATAACCTTATCAAATGATTCGACCGACTGCCTTGAAAATCGGCGCACATCTCTATCATCTTCCATTCCACATGAATGACATGCTTAGAATTTTTGGATCAAACAACTTACATATACATGGCTTACACCTTCAACAATTGCTTCGCAGAAGTGCACTAGGACCGAAATAAATCTCGAGTGATGTGCTCACATTTTTATTCGAACTCAAATATTTTTCCAGGACCATATTCAGCATTATCTGAAGAAAACCTGGAGCTTTTTGTATTCATTTGGGCATTGTATCAGAGATCAAGTCCTTGGAAATAATGTATGTCACCAAATAGGTAAAATCAATTAATATGATAAACCACATCATTCTCTATTCCTAAATCGGGTTAATTCGAGACCATCCTCACAAATTTAATAGGTAAAAATAAAAGGCAATCAGTTTAATATTAATGAAACTCTTCAATAAAGTTGAATTGGAATAATGAGATTGGGAATCTATGTACCATTTAGTGTTATTACCTCGGATAATGATTCTTAATAGATATTAACAGCACAACGTAACCTCGAATAAATAGTCATTAGCAACAATATGCTTTTTCAGGGTACAAATTAAGTTGAACAATCCCATAAGACTTCTCAACCTACAGAATCAAAGTTTATTTTCCTGCCCAGTAAAACAATCAGTACGGGTCACTGACAAGCATGTCCGTGTAATGTAACATAAAAATGTAAAAATATTTGATCAGTATGCTCTTTTTAAAGTCAGAATTTCGTCCAGCGTTTTTAGGTCAATGAACCGTCTAACTTGAAGTAAAAATAGTAAATTTGGGGGATGCTGATTAACATCGAGAACCAGAAGGCATCACACTGATTAGTACCTAGCATTTAAGTTTTTTGATTAACTATCACTCGGTTAGTACATTAGAAATAATAAGTCATTATGAACAAGCGCGAATAATTACAACAGGAAATTGTTTCATTCGTCGTGTGAGTGAAAACTTTATTATATTAAATAGATGGAAATGTATTCAGTTACTTAAACATTTATGGTAAAACTGATTTATTCTACTAGTGATATATTTACAAATCCATGATACTTAATTGATAATAATTGATCTAAATAACTCAAAGTACTGTACTAAAGTTGAATTATTTATGTTGTTTAGCCAAAAAAATGGTATGGAGCTTTAGTTGCTCTTACAAGTCAAGGTGAACATGGATCAGCTTGTGTAGGATTCGCTAATTTCAAGTACAGTGTTCGAGCTTCGTGGATTGGAAATCAAACTAAGATAATTGCTGTACCTTGTACTGAATTAAATGAATTATGAACAAATATTTTCACATGAATGACTATTTAATTGATTGACTTATTTTTTTTCCAAATCAATGTATTTCAAGCTTACTTTTACCTGTAATTTATGATACAAAGTTACTTTAGAATAAAACAAGGTTTTTTTTAATTAATAATGGAGGAGGCAATAGTGATTATGCAACATGAAACGTGACAACAATGATTCATCAATAATGAATCTAAAGGATTTGTGAGAAATAATAAAGTTCTGCTAAAAAGACAACTGTTCTTATCGGGACTAAAAATATTAAGATTATAAATCATTTTGAGGCGTATTAATAAGAATCATCTACCCTAAAGATTTTTTAATTTTAATTTATCATTTATGTGTCATATAGTCAGTCATCTACAATAAAGGATCACGCACATGCATGCATCGGTCCAAGTGACCATACATAAGTACAACAACACGATGAACACCGAATTCATAGAAGTAGTCACTTCAATGGTAGTAATATATAGAAGAAATATTGCATATAAGGTTACAATACAGGGAGAAAAAATGAGTTCGTAGAAATAAAGGTATTTAGCAACTTTGATTTGACGGTTTGGGTGAAGACAAAGAGTGTATACACCAACGTCATTGTGATCAATTCTGAACGACGTCACCTAGAGTCTCCAACCATTTGTGACAATAGTCACGTGGACCCCAACCAAGTGGTCTGCATCTACCAACATGGCTCAGACCAGAAGAGTTAGTGACCTCACTATTACTTACCCAGTGATCCCATCAAGTGCTGGCAATATTTCTGTGGTCAAATACTTGCAACTTAAGATTATCTTCTACTCTTAGTGGCCATATTCATCAGCCATAAAGTAAAACAGAACGTGCAGTATACTCGTACTTTTATTGAAAGATGGATATTTCGACTTCGCCATAGGTGACGTAAGTTGGTAAAAGCCAAACGAGCTTTCCGAATTCGTGCTGAGATTTCGTCAGACACCAACCAATTAGGGCTGATCAGACTTCTAAGATAAGTGAAGTTGTCAACGCGTACGACTGCTTCACTCCCTATCATTAGTTCAGGTGTTGACGCAGACCGGTCCTGAAGCAACAGTTTGCATTTAGAAGGGGAGAAGTGCATCCCAAATATCCTGGCATTGTTGCTCAGTGCTACCAAACGACTCTGCATTTCATCAGCGTCTTTACCAAACAGAACTATGTCACCTGCGTATTTTAAGTCGATAAGTGGACTGCTTGGTAGGAGATCGATTCCCGAAAACTCAGTCGACAAGAACGTTATTTCCATCATTATGTCTATGATGAAGTTGAACAAAAATAGAGATAATGGACAGCCATGTCGGGCACCATTTAACGATGCGAAATCAGTTCGTCATAAACTCTGACTCGACTAGTAGTATTTGAGTACAGAGCCTTTACAAGGTTTGTGTACTTCTGAGGTACACCTTTTGATGACAGACACTGCCACAGAACCTCTCGGTCTACAGAGTCAAATGCTGCTTTTAAGTCAAGGAAAAATATCATTACCGGACGCCAATTAACATGCCTGTGTTCTAAAACTTGACGAATGGTGAATATGTGGCCGTTTATTACCACTGATTCTCGTTATAACTTATTAATAGCTTTATTCAATATTATATTTTGGTACAATATATGTATTGTATATGAAATTATGTGGGGAATTATATTCCATTCATCAAAGTCACTCAACTGGAGTCAACCGAGGCCAGCTAAAAGGTATGACGTACACGCACAACCCAGAAAGTTAAAGTCAATGTGAAACTTCAACCTCCCTATCCGTTTGTTAATGCTTAGTATGATAAGCATGAATGAAGAAAACCCTATATTTTAGTTGGAAGTGCAGTTCGAAAATGATTTAGATCATTATCAGTAGATACGGAGAAATCTAAGGAAAACTATGGTGAAGTAGGATTAGTATGACTATCAAGTGGTTGACCCTAACAATTTCACACCTCACCTTACCCCACGGATTTCCGTCTCTGGCGGTAAAGCCCTTTGAAGAACGGAGCTAACACATTAAAAACCCCTCACAAAGTGGCCGTGCGTGACCGGCCTCAAGCAGTTGTCCCTTGGGTTTGCGGTCACGCTCCCAGGTCTTCAAGACCAACACTAATCCGATTTCCTTTTCAGGTTCCTCAAGAAATACCCTTCCACGGTGTGGGCAACCGGGAAGTGACATCAGCCCTAACACCCGCAACAGTACACGAGACCAAGTTGATCACATTCAAATCCTTCCTACACCTCCTAATAACTCTCTTATCTCCACGACCAACCCTTCTCATGTCCCTTTATCACCTCGCCCCGCTAGTGTGAACGATTCGAGTACGCGGAATGTTATTCCTGGTCTCCTGAAACCACGCTCTAAACTACACGTAGGAGCTTTCAACGTTCGAACACTGTGCCAAATAGGACAACAGGCTTCCTTAGCTAGAACTTTAGAATCTCGCTCCGTCGATGTGTGCTGCGTCTCCAAAACGCGCACACAGGATCCTAGTAGTGTCATTCATTTGACTGCACCATGTCAAAGTAACGAACCAACTCGATTTCCGACCTTCTCCGAAAATCCAGGCGTTCAGATGTAGTAATAGTGGCTGGTGACTTTAATGCTCAAGCAGGTAAACTGTGCGAAAAGGAAAGACACCTGGGTGGATCTTATGGTGTCGCGGCTCAAAGAACAGATAACGGCAACCGTCTGTTGCAGCTATGCTCAGATAACCGCCTGTTTCTTGCAAACACTAACTTTAAGCATAAAGAAAAACATCTTTTAACATGGCGACCCCCTAATTTGTCCCAACGTTGGACCCAAATAGATCACATCGCTATCAGCCACCGATGGAGGGGCTCGATTAAAGACTGTCGATTATTCTGGAGCACATGCTTAGACTCAGATCATGCTCTAGTGCGAGCGCGTATTTGTCCACGCCTTACTGATCGTAGGAAAAATGGTGCAAGGTAACTTTTTAGGGTCCTACTTAATGATAGTCAAGTTAAGAATATATTTCATGAACAACAAAAGTTAGGCAGCCATATAAGTGATGCCTACCCAGAGGCAGCATGGAATGACATCCGAAAAGCTGTAAAAACAGCAGTGATGTCTGCAAGTACGGTAAACCATAAGGTTAGGGAGAAACACTGGATCTCAGAGCGTCTACCTCATAAACAGATGCTCGGAAACTCATTCCATCTGGCTCTGAACATAACGAAGTGCGGAGTCAGCTTAAGCGTAAGTTGACTAGAAGCCTCCGCAATGATCGTGAACAGTGGTGTGTAGCAAAGCAAGAGAGATGGAAAAGGCAGCGGCAATAGGTAACAGCAGGCAACTGCTCAGACTTGTTAAGGAAACCGGTATTAGGAACCCAACTGTTAGCGAAACAATCGCAGAGAAAGATGGACATATTATACATTTTCAGTCTCCACGGCCAACCATCCTCACGTTTCTTTATCACCTCGTCTCGCTAATGCAAACGATTCGAGAACGCGGAACGTTATTCCTGGTCTCCTGAAACCACGCTGTAAACTACACATAGAAGCTTTCAACGTCCGAACACTGTGCCAAATAGGACAACTGCTAGCGAAACAATCGCAGAGAAAGATGGACATATTATACATTTTCAGTCCAGGAGATTGGATCGATGGGCAGAACACTTTAGGGATCAGTTCAACTGGCCTTCAGCCACACTTCGGTTTCCCACGATCTCAAGTCGACCTTAATGGCAAGTTAATGTAGGTCCTCCGACTCTTTACGAAGTTGAGAAAGCTATCGGAAATCTGAAGCGAGGGAGAGAACCAGGCCCTGACAGGTTTACCCCTGAGATTTTTAAGGATGGCGGTCCAGTATTAGCAGCGAGATTGACTGAGGTCTTAGGTAGAATCTGGGAACTGGACGTAATCCCATCTGACTGGTCTCAATAACTGATTGTGCCAGTCTATAAGAAAGGACAAAAGTCCTCCTGTGACAATCACAGAGGAATTAGTTTGACTAATATAGTGTCTAAAATATTAGCTTCAATAATACTTCGACGTCTAACCAAAGCTTGTGAAGAACAGACTAGAGAAAACCAGGCTGGTTTTCGACCTGGACTTGGTTGTATTGATCAAATATTCACATTACGTCAGGTCCTAGAACATAGACACACATTCAGACGCCCCACAATGGTAGTATTTCTCGACCTTAAGGCGGCATTTGACTCGGTTGATCGTGAGGTTCTATGGAAGTGTTTGTCACTGAAAGGATTACCAAAGAAGTACATCAACCTTATAAAGGCTCTCTACTCGAACACAACTGGTCGAGTGAGAGCTTATGGTGAACTGTCATCAGAACTGATTACCTCAAGTGGTGTTCGTCGGGGCTGTCCACTCTCTCCATTCTCGTTTAACTTTGTCGTTGACGTCCTTTTAGAGATGACACATTCCTCATCTAAATTTCCAGGAGTTGAACTTCTACCGGGAGATCCACTTGTTCACTTAGAATATGCCGATGACATAGTTCTATTTGGTGAAGACGCTGACAGAATGCAGAGTCTGCTGACCACTCTAAGCAACAATGCAAGCATGTTCGGCATGAGATTCTCCCCCTCGAACTGCAAAATGTTGCTTCAGGATTGGGTTGCATCGACAACGGAACTAGTGGTAGGGAGTGAAGTAGTTGAGCTTGTCGACCGCTTCACTTATCTCGGAAGTCTCATCAGCTCTTGTGGTTTGGTGTGTGACGAAATCTCAGCACGGATACAAAAGGCTCGACTAGCTTTTGCCAACTTGCGTCATTTGTGGCGTAGGCGAGATATCCGTCTATCAACCAAAGGACGTGTTTACTGCGCAGCAGTTTGTTCTGTTCTACTTTATGTCAGTGAAACATGGCCAGTAAGAGTAGAGGATATTCGTAGGTTACTAGTATTTGACCATAGCTGTCTTCGAAACATCGCTCGTATACATACCGAGTAAGTAATGCAGTTGTTATGAAAAGGGTACTAGGTAAGGATGGCAAATCAATTGATGAGGTAGTGAAACTTAATCAGTCGAGATGGCTGGGACATGTGTTGCGCATGCTCGATCACCGACTGCCCCGACGTGTTATGTTTTATGGTGTAGGAGTAGGTTGGAAGAAAGCAAGGGGCGGCCAGAACAAAACATGGCAGAAATCCATGAAGTCACTGACAAGTGGACTGAGTCATGTTGGTAGGTGTAGACTATCTGGTTGGGGACCGCGAGATGATAGCAACCGATGGTTAGAGACCTTGAATGACATGGCTCAAAATCGTTTGCAATGGCGCAGGTGCATCCACTCTTTGTGTTCTCTCAAACTCTAATCTTCTGAATTCTTCATGTCCTTTATTTTCTTTCCCAATTTATTCCACTGGACTATACTCCTTAAATAATATCATCAAACCCTAATGTTCCCTATCACTACCTCTACCACTACGGGATATGAATCGATAACTGCATTTCTGTGCTAATATTGTATGGCAACTTGAACTGGTGTACGTACGTACGAACTTCCACGTTGTTACTGACTGACTGACTGACTAAGCATAGTAACACCAATAAATTAAAATGAAACCTGGGATGTATTTTTCTTGTCCTAATTGGGGCACCTAAATAAAGCTCGACTACTTGCCTATAAAAACGCCATCGAACGCTGTAACTTGAAAGTAACGTCATTTTTCCAAATCTGGCTTTCAGGGTACTGAAAAGATGCTAGGTAGGTTTATTTTGCAAGAGTTACAGAAAAATCACGATTACAGTCCTTAAGGGATATTCATGTCCAATTTCTCTAGGATAATGGAATGACTATGTTATATATCATTATGTAATTGTGAAATGCTGCTTATAGGCTTGATTACAGACCATAATCTTATCTCTCTGTTTAAACCCTTACAATATTTTCTGACTATCACACACAAGACTGACACACATGACATGAAGCAATCGAAATTTGTCAGTTTAACAATGCTAAATAGGATTACATTCTCTACCACCTAATGGACGGAAATAAAACAGCCACGTAAGGACAAACCAGGTGATTTGCTGAATGTTACATCTTTAAGCATATCACCAGCATTAGACGTCCAAGGCAGTTCAGTGACACAAAATGAAGAAAATACTACTTTAGCACAAACATGCTTTTGTTCTTCGTCTCTAGTAATCATATTATATCGATGAAGTTACAAGAGATTGCAATAGATTACCTTTAGATGCAGGCCGAAAGCGACAAAGTCAGTAAAAGAAGCACGGAGGTAAACATTTCTTTCGTATAAACACAAATGAATCAGAGATTCAATAAAGTAACTGATTAAATTACCAACTGGCAAGAAATGTTAGTCGAAAACTAGGAACAAACCATCTACTTTTACTTGCCGAGCCTGTATCAAACTAAAAAGGAAATAGAAGTATGAGTTAAAGTATAAGTATAAACAGAAAATATATTTTTATCCCCACACCTGAGTTTTGCAATAATGTAAAATTAGTTTTCCTTCTACACTGAAACAGTCATACAATGAACCTATCTCAGAATCCATGGCCGGTGCGAAACACTGATTTACGTAGAGAAATAAAGATTCAGAAGGAGCACACGATATATATTTTCTTATAAAATCCACTACTCAATGGATTTTCTGCTTCCTGCTTACAGACCACTTCATTTTTCTCATTACAGGAGCATTTCCAGCAGCCTTAAGCAAAAGTATCACTTTATCTAGCTGATTTTCTTGCTCACTATTAGTAGCACTATTATCTTCAGTGGACAAACTCATGCAACCACTCTGTCCCGTATGTACATACAACTAACTAACCTGAAATTGTAATGTTTCAGGGTCAAATGAGTCAAATGGTTCAAATGATTTTGGACAAAATGGAAGAAGCTTTCGCTTAACGGGTTTCCGTATCTAGTAGCAGTAAATCATCAATACCTCCAGGTGAGAACCTATTTACAATAACGATAAAGGAGGGAAAATTAATAAAATTGGGAAATCACAGTGAGATGCTGTCCTTAGTCCTCAAGAATATGCCAAGTTTTCTCTTAAAGGACTCCTGGGAACTCGATTGAACTAGCTCAGTCGGTAGCAAATTACCGAGTTTGACTACTCCTGAGGAGTATAAGGTGTATCTACAGTCCCTTCTGCTGTGTTATGTCTCCACTTTCCGGGTGTTACTCCCAAGGTTTGTGTTGGGAATAAGTTTAGGTAGCTGTTTAAGGGGATGTCCAGAAGTGTTAAGAATGCTGTGGGCCATTAGGTCGCCTCTAAGATGATGTCCTGTAATGCGTAAAGGTTAAGTGATTGGAGGCGCTCTTCATAAGGCTTGAATTTGTGTCCCTGGACTGAGTTCGTGGCTCGTCGTTAAATACGTTCCAGAGTGTCCTTATCATTCTGGATTGAGGTATGAAATACTAAGCTTCAGTGCTGTAAATGGAGTCGAATAAAACTGTTGAAGATTATATGGAAAGCTCTTCCGTCGAACTGGTGGAAATTTGCTTCAATGTCACCGGTGCAAGATTTGCTTGGAAGGGATTTTGATAGCAGTTAGCGTAAGACTTTAAGTCGTAGGTTAAAAACATTCCTAGATCTTTCTCAACTCGGGATATCTCTGGCTGGTAAAACTAAAGGCTATAATGGCGTAATCGCTTTTCCCTAAGGGGTCAGGATTGAGAGGTTGTCAATTAGGAATTTTTTGTTTCTAAATACTTAGTCTAAGTGGGACGGTATTTGGCTGTTTCTCAGATCTTCAATAGGGTTGAAGAACTGAGCTTCAGTAGAGTTTTGACCTCTAGTATACGTATGTTCCGCGAAATTGACTTCAGGAAGATTGAAACCCCCTAGAATCAGTATATGGGTGAATCCGAGATGAATAGCGAGATAATCCATCCAGCATATGATTGTCGTACTTGGTGTCAGGAGTGGGCTTCCTGTAGATGACTCCAACTAGGTACCTCGAGGTGGTAGGCAATCTTACTGAGCACCAAAGGGATTTGTCAAGTTTGACAAACTCTTAGTTGTGCACTTGATGTATCTATAGGCAAGGTCGCAAGTATAATGCTACCACGCCCCGATTTCTCTTTTTCTGTCGTTATGAAACAGAGATATAAAGCGCATTGCCAGCTCCTGGTCCGTCAACTGAAAAGATTTCCATGTTTCAGATATTCCTGTCAGATGAGCATAATTAGCATTACTGAGCTCACACAGCTCCTCCACTTTACTCGGTAAACTCATGGCGTTCATGTATAAGCAGTTTATGCTTTCACTTTGAAACTCCTGAGCTTCCTCGTCCGGTTTATCTGTATGAGCTTCATGTGAATAAATAGATAATTTATCTACACACGGTTTTCCGAGGAAGTAGCCCCTGTCTATCCCACATTCTTTCATGACCTTGACATTCCACAAGTGGAATAGTTAGCTTCAACATCCTTTTGTGTTCGGTCCTTCCATTATGTGGCCTATCTGGATGAATATGGATTACAGTCGGCAACCGGCGCTTGTTGGCATGAAATGCCCCAGGAGTTGCAGCCGCCATATGAAAGGATGGGAAAGTTGGGATCTAGGATCCTTGTCCTCCTCGGTTAATCCTACCACTTGTTGATTCAATATGTTTTCGAGCCCCAAGGACTGCCTAATGAATTCCTGTCCTCTATATTAGAGTTTGTGTGGTCAGGGTTTGTGTCTTCTGGTACACCTTATACAATGATATTCTTCCGCAGAAAACCTCGCAAGATTCCTTATGAATGTTCCGGATGAGAATGCCCGCAGTATTCAGTTCATCAGGCAGTATTCCTACATTCCCATCTGATTTCAGTAAGTGACTAGGCAGTAGGAAATCCTCTACGCTGGTAGAGTTGGTGAGTGTTATACGAAGTAGTCTTGGAGGCCTTAGTTGCTCGGAGTCCCCTCCTAGCCGTGGGATCATCAGAAGTACTTTAATAAAAATTTCGAAATTCCTGTTTCATTCTTCCCAGAACATCCTGTCATTTTTATCCCGCAGACTGAAGGGAAGGTCAGAGTTGTCTTTAAGATCCATAATTATGAGAGAATCTTCGCGAACCGTGATCATTTTCCCGGGTTTTCGAGTACTTTTAGGTTGAGGAACTTGTTTTTTGGTAGTTGAAGTGCGCTTCATTAACCATACTCAATGTTGCCTACATAATTTAAATAGCTGTAGGAGTAATAAAAGCTTTCGTCTAACAAGCTTCCGTTTCTAATAGTAATGAATCACTGCCTCATCCATTTGGGAACCTCAGTGTATAGGTCCGTATGTAATACTGTCCTGATAATTTACGAATACCTACAGAGGGACTTCCGAAAAGTTTCCTAAACAACACAGTCTGGAAGTCGGTTCCAAGGATAAATCACTGCTAACTATTAGGAAAAGTCCCTGAAGTTCAGCTAACAGTGGTCCAGCTTCCATTTCAGTTTAAGAAGAATAAGAGCCTGTCGCCTGAGTTAGACCTGTCGAAGGAGTGTCTCATCTGACCCAAGTATTTTTTAGCGCGCCAAAAGACGGAACTCCAGTCAGGCATTGAGGTAGGGTGTCTCGTTTGTGGATGATTTAAGTTTCTGAAATTTTTCGAAGTTCCCGTGAAAATCCTCTGTTACGGAAGACAACTAAAACAGCAAAATGTCGGATGCAAAACTGTTGCTAAGTTGTTTGAAGGCTGTGTTTAACTCACCTTCGGCTCTTCTATGTGACAAATGGAGTAAGTTTTTTGGCCAGTCCCTGATAAAACGGCAACTTTGCGGCTTCGGAAGTCAACTTACCTGATTTTCTGTGACCGATTTCTAACTGCTCATTGTCCTTTTTGAGGCACGTGCTGGCTGCTCTAGGCAGTATTCCACTTCGGTAACGAACACTATATACAAATTCCAAAAGATGTTGTGTCCTAGTATCTGACTCTTTTTTGAACGCATGATGATGTTAACGAAATATACATGCCCCCAAACCTCGTTCATAACTATCAATTTAATTGTCAATGGAAAATGGTGGAATCAAATACGTCGAACTCATGAATGTATTTTGGAAACGTATGATTCATACACTTGTAAATCCAGAGAAACGAAGTGGATAAGCAGACCGGAGAAGACAAACATGCCGACTCATTTTGATAAAGTACGACTTAATATCTGTAGTCGAACAAAAATAAACTAAAGACATGTGATAAATAAGTCAAGCGATGCACACATACACTTATATAAAACCAATCATGTTTAATATGGGATTAATAGGAAATAAGAATCAGAAAGTATGAATAAATCGATCTATACAAAAGCTAGAATAACCTTTAGATTACAAACATGGATGCCATGTACCGAATGACTGGAGGCCTACACAAATTAGACGGGAACTATGTGAACAACCAACTAACACCGAAGCGACACCTCGCGGCCACTGCCCAACGTGGACTACCCTTTCGTCGTATCGAGGTATTATGGCTAGTATGATGACTGCACGATACAAATGACGTTATTACAGGAATATATTAGCAAGACTAGGTTCAGGAAACAGAGAGAACATTGCCACAGGGGTCAATACATGCAGTGCAAATGACTGAAATTTGTTGGTTGTCTTCGAACTTGACGATGAATGATGAACTGCTAGACATTCAGTGACCCAACTGTCGGGTGATTTGTCTAGAGTCCAGTGACGTTTACGTGGCCCTGACAGCCCATGAGGATTTGACATAATGTTGGATATTACAGGGTTTTAGCTTCTTGGCGGCAAGAGGTTATTAAAGTCTTTGGTTGCATTCCCATTATAGCGTATAGTGGTCCTCATATCTTGACTAAGAACGACATTTAAGTTGTCGTGTTACTGCATGACGTGTTTCCCATTATTGTGAACTGTTTACGCATGCGTACCTCAGTAACGCAAATTCAATAAAGTATTCCTAAAATCGTTTATCGACCAATATCTTCAGCCAGAAAATTTTCTTTTGTCCCTTAAATATGTGTGTCGGGGATTTTGCTGTTTTTCTGAATGTTGTGTCGGCCGGCTGCTTTGGAAAATAAAATTACAGAACTTTTCATCTTTAGAAATTCCAAGTTTCAGTAGTAATAGTCGTACTTTCAAACCTTTGTTCCACTCTTTACACTTATCAGTAAACAGAATCACATGACGCCCCAACTACGCTTAAAAAATAATTCCACTTTCTGAACCAAATCTATTTTGATTTACTGAATTCGCAGAAGAATACGAAGTTATAGTTGAATTAAATACCTGATTTTGTGAAGATAGTCATATATTCTTGACCAGAAATTCGACGGAAGCATTTTGTTTTTGCAATAAAGACTTCAGATCATTCATTTTATCTTTGCAAAATCCACTTTAACTTAATATATATTCGTAGATCAGCTCTAACCACCGTCGCCATTGTTATAAAGCTTAATGTTTCTCGTCTACACGAATGGGACGTTAATTTGTTTTGGACGAATATCTACACTAAATACCTCCACAGAGTGTATTCTACAGGAATTCAACACAACTCAGATTGAGGACACGTGACTAGTCTGATTGGAACGTAAGTATGTTTCCACATCAAAAAACCGACAACAACCACAATAATGATGAGGGCGGGAAGATATATAACTCATCCAATACCTGTCAGATTATCTACTAGTCTGAATATGCAAACAACCAATTTTTATTCACACACTCTTGAGTTTCCAAAATATAACGTCCTTATTATTTAGTTTTCAAGGTTTTTTGTGGCTCCAGCACATACAACACTTTTAACATTCATTCGGATAGCAATAACTAGAACCGCATGATACTTTTTACCCGGTTGTGCCTTATAATCAACGGCGATGTGTAAGTAAAATAATTTTTATCGATATGTTTGACTGTTGGTAATAAATCTCTTTTGTTTACTCCGTGTATTCGACTGTCCATATGACGAACATCTTTTTACAGTATGTTCCACTACAATTGACAGCAGCCTACTGATGTTGCAACTGGCAAGTATTGTCAGCCACAAGGGAAATCAAATGAAGTTTCCCGGCTTTTACGAAGCTTAATAAACACAAATGTTCATTCAGAGTGTTGGCTAATGCTAATTCAGTGGCAGGTGATAAGAATTTTTCTAAGGTCTACACCCCTGCGAAGTAAGCTAACCAGCTCAACTTAGGTGCGTTGATCAGTTCTACAGAAAATTATAGAAACTCAAAAAGACAAAAACGTCTAAGTTGTACTTTAGTGCAAGGTTTATCATTTTATAAATTTTAAAAAAAAATATCAACATTATCTATTGTAAAGAATGATGTTTGATGCTTGTTTAATTCAGTTCAAAACCCTAAATATGTTTACATGAACTTATTTTACTGTAAAATTACAATTAACCATTGTTTAATTGACAAGATATAAGTTGTTTTGACAGTTTTAAAGATGAAGCACAAGTCCTAAAGTAGATAAAGATTGTTTCTTACAATATACGGGCTAAACGTCCTAAGAGTTCAAGGTTACTACTGAAATAATGACTACTTAACACTAAGCAGATAAATATCAATCCAACAATTGACACAATAGCACATAATACCTGCTCAGAAACTTCTGTAATTAATTTTCTTCAGGAACGTAGCCATGCTGGAGATATCTGTTATATTTTTTAGACTTTTTTGGAAGAAACGAATTTTTCAAGATCGTCTAATGGTGTCTGTGTTATTATGACAATGATTTTCAAGAAATCACTTGTGATGTTTGTCTGTGGACAAATAGCACTAATATTGGTTTTCTTATTTGTGGTGTTTGAATGAACTAATGACTCCTTTGTACTTGTTGAATGTTTGATTTCGAATTCTAAATACAGTAAATTCGTTAGCGCTTGTGTAGTACTTCTTGATTCAATTGCGTTATCCCTGGGATTCTTAGTTCATACTATAATTCAATTACTCCTAATTATCATATTATTCTGTGCTTCACTGCATTTCTCGGGTGAATTTTTCATCTTCGGGCTGCTTTTATTTTATTTTTGACGTTTTTAGGTTAGTTCTATCTGAAGAGTGATGAGATTACTCACTATTTCTTTAAGAGTTTGTATCACAGGTGCTACACGGTGTCTTTAACGTTTCTTCATCCCGGATTGATTCATAGAAGAAATATTTATTTATATGGATTGCTAAAGAATGTCGAATTAAGTGTAAGTTGATATATACCGCCTCCTTTGAGTTCAAATTTAAGATTTGAGACTAGTTTTTTTTTCAAATCAAGAGGCAATAGTGTTCAATAAAGTGCTGTAAAGAGAATTTGATCATGTTTTTATCCGTTTGAAACCATTTAGTCTCATTGTAACAAACATGCCCTGTACAATAACTGGTGGTAAAAGTACGTTTGTTTATAAACTGATACTGTCGGGATATAGCTAGCCACTGCAAAGCCGGTATTGTAAATATGTGATTTACTCACTTATAAGAGTTTATAAAATAAAAAAACCACCTAAATAACTCAAAACGTACAATTTTTTCTCAGAAAAATGAATACTTCACTATCTAGAGTCGTGTAGTTATCGTACACATCCTTATTATTATTATTATTATTATTATTATTATTATTATTATTATTCACAAACATCTTATGGGTACATAAGTGTTGTGAAGAAACCACTTCGGGTTTCTTCAAAAATGCAATAATATACAAGTTTCAATAATGTTAGAAGTATATTCGCTATATTTGAAAAAGGATAATAATAATAATAATAGAATAATAATAAATCTGGTTGTGTAATTGAGAAGAATATTGAATTGAGTTTAAAAAGGAATGGAAGAAAATAAGGGAATAGAAACAAAGGAGACGTGAGATATGCAAATAGTTTTATAAGCATGTTTATGAACACAGAACAAGAATAAACGACTATGTATGTATAGTCAAATTACTAACAAAAATAAAATAGAAAATAATTAAGGAAAAAAACTTGTTATTGCAATAAGATATGACGCCAGAATAAATGTTTGTGCAGTCATAGTTTGGAGTGATGCTATGAAAGTCACAATTAAGTGAAGAGGATAACCAAATATCAATATGTATGAGTCATACATGCATAGTAAAGATAAAACGAGTCTGAGAAGTTAATTTAAGTGTAATACAAGTTATTGTCTTAATTACAGACCTCGTAAGCTTAAGAATAATATTTATTTAGTAGGAAAAGAAAGAGAGAAAAGAAATAAGCACCTAGTGAAAGGGTTCAACCATGATAATAATAATAATAATAATAATAATAATAATAGTAATTGTATAATGAATATCGACCTCTAAAGTAAACCAACAATTTAGAAAAATGAAACAAAAAACCCTTTAGTGTACTCGAATAAATACATGTAGATTTATGCAATAGTATATAGAGTGAAACCGGATATTAATATAAACATTTGTGCAATGATAATTAAGAATGATGTTATGAAAGTCACGATTAATTGCAAAAGATAATCAAATATAAATTTCTGTGTTATATATATATATATATATATATATATATATATATATATATATATATATATATATGTTGAAGATAAAATGAATCGAAGAAGTTAATTTATTTAAGTGTGCCGTGAAATAATTTGTTTTTAGTTATAGACTTTGGATATTTACGAATAATATATGTTCGGAAGGATAAGAAGGAATGAAAAGAATATCTTGTGTCGATGGACCAATAATGATATTAATAACAGTAATAATTATAAATGCGGACATAAGCAGACTTCATATATTAGGATGAACAGAAAGAAAATAAAGTAAAATAGACGTTAAAAGTTTCGAAGGTTGCATTTTGCTTTTCAGCCAATCAGATCGATGACGGACCTTGTTTGTATAAATCGTTATTAAATACGTTGATATTCAATAAGTGAAACAATCCACTTTCGGAAAGAAAATCATCAAGGGGACTTCTGAACCGGGTTGTAGTTTCACTGCAACGGAGGTTCATTGGCAGTCTGTTCCACATGGTTGAGTAGCAAATAACGAAGAAATTATGGCGTAAGTTTGTGTGAGTTCTTGGAATCGCTAGAGTATTTTCCTTATTGTGTAGATTGTGGGATATCATAGGGTATGAAGGGGTGGATACCGAAGAGTAGGAAATACCGTTAATAAGCCGGTAGATAAAGACAAGGTTTAATTTGATACGTCTGATCCAGAGATGTTCTAATTTGAGTTGTTGACATCTTTGGTGATAGTCTTTGTTGTCGCCATACCCCAGGACAGCTTTGGTGAACCTTCTTTGAACACCTTCAATTTTATTCGGGTCATTATGCCTGCAATTACTGTAAACTAAAATATATTGAAGAATGGGTGAGATACATTTTCCGTATAATAATAATCTTCATTCGATATTATTGAAGTTTATCATTATGAGCTTTCTAGCTTTGGATGCTTGAGTTGCAATGTGCTCAGAAAAGTTCATACCGTTGCTATATTTTAAACCCAAGTCACGAACAGTGTTGAGGGGTTTCAGTGTATGTTTGTGTATAGTCAGATTTAAGTTAAAGCAGCGGCCAATGTGAATAAATCCACTTTTGTCAACATTAAGTGGCGAATTCCACGAAACATTCCATTCGTATAACTTGTTTATTTCTTCTTGGATTACGGCTGAAATATAGCTTTCTTTGGTGGGAGAAGAGAATGAATAAACTACTTTTAGGTCATCTATAAAAAGGAAAGGTTTACCATACTGAAAGAGGGAACACACGTCATTGATAAGAAGGAGAAAGAGTAATGGACCAATCACACTTCCTTGTATAACCCCGCTGGTTACATTCACAGGTTGAGAGTAGCAAGATCCAAAGCGAACGATTTGGCTACGTTCTTCTAGAAAAGATTTGAGCCAAATGAAGAGAGTTTTAGAAGAAGAAGTTTGTGTGAGACACTGTTGAAACATTACTAAAATCAAAGCAAAGAGGGTATAAAATCAATTTTCGATAGGTGTCTGGATGTCAGCATTGGAAATGTAACAATAGGGCTTTCAGTTCCAGTTTTGTAGCATTGCGAGTAGTGCTTGCTGAATTGTTCGCAAATAATATTAGGGTCGTCAGCAATGCTTCCATTAACTATGAAGAATTTAGTCGTGCCAAAAAATTTGATTTCACTCGGGATTTGAAAATCCGAAATATTGATAATTCTGGGCTTTTACTACGTAGGGCTTTATTTTCTATATCCATAAAATACTTGCGTTTAGATGAAGCATTTCTGTCGATTAATTTAAGTATACTCTGAAGTGCATACACGTCATTGTGCTCGTAGTAGCGGCGTTTTAATTTCCTTAGCTTTGTTTTAAAAGTATTCTGGCTCCTATTAACATCATAAGCCATATGGCCAATAACTGGAGCAGTGAAGTCAAGGCAGTATATCAGGTCGTGGTATAGATTGGCAAGCGCAATGTCAACATTATTTGTGGTAAAATAAGTTTCCCATGGTAAACATTGAATGAGTTTTAGTCCGTTTACAGGTTTGTTGATCAAAACGTCTGCTCTGGTACATCATTGAAGCTTTAGAGTTCAATTGTATGGCATTTAGAGAATGAATAATACTCAATACAACTCCATGATCACTCATAAAAAACTCATGACTGGTACGCACTGAGATAGAGTCTATGTTGATTGTAAACAATAAATCAAGTATATTATTCCCTCTAGTCGGTTTTCAGATCTGTTGAACCCATCCACAAATTTTTAGTGTTTCAAATATCTTGTTATATCGATCTGGTGCCGGATTTTCGGCAGAATAAAATCACCTCCGATGATTTTAAAAGTATGCGGTTGGTGCAAAGCAATGGAAAAGATGTTTGTTAGTAATCTGTCAAACATAGTATCCGCATGAGATGGTCTGTATATGCATCCCACCAGTAGATAATTTTGAGATCCACAGTTTACAGTAACCCAAGTGGAGTCATCTATAGCATCAAGAGATTTATCTTCAAATTTGCACGTCTGAAGGTCTGAACGAACATAAATAATTGTACCGCCTCCTAATCCATAACATCTATCGGTTCTAAAGAAAACGTAGTTATCTACATTCAAGGAGTGATCGGATATAGATGAATTGCACCACGTTTCCGTAATAAGTACAATGGTTGGATTTACAAGGAATAAAAGGGTTTTAAGATGAATAATTTTATTGGACAGAGAGCGGGTATTGAGTGAAAGAATAAGAAACTCAGAGTTATCATGGTGAAGCAGGCTAGAGCATAAATCGCAATTGGTAGTTCTATGAATAGGATTGGCTAAGGTAAAAGTTGTGTTACGAGGAGAAATAGATTTAACCATTTTGTCATCACTTGAAACATTTTTACCGTTGCTGGCAGAAAAGCCGGCGGCATTACAAACAAGTCTTCTCATTGCTATTGGATATAACATCTGATAAAGGCATAGTGTACATATTGGGAGCCGGACCAAGAAGGCTATAGGGTCTATGCGTGCGACCAAGTGGCCATTTACAATCCAGATTACCATTTATACCTGACGTACGGGTAACATGTCCTGAACGTTTATTTACAAGGTTTGTGGTTAATTTCGGTTTCTTCATAATTTAGGGAGAATCGTGTGCTGTAAAACATAATTGTGATGGCTTGAGAGGTTCGAATATATCAACGTTAACTGTGTGGTCAGTTATAGAAATGTTATGATTAGTTTTCCTATTATCCGTTGCACAGTTACTGTAACTGGGTGTTGCACTAACAGGAATTTGTACTGTGTTATCCCATTCTTTATCGGTACAACTACTTCGGGTTGAATCTAAATCAACATTCTTAACAAAATGGACACCACCTACATCGGGATTACTTTCTTCTGGGTTTTGAAATTTAGGAGATTCAGAAGGGTTTTTCGGTGGTGGCATACTTGTAAAGCTAGACGTCCTCTTAGAATCGGAGTCAATTTTACGACCATTAGGATTATGATGCGTTTGGGAGTTTGACGCTGATGGTCTGTAGCTATCTCTTCCTGCTTTTCGCCGGCATGGTGTTTTATCTGGAAGAATCTTAATATCCTTGAAAACCTGTTTTTGCTTGAATTAATTGGAGAAAGTTAAAAATTCACTGGCATCTACAGATGAGTTGAATTAGAACAAGATCGGTGAGTGCATACCAGGATGACTTCTTTTTAATCTTGTGTATACACATGGTACGCGTGTCATATTGCTGGCTCTAAGCATTACTAGATCGTCTTATTCTTTCAAATACCTCTGATGCAACACGATCTAGGAAATTATTTATGTCATTCATTTGATATGGAGTCTATGTGAGGCTGGGGTTGATGAGATATTTAAGCGGACTGAGAATGTCCACGTCAACTTGCAACTTTTTTATATCATCCATATGGTTGCAGTTGCGATTATCATCACTGTTTACCCACAGAGTCTTCAACATGTCTGGAATGGAGACAACTGGTAAAAGCTTGTCTGCTTCCGGATGAACGGTGTAGTTCGTCTCGTCGAAACTGTCGAAAATGATGTCAGTAGTATTGTTAGATTGTGTCATCTTCCTACGTCTGGCTGAACGCCTAGAAGCGGGGGTCTTCATTTTCTTTTGTGGCATGATAAGAAAGTGATTTATAGCACATAGATTGAACAAAATGTTGGAAATAGAAATGGGTGATAAACCAATGTCAAGGGCTCAATTTAGTCTAGAAATCAAAACCAATGTTTTAACCAAGAGTGAATGTATTGTGAGGATTAGTGAAGGTGTCAAAAACAAGAGATGAGAATGGCAGGAAGATAGTAATGGAGATGTAGTATTTATGTCAGTATCTGTGTGGAGGCAAAATAGAACATAATGGAGCACGTTGTGTAAATTTTAACATACATATTACACGAAAGACAGCCTTATATAATAAACTAATTTGGAAATGTCGGTAATTAGTATCAAACAGTCAAAGTGAGTATAGTATGTAATACATATATATACTGAAAGTAAAAATTGGGAGCCGTAAAGATAAGTAGTTTAAAAGATTATTATGTTGCTTTATGAACAAATATTAGAAACAGCTTTTTAGACAAAAATACTGTCAAAAAACTATGACAGACTCATCAAATTGGACAGGTAATTTCGGAAATTAAGTGAGTTATAGTATCCAAATACGATTTAAATGACAGTTCATGAAGTAGTGAGTACAGTGCTTTAACATACACGATTACATATATTTCTTGATATCAGGTAGAGGTGTGAATAGATCCTGTAAATACAAAAAGTACGTGGGTTATAACATCTAAACACGATATAACTATATATTCCTTAAGTAATAGAATACAGATATGAAATGCAATTCTTCGTCGCATATGATTATATACGGTTTTAAAAATGACAGAGCATGATTTGATCGTATAGCCGAAATGAATATATGTAATTGCACGATTATGAATTATTGTATAAATATGATCATAAATACCATGAATAAGTTAAACTCAGATCTTATCATATAGCATGAAATTCACAGTGAAAATGTTAATAGTTCAGAATTGAGTTATCTTCCATAGTTTCAAGAAAAAAATAGTCCACCCAGCTCTGTGAGAATCGTAGAAAAAAGAAAACTGAAGGCCTCGGCCTGAAAGTATCGTCCAGTCCGTAGCGCTCGATATCGTGAATGTATGTATGAGTCATAATGAAGATAAAACGAGTCTAAGATGTTAATTTACGTGTAATACAAGTTATTGTCTTAAATACAAACTTCGGGATCTTAATAACATTTACTTAGAAGAAAAAAAGAGGGAAAAGAAACGAACACCTGGTGAAATGGTTCAACCATGATAATAATAAATGTGTAATGAATATCAACCTCTGGAGTAAACCAACAATTTAAAAAATAAAAAATAAAAGACCCTTTAGTGCACTCGGATAAATACATAAGGAATTTTACAGAAATTCACGTTACTTGTTCTCGGTATCTTTTACGTTTCTACTGAACAACCGTGTAACTAACGTCTGATTTCCTTCGTGAGTCTGTGCTCTTAAAGTGGATAATGTTCAGTTTCGACGATATTTCGAACTTACTTCTAGCTAGTGGCGAACAGTATGTGGTTGAATATCGGTTATATTTCATCTGATCCAAGTTTACTATTCCGTCACTTGTCTAAAGATGTTGAAGATGCCACAGGTATTTAAAGTTCGACAATGCTTTAACCAGTAACACCTTCTAATATGAATCGTACCCACCAAGTGAAATCAAATAACAGAAACAAGGAGGTTCAAAGATATATTTGATAAGCTATCAATATATCGAGGATGGTCTGATCTAATCTGACTAGCGGTTGTAGTAAATGTTGAGCAGGGAGTTCCCACATGTAATCTGGTGCGGATGCATGACCGAGCGCCTTCAGCTAGATGAGTCCATTAAAACTGATGTGGTCAGCATCCAATGTCGAAAACTTACATAGCTATTTATTTTAGGGATTTATTTATCGCTACGGATCACTCCCTCTAGTGGGGTAGTGATGACCCTAAGACGTGGCCAGCCAGAAGTTTAAACCCAACGAGTTTGTCGTTGGTAAATACTCTTCTGATAGCTTGCTAGGTTTAGCAGTGTCTGATTGTCTTTCCTTACTATAAGAGACCATGAAGTACAATATAGTAAAAAAATAAAATAAAAAGTACAATGAAGAGTTCATTTCCTCGCAAACTTCATCGTTCTTTTTACAATCTTTTCCAGGCGTTCTGGAAAAGAAAAAAATATGTAAGTACATGTCGAAATACACTCGTACGCGCGTAAAATTACAAAGCGGGCGAAAAAATGGAAAATAAATTCATGCTCATATAATAGCGTAAAAAATGATTTTTATAATATGGTTTTTTTTGTTTTGTTTTTTAAATAAAGAGTAAAAATATATAAGCATATTAAATTTTGTTTTTTTTAAGAATTATATATAATGCAAGGGAAAGTCAAGACGATATAAAATGTAAACTTGTATCTTACGTGCAATAATCGTTCAAATGTTCTTCAAATCTTACTCTTCTTCCAGAATGCGTTGTTTTAATTTTATTTTCTGATACCGTCAAAGTATCAACGTGTGTGTAGGATTTCTGTTGAGGTATTATAAGTGCATGAGTCGTGTCGTGTGATTGTACTGAAGGAAAGCCGATTTGAATAGGAGTTCCTTCTAAATACGCTGCTTTGAGGCGATCGATGCTGATGCTATCGTTGGTTCCGTTCTTATCGATTATATAGTACTTAGATTCGCGTCGAAGAACTTTGAAAGGTCCTTCGTATTCTGATTCGAGAGGTCATCGATGTGAGTCTTGACGTACGAAAACGTGTGTACTATATCGTAAGTCAGGTTGAAGGAAAACATCAGTTGATTGTGGTCGAGTGGAAACAGGTTTAACTGATCGCATTGCGTTTGTAAGCCTGTTCGTGTAGGAGGTTAGATCCATGTTGATTGAAGAGGATGAAGAATCCACGAATTTTCCTGGAAGTCGAAGTGTCGTACCATAAACGTGTTGAGACGCAGTGTATTCAATGGTAGGCAGTCGTTCGGAAGCGAGTGATTCTCAATATTGCTGTCAGACGACGGAAAAGTTCAGATCCGAACTGGCGTCCAAGATCTGTAGTGATTGTTGTTGGGCAGCCGAAGTTTACTACACAAGCACTAACGAATGTACTGTATTTAGTATTCAAAATCAAACATTCAACAAGTACAAAGGAGTCATTAGTTCATTCAAACACCACATCCGCCACAGCTTTAATTAGAGTCTAAGTGTCTGTAATCAATTGTACGTCTTCTTCTCAAGTTCATACTGTGTCTGTCCGACAATGTATTGGATAAAGACTCTGTATTATCTAGAATGCACTCATTAGTATTAGGATTGACAACTGAAATCGGAACAGACTCACCTGGTTACTGTAATTGTATTTGATCAACATGTCGATTGTGTGTACTTAAGTCATTGATATCTAGAAGTCGCACCATAAATTTCCCGACATTCTTCAGAACAATCCCCATGGATGGCCGAAGATCATTGCCACGATAATATGTAACTTCTACAGACTCCAAACATCTCATATTCGACCGAAGAACTCTTCCTTTTAATAGTTTTGATGGAGTCTCTTTCGTCACCGAATGTCTGGAATTTCTATATTGCAGTAGAAAGGTATCTACTCCCCTCTCCAGCTCATTAAATGTTGAGGGGGCAATAGAATCAATAGCAGTTTTTAACGTCCTGACAAAATTTTCTGCCTGACCATTGGAACAAGGATGTCTGGGAGCAGTAAACAGATGTTTGCACCCTATACCATTTAACCAAGTAGTGACTGCATCTGCAGCAAAATGAAAGCCATTATCAGTCACTAACACCATCGGAATCCCTTCTCGACTAAACACCTTTCTTAATACTTGAATTGTGAAGTCAGAATTTGGTGAAGTTGTGAAAAAAACTTCAGGCCACTTTGAAAAAGAATCAATAACTACAAGCGACTAGTATTTGCCAAGAAACGGACCACAATAATCTGCATGAATTCTCTGCCAGGCCTCAGAAGATGCTGACCATGGAGTCCACTTCGAATGCTGATTTTTCAGCTTATGACACTTTTCACAATTGTTTGCTGTACGACAAATATCTGCATTTATCTCTGGCCACCAACATGTGAGCCTCGCCAATGACTTCATTTTTTCAACACCTAAATGTCCAGTATGAAGATCTTTTAGGACAGATTTACGCAATGAAGGAGGAATAACAACACGATCATTTAAACACAAAATACCATCAGGAGTGGTAGATAGCTCATCCCGCTTTGAAAAATAGATAGGAAATCTACGTTTCAGATTAGCATTCCAACCTTTTCGTATAGCATTAATTATACATCCAGAGTATTTACGAGTTTCTCTAATGTGATCTGGACGTTTCACTGGTAAAGGTTGCACTAACAAACAGTCTGAAGTATTTACAGGTTTATCTTGTAATGACTGTTGAGAAATGTAGCCAACATGTTGAACTTGTTTGGCACTCCTGTGCTGAACCGTATAGTCATAGGCACTCAAAGCAATACTCCATCGTTGAACCATAGCAGCTGAGGAACGTGCTAAGGATTTTTCAGGATGATAAATAAACTTTAAAGCCTCATGATCAGTAACAATAGTGAATTTCTTTCCGAATAAATATTTATGAAGTCTTTTGACAGCCCAAAACACAGCTAATGCTTCTCGCTGAGTCTGTGAATAACCTTGTTCAGTAACAGTAAGTTTGCGTGAAACACAAATAACTGGTCTACCCTCCTGTTCCAAAACTGCGCCAATACCCACAGGTGATGCATTAGTGATAAGCACAGACTGTACACTAGGGGATTAAGTTCGAAGAACAGCATCACTTTGAAGAAATTTTAGTAGACTACGTAAGCATGACTCTTGTTCCTCACCCCATTTAAATGAATCGGATGTCAAAATATCAAATAAACAATTTGCACGACAAGAAAAATTAGGAATAAAACGGGAATAGTATTGAAGAGCACCTACTAGTGAACGTAGTTCCGTTAGATTTTTTGGAGACGGTGCATTTGTCAGTGGAGATAGTCGTTTCATATCTGGTCTAAAACCATTACCATCAACTAGGTATCCAAGACATTCGAAATCAGATACACAAAATGAACACTTATTTGGATTCACTGTAATATTCTTCTCAATTAAACTACGCAATAAGTCTCTGGTTATGAACTACTTCGTCAGAACCATGAACAATGAGATCATCTTGATAAACTTCAATACCTTCAAGATCACTAACCACCTTATTCATAACTCCCTGAAATATGGCTGGAGAACACCTTAGACCAAATGGAAGGAAATTGTATTTGAACAGACCAAAAGGAGTAATAATTGTCATCAAAAGAGATTGTAGTGACCTACTTTTGTCTACAGAACGCGATTGGTTCAATGTAAACAATTATTATTATAACCAATTGTACCAGTGACTGTTTTACTGTGCTCGTTTGTTTAACTGTGCTAATAACAGCCATTACACTTACTCTCCCGTTGACTTTGAACTTGTACGAATCCGGTTACGCTCAGTAACCACGCACGATCTCGGTATTCTTTCGATACCACGAGATCGCCAGCAAATACATCTCGACTACAGCCGTCATCTGTCTTCTGATTTTTGGCCTACGGGGATCTTATTGGTTAATTGGCACGTAGTCTTGTAGCGGTGTTCATAGTCAAGCTCAACTCGACACCACGCTACATTTGGTGACCCAAATTTTGGAACACGCCTCAACCTCAGTCAAATCTTTCAAAGAAGGCAATTCGGTGAGTCTATTGTTTTATCTATCCACGTCTGTCATATATTTTCATATTAATTTTTAATATATAATATATTTGACATGACGGATAACGATAAGAATAGTATTAATATAATAGACTCCGATGTACGCGTACCGAATCCTCGGTACTTTTTATTCGCGTGACGATAAATTCCACGCTTTATTCGAGAAATTCCCCAGAATAACTAAACCACTCGAGGAGATTTAATCGGTGACCAATCGTGTGGTACACCACATAGTCACCCGCGGACCACCAGTCACGGCAAGACCACGCCGACTGGCACCGGACAAATTAGCCTTCGCTAAACGTGAGTTTGACAATTTACTATCTGCTGGTATTATTCGTCCTTCTCACAGTCCTTGGGCCTCTCCTTTACACATCGTGCGCAACAAGGATGGGGTTAGTTGGAGACCATGCGGCGACTACCGAGCATTAAACGTAGTTACGCGCTTTGATAGTTACCCCATCCCCCACATACACGACATCACGGCATCGCTCAAGGGCACGACTATCTTTTCTAAAATCGATCTGGTATGAGCATATCACCAGATCCCAGTCGCTCTTGAAGACATCGAAAAAACTGCTATCACGACTCCGTTCGGTCTGTTTGAGTTCCTACGAATGCCATTCGGATTACGGAATGCTGCTCAAACTTTCCAAAGGTTTATCGATAGCATAGTACGAGACTTGGATTTTGTTCACGTCCATATTGATGACCTGCTGATCGCATCATCAAACGTAGATGAACATTATCAACACCTTACGCTATTATTCCAACGCCTTTCGGATAATGGAATAGTAGTCAACCCAGAGAAATGTGAATTGGGTAAATCAGAAATAATATTTCTGGGTCACATCATCAGACGAGAGGGTATTCTGCCCTGCGAGGACAAAATTCGAGCAATCAAGGAGTCCAACGTGCCGTCCTCAATCAAGGAACTGAAGGCTTTTCTCGGTTTGGTTAACTTCTACCGACGTTTTATCCCTCACGCGGCAGAACGGTTACGACCATTAACCGATTTACTACGCGGTAATCCACGCAAATTAGAATTGAACGATACCGCACGTACTGCATTCTCAGAGATCAAAACGGCTCTCGCTGAAGTTACACTTTTCGCTCATCCTGACCCATCAGCCACGCTTAGTATAGCGGTTGATGCGTCAGATTTCGCTATAGGAGCCGTCATGCAACAGAATATCTCCGGTAGTTGGCAACCGCTTGAATTTTTCTCACGACGCCTTACTCCCACGGAGAGGAGATATAGCGCTTTTGGTCGCGAGCATCTTGCAGCCTACTGCGCCATCAAACATTTCCGGCACGCAGTAGAAGGACGTCAGTTCATTTTATTCACCGACCATAAGCCCTTAACGTATGCCCTGCATACCAAGTCTGACCGCTACTCACCACGAGAGTGCAGACATTTGGACTATATCTCACAGTTCACGACAGACCTTCGTCACATTAAAGGCGAGTCGAACTATGTTGCCGATGCTCTTTCACGTATCCAGACGAATGCAGTTACTTTACCGGTGCTCGATCTTCCTGCTATGGCGGCCGCGCAAGCAAACGATCCTGTCTGTACAGAAGCACCACAATCTTCGTCCCTTCAGTGCCAGAAAGTACCCCTAGCTGCTAGCTCAGGTACTATCCTATGTGATATTTCTACCGGTCTTCCTCGACCCATCGTACCCTCTACCTATCGCCGTCTCGTCTTCGATGCCCTTCATGGATTGTCTCATCCAGGTATCGCGGCCACATTACGCCTCATCGCTGCACGATACGTCTGGCCATCCATGAATAAAGATGTTCGTATGTGGGTAAAGCAATGCTTACAGTGTCAACGATCAAAAGTGCACAGGCATATAGCTGCCCCCATTGGCACGTTCGCTACGCCTGATGCTCGCTTTGATCACGTTCATATAGACATTGTAGGACCATTGCCACCTTCGCATGGGTACGATCACATACTCACGTGCATTGACCGTTTTACAAGATGGCCCGAAGCTATTCCCATCACGTCTATCACGGCGGAGACAATTGCTCACCGCTTTGTAGAACGATGGATAGCATTGTACGGTTGTCCCTTGACTGTCACGACTGACCGAGGACAACAATTTGAGTCCGCATTATTCTCCTCACTGACCCGGCTGCTTGGTACGGAACACATACGCACTACCACCTACCATCCAGCATCGAATGTTTTAGTCGAACGGTTTCATCGCCAACTTAAAAGTGCTCTTCGAGCACACGAAAACGATAATTGGTACGAAACCCTACCGCTCGTTCTCTTAGGCATCAGAACGAGTTTGAAGGCAGATATCCAATGTTCCGCCGCTGAAACTGTAAACGGCACGACATTGCGTCTGCCTGGGGAATTCTTCACACCACGGAGCAGTAATAATTTCGGTAAATCAGACTACGTCCATCGACTGTCTGCATTTATGCGAACGCTGTCTCCGGTGTCAACTCGAATACAACACCGACAGGTCGCTCTCCCTCGAGAGTTATCTACCTGTTCACATGTTTTCATACGAGTAGATTCGGTACGCAAACCTCTACAACAGCCTTACGAAGGCCCTTTTCACGTGATCTCTCGTCACGAAAAGACCTTCAAGGTTGATCGACACGGCCGCGTCGAGATCGTCAGCATTGATCGTCTCAAACCAGCACACGTCGATGACAGTGCCCTACCCGATAACTTGAGACTCAATGCTAGACCTATCAAACCTTCTAGCGGGATCTCTACGTCTACCTCGGATCCCACGCTAGATACATCAGAGACCTCGTTCTCACGTCCCGGTCAACAGCACGCTTCATCTGCATCATCTACGGACGAGACTTCCGTCTCACGTCCAGATCGGCAGACCACGCCGCCCTTGACCTCGGATGAGATCGCAGGTTCACGAAGTACGAACGAGACTACCGTCTCACGTTCCGGTCGCCGAGTACGATTTCCCGTACGCTTTCGCGACTAAACGCACAGTCAATAACGGATACGGTGTAGGATTATTCCTATACTACACGCATGCTACACTTTTCTTTTTTTTTGATTTTTTTTGTATCCTGAGCCCACGCCTCCGACCATCGTCCATTTGATAACGTCGACATCAGTCAACTTTGGCAAAAGCTGGTTTGGCCACCCATGCTCTAGTCAACGCACTCATTCGATTATCTGGTCTCGAATTCGCCTGGCATACGCTTGGTAGTTATGGTCGCGTCCGGTTTCTTGGCTCAACGTGGTTTCGTCCTACGTCTGCAGCGTTTTCTGGTCCGCATCCATACGAACGCAATCATCAGATCCTGGATACAAACCACTATGGTGTGGTATGCTAACTCGACCAACAAATACAGCACACTTCTCCTGGTACCGTTCTGCGCAAAAGACTTTCGTTGGCAACTCGAGGATCAACGATCACTTCCTGTTCCACCAATTTCCTCCGTCCTACAACCACACTTCTGCCGATCAGTCCCACGAATCAAACCACTACCTATCGAAAGTGTAAACTCTTTCTAGCAGGGGGCTCCTGTAGTGACCTACTTTTGTCTACAGAACGCGATTGGTTCAATGTAAACAATTATTATTATAACCAATTGTACCAGTGACTGTTTTACTGTGCTCGTTTGTTTAACTGTGCTAATAACAGCCATTACACTTACTCTCCCGTTGACTTTGAACTTGTACGAATCCGGTTACGCTCAGTAACCACGCACGATCTCGGTATTCTTTCGATACCACGAGATCGCCAGCAAATACATCTCGACTACAGCCGTCATCTGTCTTCTGATTTTTGGCCTACGGGGATCTTATTGGTTAATTGGCACGTAGTCTTGTAGCGGTGTTCATAGTCAAGCTCAACTCGACACCACGCTACAAGATGAAGATTGATCTAAAGGGATTTGAAGATAAGCATCTTTTAGGTCAACTTTCGAGAACGCTTTAGAACCATGAAGTTGATTTAGAATATCTTCAGCCTCTACCGTCGTGCACGTTTGCTTCAATAAATGGGATTTCATTGTTAATCTATAGTCACCACATATTCTAGGAGTCTTGCCGTCCGATTTCAGTGGCGTAACAATAAGAGTACCCCATGCTGAAGACTGAACTGAATCAATTATGCCTATTGCACACAATTCGTTTAGTGTTTTATGTACTGCATCTCGAAGACCATGAGGAATTATTCGTCTTTTAAGAAAGACTGGTTCACCCTGTACTTGAAGTTTTATAGGCTGAATCTTCATACCTCCACTGCACTTAGCACACGTGGCTATCAAATCTTTAAGTAAAGCATCATTATTTTCTTTAGAAACTAGGAAAGACAGCTCCACTTTAAGCCTTTTTAAATTCCTTAAGCCCAGTATTGACAATCCTGTTTCGCTCACTAAAAATTCACAAGATATGTATGAAGAATTATCATCTCTTATTAGCAATTCACAACATCCTCATATAGGCAGTCTGTGTCCAGTAATCCCAAATATTGATACCTCAGTGGGTCGTACCACAACCTTAGGATCTAAAGATTTCAAGTTCTTGAATGAAATAATGGACTCTATACTGCCTGTGTCAACAATAAAGTCATGACATGAACCAAGCGATGTATATAATCGCTTTTGAATATGAGCATTACCTTTCGAAACAGTAGACAAAGATAAATGATCATTAGGAACAGCTGAATTATTGGGATCTAAATTACAAGATTTAGTACTACTTGAGGCAAAATGAATAGTAGCTTTGCATACTGATTGAATGTGTCCTATCTTACCACATCTAAAACATTTAGCATTACGAAATGCACATGAATTACGAGAATGAATTTTTCCACATGATAAACATTTGCCAAACTTGGTCTCACCTTTGTGATTTCCTTTGTAATTCCTTGTTGAAACACCTTTCATATTTACACAAGAATAGGAGCCATTGTTAAACGAACGCAATTCTGATTGACCCTGA
This sequence comes from Schistosoma spindalis, assembly GCA_946903255.1. Lineage (NCBI taxonomy): Eukaryota > Metazoa > Platyhelminthes > Trematoda > Strigeidida > Schistosomatidae > Schistosoma > Schistosoma spindalis. Next base: position 23,030,096 of record OX336424.1, read on the forward strand.
GATTGTATTCCATCATGACGACTAAGCAAAGTATTAGAAATATTCATCGACTGGATATCAAGTTCATTTACTGCCTCGTAGTTAATACACGCAGTTCTAGCATCTTGAAAGGAACAGTTGGGCATTCTTAACAGCTCTTTTTCCAAACCCGGCAAGTTAATTCCTGCAATTAATCAATCTCTCAGTTGCACATGAAGTTGATCACCAAAATTACATTTGGCAGCTTGTTTCTGCAACTCAAGAATGAATTCCTTAACGTTTTGGTCATTTCGACGAGTCATCTTATGAAATTTTGCCCTTTCACGGCATTCAAAACTAGTGCACTTTACATGATTCACTAATAACTCCTTAATAGTTGCTTAAGGAAGTGAGATAGGTTTTTCTGGATATGCCAAAATTTTCAATAAGCTGTATGCTTCTTTTCCGATGAATGACAGGAAATGTGCCACAATTTTATCACCTTGAACATCCTTCTTAGTCATGCTCCAAATTTCAAACCTTTCCAAATAATCCTCAAAAGCTTCAGAAGTTGAATGAATATCTAACTGTTCCATCGCAGGCTCCATCGCGACGCCAATATGATAATTAGAAGTAATTGAATTATAGTATGAACTAAGAATCCCAGGGATAACGCGATTGAATCAAGAAGTACTACACAAGCGCTAACGAATGTACTGTATTTAGAATTCGAAATCAAACATTCAACAAGTACAAAGGAGTCATTAGTTCATTCAAACACCACACAAATCCAAATGTACGTAGTCAAAGCGAGCATCGTGAGTTTTAAATGAATCTAAATGACATTTGTTATGTCTAATAGCCTTAGATTTTCGGCAACTTACACAGGAGCGTGCCCACTCCCTCACGTCTTTATTCATACCAGGCCAGCGAAATCGTTCTGCTATAAGCTTCACGGTTGCACGAACACCTGGATGAGAAAGTTTGTGCATCGTATTGAAGACGTTGCGTCACCCGTTGGCGCGTTTTTTGGAGGTTGAAACTTTTTTTCACGTGGTATTATTTTGTTTTCCTATCAGTTTTTCCCTTTAATTTAACATTTATTAGGGATAAATAACTCGTCACTGATAGGATTCTGTCAACATCATACATTAATTTTGCTAGTTTTCACGCTTTCTATTTTCACTGACTAACGTTAATATATTTGCTCTTAACTAATACTAGATCTGATCCTATCATTAAACTTTACACGTCTATAAAGTGAAATTATAACTGTCACTGTTCACTTAATTAAACTTCATTTTTACATTACTTACAATAATGTCCCGGCCATCTAAAAAGCATATAATCTTTCTTGATGCCTATAGCGCTTGCAAAAATCTAAATCAGTCACTAAAGCGAATAGTGTGAAAACTTATAAACACACTGATCAGTCTGCATCCTACTCTGATCTTCCTTCAGCTACACCAAACGTGCACCGTTTACTTGGGCATGACGTATCACTACCTTGTATCTCGCTTGTAGATATAAATACGAGCATTTATATGCCGTTAGAGTCGACATCAATTGTCAGTCCAAACAATAGCATCACAAGTTGTGAGCAGTATTTAAACAGTGTGGCTGACCCCAAACACCCAACTATTTTACAATCGGCCATCCTGAGTAACGGTCTACGGGGTACATGTAAGCCTGTCTATAATAGCCAGCCCGATGATGTAGATCTTGACTACTCACCCAGATATGTACTCCATCTCCCAACTAAGTATGCACAAGGTGACCATCCGGTAGACCCCTCAAACAGGTCTGTGTGTAAACATATCGACCTTAAAAACTTAGATATACATTCCAATAACCTCATCACTAGTGGATCTAAAAGCAGTCAAACAGAACTCAGCTTCACCCAAACTATCCAAGACTTATAACCGTACAAATATTTAGTCGATGTTCTAGAAAGTCCCGACTTCTAAATTATAAAACAAACTGAAAAAGTAATTGACCATATATCATCTGAAGTGTTAAAAAGACTTCAGTGTATGCGAAATGTTACTGTGTATAATATACCTGATAGTGCGAACGTATTGTTAGAAATACCCTACTACAAGAATGTAGATTATCGCGATCTTGGTGTGTAACAAGAAGATTACGTAAAAAGCACACTAAAGTCTCCTGTCCCATTTTATTTCAGTTCGGTAGTACCACTGAAACTAATCATTTCCTCAATAGTCAGTCATTACTAAGACGTATTCCAACATTTAAAAAGATTAGAATCATTTATGATAGGACTGCTATCCAGCGTCGAATCTTCAATGGAACACAAACTAATCAACCCAGACTACGTAGCCGCGGCAGCTACAGCGTTTGCCACTGCATAAATCCTATAAAACCACGCACTACCCCTTCCAAAAACGGAGGCACGTAGGATGCTGCCATTAGTCCTTGCAACAAGACTGAACATAATACAGCTGCAACCACTCATCCTCAGCCCAAAATGCCAATCCACTTATGCCTCAATTGTTCCCCAGTATTGCCTCGATAAGAAGCCTAAAAATAATTCTCACAAGAACTGCGCTAACAGCTACAGATGCTCAGACACCTCTGTACGAAATAATACTAAACTTCCTGTAAAAACCCACCAGTACTACAGCACCCCTAACCCAAAACATGCAACTTTTCATAGCGGTAGTATGCCCTACAACAAACATAGTGAACTGGCAGTACCCACTCATCCTAACGTGAAATGACACTCGATAAGAATCACACCTACATTTGATACTCGTAAGTCATATAGTGTGGACCTTACAAGCTCCATGAACCAGCACACAACAGAAACACCTCTCCTGGCAACAGAATCAGGCAATCCTTCTACCCTTATCAGAAACATACTACCTCCCAAACTACCCATAATAGGACTAGAATTGCCCACCGCACACAAGGAATTCATAACGTTGGCCTACTTGGAAACCCACCTACTGACTATAGATACTATCTAAATCAAGCCACCCCATACAACTCTTTAATCCCCCTAATTCGACAAATACACCACCTCATCCATTTTTATCTCTCTCCCCCTCAACAGTGCTGCTTTGGTGTCTCTAAATATTGAGGGCGATAATCCCACTATTCTGAGACCATCTATATACTCCGACTTAATGGGGAGTGGCACACTTTTCTCAACGTCGATAGCTGTCTCCAGTCTTAAAAGCTCCTTGACTGAACCGCCCGATCACTCCCCGAACACACTAACTAACCATCCAACTCTACCTTTCACTCTTAAACATACTTCTCCCACCAAACTACCTTTCTCGTATTGGCCCTATTGGTAATAAACTAAACGCGCATCAATATGGAGTCAACACTCCCAATTTTTCTTTAGCACATGGTGAAACAGACGATCTACTGGGTTTGCACCATACCTTCAACTAGACAAACACTCACCGTACCTGACACTTATGTTGATCAACGCTCGATCTGTACAAAGTAAGATGACACACCTACGCACCCCACTGTTTTTAAACGACCACTCACTTGTTTTCATAACGGAAAGTTGGCTATCCTCCGATATCACAGACACATATCTACAAATAGACACCTATGAGCTCTTCCGCTGTGACTGAGTCACCAAGAAAGATGGTGGTTGTCTTGTTTATGTATAAAAAAATCTGAGAGCGGAAATCTATAGCGACCACGTACTCAGCAAACTTCCTGATTAAATATGGCTTGCTGTGCACACTCAGGAATGTAAAATACCAATCGAATTCATATATCAAACTCCAAACACTCCTAGTCCAACTGACACTATTATATCAGCCCTCATACTCGTAAGAGCACACGAGACTAAGTCGGTCACATTCAAATTCTTCTTACACCTCCTAAAAACTCTCTTATCTCCACGGCCAACCATCCTCACGTTTCTTTATCACCTCGTCTCGCTAATGCAAACAATTCGAGAACGCGGAACGTTATTCCTGGTCTCCTGAAACCACGCTGTAAACTACACATAGAAGCTTTCAACGTCCGAACACTGTGCCAAATAGGACAACTGCTAGCGAAACAATCGCAGAGAAAGATGGACATATTATACATTTTCAGTCCAGGAGATTGGATCGATGGGCAGAACACTTTAGGGATCAGTTCAACTGGCCTTCAGCCACACTTCGGTTTCCCACGATCTCAAGTCGACCTTAATGGCAAGTTAATGTAGGTCCTCCGACTCTTTACGAAGTTGAGAAAGCTATAGGAAATCTGAAGCGAGGGAGAGAACCAGGCCCTGACAGGTTTACCCCTGAGATTTTTAAGGATGGCGGTCCAGTATTAGCAGCGAGATTGACTGAGGTCTTAGGTAGAATCTGGGAACTGGACGTAATCCCATCTGACTGGTCTCAATAACTGATTGTGCCAGTCTATAAGAAAGGACAAAAGTCCTCCTGTGACAATCACAGAGGAATTAGTTTGACTAATATAGTGTCTAAAATATTAGCTTCAATAATACTTCGACGTCTAACCAAAGCTTGTGAAGAACAGACTAGAGAAAACCAGGCTGGTTTTCGACCTGGACTTGGTTGTATTGATCAAATATTCACATTACGTCAGGTCCTAGAACATAGACACACATTCAGACGCCCCACAATGGTAGTATTTCTCGACCTTAAGGCGGCATTTGACTCGGTTGATCGTGAGGTTCTATGGAAGTGTTTGTCACTGAAAGGATTACCAAAGAAGTACATCAACCTTATAAAGGCTCTCTACTCGAACACAACTGGTCGAGTGAGAGCTTATGGTGAACTGTCATCAGAACTGATTACCTCAAGTGGTGTTCGTCGGGGCTGTCCACTCTCTCCATTCTCGTTTAACTTTGTCGTTGACGTCCTTTTAGAGATGACACATTCCTCATCTAAATTTCCAGGAGTTGAACTTCTACCGGGAGATCCACTTGTTCACTTAGAATATGCCGATGACATAGTTCTATTTGGTGAAGACGCTGACAGAATGCAGAGTCTGCTGACCACTCTAAGCAACAATGCAAGCATGTTCGGCATGAGATTCTCCCCCTCGAACTGCAAAATGTTGCTTCAGGATTGGGTTGCATCGACAACGGAACTAGTGGTAGGGAGTGAAGTAGTTGAGCTTGTCGACCGCTTCACTTATCTCGGAAGTCTCATCAGCTCTTGTGGTTTGGTGTGTGACGAAATCTCAGCACGGATACAAAAGGCTCGACTAGCTTTTGCCAACTTGCGTCATTTGTGGCGTAGGCGAGATATCCGTCTATCAACCAAAGGACGTGTTTACTGCGCAGCAGTTTGTTCTGTTCTACTTTATGTCAGTGAAACATGGCCAGTAAGAGTAGAGGATATTCGTAGGTTACTAGTATTTGACCATAGCTGTCTTCGAAACATCGCTCGTATACATACCGAGTAAGTAATGCAGTTGTTATGAAAAGGGTACTAGGTAAGGATGGCAAATCAATTGATGAGGTAGTGAAACTTAATCAGTCGAGATGGCTGGGACATGTGTTGCGCATGCCCGATCACCGACTGCCCCGACGTGTTATGTTTTATGGTGTAGGAGTAGGTTGGAAGAAAGCAAGGGGCGGCCAGAACAAAACATGGCAGAAATCCATGAAGTCACTGACAAGTGGACTGAGTCATGTTGGTAGGTGTAGACTATCTGGTTGGGGACCGCGAGATGATAGCAACCGATGGTTAGAGACCTTGAATGACATGGCTCAAAATCGTTTGCAATGGCGCAGGTGCATCCACTCTTTGTGCTCTCTCAAACTCTAATCTTCTGAATTCTTCATGTCCTTTATTTTCTTTCCCAATTTATTCCACTGGACTATACTCCTTAAATAATATCATCAAACCCTAATGTTCCCTATCACTACCTCTACCACTACGGGATATGAATCGATAACTGCATCTCTGTGCTAATATTGTATGGCAACTTGAACTGGTGTACGTACGTACGAACTTCCACGTTGTTACTGACTGAATGACGGTATTATAAGTGAGTCATTTGCTCAGGCTGCCTCGCTCTACTTCACTCACAAAATTGTATGTGGTGATTTCAACCTTCCCACCATCAGCTGAACGACACATTCTGGCCCATTGTGCTTTGAAAGCATACTTAGGTCCTTAGACATACACGGTTGGCAACAACATGTACACCTGCCTACACGAAATCACAACATTCTTGACTTGATATTCTGTCATAATGTCACACAAACATCAATAGTGGTTGGCGAAGAGTTTCACAACATCGATCATAAAGTAGTCCTCTGCACCCTTCCGATTCTTTCCATGTGCAACAAACTAAAGACAATAAATACACGTTTCCAATATAGAGACTATGCAAACGCTGACTGGGAAAACTTTCAATTTCTAGTAAAGCACTCTGACTGGAGCAGTTTCTTTACCAGTGATAACCTCTTAGAAACATTAGAAATATTCAATACCACCATCAAATCTGCACTAGACACTACTATACCCTTTAAAATTGCTTTTAAGACAACTACTCCCTACATAAACCAAAAGACTAGGTCTAAACTGCGTAAACTGAAAAGGACGTACTATATATCAAAAGACTTCAGTGCCCTGCACCAGATATACTACGTACTTGACGGAGTACAAAGTCAACACAACAAGCATAAACAGGCAGAGGAACATACTGCACTCACTGTTGCATCTAAAACCCATGCCTTCTGTCGTCTCGCAAAACGTATAAGAAAGAACGCAGATCCTAACATTCACTCTCTGCTGCACGATGGAGTGACATATAATGACCAAATCATCATATGTGAACTATTAAGTGAATGGTTTTCCAACAATGGGAATACATCTCATGCCACAGATATCAACACAAAGCGCACCTGCAAAAATTATCTTGGTACCATAAACTTTGACATTAGAAGTATACATACCGCCATTAAAACCCTCAAGCCAAATGTGAGTTCTGGTGCCGATGACATCCCCTCAATCCTTTATAAAATGTCAGGTCCGGATATACAGACGCTATTACTCAAAATTTACACATTATCTTTAGAGACAGGTACATATCCGGAAACCTGGAAGGGAACGTATGTTCTTCTCAAACACCAATCCGGACCAAAAAACCTGGTCGAAAACTACAGACCTATAAATATCACTCCAGTTATATCACGCATAATGGAAAAAGTGATAAAAAATCAACTATCTGATCACCTACTTAAGGAAGATCTAATAGACCCGTCACAACACGACTTCATTAGAACAAGGTCGTGCAGTACATGTCTGATAAAATTCTTTGACGAGGTCACTCGCATACGCGACCAGAAGAAACTAGTGGTTATACTGTATTTCGATATCAAGAAAGCTTTCGATAAAGTACCTCGTAATCTTCTAATCAACAGACTTAAGTCAGTTGGAATTATAAATCCCCTTTTGCAATGGATCAAGTCTTTTCTTACGAACAGATACCAAATAACCAAGATTGACTCTACAACATCAACACCTCAACCAATATCCAGTCGTGTTGTGCAGCGCAGTGTCTTGGGTCTATTGCTGTCTATAATCCACATCAGCAATATATGCAAGTGCTTTAGCACAGGTGAGACCTACCTCTATGCCGATGACTTAAAAGTCATCTATAAAACCAACACTTGCGATGTACGTAGTACTATGCAAACAAACCAACATGAACTCAACATGGTAGACGACTGGTGCAAACGCTGAAGGTTAGAGCTCAACACAGCGAAATGCGGCTGGTTATGTATAGGAGACATGTCTCTCAAAATAAAACTAACAATTAACAACAACACACTGTCCAGACTGGCATCAGTAACTGACCTAGGGGTACACTACTCACAACGTCTTAATTTCTCTGAACACATCTCAACCAAAGTATCTAAAATGCGGAAATTGCTTGGCTTCATTCTCCATAATTTCTATAAAAATGAATCCAAAATCCTTCTTTATAAAGTTTGTGTAAGACCTATCGCTGAATACTGCTCGTTCTTCTTTTCCAACCTACGCCTATCTGATATACTAAAGGTGGAAGGAATACAACGAGACTTCACCCGCAAAATACTTAGGGCTGAATCAGTCGTTGACTACAGTTCCCGATGCCAAGTCCTAAGAATAGCACCCCTTTGAATGAGAAGGCTTAGGTCTAATTTGATTCTCTACTTCAAACTACTCAAAAACCTTACTTATTCAACATGTAATATAGTTCTTGCCCGAAATTCACATGAACATGTACTTCAAAACAAAGTATCTACGGTCAAAGTTGAGAAATACAGATCAAAAACTCGGGAAAACTTCTTCCTCATCAAGTATGCAATAATTTGGAACAGTCTTCCCTCCGAAATACGCATGGCAGATGAATTACATACGTTGTAAGACTGCTTGATCAAGCCCTCATTTGCACTGATCTAGCACGTACAAACACATCTGTGCCCCACTCAGACGTCATAGGCCCTCTACATGTCTAAACCAAAATGGACTTCAAGTTCAGTTTGCCTTATTTTTCCTACTTTGCAGTTAGTTTAGTTACTTTTTCCACTCTGTTTCTTCACTTAAAATAGGCAGGTAACTCACTGGACCTATCGATACTGTTGAACTAAACTCGATCGCTAAGGGACACTCATTACACCTTAAAAAGTCAAGAGAACCGCACAATCGACTTCCTACTACCAGTCGACCTGCATCTATGGAGCCTGTTACCCATCAATTGGTTAGGACAACACAAAATAACATCAGCACCAAGTTTGTATGAGTCTCTTTTTGTTTATTCCTTATTAGCTTTTTACTCTTCTGCATACTATTTTGACTAGCAATTGATATTATTTCTCCACACGTTACCTTATCTACAACTCATATACTTCTATACTTTTCCTCCCGCTTTAATTAACAACTATCCTACGTTATACCCTTCTTAATGCTTTTACTGTAATTGGCAAACTATACTTTATACTATAGTCAATTAAAGCACTGCATCGATGCCTTACCCACAGTCCATAATTTGTAACTGCCTGATAAGCTTGTAAAATGGTACTTATAGAAATAGTCTTTTCCAACCGGATTGTGAAACAGAGGATTGTGTGAGGTATGATATATATCCAAAAATAAGCTTAAATGAGCCTAACATCACAAAAGGAGGGAGGGTGAAGTTACTGACCAAACTCCGTGATGTCATTCTGGGTCGTTTGAGGTTTTTCTTTGACTGAAAAACCCTCGGCATTAGAAGATTTCGTGATTTCGACGATGCGGTCGGCAGATGCAGCCAGCTCGTCTACGGCGTTGTTTTGAAACAAGACCAGCACAGCTTGCACCAGTTGAGGAAGTTTGGATAAGAAATGTTGTTTGAACAGGCCATAACTCCTCCCATTCTTTGCAACATGTCTGTGGCAGAACCGTGTTGCAGGTCAATGTTGTTAAAGAGTTGGTCTAACCTTTGTCGATCGGTTAGATCTCCGTGCTCAAGGATGGATCGTTTATGAGTTTTGTATGGTTCAAAAACATCACTAGTAAACATACCAGGTGTTACGTACCTGTTGAATTCGCCCGGTAGTGTCTTGGCTACTGCGAGGAATTGTGCAGGTGTGTCGTTCACACCGTGCTCGCAGAAGTCGACTTTTGCGTGGCCGAACCAGGCTTCGATGTTGTCTGGTGGAAAGGCTTTAGTTTAAACAAAGGTGGGGACACAGTATTTAACTTAAGTGTCATAGGTGTCTGTTCAGTCATGGTGAGAACGAACTAGTGGGAAATATATATAAACAAAAACACGAAAAAATATCACAATTTATAAAAAATTAAAATAAGGCAGTGATATATGAAATCCCAAAAAGTAACATACCTACAGTTTGCAGTTTGGTATATCAGATCACGTTAGGCTCACCAATGAAGATGCGACAGGTATTTAGAGTTCGACAATGCTTTAACCAGTAACACCTTCTAATATGAATCGTACCCTTCAAGTGAAATCAAATAACAGAAACAAGGAGGTTCAAAGATATATTTGATAAGCTATCAATATATCGAGGATGGTCTGATCTAATCTGGCTAGCGGTTGTAGTAAATGTTGAGCAGGGAGTTCCCACACGTGAACTGGTGCGGATGCACGACCGAGTGCCTTCAGCTAGATGAGTCCATTAAAGCTGATGTGGTCAGCATCAAATGTCGAAAACTTACATAGCTATTTATTTTGGGGATTTATATACCACTACAATATAACACAGCAACTTACCTGAATACTTTTAGAGCAAAATGAGTGCACATTGTGCATGCACGGAAGGTTGTATGTGTTACGTCTAAGTTTTCGCTCTTTCACGTTATTGAAGTACGGTATGTCGATCTATTTGCAATTTACGAGCCCAAATTAACAGCAGAACCAAACTCCACATTAGGTACCAAAGTTTATTCGCAATTTACAAATAGTCGACTCAAATGTCGTTATTCAATTTAGTAGGTTCCCGGAGCAAAAACTCCCAAATACCAAACCAAATGCAAAGAGAAACCAAAATGTCCGAAATAACGATACAAACAAACAAGTTCAGAAGTTGAGTAAAACAAATACATCCAAAAACACAGTGAAATTAATAATATTTAATATAAAGGTTTTATTCAGCCAAATGTCTCCAGTTCTCCCGTAACAGTATGTCTTGTACAAACTGTGTGTTCAAGCTTCTATTTTTCCACCTAACAATACACTGAGGGAAGACAAACCATTTGTTTTTTTATGAAATAACATGATTCAAGCATATATCGTCATGACAATTATATTGTCGTCAAGGCTACCAAAACTGAGCTACCAGTAACGATACGGCAAAGCTCCACGGGTATCACGACACTTTTTGCGCTACTTTTTCATTTCCGCTCTGTGCACAGTTTTAGAAATAATAAAGAGCGCATTTTCTTTAAATTTTAGGCTTCTTGTGTAATTCATACCTAGATAGTGTACTGATTTGAGTGTTTGAAATCTAATATTATTTAAGTAGTTGTAGTTCATAGAGATGTTTTCCAAAACGCATGACCACACACTTGTTGAGGTTAGATGGTAATTGCCATCTTTCGCTCCGCATGGTTACGTTATTGAGGTCGCTTTGAATCTGGGATACACTTTCACTTAGAACTTCAGGCTTAAAGCTGTATGCCGTTTCGAGATCATCAGTGTCTGAGCATGGCCTCTCAAATGTTATGGTGTTACATATATTGTTTGTATATATTAGAAACAAAAGTGGACTAAATACATGTTATTTTACGCATTAATTTGGCTGGGTATATCCGTATATGTTTATATGTAATTCATAGTTTAGATTATTTTATCCAACAAATTTTTGGTATTTGTCAGCGTAAACTTTTTATTCTTGGAATTTCGGTTATTTTGTCTTTTGGGATTGGTAGATTTATCGGCTGCTCATGTTGTAGGCGAACAAGAGTCAGAAATTTAGGTATAATAGTGATAGAAGTCATGGGTTATTTCTTGGATGTCAGCAGACCTTACATACCAACTAGTTACGTTTAACGCTGTCCAAACACCAAGCCAACACAAATGACAGAATTGATCCTGCGCCGTATACTCGTCTACTAAGACGAATTGAAGTAACATATCCCGCTACTGAACGAGGTGATCTCTTGTTGTTCTTATCTGGAATGGCTGATATTCAAGTGAGTTATTATGTTGTTTGCCTTCTCATTTCATTTTTCGCATAATTACAGGTGACAAACAGATTACAAGTTGCTGTCCGTTTGGTGAAAAGTTATATCAAGCAAATATTAAGGAGATAGAGAATTCATGTTGTCATCCATATTTTTATTCTGTCAGTAACATTATAAAGTATTTCAGTGGCCTGCTATCACCAACTCAATGCATATCATGACTCGGCAGCCACATAAAGTTCGATTTATAATAGAACACGAACTACTTGTAAGTAGTTTAAAACGAAATGTAAAGTTGTTAGATTGTAAGGCAATAAAAGCTGTGAAATTTCTGAACATTCATGCTATCATACATGATTTTTTGAATGACAGTCAGGCTAAATACCTGCACAACTAAATCGTTACTTCACGTGTAAGGTTGTTGATTTAGTAAAGTTTGATCTTATTGACATATTGAATGTAGACATGAATAAATAAACAATATCTTTCCAATTAATATTTTCGCCCATTTTAATGACTTTGAAGTTCTTTTCATTTAGAGGTCAAAGCTCATCGAAGTATAATTTGCTCGTTTTAGATAGCATCCTTGCCTAAGCCCAGCTGAGCCGAAAATCATGTACTTCTCACTTTATTGGCAGTTAAAAAAGTTCTCTAGAAACGATAATGTGACCCATAAAACGTCTTACTTTCTCTTATTGATGTTTCTCATTCTCTTTTCTTCTGATGCCATATATGTGGTGATATTTTAGTTGTGCTATTTTCTTCTGCAATAACACGGTTATAACTTGATTCTGTTTCTTTTTGGTTGTAAAAAGCGATAATGGAAACAGTTAAGAGCATATACTGAAGAAACAAGACGGCTCATCACCTGCATCACATCAAGAGAAAGTTTTTCATGTTGCTCCAGACTGTGTACGTAAGAGTATTTTATCAACAAATATCGCTGAAACCTCTAACTACAGACGGAATAAGGTGTGTTTGTAATCATTGGTGATTCTTACTAGCTGTTCTGCCTCGTATCATTTGTGCGACTATTATTCGACAGTCTACATTTTAGAGACATAAATAAGTAAATCAGTCTTGAATTGAACACATTCTATCTACCGTATACAAGCGATCTTAATTGGATAACCATTTTGTCTGTCCTGTGTTCGAAAGTAATATCGGTTTGTCTCGGGATGAATTATTTCTGGGATAGCTGCTTTTAAAGTTAATTAGAAACTATCCATTTTACTTGTCACCTATTGTTGGCTGTATCGGGTTGATAGAGGTCCACGTAGTTAAAATATTTCGCTCTAAGGTCCTCAACTAATAACGTAGGTTTGAACAAATGAAATGGCCATCCAGTTAACTTTACCAATGCTATCAGCACCTCTGTCCCCAAACTCCCTGTTTCGGCCGAGGGTGAGGAGAGTCAGCTCTCCCTCTCAAAATGCTCTCACATGGCCAGGCGTATACAGCCACTGTCGGGGAAGTCCTACTCACTGCCTTCTCGTGGCAGGGGTGTTGTTCACATTATTAGCACAGAGAGGAGTTTTCAGTCCAAATCCCGGAGTAATAGAGGCAGCAACAGCATCAGTGGTAATAGAAAGGATTAGACATCAAAGGTTTGACTCAAGAAAATATAAATCAATGAATAAAAACAAAATAGAAGTTCTGAGAAATTTAGAAGTTGGCGAGAGATAGAGAAGGATGAATGTTTCAGAGCAAACGTTCTTATGCTATGTCATTGTTGACATGATTTAATTTACCTGGCCTCTAGCGTTTTCCAAGCCTACCTCTGCACCAAAAATACATCGCCCGTTGAGGAAGGCGGTTGTTTGACACACGTAACACATGTCTCGACCATCCTAGTTGGGGGAGATATACTAACTCAAGAATCTATTTGTTATTTGTAACTAGTTCCTTATTCAAACCTATATATATTTTTAATCGGTAGTCCCGAAATACACCTACATTGTTCTTAGACACCTGCGATCGAGTATCAGTAGTCTGTAGATATCCTGCACTCTTAAAGTCATCGGTCCATATCCGTAGAGTGAAACAGAGCAAACTTTTGCACAGTACATTTGCTCTTTGATTGAAAGGCAGAGACCTCTTCTATGCCATAAGTAACGCAAGTTGGCAAAACCAAATCAAACCTGAATGTAAGCTGACTTTTTGTCAGACATACATCCATCAGTCGACGCGTTCAACCATGTCACGCTTAATCACTAAATCAGCCAATCCCAAGGTAACTTCACATTTGAGGGGAGTAAACCATATCCCACATATGCTTGGGTTTCATATTAAGGTGTTTGGGAGCTGTATTTTGTCAGTCTTTCTAAACAGAACTAAATCACTTCATTATCCTAAGTCAACGAGTGAATCACCAGGTTGGAGATGAATCTCTGAGAATTCAAACTATGAAAGCATTATCTTTAGGGCATATCTGTGACAAGCTTCAATAAAAATAGGAAAGAAGTCAACCCTGGCAGACACAGCTTGAAGAAAACAATTCATACGACAGTTCGTTATAAGCTGTGACTTGATTAGTATTACTAGAGTAGTGAGCCCACACAAGCTTATTAAATTTCTCTGGCACACCGTCCAACGACAGATGCTACACAGAACCTAAAGATCAACGAGATCGAACACCGACTTACGGCCAAAGAACACAACGCTAATCTGACATAAAAAGTATGTCAATATTCCAGAATCTGACAATTGGCAACTATTCGTTGTGTGCATCCAAGTCCGGATCTGAAATCAAACTGGTTATCTCAGGTTCGCACTTCACGAGCTCTGGTTAAGTGTCGAGGTATTTAGGAGGCGATTATTTTAGACACTACATAAGTTAAACTGATTCCTCTACTACTGTTACAAGTTCTTCAGAAGTGTACAACTCTTACTTCATTCTACATTTAAAAACTCTTACGAAAAATTTGTTGCATGTATCTATCAAGTTGCATGTTTGGCCTTCCAGTTTGACTCGGAAGCGTGTCATCTTTGTGTGTGCTCTCGTAGCTTTAACCAAGTGCTCCGATGAGTGTTGCTTCCAATCTCTTCGCTACCTGATACTTGTCGGAAAAAAATGGTTTGCAATAACAACATTTTGCCGCAATTATACAATAACGTGCATGCTATTAAGAATGATTAAAACTCCTTATCTAAGACGAAAATGCACTTTTTCGATTTACGCTATAAATTAATGAAATAAGAATAGCAATTCTGAAAGTAGATCGTACAATGATTTTAAACATGCCTGTTAAGTTGCATCGTTAACAGTATGCTTCAAACTATGTAAATTGTAGACTGAGTGCTCTTTAACATAATGACGTTCGCATCGTAATATAAAGTCATTAAGACTAATGAGTTCACTTAGAGAACACTAAGTAAAAATTAAGATGTGACATTCAGTAGTTGGATGATGACAGACGAAGAAATTTTCTATGGAGTGCATCTATTCAGTGTCATTCAAGTTTAGAACTCTGTTTGCTGCCACACGTCTTTCATTAGGTTCAGAACTTCTCGCCCCAAATTAACAGTTAAATATAGGTAGGTTGGATCAAAATTATGGTCGACGATTATGACAGTCACAAAACCTCGCCCCGATAGCACTAGTTTTTCGCAATAATGACATGAAACGAAGATTTTTTGTCTCACAACAGCATTAGACTTTAAATGAAGGCCAAAACTATGCGGCTGGAATATGTAATTATTTGTACCGTCTCGTTGAGAAATGGTATCATTTTTTGTAATTACGCCTTAAAAGGTTTGAAAAATTATATGTGAGAAACCCTTGCTCCCACAACTGTGTTTTGTTGATTTTCGGGTTTTCCTCCGGAACTTCCACTGAATTTGAGGAGATTGTCTAAATTTTACTGGTCTTTGGTTTTTCCTCAAAGTCAGGAGATTTGGAAAGGGGTTTACTATCATTCGGTTACATTTAAAAAAGCATAAGATGTAGTGATGTGTCGTTTTAATTGATGTTCTTCATTTGCCCTGACATCAAAATTCATATCCTCATCCGTGATTGAAAAGGATCTTTATTCACTTCTTGACAGTTTAAAGCATGGTTTAATACTGGACATTAGAGACAGTTAAACAGTCAGTGTCCAAGAAGATAATTACAAATTATAACCTTTTCTTCTTTGTTTCCCAGGTACAGCGGAGTATTTTGTACAACATCACTGTGAGTATTGCGTCATTTTATAATCTATAATCACTAAGCTATTGGGATTAGATGCCAACACAAATGTATTTGTTTGTTGATTTCCAAAATACAGTCCACGAAGATGAGGGCTGCGACTGACGAGTATTGTTTCATCAAACGCTGAAATTATTTCTCATTCTGCATCTATTTTAATGTATCAGTTCTATGATGTACTTCCTCTATCTTTAGCTTGTTTATAAACTGATGCGTTTTATTTCCTTTCCAGATTTCACATAATAACAATCCCTATATTCAATATCCAATTTTTTTGTCATGAATTTTCATATATTGGCTGGTTTATTTGCACTCATTTCTTGTTATTTCTGCAGGGTTCTCAATGTTTGGTTATGTCCAGCGAGTGGTGGTCTAACAATTCTATTAGACAAATATAGTCACTTTTGGTAGTTATCCATGAATAGGAAGTTTTTGTGTTTGTCTCAGAGTAGTAGGGTTTCTGTATGTCAACAGCTGTCACGTTAAATGGACGAGTTTGATTGATTGAAATGTAAAAATAATAGTGATCATTCAAGTGCTGAATGAAGATGATTGTTTCAAGAACAAATAATTAATTCAATTGATCAATAATGTGCAAGAGTACGAAAGCGGATGAACAAGAGAGGGATGGAGACGATAGTACAAGAGATAGGAAGTAGTTACTGATTATGCAATAATTATGACCGTCGAAACTTGTGATGTATGCATCAAACACAGTTGGTCCAAGAGGAAGATGACAAACAAAGGATGTGTATGTGTCTGTCTACTCTCGTCTTAGAGCTATCCTTTGATGCAATTGTGTACATTTCAGCTGGTAAAGCATTCCAAATGAGAGCAACTCGTAACGAGGAAACGTTGAAGCGTACCTGATTGTTTGGTCACTGGTTTTCAATCTTTCGGAGTTGGCATGGTGCCTAGTGCTCCTCTACAGTAGCTTCGGTATTTGATTTTTGGACGGATCATTGTTTAAAGTGTGTAGGCCAGTTCCGTACGAACAGGCGGCTGGAGGTATTTTGCCAGTATGAATTATTTCATCAGCTAGGCCGTGGTTTATGTGTGACGGGTTGTTGACCAAAGTCAACTAACACCAATGTGCTTGATTGGGATTGTCTACTGTTGTCGAATTTCACATCAAATTAGAACAACTAAGAAGTGTTTATAGCAACTCACGTTCAATTGAGTTTGCCCTCATCTAATTCGTTTAAGCCCTTTTGTTAACCTAGTAAACGGACAAGGTTATCTGTACTTTAACAACTTATTCTATCTTTATTATTGTTATGCTTGTATGAATAAGCATGCTTGAACACTGTTGACTGCCAACGCATATATTCATCCCACTAACCTTATTATTATTCGCTTAATCGATTCGATAGTCCATTCACTTTTCTATATAATTACATGTATATTTAACACTCCACACATTCTCACACAATCACGGTTTGCTGACTCATTCGCCTCTCTGCTCTGTGGTTTGAGTTGCCTGCTAATAAAACTGTAGTAGCTGCTTCTCTTTGCCTTCTGATTTCAACTACCGTTGGGGTTTATACGATAACGGTTACGAGGGTGATTGGTCAACGAAGCACAGCCACTACAGAATTGGCGATCCCGACGAGCGAACACGAAACAACTTTCGACGATATAATCAAATTCCCAAAATTCAACGCACTTCGTCTCAACTTGGATTATCATATGGACTATAATTTTAACTGTGGAGTTATTATATTACTAGTTTAATTACACGTACATTATTTCACAAACATTATTGAATTAACGATAATAATCATATTAAATAACGATTATTGACAAACAATTGATATATTGGTGCAATTTAGTAAGTCTGTTCTATGTTATAAATTGTACCATTTGTTATTATCATTGTTTTTGGTCTGTCCATTTTTCTTTATGACAGTTACATTATATTCGTGTGCTACTTAATATTTTTTATAAGCATGTCTTCCGAAAACACTGTATCAACTTTACAGCAAACCCAGTCCGTGAGGTCTCTTAATCTTCCTGCCCCCTCTTTTAATGTCACCGACCCAAAACTTTGGTTCATTAGACTTGAAAATTATTTTTTGGCTAACCGCATTCACTTACAAAGAGATAAATTCGGTCTCACAAGCACACTCCTTCCAGACGAAGTAGCAAATAGCGTACGAGAGGCGTTAGCGAAACCAGACATCGAGAAGCCGTACGATGTACTAAAGCAAGAAGTAATTAAAACTCTCTCTCTAAGTGATCAGCAAGCTGTCGAACAACTTCTTAACCAAGTACAAATAGGAGATAGAACCCCATCACAGCTAAAAACGTATATGAAAAGCCTGTTGGGCGATAGGCAAATAGACAATAACCTGTTTTATCAACTGTGGCTTAGGCGACTTCCGTCAAGTGTACAGCAGATCCTAGCCGTCGGAGATACGGACGCCGATATAGACAACATAGCAAAAATAGCCGATAGAATATACGAAAGAACCAAACAAACAAGCCCTCCATTACACAACGTGACGGTAGATGATAGACTTAGTACTTTACAGAAAGAGGTAAGTATTTTGTGCCGCAAGCTCACAGAATTAACACAGAGCGAAATAAGACCACGAAGATCATCACGAGATCGCTCGCGCGACAGAAACCGATCACCTTCTAGAAGACGCACAGCTCCCTTGATATGCTGGTATCATCAAATGTATGGCTATAGAGCTAGGAAATGTTTACAACCTTGTAGATTTAACATAACAGGTAAACGATACCCACGATTGTCAATGGCAACGGCATCAAAGAACATAATGCCTGCAAATAGCCGCCTGTTTTATATACAGGATCGAACGACAGGTGCTCAATTCTTAGTTGATACTGGAGCGGAAATCAGCGTAGTACCTCCCGTAAGCGAGGAGAGAAGAAATGTTAATGCGTCACTAGTGTTAAGAGCAGCAAACAAATCAGACATTAAGACATACGGCAAACGAAAGTTGTCCCTAGATTTCGGACGAGGCGCTTCATCCCGCTGGGACTTTGTCACAGCAGATGTATCAGTGCCCATAATTAGCATCGATTTTCTATGTAACTTTGATCTGCTAGTAGACTCGCGACGTCACAGACTTATAAATGGTAGTCACACCACTTCGACAAGAGGAACACTTACAGAAGCCGTTTCCATGAATCTAGTGATAGATAAAAGCCACGGTGATCCATATAAATTGTTGTTAAAGGAATTTCCTGAACTCGTGAAAGTAACGTACAATAAGGCAGATCTCAAACACTCCATTCAGCACCATATCATAACGAATGGACCACCAATTAATGCAAGGCCAAGAAGATTAGACCCAAAAAGACTAGCAATAGCAAAACAGGAATTCGACAAGTTGATGAAGCTGGGCATTATAAGGCCTTCGAACAGCCCGTGGGCATCCCCATTACATATGGCCCCGAAAAAGAATGGCGAAGTTAGGCCATGTAGAGACTACAGAGCACTTAACAAACAAACAGTAGCCGATAGATATCCTATACCACATATCCACGATTTTACTTACAGTATAGAAGGCGCTACTATCTTCTCAAAGATCGACTTAGTTAGAGCCTACTATCACATTCCTGTTGCTCCACACGACATACCAAAGACAGCGGTAACGACCCCGTTTGGACTGTACGAATTTCTGCGCATGCCTTTCGGACTGACGAACGCAGCGCAAATCTTTCAACGGTTTATCGACCAGGTCATCAGAGGTTTACCTGGAGTTTACGCATATATCGATGACTTACTAGTAGCCAGCGCCACCAAGGATGAACACATACAACAGTTACGACAATTATTCATGCGACTGCGAGAACATGGCGTTTCCATAAACATTGAGAAGTGTGAATTTGGAAAGGAATCCTTGCAATTCCTAGGTCACGTTGTAACTTCTCAAGGCATTACACCTGTCTCAACAGAAGTCGACGCTATCAAAAATTATCCGCTACCCGACTCATGGAAGAAGTTACGACGATTCCTCGGGTTAGTAAATTACTACAGACGATTTATCCCGAATTGTGCGGCGATATTGCAACCATTAACTGACTCGTTAAGAGGACACGCCCGGAAATTCCAATTATCACCAGAGGCGATACAGGCATTCGAGCAAGCCAAAAAAGCATTAAATAAAGAAACGACATTAACTAGACGAAAGAGTGAAACACCACTAGCTATCATGACTGACGCATCGGATGTGGCGGTAGGAGCCGTTTTACAGCAGTTAGTAAACGGCACTTGGGAACCCCTCTCATTTTTTTCGAAAAGACTGAACCCTACACAAACAAGGTACAGTACTTTTGGAAGAGAACTACTAGCAATTTACTTAGCCATAAAACATTTTCGTCATATGGTAGAAGGTATAAGTTTTACAATCTACACAGACCACAAACCACTTACTAAAGCATTAAGCGCAAAACAAGACAATTATGCCGCGAGAGAGATCCGGCAGTTAGAATTCATTTCACAGTTCACTTCCGACATACGATATATTAAAGGACAGGAAAACGACGTAGTTGACGCTCTGTCCAGAGCAATGATAAACGCACTTATGGCAAGTGGAATCGATTACAATGGTCTAGCAAAGTTGCAAGAGAGAGACACCAAATTAAAGAAGCTCAGATCCGAGGGTACGACATCACTAGTGCTCGAAGAGGTGCGGTTCGGTAACACGAAAGTAACATGTGATACATCGACAGGCCGACCGCGACCATTTATCCCGACATCATTGCGACAGAAGATTTTTGAAAGTATGCACAATATGTCGCATCCCGGAATAAAAGCCACGATAAAACTAATCAGTAAACGATTTGTATGGACAAACATGAACCACGATGTACGTAATTGGACACAGACATGCATAAAGTGTCAAAAAGTCAAAGTAAATCGTCACACTAGCTCCGCAGTGGGTCCATTTTCACACCCAGATACTAGATTTGAGCATATACACATCGACATCGTAGGACCACTGCCGGTTTCGAATTGATACAATTATATATTTACATGCATTGACAGATTTACTCGATGGCCGGTGGCAGTACCGATAAAAGATACCTCAGCCGAATCGGTAGCCAAAGCATTAGTTGAAAATTGGATTTCTTACTACGGCGTACCAGCGATCATCACAACTGATAGAGGAGCTCAATTCGAAAGTCGACTCTTTCAACAGCTTACAGAACTCCTCGGTATTAAACGAATTCGAACGACATCTTACCATCCAATGGCAAACGGAATGGTCGAACGTCTACATAGGCAATTAAAAGCATCTCTTACATCCGTCATTGTAAACAATGATTGGGCCAATAAGCTTCCTCTAGTAATGTTAGGTTTAAGAACAACAATTAAACAAGATATAGGATGTTGTCCAGCCGAGTTGGTATACGGAACTACTCTACGGTTACCCGGAGAATTTTTCACTTCGAATAAATGTGTTCCGACTGATGTAGCCAACTACGTACAACGCTTGAAAAAGCACATGAGCGATTTAAAAACAACACCACCCAGACCTCAACAACGACAGGTATTCATACCTCAGGAGCTACACAAAAGCACTCATGTATTCATTAGAAGAGATAAAGTACAACCACCCCTGCAACCGAATTACGACGGTCCGTTTAAAGTGACAGCGAGGACAGATAAAACGATTACCGTAGAAAAAGCTGGGAAAACAGATGTAATCAGTATCGATAGAGTGAAACCAGCTTTCATCGATAGCGATATTCAGTCAACAAATACAAAATCCTCGAAGATTGTCACACCAACGAAACACGAGTCTCAAGAATCAACGACGCTAACGCAGCAAAAAGGCGAGACTCCAGTAACAACGAGATCTGGCCGCAGAGTAAGATGGCCTCAACGCTACATCGCTACAATTTTCTATTGATAATTTACTATTAATCTATATAGCCTCACGGACAAGCACAAACGACATACACAACACATTTAGCTTCATCTTAATTTTGTATAAGCACTTTCTCCAAACAATTGTAACTACTCTATTCAGTTTACTATTTTTTGTGCAAACACAGACATTTTTTTCTATATATCTTTGTTTGCAGGGGGGAGCTATTATAGCAACTCACGTTCAATTGAGTTTGCCCTCATCTAATTCGTTTAAGCCCTTTTGTTAACCTAGTAAACGGACAAGGTTATCTGTACTTTAACAACTTATTCTATCTTTATTATTGTTATGCTTGTATGAATAAGCATGCTTGAACACTGTTGACTGCCAACGCATATATTCATCCCACTAACCTTATTATTATTCGCTTAATCGATTCGATAGTCCATTCACTTTTCTATATAATTACATGTATATTTAACACTCCACACATTCTCACACAATCACGGTTTGCTGACTCATTCGCCTCTCTGCTCTGTGGTTTGAGTTGCCTGCTAATAAAACTGTAGTAGCTGCTTCTCTTTGCCTTCTGATTTCAACTACCGTTGGGGTTTATACGATAACGGTTACGAGGGTGATTGGTCAACGAAGCACAGCCACTACATGTTATTGGATTCTCTAAAATAGCGCACTGCCTCACAATTAAAACATGAAGCTCTGAAGCCTTCAAAAGGACGTTTATGACATCTCAATCGTCTGTTTTACTGGACTGGACATGTTCGTTCCCTCCATTAATCGGTCGCTCACCTGAACATCAATTAGATGTCGAACGTTTTACATCGCGTTTTGTTTCTGCATTTTGGGAATGACCTCCCTAACCTTCTCGTTATTCTAAAGACTCATCTTATGAAATTTACTAACCTCTAAATTTGAAGTTTGTACACTTGACTTTACATCATGGTAGCTGTTTGTGAGTTTCATACGGAAGAAAGTGTGCCAAATGAAAATGACAAATTATCTAAATGTAGGCATTCTTCTGTATGAATGTTAGAATGTGAGCCAAAATCTTTCTACGTAGCCAGGGATGGATAGTGGATAACAATGGAATCTAGGTCGCAAGATTCGTCCTATGTAGGGACGTGTCATCTGGATGTGCCTGCATTTCAGAGTCGATGCCAACTACGGAACTCGAACCCAGCACCGTTAGCTACAAACTCCATCGTATTATCTATTCAGCTACTGGGTCCAGATAGGTACTAGCTTGTGCAGTGGGGTGAAGTTCGATTCATTTTTGTACTAGTTATTTGAATCTTCCCATCGATGTTTAGGACCACAATTGATCTGTATCTTATTGGCGTATGTACTCTCCGAAGGCTCCATCTTTTGACTGATTTTCCGATGATCTAACTAAGAGCGAAGTCGTAAAGTCAATATGATCACTAGAATACTTCGAACTGATGTCGTAACCAAGAATTCCAAGAATAGCTTTATTTAACACATAGAACTAGATGTGTACAACTGAGAGTATTATATCTGTAATTCATAACAAGCGCCCGGCCAACGTGGGATTACACTCAACAAGCTATTTGAGGTATTGTGAGAGGAGAATTTTGATAAAGTGAAATGTAATTGAAATAATTCTCAACGTTTCTGATGTTTAAGGGTTGACAGAGGTATCGTGTTAGGTACCAACAAACTTCATATAGGTTAAAGCTCGCTTTGTGAGCTCCGTCGATATAGAATTTACATAGATGGCTATTCACCACGACTGGACACATTTTTGTAAGGTTATTATTCTCCATAAACCTCCTCTTTCAACACTTCTTCTTAGATTTAGCCTGTTTAAAATTATTAACAGTTGAATTCATGAGTTGATTTAAGCTAAACCACCATTGAATTGACTCATGGATTCAACTACTAAAATTTACCACAATCTCGACAAATCTACATCCTAAACATGTTCAAAATTATTTAGTAACTCTGGTTTTCCATATTTTTACGTAAACCAATTTAGACGCAGAAATCCACTGATATAAAGCAATGTGAAAAAGTTTCTGAAGCTTTCGTCATTAATTATCTTGTTCCCTACGAAACTTATCCAGACTCTCAAATTTATGATTGTGCAATTTTGTTAGGTCCCATAAAACATCAGTTGAAGGACAGTATTACCATTCAGCTAAATGTACTTGTGTTTTTGTTCTGCTGGGACCCATAGTGGCAGCACTAATCACCATCAGTATGTTAATTGATGATTCTTTGCTTGAGAGACCCAACCAAGCAATTACGTCTTCACATATGAGAAAAGAATCTGAACCACAATCTAACAACAATTAAACTTCAAAATTTCCCTTAGGGTGACAAAGCTCGAACGGAGTATTACCCACACAAACGTTCGATGAGTTGGATTGATAAGTTATTTTTATAATTAATATGTAGCACTGGGTGATGACGAACCTCGAAGTCCTGAATATCGCATTTTAAACCAGGGATATATGGCCAATTCATGCCTGCAGATGTTATTGATAATCTTATCTTTAACATTACAGGACCAGTTACCTTTTAGACTACTAGGTGATTCTTCCTTCAGCACTTACACTAATATTATACATACGTAATCGATACTAACCAATGGGTTGAGAACCTTGAAAACCAAAACATCCAAACAACATCCTAAAATACGAAGAGTCCAATAAACCTAATCATGGAACACTTTGTTGTATCCGAAATTCCCAACCTGAACTACTCAAACCACGATGTATTGATGGTCTCACAACTGACAACGCAATAACGACAAAACCAAAATCTGAAATTAAAAATAGTCAAGCTTTATTTAAATATTGAGAAATATCAATAAGCTTCGATTCTTAGGCTTCCAGAGTCAAAATTCGTAACGACCTACGAGAGGTAAGACAGAACCTGGAAGTTTAAAGTGAAAATTAAGAAAACTTAAAGTTTGAATAAAACATACATATAAGAAACCAGTAAAAAAGCGTGGTGTTTACAATAGTGGTGACTTAATACAATTATTCGTGTCATTACGCAGTGTTAGTACATTGTGATTATAAGCAATGGACCATATGGTCTTGCAAGAAAACCAATATCCACCAAGATGTTGCGTGACGTGTCTATCATTCCTGATAATATTCCTGAAGAAATATCTAGATATACGAAATAAATGGACTATAAGGAGCCTTGACTAACCAGGGTAGATAAGCTAACTCTATCTTATCTTTCGTTTGCAAATAATCTCATAAAACGAAATTTTGCTTTACACTGTTTTAGAATTCACGGTACACCGTGTAACTGGAAGAACTGTCCTATTATGTCTGTTCATTGTACCGTTAACTTTTATTTTGTCGTCAGCACAATTCATCACAAAAGTTTCTATAACGGAAGGATTCCCCACCACCCCAGTAATTTTAACCAACATCCATATGAATTTTGTTGCTGATGTTTTTCAACCACGTGAACGTTCCCAGACCCTCGTGGCCAAAATATGACGAAATACATGTCTCACATTCTACTTCTAGCCACTATCCTTCTCTTCTTATTAAGTACATTGTTCAGTCAAGAAATGATCGCTGTAGTATTGATCATGATTGTAGCTTACATTTGCTACGGATACGCCTGCTACCTGGTTGCATGCTATAAGGTGTATATATCTGCTCGTTTCTTCCAGACCCCCATGTTCTGATGGTCAAGTAGAAAAGTTTGTTAATAATTCTATTACCTCCTCGACATTTGATTAACTGAAGAGGGGAGTAAACACGCTTCTTCGGCGATATAGGAGTCCTAAACATTATGTAACGAAAAAGACTCCATCAAAGTTATTAAAAGTAAGACCTCCCAGTGTTTGGATTTGTGAATTATTCTGATAATAATCTTCAACCATTCTGATGGTTTGTGGTGCAGAATATCATAATATATATGACTTGAGTCTCGACACCAACGACTCACTAATATAAAACAAAAATGTTGATCAGTAACTTTCCCAAAGATGAGGTGAGTCTAACCCGATTTCCGTTTGTCATTCTAATATCAATGGATTAAAAGTTCGCAACATTGCACAAGCTAGTACCTATCTGGACCCAGTAGCTGAATAGATAATACGATGGCGTTTGTAGCTAACGGTGCTGGGTTCGAGTTCCGTAGTTGGCATCGACTCTGAAATGCAGGCACATCCAGATGACACGTCCCAACATAGGACGAATCGTGCAACATGGATTCTACTGCTAGCCACCATCGTCGCTTATTAACATGTCTTTTACCCCTCGTGAAAGGGCATAGGTTGCTCACCAAAATTTCTATCTAACTCTGTCCTGGGCGATCGTCTCTAGGTTTTTTCACTTGCTATTCATATCTGCTTCCAATTCCAGACGCAGTGTGCTCCTTGGCATCTCTATTTTCCGTCCCCCTTCAAGATTCCAAGTTAACGCTTGCCTCGTGATGCAGTTTGGTGATTTTTTCAATGTCCTTTCCTAATTTCCTCTTCAGCTGGAACCTGGTTTATTCTCCCATAGCAGGCTATTGATGATGGTATATCCGGCCAATCGACATTGAGTATAATACGTAGATGACTGTTCATAAGTACCTGTATAGTTTGATGATGGTTGTCGTAGTGTTCCGAGTTTCAGCTCCATGCAGTAGGACTGTCCTGAACTTCGCATTCAATATTCTGACTTTGATATTGGTTGACAGTTGTTTTGAGTCCCATATGTTCTTCAATCGTAGGAATGCTGTCATTGTTTTAGCAATCCTCACCATTACATCTGCATCAAATCCTCCTTGTTCATCGATGATGCTTGCACGTGAAAGATTCCACCTCTTCCAAAACGTATTAAATTTTTATTCAAATTGTTATTAATAATGTGATGTAATTGTCAGAAAGTATCACTTTATTCTTTAGACATACCAAAAGTTTTGATTTGCTATATTCTACATAATAAATAAGGTTCCAAGTTTATTTCAACTCTTTTGAAAGCGACTACGTTTTTAATTACATTTTTACCAATATGGCTAACAGAAAATTACTACAGATTATGAATACTCTTGTGTATTACCTTGGAAATTCTCAATACATTATTATTTTTCATTTAGAGTTTGTTTGTTGACTATTATTACTAACTAAGTAAAGAAAAAATGTCACCTCAATAACACTACTTGGATATCATTTTACATTTTTTTAAAAATCAATTTTGAACTGTTGGCTTTTTCATCTATGACCTGAAATTTTTGTTGTCATGGGACTAAAATGACTGAAAAAACTATAAGTTTTATACTTAAAAACATATACTCAATGATTCTCGGTCAGTATTTACGGATTAATTTTGCAATGAGACTTATCATTTCACTGTTTACAAAAGAAATCAATAATATAAGTTTGATTTAATTCTGAGTGATAAATTTTCTAGTTAAACATTTGGGTCCAGAAAACGATTATTACTGAATACAAATAAAAATGGCATTTTAATTGATTACAATTGTCAGACATCATTCAAGTTGGACATAACTTCTCTGTTAAAGTACCAGTAAAATTTAATATAGATTGAGAGAAAAATTGTTTTATGGTAATTAATATTTATTAATTTAAATTTTCTAAGATTCCATTTCAAATTATGAGTTTATTTCGAGACATTGTTGCTGTTCAAATGCACATCATTCGACAACAAAATCTTAGTTATCGAAATGTTTCCAGCACTATATAACTAATTGTATAAAGTATTATTCAGTTTAGATTTTCAATAACATTAGAAACAATTTCATCGCAGAATTTTAAGAGGTTTCATTGAAAAATATGTAATTTTCCATATGACAAAATTTTCTTTGTGGTTGCGAAGCTACTGGTTTAATGTATGATGTCAACAAAATAATGTGTGATCCTATTATTAAGAGTATGGTCACTTTTCCTTCATTTCAGTACTAACGCATCTGACTGTCACGCTGAGTAACTCAGGTTCTACTCCAACTCCGAGCTTCGGTTTCTTTGAAATTCCACTTTCGTCTCTCTCTAGAGTCACGGTTAGTACAAAATACAGGACTAGTGCTTTCTGTCGATTCTCTTAAACCAACAAACATCATAGCAAGATAAACTTGATGATGAGTTACGGGTTTTATTTGCAACTTTTACAGTTTTGTCGATTGAATTTGGTCAATCTATAGGACTAGTTTGAAAAATACACAATAGTTCAAAATTAGAATGAGCAAGTTGTCCAGCTGTCCTTGGTTTTCTGTGATTTTCTAACTGTTGTCATTTAGCGATGAAACTAGTAATTTAACTTGCTCACTCTATCCTTCTCATAGTTTCATTATGGGCCATATTAGCTTCTGATTATGCTAAAGGAACCGTTGTTTTACGGTTAAAATGTATTTAGCTTTGAAATCCCATATTGGTTTATGTCATTTAATGCTAAGGTGTTATAATCCTCATATTATATTAAAGCTTAAACCCTTCTAATCAAGTAGCCTTTCAAAACTTTAGTTTGATCGGTAGTTTTCATCAGTTAAGTTTTTATAATAAGTGTTTTCGTCTTTTGAAAATCTTCAGAGATTTGAAAATGGGATAAAATAATATACTGTAATTCAAATAATATATTTTTATTAAAATAGTTTAGTTACTATATTCTAAAAAAGAAGAGATTTCAACCAAGCTTTATCTTATAAATCTATCTAAATCGTTCTGTACACATTCCATTACAAGGGGAACAAAATGATAAGAATAATTAACAACTAGTTATCCTAGCTTTAATTAGTGTTAATCAGAATCAAAAGATTAAATTATTTGGTAAACATTTAAGCCGAAAAATCCATTATGTTAAATGTCTACGTGGTGTTTATTGTTCAGTTGCAGTTAGATCAGTTTTGCGTTAATAGTTGACTGTTATTGTCATCACAAAACCGTCATATAAATGTCGTTTTATTCAGCGTAGCAGAATACTTTAAAGTTTAAAGCAATTAGTCCCTTTGATAAGTCATTACACTATCCAAATTTTAAACTTTCCTTTATTTCAGACACGGCTTAGTGACTACAGAGTCCTCCAACCAACCTTAATAACTATATAATCCCTAGCAAAAGTAATCAGGTTGTTATGTTTCGACTACTGAATATTAGATAAGTTATTTTATAGAATAACACTCGAATTTCTCCTTAACATCTTTTAAACGTTCAAAAACAGGTTCAGTGATTAGACACCTTGATAATTATGCAAAGTTAAAATCAAACCCATTACAGTCAAACTACTCTAAGTAGTTTTCCATTTTGTTTTACGACTTTACTGACACAAACATGCAACATTTTTGATTATGCTGTTTAAATAATTTGTGATGAATATTCCCATTAAAGGTTTCTTAGTCACTCATAAATTATCTATCAAACAAATATAAATTATTTTCTTAATCAAGTATTTTGTGTCACGATAAGTTTCTAAACCAAACAAACGCAGTATTTCGTACATTTTTTCTTATGAGCACTTGACCGGTCATTACGGTAGATTTGTTTGATTAACCAGACATTCCTTCAACAAATTCTGGAAATCTAGCTAATTTCCTAGAGATCTATTTACACATAAGATAAGTTAGTCAGTTAGCTATATATCTAGTAATGTTGTGGTGTATGCTGCTTATATCTGTCGACATAAATAGTATGTGACCCTAATCAGAAGTGGAATGTCTGTCAGAAGAAGGTTGGAAAGATTGAACTGAAGAAAATAGGGAAAGAAACATATAGAAATTGAGAATTGGAAGAATTATGAAGACTTTAAAGGACAATTGATGAAAGATTTGCAAACGAATGTATGGCATCAAGTTAATTGAGCATTGGGTAAAAAGTTAATGATTAATATACAATATGTGGGGAATCGTATTTCTGACGATGCGTGACTAACTGTAAGCCACTTCTTCAGAGTGAATAAATAACCGAAATAAAATTAACACAATCTTAAATGGTACATAGGAAACAATACAGAATACCTTCAGTACAATCAAAATTATAATAGGTCTGAATATGTTCAATCCTCAGTAATTGATCTTCGACATAATGTTCGAAATAATACATAGTGAATATAATGAAAATAACTTTCAGATTTCCACTCAAACTGGTTATTATTTTGACGTGAATTCAACCAAACATCCATGATATATAAGTTACATAAAAAATGGAGTGGTAGTGATTTTCAAATTAGATTCATTTTCATGAATTTGTATTAGAAACAATATAACTAAATTACATTTTTACACTGTTAAATCATGACATTATAGTATGTTTTTTTAAACTCTGGCATCTTTTAGAGCTATAAGTCTATTCATTCCACAGAACTGTAAATTGGCAAACAACACTGTTTCAAATTTTCTTCATCAATGACGTCATATATTTTTAGGAATTCTTAGAACTTTAATAATTGTGTTTGTTGCCAGTCACCGATTCATATTACAGATTGCAAATTTTGTTTGATATTCAGATGTATAAACATTAAACGTATACTATCATCATCAACTAGATCTTATTTAAAATGATTTAATCAGTAGATTAGAAACTTAATAGCCATTGGAAATCAATGTAAAGCCCCAGTTTTTCAATGAAACAACTAAATTTTCCTGATCAATAACTGTGATAGTTTAGGAAGTTTTAAGCTCAAACACTTTTATAAAGGTTTTCCGCACAACAGTTTTTATGAAACTTAATGACTAGTGAAATATACTGCAACATGAATAAATAAACTTTATTCTCGTTTTCTTTACATAAAAGAATGTCTGCACGTTTTGCTTTTTATCAAGCAGAGTAACACAGTTGTAGATCATCCAGAAATTTATCCCATAATAAATCAGGAGCTTCAAAAAAAACTCATACATACCTTGAACATTATTCTCAGACAATAGCTTAAACTAGGGGAGAAACTGCCTTTACCAAACAAATAAAAGTTGAAGGATGCAGTAATATCAGATGAGAATAATTTTCAAATCTTTGTTAAATCAACTACAAATAAACGTAATTAATTTATAAGTAAACATTTGATAAGTTGACCGGTTTTTTTTCATTATCTAGAAAACTAAAAGCAACCAAGAAACAATGCGCTGTCTTTTGTCTTAGTTTAGTATTCTTCAGTGCGATATAGTGATAACTATAAAAAAATCGGATTAATCCTACTTGGGCAGTGCACCAAATTAGATACTATCGGACAAAAAATTTATCATCAAATAGTACATACTTTCGACTTCAATCGATTTGTGATCATCATATGATGCCACCATTGACAACTGTATCAATCTGCAAATGATTAATTCCAGCGATCGCCAATAAATTAAGCTTATATATCCGAACAAATATTGTGTTTTTGTTTCGCCAGACCGTACTTCCTCTTTACTTCAATGTACCCAACATTATTATTTATTCACTTAACTTAAAGTTGATTTCATACAAATAATTTTATAAGTAAATCTATGATCACGTTTATATATATTTAGTTTGTAGGCCAGGACAATTTAGTCGTCTACTAATAAGATAAAGATGCCTAATGATTCTACCCTAATTCGTTGAAGAATGAGAGACGTACAAAACTGATTTTATCCAATCTTTTATGCCATCTGATCACTTTATTCACACCACGTGATAAATCCTCCGCCTAGAGCAGAAAAAGGAATTAATATTAAAAAAATTATGTTTACTTAGCAAACAGTGGATGACAAATAAATGTCGATAGTGCTGTTGTAATTTGTATACAAGACAGAAACATGATTTTTAATAAACTGGAAAGCTTTTGTAACAAGTCAGGAGTATCACCACTTTCTGAATATTGTTACACAAAGATCCTATTACATTTTTGTTGTGGTGATATTATGGACAAGTGTAACAGTTAGACCTTATTCATTGAAGAATTAGCTATTTATAAAAGCAATTCTATCCAGTCGTTTTTTACCACCTAATCGTATCGTTTTCCTGATAATATTTTGTGTTTAAGTTGAAAAACTATTCTTCTGGTTCATGATATTGTTTATGATTTAAAACATTCAGGGGTTTAAGTCAATAAATTGGTCTTGTGA
Organism: Schistosoma spindalis; assembly: GCA_946903255.1. NCBI lineage: Eukaryota > Metazoa > Platyhelminthes > Trematoda > Strigeidida > Schistosomatidae > Schistosoma > Schistosoma spindalis. The sequence goes on from OX336424.1 coordinate 23,061,751, forward strand.
ATAATCATTACTCAACTAAATAGTATCGTTGCATAAAATCTGCCGATCAGTATTCCATATTTTCAAAAATTTGTTCGTAAAATAAAAAGGCCTACTTCATCACATCTCATAGTGCTGTACTAATAATCAATGTTCATAAATAAGCGTACGGCAAACTCATAAATATAATATTTCAAAATTAGTGAGTTATTAGGAACGAATAATCATTCCTATACGTTTATCAATAGATTCAATCTAAAAATAATAAACGTAAAATGGATAAATATGATACTGTACTGAACGAAAGCACAAGTAGTAATAACCAAATGCATTTGAATACAAAATTGCAGAAACTCTTAGAGAAATCTAAAAAAATATAGTAAATACTTCATTTGCAAAATATCAAACAATTGTATCAGACTTGCTTGTTCCTTCATTTCAATATCATTCAATTTCTGTACTCGTTCTCTTCGATCTTTACAACCTTGTGTTTCCAGGCATTTCAATTTCAATTGGTGGTGTGGTGTGTGCTACTTATGTAGACATAAGTAGTATATGACGTGAGTCATGAACAGAATGTATGGCAGCAGAGGGATGAGAAGATCGAACAACAAAGAATGAAGAAAGAATGCAGTTTGTATGGAAATGCAGGAACAAAGGAATTCTGAGTTATTTGAGACAATGGATGAACAATTTGCAAATTGAGCATTTAATATGTGGTTGCTAGATTTTACTAACTAGTTCTGTAATTTGCTGTTTAATACATTCGGTTGTCCTCACCAGTGTTCTGCTTCACTACAGTGGTGCATACTATTTGTATCTGTCGACACCAGTGTTACACACCACATAATAAGTACCAAAAGTGTATTTCAGTACTGGACCAAATCATTTAATGAACTTTGAAACAGATCGAAACAAATGAAAATTCATTACATAGAAGAAAGGAAATACTACTTTGGATATATTTCATTTTCTAATTTGTGTGCTGCTCAAATGAATGGTTCCTATTCTTCTGAATAAGTCAATACTTTTGATTCATTTAAATATTGGTTGTTGTGTATGCTACTTTCATAAGTAGTGTGTAACACCAGACAAAGTTGTAATGCATGTCAACAGAAGATTAAGAAGATTCGAATAAAGAGAATAGAAAAGGAAATGGAGAGTAATTCTAATTATCAATATAGGGTTGTGAAGATTATTAAGTTTTTGATTCACATCATGAACCGATTGATGTTAGACCATTACTGACAACTTGGAAGCACTGGACGGACATTTCGTCCTATTATGAAACTCTTTAAAAGTGCGCATCCACGATTCCGCTCGTGGGATTCGAACCCAGGGCCTTCAGTCTCACACGCGAACGCTTAATCTGTAACTTCAATAATAATATAATTGGACGAATCATGAAGTATGCAAAAGAATAATTGATGGAAGATGTGAAAATTATATATTTAATAATATGGGTTTCATATTTTGCCATCCCACTATGTAATTTTACATTGTGAGTATAGTAATTTCAATAGTTGAGGAGAAGTCTCACAATAAGATGAAACGGCCGTCCAGTGCTTCCAAGTTTTCCATGGTGGTCGAGCTTCAATTGACTCATGATCTCAACTATTGAAATAAATTAATCTTTTCTACCAAAGTTTTTGTTCATTATAATATGAATTTCAATATATTCAATACATATTTTTATTTTATAATTAACTTTTATAAAAAATTAATTATTTTTTTTGACAATGTACCTTCTTTTTTCTCTAGCTAATCAATTCGTCTCATTTATATAAAGTTCTATTCAAGGAATTAATAATAATAACCGACAAAATTAAACCAGTTATAATGATTATATTTATTTTAACCAATAGAAATATAATAGTGATTTTCTATGTTAATGATATTAATATATTTTAAGAAAAACAAAATTGATCAAATAAACAAGCTAATTAAAACAAAACACCTTTCTTCCAGTAAATAATAGTTTCATTTTAATCAGTATAGTATTAATTATTTTTTTTTTAAAAAAGTTTCATTTAAACAGTTAATCAATAAACTGGTGATTTATTTCAACATTTTTTATATTTGTTTGATTTTTTTACATGGAATAATTGTAATGAATAATATTGAATTAGAACATAACAACAACAACAACAACCATAGTAACAGTTGGTCATTATTCTACTAATAAATGAATTGATTTGTTTTGAATAATTAAATTAAAATGTTTAAAAGAAAATTGAAATTTAATAAGTCGTATGTAAGTGATGTTTTTTTCGTTTTATTTTATTGAAAATATAATTATTGTATAGAAATAAATTAGAACAGATTTCATAATATGCTTTTTCCACTTAAAATCATTAAATTATTCATTGAATAAGTGGGTTGGCAATGAACAATGATATTTGATAATGATAGTAACTTCTTTATATCTAACATACCTACTGGTTATATCCGGTTATTTTTATGAGTAATCAGTTCAAATTATTTTCACACCTTTAAATAATATGAACAAAGGATAAGTGAGTAGCTGATCCGTTTATTACATTTCTTTTTATTACATTGAAACAATTAAGAAGATGAAAAGTAGAATATATGAAATAGTAATAAACACTAGAATACAAGTTAGACATGAATAATATGACTGATAAAGAAATTATTGATGTCATAAAATGAAAAAGTATGGAACATCAATACGATTAAATCCCATGCAATAGTTTATAATAAATGTTTCTGGGACATCACTATGGATTTTGGACCACAATACTCGAAATCTTAAACTATACATAAATCATTTTATTCTGGAAAATGAATATATATATATATATATATATATATATATATATATATATATATATAAAGTCAATTAGGAATATTTTGGTGGACTGGTTGAAGTTACACAATAACACCGTTGAATTCCGGCTTAGTGGTCTAGAGGTTAAGCGTTTGAGCACCAGACTGAAGGTCTTGGGTTCGAATCCCGCGTGCAGTGTCGCGAATGCTTATCTCTGAGGAAGCCCATACTATGACGAAATGGCCGGCAAGTGTTCTCAGATTTTCAGTAGTGGTCTAACATTGATCGGTTCATGATCTCAATATGAATATTTTTCTAATGTTAATTCTCTATTTTTATAATTTTCTGACTACTGTTGTAGTTATTCTACTATGTTGGTTTTTCTGATGAGATGCAATGTAAGACCTATGATTTCATTTCTATTCTTATTACTAGATGGACACTTAATATTTGATATCGTACTGGCGTGATATCCAACAATTTTTTAGATAGCGTTTTTTTGAATTTAAACTAAATCAATTCTACAGACAAATTTAACTTTCATCCCCATTATTTTTAGAAATACAACTTAATTAGTTAAGTAATTTATAAGGATTTTGAACTAGGGATCGTTTTTATTCACATGGTATAAGCTTACCAATTTTGTATTTCCTATATTTTTTTAAATACAGTGAACTACGTAAACTAGTATGTTCTGAGTTAAATAGTTACTTAAGAGTGATGTCTAAGTGACTACTGTATTGTGATACAAATGGACTGATGTGAAACACCAGAATAGTACTTAATTGGTTTAATTCCTGTTATATTCCAACAAAAATAATCAATGTTAACTGTTAGGATCTTTTATGGACTAATACTATACATATATATTTTTTTATTGTATAATTGTTAAGTAACTAAGCTATTCATATTCGTATTCCTCCTATTATAAGCTTTATGACAATTTATAGACTGTTATCATATGATTTACCATTATTAAGTTATGACCAGTTTATCATTTACTATCTCCAACATTCACAGCCACTTTTGGCTAGATCTTGTAAAAATGTTATTTTTCTATTTCATGGTACGATGTGGTCTATTTGGTTTGTATATGAACTAATTATATTTGAAATACATAATTCATATTGCAGAAACTGAGATTGATGTTCTGGACATAACAAGTGGGGCTAAGCAGGAAGCTGGACCGGTAAGGACTCTAAACTGCTCGTACGGGTTTTATGCGCCATTGGCCCGGTCGATAAATCACTGTTCTGTAATTGGTGGTATCATTACGTTATACATTAATAGGGCACAAGGCCACAAGTTATAACAAACCCCTTTTGGGTTATGCATACACATTGACGAACCATTTGTCTATTTCTCGTTCTTTTCCAGTATTAGATTAACTGATGTTAACGCATAATGAAGACTAACATTCATATATTTGTGTTGCTTAATTCAACAATGTGTATTTCACTTGGCGAAAGGATATCCTAGACCAAACATTAGCTATACAAGTGAATTAAAAATAAATTCCTAACTTACAGTTGTTAGTCACTTAGTCCGCACTGTTTTCACAAATAGGTTTTCTATGATAATGAAAAACAAAATCCATATAGAACAGAATAAAATGAATGAATCTGTAATAAAAGTAGTCAACTATAATTTCCTGAGATGATTAAACCAACAGAAAGTTACGAAATTAAATTAGGTTCAGTATTGATCCATTTTAAGGTAAATGTTTGCTATCTTAGAACACAGACTTGAGGATTATAATGGATTAAAGCAACCTACCCATGAATTTTAACTCAGACAGTGCATATTCTGTAACAGTCTATCCGTTTCATTTAGGGCTTTACATATCTCTCTCACTGCAAAAATTTCATTCGGTGATACTTTACCATAACCAGTAATATACACATTATGTGTGAAGAAGACATGGACCTTAATGAAATTTTGAAGAATTTCAATAATTGTCACCCGTCAATTCAATATACCTTAGAAGTAGAGGCAAATAATGAATTTCATTTTCTTGATGTCCGATTGAAAAGGATGCCGGATGATTTTTTACAGAAATCTATATATAGAAAACTTACCTGGAATGGACAGTACACAAATTACTATAGTTGGGTCCGATTGAGTAGAAAGAGGAAGTTAATTCACTCTTTATCCTCTAGGATCAATTGAATCTGTACCAATGACAATTGATGAAGAACTACTTCAACTTCGACAGACTCTCATCAGAAATGGTTATCCACCTAGATTCGTCGATAGTAACTTAACACCTAGACTTCATCATGAAAAAACATCGACAGTACGGAAGAAAACCTTGTTTATGAACATGGAATTTAAAGGAGACACAGCTGCTGAAATCTTAAGTAAACAGATTTAAAAATCGTTAAATAAAACATTCTACGTAACCACGCTTCGAATTGTTTTCTCTAGTCGGCCGACCATTATAGAATGTGCTAAGGATAAACTTCCGTTTTGGGCCACATCAATGTGTATCTGTAAATTTACTTGCTCATTCTGGGTCACGTTATATAGGCCGCACAAAGCGATCACTATCCAAACGCATATCAGAACACTATCCGGCTTGTCTTCTAAAAGGAGAATGTAAAACAATTACTAGTTCTATATAGGAGCATTTAATTAACTGTGAACACATCTCTCCAAAAGATTCTTTCAAAGTAATCTACAGAGTCAAAGGAACTGGATCGAAGAGGTGTCGAATTTTTTTCTGTACTTTTATTTGATTATTAGTGATTATTTTAGTTTTCAAATTATTGTTTTGCAATTTTATTACCTTATACAAGTTTCCTTAAGTAGTATTCAGTTTATTATTATGACATTTGTGTTTGTCGTTTTTCTTCATATCTGTCAATTGGACTATTTTCTTCCTTACCCCTTGATTAGTACGTAACCTCATTTGTTATTTAGTCTCCAATCCATTTTATGATGCAATCTTTTCTATCCTCCTAGAGATATATATTTTCCATATAACTATATATACGAATGTACAGCTTAAGTAAACGATTTCGTCAAAAAAAAACATTTTCTTCGCTGAATTTTCCTTTTCTTATCCAATGACATAAAATATAAATAAAATAATTCCAGTCAACTTTGATTATTCATCATTATATCTTTCTTAATTTGTTCAATGATTGATTTCATGTGGGGAAAAGGGTATTGATCTTTTTTTCTCAGGGACGGCTATAAATAGTATAAGTGAATGATTTTCTTATCAACTGATCATATGCTACGAGACATGTTAAGTTTTTGAGCTTAGATAAAAGTAAAAGCTATTCAACTTAGACATTCTACGAAAAAGTTTCAACGCCTTAATTTCTGATACATTCACAATGTATAAACGGAAAATATACTTACAAAAATAAGATTAACGATTTGTATTGATGTTTATAAATTATCATTTAAGTAAATATCTTTCTAAAATCAGATAATATAATTGTTTTGGAAAATGATTTTTACCTTGAATTTCGTTCCCTTCATACAAGCTATAATCCATGTTGATAGATAAACATATAGTTGAGAATTTAAGAGTTAGTAATAGTAAAATATATCTGTTTTGTTTATTACAACTGTGAATTTTTGAACAATCTTAAGTGCTTTATTAGTCAGAGCTATTGAGTACCCTGTTAACTATCAAAACTTTAAGAAGATTGTGAGCTAAAATTTTCTAATGTACAGAATTATTTTCACAAATTGGCGCAAATGAAGTAATCGGCTGTTATGAACAAAGTGTGTATCATAAAAATAATTAAAATCATCATATGCATTTTAAGCACTATGTAGGAAAAGTGTGAAACAATTGAAATACATGAAGTGTTGGATTCCTTCTTAATTTGTATCCATAAGCTCATATGACAGTAAATCTGTTACTGCAAAATGTCTTGAGGAAGCGAAATGCTTTATAGTATGTATGTTAAGTATATTAGAACATTCAGTCCCTATGCAATCAAGCAAATGTTTCGAAAGCTCTTTTTATCACAGTAATTTATTTATTCTTAGAAATGGAATAAAATACTTATACAACTGTTTGATTAAATGATTTAAATCGTACATTAAGAATACGTTATATAATTCAGATTTTTCTTTTTACATAACAGCTATAATATAACAGTAAGGTTGTTTATTTTTATAAATACAGCTGTAAATAAGGTTCTAAATAACAGTAAGCCAATGTTGCCTTTTTGTTCTTTAATTATATCCTAAGAAAAATATATGACCAAATACTAAACAATGATAGAATATTTAATGCAAAATTAACACAGTAGTTCTTATAGTTTGAGTTTGTTTTTCACCATGTATTAATGTTAACCAAAGAACCATATACGGCAAAGCAAGAGCGGCATATTTACAAATGAAGAACATCTGGAAATCAAAACAATTGGCAACCAACACCAAGATCAGGATTTTAAATACAAATGTCAAAACAGTTCTACTGTATGGGGCGGAAACCTGGAAAACTACGAAATCCATCGTCCAAAAGATACAGGTGTTTATTAACAGTTGTCTACGCAAAATACTTCAGATCCGCTGGCCGGACACTATAAGCAACAACCTACTGTGGGAGAGAACAAATCAGATCCCAGTGGAGGAAGAAATCAGGAAGAAGCGCTGGAAGTGGATAGGACACACATTGAGGAAAGCAACCGATTGCGTCACAATGCAAGCCCTCACTTGGAATTCTGAAGGCCAAATCAAAAGAGAAAGACCAAAGAACACATTACGCCGGGAAATGGAGATAGACATAAAAAGAATGAACAAGAATCGGATGGAACTAGAAAAGAAGGCTCAGGACAGAGTGGGTTAGAGAATGCTGGTCGGCGGCCTATGCTCCCTTGGGAGTACCAGGCGTAAGTAAGTAGGTAATGAACCATATAAAATCAAAAGGTACTGAACATCACTTCTTTCTGGTTTAAGATACCCCATATCCTTGCTACATTTTGAACTGAAGACCTTTAGATCTCAAGTTAACAATGATACCATTTACAGTACAAGAATGATGTTATTTATATCATGATATCAAGTATGCATTACCGCATGAAACTAAATATTAGTATTCATCAAGACTGTAAAATGTGTTTCCACCTTGGAAGAAACGAAAAAAAAAAGAGATTTTAGTGGTTTTCTTGTATTGGAGAGTAGCATATAACTTAAGCATTTAATGTAATGCAATAAGTACAGACGGACAATAATTAATATACATTTTTGATTTTTATTCGCTGTCATGACAACGTAAGTGTAACGATAAATATGATTGACGATAACAATAATAATAGTAATAAGATTGACTATTATATCTATCATTTCATGAATATAAAATTTGCAAGTCTACAGTTAAATCTTATTTTTCAATTAAAATTGGATTCACTATTAATTTATGCATGTTTGTTACTTCATACCACCAAAAAAAAGCATTTTCCACTGTGCTTTTTGTAGCGTCAATCATTTACCTTGACTGGTTTGATTGAATAAACCAAGTAGGTAACAATAACAATATTCATAGTTTTTTTCAGTACTACATGAAATATTCAATTTTCTTATGGATATTCTCTGTTTTTTAACCGGAAATATAAAGTTCGGTCTTATATTATATGTATGCATGGTTTTTTGTTGCTCTCTCGACAAAGAATAATTTATGAAAAAGGTGAAAAAATATTCAAGAATGTTTAAAAAAATTAATAGAACACATTTGATTTGGTAAAAATATCGTGTTACCACACGTTATTTATTTACTGAACTAGATTGACAGACCTATGGTAGTTCATAAAATCCATTTGATGTTAATATCAAAAAGTATTTCCCTCAATTTATTACGATTATACTACATCAAGTAAACTTAACATTGTTTAGTTTCTACTAAGGACAATAATTACTGTAATGTCATTCACCGAGTAACTGAATTTTGATAACATATTAGCTTCTTTAGTAGAATATTCAATTGTAATTTAAAGAATCAAGGTTTTGGCATGAAATTGGGTAGACATGTCGTAAAGTGATGAATCTCAAACAAGAAAAACAATAACTATTCATTCTACTGTGATAAAACAATTGAAGTATGCATTATATGGACAAAAGAGAAGAATAGTTGAGTTTTTCCCTAATAACTTGACTTCATCTTCTGTAAAAACACTCCATAAAAAGGTTGAATACGTTTCATAACAACATCGACTTTTTACTTTTACTTCGTTTTAAGACTATCATTAGTTTGTAACAAAAATAATCTTTAAGCTCAAAGTACGTCCTGTAGATAATCACTTTAAATTCACTAGTGGCCAGGTTCAAAATGAAATTCTTGGATTTCTAGCGAAAAAAAACTATAATCGATGTAATCAACCAAATACGAGAAGTGAAGTTGTAACTCATCTATGAAATTGGTTCAGGCCCACCGTGTAATACAAATTACTTAAATTGAGGGATAAGAAAATGTATACTATAAGAGATCAGTTGTCTAAAGTTATTGAGTTTGTTATCAGACACTAAGGCGTTTGGCTTGTTTTAGTGTTCGATTATATTTAGGTATTTATCCAGTATTTACAAACGGAATGTCCAGTGATTTCTAATTTTTAATAGTTCAATACAATTGATGCTATTTCATTTTTTTTTTAAATAACTGACAAAGCCTAAATCATAGTAACTTGCATTACTGAATATTGTTACTATTTGGAACATTAATGGACCCAATAACTTTTAAAAAACTATATAAACTTGTTACTTACAATAACTGAGAGCATAAACTGTTAAAATTAAAATCATTGTTCATAATTTTTAAACAAAATAACTTGATAGTGTTTATATATTGTCATGATTATTATAGATCTAGTCAAAACATTGACAAAGTCATATCAGATGGGTTTTGTGGATATTTTATTAATTTCAATGGTTAAGATCATGCGTCAATTGAAGCCAGACCACCATGGAAAACTTGGAAGCACTGAACGGCCGTTTCGTCCTATTGTGGGACTCCGCAGCAGTGCACATCCACGACTCATGGTCTTAACTATTGAAATTCATATCAGTCAACATTTTTTCATACTTGTTTTTATTGACTCGGAATAATATGTTAAAAAAATCATTGATATCATTGTCATTGAACAAAATAAGTACTTTTTCACAGTAAATCATTATTAATTTAAACAAATATCATACATTATTAACTCTAAGGAATCGTATACCAATTTTATTGTTTACAGATGATCATTATCGAATTTTTAAAAAGAATTTAACTTGTTGATAATATCCCCCGATTGTTTTAAGAAAATCTATTAACATAACGCAATTTCATGGATTGGTTGAAGTTAGGCATTAACACCGTTGGATTCCAACTAAGTGATCTAACGGTTAAGCGCTCGCGCGCGAGACTGATAGGTCGTGGGTTCGAATCCCGCGGGGGGCGGGATCATGAATGTGCACCACTGAGGGATCCTACGATAGGACGAAACGGTCGTTCGGTGCTTCCAGGTTTTCCATGGTAGCCTAGCTTCGACTGACTCATGATTTCAACTATTGAAAAAACATATTTGTGTTAAAATTCTACATTCATATAATTTATTTTTTTTCTAGATTTTTTCAATTAGAAAACATTCTAGAACATAAAAACTGTAAACCGGACATTGCTGATTAGATGCATTAGGCTTTTATGCTTAAGTTAATTCACAAAGATGATCTTTATAAACATAATATTAAGTAGAATAATAGCATAAATATCGTTATATGGATATATTTACATTAATATTACCTTCTTCAGTAAACACACTGTTTTTTTTAAATTGTCATTCAACTATACGACTAATTTTAAACAGTTTCGTTAAAGAGTGAGGATACTTCATCAATAAAATATATATCACAATACACATATTATTACATTGATGAGAGTTAGCAAAGCGATTAAATAAAAGTAATTTTCCAAAATAATTGATTCAATAGAACGATGAGAAGATGAAGTTGATCTGAAAAATGTAATGTATTCGCCCTATACATTTCGAATAATCTGGTCACACATATACTTGTCAGGGCATTTTATATGAAAATTAATAAAGGTCAATTAAATGAAAGTTCAAGTAAAAAAGTAACAAAGGGGAGAGAAACAATTTAGCATCGCATAGAAACAACAAGTAATTGTCGCGTTATCCTAGGCCATAGAATGACTTAAGGATTACCAAGGTAAATTCAAGGTTACAATAAATTGTTGTTGTACACATAAGGGAGGGTTAAATTTACGAATAGCCAAGGCTTCAATAAACTTGAGAATTCGTCCTTGACAATTTCTATACAAAAAAGTTTGGACCATATTGCCAGGTGAAACGTTGGATTTACTTCGAATTCTTTCGCTGATATTTTACAAATAATTTCTATACAACGTTCTAAAAGCTGTAATAATGTCAAATTTGTGCTCTCACTTCAATTATATGTGTCGCTATCGATGAACATGGTTTCCTACCTCCCACGTTGATCGGATCATTTGATACTAATTGGTTTTGAAGCCATCTAGGCACATGTTCAATGACCCTTGATTGCATCGTTCGATTACTCTTCCCTATTTATGTGCTTCCACACAAAAGCTGGGTAAATCACTTATGGATGATAATGATGGAAATTCATTTCAATTTAATCATGATAAGGATGTATCAAATTTATCAACTGTTAAGCTTTCTGTATTTGAGAACGAAGCCCTATCACTTGGATTTAATTTCTCCGTTGTTCATGCCAAGATTTCTGATCTATCGATAGATGCTCAATTTGAAAATCTCTATGATCAGTTGCACCCTCTTGTCCCAACCACTTTAGGTAAGAAAAATTGGTTAAAGCTGAAATTGGTTGATGTTGCCCAGCACTTTCACGGTTCTCAATTCAGACACAGGAGTATTTCGACTTCTAAATATTTCGCCGCTTTAAAAAACCTCCAAAGCAGGTCAGATATTGTGATCCTCAGATCTGACAAAGGTTCAGGAGTGCTTGTTATTAATAAATGTGACTATTGAGAAAAAAATGGTATCTATACTTAACAACTAGAGTAAGTTCTTATAGGACGTTCCATCAAATATTAATGTTAGAAAATTGGAATCCAGAGCTTCTTAAAATAAATGTCATAAACAAAGAGGAGTTTAATACAATAAAACCTTCGGGTTTTGTTCTTCCGAATTTATATGGATTACCTAAAATTCATGAACTTAATAATCCATTCCGACCAATATTATCTATGCATGGTTCTCCTACATAAGAGCTAGCTAAATGGTAAGCTTAATTGCTAAACCAAATCCGTACTAAACTATGTAAGTTTTCCCCAAAATATACATTTAAATTAATTGATCTTCTCGAGTACATTAATATTAAAGATAAGACTTTGCATTCCTTTGGTGCAAACTTTCTTTTCACGAATGTACCATTAACCAAGACATACATATCAGAGTTGAATTGATATGAATTTCCATCATTATCATCCATAAGTGATTTACCCAGCTTTTGTGTGGAAGCACATAAATAGGGAAGAGTAATCGAACGATGCAATCAAGGGTCATTGAACATGTGCCTAGATGGCTTCAAAACCAATTAGTATCAAATGATCCGATCAACGTGGGAGGTAGGAAACCATGTTCATCGATAGCGACACATATAATTGAAGTGGGAGCACAAAATTGACATTATTACAGCTTTTAGAACGTTGTATAGAAATTATTTGTAAAATATCAGCGAAAGAATTCGAAGTAAATCCAACGTTTCACCTGGCAATATGGTCCAAACTTTTTTGTATAGAAATTGTCAAGGACGAATTCTCAAGTTTATTGAAGCCTTGGCTATTCGTAAATTTAACCCTCCCTTATGTGTACAACAACAATTTATTGTAACCTTGAATTTACCTTGGTAATCCTTAAGTCATTCTATGGCCTAGGATAACGCGACAATTACTTGTTGTTTCTATGCGATGCTAAATTGTTTCTCTCCCCTTTGTTACTTTTTTACTTGACATTTCATTTAATTGACCTTTATTAATTTTCATATAAAATGCCCTGACAAGTATATGTGTGACCAGATTATTCGAAATGTATAGGGCGAATACATTACATTTTTCAGATCAACTTCATCTTCTCATTAATCTATAGAAATTTATAAATGGGACCAATTGCTTTAATAATTGTTGTACTATTAGCTTTGTTCAATATTATATTTTTGGTACGATATAGAATTGTCATCGGGAAGTGTATCAACAAGTTTCCGTTTCTTTTTTCTTGATCGACTCTGAGGATAAATATTGTGTGATTCCCAATTAGATGTTAGTTGTTCACGAACCGACACCTGAATTCTGTACATTCTTTTCGATGTATATTGCCAACAACCGCAATAACTCTGATTGCGCTCTTTCCTAACTTGTGCAGCGAAAAGTCTTGAACTTTTCACAAATGCACCTGATTACATTGTTCAACTGAATGACATAATGATCTGTTGAAATATCTAGATGGCAGGAACTGTTAGCCCAGATATTCAAACAGGCAGCCCATTATTTTTCGTAAAGTTGGTTTACTGCTTTCTAAACGAATATTTAATTTTCCGTCTGATGCATGTAAATTTCATTGATAAGTTAAGAAATAAAATTACTTAAAAATATTTTCACTGAAAGAACTATTCTGATTAGGAAATCATTTTATTTCATTTTAATTGAACGAATTTGACCAAAACAGCACGTAAGCGATTGTGTCATATCCCATTTTGTCTATCAATTTACATATACTTGAGGAAACACGTACATAGGGAGGAACAATCGTGGTCTTCAAGTAAGTTTGACGGAGCACATACGCAAATGACTGCAGAAACAAATAAATTTCAATGGTCAAATAAGATCACAGGATAGACAAACATCCTACACCATTGCGAAACATTTGGTCGATATCACGTCAGCATTTGTAGTGTTGTAGAAAAGCCTTCAAGGGCGTATACTAAGGTTTATTAATGTCTTGGTTATACGGAAACTAAAACCCCCTTTATGTGTTCAAAAAAATTTGTTCTTACCCTTAACCTACCCTGGTAATACTGAGTTATTATCCAGAGTGGTCATCACACTGTATTTGTGTACTTTATTTTTTTGTTACGGCTCACCTTTAACCTGTCTAGTTGACCTTTTAGTTTTCATATAAAAATGTCTTAACAAGTATATGTGTGATCATATTGTTCGAAATATGTTGAGCAAATGTATCACATATTTCTGATAACCTACATCTCATTGTATTATCGAAATATCATTATCACTGTGTGATATTCGTCCACATACTGATCATTATAAGAGATTCAGACAGCTGTTAATTAAAATTATATTTGCACTTCACTTAATCATAAAAGTAAAATCAAATTAATTAATTATACTTTTAAGCTGTTTGGTGTCATAAGTAGTTCTTCAAGTCGATCCTCACGTATGTGTTTGGGGGGATTAAGAACTTATAGAATTCCTCCCCTCTTAATTTTTATGTTCAACCCTTTGGAAATGTGACTGTCATTTAAGGTCTCAATTAAACGGTGGTCTAGAAAGTTTTATTTGCTATATGGAGAACAATCCGTATATTATTGAGAGAATTATAAAACATATTACGTGGTTATACATCAGTTGAACATCCAGAAGTAATTAATGTCATATAATCTAGACATTAGTCTTGAATGAATCGAAAAAGTCTTTATGTGGATGGTAATTTTCATAACTCCTCATTACGGAGTACTTGTCTTATATTAAACATTTTCAGGGAACTCAAAATTTAAATTTGATGCTACTAGCTTTCCGTCGAATAAAACGTGTCAGTAATTCAGTATAAATTAGTTTACTCAACTAAAAATTAAACATTGTATAGATGACATCCATCAGTACCTAGATACACTTTCGTAAGTAATCTGACTTATGATTTGTAAGATAGTTGATTTACTGGATACATCAGTTCTATGAATATTCTAGTGTTGTTTTATCAAATCTACTAACAAATATGAGTGATGATTATACATGTAAAATAGTTTTCATTAATATCTTATTTACAGAGAAATTCAAATAAGTATTTTCCTATAGAAATTGAACTCTAATTTAAACATATGGATAGGATAATTCTTTCAGTTACCTCCTTATTATATCATATGAAGTGATAATGCAATCTCATTATTTCATATTTTAAGTCATAGTGTAGTGAACAAGAACACTAGTGGAAACAATCATATATATCTGAATACAAAACTACAGAAACTCATTAAAATCTGAAAAACCATACAGTAAATACTTCAATTACAAAATATCCATCAGTTCTCTTAAACATGATTGTTCCTTCATTTTCATATCATTCTTTCTCTGTTCTCGTTCTCATCACTTTGATCTGCTTAACTATGTGCCACCAAGTATTCATTATTTGATGGGTAATTAATATTACTTAAATCTGTTGACATCAATAGTACATATTATAGTTGTAAACATGAGTGATGAATATCATACTAGCAAATGTTTTTACACTGATGTACACGACTAAATTCCGTACTATTACTTTGATATATTTTATTTGAACTATTAATTAGAAATACTTCATATGAAATTTATCGATTTATTAATAGTAGTATACAATAAAAGTTACCCAATATATCTTACAATCATTTCATGTTCTTTTTATTTAAATGAAAATTTACTTAAGGTCATTATATAAAAGTGATTTCTTTTTGAAAACACATGAATCATTTAAAATAAGTAATTTTTCCATCCAGCATGTCCAATGTAAGATGTTATAATGATTAGAAAGAAAAAAAGTATTACTATGGTGTTTTAATAAACCATATACACTACTGATCGATTATGATACTACTTTAAGTAAAAAAAGAAAAAAATTCCTTAATAAGTAATCCAGTTTGTAATATCAAAAATACCATTTTAACAAACATCAATAAAATACATAAAACAACAAAATCAATTAAATGGATGTGGTTATTCAATGTATGATAGGTGACATCATAGAAATATTTTATCAAAAAAAAAGATTTCACTAAATAAAATTGCTACAATAAAATACCTGGAATAAAATAATCTTCATAAATTCAATATAATGCATTTAGAATAGTGATTGCATTGTTATTTGTAAGAATTTGTGTTGTTTCTTGGTGTTGTTGTTGTTGTTTCTGTTATTGATATCTTGGAATAACTTCATTGATATATTGAGTCATTTTGAAATATAACATTATATTTCATGCATTTACAAATTTTATTAACATAAAGGGTTTTGTAGAGATTGTAGTAATTTCAATAGTTGAGATCATGAGCTAATCGAATCTAGACCATCATGGAAAACCTGGAAGCACTGGACGGCCGTTTCGTCCTATTGTGGGGCTCCTCAGCAGTACGCATCCACGATCCAATCCCCCGCGAGATTCGAACCCAGGAGCTGGTACCAATCAATATATGCTCAACAGTGACTGGTTTCAAGTGGTGTATCCCGGAGTTCTAGTGAGATGCAGTGACCAGTGGAGTTCAACCAGGTCTGTTGTGAGATAGGAACTCACTGATGACAATGGTGGATGTGTCGCTCAATTTCGTGGATTAATCGAGGTTAGACATTAACACCGTTGAATGCCGGTTCAGTGGTCTAGTGGTTATGCGCTCGCGCGTGAGACTGATGGGTCGTGGGTCCGAATTTCGCGGGAGTGTCGATACCGTGAATGCGCACTGCTGAAAAGTCCCATAATAGGGCCAGTGCTTCCTGGTTTTCCATGGTGGTCTACTTTCAATTGACACACTATCTCAACTTTTGAAATTTTATTATACTCTTGCTAAGTGTTTATCAATGGAATAACAGAATGCAAGGTTCATGAAATTCGGGAATTATCAACATGAAGCACCTACATTCTATTGCCCATATTCATATTGACGTTTAAACCTAGTACCCACAACTTCATCTTCACTGTTTGAAAATAAAATCATCTTTAAGATAGTGACATCCCCTGTTTATTAAGGAATCAATTGTTTTATATTTAGCAAACCTTACCGTTGTACGTAAACCTAGAATTTGTTTTAAAACAACATCTTGTTGGATTTATTGTTATCAGTTTAGGAAAAGAGGCAAATAGTTCAATTTAAATATTCATTGCATAAAAGTAAAATGTCATCTTTTATATTCAATCTATTCAAATTATGATTATTTAGAAAAGAATAATTAAGTCATTGAATACATACACTATTAATCTTTTCTACACTGCACTAAAGAGTACTCGTTCTTGTTGATGCAATATATGATCACTGATTTGTAATAGTATAGAAATTTTGAATCATCGTAGGAGTCAACTATCTAGAATCCAAAGTTAGGAGTAAGCTTACATTTGGCTATGGTACATAAGTCTCTGACATTGAAGGATATTCAAAATTTCTATACTAAATGTATTATTGCAGTCAACTGAATTTTGATGGACACTGAAAGCGAATAAATACCTCCATATTAGACTCTCTAAACCCAAACTGAAGTAAAGCAATACCAGTTGAAAATATGAACTTAAATCTTTCATCTCATTATAACAAACATGTCCGTTTGTAAACATATTACACATATAATTAAAGTTCCATTACAATAATTTCAAAATAAAAGGCTCCATATAATGTAGATTATAAAATCTAACTATTATAAATATGTGTCGCTTACTTACTGGATTCTGAAGATTTGTTCTCTAGTTCAGAGAAAGATTAGGTTCGTTTGATGGAATATTCAATCTAGAGATATGTTTTTTTTCTAACCGCTTATAAATATCAGGTTGAACCATAAGACCAACTGAAGTTAACTCGTATCCACCTGTAAATAATGTTTCCTAAATATCGATAAATGATCTAAAAGATAGATATTGACTTTTCTTAAATGAACTTTACATCTTTGGTTTTCTATGTTGAACAAGTTTACATAAACGTTTAATCGTCTCAACGCTAAATCGGGAATGTTTAAATTACACTTGCTTTGTTAAACATCAATAGCTTTTAATTATCCATGTCTTTCAGTGGTATATTAGCCAAGATTTTATCTTTTAATTGTGTTTTCAAGGATGTCACATATTATAATCTTCCAAAATCAAATGTGTTTAATTTCTAAGTTTAGCTTTGCTCGATTACTCCATTTTCAGTTGTTGTGGTTAGTTTCCCCAATACTACTAACAGTAACTGATAATCATCAGCAGAGTAAGGAAGACAGTTAAAAATTTTGTTGTCTGTTTCTCGAAATAATATTACAAGCTTTATAAAATAATAATCATATACACATAGTGTCAGCGTTCCAAATGTTTTTCACGTGGCCAGTAACCATTTCCATAAATCCAGTAGTAGTGATTTACGAATTTTAACGAATCATTATTAGGTAACATACTAAAGTCAAGCATTTCATCTTAACCATAGTCTTTCTTGAGTATCCAGCCATACCTTATTTATTGACGACAGTCATTAGAGCTTCTTCAAGCCTTACGCCTAACCTTGGATATTGTGATGAATTTTTCAATGTAATAATGTTTTTACCGGTGACTGTTCTCATTTGAATATTCTATTTCTGATACAATGAACAGAACACAGAAATATTTGTTAAGAGACTATCCTATTAATAGTAAACTGGTTTTTCTAAAGAGTAGCTGTCCTGGAGTTATCAAATAGATAGAAATTCAAGACAAATATTCAGAATGAAACACGCTTAGTTTTTATTTGGCATTTCTCTTTTCTCAATTTTTAAAAATAACTTAAAATTGAGTGCCAGTAATCACAAACTATGTTTCTATATATAGTATGACATGCTTTGAATAATAAGCTAAATTTCCAGTACACTCTGATGGTTATGTAAAAGCTAAACTAAAAGAAAGGCCAAAGTTAAGGTTTAATTTGTTTATATTTATTTAGTTAGTAAATTGATATCGATCGTTTCAACGCTATAAAACAATCTAACAGACTCTAGTACAAGGTCAGATGTTATTTAAACCATTAGTATAATTGCATGTAACAAAATACCACTTTCACACCGATAGGAATAGTGAATAATATAAATAATGATTGCTCTTTTCTTTAGAGATTGTAGATAATCTTTTCATCCATACAAATGAACATTGTGTACTGTATTCTTAGGGCATCAGAATCATCAAAGACAGTGATCACTGATAATGTGTAATACATACATTATTTTCATTCCATTCACCAGATTATTGGTAAAGTTTCGTTGGATTTGACTATTGGTTTCATCCAAAACACTAACCACGAATACTCAGTACTGACTAATAGAGTTGTTCATTTGTAGAATTCACTAGACAATTTGTTTAAACCATTAAACTTGGGTTTTTAATGGTAACAGGATAATACTATTGAAATAAACCATTTATTATCAATTAAAGATATTATATTTATGCATAAGCAGCTTTTTATTATATTCTTATAAATGGTAATTTCTTATATTTTAATATTTCCGCAGCATTTCCAGACAAAGAATCCGATAGATATACTCTCTGAACGAGAAAGATGCATAGATCGTCGTCCAGCTTGGATAAAAGCAATATGCGCATTCCTTATGATAGCAAGCCATTATGGTATACTTAATGTTGGTGCTCTATTCTATCCTGGACTAGAAGAAACATTACAAGTTTCAATTAGTCATTTATTTTGGCTTATGACAGGACAATTTGCAATAACATGTTGTTTAGGTATGTATTATACCATGTTAACTTAAATTATATACCCGGATTAGTTAAGTTCATTTTTTCTTAATATGTTCTTAAGATTCATCTAATTATGTTTAATGACAATTGAATTTATGGAAATTACTAAACTTAGTTGTCGAAATGACTGGGAAAAATGATCTTACTTTACTGACCTTTAATCAATGGATAATGTGTTACCTTATAAAATTTCATTGACAGGAAATTCATGCAAAAATAAAATGGTTAAAACATTTCCTCTTATTTAATGATTTTTTTCAAGTTTTAATTATGTGAGGTGTTTAGTTATTTGATTATATTGAAAAATTTTAACTTGATTTCCAAGTTCAGAAAGGAAATAACATTTCAAAAAACCTTTTTCCATTACTGATAGTTATTTGTATAGCCACTAAACAAAAGGATATACGATTTAACAGTTCCTCTTTCATAGTTACCTAATTCGCCCCCATATGTCCTGGTACTGCAAAGAGTAGAAGGAGTCCGCTCTCCCTCTCTAAATGCTCTCACATAGCCACGCGTATATAGCCTCTGCAGGGAAGTCCTACTCACTGCCTTCTCATGGCAGGGGTATTGTTCACGAACTCGAGAGGACGATAAACGAATGTCCGACGCTTTAACCGGGGCGGTGGACATGGAGAGTGCACCTAAGGGAGTGGGAAAACCCTCATTCCAAACCAATGGTGCACATGGGCTCCAGTATCCTGAAGGAACAAATGGCGTATGAACCAATCGTTCGTCAACGGCTAACATGGGACTGCATCTCCTTACGATGCCCCACTGCCTTGTGGGTCAGACCTTTGGGTCAAAGGATCTGTGTGTGGCCCCCTAAGAAAACCACCTGTTTCGGTTTGGGCACCCGGGCAGTATCACAGCCCTAACGCATATCAAATGAGATCTGCGTGGCGCATATGTATTTGGTGCCTTCCTGTACCAATATATATGTGTTAAAATAAATAAATAAATAAATAAATAAATAATAGTTACCTCATTCACTATTAGATTATACCTTACACAACAATTTCTAAGACATTTGTTACCTGTTTTCTTTTGTTGATCTAAATCAGAATGTTAGAACAGTTAACTAATTTAGTTTATATCAAGACCAAATTACTAATATAATTAATATTCATATAAATATGTACAATATGTTTTCATTTGGCTCTGCAAACTGTATTTAAAAAAAATTGATAAATGTCAACTATTAAATTATAGTAATTTCAATAGTTGAGATCATGAGCTAATCGAATCTAGACCACCATGGAAAACCTGGAAGCACTGGACGGCCGTTTCGTCCTATTGTGGGACTCCTCAGCAGTACACATCCACGATCCAATCCCCCGCGAGATTCCAACCCAGGAGCTGGTACCAATCAATATATGCTCAACAGTGACTGGTTTCAAGTGGTGTATCCCGGGGTTCTAGTGAGATGCAGTGACCAGTGGAGTTCAACCAGGTCTGTTGTGAGATAGGAACTCACTGATGACAATGGTGGATGTGTCGCTCAATTTCGTGGATTAATTGAGGTTAGACATTAACACCGTTGAATGCCGGTTCAGTGGTCTAGTGGTTATGCGCTCGCGCATGAGACTGATAGGCCCTGGATTCGAATCTCTCGGGGGGGGGCGAGATCGTGGATACGTACTTCTACGGAGTCCCACAATAGGACGAAACGGCCGTCCAGTGCTCCCAGGTTTTTCATGGTGGTCTAACTTCAATTGACTCATGATCCCAATTATTAAAAATGACTATAATATCCGCACAACCCTTCTGATATTAAATTTTAGTTGATAGACCTAATGATATAATGCATTTGACAGAATCTATTAGTTACAGATCGAGTAGTTTGATACAAAGTTGGTAGGAATTTAAGAAGAAAAAATGGTTAGTTGAGAAAATAGATATTATGTAAAGATCAAAATGATAATCTTGTAAATAATTTACAACATATTACTTATACAAGGATTATACCTATTTGCTTTACTTTAGGAGTAATAAAACATAAAACCTAGATTATGTAACCAAATTGTAAAGGTGAAATCGTAGTCTTAATAATCCAGCATTATATAAATAGATTTAAATGTTTTTCTGAGTGAAATTATTTGTAATACAGTCAATAGAAAATAATAACTTTTTCACTTTTGGTAGGCAGCATGATGTTTCGATATACGCGGAGTGACTTTGAAACAATCTACAGTCTAGCTTGAGAATAAACCTCGGCTTTTTCTTATTTCTAATCTTTAAAATAATTCATCTTAACCAAATATCTCGATTATAAAATAGTTACAGTGATAAATAAATTTCCCACTTTATTTACAAAAATTAAATTTCTAGTTCATTAAACTACAATCCAATTCATCATCCTTTCATCGTATGGTGTGATTTACTTCAGAAGTGTTAACATCACTTCGAATTATATCAGTGCATTGTTTTTGATTATTTACACTCGTTCTATACAATTTTGTCGTTAATTATGACTCAATAATATTTTCTTTTATCAATGTTTAGCACCTGTATATAATCGTTTATTGGATTTAGTAGCCACTAAACGTGCTACTATTGTTGCTGTGATAATGACCAGTATTGTTATGATTGCTTCAGTATTCATTAATAGTTTTTGGGGATTTTTCATAACGTATACTTTGATTGGAGGTAAATTAATTCTGTTTTAATTAAACACTTATTAAAGAAATTCTTTACAAATTAAAGTTTATTTTACTGCTTTTATTTCTACTTATTATTATTATTATTATCAGTGAACAAAAATGTAAATACATCCATGAAAAATGTATTTTGGAGATTGAGTAGAGCTTCATCGACTATTTCAGTTAAAGAGAATTTTATTGTTACGATAAATGAAATACATCTCTTTTTTTAAAAAAAATGTCGATACTACTCACCATGATATGCACAAATCAATCATTACAATACTCAATTGAAATATGAAATAAATATTAAGTCTTTCATGACAATATATAACGTTAATTATACTTTCGAATACTTGATGAATTCTCCTGAACAAGATAGATATTAATTTCAAAGTTCTGATTTAAATTTATCCTAAAATGTATCATGTATTATTCATTTAAAACTATACTAACAACAATTAATTACTAGTTTAACTGAATCATTGAAGATTATGAATTGAGTGATGTATGATTAAAGTAAATTATGTGTTTACAATTTATAGTTTGTTGGGTGACATTAGTCGATCAATACATTACGTTATTCTATAATTATAAATTGTATTTTCAGTATGATCCATTGGTATTTTGATGTAGATCAATATAGGTAGCATTAAGAACGAGTAAAACTCTTCAGCCTTTGTATCTTGTGCTGTTATTAACTACATAGCGGAGTGATGATTTAGTGAATATAGCATTTGATTTTCAACTGTTAATTTTAAGCCTCCAACGTCACTCATTCTATCACGTTTTTACCAGCCGATCAATATGATTCGTTAACACATAAAATGTCAGGTTTATATCTAACTTCATAAAATTGAACTTAACAAGTGAGTTAAATTTATTGCTTTGGTTTGAGACATTTATTATGCATCACAACTTTTACTGATCAAATTTATTATGTCACGTTCGAACTACTATTGTTACACCATCCAGGATCCTATGAGTGGGAGTATTCATTTGCTAAAAAGATAACGTAATAAAGTTTACGGTCTATGGTGTTTACAAATTCTAAAACACTTAAGCTTGATTTAAGTCATTAGTTGAGTTGAATGATGCTCAAAATACCACCTTCTTCGATAAAAAAATTATTAGGTTGTAAAGTATAACTATCTATGAAAACATTTTTGCTCGACATTTAATTAAGGCCAACCTTATTTTTAGTATAAACTAGAGACCTATACTCCATGAAGTGTGATAGATCTTCAAGTTACGTTCATATAGCCAATTTTTCCCTGCATTAAGTTCATTCTGTTGTTTTTTCAACATTATTACTATATATCTTTTTGCCTTTCCTTTATCTCTATTATTTTAGGCATCGGAATGGGTATCAGTGTTGTTCGTATTATAGCTATCATGGCTGGATACTTTGATCGGTATAGAATATTGGCTTTGGCTATTTGTAGTAGCGGTGGTGGTTTTGGGACATTATTCTATACTATACTATGCAGTTATATGATTGAAAATTATACCTGGCGTATGGCCTTAATTTCATTAGCTTTATTCCATCTTAATGTTATCCCTTTAAGTTTACTACACAAACCATTACCTCTTGAACCAACTCCAGAACCCGTTATCTTACTACCTAATGATCCAGTAGCGTCTACAATTTGCTTAAAATCTGTTACAGGCCCGCCAAATACATATGAATCATTTATAAGTACAACTGGTGGCAGTATACTAACCAGCATTGATAATATTGTACAAAGAAATAGATCAGAGACAATACATTCACGAATAACCGGACAAGATATAATTGGTGTTGTGGAGTTTATCAAAATTACTTATGACAAAACTAATTCAAATCAGATTACTGTTAGTCCAATCAATTTTATCAACGACCCAGAACCACATTTATTAGAACGAATTCAGACAATAGTTGATGATTATTTTGATAACGCGGAGAATATTAAGCCAGAAGTAATGTCACATCATAGCCTCACTCTGTTTCTTCCAATCATATTTTTAGTATGCGATCAGCTGAGCGACTTTAAAACTAATCTACCAGAGTCACAATTTCTAGTTGATAGTCGTTTAAGTGGAATCGATAAATTATTCACTGATCATGTTACTCACACGGGATCAACTGCATTTATCAATTCGCAAGCAAGTGTAGAACAAACATCTAATGTAAATAAATCTACAACTGCAACAACAGCGGCTCAGACAAAGACAAAAACAACACCATTTTTTGGTGATTCATTTACTTCGAGCGTAATTCAAGCTCATGATACTAAATACACTGAAAATCTAATAAGTGCAGTTATTAAACGTGCTCTTGTCAAGGTAGAGGAAATTTCAAAAGAGTTAACTTCAAAAAGTATGTTGGTTCATCCAAAACCACTTACTGTGATCGTAGAGGAAAAATGTATTGATTCGATGAATCCAAATTTCTCATCAGATTATCGTTCCTATGCTTTAAAGCATATCAAACCGACGGAAGATACAATTTTTGAAGAAAATGAAGTCGATTATCAAACTGATGAAGATGGGAACTCGGATAATACACCATCTACCAAAGAATCTACTTACAATACCTCACAAAATAAATTAATTTCATCTGGGCACCATTTAGCGAATTCACATTTAAACTTGGATCATCCAAAACTTTCATATGAGTCTCGAGGATATATTGATCAAATGATACGTAGTGGAAGTACCATTTACCAAAGTCAAGCTGTCATGGTACCATTATACAAGTGTAAAGATTTACCTGGTAGAACTAGACTTTTATCGTTAACTTCAGTGGACGAACCTAAAGAAGCTGTTGACTTACTAGTTTCTAAGATAAATGATGAAAAAGTTGGAGATCCACTTGGTTATGAGATAAAGAAAACCAGACTATCATTCATTAGCTTGA
Source organism: Schistosoma spindalis (assembly GCA_946903255.1). NCBI lineage: Eukaryota > Metazoa > Platyhelminthes > Trematoda > Strigeidida > Schistosomatidae > Schistosoma > Schistosoma spindalis. Next base: position 23,086,733 of record OX336424.1, read on the forward strand.
AAAACATTCTTTTTCTCAGCTTCCTCATCAATCGTTCTTTAAGTTATATGGCTGATTCCATACTATATGGTCATTTCATTAATTTTGGTATAAGCACTGGATTGAAGGAGGAAAAAGCCAATGGTTTACTTGCTTACGTCGGGTTATCAAATATGTTAGCCAGAATAGCAATTGGACTTATGGGACAGTTTACGAGAAAATTAGATATTCGTTTTCTTTCAGCCGCTTGTTTATTCATTATATCGATACACACTATTATAATGCCATTCTATCCAACCTATTCATCTTTAATTGCCTACGGCATATCTTATAGTATTTTTATAGGACCAAGTTTTGCATTTTCACATGCAATGGTTATTGACATTATGGGTGACAAAAATGTAGATAGAAGTTTATCTATGGTTCTCTTTTCTGAGGCAACTGGTTATTTAATTGGTGGACCACTAGGAGGTTAGTCAGAACAATTTTCTTGATCTATTTACGTTGATTTGGTTGTTAACATTTTGTTTGTTTGATTAGCTTAAAGCAAAATCATTCTATTCATTCAAGTGAATAAACAATAATAAAAACACGATTAGATAACACAACCATTTATCTTTGCCTTTACTATACTACCTTGACGTTATTAAGTAGCATGAAATAGGATAAACAAATTATTTCATAACCATCTGACTGGTTATTATTCAGTAAAAATATTGTGTAATTTATAAGATACTACGGAATCTTGTGTGAAATAAAACCAATTATTTCAAATTGAAAGTTCAAATTACTTAAAGTCTCTTGACTTTTGTCTAGATAAAGCTAGTTCACCATCTAAATGACCTTCAATAAAAACCTGTCATTAAATTTTAAGATATATAAACAAGAAAAATCCACCTCATTTCATTTCCTAAAGAATAATCAAGTGTGGAAAGATTAGACTGCAGAACCAAGCAGTATGAGACAATTGAATATACGAAACTGAATAGATCAATTTTGGATAAATATTATTCTTGTTAACAATCGTCACTTGGCAACAACTATAAACTCGTATTAATTTATGAGTCTTTGAAGGATGGAACTATGGTCATAAACATTTCCATTAATTGGCTTAACCTGCTAGTTGTTAGTGTAACAAACTATCATGCAGTACTATCTTTTAGTTCTACAATAGTTTCTTGTCTTATAAATTCTCATCGACATGTCAAAATTAAAATTTCATTTACTGTTATGAAACTTTCGGCAAATTAGCCGATAAATATCAGACAGTTGAAATAGGATAACTTCGTGATTTAATACAAAATTGATTAAGTCGCAGTAAATACGTAAGACTAATATCCTTTCGTTTTATTATATATTGGTCAAAAACCTCAAATCTATAAAGATACAGAAGATAATTCCTTATTGATTAATTCGAAAATAGGCATACGAATTAGTTATATTTCGGTAACCTATCGCACTACACGAGATTCCTTCCTCCCAAAAAAATTAATTGTAAGTGGTACTTGACAAAAGATGAACCATTTTATCATCGTTACAGTTTTCATTATTAATATTCAAACGAGTTCTCCATACCACAAAAATTCCATCAACACTTAGCATTGAATTAGTGGATATGAAAATTTCTATTTTGTTGACTATGAAAAGTTTACAGAATTTTATAAAAAATCTTATTTGTTATTATAATACCTATATTGTTATTTTATCATTATTTTTACACTTAGGTATAATCAAAGATCAAACTGAAAACTATGCATATACATTTTTATTCTCTGGATTATGTAATATTATTTCAGCTATCATTATAACTGTACATGCATTAATCAAATTTAATATATTCAAAAGACTGAAACAATGTTGTTACAAGCATAATGATTGACTGTTATTCTTAATAATAAATTAGCTCCTTATACAGAGAATAAACGGTTAAAGTAATGACATTACTATTTATACCATTTAGTAGTTTACTAGAAAATAGGAAATAATATTATCGCTTAAAAGAGGGAATTAGTTTCTCTCTTTTATTTTTATATTGTTTGATGAAATTCATCATTCTTGAATTGATTGAATATCATTCATTCTCAAATATATACTGAAAATTTTGTTAATCAGTGTTTTTAATACCTTTGAGAATTTTCCATAGGATTAAGGTATGTTGTCTAGGTTGAAAAGGGCCTGAATTGTGCTTAGTTTTCTGAAAACCTTTGTAAAACTACTCTTTTGTAAGGTAAATTTATAATTGTGAATTATTGTAATTAATACAGAATGGAATGATTATTATTAAATACAGATGATACTTATTACCAACCTTATACTTTTAATATTTTTACTGTCATAAAACATGTTTAACATGTATTGACACACTACTTGGTGAAAGATCAGTTCAATGAGAGGCTGCCATTGATTATAGCGAAGTACCCGAGAAAGGATTACACCATCTTGATGGGAGACCTAAGCGCCAAAGTTGCAATGGACAACATCGAATATAAAGATATCATGAGAAGACATAGACTAGGAGAAAGGGGCGAAAATGGGGAGAGATTTAAAAACCTATGTGCATACAACAAATTGGTTATAGGCGGCACAATATTCTCACACAAGCGAATACACAAAGCCATATGGATTTCACTGGATCACACCACAGAGAACCAGATCGACCATATTTATATCGAAAGAACCTGCTATGGAAGACGACTGGAAAAGGATCAAAGAAGCACTAACTTCAACATCTCAGGAGGCTCTGAGTCTCAACAAGCATTGTGATAAAATAATTCATCTCCACCGGAACAATGTACAACATTCGAAAAAGGATGAACAAGAAGACAGAAATTAAAACAGCCAAACAAGAACAGAGAGAGCCAAGGCACGAACTGAATACACAGAGGAAAACTGTTATAACTTGTGGTCTTGTGCCGCATTAATATATAACGTAATGATACCGCCAATTAGAGAACAGTGACTTATCGAACGGACCAACGACGCATAAACCCGTACGAGCAGTCTAGAGTCTTAATCGGTCCTTCTTCCTGCCTAGCCATGCCTGTTGAGACCAGAATACCAATCTCAGCCTCCGCGATATGAATCATGCATTTCAAACATACTGGGTTTATGTACAAACCAAACAGTGCACAAGATTCTAGAAAGGAAAAAACAAGAAGACAGCAATTAATAACAGCCAAAAAAGAGCAAAGTAAGTCGAGGCACAAGACGAATACGCAGAAGTAAACAAGCAACTGAAGAGTATCAGGGCCAACATGCAGAAATACGTCGAAGACCTAGCAACGACAGTGGTAAAAGCTGTATGAGATCTAAATATGAGACAACTTTGTGACACAACGAAGAAACTAGCAGGGAGGATATAGTAAACCATAGAGATCAGTCAAGGAAAAACAAGTCAGGTCAATCACTGTGATTCAAAAACAGAAGGAAAAATGGCTAGGACAAATTGACGAACTATTGGATAGATCAGCTCCATTGAATCAACCGTATATCAAAGCAACACTCACAGACCTTTTTATAGATGTCAATCCGCCGACGATCGAAGAAATCAGGATGGCCATCAGACAAATCAAGTGTGGGGAAGCAGAAGGACCTGACAATATACCACCTAAAGCACTGAAGTCAGACATGAAAGTAACTGCAAACATGGTTCACACACTATTCAGGAACATTTGGGAGGAAGAACATGTGCCACTGACAGGCTGCATAGATGCCAGAGAGAGGAATTCTGAGCAAATGTGAGAACTACGGAGGCATCACACCACTATCGGTACCAGGAAACGTTTTCAACAGTGTTGTTGAACAGAATGAAAGACTCAGTAGACGCCCAACTTCAACTTCAACATCAACACACCGGATTCGGTAAAGATCGGTCACGCAGAAACGGAATCGCGACACTACGGATCATCGTTGAACAATCAACTGAATGCAACTCGTCACTATACATCAAGTTCCACCGCTATGAGAGAGTATTCGACAGTGTTGATAGGAGGACTTTATGTAAAAATTCTTCGACACTATGGTGTACCGGAGAAAATCGTCAACATCACATGAGATTGACACGACGACTATACTGCAAGGCCATGCATGGAGGACAGCTGACAGACGCATTCCAAGTGAAGACCGAAGTCAGACAAGACTGACAACCCTCTCCCTTTTTCTTTCTTCTAGTAGTTGGCTGGATTACGACATCTGACGGGAAACACGGACTGGTTGAATGCAACTAGACGGATGATCTGGCCCTTCTATCCCATATACATCAACAAATGAAGATCTAGACAACCAGTGTAGTAGCAACCTCTGTATCAGTAGGTATCATGCTTGATGGAGAAAATCTGGAAGAGGTGGAATCTTTCACGTGCAAGCATCATCGATGAACAAGGAGGATTTGATGCAGATGTAATGGTGAGGATTGCTAAAACAATGACAGCATTCCTACGATTGAAGAACATATGGGACTCAAAACAACTGTCAACCAATATCAAAGTCAGAATATTGAATGCGAAGTTCAGGACAGTCCTACTGCATGGAGCTGAAACTCGGAACACTACGACAACCATCATCAAACTATACAGGTACTTATGAACAGTCATCTACGTATTATACTCAATGTCGATTGGCCGGATATACCATCATCAATAGCCTGCTATGGGAGAATAAACCAGGTTCCAGCTGAAGAGGAAATTAGGAAAGGACATTGAAAAAATCACCAAACTGCATCACGAGGCAAGCGCTAACTTGGAATCTTGAAGGGGGACGGAAAATAGAGATGCCAAGGAGCACACTGCGTCTGGAATTGGAAGCAGATATGAATAGCAAGTGAAAAAACCTAGAGACGATCGCCCAGGACAGAGTTAGATAGAAATTTTGGTGAGCAACCTATGCCCTTTCACGAGGGGTAAAAGACATGTTAATAAGCGACGATGGTGGCTAGCAGTAGAATCCATGTTGCACGATTCGTCCTATGTTGGGACGTGTCATCTGGATGTGCCTGCATTTCAGAGTCGATGCCAACTACGGAACTCGAACCCAGCACCGTTAGCTACAAACTCCATCGTATTATCTATTCAGCTACTGGGTCCAGATAGGTACTAGCTTGTGCAATGTTGCGAACTTTTAATCCATTGATATTAGAATGACAAACGGAAATCGGGTTAGACTCACCTCATCTTTGGGAAAGTTACTGATCAACATTTTTGTTTTATATTAGTGAGTCGTTGGTGTCGAGACTCAAGTCATATATATTATGATATTCTGCACCACAAACCATCAGAATGGTTGAAGATTATTATCAGAATAATTCACAAATCCAAACACTGGGAGGTCTTACTTTTAATAACTTTGATGGAGTCTTTTTCGTTACATAATGTTTAGGACTCCTATATCGCCGAAGAAGCGTGTTTACTCCCCTCTTCAGTTAATCAAATGTCGAGGAGGTAATAGAATTATTAACAAACTTTTCTACTTGACCATCAGAACATGGGGGTCTGGAAGAAACGAGCAGATATATACACCTTATAGCATGCAACCAGGTAGCAGGCGTATCCGTAGCAAATGTAAGCTACAATCATGATCAATACTACAGCGATCATTTCTTGACTGAACAATGTACTTAATAAGAAGAGAAGGATAGTGGCTAGAAGTAGAATGTGAGACATGTATTTCGTCATATTTTGGCCACGAGGGTCTGGGAACGTTCGCGTGGTTGAAAAACATCAGCAACAAAATTCATATGGATGTTGGTAAAAATGTAATTAAAAACGTAGTCGCTTTCAAAAGAGTTGAAATAAACTTGGAACCTTATTTATTATGTAGAATATAGCAAATCAAAACTTTTGGTATGTCTAAAGAATAAAGTGATACTTTCTGACAATTACATCACATTATTAATAACAATTTGAATAAAAATTTAATACGTTTTGGAAGAGGTGGAATCTTTCACGTGCAAGCATCATCGATGAACAAGGAGGATTTGATGCAGATGTAATGGTGAGGATTGCTAAAACAATGACAGCATTCCTACGATTGAAGAACATATGGGACTCAAAACAACTGTCAACCAATATCAAAGTCAGAATATTGAATGCGAAGTTCAGGACAGTCCTACTGCATGGAGCTGAAACTCGGAACACTACGACAACCATCATCAAACTATACAGGTACTTATGAACAGTCATCTACGTATTATACTCAATGTCGATTGGCCGGATATACCATCATCAATAGCCTGCTATGGGAGAATAAACCAGGTTCCAGCTGAAGAGGAAATTAGGAAAGGACATTGAAAAAATCACCAAACTGCATCACGAGGCAAGCGTTAACTTGGAATCCTGAAGGGAGACGGAAAAGAGGAAGGCCGAAGAACACACTGCGCCGAGAATTGGAACCAGACACGAAAAGAATTGCCCACGATAGGGTTGGATGAAGTGTCGGTCAGCCACCGATGCTCCTCCACGAGGGGTAACAGGCGTAAATAAGGAATTAGGCCATACTGCCATCCACAATGTTTACATAATGCGAGTGCATAACTTGCACAATATATGAATAGCTAGCTATACTTCTCGAAGCTTGAATTCATACACTGAGACACAGATTAACACTATGTAGAAGAGATTATTTGTATTAGTATGAAATGAAATACGAACATGATTGTTTTTGAACTAATTACAAGCGTCATTTTCATTACTATAAATTCCAAAACAACTTCTATCATTAGCAAATCAAAAGCCCTTTACATGGGTTTCGTAATTTTTCTGAGAAACATTCCAGACGTCTTATATGAAATATAGTTTACCATACTTCTCTGTTGGGCCATAGTTTGCTCTCTTGGAATCTCAATCACCACCTTTTATGCTTGTTTTCATCCAAAACGTATTGAAAAATAAACATGTGGTCAAATTGAGCACAAACCACACTTCGGATCATTTTCAACAGAGTACACAAAGATAGTGGAAAAAATTTCTTTACTTTAGAATTAACTAATTTGAACAAACACATCGTTTGAAGTAAGCCCCGTCTTGGAGCAGTGTACCAAGATTTACAATTCAAGATGTTTTCAGAGTAGTTAAGCCATAAAATTTACAAACATAAATCGATAATGTTAGTAAGAAATGAGAAAAGTAAAGCACAAAAGTTCCAGTAGTTATTACTTGATAGCTAATTTTTATTTTCAAAGAATTATCAGTGATTTGATTGAATTGTAGTATGTAACAGTTTTAAACTTAAGCTTTCATCTCATCAAAGTTATATGACAATAATTGCGCTACTTAGTACTATAAGTTTTATCACAGTAAAAAATTCTAAACTATTCAACATTGTAACAAATTCCTTGTTGACAAATATCCAGATTTTAATTATTAAAAGTGTTCATATTTTTAGTAGTCAGCATGAGTTATCATTAATTACAAATTCAATGTAGTTCCATCTTGTTTCTTTAAAGAATAAACTAAGGTGCAGATAACCCAACAAATGTTCTGTTTCCCTACAGGTTTTCGAATGAACAAAATTTTAAAACAGAAAGGTTTGCTGCAGTATATGCGCAGCAGAAAAATAAGTAGCCTAAACGTTTAAATAGGTCACCGCCGATAAAACTGCTTTAAAACAGTAAATAATTAATTCTAGAGATATTATGTAGTTTTATATAAAATACGTATTAGTTATGAAGGCAGTCAAAGACTATGGGTTATTACGCACTGTTGTTATACGTACTACCCGTATGATTACAAGTTATGAATTAGAATAATGAAAGTGTTTAAAATCACTCGCTTTGACTACTGTGAATTGTTTCAGAAATAGGGAATTTTTATAGAGTATAGAGTACAACAAAGATGAATAATTTATGTTAAATATAGTAAGACATACAACTGCAATTAAACACGCTAACAAATTTTATCTTGGAATTTTCGAAGCACTCATAATCCGCTTATATAACCTACTTGTATTGAGGATGATACGAGCTTTCGTCTCCAATTAATTTATAATCAAATTCAATTTTATTAATTTAAACCATATAACACAAGAAATAACGAAAACTTAAATGAAACGATGTGAGCTAATTCTTAACACCAAGTGTAACATTAACTTCATTTGTAAAATCATGACAACTGAAGTTTAAATTATAAAATTTACTCTCGTCTCTTTTAAACTAAGGGGATAATTTGAACAGCTTGAGTTTAATGTATTTCCTGAAAAATCTAGGCAAGAGGTAAAATCTCCATCTAATACTCTTTAATATTCAATTAATTTTTAAAAATTAACTAGATAATTATCTACTATCTTATTTTGATCATGATAAATAGTTAATTTTGAAAGACTAAGAGATCAAAGTTCAATTTATTTACCGACTAACTCTGATTATTTGAAAAATAATAATAATAAATATTTTAAAAGGAAAACTCATAAAAATCAGTGTAATCAACGTAATTTTTAGTTACTTTAATATAGAACTACATATTTTAATTGTGAACTGAATAAAACTTTGAATAAACGACTACATTTTTTGGTGTTGTTGGATTTATACAACGAATATACAAAGTGAAAACAAAAAAAAAAGAATTAAGGATATATACATATAGATGGAAATCTTCATAGGATTAACAAAAAAAGTATACAAAAATACGAAACAAGAACACAATTAAATGCTTACACATACATACAACAAATTGATCTTAATTTATAGACGCATTAGAAATATATTATAGAATTATTAAGTGTTATCATCGGTGACAATGTTCTTCTTCTTATTATTATTATTTACAGGACAGATGTTGATTAATGAAAGATGGAAAAAGAAAAAAAATTATGACAATTGAACAAATAATGTTATGATAAGACACTAGAATATATTTGAGCATTATTAAATTTATTTAGATTAGCTTTAATGATTACTTTTTTTCTTTGTTTGATCGTTTGCTAACTGTTGTAATTACTCTGTTAACTTTGTGTACATTTTTTGAATTATTTGAAAAAGGATGCTGATTTTTGGAATTTCTAAATGGTTGACTACGACCACCTCGAGGTAAATATTTCTATTAAAAAGTGAAATAATATCATCAATAAAAGTTATTTATATGACTATAAAATATATATGTTCTATAGAAAAATCGACAAACGATTAGTCAAATAAATTTATTAGTAAATTAGTAAAACGTATTGTGGATTTGATTTTGGCATCCGCTATCATATGAAGTCTTGCGATGAACAAATAATAATTATTTCACTAGATTAAGTAAAGCATAAAATGTTTCCATATATATTCCGACTATGGATAAGGGTCATCGATAACTGGGTGTTTCTCTGGTTACGCTACGTTAAGAATAACATCTAATTCGGAAAATAAAACTTTAGTATATGATCCACTGTATATTCCTCAATGCCATAATTAATACGTGTAGACTAATAAGCACGTTCAGGAATGAAAACAAGACAGTAGATACGGGGGATATATTCAATGTGAAGCTATTTGAAGGTTAAACTCTGAACAAGTATTCAAAAATACCTCCAAGTGTTGCTTCTTAACTATTAGTGGGTCTAACCCCTTCAGAAATACTAGCAGTTTTCAGTCAAGATGAGTATTAAAGAACCTCAGGATAGTATGAAAAATGTTCACAGTGAGCATTGGAAAGGAATAAAAACAACGTAATCTATAAATTATTTGGGAGTAACTAGCTACAAAATGATGACCTCTGGATAAAAAGTCTTACTTTATAATCCACTTCTAACTGGTAAAATCGTGGACGCTTCAAACCTGTAACTAGGGATCGCAAAGGTATGTTCTTAACAAATATTTCTCCTGTCAAAATATCCACTTGAAGTTCATCAGCTTCCATTTCACTTCGAGACTGCAAAGTCAAAAACTCATCAGGAATTTCAAGCTGTTTAGAGTATCTTTTCTCACCAGATGGTTTGCGACGACTATTTGACATTTTAAGTATTTCAATTTGACTAGAATCTATGGCGACTGGAGATAAGACTACAACTGAAAGCTCATTTAAGTATGAATGTTTCTTAATTTGCTCAGAGTCTTCATGTAGTTCATTGTGTGTATCTGATAGAGTACCTTGTTCGCTACGCTTGAAATTATTATGAGAAAGAGAAAACCCATCTTTCATTCTTTGTTTTTCTACTTCAGGATTTTCAAGTCTATCTGGTGTCAAACGTTGGGTATCTTGATAAGAATATTCGGATGAGGTGGAACTTATATTTATAAGAGATGAATCTGAATCAGTATGATTGTATTCCGGAATATCATTTAAACGTTCCAATGTAACTGATATATCACGTAGTGGAAAAGAGTTTACGGGTAGAAGAGTAGACTCTTTACTAGTAAAATATCTTTTGGTTTCCTGCTTTGAAATTGTCCTGTAGGGTGAAAAATTGATTGACTTTCCACGATCAACTAATGACGTGACCTACAAAAAATATATAGGAAAGTTTTCATATAAATACACTTTATAGAAAATCTACAATACAAAAAAGAGATAAGAAAATCATTTTATACATTTGACAAAACCCTATAATCAGTGGCTTGTATTTCTTGCTGATACATAAAGATATCGTGAAAAGAGACACGCACCAATTAAGCATATCATTTTAGACTATAAAGATCAAGTTTAAACGCTAATATACTCTGACTGAAATTTCCTTAAATTGATTAGAATGATTTTTTGAACACTTATCCGACGTCGTATACATTGTCAAATATTTAACAAAATAATATAAAAGGGAATTGCCTATAAATATTATATTGAAACATAACTGAACCTATAAAAGTAGTTCTGATATCTACTTATAAGACGTTTAGCAGGGCAATAAAAGCAATAATGAGTCCAACAATTATGGAATCATCTGCTAAAAATAATAAACAAAATTGCATAACTAATGCACACAATCAGCATAATTAGACTTGATATATCGATCATGGTCAAAAATATTCATGTATGAAAAACAATATAATTGAAAAAAGATCAAGGGTAGATAATTAATATATTGGTTGATTTGCAGTTTTTAGCATTCAAAATCTAATACGTTCGTGTACTATGCTAATGATTTCACTATTCCGACTTCAATATCTCAAATAAAACTGCTTATATTCCTGGCCCACTTACTACAGTGAAAATACCAGGCTTTTTCATGTTGACCCAGTGTACTCAACACGAAATCCAACAAGTTTTTCGATTATATATCAGTTAAAAATGATTAGTATAGTTCAAACTGAGTATTTACCCCAGTAACATGAATCACGGTAAAAATGTACTGAAATCCCATGAATAGTGTTACCACTGAATAATAATTCAGTGTAACAGGATTTTAATCTAATCGATGTTGGTTTACTTCTCATAAGTCGTAATTGCACATCTCCAATGAAAACCCCAACAAGTACAACATTGTGTTCTGCAATGATTGAACTTAAATCCCGCCAACATTTCACAAATATATTATTTTTATCATTGAATACCCGACCGTAGCTCACACCTTGAAGTGATGGTTGAGCTCACCTACCGTGATGATCCAATCGAGCTATACTGACTGGAACACTTGTTCATTTAGGTCCTACCATATCAGGTGAGCTAATTTGGCTTTGGTCCCAAGAGTTAAGGGTTTGAAAACACGGAGTTTATACATGTAAAACCATCCACATAAAGACCGTGTGTGACTGGCTTCAAGCATCTATCTCTTTGTGCACTCCAATTAAGCTCCTAGGCTGTTAATATTTAATCCTTCTTATGATGACTGCTACCACATTATTCCAAACCGATTGCTATTTATCATGTAAACTATCTCGTCGTGCCATGTAGTATAGAAACTTGAGCTTAAGTACACTTATATCAGGCTCTAACATAGATTATGACGGACCGACTATCAATCAATACTTAGTACTGAAGTGGAATATCAGTTTATATTTTATTTTCGGCAGTAGACGGCAATAAACACAACGTAGGTAACAAGTTATCGACACAAATATCACTTTAAAAACATAGAAAAAAGGGAAAAGACATACATTATGATGAACACTTGCAATACGATTCTTTCGATGTCTAATTTTTTGTTGACTCGATGAATCGACTAAACTTGTTTCTGAACCCTCCGGAGAATGTAGCCTATAAGGAAAGAACATTATAAAACAAAACTGAGGCATGAAAGCTAGAAGTTATTCTTTATCATTTTTTAACTATTGGTGAAGCACATAAATTCTTCATGCAAACGACAGTTATTAAAGCTTAAGAATACTTCAATACAATCCACATAACTATTACTCAGTATGTTACGTTGTTGTATACATCTAGATATCTAATAAACAAAGAAACAAAGTGTTGTTTTCCCTCCTGGAATTTTCTCAGCCCTAGAGTGTTCCTTTTCTTCTTTGTTATACTCTTTTTATCTATTAATAACAAGTGGTATAACCCATGTACACTGGCTTTTATCAGATAGTCAATCAATTATTATTTAGGTTTTTATGAATCATTAAAAAAAGATTAACCGTTTGATAAACATAACTTTTCAGACTAATAGCTTATACTCTCTTAAGGAGTTGAGCTTAAACAACTACATTACTACACAATACACTTTTTGTTCAGAAAAATCTCAGTAAATATTGTAACTATTTGGTAAAGTATGATAAGAATACTGTTAATTGTTTATTGAACCAATTATAAATTGATTATATAAGCTTTTTTTTTAGTTGATTCCTTACATGTTAAGTACATTAAAAATTTTTTACTGTTAAAAAATCAATGCATTAAAATTAATCATTTATACACCTCGAATTCAGGTTTGTGACTTAAAGGGATCTTCATTAGATGTAGAACTAAATATATACCCAGCAGGTATAACAATCTACAACTTTAACTGAGCACGTTTAGATTTAACAGGCATACAATAAATTGAATATTATAAATATGCCACATTCTACAAAGTATAATATCATGTAAATAGTTAACAACAAAAATTTTAAAGCAAAATATAAATAAATATGTTAAATAGGAAAATATACATATGAATTCATAAACATTCCCAATGAAATATATCAAACACACGATCAATAGCTAACCTTTTCTGTGATGATCCCATATGAGTAAATCCTAAAAATACTGAGTCTTTCTCATCACTGGTATCATCTAATGTACTACCAGACGCATAGGATGAACCCGAGGATTCATTTAAAAGTGTATTTCCTTTATTATTTACTGATAATTCAACGCTCTCAAGTGGAAAATCACAAAAGCGATTATTCGAATAAACAACAGGCGATTGGATTAGGTTTGAACCATCCGGCATCTTAAATGGAAAACTTTGTTTCCGACGACTTGATGACTTCGATAGAGTATTGTGTAAAGAATTTTCACAAGTAGATTTATTTATACTAGAAGAAAGAAATTAATCAAACTTACAGAAATTAAAGCCTGACTAACAATTACAAATAAACTAGATAAAATTTACCAAATAAGTTATTTCATAAATTAGGTACTTAGTTTTGCCAATATATTAAATTTGCTTCCTAGTGAAAAATAATTGATTCTTCCATATTCGGAGTATTTGGCATCAACAATCACTTCAGTGCAAAAGGCGCATAAAAGCTGACAAACTTTTAAAGCTATGTTTCGGAGATCTCCATACGCTTAAATCTTAATGATTAGTCACTAACTGCAAACATTCAATCTATCCACTAATTCCTGCCATACGATAATTATGTCCGTAGTATTCCAATTGTGTATTTTCAATGTCTTACTTTGGTACATATTGCACCTTCATAGTAATAGTGAGTTGTGGTCCATTTATTCACAGGTCTAGTCATATAAATCTATAGAGGAAAGTACAGCTGTTTGAATTTCGCCTCCTCAATCGATCGTCAGAGAAGAATTTTTGCATGGCTAACCAGCGTTTCCTCAGTGAGTTATTCAGTTAAGACAGTAAAGTGGTTTATAGCACCTTTATCCATATCTAAGTTTGTACACCCTTAACTTTAATTAGCTTATTCAATAGACGATTTCGTTGCGATCGGTAACTAAATGCTTGTACCTCTACACAAATAGCCCGATGCATCTCTAGCCACGTATACTTGATCACGTGATATAATCTACACCTACATTCCTCTTTATTTATTTATTTTAACACATAGATATTGGTACAAGGAGGCACCAAATACATATGCGCCACACAGATCTCATTTGATATGTGTGAGGGCTGTGATACTACCCGGGTGCCCAAACCGAAGCAGGTGGTTTTCTTAGGGGGCCACACCCCGAGTCTTCAACCTGAACGTCTGACCCACAAGGCAGTGGGGCATCGTAAGGAGATGCAGTCCCATCGTAGCCGGTGACCAACGATTGGTTCATACGCCATTTGTTCCCTCAGGATACTGGAGCCCATGTGCACCATTGGTTTGGGATCCGATTATAGAGCCGGACATTCACTTTTCGTCCTCTCATTTTCGTAAACAACACCCTCGCCACGAGAAGGCAGTGAGTAGGACTTCCCTGGCAGAGGCTATATACGCATGGCCATGTGAGAGCATTTAGAGAGGGAGAGCGGACTCTCCCCGCTCTCGGCCGTGCTACATTAAATGTTAGTTGATTAAGACACTTGATGATCCATTTGCTCACTTGTTTATATGTGCCTCTCTTTAATTCTATTCATTATTTTGTCCGCATTTACATTTTTGTTCGAATTCGCCTAGTGTACTTTTGGCTTAGTGATATGGCTGTACAAATTCAAACTGTAGCCAACGCTTCGTATTGTCTTCTGAAATTCATATACCTTGGAGAATAATCTGGTAGCGGTTATCAGGATGTGTGATATGCGAAGCAAAGGAATAGTCTCGAAGAAATCTCACCACTAGCTTACTGCAAGGATGATTCAGTAATAACCGGACCCACGCTTGGCGGTTCACAAAGCCATAACTAGTAGCATAGAATATTAAAGATATTACAAGTAGCAAGTCAAATCTATAGTATTTAAAGTCATTAACAGTGGGTAAACAAGCTTATTTACACTCGTCTCTCTTGTTAGATCTTGTATACATTAAGCCCACTACACAGCAAAATAATCAAATGAAAGAAAACTAAACAGGCATTTCACTAGACATATAAATATACTACGCTGATTCCGTATTCACAATTAAAATAAATATCACTAAAGATCATTCATTATACGAAAGTAACTCTATGTATTTAAACGATTTAACCTAACAGTAGTGCCTGACATATCATAAGTAGTGTTATACTTTTGCGGAAAATGTTATTCGCACGAGAGAAAACGAACTATTATATATATAATTAATAAGTCATTCTTATTTTTCAGAAAATAGACCAATATCAACTTACCAAACTGTAACCGGTATATTTGGAAACGATTCGTATGGAGGTAGATTACAAGACCTATAGTTATTCTTATCTTGAGTTGTAAAAGTTGAAGGAGTATCTAGGTCAAATTTCACAGAAAAATAAAACACTAAGTTTAATATAGTCACATTCCATAGCTATGAAACACAACTTTATTCAATTATCACTTATGTGGACATAGAACATCACGGTTTTTCGGAAATCAAATAACTTTACAGAGAATTTTATGTAAACTAGCGCGGAATAGGTAACCTAAGTTGCAAACTGGAGGAAAACCTAAACCTAATATACTTTGAACAAAAACAAAGGTAAGAACAAATTTCTGTACCACTACTAATAATAGTAATAAGTACTATTATTATTATTATCGATGGTAAACATCAAAACATGTACAGCGATAATATTCCCGTGAAATATGAAGTCTTTCATAATCGTTACAAATCATAGTTATCCACAGAAATCAGTTATCTTCCTAACCACCGATAAAAGTGAAACATATTCATAGTCATGCAGTTGAACAAACCAAGTGTGAAAAATAACTTATATCCAAGATTCATTTACTTATTCCTTTTCTTTTATCAAACATACTGAGTTAGTATAATAAAACCATATGGATGCTGAGTGAACCGAATATTCTGAAACAAGTTAAATGGATACATCTAAAATATAAAAGATCTAAATAATAAAAAACGAAAATACGATGCTGAAAATAAACTGTTGTCCATGGAAGACTGATTTGTATATCAAAGATTTCAGATTATACACACAGGTGCTCAATAGAGGTATCAGTTTGACAAAATAGAGAAAACATACATAACGATCTATAAAAACAGTGTAGCATTAACTTGTACGCTAGAGTAGAATCTACGAAAGCGAATCTATATTACTACCAGAAAGTCAGTCATTCACTTAGATATTCAATGAAAAATAATAAATATGAGATAGGAATAACAAAATTATTTTAATACACGAACAAAGTAGCTGAGATTACCTTCATCTATTTTCTTCACTGTTACGAAATTGTGATTTCTGAAACAACAAGCTACTATATATGTAAAACTATAGTATCGATTAAACTTAGAATTCAACATGATTTTTAAAGAACTTTTATCACAGCTCAAACAATTCGAAAGTATCTAAAACATGAAATTCATCGCTGAAGGCATACCATCAGAAATATTCATGTCACTAGAGGAAGCTATAAATTAATTAAGGTTGTAAATAAGAAATATTGAACTAAAGTTGATAAATCGGGATAAATATGACTCAGATAGAGCCTTTCGATGTCCTCAATTTCATTTCAATAACAATCATTAGTTTATCAAGTGAAGAAAAAACATCCTAAGAATCATTATGAAAGTGATTGCTAGACTAGTTGATTTGTTGTGAATAAAACCTTAACTCCTAATAAGATCGTGAAAAAAATAGTTGGAGTTATGGTAATGTTAGATGGTTCAACTTCCAACCAATTAAGTTCAGGAAGCTCAGGTAACACAATAACTGGGATAAACTAAATGAATCATTTACAACCACTAGGTTACCACAGAAGACAATAAAGTTATTCTCTCAGCTGACAATGTATTTAGCATAAGTTTCTCCCATAATTCTTAGCAAAACATTTTTTCTACTCTATATGGTTTAGATATTATTCTGGTATAAAAACATTGTCCTTAATTCTGTCAAGTCCAATGCAAATTCAGAAATTGAATATATATAAAGAGAGGAGAATGTAACCTCTTTGTAATACAGTTCCAATAAAAAAACAGAATGATAAACCGTTTATTAATTTAGTGAAGCATTTAAATTAAAATGAATCTGCCAAAAATCAGTGGAACGAAGTTGGACATATTATATTGGGGAATATAACATGAGACCTAATTTACTATGATCACTAATACAACAAAAATATGATTACCATTGATAATAATAGAGTAACTATATTATACTTTCGAATCAATCAACAAAGAGACACTATCTTCAGGGTTTTAGGGCGAAATTTCAAAGTTAATGCTAGATTGTTTCTATCTTGCGAATGGCCTGATGGATCTCAACCTTGTAAGGAGCTTAAAGTACTTAGGATTAGTGAAAGATTTTTTGTGTAATCATGCAGTAAAAATGACAAGATGTAAAAGATTACACAAAACACTTACTCCTGATAGCGATTCTCTTCGGTACATGGATTAACAAGAACTCATTCCTCTTTCTTTTGTTTAAACTAAACTGTCAACCAACAAATATAATTACTGATGTACTGTATAACAGATTGTAGGTAAAATAGACTCCTTAGAAAATTCTGGAATGCCATCTGCATGACTTATTTATAGTGCCCCCACACGAATATCGCAATAACTATGTGGAATTATTTGTAAAAGTATTTATGACCCATTAAAGGACCAGAACATTGACTGGTCTTTATAGAGAAAATAATCTACTACAATATAATAAAAAAACTGACTACAAACGCTATAAAACAAATAAGCTACGTAACATTATACATATCTAAATTTCAATACATGTTTTTAAAGATGAATTCATGACTTTGAAAGAGTGCACTTTACTGACCAATAAGATTTAATTTTGATTAATTTTAATTAACTCGTTTAACAGGTACTTATGCATGAGCCGCGTCCTAAATGTGAGGGATAATTATACTACTAGATTGCCTAAATTGAAGTAGGTGGAACGGGGTTTAACGTGGGAATTCGTGGCTGAAAGTCGAACACTTTAACCACTAAGCTACTGCTAATAAGAAGCACGTGAGTTTCAAGGTTGATCTTTGCGTTGCACATAATTTTAACAAAATTACTTTAACAAAGACCTATTTTTATCAAATAGATATTAATACATTTGCTGCGTAAGGAACAACTAAACCGTGAACTTACTAGATACTGTTATTTCAAATACGTTTGAAGAAGTAGAATCAGTAACCGATAACGATGAATTGGAATTGGTAATCGAAAACAAAGATGACGATGACGAAGAATAATCAGATGTGATAATAATTTGATTCGAAGTATCAGATAAAGTTGTCGGATAAACTTGAAAACATGAAGGTTTCACCTTATCATGCTCAAGCAATGATAAATGCCGTGAATTTATATGTCGAGAAAGACGATCAGAATTCGAAGACCTTGATAAGTAAATAAGACACACAAATTACTTTTGCATTAGAAACACTGAAACAAACAAGAAACGATTATTTGCTGCAATTGAAACAACAAACATTCAATTAAGATTACGCATTGTCTAACCAGTCAACTATATTCACCAAGTTTGAACAAAACGAACTGCACTTACAATTTTTACAGTGAAGCAATTCTTTTGATGAACATTAAATATGATAAACAAAATACAATCATATGTATGCAAAAGTTATCGATGTTAAGTGAACTAATTTACAGAAAATATTACTTACAGTAGTCAGACAGTTATTTAAAAAGTAATTTTCTCCAGTTTGTATCACCAAAATATTTGAATGAATTCAAGAAATTATGCTATTTTTTTGATTAATTTAATTAAATCAACAAAAACTAAAATGGCTCGGTACAAGGAAGAAGGTAAAGACAATAAAATGATAATTTATTATGCAGTGAAAATATCTCAAATAAACATATATATTAAAAGATATTAATTTTGTGCAAGTATTATTTACGCTAAATAACAGTTAAACTTTAAACAATTTAAATTGAATTTTACTTAGAACTAGTTAACAATTTAGTATATTAATATAATTTACAATATCATAAAATTAAAATATTACAACTATAAAATAGAACTAATTTGCTGAGTTATATCATTAATCGTCCTTAAATAAACATTTTGAAATGTAGCAACAGACAAGACAAAATCAACAATTTACCTAACATATAAATGATAATACTTCAACGAAACAATTTGAATAATAAATTACCGAATATAAAAACCAAACTAAAATCAAAAAGTATCTGAAAGTACAAGAAATCATTGTACTATATTGATGATTGCGCATCAGATATAAAAAAATTCTAAATAGGTCTGATATGCCATTCATTTTCAATTTATATATTTGCACATGATTCCTAAACATTAGATTAAATTGAATATATGAAACCAAAATGTATAAACTAGAAGACTATTAGTATAGTGTTAGTACATACAGTTGATAATACCATTTATTAATGCAATACAAAGAGTTAAGCTAAAGGCATTAGTTACGATCAAAAAGCATATAGGACTAGGAAACATATACAGTTTAAGGCATGGGACAAGTAACTATTGATCTACATTGTTTCACTTATTCTCTACACAGCAAATTGAAAGCAATAAGAGAAAATCGTAAAAAGAATGTAGACAATGGTAGTAATAATAAGAGCTGAAGGGTAAACGCAAAAATACCACAAGAAATAAGTAAAAGAGAGAGCGAACTAAACATGAAATGACAAAATGTTCAAAATACGGAATAGATGTATATACCCCACCAATACTTGGGTTAAATAACATTTTATGCATTAAAAAAGTGAACAATTAGTGGATATAACTTGTTAAGTATTTAAGCTAATGGAAATTAATTTCTGACGAAAGTTCAAGTTCAATAAAAAAATTATAAATTTATTTTAGAAACAAGATAAACTCCTATACAAACACATAGATTCTATACAATTTAATTTATATAACTACTATTCCAAACAACCTATTTGCAGATAATGCAATCAGAAGACAGAGTCGATTAATCATAACCACGTGATATCTATAGGCGTAATAACTTGTCGAACAACATGATCATATTTATTTATTTGAACACATAAATATCGGTACAAGGGGGCACCAAATATATATGCGCCACACAAAACAATGAGAATTTAAAGAGAAGGAAAAAAATGTAAGGAACGTAGGGAATTATAAAAAAAAAGAACAAAAATGAGGGAAACGAAAAGGTACAATCAGAAGAAATCTTACAGTTAAGGAAGATACAACCACTTATTATGAAGAAAGTAAAAGAACGTTATGACAGGATCGCCACTGGCTTCTATTCTGAGCCATATCTGATAACGTTTCTAGCCCCTGTGTCACACCATCTCTTGGACCCCAGCCAGGGAGAGATGAAGAACCAACACAAGCCAGCTCTTTGTGGTTTTTTCATACCACGACACCATGTCATACACTGACCACCTCTCCGCTCTTTCCAACCGGTCCCAGCGTCGGCAAATAATGCACAACGTGGAATACTCTGGGACGAACATGTCCAAGCCAACGAGGTCGGTGTTTCAAGATGGTGAAACCAATTTCATTATCGTCTCTGTACCCGAACACACGATGCCAAACCTCTGCATTACTAACATGGTGTTGCTACTGGATGTCAGCAATCCTTCGGAGACAGCCATGATCGAACACAGAGAGTCGTCTGATATCCTCAACTCGGAGAGGCCAGGTTTCACAAGCATAGAGCAAAACTGCTCTCACCGACGCGTTGTAGATTCGACTTTTTACAGCCAGACTAACATCACGAAGGCGTCAAAGATGGCCAAGATTAGCGTCAGCCGCTCTGGCTTTCACTATACGTGCATTGATCTCATCACTCACACCACCACCAGCACTTATGCAGCTACCTAGATACATGATCATATACCAACTAGTTTAGATATTTTCATCAAAAATAAGGGCCAAACTAAAAAAATTAAGCAGAGATGGATGATGGTTAGCAGCGAAATATAGGACGCGAATTTCATCCTTTTTGGGACTCATTTAGATGTACCTGCATCCCAGAATCCCAGAGTGAATATCAACTATGGGATTCAGACATACCCAGCCGACGAGTCCCACATAAGATGAAACGAGCGTCCTGGATTCCATTGCTAGTTATCATTCACTTCTGCTTAAAATGTTTGTGACAGAATGGAAACATATCGAGGTATTCCGCACAGGATGCTCATAAGCCAAAGGAGATTGATCAGTCGCAGTCCTAAACATCAATTGAAAGTCCAAAAAACAACCAATATGTATGAATAAGGAAAAAACAGATGACGAGAAATAATATGAATCATAGCACTCGTATTGTTTTCTTTGACTTTCTTATTTTCATGTATTCTAATTTCGCTAGTTTAACTTTTATCCGTCGTATTAAAAACAACTTCAACAAGTCAATGTACGATCAGATTGTGCCAAATGTTATTACACTAAAATACATCATGTACCACTGATAAACTTCAGATTCTCATTGCATGATCTAAATTTATCAGTGGGGAAAATATAAAAACAACTCACTCGAGATTTGAAATTATGGCATAAAGTAAAGCTAAAAATCTCAATCGACAAAAAGAAGTTTTTTAAAACTAAACAATTTAGTGTAGCTGTGTGGTTTATACTCCTTATGTCTGTGGACATAGGTAGTATATAACACCAATCATAAGTGGAATGTCTAGCAGCAGAAGGTTGTGAAGGTTGAATCGAAGAGAACGGGAACGGAGAGTAATTGTTATGGCAATGAAGGAATGATGAAGTTTGAGACATTTGATGGAGGGTTCGGAATGAAGTATCGGACGTATGGTTTCCACATTTTACCAAAGAACTCTGTAATTTTATATTAAAATACATCGGTCGACCCAACCTGTGTTCTCATTCATTACAGCTAAGCTATGGGTTATTTTTTAAATTTGTTTAATGAAGTGAAGCCTAACGGAAATAGATGAGTAAGGGTTCGAATCTACGATGGAAACAAAATAAACGAGAACTTTCGTTTAAAAAAAGGTTGAATAATTCTCTGACAGAACAAAATTTACTTACGTAAAAGTACAGTAATCACAATGGAATAAATTTTTAGATGGAGATGGCTCATGTTGCTGGATCGACTTATCAGGAGCATTTTTTAGATCTGAAGAAAAAGCAAATATATTTGATAAATTATATGAATTTAAAGGAAAAACAAAAGATAAAAACATTTTTTTGAAAAATTTCACGTAAATGGCATGAATAAACACAGGTTATCTTAGAAAAAACAAAGTGCAAAGGCAAACAATGGATAATAACTAATTCAATTTAAGGTCAACAGAACAAGTTGTTAGTTGATGGTGGAACAATCCTAACAGTTCAATTGCCTTAGAAGTAGATAGTGATAATGTTGTTCAGAAGAACAATCAAAGCTTCATAGTCAAAAATCCGGCTCAGAGAGCACAACACCTCCAACTGTGGATTAATTTGGTGAAAGAGATAATAGCGAGTAGTGGAATTCAGAACGCGTGTTTTGTCCAAATTGAGAAAAACTAAATTCGGGAAAACGATGGAACTAAGTTTAAAATCACGCATAATATACATTTTACTTGACGTTACATTTTGGATGTGTTTTGAAATGGCTTCCTTCCTTTCAAAAAATAAATTGAGTTTGAGTTATTAAAAAAATGGGAACGACGAAAAGAACATGATAGGCTTATATTACACCATACATATTGCTGGGGACGTTTGAAAATATCCCTCGTCAAAATCTCTAGAGGCATAGAAACTCCAAGAAGTGTTTCGTCCAATCAGCGCTGAATTAAAGTTTCACAGAAATATTTAAAATGGCAGAATCATGTATCAATGTTTTGACTGAATAATGACCGATACTGCTACTGTATTTAGTATGCTTTAGGGAATTTCCAGAGCCCAAGGTTGTATGTAACTATAAATAGCCTCGTTTTCGTTTACATAAAGTAACCTTGGAGTAAGGCTCTTACTCGCAATTTGCGCTTTCTTTCTCTCTAATGTTCCCGTTGACGTGTAGAAATGATTGTGGTTACTATAACGTGTCACAATAGCACGACTTATCCCATATGAACCGTGACATAGGAGCAATGTCTAGATGTGCCTTACCTGTTCGAAATAACTGTTTTCCATGATAAGGTGACTACTTCAGTGTTGATTTTGCACTTGCTTATCATTAACAGTTACTGAAATTATTTTTATTGGGTATATTATTACACATGATTGGTATGCTTTTCGATAAAATAAATTATCAAATAAATGTACGCGACATAACCCACTTACAACACCTTAACATCGACATATATTTCGCATAATTAGGAGTCAATTAACAAATCTCAACTTACTAGCTATATCAAGACAGGATTCTTCTAAATGATTGGTTTCGTTGACAAAAGAAGCTAGTGTACTAACGGGCTAAAACAAAACCAAAGAAAATAGCTAGATAGTAAAATTTCTAAAAAAAATTGACAAAATCCAACTCAACCCCGATTCAAAAACTTTGTTTGGAAATTTAAATTATTCATTTACTAAGTCAGAAACATCCTCAAAAACATGATCTTAAGGGGGTTAGAGAAATTTTTAAAAATCTAAAGACACTTTTAATAACGGAACTAATTGCTATTAGACAAGGGAACTGTTGTATATAAATTTTATTTATAAACGATTCATCAAATTGAAATTTCTGGCAGAATTCGAACCTGTGACCTAGCTTACATTCACGGTGAAATCCCTTTTTTGTGATTCAACTATAAATAGGATTTCTCTTCAAAGTTAGTGATTCTAAAAAAACTGTGTAGTATACATGCTCTTTAAGATTTGTCCCCATTAGTTTCCTGACTGCCCCACAAATGGTGTAGTTCAGTAAATACCTAACAACTGCAGTCTGTACCTGCGATGACACTTTGACAGCCACTAGGCGAAAAAGGGATGTAAACTTTCACATTGTTGATCTAGGGGTTTCCGGAGACGGGACTTTGTCAGTACAGCTAACAAACAGGATTGTATCGATAAAATACTCCAGGGTAGTGATTTATCTGGTTAATAGATAAACCACTAAAAAACCAGACGAAGTTAGTGCAGTCGTTAGTAGTATATCTAAGAGAAAAGACAGTCGAAGTTAACACTACTTGATGTAGCTACAATAGATAATAACACAACGTAAGCCCACGCCTGGTCGCGAGTGTTCGGATAAAATACTTCTCTGTGTCTCTTTTAGTGATAAAAAACGAACCCAAAAGGTTTTGGTGGATGCAATCTGATAAGACCACTGGCATTTATAATGTTAGTTGGACATTCACAATCAATGTGGACCCTGGCACAAAGGCGCATTAGCCCAAGTTGCCATACTGAATTAGCAAAACCAGATAAAACTAATAAGATAAATGGTGGAACCAAAACAACGCAGTAGCAACGGTAATAGGAAAGATTAAACATTTACAATATGATCCGGAAAGATATAACGAAAAGGGATTATGAATGAAAGAATACTGCGGCTCATGATCTGGGGAAAGACTGAAACTGACAGCTTTGAGTATGTTTGAATACCGAATACCCACCGATATCTGCCACCTTGACGTGATAGTTTTAGTCAGATATTAAAGTTTTATTAGATGGAACACTTATTAACCTCTAGGTTAGGAACGTTGGTTATAGAAATAAAATCGTGTAGTTGATTGAATAAAAAATGACAACATTAGGGTTTTACAGCATCTAGCATAAATAACACTACAGTCCTATGTAGTCGACCAAGTAAAAGATATTTAAAGGCAGAATAAGCAGAAAACTTACAACTTGTGAAACATCCCCCGATTTTCTGGGTGGTTGGGAACGATGATAAGGTATTGCACCAAAGCAACTTACATCTACAGTTGACAAATGAAAAGAACGTACGTGTGAAACGAAACAACTAACATAATGAAGTGTATGGTAAAACTGAAACGTTCTATCCTCCCGCTTCAGTCTTGAGAACTAGCCTTCACAAAAAATATTTGGCTACGAACCGTTAGGGAGTTCAACCTTGAACTGAGAACACTTTAATTAGTCACCTAAACAAAGTATCAAACACACCGTCACAAAACAGTATTTAAACGCCTGTACCTATCTGCAACTTATGATTATTTTGACTGCCTGGAGAGACTTCCTCATACCAAATTTGATGCATGAAAAATGATCAAAGTATGCAATTCTATTTGAGGATTACGGTTACAAAGTTAATTAAGTAGCTTATTATGTAGTGATTTCTCGACTGATAAATGGGGAGATCTAGGAAAGAACTACTAGGTGATCCATAGTTTATCATTTTTGGAGAAAACCTCATAAACCATGCGCTTTTCACTGTATTTATTCAAATGACAAAATGTTAACAAATAATGTTAAAACTACTACGAACAACTAAGGACAAAGTTACCATGTTAGATATAGAAAACTGTTATAATCCACAGTGGCTGAAAGCAAGACATTCTTGGGAACACTAAAAACATTTAAATGATGGCAAACTTTTCAATCTTTGTGTTAAACATTTATTTTTATTAAATGGTTAGCTCCTATACATTATAAATCTGAGCATATTACAATTACCATAGATAGTCGGTGATAGTATATCACATTCAATTGATATTGAATAATATCTCCAGTTTGAAAAGTGGCTAGTTTATAAACACAACACATCCATTTTGCACTTTTGGTCAACTCTAGTGGTAATGAAAGTAGTAGACATATCTAAAAAGCATTTACGTCTAGGTGGGATACAATCTAATAATCTGTATCTGAAGAGAAATTTCTTATTGTGCTACCTACTTAGAAGCTATCGTTTCGTCCCAGTTGCGTGCCATTTCCATAATAACCGTAAGGAAATTAGACAAATAATAAAATACAATAAAATGATCAAAATAAACAATTATTGCTAACCTGGAGCTGAAATACTAGAGTGAAATTTTTGATTTATTAATGTTGAATGAACGCACACACTCGGTAGTTTTGCCACATTCCTCGAACTGACAAAACAGAATGTCTGGTAAAAAATGATACAGAACAGTGCAAAACAGTGATGTATGGTTATACCATTATAACACACAGTAGGATTATTTCGAGTCACTATTTTGTTAGTGGATGAAGTGACTATTAAAAGATAGAAAGTAAAATAAACAGTAACAACCCTTTCGAAATCCTGCACTACTAAATGTTATGAAAAACGTAGTGTATCATATTTATCATTGACAAATACAAATATTTAAGTAGAACAACATGAATTAATTTCAATTCGTTAGGTTCTCATCAGTTACCTACGACCTGTAATATTTAGAAATAATAATCACGTGGTATAACAAGGACATACAACACGATACTATGCTGATGTGTGTTCAAAACAACTTCCGAATAAGTACAGTTGTGTAATAATTTCCAATCAATTTTGTAGTTAGGATTTTAATATTACAAGCTCTAAGCAGCTGACGAGGATCTAATCAAGTAGACGAATTCATGTTATGCCGCTTGAACCTTCATTTTGTGCTCCATTTAAGGTGCCCCCAAAATGCCCTGGTACGGCCGGGAGTGCAGAGTTCACTCACTCTCTCGAAGTGCTCTCACATGGCCACGCGTATATAGCTTCTGCCACGGAAGTCCTATTCACTGCCTTCTCGTGGCGAGGGTGTTGTTTACGAAAATGAGAGGACGAAAAGTGAATGTCCGGCTCTATAACCGGATCCCAAACCAATGGTGCACATGGGCTCCAGTATCCTGAGGGAACAAATGGCGTATGAACCAATCGTTGGTCACCGGCTACGATGGGACTGCATCTCCTTACGATGCCCCACTGCCTTGTGGGTCAGACGTTCAGGTTGAAGACTCGGGGTGTGGCCCCCTAAGAAAACCACCTGTTTCGATTTGGGCACCCGGGCAGTATCACAGCCCTTACACAAATCAAATGAGATTCGTGTGGCGCATATGTATTTGGTGCCTCCTTGTACCAATACCTATGTGTTAAAATAAAATAAACCATTTAAGGTGATAAGGAAACTATATTGTTGATAAAGTCTATAGTTGCTTGAAAATGATCAATACGAGACTCTTCACCATAGAAAAAAGAAAGTCGGGACGCCTGTATAGATAAGGATTTACTTAGTGACCACAAAACACTGATTTCACTAACTGAACACCAAAATACATAAAAATAAACTACAACCAAATCCATAAACCTAATTCGTGTAAGTTTAGTTTGCTACGGAGATCGATATACACGAAGGATGAAAAAAAAGCTAAATCAAATGAGTTTATCTGACCCATACCGATATCAGGTCTAGTACACCAAATATGTTAACTGAATACTATCAAATATACTGACAAATATAAGCTTTGAATCATTAACTTTATAACCACAGATATTAAATCAGTAATAAACGACTGTAGTAAATGTTGAATCAGCTACATCTCGTTTGAGGACGATAACAATGTATCTGTTGTAATGTACTTGATGTATTATATTTGAATGCAATAAACGCAGCGATATATCTGCTTTTGTTTAGTAATTAATAAGTACAAAAAACTCAGTTCTACAAAACAGACAACCTAAATGAATAACACAAATGTTATGAGTATGATAGAGGAAGAAGGCGAAATAGATTGTAATTTTGACGAAGCAGGTTTTATTTAAAGTG
The DNA here is from genome assembly GCA_946903255.1 of Schistosoma spindalis. Classification (NCBI taxonomy): domain Eukaryota; kingdom Metazoa; phylum Platyhelminthes; class Trematoda; order Strigeidida; family Schistosomatidae; genus Schistosoma; species Schistosoma spindalis. The sequence continues at coordinate 23,114,415 of OX336424.1, forward strand.
TAGATGATGTTATAGATAACTGATAAAACTTAAACGCAGCAACGCCGAACAAAGTCATTGTCAATAAAAGAGGATAAACTAAACAACAGAAGCTTCAAGAAGCAACAGTGTTTGAAATCCGTAAGGCAATTATAGAACTTTCTACAAATAAAAAAAGTGAAAACACTATCTCTCAGGTAAAGCAAACAAACTCAGCAACCGTACATTGGTGTACGAAGAATTTAAAAATCAATACCTAGTATATTAAAGTAAAACGTACTAAAAACTACATTCAGAAATCAATGGAAACATATATTGTACCAAAACAACTTGATCATAATGTTTATTGAAATACATCAGTGATCATGTAATCGAAGTAAGATAGGTGACAATCGAATAGAACACAGTAAGGAGTCAAAGAATAGCTTACTCGATTTGATACAGCTGTGTTTACACTTTCTGGAATGAAATGTGTTGGAGAACAAAATGCAGACGAAGTGATGAAGTTCGGTAAGGCAGGGGGAATAGTTACAGAAACATTATTTGCCGCAAGACAGATCGATGAGGGGTTTTGAACAACCATTTGATCATTGATTATGCTAGTTGGAATGCGAAAATCTTGATCAGACAGAGCTTGGGGAACGAAACCATCATTTTGTAATATTAGTGAACCATCATTATTTTTGTTGATAATACGGTTAGACAGTGAGATACTTGGCGGCTAAATTAAAGAAACAAGAAAAGAAAAAAAAATCAAGTTTTTTTAATTTAAACTACCAAAGACTTTTGACGTAGCATTTTGAAAATACTGACAAGGATCGGATGTGTGTAGCCAAGAAACCAAAAATACTTCCACACCCAAGATATAGTACACATGGTAAGACTATCGATGAGTTAAAACTAAGATTACCAAGACCCACTCACACCACATTACACTGAACCCAGTGGGTGAGAATCCAGTCATTAAAGTCTACATTTTGAACACACTACACCTGTTTTGATAAAAATTAACACGTACAACTTAAATTCGATCTCATGTCTGTCGTTATACATATTCATTAAAACCTGTGACTATATAAAGAGGCTCCTAGAATTTCGCTAAGACGTATTGTTAAGTAATGAAGTGACGTAAATGAATTTTTTTAAGGGAGAATCAGAATCTAGAAAACAACATGAACATAATGAGGATTTGCGGAGATTTTAATAATTAAATTCATGAGTCGATCTAAGCTAGATCACCATTGGAAACCTGAAAGCACTGGACGGCCGTCTCGTCCTAGTATGGGACTCCTCAGAAGTGCTCATCCACGATCTATCACGCGAGACTTGAACTCAGGACCTTCGGTCTCGCACGCGAACGCTTAACCTCTAAACGAAACGACCGTCCAGTACTTTCAGGTTATCAATGGTGGTCTCGCTTAGATCGACTCATAAATTCAACTATGAAAATGAACATACTTGATAAAATCATCCATAGAATGAAGTAATGTCCTCACATATAAACAGTACTAATACAATAACATTACGTTACATATAGTTCAGTCGCTGACCGGAGAGGATGACTAATTCCTAAGAGACCATTGCTAAGCAGATCAGGTTTATAAAAAAATTGACCTCAAAGAAGCGAACTCTGCCAACGTTCGAAAATTTATTCTAATGCACACTAATGCGGTGCCCCCAAATGCCCTGGTACGGCCGAGAGTGGGGAGAGTCCGCTCTCCCTCTCGAAAAGCTCTCACATGGCCACGCGCATACAGCCTCTGCCACGGAAGTCCTACTCACTGCCTTCTCGTGGCGGGGGTGTTGTTTACGAAAATGAGAGGACGAAAAGCGAATGTCCGGCGCTTTAACCGGATCCCAAACCAATGGTGCACATGGGCTCCAGTATCCTGAGGGAACAAATGGCGTATGAACCAATCGTTGGTCACCGGCTACGATGGGACTACATCTCCTCACGATGCTCCACTGCCTTGTGGATCAGATCTTCAGGTCAAAGGCTCGGGGTGTGGCCCCCTAAGAAAACCACCTGCTTTGGTTTGGGCACCTGAGCAGTATCACAGCCCTCACACAAATCAATCGAGATTCGTGTGGCGCATATGTATTTGGTCCGTCTTTGTGCCAATACCTATGTGTTAAAATAAATAAATAAAATAATGCGGTGCCACACTACTTTACAAAATACCCCCAAAAATGTCTGACAGATTTCAGGATAAATAAAGTCGTTAAACAACGAGACAACTATATTTGGAAAGCGTGAAGGTGAAACCCACTTAGAAAGTGTACATAAGTTTCGGATGAGGACATCACTACATAAAACTGTTACCTAGGTGGAATAGATTATGGCTCATTCGCTTAGATCAGTAGACCGAAACAAGTGAAAATTTGTAAACGTTTATTAATTTGAAGATTTCGGAAATTATGCTGGTCAGATGTACTTCTCGATAGTTCCTGCTGTGTTTTTACGCTACGTACAAAGTTGAAGTAATACCTCAAGAGGAAATGATTTCATTTTTATGTATTATAAATTACGCTCTATTAAATTGGTGATCAAAAAGGATTTATTTTGGATAGATAGAAACCACTGAATTCTGCTGTCATATTGTAATCTTTAGTCAAAACAATGAAACTTGTGGTTGACTAATTATTTTCTGTATCCGATTTGAAATAAAGCTAGATAGGTACAAATGCTAACGAGTGAAACTATGTAATCAAACAACCATATTTTGTAACGGTATAAAAAACAAAATCTACAATAAAAAATACTAAAATAAACAAAAGTAGGAGTCAGAAAGGGGGACTATAATGAGTGGTGGAATGTTCGAAGTTTGAAGGTGAAGAATTGATGCATCCGTGTCATTTTTATAGATTTTGAATTATACAATCTATATTTTCAATTGTCATACCGCGTTCAGACGATGTATAGCTCGAAATATGAATACTTAAATGACTGGTACTTACGAGCAAGGTTCTTTGAACTTATAATGAAGTAAATTTAACTATTAAATCCAATAAACAATAGCATATAACTCATGCTCCCAGATTTCTCAAGAATAGATGTTATCAATCAATAATTGAATTTCAGGAACAAATAAAAGTAGGTTATCCAGCTCTGAAAACAATTTTCTTGAAATATTCGCAATCACCAGTGAGATAAATGAAAAACCAACTACGCCAGCCTTCTGAAAGATGAATTCCTTTGAACTGCTGTACTTTAGTTTTAATTAACACTATAGATATAGATAGATAATCTCTATCAACCTGAGTTATTTAAAGAGACGGAATTCCTAACGGAGTCCTCTAAATAACAGGTATGTAGTTGAAAAACAGGTGAGTTGGGTCAGAACCAATCAATGACAAATGTAGTCGTTTTTGGAGATTGTCATGGAAACCGGGATACACTTTTATCTTACAGCCACACTTCTAGCCAGTTCTAGAGTATAAGTGCAATATATATTAAATGTCATAGTAACAGAGTCAACAACTCACCCATAGTCCGCTAAAATCATTGGTAGTTATCGATTTGGATGGATTTATTGGTGGAAATCTGGGATTAGAAATATTCAGAACCAATGGTTTATTGTTTATACTGGATAAATGAGATCTATTCTTAACGTCTGGGGATGGAGTCAGTTTAGGTAGTGAAGCAGGTGAATGAAACAACTCTGCATTTTGGAAATGGCCAAGTACTCGACTTTCAAATGTAATTCCTGGTAAATGTTTGACAGATTCTGTTAGGGAATTAGATGTTTCGAATATAGTATGTTTATCAATCGTCATTCCAAAGGTATTGGGCTCCTTGAAAGGGATCACACAAGTAGAAATAAAAATAAACAAGAATTGAAAATTTTTTATTACTCATGCAGAAGCAGAAATAAACAGTAATCACACACTTATTAAAGAATTACACACACCGCTACATTGCCATTATTTTATACCTTCAGCTTAGCGATTCCGGAAATTAAACGCCAATATCAAAAAACAACACCGTGATTGCCTCTAATTGATCCCATTCAATATACATTAATCAGATGGAATATCAGTGATCGTATATCATAACAGTATCCGAAAATGCTGTGGATTTGGACAGAACAATCTGCTTAAACACAGTACATTTTTCTAGCTACCAGATATGTATTAAAGTAACTTAATCCAACAACATTAGTAATATCACTTGGTTAAATAGTTATATTGATCAGTTTTATTAACAATCACTTCAAGTATGTAAGTTCTGTACGAATTTCTGATTTCAGTAGTCACTGCTAGAACATGATTTCGATTTTTTTTTATTGTTTATCTTCTTAAATTCATTTCGTTGTGATAATGTGGCAGGGCAACTTGATTCAATATAAATATGTGCCAGGCTCTATGCTGATCTTAATTGACTGACTGAAAATCCGTATTGGATTTATGGTATTTTAAGTGCATGGCCAGGTAGGCTAACAAACTGTTGGTTTTCCACTGATAAGTATCATCATCCAAATACACTAAAAGCAAACAACTCTGGAAATTAATGTACGCCAGAATTTAAAATCAGAACAAAAGAATAGTATACGAAGAGATTTATGGAAAAACGAATGTAAAAAGTACATTAGCACATAAAAAATCTAGATGAAAATGTATTTTAGTTAAACTTTTATCGTTAGTACGTGTAATGATAATTGAGATTTCAGGTTTTCGTAAACAAAAGGATGACGAATGGATGGCGGATTCTCCATTGATAAATGTGGAAAGAACTGTTCAGACATGACGACATTACCCCAAGAGGATAAAAGTAAATTTTCCAACGGTTGTATGGATCCAGGATATGCCTAAATGTGCAGGAAGAAATTACTGGTCATTATGAAAACACAATTGTCCAATACGAATATTTTGTCCATTTTAACATAATAATTTTGGATTTATAACTGTACAACCTAATGAAGAAGTTATTGAAAACGATTGTTCGCTCTTTTACTCTTTGTTAATCACTATGGATAACTCAAAGTGTACTGATACACTGAACATGAAACCTTGATACTAGACCAAATAATGAGATGGAGTTGATATGAAAACCGAAATGCATTTGAGTAACGCATTTTGAGCAATCTGATCACATATGTCAAGGCATTTATATATGGAAGACAAATAAAGGCCAATTAAATAATAGTTCAATAATATGAAGAGGTAAATGGAAAGAAAAGGAAACCATAATCCAGGATGACAACATATTAATTTCATATTACATTAAATCCATACTCCCTTACCACAATATATTTACAGTAATCTTGTTTGATTTTTAGTTTTTTAATTGTAATGGTTTGACAAGTGTGACTAGATTGTTCGAAATGTATACGGCGAAAATATAACATTTTCAGACTAACTCCTTTTCGTTACACTAAAAATTTATGGAAAGTACTAGTTATTCTGTAGCAAGTAAAATAGTTTAATTAAATACCCTTAAGCAAAAAAAACAGAGCATTAAAAACAATGATATTAATACGAATGAAAAGTGAACCTTATCACCAAACTTAGTGTAGATTTATGTGCTAAGCCTTAAGTCACGTCGATTTTATTATGGCTGGAAGTAGTACCCAATGAACAAGAATTGTTAAATGTTTAAAACATAAGTCACAAGTGGTAATCAAATGTTAAAAGTTCTGGCTTTCACTCCAAAAAGTGCTATAGATCCATACTGCTGAGGAGCTCCCAATCGAGACAAAACAGGCGTGCAGGGTCCCACGGTCTAACAGTTCTTCAATTAATATCAGCTCATGAAAATTATCTTCCAGCTGAATAAACCCCCAGAAATCACCAACCCGAAAAGTCATTATTGTATAACTCCAAATATTTTCAGTAGTTCTATTTAATAAAAAAACAAGTAAAGATAAAATTTCTCTTGGGTTTCTTTTCCGAAAAATATTCAGATCTTTAGAAACAGTAAATTTATTTAAACACGATCGCTCAATACTTAAAACGGGTTCATGATATTTCCGGTTTCGTTAGCCAATGGCTACCTGAATAAGGTTCAAACTAAAGATGCATTACTTGGTAGGTAAGAGTAATTTCCTGGTACTCGAGCTTCCTTAATGTTTAATTCATAGGGTAAATTATATAGTATTGCTTTACTCTACAAAAATACAGTTATGAAAAATAAATCTCTAATCAGGATTTCACAAACAGCTGAACTCACCAATTTGAGTATACCTGAGAAATTTTGATATGTTTTAAGATGGTTTATTGTATTGTTCACAACTGTCACATTAGATCCTCCTAAATCGATAAGTGATTTGCAAGATTGTGATGGATAATGTGAAGAATTTTCTAAAGGCATATTTAACAAAAAACGAGGTGGCATGTAAGTTCTGAAGAATACATGAGTGACGCATCCAGTTACATTACTTGGAATGGTTTTCATATAGGAAAATATACCAGCTTGGTGTAAGTACCCATAAAATAAAATCAAGACAAACTGATGAAATATCCATAGTACAATAATACTTATACAAGTACATGAAACGTCTTTTCGTTTTGTATGTCTTACTTTAGCATCAATACTCTGACCAACAACGAAACAAGCATACGGTAGGCATGGGATAAGAAAACGTGCTTCTTGATGAGGTACAATAGATAAAACAAATGTAGGGAATACCACACTGATCCAAGCAATACACGACGAAACTGAACGACGTTGTAAAGGTTGAGTGAATAAACGAAATGTAAAAATAGGTCCAAATATTAAAGGCCAATTAATAAGGAAATGTGTAAATCGAGAATGTAAGCCATGGGAGGAAACATGGTATGAGTTGGAGTTATAAGTTAAAAACCGGTAAGGTGTATATATCAACTCAATTCGTGAAAAATCGACCTGGGAAGCTTGTAATAAACTCACATTGTGAAAGTATAACGTATCTATTATTACACAAATGAATGTGTTGAAAAAAACAAATAAAACAGATGGTAAACAAAGAATCATGGAAACGTACTTAAACTTTACTAAGATGAATGCGAATTCGATCATTCCTAATGGAAGAATGAACAAAATATAAGTAGGTCGTAAAAATGTACCCCACACAACAACAGCAGACTGAATACACATAAAAAGAATTAAGGATTGTTTATTCACAGTAGGATCAGATGATTGCTCTAAAAGATCCAAAATTTTCAAGAACAGTAGGCCAAATAAAGAAACATAAATCGATTCCCATACATTGACAATTGTACGTGTAGACCATAAACTCCCACCGAATGCGCATGATGCATAAAGTAATAAAGCTGATGGTACAGAATGATATTGTGCAGCATGTAATATTTTTTGAATGTTAGTCTGCTTTGCTGAAAATTGATGATGATCGACACGTATACAACAGCTTAATATAAAAAGATCGACTAAATATGAACCAAGTACAGTGACTAACCGGGAGGGAAACAGAATTCTATTTAACATATCAGATCCACTGAAATCAGTTTCTTCAGCTAAAAAATAAATAGATTGAAATACTAGGGATATTTTCAAGATGATGGAAAATAATACACACAAACAACACCGTCGTGAACTTTATAAGGGCATAATAACCACGTTTAGCTAACTTTCATTTATTAAAAACTTGAGCAACGAAACTTGATAGACAGCATCTAGCCAATGTCAAGATATGAAACAGAGGCTAATCAAGAATTATAAAACAGATATTTACTAGTTTTTCAACTAGATGTGTTGTCAACTAAGATATAAGATGATTATTGACTCGTTTACCAAGTGCAGATTTACGCCCTTGACTTTGAGTCAAACGCTAAGTGTAAGGGTTGGTAGAACTACTAGTTGTCCTATCCGTAGGTGAAGCGGGGTTCGAACCTGGACGGAATTAGGACACCTTAGCTACCGGTTCACACGTGCATAATAATAATAGCAACGAAAATAACTTTATGGTTTAAAAAACATGTAAAAAGAATGTAGTACACAAATCAACTTGATTTTGGCAGAAAGAACATAACCTTCGTACATCTGATAGGTTTTTCTATTTAACCGTAGTCCCATACTTTTCAACAGTATACCTGGGACTCAGACAAAATGTGTGGAAAATAAGCAACAAATCTCAAATCACAGAAACATTACTTCTATAATCAACTCCACGATGAATCCATTTGGCAGCCTGAATCGGGATATGTACAAAAGGTGACATTCCAGCTACAGACCTAAGAGGACCTTTATCATCTAAGTGAAATTCCCATGTCCTTAATACGTCCAGATTATAAATGTCACCCGCTGCAACTTCAATCCCCTGAAAATACTCATCTGGATGTAAATAACCCGACTGCAAATTGAACACAAACAGAAACCGTAAACATAAAAGCAGTATGTAGATAACCCAACCACGAAGATGTGAAGTCATGGATAGCTGGAAGTATAAAATAGAGAAGATAATTTGGATGAGTTTACGTTACAGTTTTTCAATAAGAAAATGAGATATTCAATAACAGAAAAAAAACTATGGAAAGTATGTTATCGTTTATTGAATTTCAAAGGCAAACATCAGCAGAGAAAAATAATCAAAACGTTGATTCTAATTTAGATAACTGGAATGAAACAGTACTGAGTGACTCGTTTGGAACAATTTCAGATTGTAAACAGCTCGTTTCATCATCCTTTTTCGTTTTTAGTTCCATGCACTGACTACTCGTTTGAACAATGAGAGGTGAATGTTTATTGGTTGGATGAGGGAGAATACGCCATGGACATTGTACTTTTAAATTGGAATGCATTGATCTTGAGTAAAAAGATTGAAAGAAATATTTAGAAAACTTTATGGACATTCAATATATTGTATACCAAATCACAAGAAATTTTAATTAACAACAATAGTTAAAAATAATACTTTGTTAGGTGCAAATATAACCATCTTTTACAAAACACTGCTTCGAAACACTAGTTATATTACTACTTCTCCAAGAATGAAATCAAAAGGTCCGTCTAGATATTCAAAGGGTTTCGTCATGTTTGAAATGGAGATATAAAGATTGTCAGTTTGAAACGAAAGGCTTATAACTTGAATTCATTGTTTTGCTTGTCACTAAGTCATGTAATCACATTTCCACTTTGACATTCTGTAGACAAACAAAAGACAAAGAGCTTCCATCAGACTTATTTCACAATATAATTATTTAATTACTGTATTCGAATTTATAATGCAACTTACTATCATCAGATTAATGTGCTCGGCTTTGAGCCTCACTTTGTGAGCCAATGATACTATTTCACTAACCCAATTCAGCGTCCAACCAGAAAAATCATAAACAAATTTAAGGTTAAGAATCAGATCAAGAGGGAAGACAATAAAAAAAATGGGCTGATAATGGGAAGACCAGTGCTAACAATAGCCAATCAACCTCATAACAAACAGAATAAGCTGCTAGTCACTTGTGGGGAAATTCTCATAACTTATTTCCATCGGAACTTTGTGATTTTATCTAGGAAGATAACAAAAGCTCCATAATTAAACCCCTCTGCTCATAGGAAGCAATTTCAACAAAATTATTCTGCTAAACTAAAAGCTTTCGCCACCTCAAAATGTTAAGATAAGCAGTGTGTAAAGCAACTCGTTACAAAATGATAATACATCAGAAAAATTTGACAGAAAATATAAGACAATATAAACAAGCAGTTTGAATACACTTACCTCAAAACAATTACTGGTGAATACAAACTATCATTGAGTGGAGATATGGATGGGACCAATATATTCAATTTTTCACATAATACTTTCATTACGAAGTCAGCCGGTGCATTTATATTCAAAGTTGCATATTTAGCCATTTTTGTTGGCTGCAGATTAATAATTACTAGTTTTGAGCTAAGATTCTTTGAACTCTCAGTTTTATAACCATTTTGAATGAAAGGACAATTGTTGGTACTTCTGTTATTGACAGTCTTACAAACATTTGTAAGAGGAAGACCGGCGGCAGGGAACATTTGTAATGATGAGCCGATACATATGTGAAGATCTGCTTTTCTGGAAAGGAAAAAAGATATGACATGAACTTCGAAAAATACTCTTAAAATCAGTCTCGAATTTAAAATTTTAGGACAAACTTTGAATGTTCTATTGCAAGGTTATAATCCAAGAGTGGTAGATCATCTTCCCAGTCAAGTATAGTATCACGAAGCTTTCCTCTGTTGTTGTTACACAAATATATGTTAGCATACCTGCAACACCGTTTATTAGGTTTCAAATAGGTGCATACAACTGATGACTGCCGTAAACCCACTGATTCTGAAGGTGTTGATCGAGCGTACAAAGTTCCACAAGCACTACATGATTCAAGAAACATATCACCATGAAGAATAGCCAAACGGTCTCTTGGAAAGCCAGATCTCAAGTGCAACCCATCGATATTTTGAGTCACTAAGAATTTGACAACATCTGGAGACGTAAGAAAGGTTTCAGAAAATCCAAAGTACCATGTTTTTCCAATTCAACAAGAGCTCGATGTGCTAATGATGGAAACACTTTCTCAAAAGGTACAGAAAGTCTAGGTTTCCTTCCAACTTTCTCCAACGTCCAGACACCTACAACGAATAACTATTGCAAATTTTAAACCTACCATCAGGACCTCGAAAGTCCGGTATACCCACTGATGTGCTAATACCAGCTCCAGTATGCACAACTATGTAGCTGGATCGACGTACCAAATTAACAAGTTCAGTGAGTTTAGAATTTAGTTGGGAATCGTCATCGAGAACTTCAGGTAGACCACAAACTCCTTTGTTGGGATAGTAAGACAGCTTAGATGCATAATCAACTGACATTTATTTTAGTGCGCACAGTACTGGGAAAACATCATTATATTATCTCAGATCAAAATTGACGATTACAGATTCGCAATCAGGAGAAGGATTTTAACTTTATACCCCAGGCTAAAAGAAAATCCCATCAAATCAACTTTTAAAACCATTTAGCACAGAGGAACTAGTTTGCAACTTACAAATGAAAGTAATATCGAAATCTATTTAGAAATTTAAATTATGCAGAACCTAGAATATCAATTTAAACCCACATTGATGGTGGATCATAAAAAACGAGAAGGGAGATAAACCAAGACAAACTGGACGAAAGATATAACCAAGTAAGAACAAATAAATATGGGGCGAAATGGAAGTGCATCATTTAGCTATCTAACCGATAGTCGAGGGAAAATTCTCACTAGGCATAGTATTTTCACGTTATTTATTTATTTTAACACATAGGTATTGGTACAGGGAGGCACCAAATACATATGCGCCACACGAATCTCATTTGATTTGTGTAAGGGCTGTGATACTGCCCGGGTGCCCAAACCGAAGCAGGTGGTTTTCTTAGGGGGCCACACCCCGAGTCTTCAACCTGAACGTCTGACCCACAAGGCAGTGGGGCATCGTAAGGAGATGCAGTCCCATCGTAGCCGGTGACCAACGATTGGTTCATACGCCATTTGTTCCCTCAGGATACTGGAGCCCATGTGCACCATTGGTTTGGGATCCGGTTATAGAGCCGGACATTCACTTTTCGTCCTCTCATTTTCGTAAACAACACCCTCGCCACGAGAAGGCAGTGAGTAGGACTCCCCTGGCAGAGGCTATATACGCATGGCCATGTGAGAGCATTTAGAGAGGGAGAGCGGACTCTCCCCATTCTCGGCGCAACAAAATTTAATCACAAAACTGTGAATCTAATCTAAAATCTGTTGTTTTGCTTTCCGAGACATGTAAAACTAGTGTACTGATCATATAAGTATACAGTCTGGAGGTGTTTCAGGATTTGTTTAAGCTCAGTTTATATGATAAAGAACAAAGGCGCAAATGGACGTTGTCTTTAAACTGAATATTCAACCTGAGAAAGAATTAATATTCATTACCAAGTAATTGGATATGAGCTACACTCGAAGCGTGAAGGCTAATGGAACCACACGGTTGTCCAAACGGAAGTAGGCCGAATGAGGTTCAAGTAAGGGACTTAGTGAATGAAATCCCAACGCCCTAACTACTGGATCAACACCCCATAAAAAGGCTGTTTTTTTTTTCATAGGTACTGAGTCATTTTTTCTGAACATAAAAATTTTGAAAACTAATCCACAGATAGCTCCAGTCAACCATTTTCGGTGAAATTCCGGAGCTTTCCCTAAAATCACATGAAAAAGAGGACCTTTCCCGAATTCTGGGGCTATTCCGAAGTTTTAAAAAAACCAGATTTTATGAACCTTTGAGGTTTTCCTACATTTTCCAATATGGTTTCCCCAAAACGCATAAAGTTTCCCCCGAAACCGGAGGATCGAGGTACCGCAAAATGTAATGAAAATTCAAGTATTCAACAGAAATAAATGTAGAAGCTCAAAGAAACACTGACTCATCTTGAAATGAAGTGAGATAGCAATGTTTTGACGAAAACGTGCCACTGACTATACTATAAAAATGACATTAGATAAACCGGAAAAAGCATATATCTACTTAAAATAATTTCACTTATTTAAAATAATCTTCGTTATAAAAAGGATCTTATGAAGAAACAGAGCATACTTTTAAAGTGGCGCTCAGTTTTAGGACGTTCAGTATCGGATACGAGGGCAATTTAAAAAGGACATTTAGAAGCAGGAACAATGAAGTGGTACGTGACTTAGTTCGAAACACAATAGTTATTGGATTCTCATATTCCTGACACTGATCATTAGACTAAAACCATTCATATTTCTTACAGTGGAAGGTTTCCAAGGTTTACCATAAGTTTTGTATTGCGAACGATCTCAAACCCCACCGATAAAGCCAGACTCTATTATGCATCATATACATTTTTGAAAAACAATCGATATAATTCATATAAATTCTAAAACACACAAGGTTAGACTCGGACGATACATCTGCCTAAGCTGTCCAATTTTAGCTACAATCACACCTGGTGTGATTAAGAAAAACAAACTTTGCACTACATGCATAAATTTTGGAATGAATATGTGACTTCTTTAAAATCTGTAAAAGTGAACTGTTTCTGCGCAGTAATGAACAAATTTATGATAACTTTACTATTACCAACTAGTCCATTGTGATCTGTATCTGTAGTGATGACTCCCAAAGCAAATTGCTTTATAAACACCTTAAGCAATTTTGAAAAGTTCAAAAACGAAGATTCTATCAGGATAGCATGAATTCATTTTATTTCGCAGGATCTTGTCAGCTGCTTACAACCTGTGATATTTAAAACCATTATTACATAATGGGTTTAAATTACCTACATGAAAGGTTTGGTTGGGAGTTATATTGAAGACATATTCGTACAGAATATATATAACTTCCAACCAAAACTCTCATGCAAGTAATTTAAACCCATTATGTAATAAAGGTTTTAAATACCACAGGTTGTAAGCAGCTGAAGAGAATTTACGAAATAAAACGAATTCATGACATTCTGCTAGAATATTTGTGCTTGCTCCTTTAGAAATAATGAAGGGAACTGTGTGTATGAAAGGATCTTCAGCAATTATCGACTTTATCCTGGCTTGTCCTCAAAGTATTATTCATAGAACAATACCCTATTTTTTCGTATCACTAAATTCCTCACTGAAGAGCCATTTGCTCGGCACGCTTGAGAACGATCTTCGAAATCGTTTCTTGATTTAATCTCTATATGTTATGCGTCTTTATCTTATTTTTCGTACTCTTAACCTCCTATAAGTATGTCCGAGCTTATCATAACCAAGAAACCCCAAAACTAATTCGACTTATAAAACCCTAGACCTTTAAGTCATTTCTAGGAAACGACAGTCCCCTTGTACACCACCACAAGTTTTATTCAGTCTTTAGATACACTGCATGCTTTGATAATCCCTCCAAGCTCCAGACCGTCTCTCGCTGGTGCCACACATCTTGAACAGATCTTGTATTTGATACATCATTTAATATACACGCTCAAAATAACAATCTATTTTGCATCGCGTTGGGGCCGATCATTAGACTGATGGGTATCGATTCAAGTAATTGATTATCTCAGGTTTCAATGGATTGGCCTAAAATTCCGTGTATGAGGAAAGTTGTCAAGATATAAATCAGATTCAGGTTTAAGTAGTAAAGACAGAAGGCCTACTTCCCATGTTATTCCTTTTCTAATATGCTTCTGTGAGTGTCCAGTCTTCTCTTGAATGAGTCAATCGAAGGTGCGGACACCACTGCTTCGGGTAACAGGTTCCAAATGTTGATGACTTGGTGTGGAAACCTATATGCAATGGGTATTATGTTCGTTCTTAGATCTTCTACTTGCCTGCTATTTCCTGATCTAGTGGGAAGAAAAAGAGAGAATAGGTTAGGTCCAAAATCATTTCTCAGTATTCTGTACATCAAAATTAGATCTCCCCTTAGTCTGAGACAGGACAAAGTAAAGAGGTCAAGCTTTTCAAGCCGCTATCCGTGTGGTAAACCACGGAGTTCTGGAATTGCACAGATAGACGCCCTCTGTACTTTTTCTAGGATTTCCGAGTCACCGTTTAAACAGGGGCTTGCAACCTGAACGCAGTTCTCAAGCTTAGTTCTCATCAAGGTTGTGTATACTGTGATGAACATAGTAGTATCTAACATAATGAGTGCCCGTTTTAAAGCCAGAGGGTTCTAAACCCCTCGGCTGCGACCTCCCTGAAATGGGCAGTCGTCTTAAGATCATGACTCACTGTCACCCGAAGATCTTTATGAGACCGGAACAAGGGCAGTGGCACTTTCTTTATTCTGTGCCTATTAACCTTTTTATCCTGAAAGTGCATCTAGACACACTTTGCCGAGTTGATAAGCACCAGCCTCTCTTCAAACTAATTAATCAGATTATTTAAGTCTGCCTGAAGAGCGCATGAGTTTGCGTCTCCAGTTATTACTCGCCAGATTTTTACATCGTCAGAGTATAATAACATTGGAGACTCTACTATACTTGGAAGTTCATTAACACACATTATGAAAAGTAAAAGGACCTAGGAAGGAACCTTGAGGTGCTCCACTTAGTACTGGTCTTCAAATGGAGCACTTGGAATTTATTCTTACTTTCTGTCTACGACCTACTAGGAAATCTTTAGGCCACCTTAAAAGAGGCCCGGCAATACAAAGGTTTTCAAACTTCAATAGCAGTTTGTTTGTTGGCACCTTGTCAAAAGCCATACAGAAGTCTATGTAGACAACAACCACTGAGTTTCCGTTATCTAGCGCCTTTATCCAAAATTCCTTTGCTACAAGGAAGTTTGCTATACATGATAAACCCTTTCTCAAACCATGTTGTTCTCTGTTTAACAAGTTATTGGTTTCCATAAATGACATTGTGGTCTGTTGGACTATTTTTTTCCAATATTTTAACCACAACACTGGTGAAGCCTACAGGCCTGTAGTTCGATGGAAGTTGTCTTGGTCCTGTTTTGTGTATGAGAGTGACGATTGCGTTCTTCCAGTCTATAGGTAACACACCTTGGTCTAATGACATATTGAATATCACAGTCAGTAGGGTCGCGATATATTGTGATATATGTTTCGAGATTTTGGGTTGTAGTCCATCTGGTCATGTCTAAGATGCTAAAAGCCTTAAGCACATCGTCTTGATCGAAGTCCACGGTGAGCAGTGGGTTTGTTGGCTTTGTATTTTGGTCTGGTTCTTTGTCTACTGGAGGTTCCTGAGTGAAAACTGCCTCAAAATTGTCAACCATAGCCCCTGCTTTATCCTGATCTTCCTCTATCGTTTCAAATTCTTTCCCTTCTTTAATTAGGTTGGGAATCCAACCATGCATCCTTGTTCTGTGTTTTATGTACGAGAATAATCTCTTTGGCTGTTTGAGTGCAGATTGTGTCCAGTGCATTTCATATTCTCTGTGAGCTTCTCGAATTTTAGTTATATACGTAGTTCTTACCTATCTGTAGCTTTCCATCGTACCTGCTGTGCCAAGTCTGATAGCAACATTCCAAAATTTCTCCTTTTGTCTTGGTAAACGTCGAATATTCTGACCTATCCAGGGGTGGCCGTGCTCCTTCTTCTTTGGGACTGTCCAGGGTATGTATGGTTGAGTTACCGGATTGTATCACTGCCTGAAATGAGGCCACTGTTTCAACTGCTCTTATGGCTAGGTACTTTTCGTATACAGAATAACTTTGCCTCCCCTACGGTTTAACCGTACTAGATAAAATACCAGTCAAATGAATTCCATTATCTAATACTTCTGACGTTAAACAAGTTTCTGAAACAGCAGTAACATCCAGATTTTTATTCCACCATTGACTTTAGTTCCGCCATTTTATATAGTAGGCTGTGAGCATTTGTGTAGCATAACTTTAAGTCTGTGGAGAACATTCCCTTACCATCCAGAGTGTTTTGAGGATCGTTTTGCACCTTACTTACTTACGCCTGTTACTCCTCGTGAAGGAGCATAGGTCGCTCACCAGCATTCTTCATCCAACCCTGTCCTGAGCAATCCTTTCAAGCTCTTTCCAGTTCTTGTTCATCCTTTTCACATCTGCTTCTATTTCCCGACGTAATGTGTTCTTTGGAATTCCTCTTTTCCGCTTCCCTTCAGGATTCCAAGTTAGCGCTTGTCTCGTAATGCAGTTTGATGATCTCCTCAATGTATGTCCTATCCATTTACATCGTCTTTTCCTGATTTCTTCTTCAGCTGGAGGCTGGTTGGTTCTCTCCCACAAAAGGCTGTTGCTGATGGTATCCGGCCAATGGATGTTGAGTATCTTGGGTAGACATCTATTGATAAATACTTGTACATTCTTGATGGTGTTTGTTGTAGTTCTCCACGTTTTTGCTCCGTACAGTAGAACTGACTTGACGTTCGTATTGAAGATTCTGACTTTGATATTGGTTGAAAGTTGTTTTGAGTTCCCTATGTTCTTCAGTTGAAGGAATGCCGCTCTAGCTTTGCCAATCCTCGCCTTGACGTCTGCATCTGAACCTCCTTGTTTATCGACGATGCTTCCCAGGTATGTGAAGGATTCTACATCTTCCAGAGTTTCGCCATCAAGAGTGGTTGGATTGCTGTTCTCCGTGTTGTGTTTGAGGACCTTGGTTTTCCCTTTGTGTATGTTGAGGCCTATTGATGCAGAGACTGCTGCTACTCTGGCTGTCTTTATCTGCATTTGTTCGTGTGTATGTGATAGGAGGGATAGGTCATCTGCGAAGTCCAAGTCGTCTAATTGGTTCCGAGCTGTCCATCGTATGCCGTGTTTTCCCTCAGATGTCGAGGTCTTCATAATCCAGTCGACCACCAGGAGAAACAGGAAATGAGAGAGTAGACAGCCTTGTCTTACTCCGGTCCTTACTTGGAATGCCTCAGTCAGCTGTCCTGCATGCACTACTTTGCACTGTAGTCCGTCGTATGAGTTTCGGATAATGTCGACAATCTTCTCAGGAACTCCGTAGTGTCGAAGAAGTTTCCATAACGTTCTCCTATCTACACTGTCAAATGCTTTCTCATAATCAATGAAGTTGATGTAGAGTGACGAGTTCCACTCAATTGATTGTTCGACGATGATCCGTAGTGTCGCAATCTGGTCTGTGCACGACCGGTCCTTACGGAATCCAGCTTGTTGATCTCGAAGTTGAGCGTCTACTGTGTCTTTCATGCTGTTCAGTAACACTCTGTTAAATACTTTTCCTGGTATTGACAGTAGTGTAATGCCTCTGTAATTTTCACACTTGCTCAGATATCTTTTCTTTGGAATCTTGATGAGGTGTCCTTCTTTCCAATCCATCGGCACTTGTTCCTCCTCCCAAATCTTCTTGAATAGAAGATGAAGCATGCTTGTAGTTACTTCGATGTCTGACTTCAGTGTTTCAGCTGGTATATTGTCAGGTCCTGCTGCTTTCCCGCTCTTGATTTGTCTGACGGCCATTCTGATTTCTTCGGTCGTTGATGGATTGACATCTATAGGAAGATCTGTGTGTGCTGCTTCGATGTCCGATGGATTCATTGGCGTCGGCCTATTCAGGAGTTCCTCGAAGTACTCTGCCCATCTGTTCCTCTGTTGTTGAGTCTCAGTGATTGGTCTTCCTTCTTTGTCTTTGACTGGTCTTTCTGGTTTATTGTATTTCCCTGCTAGCTTCTTCGTTGCATCGTAAAGCAGTTTCATATTTCCTTCTCTTGCAGCTTTTTCCGCCGTCGTTGCTAGTTCTTCCACGTACTTCGGCTTGTCAGCTCTAATGCTCTTCTTCACTTTCTTGTTTGCTTCTATGTACTCAGCTTGTGCTTGGACTTTCTCTGCTCTTGTTCGACTGTTGTTAATTGCTGTCTTCTTGTTCTTTCTTTCTTTGATCCTGTCCAGTGTTTCTATAGAGATCCATTCCTTATGATGATGCTTCTTACTGCCCAGAACCTCTTGACACGTTGAAGTTAATGTTTCTTTGATGCCTTTTCAGCTATCTTCCATAGTAGTTTCTTCTTCCTTCAGTAGGTCCTGTAAGGCTTGGAACCTGTTGTTGAGAGCTACCTTGAATTCATTGAGTTTGTCAGTATCTTGATGAAAGGCTGTATTGAATCTTTGTGGTGCTGTTCGTCCAGTTCTTCTTTAGCTTCAATTTTAAATTGGCCACAACCAGGTAGTGATCTGAAGCTATATCCGCTTCTCTCCTGGTTCTCACATCTTCCATTGTCCTTCGGAACTTTTTATCGATGCAAATGTGATCTATCTGATTCTCTGTGGTGTGGTCCGGTGAGATCCATGTAGCTTTGTGTATACGTTTGTGTGGAAATATTGTGTCGCCTATTACCAATTTGTTGAATGCACACAGATTTGCAAATCTTTCCCCGTTTTCGTTTCTCTCTCCCAGTCCATGTAGTCACATGATGTCTTCATATCCAGTGTTGTCCATTCCGATTTTGGCGTTTAGATCTCCCATCAGAATGGTGAGGTCCTTTCTTGGGCACTTCTCTATGATTGATCGCAGCCTCTCATAGAATTGATCTTTAACGTCGTCGTTGCTATCATTGGTGGGTGCATAACATTGGATAATGTTCATTGTGATACCCCCCTTCTTTGTTTTGAATGATGTTTTGATGATTCTGGATCCGTGAGATTCCCATCCTACAAGTGCATTTTGTGCTACTTTTGACAGCATTAGAGCAACTCCATGAGTGTGTGGAGCATTTTCCTCTTCGTGACCGGAGTATAGCAACATGTCTCCCGTATTTAGCCTTTGTTGTCCAGCTTGGGTCCAATGGGTTTCACTGATTCCCAGCACTGCCAAGTTGTATCTCCTCATTTTCGTTGCTATTTGACTGGTCTTCCCGGTCTCCCACATTGTTCGGACGTTCCATGTACCTATAAAAATTGTTGCTCTGGTTGTTAGAAGGGGCATCGGCCTCGTGGCTTCCGAAGGAATTCGGCTTTCACCATGAAGCGTCATATTACCTCTAACTCCCAGGGCAGAGTTTAAATGGTTTGAGTTATTTTTTCTGGTTAGCGTTTTTTTAGCGAGTTAGTTTTCTACGGGATGAAGACGCTAACCCCATGCCCAACCCTCCTTCTTTACCCGGTCTTGGGACCGGCAGTAACTCTGGAAGAGCTACAGGCGGAGTTCGTTTTGCACCTAACTTTTACAATTTTAAAACCCTTAAGAATGACGTTTCTTTCACCGTTCCGGCGGCGCTCATTTATTTCCACTTCTTCAGCTCGCTTCTTAATACGACCAGATAGGGTGAGATCCTTACAAACGTATATCTCGGATCCAATCAGTTTACGTGAGTTACATAGAATCGGGCTCCATTCTTCAACCCTGACAAATGTAGCCTTCAAGAGGCAGCTTTTCTGAGGGCTTTCAGCATCCACGTTTTGTCTTATTGCATAAAACTTACAGATATGACTGAGGTCGTGCTCAAATCTAGCCTTTGATTCCTTATAGGACTATTCTCCTAACTTATGAAAAATGACTGACCTCTCAGCGATGTCTGTCTTAACACGCTGTGGAATCGTTGTTCCTGAAGACTTCTCTTCATTGCACTCCTAGGTTACAGTCTGTTTTCTTACTTTTTTTTCCTAGGTGTGACTATGAGCCACTCACCTACCTTATTTTGTTTCCCGACCACTTCCTCTACATTGCTCAGACTTGGCTCCTCTATAGTTTGTATTACATTGATATTTGAATCCCGGACAGAACCGGCAGATTCACATGCCTCACTACTTTCTATAAGTAGTTTCTTCTCAACGCGCTACTTCTTTTCATTGTGAAAATGCCTACATACATATGCTTGTCTGTTTCTCCGGCGATGTCCACCTTTATGGTCTCATTAAAGTCTAGAGCTGGGCTTATAATAGCCCTCTTAATTTCCCCGAATGCAGAGTTCTGGTAATCTGCTGCTGCCTGTTTATCAGTGGGCGATTTCCTAGCTACGTCTAGCGGCTCCATTGTCCCATATTCGGCAGAGATTTCGTGGAACAGCATACTATACACGACCAGCGTAATAATGGTCTACAGTACCGTTTATATGTAGCCGGGGATGAGCTTGGTGCACACTTTGTGATACCACTTATTGCAGTTATCACATTGCATCCCCTCATTGACCGAGAAGCATGCTGGTCCACGACAACGATGTTTCAATTGCGCCATAGATTTGTTTTATGTTTCTATATAAATAAAACAGGGAAACAACAAAGAAAATCCGACTCCAGTAGCCAAAGAAAGATCTTGACACCTATGGAAACAAACAACGCTCAAAGATATATTTAACGACAAAGACTAAGTACCAATGCCTTTGGTTTTATGTATGTGTGCTCGTTAAGTACAGATGATGAACTTCTCTAGAGAAAAAGTTGTACACTTTTGGATTACTTTAACTGAAAGAATTCAATCAAAGCTATCAATACTATAAAAATTGCTCAGAGGAAAAATACCACTGTCCTTTTTGAATAGCGCGAGTTATTCAGTATATTTTCTTTCAGTCTTCAATGGCGATACCTATAGTCTACTGTCGTTGTGGCAGGATTAGTTAATTCTGGGTGGTGCATTACGAACGAACAACGCGAAATTTGAAAGTGGTAACTATTTTTCATGTGGTCTTGAAATTCTTCGACTTGTTCATTTGTAGGGTGTATTATACGTAGACTATCATCCTATATTGTATATCGGGTACATATAACCCTGAAAAAACATTTTGACGGATACTTACCAACTCATATTACTCCTATTGCCGACTTAAGTCTAAAATAGATCTAAGATTTATTATATACTCATAGTCTCTGATCCTTGTATTAATAATAATGATATTTTATTCTCAAATAACATTTTGTTACATGAGGCAAGCCAGTTTACAGGCAAGATCAAATTGTTATAAATGATACAAATTCCAACTGTAGTAAATTACTCAGCTGGGTTGATAATTTATAAGATATGAATGTAGATGGTTTTATTCAGTATCACAGTTGGCGCGCTTCATGAAAGTTGCGTTGCGACGTGCAACTGACGGTCGATAATAGATTCTTGGCAGTTGAGGGCTTCTAGAAATCGCAGTCCTATATCCCTTTGGAATATTTTAGCTTTTAAGGATGATGCAGGACGGCGTCACCCGTTCCGTATCTCAAGGGGGCTGAAAAATGGTGCAAGTAAACAAAAAAAAGGACGATAAGCAGAGAAAACAATGTTCATGAAGAAATGGTTAAGGTATGACTACTGTAGACAAGGTATGAGTGGATAATCAACTGACAAATGGAGGTGGTTCAGAAGAAAACTGAGAGTATGAGAATATGTAGTTGTAAAATATACTGTTAAAAGCAGTGTTATGACACACAAATGACTGTCTCCCTTTTTTTTATCGACGCTATTGTAGCCTTTTTTAGATTTTATAGGGTCTTCAGTAGGCTTCGTTTTTTAGCGAATTGTCTAGTTTGCTTGTAATAGGATTCCTTGGTAGGAAGTGAAACCAATTCAACGTTCTAAACACGATTTAATGAAGTATTTTGCATGATAAATCAGCATCAATATCATTAGTTCGTGACATCCCACCAGACCATAATGAGCCATAATTTAACAAAATGTTCTGCCCTACAGACATGGGTGGATTGAAGTTATCTCCCCGCCATCATGTTTGCTGATCAGTAACTCCACCCTCCCTCCTTTTGTGATGTTAGGCTCTCTTACGTTTGTGGTAAGTATGCATACTGCTTTAATCAAAGCACATGGTTGGAATACACTGTCCCTACTAGTTCCATGTTACAAGCAAATCAGATAAAACACTAGCCTTTTGAATCTGGTAAATGTATCACAGTTACGGATAGGCAGTTGCAACCTGTTCCACAATAAACTATACCGCACTGTAAAAAACGTACAACGCAGTTCCGTCAATCTAGAAGACCTAGGAGATATGGCAGACAAGATGACGAAGATCTACCCTGACAGACACTGTTTAAATGCAATACAAACTTCCGGTAATGACGATACGAACACCACACTCAACATCCAGCAACAATTAACGACGTTTAACAACTCAGTTAGCATGATTACAGGCTACTATTGCGAGTATCTATTTTCAACCAAATAGATCCATTTCTAGAAAAAGATCAGCGTCAAGACATCGCTCAAGTTCCATTAAGCAAGCAGTTGGTATTTGGTGGTATCATTCGAGGTATGGTAAGAAAGCACGTCGTCGCGCACAACCGTGCAATTTCTTAACAAACAGTCTTGAGAACCAGGGAAACGGACCGGCCAGACAGTAATGGCGGCGTCTGCTACTGGCCAACACGCTAGCCGCTTCTTCCACATCAGGGATCATATTTCTGAATCAGACTTCTTAGTCGATACAGGAGCAGAAATTAGCATCATCCCACTGCACCTCTCGCGGCGAAAACACACGACAAGTACCAAGTTGTCACTTATCGCGGCTAATGATTCGGTCATCAAAACTTATGGAGAGCAATCTCTCACATTAGACCTCGGACTTCGGAGATGATTCACATGGGTTTTTATCGTCGCTCACGTCAAGCAACCCGTCCTCGGGGCCTATTTTCTTAGCTCCTACAATTTAT
This sequence comes from Schistosoma spindalis, assembly GCA_946903255.1. Taxonomy (NCBI): domain Eukaryota; kingdom Metazoa; phylum Platyhelminthes; class Trematoda; order Strigeidida; family Schistosomatidae; genus Schistosoma; species Schistosoma spindalis. Next base: position 23,137,369 of record OX336424.1, read on the forward strand.
TAGTAGACGTGACCAAGAAGAGGTCGCTAGACGAAAGTACACGTTTGCAGGTGAACGGTACACTTACCACTGACTATGAAATCCATGGTGTACGAATAATGAGACCTGCGAAAAAGATTTTCGACGACATCCTGACTAAATACGAGTGCATAACGAAAGCGGGCTATCAAAAGGAATGCAGACCACATCAAGTACAACAACACATTAGTACTACAGGTCCACCCATTCGCGCCAGGGCGAGACGACTCTCTCCAAACAAGTTGCAGTTCGCTAAGAGAGAATTCGAACACATGATGCAATTTGGGATAATCAGACAAGTTAACAGTCCTTGGGCCTCGCCGTTGCACATGGTTCCATAAAAGACCAAGACTGGTGCCCATGTGGAGATTACCGACGTTTAAACAATCAAACTATCCCGAACAGGTATCCCATCTCTCACTTACACGATTTTTCTCTAAATCTACATAGAAAACAGACGTTTTCGAAACCCGACTTAGTAAAAGCTTATCATCAAATCCCGATGGCACCCGAAGACATTGAGAAAACAGCAATAACCACCCCTTTTGGTCTGTTTGAATTTTTGAGAATACTATTCGGGCTAAAAAACGCCGCCCAGACGTTCCAGAGGTTCATGGATGAAGTCACATGAGGATTAGACTTCGTATTTACCTATATTGATGATGTTTTGATCTCCAGTTCATCATTCGAAGAGCACATCCAACACCCACAGGCTCTCTTCAAACGTTTCAAAAAACACGGTGTCGTTATCAATCCTGCTATATGTATATTTGGTGTTCCAGCCTTGGAGTTTTTAGGACATTACATCAACTCTTAAGGCAATAAACCACTTCCAGAAAAAGTCGAAGCCATCATTACCTACCCAGAACCAACCTCAACAAAATCCCTACGACGTTTTCTTGGGACATGCAACTTTTATCGACGATTTCTACTGAATTGCGCCGAGGTACTACAGCCGTTAACAGATTTACTGAAAAGCGATAAATCAGGTACCAAGAAAGAAAAGAACCAAATATTTAAGTTTCCTCCCGATGCCAAAGTAGCATTTGAAAAAGCTAAATCTATGATCGCCAATACCACCATGCTACAACACCTAAATAGTGACCCCACAACACTGTTGATTCTGTGCTCGGATGCTTCACAGAAAGCCGTTGGGGCAGTACTGCAACAGAGGGTAAACAACACGTTTACCCCCATTGCCTTTTTCTCGAAGAGATTATCGCCAGCACAAGAACGTTATAGCACTTTTGGACGCGAACTCTTAGCTATGTATCTAGCTGTAAAACATTTCAACTTCTTGCTACAGGATCGTGATTTCATAATTATGACAGATCACAAACCCCTTTGCCATTCTTTCAGCACATCGTATGACAAACACTCCCCACGAGAAGCAAGACAACTTGATTATATCTCTCAATTCACTACAGACATCCGTTTTATCAAAGGTCACACGAACATTGTCGCAGACGCACTATCCAGGAGGGATATCAATACGATGGTACGCAATCACAACATCAGCCATGAAACATTGGCTAAATTACAAGTGGACGACGCAGAATTGAAATTCTGCAAAGAAAAGTCTAGCTTAAATCTTAAACCTGTACCGATTTCTCTTTCAGATACTTTCATCACGTGCGACACATCAACAGGCAACAATCGTCCGTTTGTCAAAAAGACGCTTGCCGACGAGAAATATTCCGACACTTGCACGGTCTTTCACACCCAGACATCAGAGCTACAACAAAGCTCATTGCTGAACGTTTTGTGTGGCCGAAAATTAATTCGGATGTTAAACGTTGGACACGTAGCTACCTCCAGTGCCAACGCAGTAAGACTCAGAAACACACCTACAGTCCAATTGGGAAGTTCTCTATTCCTAACAAACGCTTTCAGCACGTGCATTTAGATTTAGTGAGGCCCCTGCCACCATCAAACTCTTTCACACATATCCCCACAGCAATAGATAGGTTCACAAGATGGGCCATAGCATGCCCCATTTAAGACACATCAGCAGAGACAGCGGCTTCAGTTTTTCTCTACCGCTGGATATCCAACTAGTGCGGGATCACGCACTTGTTGAGGTTAAATGGTAATTGCCAGTTTTCACTCCAGATAGTTAAGTTATTGAGGTCATTTTGGATCAGGGGTACACTTTCGTTTAGGGTCTCAGGCTTATAACTGTATACTATTTTAAGATCATCAGCATATAAGTATGGTTTCCCAAATTTTATGGTGTTACATATATCGTTTATATACATAAGAAACAAGAGTGAACCTAATACGCTTCCCTGGATGACTCCACTAGTTATTGGTCTAGGTGATGAGAGACAGTCGTTGTAATTCAGCATCTGTTTACGCTCGGTTAAGAACGAAGCCAACCATGAGTACAGTAGGTCGTTTATTCCGAAGGACTTTAGTTTGACGAGTAGCCTTTTATGTGGGACCTTATCAAAGGCTTTCTTAAAGCTTTAAAATAGGGCTGATACAAGGAGTCCGTTGTCTCTTTTAAGAGTTTTATCATTGAGGTAGTCTACTAGGCATGTATCGCATGATCTGGACCTAAGAAATCCATGCTGGGAGGTCGAGATGAGATCATTAGTAAGTAGATGTTGGACTACAGCCGCCTTAACTAATTTTTCCACCACTGTAGATACCATTGAAGTCATGTTTATGGGCCGGTAATTTTCAACATTGGCTTCAGGTCCTGTTTTAATTTTGGGAATGATATGTATAGTTTTCCAGGCAGTAGGGTGAAACGCTGCAGAGAGTGATATCGCAAATAGTTTGAGAGGCAAAACACAAATATCATCACCTCCACGTTTCAGCATGCTAGCTGGAATACCAACTGGTCCATCAGTGTAGGAGTGTTTCAATGTACTGATTGCCTTAGAGATATTTTGTACATTGAAGTCTACATTAGTAATTTCACAGGGAGGTACTGGGATTGGAAAGCATCCCTATAAACTACAACTTGATTTAAATAAAAGTAGAGTCCAGACACTCAAATCAGTACACGATCTATGAATTAAGTACACAAGAATTCTGAACTTTGAAGAACACGCCTCATCTATTATTTCTAAATGTAAACGGCAAATTGGTTTCATAATGAGAAATTTCTTCACAACAGAGGCTAAGCTTACTCTCTATAAGTATGTGTACGACCTTCCCTGGAATATTGCTCTTTTATCTTCTTTAATATGAATACTAGAGACAAGAAAAGAGTAGAGGACATTCAAAGATGCTTCACACGCCAACTGCTAGGAAGTAACTCGAAGGTCGACCACACAGATAGATGTAAGCGCCTCTCTTTAGAACCTTTATGGCACCGTAGGCGAAAGAATAATTTAGTATTTCTCTACAAAGCGATATATGGACTCTCATTTCAAACCTCTTGCTCAACTATGATTCACGACCCAGCCTATAGACTGAGAAACAACGCATATAAATACCGCTAACCGTGATATTGACTAAAACCATCTACATTCATATCTTATAAATTATCAACCCAGTTGAGTAATTTGCTACAGTTGGAAACTGTATCACTTGTAACGATTTGATCTTGCCTGTAAACTGGCTTGCCTCATGTAACAAACTGTTATTTGAGAATAAATTATTAAGTGACAGTGATGAAATTTATTAGTATATTCTGACCTTATCTACTATGTTAAAATATAAGTTATATAATAAAGAGTAAGTCTGCAGGTTCCTTTAATAGCATTATTTTTGACACCAGTACTATTAATTCTACTATTTAATTACATATGTAAGTTATTATATCATATCCATACAGTAAAACTCATTAAAGCTTTAAATGGGTATTATCAGACACAATTGTTCTATTCGTGAGTGTTGTACTTTATTGACTGCAGATTAGTTCCAAACATATGATTTATGATACTATTGCGAACGAGGTAGAACGTGCTCATTCAGAAATATATTATTATTATTACACCACGGATTCTGTTCGATCATGCTGACATTCCGGGTTTTGACACCAGCATCTACGTTTTGTTGCTGTTGTCGTGGCCATTGTTTTGTCTGAGTTTATAACTCGTAATCTGAGCTTACGAATATCTAACGAAAGTACTGTTGGGAACGTCAGACACCCAAAACTCACATTTTGCAATTTTATCTTTGTGGAGCTTGCATGTCAATTTATGCTTGGGCATTTTTACCACCCAGAAACTAATCGATTGATGAGCTTATCGATTAGATGTTACATATTTCAATGGCAGTCGACTGACGAACCTATCGATTGAATGTTTAGAAAATTCCATGACAGTATCGATTATATATTTTTGTATAAATACGCTTGGTTTGTGTGCCTGATTGACCTGGTATCTTCTGGTTGCCTGTAGAATACACTTTTTACGTCTTACCAAGACTTCTTGATCGAGTTAGCTGAGTCAGGGACAACGGACCAGAATAGCCTATCGAGTCTCGGAATCCTTGATTCTTCGTTCCGTTCTGAGTAAGATGAATTAGTAGAAGCAGTTTTCGTGCCTTTTGGTAACCCTTGTGTTATTATTAGAAGAAACCGGACTAGTAGGGAATATGTCTTTATTTTGATGTTCGCACAGTCACTGTGGAGCATGGGATTCCTTGTTCAGACAAACAAAACTTCTCAACATTCAATATAAGATAATTAGAAATATAACGCCTATACAAAATAAAGAAATGAATGAATATTTGAACTATTCTGTTTTGACATGTGCTTGGTTGCTTGAGGTCGACTCTTAACCAATCGGCCTAAGCTGTTACACAGTCAAGCGTAACGAAATTAACAACTACGCAAGGTTTTACTCATATTATCATTTTTAGATGAGTTTGTTTGATATTGTTTTCTAAGTACATTGTAGCAGCAAGCAGACGTGTAATTATTGAACACGATAGATCCCAATGTTGCTATTCGTTCACTAGATCTGATCATGCAGTTGGGGATAGTTAGTCACAGCGCTTTTCATCTTTAATGTGATCGTGTATACCCCAATGATGATAGAAAAACTTTACAGGGTCGTAAAGATTTCAGTATTCCCAGAGTATAAACATCTCCATTCGATTTAACGCAACTTCCAACAGTTTAATTAAAGAATTTATTTTCAATGATTAAGATCATGAGTCAGTTGAAAGTACTACAATCTCCACAAAACCCCTTCTGATAAAGAATTTATTGTTACATATATTAAGTAGGTCTGTGTAATGGAAGCGGTCCATATAACACTGATTGATTTTACGGTATAACAAATAATTCCCTAGATGATTCATAAAAAAATTTCATGAAAAATTGAATGACATGTGGGATAATTTTATAATCAAAGCATTTCAGCCTTCTGATTACAGTGCTTCTACCGTTAAACTTCTGAAGTCTGACAGTAAAAATTTAGGAAATGTGGTAATTACAGGTTGAGTTTAAAACCACCTCTGTTGTAGCAGACATTCATGACTGATTAGGATAAAAAACGACGCATTGGTTACTGAGTGTTCTTTCAAACATATAAAATATCACTGGGGTCTGACCGAATCAAACACCAGGCTGAATAGATTTACGTGAAACAACAGATTACTTAGTCTTGAAAAATGCACTAAATATTGGTTAAGGGTCGTTAACGTGGACCAATAAATGCTATGCTATGAGCGTTTACAGTGGTTATACTGTGCATTTTTTCATTTAGCTCTCACCGATAAATACTGTTGCTCCAGTTGAATGATATGTTCTAACTACACATCAAAGAAAGCTATTTATCTGGTTTTCATGATGGATTAAGATAAGTCGAATGTAAACCAAGGAGTGTGAATTAAACGCACGCCACGAACAGAACAGCACTTGCACTTTTGGATGTACCGTCAAAGCACTCGACTTCTATTGAGGTAAGTGGATTTCCGACTTTCTTCAAGATAGTCATGCACAAAATGATTTTCAGGGGTGTTAAGAATCTACCAGACTGAACACTGTATCAACGAAGGGCAAAATCATCGTCAACAACGATTAGCAAAGTGTCTTACGTATCCGGGTAATTTAGCCCATGAAAATGCGATCGATTTTGTAAAAAAACTTTTGAATTAACAAACAAGCCATTACAGACTAACGCATCCGTAGCTGTTTGAGGTGACTTCAATGAAAACGATGTCCTTATTTCCCAAAAAATTGGTTTAAATCTGATCATTAAGATTTGCATTGATACTAACTTATATTATACCTCGAAATTTCCGTTAATAAAACACCCAGTTGTAATAGCTGTAAACGTCCAACGGCAAAAGCGGAGGAAAACTTACATAACCGAATGTTATAATGCTCTGTTTTCCACATCTACACGAATGGGTCGTTAATTTGTCTTAGACGATTATCTACACTAGATTTCCTTCCAGTGTCTATTCTACAGGTCTTCAACACAGCTCAGATCAAGAACACGTGATTAGCCGGACTAGAACGCAAATATATTCACACACCAAAAGCCAACAACAATCCAACACAATTCAATAACAATCAATAATAATAAGGACAGGATAATATATAACTCATCTATCATCTGTTAAACTATCTACAAGTCTGACTAAGCAAACAACCAATAATAATAATTCTCACCCACACATCACCAACCATTCAACAGACACATACATATTTCAACCTTGGAAGGCACCAAAAACACCAAACGACATATGAAAAACACTAAATAGCTAGTAAACACAAAACTTGACAATAAAAAGGTGAAACGTATTACACGTACAAAAAAATGCAAAACGATCCTGAATTACAAACGGCAAAACAGTCGATAATCATGTTGGTCCGGACTCCAGAGGGATTACCGTACATATTGCAAGTTGGACTCAATAACAGCAAGAAGACGTTTTCGCGGTTCCATCAGCTATCGAGAAGGTAATGGTAAGTATCAGTCAGTCAATCAGCCAGTAACAACATGGAACTTCGTGCGTACGTACATCAGTTCGAATTGCCATACAACATTAGCACAGAGATGCAGTTATCGATTCATATCCCATAGTGGTAGAGGTAGTGATACGGAACATCAGGGTTTGATGATGTTGTTTAAGGAGTATAGTCCAGTGGAATAGATTGGGAAAGAAAATATAAGACATGAAGAATTCAGAAGATTAGAGTTTGAGAGAACACAGAGAGTGGATGCACCTGCGCCATTGCAAACGATTTTGAGCCATGTCATTCAAGATCCCTAACCATCGGTTGCTATCGTCTAGCGGATCCCAACCAGATAGTCAACACCCACCAACATGGCTCAGTCCACTTGTCAGTGACTTCATGGATTTGTGCAATGTTTTGGTCTGGCCGCCCTTAGCTTTCTTCCAACCTACTTCTACACCATAAAACATCGCACGTCGAGGCAGTCAGTGATCGGGCATGAGTAACACATGTCCCAACCATCTCGACTAATTAAGTTTCACTATTTCATCAATTGATTTTAAATCCCTACCTAATACCCGTTTCCCAACAACTGAGTTACTTACTCGATGGTCCCAGGATATACGAGCAATGTTTTGAAGACATCAATAATAAATTACTAGTAACCAACGAATACCCTCTACTCTTGCCGGCCATGTTTCACTGCCATAAAGTAGGACGGAACGAACTGTTGTGCAGTAAACACGTCCTTTGGTTGATATACGGATATCTCGCCTAACCCACAAATGACGCAAGATGGCAAAAGCTAGTCGAGTCATCTGTATCCGTGCTGAGATTTCGTCACACCAAATCACAAGAGCTGATGAGACTTCCGAGATAAGTGAAGCGGTCTATACGCTCAACTACTTCACTCCCTATCAGTAGTTCGGGTAACGATGCAACCCAATCCTGAAACAAGATTTTGCATTTCGAGAGAGAGAACCGCTATTAATACATCAGAGCGCCTAACTTTTTTGAGGAGGTCAGAAAGCTTTCTGTAAAGCTCATCTGAGCTGCAGCCAGTGGGAGAGTAGGCCGAGATGACGAAGAGGCAATGGCGAGTGTCCCTATCTTTCCGAGTCCTTACTATTCCGTTTAGTCGAACAGCGCACAAACGACTGTCTACTGGTATCCAGTTTAAAAGAGCTAATTGTGCCCTAGGACTCAGTGCCATACCTACGCCAGCAAAGCCACGGGAAGCAGCATCAGTGCTTCCAGATAAACGAAGCGTGAATTGATATGGTGACGTCAAATGAATGACGCTACTCGGATCCCGTGTGCGCGTTTTGGAGACGCAGCACACATCGACGGAGCGAGATTCTAAAGTCCTAGCTAAGGAAGCCTGTTTTCGTATTTGGCACAATGTTCGGACGTTAAAAGCTTGTACATGTAGTTGAGAGCGTGGCTCCAGAAGATCGGGAATAACGTTTCGTGTACTCGAATTGTTTGCATTAGTGGCGCGAGGTGATAAAGGGACATGAGAAGGGTTGGTCGTGGAGATAAGAGAGTTGTTAGAAGGTGTAGGAAGGATTCGATTGTGGTCAACTTGATCTCGTGTACTGTTACGGGTGTTAGGGCTGATGTCACTTCCCGGCTGCCCACACCGTGGAAGGATATTTCTTGAGGAACCTGAAAAGAAAATCGGATTAGTGTTGATCTTGAAGACCTGGGAGCGTGACCGCAGACCCAAGGGACAACTGCTTGAGGCCAGTCACGCACGGCCATTTTGTGAGGGGTTTTTAATGTGTTAGCTCCGTTCTTCAAAGGGCCTTACCGCCAGAGACGGAAATCCGTGGGGTAAGGTGAGGTGTGAAATTGTTAGGGTCAACCTTTTCTAACCTCTTCCTTCCTTGTGAGAAGGCAGCATCGCTGCAGGTACTCGTTGTCCGAGGGAAACAACTTACTGCTGTCACACCCTTCTACAGTCAGCAGTACTACTTCGCCCTCGGACCTTAGGTTTGCTGATTTTAGTCTTACAGTTCTCCAACCAACCTGCCTGGCATGGTAGAACCTACGGGAACTTATGTTCCAGTCAATATAGCTCGGTTGGGTCATCACGATAGGCAAGCCCGACCACCAGGTCAAGGTAGCAGATACGGTCGGGAATGGTAAGTATATGACAATTGATTATAGGATTGCTGATTATACAAACCATCGTAAGGTAATCTTCGCCTTAGCCAATTCGGTGAGCGCCCACTGAACTGTCACTTGTGAGTTGCTCACTAACCTGACCCTTCACTACATTTCTGTGCTTATTCTTTTATCCAATTCCACTTCTCTCTTTTAGATTATTGATTATCTTAAAGAACTTTAACTCTTTATAAATCCAAGAATTGTGCTTATTACGGAATCATGGTGCTAATCATTCATTGGACGTAGATAACTGCATTTACTATCGATCCGATAAACATAACGAAATAGAAGGGGTACAATAATTTATTTCCCTCCAAACATTCTAACATGTAAATCCGAGAATGAATGCCTTAACAGTATGGATGACTTCACTTGTTTTAACTTAAATTTGTGATCGAAAAGTATCTGCCGGGGCGATGTACGCATCGACCGCTTCCTGGGGAAACTACATTTTACGAATTGTTAAAAACATATTTCTTTGGTGTTTCCATAAACCACATAAGTATTAATCTTTGAAGGAGGTTTTGGTCTGTCAAACGCTACATGAGATTAGATTTCAGTACCTGAATAATCTAACACTTGCTGAAAAACATAAAACCTTGTGGGTGAATTCAACAAGTCCGAATGCCGACATTCTTGACTTATCACTTACGACCAACTTTAACACATCGACACATCACATCAGCAATCAATTTTTAAAGTGACAATACAGACGTACTGAATAAACATCATTATTTAACCACAAAATATTAGAATTTAAAGCTGAAGTTGAGCCATAAAATAGGACATGTAATAAAAAAAATGGAAGCGCACTGTTTCATCCTGACCAACATTTATACCGGAAATAAATTTAGCATACCTTACACACTGTAGTGTTTTGACCAATCCCCTTTATACAATCTTTTTATCTTCCTTTTGTCCATGTGCTTGAAATATCTATTTCACATCATTTCATTTTGAAGCATTATGAGGATTCTTTTAAGACAAAATTATTTTTGAGATAGAAACTAGGATTCTTCTCAAATATCAAACGATAATACACACCAACAAGCTGCTTAATAAAATGATCATCTGACGTAATTTAGTCTTTGTATCGTAGCGCATGATAAGAATCTAAGAATGTGGGTTAATATTCAAAGAGTGTAATATGTGTTTAAGTGAGATAGAAAGGTGAAAAACTCGTACAAATAAATGAAAACCTCAAGGTGCAGCCTAAACCAACATTCTTAATCGTTTTCATATGGAATGGGGATCGTTAGTCATGTCCTACATTACAGTGATAAGTGAGTGGCGAAAGTATATACCTGCAAAGACCCCAACAATTTATAACCTAAACGCAACCAAATATGGATAATGCTAACATCAGGATGACCTTCATCAAATACACTGGAGAACATGGTTGTAGCTATGATTCAGAATCTGTAGATTGAATGTATAAAAACATAGAATAAGTAAGAAACACTTGTTAATTGAATGTAAAACATGTTATGCTTTAGTTTTGTTCATAATAAACCAAAATTTACAGTCAACATTGACTTGTAGTGATCTTCAGCGATGTGTTGTTTAAAGAACTAATTGCCACTCAAGTCTAAACTTAAATAAGCAAATTGTTCAGTAATTGATAGGTTAGATGAATATAGGACTACTGCTTTTCCTGGATTACCTGTATCCATTCTTATCAAAATTTAATATGAAAGATGTGAAAACCGCTATAAAAACTTGATCACTGTATTTTGTGATTATCTTTACTTTCTGTCTGTCCCCAATATGTGCTCATTATTTTATTTGTATATTCACAACATTGTCACATTTTATGTGGTATACTGAATTCGTATTTAAGTAAAAATGTAATATGCCAATAAGCAAAGATGAGTAGTGGCTAGCAGTAGAATCCAGGACGCGCGTTTCGTCCTATTTGGGACTCGACTGGATTTACCTGCATTACAGAGTTGTTCACTCCAGGACTCGAATCCAGTACCGTTCGCTTTAAACGCCATCGCATTCTCCACTTAGCTACATCAGCTCTGGGATGCAGGTACATCCAGTTGACGAGTCCCAAATAGAATGAAACGCGCGTCCTGGATTCCACTGTTAGTCACCATCCATCTTTGCTTAAAAAGCTTGTGACTTAAGGCTATATCGAGGCAATCCGCATAGGATGCATATATGCCAACATGAGACTGATCAATTGCAATCCTAAATAACAATGGGAAGATACGAGTAAAACAACACCAAGTGCATGTAATGTATCATTGATGATCAATTTTTTAGACTGGTTTACAACATTGAGTCTCTTTGATTCCAGTGATATATTTTGACTTGAAAATTTACAAAAAGAATACAACATGAATTCGTATATGAAAATCTAAGAGATCTGTACAACTTCTTTTTTTTTTACGTTGCAACATTGTTTTCTAGCTGCAGTTGAAGATCGTAATGTTAATGAGAATTAACAAAAAGATTATTATTTACTGAAAAAGAAGTTAAGGTTTTGAATCAAATTATGTTATAAGAAGTAAGGAGTAATTCTTAGAGGAGGTTTGACTCTTTCTTCATCTGGTACAGCCTCGAAAAGTTTGGCGTCAAATTGTGTCGGACTTTGAAACTCTAAAATTGCTGCTATGTTTCCGCAACGATAACAGTAATTTGGAGCTGACCAAATAGTGATTAGCCGTCCATCAAACATACACTTATAACCTTCATGAACAAGTTGATGAGCCCTACAAATAGACTCCAAACCATTTAACTCAACAAATTCACGAGTGACCTGAAAGTGATTTACAAAAGTGATAATGATAGTGAGTATTTAGTGCAATTTCTAAAAAACTTTATAATATTTAGAAAATGTAGTAAGTATTGGAAAGATTTATCTAAATGTATACTTCTGAATTTAGAGCGATTAGATTATTAGCGGAAAGAAAAGTACAAACATTTTGTAACAAACCAAAACAACCATACTCAGATTTTCGTACAAAATGACTTAAATCAATTTAACATTATAGTAACAAAACAAGTAGTGTAATGAAATTCATGAGTATACTCTAAACAAATTGCAACAAATCCAAATTATAGACTTCCTGAAATAACCAAAATCCAACCAGTAAACTAGGCTAATATAGACCTAAGTTGCTTCTAATAATTAAATTAATTGAAGTATTAGCCGGGTTATGAAAAATATCTTCACAGGTTGGACTTAACAAAGTATTACTAACCACAGTTTAGTGTAAAGTGTTTACTACACAACTTTATACACTTGATCCTGAGCCATATTCTTTGTGATGATGAGTGATATACGGTCAAAATTGCAACTACTACCAATCCTATTCAATATAGTCACAAATATACCAATGAAAGTGGTTCCAACAGTCAGTCAGTCAGCTGCAAAGTAGGACCAGGAACATATATGCGTCGGTCCAAGTAGCCATTCCGCATTAGCACAACAAGATGAACACCGGATTCATAGAAGTAGTTAATTCAGTGGTGGTAATATATAGAAGATTGTATATAAGCAGATAGTACAGGAAGAAAGAATTAGTTCGTAGAAAGAAAGATATGAAGTGATTTTAATCTCTTAGTTTGAAGGAAGACAGAGTGTATACACCGACGCCATTGTGATCGATTCTGAGCTATGTCACCAAGAGTCTCCAACCATTGGTTACGATAGTCACGCGGACCCCAACCAGGCAGTCTGCATCTACCAACATGGCTTAGACTAGAAGTTAGTGATTTCAAGCACTGATGCCACGTTTTGGTTTGGCCGCCCCTAACTTTCTTCCAATTATCCCTAACACCTGTTAGCATTGCGCGTCGTGGTAATCGGTGTTCAGGCATACACAACATGTGGTTTCAACTCTCCGGAATAGTTTTCTACCTAGGAATGTAATAAGTAACAAATAGAATCTAAATGAGTCATAGTATTATAAAAATAATGAGAAAAATTTGACGTTTGATATGAACTATGCATCTTCCTTAATATAAAATGATACTCCGAGGCTAATCCGCACTAACATTTAATCAGTGTACAGAGAAAGACTTAGTTGAAAGTGTAGACCAATGCACTTTGGATGCTGTATTAACCTTGACAGGCTGAACACCGACAAAATGTCGCTATTTAAACATAAGGCATCCCTACAACTTGTCAAACTATACTACTTATAGCATAGATAGGATATCAGCTATCTACCGAAAAGTGATCAGATCACACAATAATGCTAAGGCTGCTTAATAATGTCGTTAATGGTGGGAGGTGTGTTTGTCATAAGGATAAACATAATTTCGAATTACTGTTTGCATGTAGTGAAATAAGGTCTTGAACCTCTACTGATTGAGATGCAAGGATTGTGATGTGGATGAAAAGTTACTGTCTACTATGGAATGTGATATCGGTTGATGATGTTGAAAAATAAAACAAGGATGGACAAAATGAAAAATGGAATTAGGTTATGGAGTTACTGACTATGTAGACTATATATAGAACTATCTGAATGATAGAACTAAGTTGTTGACTTGAGAATGAATGAAATAGTGTGGATATAGTTTAGGACTATTACTCCATTTAAGGGCTATACTTTCAAGTTATGCATCAATTAGAAAAAAACGGATGGAAATATGTACCAGTACATCCAAATGTAAACTTTTACTTATATCTAAGAAACTGACTACTCATACTTTTGGTCCAAATAAGTATCCTGCACCACGCGGACTGACAGCCCACTGGGCTACATCATCAGGATCTGACCATAAAATGTCACAAAAAGGACCTTCATGGGGTATTTCCATATGTCTGTCGATTGTCCGGATTTGATCGAGTGTTTTGATTTGAGGTGACAGACCTCCATGAACGCAAAGGACTTTTTCCCCAACTAATGCAGCTATAGTAAGAAGATCGAAGACTTTGCAACAATAATGCCATGGATTTGCATTGCCATATTTATTGATACATTCATCATAGAAGCCATAGCACTTAAACAAAAACATGAATTCGAAAAGGCAGCTAGTAAGGTAATACCTGAAATCATTATTATATATTTCAACACGATAAATGATAATCAAAAGACACAAAATTATTGGATTTCTATGAAATTCAGTTTTTACTACTTTATTTGGGCAGTACGACCGTAGCTGCTACCTTGACCTGGTGGTCGGGCTTGCCTATCGTGATGACCCAACCGAGCTATATTGACTGCAACATATGTTCCTGTAGGTTCTACCATGCCAGACAGGTTGGTTGGAGAACGGTAAGACTAAAATCAGCAAACCTAAGGTCCGAGGGCGAAGTAGTACTGCTGACTGTAGAAGGGTGTGACAGCAGTAAGTTGTTTCCCTCGGACAACGAGTACCTGCAGCGATGCTGCCTTCTCACAAGGATTGAGAGTGAATAATATGTCCACCATTTTTTGAGATAGTTTCGCTAATAGTTGGATTACTAATACTGGTTTCCTTGACAAGTCTGAACAGTTGCCTGCTGTTACCTATTGCCACTGCCTTTCCCGTAACAGTACACGAGATCAAGTTGACCACAATCGAATCCTTCCTACACTTTCTAACAACTCTCTTATCTCCACGACCAACCCTTCTCATGTCCCTTTATCACCTCGCGCCACTAATGCAAACGATTCGAGTACACGAAACGTTATTCCCGATCTTCTGGAGCCACGCTCTCAACTACATGTACAAGCTTTTAACGTCCGAACATTGTGCCAAATACGAAAACAGGCTTCCTTAGCTAGGACTTTAGAATCTCGCTCCGTCGATGTGTGCTGCGTCTCCAAAACGCGCACACGGGATCCGAGTAGCGTCATTCATTTGACGTCACCATATCAATTCACGCTTCGTTTATCTGGAAGCACTGATGCTGCTTCCCGTGGCTTTGCTGGCGTAGGTATGGCACTGAGTCCTAGGGCACAATTAGCTCTTTTAAACTGGATACCAGTAGACAGTCGTTTGTGCGCTGTTCGACTAAACGGAATAGTAAGGACTCGGAAAGATAGGGACACTCGCCATTGCCTCTTCGTCATCTCGGCCTACTCTCCCACTGGCTGCATTCATTTCATTTCATTTCAACACATAGATATTGGTGCAAGGAGGCACCAAATGCATATGCGCCACACAGATCTCATTTGATATGTGTGAGGGCTGTGATACTGCCCGGGTGCCCAAACCGAAGCAGGTGGTTTTCTTAGGGGGCCACACCCCGAGCCTTCGACCTGAACGTCTGACCCGCAAGGCAGTGGAGCATCGTGAGGAGATGCAGTCCCATGGTAGCCGGTGACCAACGATTGGTTCATACGCCATTTGTTCCTTCAGGATACTGGAGCCCATGTGCACCATTGGTTTGGAGTCCGGTTAAAGCGCCGGACATTCGCTTTTCGTCCTCTCATTTTCGTAAACAACACCCCCGCCACGTGAAGGCAGTGAGTAGGACTTCCCTGGCAGAGGCTGTATACGCGTGGCCATGTGTGAGCATTTTGAGAGGGAGAGCGGACTCTCCCCACTCTCGGCCGTACCAGGGCAGCTCAGATGAGCTTTACAGAAAGCTTTCTGACCTCCTCAAAAAAGTTAGGCGCTCTGATGTAGTAATAGTGACTTCAATGCTCAAGTACGTAAACTAAGAGAAAAGGAAAAACACCTGGGTAAATCGTATGGTGTCGTGTCTCAAAGAACAGATAATAGCGACCGTCTGTTGCAGCTATGCTCAGATAACCGCCTCTTTCTTGCAAACACTAACTTTAAGCATAAGGAACATCTTTTGACATGGCGACCCCCGAATTCATCCCAACATTGGACCCAAATAGATCACATTGCTATCAGCCACTGATGGAGTGGCACGATAAAAGACTGTCACTCGTTCTGAAGGGCATGCTTAGATTCAGATAATGCTCTAGTGCGAGCGCGTATTTGTCTGAGTTTTACTGGATGTAGGAAAGACAATGTAAGGAAACCCCTTGGGGTCCTACTTAACGATAATCAAGCTAAGAATATGTTTCATGAACAACAAAAGTTAGGTAGCCATATAAGTGATGCCTACCCAGAGGCAGCGTGGAATGACATCCGAAAAGCTGTAGAGACAGCAGTGATGTCTGCAAGTACGGTAAACCATAAGGTTAGGGAGAAACACTGGATCTCAGCAGCATCTACCGCACTGATAGATGCTCGAAAACTCATTCCATCTGGCTCTGAACATAACGAAGAGCGGAGTCAGCTTAAGCGTAAGCTGACTAGAAGCCTCCGCAATGATCGTGAACAGTGGTGGGTAGCGAAAGCAAGAGAGACGGAAAAGGCAGTGGCAATAGGTAACAGCAGGCAACTGTTCAGACTTGTCAAGGAAACCAGTATTAGTAATCCAACTATTAGCGAAACTATCTCAAAAAATGGTGGACATATTATTCACTCTCAATCCTTGTGAGAAGGCAGCATCGCTGCAGGTACTCGTTGTCCGAGGGAAACAACTTACTGCTGTCACACCCTTCTACAGTCAGCAGTACTACTTCGCCCTCGGACCTTAGGTTTGCTGATTTTAGTCTTACCGTTCTCCAACCAACCTGTCTGGCATGGTAGAACCTACAGGAACATATGTTGCAGTCAATATAGCTCGGTTGGGTCATCACGATAGGCAAGCCCGACCACCAGGTCAAGGTAGCAGCTACGGTCGGACGGACAAATTTTGGTTGAAGTGGTTTGTTCTGGTGTATGAATTGAATAATCGCATGTTTTATTCACAAAGAATAAATAAAACCCAACTGATTTCTCACATTAAGTGATAGACAGAAAGCGTCAAGTTCTTATGATTAAAGACCTACGAAAATACAGGTGGACTGTAGTTCATAGACGAACCAATTAGTTAAGAGAAACAGGTCCTAGATTCTGGTATAGAATTCGTTCATCTACCTGGCAAAATACCGTTTTGGCATTATAGCTGATGTCAGTTCGTGATGAAAGCTTTAAATCTTAAAATCAACCATGAACTGTAAATCATATTTCTAATTCCTGATACTGGTTTATTAGTTAGACACTCTCAAGGTCATTTTAGCGTCGCTCAAGTCTTTCTTAAAGTATGGTTTCACTCAAATAATTTTTTAACGACTTACTATCCAGAAACTAATCGTTTTCGAGAACGTCAGAAGTACACAGCCATATTGCTATGGACAACTTTAGTGAGTTACTTAATCCTAAACGTAAATCTTTCAGGAGCCAAATGACATCTCTATAAAGTTGCTTAGATTTTACAAGTGCTCGAAGGTTTTTAACGTAACGAACTCAGTTCTCACTACTACAGTCGAAACGAATGTAGGGAATCAAGCGGCGAGACTCTAATTTAGGGACGAGCCAATCAGAAGCGTCTGAGCCGTTTAAAGGTCACAGAGCCAAGTTTAACACCTGATGCTCACATATGATCGGTTTTCAGCGGATTTTAGAAAAGGGATGATTATTGAGAGGCTACAAGGGATAGGATTACTAAAAAGTTCTTGTACGTGAGACTGCGGTTATCAAATGACTGCAGTAAAGTGTGCAAATAACCGTGGTGAGATTATATTTCGTTGTCCTTCAGGTTGGAGGAGAAAGTCTGCTAGAACGGGGACTTTCTCTGCTCAATTGCTACTGAAACTGAATCAGATTATGATAATAGTTGCAGCCAGTAACACTGGCTGCGGCGTTTGCAGTTGTTTATGAAAATTCAGCAGTCCAGTGGTATGAGCACTGCCGTGCAACTAAAATAACACTTGTACACCAATCATTCGGAGGAGTAGGATGTATCATGCAGACAGATAAAACGGCAGTGAGAAAGCGAAAATACAACAGGGGACGTAGTATAAAGTAGGATTGTGTAAGTAGCATTTCCGTAAATATACTCGACAGGTACTTGGAATTTATGACTTTTTATACCGTATGCAATATGATTTCAAAACATCTGAAACTTTAGCAAACCTTGATAAGTTTTTAAATCACGTTAAATAAGTATATTCACTGTAATCCATTAGTTTCTTCTAATATATTTCTACGTTATACTAGGTGTCTTGTGATTGGCTATTATTCTCAAGGTCACTCAAAATTCGTTCAAAGGTCGTCCCTAAATTAGAGTCTCGCCAATCAAGCAATCATTTAGAACCGATAAGGTTAATGGATTTCTACCTGTCGCTACGGTTACAAATGATCTCACTATGGTGCATATCCAACATAAACAATCGTGAAAATTATAAACGTATAACTTTAGAAGTCACTGATACTTAGGATCTAATATAAAATTTTGTATAGATTTAAATCTATACAAAACTTTCTGGACAAGCCGACAGACTGATCATATTGGAAGAGACGAAGTATCAACAAAGCTTAGTAAACAAGACTCTGGTAGCATAGACTTTACCTGGGTAACTTGCCGACTTTCATGGTTTCCTCTCAGTAATGTTATTTGGGCGGGATACTTGGCTTTTAAAACAAGAAGGAATGTGAGAGTTTCAAGGCTGTAATAACCACGGTCAACAAAATCTCCCATGAAAATATAATTCCTGTCCGGTAGTTTCCCCCCTCTGCGAAATAACTGTAAAAGATCATAGAACTGTCCGTGAATATCACCACATATGGTAACAGGGAAAGAAACAGGCTGTATATTGCACTCTTCAATCAGCAACTCACTAACATAGCTGCATAACTTTCTAAGTTCATTTTCTGGAAGGTATTTACAAGTTTTGACAGACTCTATCCACTGATCTAAGACCATTTTAAAAGTAGCTCCTCTGAACGGACATCGTACACAATGTATCGCCACAGTTAATTTAAGCAACTCCAATACCCAATATATTTGACACGTGATTGTATAAACAAATTGATCTCTTTGCACCTGCTTCTTGTTGTTTCGAGACAGCTTCAGATATTCGGTAATTTTCATTGTGTGATAGCCTAGCTACTCAACTGCACCATTTGTAGTCCGTGTGGTAGTTTATTGTAGATTTGTTTATCTTGTATTTTGAGTGAGTGATTTTGTCTCGTAGCAGGAGAGTTTCTGGATACCAACAGCAATCTCAGTGTCAGCCAGTCCAACGTATTTGCGATTCGTGTTCAGAGTAGTATTTAATCAACTTTGTGCTTTAAGCTAGTATTCTGATAAAGAGATACTATTCAAAGTCACATTTTTAGGATTCTAACTAAAGCATAGTGTTATGAAGCCTAATTTAATGTTTGAAGACCAAATTTTGAAAGCAAAGGCAGATTTTTCTTTTTATAAGGCTACGGAATGTTCTGGTGTAGTCACTCTGAGTTCAGTTTCATGAGTTCTACTCTCTCTTTAAATGTGTAATAGATCATCAGTAAGTATTGTCTCAGTTATTACATTACGCTGACGACGTTGAGATTTGAGAAGTTCGCGACCAGAATAATAAGCTCTCACTTCCGGAAGATCTAATTCGCTCGTCCATGAATTTGCTAATCGCTTTTAAACAGAATAATAGGACGTCTGCACTACTGTGTTTCATGATTAATGTAGGAATGCCATCAGGTTCATCGTCATAACATTTTATCAGAATAGTTACATCGTTGTTACTGGTATACATTCTTAGATAAAGATATGTTACAAACAGATAAGGATGCGTTAGTCTGTAATGGCTCGTTTGTTAATTCAAAAGTTTTTTTACAAAATCGATCGCAGTTTTATGGGCTAAATTACCCGGATACGTAAGACACTTTGCTAATCGTTGTTAACGAGGATTTTGCCCTTCGTTGATACAGTGTTCAGTCTGGTAGATTCTTAACACCCCTGAAAATCATTTTGTGCATGACTATCTTGAAGAAAGTCGGGAATCCACTCACTTCAATAGATGTGTTGGAGATAAGCTGTGTTTGTGAATGGAAACATCGTCGACTTATTCAGTTCTGCGAACGCATATTGTACGTGTGTTGTAGTCATCTGCGTATAGATGCTCAGATGTCTACACTAGAAATACATTGATGGAGATCTGGATTTCTGTATTGTGGCATCCAGAGAAATGGTGGCTGACTAGTTCACAAATAGTACCACAATCGTTTATAATATTACTGTTAGTAATGAACAATGTGTTTGTATAAAGTCAGTTCGATTTTCTGAGGGATTTAAAGAACTGAATTATGAATATTTTTGAGTTTTGCCGTCTAGAGCTTTGTTCTCCATGGTCAAAAGATACACGAGTCGAGACGAACAGTTTCTACTCCAAAGCGCAAACATGTCGCAGTGCTAGTGGTGTGGTTGCTTTAATTCCTCGGCTTTCTTTTGAGAGTTTTAAAGGCATCTTGGCTCCTATTAGCGTCATAAACTAGTTGGCTGACACCTGAAACAATGCAATTAAAGCGATATGACAAATCGCAGAATATGGTGTTTATCAACGGTACTACATCGAGACGTGCAACTTTTCAACTTTTCCAGAGTTTTGTCATCAAATGTGGTTGGGTCGGTGTTTTCCCTGTCGTATTTCAGGGCCTTGGTTTTTCCCGTGTGAAGGTCGAGGTCTGTTGATACAGACATTGCTGCTATACTGGTTGTCTAGATCTGCATTTCTTGATATGTATGGGATAGAACGGGCAGATCATCCGCGAAGACCAAATCGTCTAGTTGCTTCCAACATGTACGTTGTATTCTCTGTTTCCCGTCAGATGTCGTAATCCAGCCAACTACTAGAAGAAAGAAAAAGGGAGAGGGTTGTCAGTCTTGTCTGACTTCGGTCTTCACTTGGAATGCGTCTGTCAGCTGTCCTCCATGCATGGCCTTGCAGTATAGTCGTCGTGTCAATCTCATGTGATGTTGACGATTTTCTCCGGTACACCATAGTGTCGAAGAATTTTTACATAAAGTCCTCCTATCAACACTGTCGAATACTCTCTCATAGCGGTGGAACTTGATGTATAGTGACGAGTTGCATTCAGTTGATTGTTCAACGATGATCCGTAGTGTCGCGATTCCGTTTCTGCGTGACCGATCTTTACCGAATCCGGTGTGTTGATGTTGAAGTTGGGCGTCTACTGAGTCTTTCATTCTGTTCAACAACACTGTTGAAAACGTTTCCTGGTACCGATAGTGGTGTGATGCCTCCGTAGTTCTCACATTTGCTCAGAATTCCTCTCTCTGGCATCTATGCAGCCTGTCAGTGGCACATGTTCTTCCTCCCAAATGTTCCTGAATAGTGTGTGAACCATGTTTGCAGTTACTTTCATGTCTGACTTCAGTGCTTTAGGTGGTATATTGTCAGGTCCTTCTGCTTCCCCACACTTGATTTGTCTGATGGCCTTCCTGATTTCTTCGATCGTCGGCGGACTGACATCTATAAAAAGGTCTGTGAGTGTTGCTTTGATATACGGTTGATTCAATGGAGCTGATCTATCCAATAGTTCGTCAATTTGTCCTAGCCATTTTTCCTTCTCTTCTTGAATTTCAATGTTCGACCCGTCTTCTTTGATTTTGACGTGGTTTTTTTCATCCGTATATTATTTACATTGTATGTTACACGCAACATATCTGTAACTATAACAGCCTTTTGGTACAAAACAAACGATTTCAACGTAGAACTTTGGATTTAGTTATGTTACTGAAATGATCATATCATGCAGACAGCATAATTCATTCTCAGGCAGCTGGCTTTAACAATATTCGGGCAATGAGAATACATTAACATTGATGGTCACCTAAAAAGTGTTCAAAACATCTTTATTGAGCTAATTAGTTTAGTCTGTATTTATTACTGAAGGATTATTACCCTGTTCCTCTCTAGTTATTTAGTCGTAAATAGTGCAAAATCTGGCACGTGTGCACCGGTTCGATTTGGGACAAAACATTATAACGGCGTGGTAAAATTATCAAGATAAGTCCCAGTTTTTTAGAAATATTAACATAATCAGTAGTAATAGTAGAAAAGAATAGACATATAGTTAAAAGATTAAGGGACTTTCGGACTCAGGGTATAAGGGTAGACAAAGAGTAGATGCACCTGCGGCATTTCAAACGATTCTCGGCTATTTCACACAACAGCTTCAGCCACTGATTACAATATTCACGGAGATCTAACTAATTGGTCTGCATTTATCTATATGGCTTAGTCAAATCGTTATGTCTCGGTTTAGTTACCCCTAGCTTTCTTCCAATGTACTCATACACCAGTCATGATTGTGCACTGCTGTAAGTGGTGGCTAGGGATATATAAAGCCTTATATTAATATATATGTCACAACCACCTCAGTTGATAACTCATTAACATTAACAATCGATTCATTATCCTTATCTAGTACACCGCGTCTAACCTAAGAATTGCTAGATCATAGTCCCAACATTTGCAGGCGATGACTCAAGAGAATCTGTGAACTGAGGTTACTCTAGAAGAGTTATAATAGAAGCTGTACTAGACGCATATACGATTAAAGTCTTCGAAAAAATGTATGAATAAAACAGAACTAACAGCGTGACACTATTAATTTTCAAGGTAGAAAACAAAGTTCTCTTAATTTTAGCTGAGGAATTAAGGGTTGGGTATGGGGTCAGCTCAGAAACGTTTCGTAAGTATTATGAGTGCGAGAGGCTCTGACCTAAAGTCTGCGAACATGATAAGAGTTTGATAATAGGTCTAGATAGTCATCTAGTGCCTCAAGATATATCTGAGGTCATCTTGCCAAATATTTGTGGGCGAACTCGAGAAACACGATATCGTAAACCAACAACAATTTTTAACTCTCCCAACACAAAAAACTACTATAAAATGAACATAAAGTGAAGGGATCAAGAATTACAGACTGTTTATCTTTTGAAAAATCCAGAAACTGCAAGGATCGTACGGTTATGAAAAAGTCTCAGAATTGTAGGCTGTTGCGTAGCGGAGCGTCGATAGTTGATGGTACTGAGGTCATTTATGTTGCAACGTGAAGCTGTAGTGGCATCGGATCATAACCACACAATCCTCAAAGCTGAACACGAGACTACTCGGAAAATAGATATTCAATGTTTAACGCGGAGGAATACCAGACAATGGAGAAGGCAGGAATAACGAATTGAATAAAGGAGTTGGTCGGATGGCATGGCTCGTCCTTGCAGGAGTGGTCCCAGCTGAATGTTATCTTGTATCTTTTATTCATATTAAATATATTCTATCTCTAGCCTAAGCTTGTTCTCTATCACGTATTGGTGATTGCTACAATTCAATGAGTTGGTGTAGACGATGAAGTAACTTCCACGTAAGTTTCAGTTTCAGTTTGGAAAGGACAGGAGGCTTGATGGCCTGTGTTAGTCCTGGCAATTGTGTTCTCATTTGATCCAACTTTCTTTTGAAAGAATCTACGGATGGAGCTTCAACCACGTGCTGAGGTAATGAATTCCACTCGTTGATGATTCGATGGGAAAGTAGATAGTCAGCTGACAAGTAATTTGTTCTGGGCTTGTGAACTTTTTTGGAGTGCCCTCGAAAATTCTCTGCTTTGGAAGACAAGAAAAATGAGGGCATATCAGGTGCAAATTGATAACTAATCAATTTGAAAACTGTAATCAAGTCGTCTCTAGTTCTATGAGAACGGAACTAGGTTTAGCTTGGCCAGTCGAGCATCTTACGGAAGCTTCGCTATTCCGGGAATCAGCTTAGTTGCTGTTCTCTGGACTTTTTCCAAAAGCTCACTGTCTTTTTTTAAGCAGGGGCTAGCCGCTTGTATGCACTACTCAAGTTTAGGACATACGAACACTGTATACAAAGTCAAAAACGTTTTAACGTCGACATGAGTGAAAGCCCTACGTATTGACCATAAAGTTTTAAAAGCTTTGGCGGCTATTGCACGGCAGTATGCAGTAGTCTTCAGATCTTGGCTAACGATGACTCCTAAGTTATTATGTGTCTGGACAACAGGTAGCTCAGCGTTATTCATCGTGTATGTATCTGAACCATGATGACCGATATGCATCACAACACACTTGGAAGTATTTATCGACAGCTGCCATGTATGAGACCATTCGGATAATTTATTCAGGTCATTTTGGAGTTCTAAGCTATCACCCTTATATCGCATCGTTCTCCATATAATAGGCGAGGAAGGTCGCTTACATACAAGAGGAATAGCACTGGCCCCAAAACTGTACCCTGAGGCACTCCACCAAGCACAGTTTCCCAGCTAGATAATTTTGAGTTTACCCGTACTCTTTGTTGGCGCCCAACAAGGAAGTCTTCTATCCACGTCAATAGATTGCCTCCAATTCCGACATTTTTTGCTTATATAACAGCCGGTTGTGCGAAACCTTGTCAAAAGCTTTGCTGAAATCAATGTCAGTCACGTCTACAGGTAACTTTTGGTCCTTGAAAGCGCACCAGCTTTCACGAGCGACTAATAAGTTAGTGAGACAAGAATAACCTATTCTGAAGCCGTGCTGTTTCTCCGAGAGGATCCGGTTTACATCGAGGTACTTAAATATCTCCTTCCGAATAATCTTTTCTAAGATTTTAACAACCACGCCAGTTAGGCTAACGGGTCGGTAATTCTCAGGTTTATGTTTCGTACCTGTTTTGAAGACAGGACTTACTATGGCGTTCTTCCAGTCTTTTGGTAAATGACCCTGCGTAACGGATAGCTTAAGGCATATACTTAAAGGGTTCGCAACGAAGCTAGATAATTCCTTTAGTAGCCTAGGATGCAATTCATCGGGCCTCATGGATTTACCTATGTCAAGCTTATTTAGCATACCAAATACATCAAGTTCATTTATGGTCACGCTATCCAGTGTGTGTGTGTGTGGGGTTAGTATGCTCTGACGGGAAGGGTGTTTCTATGCTATATACATTACTAAAGTAGTTTGAGAACACTTGAGCCTTACCAAAGTCATCCTTCACTAATGATGTGGCAGTACTGTCTTCTTTTTATCCTTTGGTTTATATAGGAATACAGGCGTTTAGAACATTCTATGGATTCCTTAACAATTTTTTCTTCGTACAGCCTTCTAGACTTACGGAGGGTCGAGGCGCAGGTATTCCTAGATTTTCGGTACTGAGATTTTGTCTCATCAGTCCCCAGTAACCTAAATCTATCTCACATTTTTCTTCTCTTACGGAGAAGGATGCGGACATCCCTACTGGACCATAGTGGGGAGTTTCTCGGCCCTCTTGGTATAGTCCAACGGATGTGAGGTGCGGTAACTTTTAAGTATAAATTTCGGAATGCATCCCAAACCGTTTCAATTGAGGACCCTGGGTCTATTGTCCAATCTACTAATGATGCCGAGTGCATGATATCTGGTATGCTTGCTTTCCAGACGTTAGGTCTGGATTGAGCTGTTGTGTGCTCGTGATTTACAGTTATATGGAAGTCAAAAGTTAAAACTGCATGATCACTTTTACCTAGGGGTGGCATGTAAAGGAGGCTTGCAACGTCATCCTCATAGTGAGTTAATATAAGATCTAGTAAGGACGATTCAGTGTCCGGGTCTTACCTAGTCGCTTCTTTCACATGTTGCACTAGGGCACATGTTATAACCGCATCAACTAGTTCCTGCTCGAAGGAATTATCTGATGATTCGGTTCGCAGATTTCCCCAGTCTACCATAGGTGCATTAAAGTCCCCTAAGTTTAGACATCGACTACTTCGCGACCAATTTTTGAGCCTGTTTAATAGGACATTATTTACCTCAAAGCTTGGACTGCGATTGACCAAACCAATTAGCAGCTCTTGCCCCTTGAATTTCAAGCGGCAACTAACCAATTCACACGCCCCACTTTCATGGGATACACTATCAATAATGACAAACGGGATAGCATTCTTAATGAATAGAGCCACTCCCCCTCCTTTACGCTTATGTATTCTGTCGGTCCTTACTAAAGTAAAACCCTCAAAATCGAGTTCCATATTATCTATAGACTGTGTCAGCCAGGTTTCTGTGATTGCGATTATGTCTGGCTCTGTAGAGTCAATCTGTTCACCTAGTTCCGATAGCTTATTGAGCAAGCTTCGGGCATTAGTGCAACAGATCCGTAGCCTATTTAAGTGGTTTCGTGTTTCACCCAGAGTGGCTTCGCCATCATTCTCTGAGGAAGCCTCACAACCCGAAAATTTACAATTTTCAGGTCCTTTTCGCCAGCGTCTAACCTCATTTGTAGTTCTTTTTCGGCTTCCCGTCTTTTTACACGGTCTGCCAACGGCAAGTCCTTTCGGATAAAAACTCCCGAACCCTTTAATTTATGTCCATTCTGTAAAATTAAGCCCCTTTCATTCGAAGATTTGAAAACTACTTTAAACAGTCTAGATTGATTAGGCTTCAAGTTCGCTAAACTACCTAGTCTATACACCTTTAGCAAGGTGACTCCGGAGATATTATGATGCATGAGTTAATTAAGTAGCTGTTTTATCAGGACAATGTCATGCTCAAAGCGAGTTTTTGGTTCGGAGCTTTCGCTCTCCTTGACCCTATGAAAAATGACTGATCTGTTACTGTGATCAGCCTTCCATTTTTCGACTACTTTTGTGGGGGCAGGGTTCCCTTTTATATCGTTTTTCTGTTTCTTCCTCACAACCTGTACCCATTCGTCAACGTTGCTTGGAGAAGCAACCACAGTCGCGTCAAACATACTGTGGTATTCCGGAGGGTTTTCGATGACTTGGGAGGTCAGGTTTGGTGTCCCTTTAGAAACTGATCGAGCCTTGCGGTTGCGGCTTCTATGTGTTTCTTTCTGGATACCATTTTGAGGACGTGGGACAGAAAAAACTTTTTTCCTTGAGATTTTTGTGCGGACAGAACTCTTTGGGAACTTTTCTCCCTCCTTTGGTCGGTGCGAGTCATCTGTTTTCGAACTCACTTTAGTTTGCCTCACGCCAATTTGCGTGTCGACGGAGCGAGTACTTGATGATGTGTCGCGGCCACTCTTGCCAAAACATTTTTTAGCAGCACTAACCAATGAGATGGCCTCGGTTAGCAAGCTGTTAGCATCCGAACAGCACTGTTGACAGAGCCATACGCAACCATTCCTACTGAACCGTTTGAAAGCTGCAGGCGTTAAATTTGTGCAAACTTCGTGGTACCATCCTTTGCACTCATCGTACTGCATGCCGCTTTCGAAAGGATAACGACAGCCCGGGCGTTGGCAATTACTTTTTTTGTACTGTCCAGTCATTTAAACACGGCTTTTTTTTAAAAAACTAGATGCAAAAATACTAAGGGACAAAAATAATCTATGACCAAAAAAAGTGGAAAACTGTGGATCGTTAGAACCAAAAGTACTAACAGATACTATAAAAAAACAGAGTACTCAAAAGTACTGACAACAAAACTACTTTAGAGACAAAAACGATAATCTAATCGAATACTTTAACTGAAAGAAACTCAATTCAAGTGAAAAACACTAGTTTTGATACGTATAAACGATCAAGACAATAGAATTTACTCAGCGAGGAAAAATACCACTGTCCTTTTTGAATAGCGCGCCCAAAACATCTTATAGATTAGGCAGTTGCATCATGACAAATCTACAATTTATGGATTATGTCTATTATTAGAGCAGTACTAATAGCATAGTAGACCCTAATTCTACATTGGTCAGCCCAACTAAAGAAATGCAACCTATTATTGTTAATCTGTATTCCTACTTCAAATTTCTCGATCGATTTTTGCTTATTTAAACCTATTATCCTAATAGTCCTCTGACTAGTGCTCATATGTATTATCGTAACGTTATATTGATTAGTACTCATAACCTACTGGTTCAATCGATAATTAAAACAGGTCATCTATATTAATTAATATAGATGATAATTAATTATTATCTTTGGTGGTTCATTAGCAAGCTTTCATAGCATTTACATGCTACAGCGAAATAAACTTGTTTCAACATCAAGCTCTAACATATATGACCTGTAAATAACCTAAATATACATTGACTAGCAACGTAAGCAAGGACAAACTGTTATCTGGATCTAATTCTTCATATTGTTTCTTCACGTAACTCCTCATTCTGTCTTAAACTATGCACTATCCTGTCATTTTTTTATTCTGACCACTGCCTGCCTAATTTCCAATTGCTGAGTCCCATGGCCAAAAAGGATGCAAATGCTAGAAATTTACGGTGAGTTTGAACTATAAATTTCCTGCAATCTTAGATCTCGTTTAGAGTGTTCGTCAGGCAATGCTACATATTTGGCTTAAATTAATTTTGGACTTACACAAATCCAGTTTTCAATGCTGGGTTAATCCAAGAATTTAGTCGACAGTACCTCGTGTATAATCCAGATTCGAATTACTGTCCAATTCAAATCATCATTACTTGGAAGCAAAAACAATCCAGGCGAGTTTTACTTTTTCCCTTTCCTGGTTCATTATGATTTAAGTACTTCTTAACTTAGATTTTTTCTGTTAGACTGGTTTTGTATATTTCATACGAGCCAGTCCCAAGTAGAAATATTTAATACTTTTAAACCACAACATTCTACTAAGAAAACGTGCTGTTTAATGGCATTTCTTATTTTTAGTTCCTTTTGCACACATTTATAAATATCGCTAGGTTAACTACAGCGACGTATTATGTAAAGTTCATAACTCATCATATTCTTAACTGAAATTCCATAAGTCGTCTCGATTTAGAAAAATATATTTTTCATTTTGGCCCCGGTTATTATTTTTAATTTGCCATATATCTCAACAACCTGCATGTTAATCTGGCCCGTACTTGCATTGCAGTATATCTCTATGCCTCTTAAATTTAAAAATCATCTGAATCGCCTTTTACATTTTCAATAAACCCGTCATAGACATTACTGCTATACGTATTTGGGTTTACGAATTGGTCTAGTGTATTAATAGCCTAAAAAGACGAACATATAAAGGATAATAAAGTCATCAAATCTAGGTATTATCATACTGCACCAATTTAATAACTAAATTCTCATGTTGTTCGACAAACAAATATTTAAAATTAAATCTCCGAAGCCTATTATTAAAATTAACATTATGTACACGAATATATTTAAATTACTATTAGTAATATAAACAGGTAACTCGGATTCGTTCACGCTACGAATTTCTGATAATTTTGAATCACACAAAGCAACAGCATCTATTTTTCACTGGATTATCCTCAATCAATACTATAATTATTTTAACATAATGGTTTCAGGATATCGTCATAAAGCATTGTCATGACTTAACAATCACGTAATATGATTGATAAAGCTGACGAAACTACTAACAAATCGGTCAACAAATTGACTTATAATTATCATTAAGTAGTTTTGTTTTTCTTTTCATTCACTAAGGATGATTACAGTATGTTTATCAGTTGCTCATTCAGTAAATATCTCAAAACCTTGTCAGTCTAATTGGAGGTTTAGCGATACAATCATGCATACAAAACATAGATGTCCAATTTACACCAACACTGACTAAGGTTCAAGCCATTATCATGGACATGAGTTGGGAGTGTACTCCCCTTGGTTAAAACTTATGTTCTCCCTGGTAATCACATGGGCATCACTCACTGTTAATCATCTTGTAAAAACTTATTTAGACGAATACATCTTGCAGCAGCACATCACCTAGAAATGTGACACATAGGCCTAACTGGTTTCAATTACTTATAATCACTATGTCTCAATGAAACAGCATTCCGTCTTGTACTAAACTGGCACTTGCAACTAACTTGTATGTGCCATCAGCCGATAGGTATGAATATAAATAAATAGTCTATGGCAAATCAGAACATTGAGTCTAGAGCATATCTCTAAAGGATACACTCATGTTTAACGAATCGCTCTTATCTATCTGTCCAAAATCCACATAATTATTACTTTTCACGTATTTAAAATTTTTTGATAACAATTCATATGTATTAGTTGTATTACTAAATTCTATCACGGTCAAGTACAAACGAGGTCGAGAAAATCTACCCATATCTAAATAAACCGTATCAAACTAACTGGAACACTAGTTGGAATTCTTCTCCGCGCTTATACTTTTGTTCTTTCAGTTAGCCTACTAATACAGATGCAATTGGAAATCAACGCATGGACAACTTACCGGCACATACGTTATTTGATTTCATAATTTAGACCAAATATAATACCACTTTTAACATTTCTCTAATATTGGCTGTTTTTAATATTCCTAAACAGGAAATGTTATTAACCTACGGATATCACTACGTATCTTACGGCAATTTATTAAAACATACTTATACTGAATCATTTTACTACTATAATCCCACTTTGTTTAGATCAAATAATCTTTACCTTAATTTTCATTTTAAGCGTGTTAGGCATTAAACCAGACGTCTTAAAGTTGTTATATGTATTTCCTGACAGAATTCTGGCTCCTTCTTTTTGATATATCTTCTAGATTACCATGACCCGGTGGATTCCTATCATTCTTGGCAACCTCCGGCGCGCGACAATCCCATCCAATTTGGTGTCGAACCAACATCAAGTTGATTCTGGTGGCAGAGTAGTGTAGTGGCATCCGATCATAACCACACAATCCTCAAAGCTGAACACGAGACTACTCGGAAAATAGATATTCAATGTTTAACGCGGAGGAATACCAGACAATGGAGAAGGCAGGAATAACGAATTGAATAAAGGAGTTGGTCGGATGGCATGGCTCGTCCTTGCAGGAGTGGTCCCAGCTGAATGTTATCTTGTATCTTTTATTCATATTAAATATATTCTATCTCTAGCCTAAGCTTGTTCTCTATCACGTATTGGTAATTGTTACAATTCAATGAGTTGGTGTAGACGATGAAGTAACTTCCACGTAAGATCTTATAGATTAGGCAGTTGCATCAAGACAAATCTACAATTTATGGATTATGTCTATTATTAGAGCAGTACTAATAGAATAGTAGACCTTAATTCTAAAAAGTGACCAAGCCTATAGACTAAGAAGCAACTCATATACGCTACTTACCGTAAAACACCAAAACAAGTGCGTTGTAAGTTTTCTACAGTACGGTAAAGTTCATTTTGGAACAGGTTGCCACTGACTATCCGTAACTGTGACACATTTACAAGATTCAAAAGGCTAATAGCCTTGTTTCCAGACTCTAAGGAGCCTCAATCTTTCCTTGAACTTCCACCCACCAATTAAGCACTTTATTATGGATCGCCTAATATCTAGACGGAACAAGAATATAACGAGCCCGACCATTACTAATATGAATACAACTGAATTACAGGACATATGGTCTGCCGTTTCCTATTATTCATTGTCCATTAATCAAGGCCTAATGCTCCTAACCCTTACTTTCATTTTCAAAATCTTTCTACTGGTTAAATATATATTATTCTTCCTAAGTGTCATGTCTCTTTTTGTTTTCTATTGCAAGTAGACAGATAAGTCACTAATCTTATGGATGCTGATCTACTAAGGCCAATCATACAAAGTTTAAAATTGGTCATACAGTCTTGTGAGTTGTTCATTGTTTTATTTTTCTTACCCTGAAAATTTTACAATTTTATGCCCTTTCATATCCTTTGATTTGCTATTAGTCCTTACTATCTTTAAACCACGTATAATCTAACCTGTTTTTTTAAACTTTCACCATTAGTTATCTGTATAGCAGTGTGATATACTAAATGGACATCTAACCCATAATACAAATGTTTTATCTGATTTGCTTGTAACATGGAACTAGTAGAGACAGTGTATTCCAACTATGGGCTTGGATTAAAGCAGTATTCATACTTACCACAAACGTAAGAGAGCCTAACATCACAAAAGGAGGGAGGGTGGAGTTACTGATCAGCAAACATGATGGCGGGGAGATAGCTTCAATCCACCCATGTCTGCAGGGCAGAACATTTTGGTAAATTACGGCTCATTATGGTCTGGTGGGATGTCACGAACTAATGATATTGATGCTGATTTATCATGCAAAATACTTCATTAAATCGTGTTTAGAACGTTGAATTGGTTTCACTTCCTACCAAGGAATCCTATTACAAGCAAACTAGACAATTCGCTAAAAAACGAAGCCTACTGAAGACCCTATAAAATCTAAAAAAGGCTCCAATGGCGTCGACAAAAAAAGGGAGACAGCCATTTGTGTGTCGTAACACTGTTTTTAGCACTATACTTTACAACTATACATATTCCCATACTCTCAGTTCCTTTCTGAACCCCCTCCATTTGTCAGTTGTTTATCCACTCATACCTTGTCTACACTTATTTTCCTTAATTTATTAGAATGCTCCTGCTTAATAAATAGTTTCATAAAACAGAATGAGACCGATTAGTCATACTTTAACTATTTCTTCACGAACATTGTCTGCTCTGCTTCTCGTCCTTTTTTGTTTTCTTTTTTCTTGCACCATTTTTCAGCCCCCTTGAGATACGGAACGGGTGACCTCGTCCTGCACCACCCTTAAAGCCTCAAATATTCTAATGGGATATAAGATTGCGATTTCTAGAAGCCCCAAACTTCACATGAATCTATTATCGACCATCAGTTGCACGTCGCAACGCAACTTTCATGAAGCGCGCTAACTATGATACTGACTAAAAACATCTACATTCATATCTCATAAATTATCGACCCAGCTGAGTAATTTATTACAGTTGGAAGTTGTAATAATAATAATAATTTATTCTCAAATAGCATTTTGTTACATGAGGCATGCCAGTTTACAGACAAGATCAAATTGTTACAAATGATACAAGATTTGTTACAATTTGATCTTGTAACAAACTGTTATTTGAGAATAAATTAATAATATTTTTTAGAGTTTTATTGCATAAATAATTGGCACCGGAATTCTAATACAATTTTCTCGGAATCGGATCTAGTGTTTAACATGGACGCGATGCCACATTGAAAAATATTTTGAAAACTGTACTTAGTGTAATAGTAAAGCATAAACCTTATCATCTTCACCATTCTACTGTTACTTAATTTTATTGATTATTGTTTATTTCACCAGGACTTAAATTTTCCCAGGAAGAAGTCATCTACTACACATTCTGAACTGCGGTATGCTATAACTAATTCGATATCTTGACATCTATATTTCAGATTGCAGTGCACCATTCACGTGTCCTTGAATCATGTGCCACTATCTCAACAGCTCGTATGCGTAGGGTACGTTTTGTGTGCAGGTTAACCATACATCTATTACGGTTTAGTCTATCAGCCCTACTGGATAAAAAAACAATCAACTGAATTTCACTGTCATACACTTCTGACGCTAACCATGTTTCTGAGACAGCAACAATATCCATGTTTTTTTATATCTACCATTGTCTTGAGCACCGCCATTTTATAGGCTTCAGGCATTTGTGTAGCAAGCCTTGAATTCCGTGGAGAATTTTCCCTTACCACACGGAGGAGTTCGGGGTCGTTTTGTTCAAAACTTTTGCAATTTGAAAACCCTTAAGTACGAGGTTTCTTTCACTTTTCGGGATGCGTTCACATATTTATTTTCCTGCAGATCGTTTTTTAATACAGTCAATAAGGCTGTGATCTTCACGGACGTAAATTCCGGATCAAGTCAGCTTGCGTGAGTTCTTTAGTACCAGACTTCTCTCTTCAGACGAAGTAAAGGTAATTTTTAATGAACGGCTTTTCTGGAAACTTTCAGGCTCCACTTTTTGTCCTATTGCATATAGCTTACAGATGCTAATTCCTGAAACCATTTCTGACAGTAACCTGCTTATTAAGGACTTAATGTTACC
The DNA here is from genome assembly GCA_946903255.1 of Schistosoma spindalis. Classification (NCBI taxonomy): domain Eukaryota; kingdom Metazoa; phylum Platyhelminthes; class Trematoda; order Strigeidida; family Schistosomatidae; genus Schistosoma; species Schistosoma spindalis. The sequence goes on from OX336424.1 coordinate 23,171,055, forward strand.
GAAGTCGTGCCCAAATCTAGTCTTTGGTTACTTTTTCGAAGATTCACCTTGCTTCAGAAAAATGACTGACCTGTCAGCATGATCCGCTTTAACACTGTGGAATCCTAATTCATGAAATCCTTTCCCTGCAAATCGATTCCGATTTGGCGTCAAACGCAAAAGTGTCACTCTTTTTTCTTAATCTTATTTTTCTGGGTGTGATTGTAAGGCAATCATTTATCTCATTTTGTCTCTTAGGCACATCCTGTACACCGCTCAGACTTTGCTCCCCCATAGCCTGTTTAGTGTTGTTATGTGAAGCCGGAACTGACACCCTAGATTTTCTTGCCCATAGGCATCCCTCGTTCTATTGGTAGAAGGAACTAGACGAGCAATGAACAGGTCTTTTTCAGATCGTGGTACAGTCACAGTGGAGCGGGAGGTTACCTGTTCAATAACACAAGGTTTTCAATATTCAATGTAAGGTAGCGTGAAATATAATGCCTACACTAAATAAGGGAATGAATGAATACTTGAGCTGCATTCTTTTGGTATATACTTAGTTGTTTGAGGTAAACTCTTGACCAGTGAACCTAAGCTGCTACAGATTCATACAACTCAGTGCTGCCTGTAATTTGTCTCTGAGCGTGCTTTTTCTTTTTTCGTGTAACAATCCCTACATCAGTATGCTAGTTATCCGCTTCTCTAATTGGGTTCACCGTGATGGTCTCATTGAAATCTAACGCTGGGCTCGAAAACTGAATTCTGCTTATCTACTTCTGTCTGTTTATCTGAGGGCAATTTTCTAGCTATGTTCAGCAGCTCAATCGCCTGGAGAACTAGCAGAGACTTTGTAGAACAGCATGCTTTGCACAACCAACATGATAGTGGCCTGCAGCATCTTTTATCTGCAGCCGGCCTGAGTCCGGTGCACACATTGTAATGCCGCTTAATGCAGTTGTCATATTGCACTTCATCATCGACCAAGGAATAGCGTACAGGTCTACCACAACGATATTTGATTTGTGCCATGAAATTGTTTAGTGATTTCACAGGAAGAACAAACAGCGAAAACTGGTCTCCTGATAAAGTGTCTTTTTAGGCTTGATAGGTAATGAACACTGAACACGAAAACACAGTTTTATATATTACTGTATATAACACCAATATAAAGATCCGACATCAGTAATTACAAAAAGACCTTAACATCTATGGATGCAAACAATGCTAAAATATATGCTCTAATTTATGAGGAAATCAACCATCCAGTTTCTAATTTCATGACGGATTGCAAAAAATTCGAATTTATTTAAGGTCGAGGTGAGAAAAATGGTCTTCAGTCTCCATAATCCTGACGAAAAAATTTTCTGGTTAACTCTTTATAGCAAGTGTGAATTAATCGTGAAGCTTCCTTTAGGAAGTTAGTTTGTAGCGAAGTACTTTTAGCAACAGAGCGCGATTGGTGTAATAGAAAATATTACTATTATAACCAATTGTACCAGTGATTGTTTTACTGTACTTGTTTGTTTAACTGTACCAAAGACATTCTTCCTTCCGTTGATTGTGACCTTGTACGCGCTTGTGTTTGCTCAGTGAATCCGCTTGTATTTCCCTTGACACGTTCTCGGTATACTTTCGATACCAAGAGATCGACCACGAATAAATCTAGTTATAACCTTCATTTGCCTTCTGAGTTTCTGGTACGCGCTTTTTTGTAGTGGCGATCATAGTCAAACGCGACTTGACGCCACGCTACAAGTTATTATTTCGTTACTTCAGAGGAGTATCCACTTGTGTTTATTCTCTAGAGTGACCAATATCCAGGGATCAACTTTTAGTTTCACTTTAAGTTGGACAAGGAGCTCACTGGCCCGTGTTGGTTCAGGTGATAATAATTCCTTGCTTGATTCAAGTCTTTTGAGTGTGTGTCTACAGATGTGCTTCAAACACGTGTTCAGGTAAGGAGTCACACTCGTCGCTGATTCGACGTGAGAGTTAAAATCCATCTGACAATCAATTTGTCCTAGGATTTTAAAGTTTTTATATCCTAATACGTTCTCTGTAATAGAAGACAATAAACATTAACGTGTGTCAAATGCAACTTGAAGGCGAAGTAATTTGGAAATTGACTAACTCATCTCTAGTTTTTCTATATAAAATGAAATCAGTTTTAATTTAACCGGACTAACGTTGTACAAAAGCTCTACTATTCTAGGACTCAAGGTAGCTCGGTTAATTGAATTTTTCCAACAGCTCACTGTCTTCTTCAGGCATGAATTGGCGACATGAATGCGATACTTGATTTGGGAAAAAACAAACACCGTTTACAAAGTCAAAAAGCTTTTAGCGTCGGCCTGAAGATGCCACATGTGTTTAGTGCTTGACAGCGCCTTTACACGTAACACTTTTTTAATCGAAGCATATCAACCCAGTCAAACCAGAAGTCAGAAGGTAAAGGGTTCGAAGGTATATTTGGAAAGCTATCGATTTGTTGAGAAGAGTTTTGTCTAACCTGGTGAACAGTTTCGAAAGATGCGTAGCATGGTACACCACTTCGCGATCTGGTGAAGATGCGCCACCAAGTGCCTAGATAAGTCTGTAGAATTATGGTCTACGTCGTTATTAGACTATTGTAACTATAGAATAATGCTAAAATTGTAGATATGTAATAATGTGACTGCGTAATTTATAAGATCATTGTCTACACTGAAATACCGTATCGTAACAATTAACTACATGATACTCAGTACTTCTGAAAAGCACATTTTGGCTAAAAATAGAATGACATATTTAAGGTGAATAAAGACAAGCTATACGGAATGGCCTCGTCAGCATGGTTGAGATATACCATCTGCTCAAATGCGGTCTCTTCCTTCTACCCGCCTTCTCCATTATTGACCTTAATAGCTGAATACGAATATTCCCAGTTATATCATATTCAGCTTTAACGGTTGTGTGGTTAGGACCAACACCACTACAAGTTCAGTGAAGCCAATGTACTCAGCATCAAATGTTGAAGACCAACAGAACTATTTATTCTACTGATTTATTTACAACTACAGGCCCTTTGTAACGGAAATAGGGCTCTACAACATTTGGGAACTATTTCACGGCAGTGTAATGTAGTTTCCGAGCCTTAGCTAATGACAACTACTAGATAACCCAATGTTATGTACCGCGTATTAATCCGTACCTTGGTGACCATCATTCATCATCATACGCTTGAAAGCATTTATCTCCAAACGCCAAATTCCGTACTATTCGGATAAATTCTGTAGGTCGTTTCAAGGCTATGAACTACCAAATTCACATTTTATTGCCCTCTAAATTTTAATACTGTCAGTACAAATTAAAATCGATGATAACACGACTCCAGATAGGTCGTTTGCATGTAAGAGAAATAGATTTGGTTCTAAACCCGCACCATAGGAGACTCCATTAAGCACAGTTTTTCAACGAGACAACTTGAAGTTCACCCATACTCTTTATTTGGCTCCCAACCGGGAAGTCATTATTAAGATAAAGTTACTTCCAATTTTGATAACACCCACTTTGGGTGAAAATATAATATATGAAACCTTACTGACGTAAGTGAAGGCCATACTTCTAGGTGATCTTTGGTCTTAGAATATGCCAAATTCCACGATAAATTGGTGAGTTTGTGAGACATGCCCAACCTCGTCTCACAACAAGCTGCTTTTCAGAAAGAATCACATGTTACTCTAGATACGTAAGCAATTCTTACTGAATTATTTTTCCTAGTCTTAGCAATCACGCTGATTTCGCTTACGGGTCCATATTTCCCAGGTTTGCGTCTTGTGCCTGTTTCGAGGGCAGGAATTATTAAGGAGTTCTTACAGCTCTTTGATAATCTACCTTCACTCACAGATATATATGAAGATGTGCTTAAGAGATTTTAGATAAAATTTGCTAGTCACTCTAGTAATCTGGGGTAAATTTCTCGGGTCCTACAAACACAACTATATCAAGTTTATTTAGCGGGCCAAAAACATCAAGCTCTATAATTCTATGAATGTATTTGTATCTAATGGTAGGTCTCTATGGTATACACACTAATAAACTAAAGAATGCATGTGTTTTATCTAAGCTGTCTTACACTGCTGATGTGGTACTACTACGTCCACCTTTCGTCTTGGCCCTTTTACCCATATACGAGTATAGGCGTCCTGGACATTTCATAGTGTTCTTAATAAGGTTTCTTTCCCATGATCTTTTAAACGTTTGAAAGGTTTAAAGCGGATATATTTCAAACTTCCAAATTTTATGATTTTATCTCATTATTATCCAGTTATGTAAAATTTCCCATTCATTTTCCTCGAAGTACAATGGTACAAACGATTACGCCGAAGCATAGTCAGAAGTTCCTCCAATTCCTCGGCTTAATCCAAGGAACGTGTAGCGCTCTAGCTTTTGGTTACGAACTCATGAATATAATTCAAGTCGTTTTCATGTGGACCGTTGTTCTGTCCCTCAGTCTTCTGAGAATATTGCATGTATACATTCCTGTATATTTGAATTCCAAGTATGTAATCCGACTTAAGATGACATGTAGTTGTGACGATTACTTGAGGCCGGGTCTTATATAGTTAACTTATTCACACGTTATACTGAAGCACATGAAACTTTGTGTTAACTAACTGTTGATTGGAAGAACTCTTTGACAACTCACTCCTCAAATATTTTCAGTCTGCCAGAGGTGCGCTAATGTTCCCCAAAGCCAAACATTGGCCATTCGTGTACTAGGTGTTAGATCCGCTTAGCAAGACGGCATTAATCTGACAATTCGGACCACAATGGAGTTAATCAATGAGCATTTTTTGTGCCTTGAATTTTGAGCGCGAGATAAGTTATTCGAATAATCCTGATTCACACAATACATTACTAATAATTACGAAAGAGATATTATTTCTATTAAATGGAACCACTCTCACCTAGATTTTCTAATGTGAAATTTTTAAAATAGTCTCCTTTCAGATACAAACTAAATTATCTAAGCTTTTGTGAAGGCCATTAAGTCTAACCTGATAAGATCTGACTGCACATGTTGCTCTGCTTGTTTGTTGAGAACCATAGAGCATTTGCAAAACAGATTTGTCAGCCATTCAAAAATTAATAATAATTTATTCTCAAATAACAGTTTGTTACAAGATCAAATTGTAACAAATCTTGTATCATTTGTAACACTTTGATCTTGCCTGTAAACTGGCATGCCTCATGTAACAAAATGCTATTTGAGAATAAATTATTATTATTATTACAACTTCCAACTGTAATAAATTACTCAGCTGGGTCGATAATTTATGAGATATGAATGTAGATGTTTTTAGTCAGTATCATAGTTAGCGCGCTTCATGAAAGTTGCGTTGCGACGTGCAACTGATGGTCGATAATAGATTCATGTGGAGTTTGGGGCTTCTAGAAATCGCAATCTTATATCCCATTAGAATATTTGAGGCTTTAAGGGTGGTGCAGGACGAGGTCACCCGTTCCGTATCTCAAGGGGGCTGAAAAATGGTGCAAGAAAAAAGAAAACAAAAAAGAACGAGAAGCAGAGCAGACAATGTTCGTGAAGAAATAGTTAAAGTATGACTAATCGGTCTCATTCTGTTTTATGAAACTATTTATTAAGCAGGAGCATTCTAATAAATTAAAGAAAATAAGTGTAGACAAGGTATGAGTGGATAAACAACTGACAAATGGAGGGGGTTCAGAAAGGAACTGAGAGTATGGGAATATGTATAGTTGTAAAGTATAGTGCTAAAAACAGTGTTACGACACACAAATGGCTGTCTCCCTTTTTTTGTCGACGCCATTGGAGCCTTTTTTAGATTTTATAGGGTCTTCAGTAGGCTTCGTTTTTTAGCGAATTGTCTAGTTTGCTTGTAATAGGATTCCTTGGTGAGAAGTGAAACCAATTCAACGTTCTAAACACGATTTAATGAAGTATTTTGCATGATAAATCAGCATCAATATCATTAGTTCGTGACATCCCACCAGACCATAATGAGCCGTAATTTACCAAAATGTTCTGCCCTGCTGACATGGGTGGATTGAAGCTATCTCCCCGCCATCATGTTTGCTGATCAGTAACTCCACCCTCCCTCCTTTTGTGATGTTAGGCTCTCTTACGTTTGTGGTAAGTATGAATACTGCTTTAATCCAAGCCCATAGTTGGAATACACTGTCTCTACTAGTTCCATGTTACAAGCAAATCAGATAAAACATTTGTATTATGGGTTAGATGTCCATTTAGTATATCACACTGCTATACAGATAACTAATGGTGAAAGTTTAAAAAAACAGGTTAGATTATACGTGGTTTAAAGATAGTAAGGACTAATAGCAAATCAAAGGATATGAAAGGGCATAAAATTGTAAAATTTTCAGGGTAAGAAAAATAAAACAATGAACAACTCACAAGACTGTATGACCAATTTTAAACTTTGTATGATTGGCCTTAGTAGATCAGCATCCATAAGATTAGTGACTTATCTGTCTACTTGCAATAGAAAACAAAAAGAGACATGACACTTAGGAAGAATAATATATATTTAACCAGTAGAAAGATTTTGAAAATGAAAGTAAGGGTTAGGAGCATTAGGCCTTGATTAATGGACAATGAATAATAGGAAACGGCAGACCATATGTCCTGTAATTCAGTTGTATTCATATTAGTAATGGTCGGGCTCGTTATATTCTTGTTCCGTCTAGATATTAGGCGATCCATAATAAAGTGCTTAATTGGTGGGTGGAAGTTCAAGGAAAGATTGAGGCTCCTTAGAGTCTGGAAACAAGGCTATTAGCCTTTTGAATCTTGTAAATGTGTCACAGTTACGGATAGTCAGTGGCAACCTGTTCCAAAATGAACTTTACCGTACTGTAGAAAACTTACAACGCACTTGTTTTGGTGTTTTACGGTAAGTAGCGTATATGAGTTGCTTCTTAGTCTATAGGCTTGGTCACTTTTTAGAATTAAGGTCTACTATTCTATTAGTACTGCTCTAATAATAGACATAATCCATAAATTGTAGATTTGTCTTGATGCAACTGCCTAATCTATAAGATCTTACGTGGAAGTTACTTCATCTTCTACACCAACTCATTGAATTGTAACAATTACCAATACGTGATAGAGAACAAGCTTAGGCTAGAGATAGAATATATTTGATATGAATAAAAGATACAAGATAACATTCAGCTGGGACCACTCCTGCAAGGACGAGCCATGCCATCCGACCAACTCCTTTATTCAATTCGTTATTCCTGCCTTCTCCATTGTCTGGTATTCCTCCGCGTTAAACATTGAATATCTATTTTCCGAGTAGTCTCGTGTTCAGCTTTGAGGATTGTGTGGTTATGATCGGATGCCACTACACTACTCTGCCACCAGAATCAACTTGATGTTGGTTCGACACCAAATTGGATGGGATTGTCGCGCGCCGGAGGTTGCCAAGAATGATAGGAATCCACCGGGTCTTGGTAATCTAGAAGATATATCAAAAAGAAGGAGCCAGAATTCTGTCAGGAAATACATATAACAACTTTAAGACGTCTGGTTTAATGCCTAACACGCTTAAAATGAAAATTAAGGTAAAGATTATTTGATCTAAACAAAGTGGGATTATAGTAGTAAAATGATTCAGTATAAGTATGTTTTAATAAATTGCCGTAAGATACGTAGTGATATCCGTAGGTTAATAACATTTCCTGTTTAGGAATATTAAAAACAGCCAATATTAGAGAAATGTTAAAAGTGGTATTATATTTGGTCTAAATTATGAAATCAAATAACGTATGTGCCGGTAAGTTGTCCATGCGTTGATTTCCAATTGCATCTGTATTAGTAGGCTAACTGAAAGAACAAAAGTATAAGCGCGGAGAAGAATTCCAACTAGTGTTCCAGTTAGTTTGATACGGTTTATTTAGATATGGGTAGATTTTCTCGACCTCGTTTGTACTTGACCGTGATAGAATTTAGTAATACAACTAATACATATGAATTGTTATCAAAAAATTTTAAATACGTGAAAAGTAATAATTATGTGGATTTTGGACAGATAGATAAGAGCGATTCGTTAAACATGAGTGTATCCTTTAGAGATATGCTCTAGACTCAATGTTCTGATTTGCCATAGACTATTTATTTATATTCATACCTATCGGCTGATGGCACATACAAGTTAGTTGCAAGTGCCAGTTTAGTATAAGACGGAATGCTGTTTCATTGAGACATAGTGATTATAAGTAATTGAAACCAGTTAGGTCTATGTGTCACATTTCTAGGTGATGTGCTGCTGCAAGATGTATTCGTCTAAATAAGTTTTTACAAGATGATTAACAGTGAGTGATGCTCATGTGATTACCAGGGAGAACATAAGTTTTAACCAAGGGGAGTACACTCCCAACTCATGTCCATGATAATGGCTTGAACCTTAGTCAGTGTTGGTGTAAATTGGACATTTATGTTTTGTATGCATGATTGTATCGCTAAACCTCCAATTAGACTGACAAGGTTTTGAGATATTTACTGAATGAGCAACTGATAAACATACTGTAATCATCCTTAGTGAATGAAAAGAAAAACAAAACTACTTAATGATAATTATAAGTCAATTTGTTGACCGATTTGTTAGTAGTTTCGTCAGCTTTATCAATCATATTACGTGATTGTTAAGTCATGACAATGCTTTATGACGATATCCTGAAACCATTATGTTAAAATAATTATAGTATTGATTGAGGATAATCCAGTGAAAAATAGATGCTGTTGCTTTGTGTGATTCAAAATTATCAGAAATTCGTAGCGTGAACGAATCCGAGTTACCTGTTTATATTACTAATAGTAATTTAAATATATTCGTGTACATAATGTTAATTTTAATAATAGGCTTCGGAGATTTAATTTTAAATATTTGTTTGTCGAACAACATGAGAATTTAGTTATTAAATTGGTGCAGTATGATAATACCTAGATTTGATGACTTTATTATCCTTTATATGTTCGTCTTTTTAGGCTATTAATACACTAGACCAATTCGTAAACCCAAATACGTATAGCAGTAATGTCTATGACGGGTTTATTGAAAATGTAAAAGGCGATTCAGATGATTTTTAAATTTAAGAGGCATAGAGATATAATGCAATGCAAGTACGGGCCAGATTAACATGCAGGTTGTTGAGATATATGGCAAATTAAAAATAATAACCGGGGCCAAAATGAAAAATATATTTTTCTAAATCGAGACGACTTATGGAATTTCAGTTAAGAATATGATGAGTTATGAACTTTACATAATACGTCGCTGTAGTTAACCTAGCGATATTTATAAATGTGTGCAAAAGGAACTAAAAATAAGAAATGCCATTAAACAGCACGTTTTCTTAGTAGAATGTTGTGGTTTAAAAGTATTAAATATTTCTACTTGGGACTGGCTCGTATGAAATATACAAAACCAGTCTAACAGAAAAAATCTAAGTTAAGAAGTACTTAAATCATAATGAACCAGGAAAGGGAAAAAGTAAAACTTGCCTGGATTGTTTTTGCTTCCAAGTAATGATGATTTGAATTGGACAGTAATTCGAATCTGGATTATACACGAGGTACTGTCGACTAAATTCTTGGATTAACCCAGCATTGAAAACTGGATTTGTGTAAGTCCAAAATTAATTTAAGCCAAATATGTAGCATTGCCTGACGAACACTCTAAACGAGATCTAAGATTGCAGGAAATTTATAGTTCAAACTCACCGTAAATTTCTAGCATTTGCATCCTTTTTGGCCATGGGACTCAGCAATTGGAAATTAGGCAGGCAGTGGTCAGAATAAAAAAATGACAGGATAGTGCATAGTTTAAGACAGAATGAGGAGTTACGTGAAGAAACAATATGAAGAATTAGATCCAGATAACAGTTTGTCCTTGCTTACGTTGCTAGTCAATGTATATTTAGGTTATTTACAGGTCATATATGTTAGAGCTTGATGTTGAAACAAGTTTATTTCGCTGTAGCATGTAAATGCTATGAAAGCTTGCTAATGAACCACCAAAGATAATAATTAACTATCATCTATATTAATTAATATAGATGACCTGTTTTAATTATCGATTGAACCAGTAGGTTATGAGTACTAATCAATATAACGTTACGATAATACATATGAGCACTAGTCAGAGGACTATTAGGATAATAGGTTTAAATAAGCAAAAATCGATCGAGAAATTTGAAGTAGGAATACAGATTAACAATAATAGGTTGCGTTTCTTTAGTTGGGCTGACCAATGTAGAATGAAGGTCTACTATGCTATTAGTACTGCTCTAATAATAGACATAATCCATAAATTGTAGATTTGTCATGATGCAACTGCCTAATCTATAAGATGTTTTGGGCGCGCTATTCAAAAAGGACAGTGGTATTTTTCCTCGCTAAGTAAATTCTATTGTCTTGATCGTTTATACGTATCAAAACTAGTGTTTTTCACTTGAATTGAGTTTCTTTCAGTTAAAGTATTCGATTAGATTATCGTTTTTGTCTCTAAAGTAGTTTTGTTGTCAGTACTTTTGAGTACTCTGTTTTTTTCTAGTATCTGTTAGTACTTTTGGTTCTAACGATCCACAGTTTTCCACTTTTTTTGGTCATAGATTATTTTTGTTCCTTAGTATTTTTGCATCTAGTTTTTTTAAAAAAGCCGTGTTTAAATGACTGGACAGTACAAAAAAAGTAATTGCCAACGCCCGGGCTGTCGTTATCCTTTCGAAAGCGGCATGCAGTACGATGAGTGCAAAGGATGGTACCACGAAGTTTGCACAAATTTAACGCCTGCAGCTTTCAAACGGTTCAGTAGGAATGGTTGCGTATGGCTCTGTCAACAGTGCTGTTCGGATGCTAACAGCTTGCTAACCGAGGCCATCTCATTGGTTAGTGCTGCTAAAAAATGTTTTGGCAAGAGTGGCCGCGACACATCATCAAGTACTCGCTCCGTCGACACGCAAATTGGCGTGAGGCAAACTAAAGTGAGTTCGAAAACAGATGACTCGCACCGACCAAAGGAGGGAGAAAAGTTCCCAAAGAGTTCTGTCCGCACAAAAATCTCAAGGAAAAAAGTTTTTTCTGTCCCACGTCCTCAAAATGGTATCCAGAAAGAAACACATAGAAGCCGCAACCGCAAGGCTCGATCAGTTTCTAAAGGGACATCAAACCTGACCTCCCAAGTCATCGAAAACCCTCCGGAATACCACAGTATGTTTGACGCGACTGTGGTTGCTTCTCCAAGCAACGTTGACGAATGGGTACAGGTTGTGAGGAAGAAACAGAAAAACGATATAAAAGGGAACCCTGCCCCCACAAAAGTAGTCGAAAAATGGAAGGCTGATCACAGTAACAGATCAGTCATTTTTCATAAGGGCAAGGAGAGCGAAAGCTCCGAACCAAAAACTCGCTTTGAGCATGACATTGTCCTGATAAAACAGCTACTTAATTAACTCATGCATCATAATATCTCCGGAGTCACCTTGCTAAAGGTGTATAGACTAGGTAGTTTAGCGAACTTGAAGCCTAATCAATCTAGACTGTTTAAAGTAGTTTTCAAATCTTCGAATGAAAGGGGCTTAATTTTACAGAATGGACATAAGTTAAAGGGTTCGGGAGTTTTTATCCGAAAGGACTTGCCGTTGGCAGACCGTGTAAAAAGACGGGAAGCCGAAAAAGAACTACAAATGAGGTTAGACGCTGGCGAAAAGGACCTGAAAATTGTAAATTTTCGGGTTGTGAGGCTTCCTCAGAGAATGATGGCGAAGCCACTCTGGGTGAAACACGAAGCCACTTAAATAGGCTACGGATCTGTTGCACTAATGCCCGAAGCTTGCTCAATAAGCTATCGGAACTAGGTGAACAGATTGACTCTACAGAGCCAGACATAATCGCAATCACAGAAACCTGGCTGACACAGTCTATAGATAATATGGAACTCGATTTTGAGGGTTTTACTTTGGTAAGGACCGACAGAATACATAAGCGTAAAGGAGGGGGAGTGGCTCTATTCATTAAGAATGCTATCCCGTTTGTCATTATTGATAGTGTATCCCATGAAAGTGGGGCGTGTGAATTGGTTAGTTGCCGCTTGAAATTCAAGGGGCAAGAGCTGCTAATTGGTTTGGTCAATCGCAGTCCAAGCTTTGAGGTAAATAATGTCCTATTAAACAGGCTCAAAAATTGGTCGCGAAGTAGTCGATGTCTAAACTTAGGGGACTTTAATGCACCTATGGTAGACTGGGGAAATCTGCGAACCGAATCATCAGATAATTCCTTCGAGCAGGAACTAGTTGATGCGGTTATAACATGTGCCCTAGTGCAACATGTGAAAGAAGCGACTAGGTAAGACCCGGACACTGAATCGTCCTTACTAGATCTTATATTAACTCACTATGAGGATGACGTTGCAAGCCTCCTTTACATGCCACCCCTAGGTAAAAGTGATCATGCAGTTTTAACTTTTGACTTCCATATAACTGTAAATCACGAGCACACAACAGCTCAATCCAGACCTAACGTCTGGAAAGCAAGCATACCAGATATCATGCACTCGGCATCATTAGTAGATTGGACAATAGACCCAGAGTCCTCAATTGAAACGGTTTGGGATGCATTCCGAAATTTATACTTAAAAGTTACCGCACCTGACATCCGTTGGACTATACCAAGAGGGCCGAGAAACTCCCCACTATGGTCCAGTAGGGATGTCCGCATCCTTCTCCGTAAGAGAAGAAAAATGTGAGATAGATTTAGGTTACTGGGGACTGATGAGACAAAATCTCAGTACCGAAAATCTAGGAATACCTGCGCCTCGACCCTCCGTAAGTCTAGAAGGCTGTACGAAGAAAAAATTGTTAAGGAATCCATAGAATGTTCTAAACGCCTGTATTCCTATATAAACCAAAGGATAAAAAGAAGACAGTACTGCCACATCATTAGTGAAGGATGACTTTGGTAAGGCTCAAGTGTTCTCAAACTACTTTAGTAATGTATATAGCATAGAAACACCCTTCCCGTCAGAGCATACTAACCCCACACACACACACACTGGATAGCGTGGCCATAAATGAACTTGATGTATTTGATATGCTAAATAAGCTTGACATAGGTAAATCCATGAGGCCCGATGAATTGCATCCTAGGCTACTAAAGGAATTATCTAGCTTCGTTGCGAACCCTTTAAGTATATGCCTTAAGCTATCCGTTACGCAGGGTCATTTACCAAAAGACTGGAAGAACGCCATAGTAAGTCCTGTCTTCAAAACAGGTACGAAACATAAACCTGAGAATTACCGACCCGTTAGCCTAACTAGCGTGGTTGTTAAAATCTTAGAAAAGATTATTCGGAAGGAGATATTTAAGTACCTCGATGTAAACCGGATCCTCTCGGAGAAACAGCACGGCTTCAGAATAGGTTATTCTTGTCTCACTAACTTATTAGTCGCTCGTGAAAGCTGGTGCGCTTTCAAGGACCAAAAGTTACCTGTAGATGTGACTGACATTGATTTCAGCAAAGCTTTTGACAAGGTTTCGCACAACCGGCTGTTATATAAGCAAAACATGTCGGAATTGGAGGCAATCTATTGACGTGGATAGAAGACTTCCTTGTTGGGCGCCAACAAAGAGTACGGGTAAACTCTAAATTATCTAGCTGGGAAACTGTGCTTGGTGGAGTGCCTCAGGGTACAGTTTTGGGGCCAGTGCTATTCCTCTTGTATGTAAGCGACCTTCCTCGCCTATTATATGGAGAACGATGCGATATAAGGGTGATAGCTTAGAACTCCAAAATGACCTGAATAAATTATCCGAATGGTCTCATACATGGCAGCTGTCGATAAATACTTCCAAGTGTGTTGTGATGCATATCGGTCATCATGGTTCAGATACATACACGATGAATAACGCTGAGCTACCTGTTGTCCAGACACATAATAACTTAGGAGTCATCGTTAGCCAAGATCTGAAGACTACTGCATACTGCCGTGCAATAGCCGCCAAAGCTTTTAAAACTTTATGGTCAATACGTAGGGCTTTCACTCATGTCGACGCTCAAACGTTTTTGACTTTGTATACAGTATTCGTACGTCCTAAACTTGAGTAGTGCATACAAGCGGCTAGCCCCTGCTTAAAAAAAGACAGTGAGCTTTTGGAAAAAGTCCAGAGAACAGCAACTAAGCTGATTCCCGGAATAGCGAAGCTTCCGTAAGATGCTCGACTGGCCAAGCTAAACCTAGTTCCGTTCTCATAGAACTAGAGACGACTTGATTACAGTTTTCAAATTGATTAGTTATCAATTTGCACCTGATATGCCCTCATTTTTCTTGTCTTCCAAAGCAGAGAATTTTCGAGGGCACTCCAAAAACGTTCACAAGCCCAGAACAAATTACTTGTCAGCTGACTATCTACTTTCCCATCGAATCATCAACGAGTGGAATTCATTACCTCAGCACGTGGTTGAAGCTCCATCCGTAGATTCTTTCAAAAGAAAGTTGGATCAAATGAGAACACAATTGCCAGGACTAACACAGGCCATCAAGCCTCCTGTCCTTTCCAAACTGAAACTGAAACTTACGTGGAAGTTACTTCATCGTCTACACCAACTCATTGAATTGTAACAATTACCAATACGTGATAGAGAACAAGCTTAGGCTAGAGATAGAATATATTTAATATGAATAAAAGATACAAGATAACATTCAGCTGGGACCACTCCTGCAAGGACGAGCCATGCCATCCGACCAACTCCTTTATTCAATTCGTTATTCCTGCCTTCTCCATTGTCTGGTATTCCTCCGCGTTAAACATTGAATATCTATTTTCCGAGTAGTCTCGTGTTCAGCTTTGAGGATTGTGTGGTTATGATCGGATGCCACTACACTACTCTGCCACCAGAATCAACTTGATGTTGGTTCGACACCAAATTGGATGGGATTGTCGCGCGCCGGAGGTTGCCAAGAATGATAGGAATCCACCGGGTCATGGTAATCTAGAAGATATATCAAAAAGAAGGAGCCAGAATTCTGTCAGGAAATACATATAACAACTTTAAGACGTCTGGTTTAATGCCTAACACGCTTAAAATGAAAATTAAGGTAAAGATTATTTGATCTAAACAAAGTGGGATTATAGTAGTAAAATGATTCAGTATAAGTATATTTTAATAAATTGCCGTAAGATACGTAGTGATATCCGTAGGTTAATAACATTTCCTGTTTAGGAATATTAAAAACAGCCAATATTAGAGAAATGTTAAAAGTGGTATTATATTTGGTCTAAATTATGAAATCAAATAACGTATGTGCCGGTAAGTTGTCCATGCGTTGATTTCCAATTGCATCTTCAAAGTTCAGAATTCTTGTGTACTTAATTCTTAGATCGTGTACTGATTTGAGTGTCTGGACTCTTATGAATTTATTTATTTGAGCACATAAATATTGGTACAAAAGGGCACTAAATATATGTGCACCACACAAAAAAATGAGGATTTAAGAAGAAGGGGAAAATACGTAAATAACATAGAGAGTTATAAAAAAAGAGAACAGTAGTTGGGGGAGACAAAAGGCACACTCAGAAGAAATCTTACAGTTAAGGGAGATACAACCACTTATTATGAAGTGAAAAAACGTAACGACATGATCGCCACTGGCTTCTATTCTGAGCCATATCTGATAACGTTTCTAGCCCCTGTGTCACACCATCTCTTGGACCCCAGCCAGGGAGAGATGAAGAACCAACACAAGTCAGCTCTTTGTGGTTTTTTCATACCACGACACCATGTCATACATTGACCCTCTCTCCGCTCTTTCCAACCGGTCCCAGCGTCGGCAAATAATGCACAACGTGGAATACTCTGGGACGAACATGTCCAAGCCACCGAGGTCGGTGTTTCAAGATGGTGACACCAATGGAATTATCGTCTCTGTAACCGAACACACGATGCCAAAACTCTGCGTTACTAACATGGTGTTGCCACTGGATGTTAGCAATTCTTCGGAGAAAGCCATGATCGAACAGAGAGAGTCGTTTGATATCCTCAACTCGGAGGGGCCAGGATTCACAAGCGAAGAGCGAAACTGCTCTCACAAACGCGTGGTAGATCCGATATTTTATAGCCAGACAAACATCAAGAAGGCGCCAAAGATGGCCCAGATTGGCATACGCCGCTCTGGTTTTCACTATGCGTGCATTGACCTCATCACTCACACCACCAACAGCACTTATGCAGCTACCTAGATACACGAACTTCTCGACTACTTCTATCTGCTCACCATCCAGGGCGAGTCCAGAATTAGAATCCTGCCAGTCTTGTAGAAGAACTTTGCACTTCAAAGGTGCGAAACACACACCGTACCTACGGACACTGATTGCCAACTGATTAAGTGCGGATCGCATGGCTTGGGCATTCTCGCACAGTAAGACAATATCATCCGCATACTAAAGGTCGAGAAGTCTTTTTTCAGGCAACAGATCCACACAGCTATTACTTACATCCATCAGAGCTGTTCTCAAAATGTCATCGATGGCAAAGTTGAAGAGGAATGGTGAGATTGGGCAACCCTGCCTGACCCCACTGCTCGAATGGAATAATGGAGGAAGGTGGTTGTATGCCCTCATTCTGTTTGAGGTGTTTGTATATAGGGCTTTTAGTGTCTGAGTAAGCTTCTCAGGCACACCCTTCTTCAATAGACAATTCTAGAGAACAGTCCTGTCCAACGAATCGAAGGCAGCCCTGATGTTAAGAAACCCTACGATTGTTGGCCTTTGACAGGTATGACGGTGTTCTAACATTTGGCGGACGGTGAAGATATGATCAATGCATCCTCGATCGGGACGAAAACCAGCCTGCTTCTCCCGAGTAAATCCTTCTCGGGTTTTGAACAACCTACGAAGTATAACGGAAGCCAATAGCTTGGACGCGATCGGAAGTAGACTTATGCCCCGATAGTTGTTACAGGAACGACGTGAACCCTTTTTAAAGATAGGGACATCTATCGACCCATTTCATGACGTTGGTACACTCTCTAGTTTCCTGACCTTTGCAAACAAACTCGTCAGTCCCTTTGTCAGAATTTCGCCACCATTTTTAAAATGAGCCAGAGGTAAGTCATCTGGGCCTGGTGATTATTTGCGTTTCATGAGTTGGTGTTCCTTGTTGCCTTCCGCCACATTCGGTGGATCAGTCGTCACCGGCCATAGAGGGCAGTTCAGTCTGACCGATGTTGCCGGAGCAGCAAGCCAGTTGAACTGCCATTCGAAGAATTCTGCCCATCGTCCAAGACGTCGATGGATGTTAGTGATTGGCGTTCCGTCATGCATGTCTAAGTACATACCTAAAGACGGCGACTTGCACGTCTGGACTCTACTTTTATTTAAATCAAGTTGTACTTTATAGCGATGCTTTCCAAAGTGTATGATCCCGCACTTGTTGAGGTTAAATGGTAATTGCCAGTTTTCACTCCAGATAGTTAAGTTATTGAGGTCATTTTGGATCAGGGGTACACTTTCGTTTAGGGTCTCAGGCTTATAACTGTATACTATTTTAAGATCATCAGCATATAAGTATGGTTTCCCAAATTTTATGGTGTTACATATATCGTTTATATACATAAGAAACAAGAGTGAACCTAATACGCTTCCCTGGATGACTCCACTAGTTATTGGTCTAGGTGATGAGAGACAGTCATTGTAATTCAGCATCTGTTTACGTTCGGTTAAGAACGAAGCCAACCATGAGTACAGTAGGTCGTTTATTCCGAAGGACTTTAGTTTGACGAGTAGCCTTTTATGTGGGACCTTATCAAAGGCTTTCTTAAAGCTTTAAAATAGGGCTGATACAAGGAGTCCGTTGTCTCTTTCCAGAGTTATATTGTGGTGGACCTAAAAGTATATGAACCAAAAATTAGTAATAAAGTTATTAGGTCCAAAAGTTAATGTAAAAATAACAACTTATAAATTAATAATACAAAATAAAAGTTCAGAGACGTTACTTAAATCACCTAGTTGTCACGTATTCCGCAATTATAGATGAATAACAACTTTGATGAGGTGAATATGACTCCAGTAGTTTCTTTGTCGTAGGATGTAATAGTAATGATAGAACAGTCTAAAATGGTGATAATATTAGATTTAGAACGCAATTGGCTCGATAACAAGTGAGAATAGAACGAGGAGTGTGTGCGTAGTAGTGTATTTGGGAACAACCAAAAGTGTGTCACGCTATGTTAGTATCACAACGGAAAAAGTGTACAAGGTCACTTACTAAAACAACAGGTACAATGATTTAATAATAAATGTACATACAGAGAAAGATTGACAAAATAAGTGCAAATAATATTAAAAACTATTTACAAAATAAGTTTGACAGACCTATCTCCACAATATCATTGATGTAGTCTACTAGGCATGTATCGCATGATCTGGACCTAAGAAATCCATGCTGGGAGGTCGAGATGAGATCATTAGTAAATAGATGTTGGACTACAGCCGCCTTAACTAATTTTTCCACCACTGTAGATACCATTGAAGTCATGTTTATGGGCCGGTAATTTTCAACATTCGCTTCAGGTCCTGTTTTAATTTTGGGAATGGTATGTATAGTTTTCCAAGCAGTAGGGTGACACGCTGTAGAGAGTGATATCGCAAATAGTTTGAGAGGCAAAACACAAATATCATCACCTCCACGTTTCAGCATGCTAGCTGGAATACCAACTGGTCCATCAGTGTAGGAGTGTTTCAATGTACTGATTGCCTTAGAGATATTTTGTACATTGAAGTCTACATTAGTAATTTCACAGGGAGGTACTGGGATTGGTTCTGAATCGTTTAGTGGTTTTTCGTTAGTTAGTGAGAAACAAAAGTGTTCACTAAATAGTTCCGTAACAAGTTTAGGATCTTCGTATACTTGTTTGTCTTTAATGAATATGCTCCCTCTCGATATGGAACGTTTAAGTTTATTTTGAAGGAGTAAGGTAAGTGCAGAGGGGTTACTATTGAGTCCGACTGCACGTTTTTCCTGTGTGACTGCGTTTTGTGTACTTATTGCCTCTGTTCGGACAAATATTTCTATCATCGTTACTAAAGAGGAAAAGTCATTAAAGTTGTGGAATCGAGTACAATGTCTTTGAAGACGTCTTCGTGTACCGACCGTTCTATAGAGATCTTTAGAGAATGTAGGTTCACAGTGTTCTAAAGGTGCAATTTTGTTGATGGTACTTCTGATGTTGAGATAAAATATATTGGTTGGTGTGTCGGTATTGTTTGCAGTAAAGAAAGTTCCCCAATCAGTGCTCTTAGGTAATTGTGGAGGTTATTCCAATCAACCTTGCGATAGTTTCTACGAAGTGTTGTGATTTACGTCTACCGGTTGTTGTTTTTATATCAAGGCTGCATATGAAAATGTTATGATCACTACCTGGAAATGTTTTTTCAATATACACAGTATTGGGAGTGAGGCCACTGGTAAAGACTAAGTCCAAGATATTTTGATGTCTGATAGGGCTATCGGCATACGGAGTCCATTGTCCAAGCTCTAGACATTCAATAAATGATTCGTAACGTTTCGGCGCCTTGACTGGGAACCAAGAAACTTCGGGCATGTTGAAGTCACCACAAATAAGCTTGCCTGTGAACGGAAGGGATGATGCTAGTTTGAATACCTCCGATAGTACTGCTATGTCATCTATTGATGCGTTAGGTTGACGGTAAACACAGCCGAACAGTAAGGTAACGGGATTTGACGGCTTTAACATAATCCACATCGAATCCTCCAGTTTGACTAGTTCAGGCATATCACATAGTAGTGAGTTGAGGCTAGAGTGAGCGTAAATAAGACATCCTCCGCCTCGTCCTTTCAATCTACCTTTTCTATATAGGAAATGGTTATCAAGAGATATACTTAGGTCGGAAATATTACTGTTAGTCCATGCTTCAGATATCATTATAAGTGATGGTTGATATATGGAAATAAACAGGGCTAAATCCGTCTTTTTATTGCAGATCGATCTAGCGTTCATGAGACGTATATTAAACAAATGGCTTACTAAGTTAAAATGGGTGAGAGAATCTCGAATAAAGTCGTTGTAAACCCCGTGGGTGTGAAATGAGTTAGAAGTGAGGGATTGGATGTTCTTCAATAGCTCGGTATTTTGATAGCTAGACTTAATGGGGGATGTATCAAATGAGCTAGTGAAGTTGATTGGGGAGTTTACCCAGGAGGAAAAGGAGGGAGTACTCTCTGATGGAAACTGTACGGGGGAAACGCGTTTATGTTCTGCATGTGGTTTGAAATAACTTGAGCTATATTCTTCAACAGAGGTGTCACTAGAGGTCGTATTCCAAAAAAATCTTGTACTGGCCTGCTGTGAAGTGTATGGTTGTTTGCAAAATAGTCTTGGTGGTTAGGCGCGTAGCCTCTGTTATAACTATTTACGCTAGCGTGAGAAGGGTCTGCTGCGCGTAACTGGAAGGAGTTGCGACTATTATTGTAAGTGGGAGTCGTTTCCATGTGGTGGGTTGGTACTAAAGGGTGTGAAAAGTTTTCTTTCTGAGAGTAATTACAATTATGATCCTGGAGAATGTAGATAGGGTGTGGAGTGAGAAACCTATTATGACCATTCTTATTAACAGTTTTAATCTTTAGGGAGTGCTTGAAGTGATCAGTATTCTGATAGTTTTTGTTAGTCTGCGTGTAAAAGGCTTGTTACGCTGTAGCCCACTACCCATTTTGCAACTTAGAGGTGTTGAACACAGGTTATATGATATCAACGTGGAGAACCTGTTCATTGTTGTTAGGATACCTATAGAGCAGTTGGGTTCAACCTTATGTGTTTCCCTAGCCGGTATCGTGAGTCTTGTCTTTCCACTCTCTTTTGTCAGAGCCGGAATCTTTCGTTGTCTCTGTGAGATGAATTTAGGTTCATTCGGGTCAATTTGTGGAGTATCTTTAGGAGGACTAATTTTTAAGAGCATAGGTTTAGTCGGATGCGCGTTGTCACAAGACTCACATCTTAGTACATTACTGAGCGAACAGCTGGGATTAGACATGTCGCTATGTGTTTTGGTAACAGTTGTGGTCCGAATCTTATCCAAAGGTTTCTGATCAGCAGACTCATCTAGGTTAACAGAGTGGTCAGCCATTTGTGGAGTGATGTCATGCTTATTGTTGCAAACTGCCTCTGGCTGGTTATTTAGTGTAGTACTACCATGCAGTCCTATCACTTCACGTCTTCTTACACGACGTTGACAGGGCGTAAGGTCTGGGGTGACTTTTATATTTTTGTATGGAGTTAGTGAGCTAATATTTTTGCTCGAATCAATAAACGGTTTAGCATCATTACAACAGCCAAACATTCATGGGAGGAGGCAAGTTGGTCCGCCTGACTTTTTTCTAAGACGGGTGACTTTGCAGTTAACGTTCAGCATACCTCTTGCTCTAAAGCAAATATCCCTCAACTTCGATGGGTGTGTGCGTTCGGGGAGGTTACACGCAACTGCATTGAAGGAGGACATCGCTCTTTTCATCACTTCTTAAGCCACAAACTCCAAAATACACTCAGCTTTAGTGAGTTGCTCAAGATTCCTATCAGTGCCAAGGTCACATATATGTGTGAGGGGTGCTAGTTGCTCAAGACTGCAGTTTATTTCGGCTAGAGAGTTTTGTGGTTGACAGATGTCAGTACTATATCTATCAGTATTTTCATGTGTATGAGACGAACTATTGGACTTTTAAGTTTTTGAAATTTTAGATTTAGGCCCTGGTAGAACGTACTGTCTGGTAGACTGTGCTGACGCTTCAATGCACGTGTGTATAATGTCTTGTATGTCAACCAGTCTTACCGTTGGCATACTGCACACAGAGATGGAGGGGCTGTAACATGCAGGATCAGTTGATGATAGTGATATTTGTGTACAATACGCATATTGTTCACTCTCTTGCCCACCAGATATGATTTACGAAGCTCCTCGTCCCTCTTGGACTTGGTCTTCACACACGATGATCATGTCGGTCAAATGAATTTCCTACCACCTACGGGGAGAAGTGATCATGAAGTCACCTTATTCAAGCTCATTGCTGAGATGGCCTGTAAAACATTTGCGCCGACCCGTTCTAACATATGGAGTACAGATATGGAGGCTATAAACTCTGTAGATACAGCTGAAAATTAAATAATTGACTCAGAGCCGTCAGCAGAAAAGGAATGGACTTATTTCGGGCAGTTATACAACCAGGTAACTCAACCATTTGTACCCCGGACAGTCCCAAATAAGAGGCACGGCCGTCCCTGGATAGGCCGCGATATTCAACGTTTACTAAACCAAAAAATGCTGGAACGTTGCCATCAGCCATTGCACAGCGAGCACTATGGAACGCTACAGGTCGGTAAGAAATAAGTGTATAATTAAAATCCGGGAAGCTCAGAGGAAATACGAAATGCAGTTGGTACAATCTTCACTCAAATAGCCTAAGTGACTATTCTCGTATATAAATTACAGAACTAGGATATAGCTGTTGGGGACAATAGACCACCCAAAACACTCACATTTGTAATTTTATCTTATCGATTAATTTATCGATTGAATGTTTAAGTATTTGAATGGTAGTCAACTGACGAACTTATCGATTAAATGTTTAATTATTTGAATAGCAGTCGATTGACTAACTTATTGATGAATGTTTAAAAATTTATATATATTTGTATATATACATTTTAAATCGTTTTGTTGATCGCTCGTTTCTGATTGTTGCAGAATATACTTCTCACTCTAAGCTTGGATTTCTCTTTCTGGATAGCTGGGGCTGGGACGCGTCAATAGCTAGCTTACTGGTCTTTGGTCACCGAATCTCGTTCTTTTTCGCAGATTGAGTGAAGTATTGATAGCTTCAACCCCAGCAATAGCATGGGTTTACCAAAATACAAAACCGTCTGCTCACTGTGGACTTTGATCTACACGATGTACTTGAGGCTCTCAGCAACTTAGACACCTAAAGTCAACAGAACCGAATGAACTACACCCCAAAATCCGCAGACAAACTGAATAATATATTGCGGCCTCACTTAATGCGATATTCAATATATCACTTGACCAAGGTGTGTTACCTATGGACTAGAAGGATGAAATCGTCACTCCCATACCTAATACTGGACCAAGACAACTTTCATCAAAATATAGACCTGTAAGCCTCATCAGTGTTGTAGGTAAAATACTGGAAAGAATATTCAAACGGACTATAGTGACATTTGTGGAAACCAACATCTCGTTAAACAGAGAACAACATGGTTCTAGAAATGGTTTATCTTGCACAACAAACCTTCTCATAGCAAGGGATCAACGGGAAATCATTGGATGTTGTCCCGAAGTTGGAAAATCTTGGCGTTCACGGACCTCTCCTAAAATGGCCTAAGGATTTTCTGATAGATCATGAACAGAAAGTCTTGGATACTAGTACTTAGCGGAGTTCCACAAAACTGTTTCCTAGGTCATTTACTGTTTGTACTGTATGTCAATGAACTCTCAAGTATAGTTGAGTCCCCAATGTTATTATGTGGCGGCTTTTGGCCCTAACGACACAACCCTCAATGCTGAACACGAGACAGATGTGAAAATAGATATTCAAAATTTGACGTGAATAAAACCGACGATGGAGAAGGAGGGAAGAGTGAATTGAATTAATTCGAATTGATCGAATGGCATGGCTCGGCCTTGCACGCGTGGTCACTCTTGAGTGTTGTTATATCTCTTTTATTGATATCAAATATATTGTTCTATCTCTATCCTAAGTGTGTTGATGATTGTTACGATGAGATGAGTCGGTGTAGATAATAATGTGACTTCCACGTAAGATCTTATAAATTAGGTAGTTGCATCACGACAAATGTACAATTTTGCGATTAGGTCCATTATTAGAGCGGTACCAGTATCATAATTCTACAAATATACGCGGTAAATATACGATATAAATACATATGTACCATGTAAAAATCTGACGAGATATAACAGGTAACGCAGATGCATACGCACTTAAGGCAGACTTAAATACCATGGTTAGCTGGACTAAAGAGAGGTTGATGCCTAGAAATGCGGAAAATTGTGTCTACATGCACTTTGGGGATGCAAAGGTTAATAGGTATAGCATAGAAAAGTACTTGAAGTCGTGGTACCGTTTCACAAGGGTCTTGGAGTGATAGTGAGTCATGATCTTAAGACCACGACCCACCGCCAAGAGGTTGCAGTTAAGGGAATCATAATCCGATGGGCTATAGGACGAACATACACCAAGTTAGATACTATCAAGTTCACTACATTGTACACAACCTTAGTGAGAACAAAGCTTGAGAACTGAGGTTAGGTTGCAAGCCCCCGTTTGAAAAGTGACTCGGATATCCTTGAAAAAGTACAGAAGGCAGCTACCAATTCAGTTCAAGAACTCCGGGGTTTATCACACAAAGAACGGCTCGAAAACCTAAATCAGTTCACTCTGTCCTACCGAAGATTAAGAGATGATCTGAATACAAATATATAATTTTGGACCTATTATATCCTGTCTTTTTTATTCCCGCTATATCAATATATTTCAAACGACATAGCAGGCGCGTACAACAGCCAAGAACGATTAATTTACCTGAGGCATTCAGCTTTTCACACCGAGTCATCAATTCTTGGGAGGTGTTGCCCGAAGCAATGGTGTCCACACCTTCAGTTGACTCATTCAAGAGAAGACTGGACACTTGCAGAAACGTACTAGAAAAGGAATAACATAGGCCCTAGGTCTTCTGTCCTTACTACAGAAATCTGGATATGAAAAGGTACGGATAAAACGGGTCTATCAACATAAAAATATGTAGGTTATGAAGTTCATAGGATTACAATCCTATTCTCTCTTCTTTTTTTGCCGACTACGGCAAAGTCATACACTCTACTCTCTGAAGATGACACTAAGATCTATAGACCCACAAAAATTATGTCAGGTAAGATCATATTACGGGAAAACCTGAATTCAATCGTTGAATGAATGCATAGGTGTTCACTATAAGCTAATCTTGGTAGGGGTGTAGAGATGCAAATCAATAATAGCAACGAGACTTTTATCCCTGCTATAAGTGATATGAATTTAAGTAAAGTAACTCAAGATCTAAAAGTTATGATAAGCAATGACCTTAAAACCAAGACTAATTTTAGAGTAATTCGTAAGTCGATTTTACTACATGGATGAAGAAGTGTTTAGAGTATTATATCCAACATGTGTGAGACCAGATTTCTAATATAGGATACAAACAGCGAGCATTTGTTTCAAGTAAGAACGAGATATACGTGAAAGAGTTCAACGGACAGGGATCAACGTGGTGAAAAGTATCACTGTGCCGTCTTATAAAAATAGACTGGGACACATTGACCTATTTCTGTTATTTTGCCTCAGGTTATAGAGTTACCTAACACTGAGTTACAGTATACTGAACAGAGATTCTGAAGATTATATGTCTTATCTTTTCTTTCTATCTAAAACTTCTTACCTGGGAAGTCATCCTAAAAAATTTAAAAAATCGGGGTTAAATATTTTACATCAGGAGTTCCGTTTTTCTCACCCAGGAGTGAATTATTGGAATTCTCAACCAGAACGTGTTGACAAATTCAAAACGAGATTGGATCTCATAGAACTACAGATTTCAAAGAATAATATTTACAGGTTGAATTTCTGTTTTTGGTGTTGAATACAGAGTGTGAGAAGAAATTCTGAGGATAAATTATAATGGATTTTCTATTGATTGTTTCCGAATAAAGCTTCTACCCAACTTAGAATGCCATGATATTAAAATGGACTATTCTAGCATTTATCTCTAAATAAAAATCATTGTATGCATAGGAATATCTAGTTCCTTCTGAAATACCGGAATATTAATCTTTACTTTCCAATTTTGGGACAGATTTCAAAGCATTGATATTTTGTTTCCCGAAATCTCAGATTATTTTCCTTGATTTTCCATCGAACAATAATAAAATTAATGAAAAAGTATTTTCATTAGGTTTAAAACTCGTGAAATTATTTTTTTGATACTAACAAAGGTCTTTGTTTACACATGTTACTTCTCAGCACATACAATGTGTGAATTCTACAGCGCTTATATTAATTAGTTTGCGAATGGCTGTTTCCGCTGCCCGTGGCAAGCTAATTGCAGTAATAGGAGATGAAGACACGTGTACCGGGTTTCTGCTTAGTGGAACCGGAGAAGTTGATAAAAACAGAAGACCTAATTTTTTTGTTGTTGATAAAAACACATCTTTAATTGATGTTGAAGATGTGTTTCGAACATTTGTAGGACGGGATGATATTGCTATTATCTTGATCGTACAAAATGTTGCCGAAATGATTCGTCATCTTATAGACTCCCATAATGTTGCCGTACCTGCCATATTGGAAATACCCAACCGTGATATTCCGTACGATGCTAGCAAAGACACTATTTTAAAAAGAGCAAAAGGCTTATTTAGTGCTGAAGATTTTCGTTAGCGCATATAGTATGGACTTGATCATAACTTTTCGTGCATAATATGTTACTTTCTGATTTGTTTAATATATATTTTCATTCACACTTCTTGTTCTGAATGTTCCTCACTGAGATACTCCAATGTGTGTAGCTTTTTTCAGAAATGTCTGACAGCAAACCAGTATCTTCAAAACTTGACCAAAATGCAAAGGAGTTTGTACCACTGGCTGATATAAAACAAAGAGCTTTGTCAGAGATAAAAACTGTAGTTGAGGATGTTTTCAATATACCTCTAGGAGAGGTTCAAGCACACATAAGAAAAGTAAGTCATCCAACAATACTATTAATTGTCTTCTGATTTCTCACGTAAATATAGCCAAGCAGTATCAACACTGAATTTCGTCTCATTAGGACTTAAATGCTTTTTCCATATTGGTGTTTTGTTATCTATGCGTTCTCCATGAATTTAACTCAGTTAATGGATTATGACGTTTCCTAGCGCACCAACAGGTTTATGTTTTCTTAAAGGTATTTAGGATCGGTACCCTTACGCTAAATGTCAAAACGTCGTTTTCTTTCGGAAGGGAGGTAGAGACGGATATGTATATTTTGCGACCATGTGCTGTTATCTTTAAGATATATAACCTAATCCCGTAGGTAAATACCGAAGGTCAGAGAGTATGTTAATACCCGTGCTGGTCCTTCATCATTTTTGTTTCTCTTATTGCCCGCTTATTATAATTGTATCTGTCGTTTTCATCTTACTTATTCCAAAGTAGAGTAACTGGGACTCTACCTATGGTTATCATTCGGACCTTTACAATTTTTTCATAGTTCACTGTTATCAATTTATAGCTAATGTATACTAGTGAGTTAAAACACAGATCTTAAATGGATTTAATTCCGATGAAGATCTGGAAAGTTCAGGGCTAACTTTTTAGGCACGTTTCGATACTCAGCATTTGGTCATATTCGTACTGTAATGTAAACATATATCAATAACGTATATGGTCTATGTGTTTTAAATCAAGTTATCAGTGACGGTAAATCAAGGAGATAAGATTTCCACTTATATTGTCTGGGGTTAAGGCGGGACAAAACAATACGCAACCGGGTTATGCAACTTAAAAGCATATTCAAGTCCCATTGCCAAGGAACCTTGCTAGTTCTCACATACACAGTATTTGGAACCATTAGGATAACTGAGTAACATATGTCCATACTTTTCGAGTATTCCATTATTTATGGCTAGTAATAACGTAACCTAACACTCATTAATGTTACTTTATAGTCACTTGGCTTTATCTTTTGCGTACCATTTTCCTTTTGGTGGACATTTCAATAGTTATGTTGTTTTACTTGGTGTAAATTCTCGTAATCGGTTATTTTCAAGGTTTTCAGTCTTTTTGGTAGATTATATATTCTCAAACAAATAGCATCGGTAGATTCGTTATTTTGATAACGTGTATAAGAAATCTTATCAACGTCACGTACTACTCAAAGGGTAATTTGCTAACTATCAATTTTCTTAGTCTTTTGTTTTGCTATTTAAAAGAAGTTTTAGAAACATAATTAACTTCTGTGTGATCTTTTTCGTAAATATAGAACAGGACATGATTGCTCCTGTTGCAGGTTTACAATTCAAGCGTAGAAGCAAATTTAACAATTAAATATTTTATGTATCTGACTTCAAGCCTCTAGAAGACCAGCTTCTGCTGTGGTGAGGGAAAAAATCTGAGATTGTCAATAGTCAGGCACTGACTATCACGCCACCAATCCAGAGTATTTGGTTATCATCAAGTAAACAATAAATGCTCTGGTACAGCCGAGAGTGAGGAAAGTCCGCTCTCCCTGTCAAAATGCTCTCACATGACCACGCGTATTTAACCTCTGCCAGGGAAGTCCTACTCACTGCCTTCTCGTGGCGGGGATATTGTTTACGGAATTGAGAGGACAAAAAGAGAATGTCCGGCGTTTTAACCGTGTGGGTGGACACGAAAACTCCACCTAGGGGAGTTGGATAACCCTGGTTTCAAACCAATGGTGCACATGCGCTCCAGGACCCTGAGGAAACAAATGGCGTCTGAACCAATCGTTGGTCACCGGCCACCATGGGACTGAATGTTCTTACATTGCTCCATTGCCTTGCGGATCATACCTTTGGGTCGAAGGCTCCAGGTGTGGCCCCATAAGGTACTCACCTACTTCTGTTTGGCCACCTGAGCACTATCATAGCCCTCACACAAATCAAATGAGATTTGTGTGGCGCACATGTATCTGGTGCCCCCTTGTACCAATATCGATGTGTTCAAATAATTATGAATAAACAATAACCACCCAGTAGAATAAAGTATTTTACTAAGTAGGGTAGCAATTTAACAATTTAATTCGACTTTTCACCGTAACAATATTTTTGTTGGGTTATTTCCTTAACTCCAGATTAAAGAAATTGCAGAGCTTGATATACCACACGCATCTCATTCGGTTGGAGAAATTCTTGCCGAGTTGACTACAAAAAATGTCAAACGAGTCAGTTTGGGATTTCGGTGTTTTAAAGATGTGCGAGCCTATTTGCCTGATACAAAGGGGCATGATCTGGAAGCTGGTGTCCTGAAAAGTGTTAAATTGGTGACTCAAGAGGTTCTTTCCGGAAGCACTTTGAAGTCTCTGATGTTAAGCTCAGAAAATGTTTTGTCAGACTCCACCACATCTTGTAGGATGAGTGTGGAGTCCAGTGATGTTCAGAAAGCATCGATGGATTTTCCAATTGATCATCTTTTTGGCCTGGTTGTGTTCCTCAGATATCTTATTACTAATCTAAATGCTTCTGATGATTGTGAATCCTACGTATGTATTCCACCCATTGAACCCTGCATAGACTTTTGTTTACTTGTGGATGCTGTTTGCGAACTCCAAGTTCAATTTGTCAGATTAAAAAACTCTGAAGTGAATGAAACCGGCTTGTCTCTACTAGATGCCTCGTGCGCCCTTTTATCTGAAACCAGCTGGAATAGCTTGTTGTATCAGTTATTTGATGGTTTCTCTCACGGACTTATGTATTTCAATTCCGCTTTAGCAAGTGTCAATGTAAGAGTCCTTAACGGTGCCTGGCAACGTACTTGTAGTTTGGATGATCGGGAGAATGACTCGTATCAATCTTCCACAGATTGCACATCTGCATCGTATCTCTCCATGTTAATAAATAAATGCCTAAGTGGGATGCGCACACTACTAGTCGAAGAACAGTTACCGACAAAAATACTCCGTTCCACTGTTTTAGACCTGCTAATGTACGCTTCCGAGATGGCTGCTATTCAAAACACCACTTGTCAAGATTGGACGGAATCAAACCAAGTATATGAAGAAATCGGTTCCAAACTCAATCTTTCTGACGAGTCGTTAGGAGAACTAGATGGGGAACAAGCAGCTGATTTTGAGGATTTTTTGATAGAATCTGGACAGTTATCAAAAAAATGACATATTGTAACCTTTCCTAGTACTGTGTATATTGTCTTTCTTAGTGTACAAATGTATGAAGATTTTTTAGTCTCCCTATCATAACTTGTCTAATCGATTATCTTGTGTGTTTATTTCGAAGCATTTATCTTGCTACCTCTTAATCTAAATTGTATTCTCGTCAGCTTACTCTTTATTAATTTGATGTATTACTTTATAAATAAATGCTCTTGAAAATTCGATTAATAAGCTGTTATGTTTTTTTTAGCAACAAATCAAGACGTTATAGAAGTAGTGCATTATCCCAATCAATGAGGACATTATCAGTTGATATGCGAAGCTGAGTTGATTAGGTCTTTATGTCAGACATGATCTAGATGTTAGTTTGAAGTCTCTGATATCGTACACCTGTAATTATGTAGTTGTATTAAGATGACTTACTGCAAGCATGACATTACTTAATGCAGCATTATAGGCGACAGCATGGAATTAACGAATTTGAATTCCAGAGACAGATGTTGCGCTATTTGTAAAAAGCTAATTAGTTCCGCTGAAATTTCAATAATAACGAGATTGAGAACAGTAGGTAGATCTAGCAGTACATATGCCCTTGTAGTAAATGCGTAGACACTACAAGCTTTTAGATAACAGTTCGCCAGGGTGATCGTATATGAAATAAATTGTGGTAGAGGTCTTAGTAATACGTTGGAAATATGATTCGCATGTTTCTCGACAAACATTGGCTATAAATTCTGGATCTTGCTGGTGCATAAAAGAAACGCAAAATAGAATTGTTAATCATGAGGATGGTAACAAAGTAAAGATTGAAAAACTTGATGTGATATTTTACAGATTCCCCACACTTGTCACCTTGGAGATTCCATATAAGTAGCTATCCTTCATAGTGCAAATTAGCTGCAATATCAGAGGACCTACTGAGGGGATGAATATTTATTTAAATTAGAGACTAGACTATCTACAGAAATCGAGGCATACTGGTCTTGTATAATACTGGTTGAATCCCATTGGTATAATGGAATTTGCACGTGGCTGTTCAGACATGAAAACTCGGGATGCCGTCAAGCCCGTTTAGGCAGTTCGAATTTCACGTTGACATGGTCAACAAAGTGTAGGACCCGGAAACACTTCCGACTGATAGCTAAGTAATAATCTCAGAGAAGTAAAAAATCTGAAAAACAACCTACTCAGTTAAATAAGTCCAGTCTAACCATCTTTATTTTTGCTTTTAGATGTAGTAATCTCCGTTTAATCACTCCGCAACTTACTGTGGGCAAGTCTGTACAAACTTTCAGTAGTATAATTTTCACCTATTTAATAACGATATATGATTTATCTGGTTTCATATCTAGTTAGAATGTATGATTTAATGACTACAAGTAAATTAACAGATGAAATATTCTCAATACTAACAAGGTAACCCAATTAACTGCAATGTCTGATCACAGGCTACTGAATTTTTCTGAGTTAGAGGGGACGAATATCACGTAATAAACTCACCCTTGTAGAAATGAATAACATAACTCAGTAGTTAAGTAAATTTACGATCCGGTTTTTGAAACGATGACAGATGAAACCATGGCACATAAAAGTAGTGTTTTAAGTAAAATGAATCTAATGTTGGGTACTATGTAAATAGGTGTTATTAAGGTGATTATGGTGAAATATACGTAAAATATTGGTTTATTCCCTAGAAGAAATTTATTAAACTGTAGCAGCACTGTTGGCTTTCAAAAATCTCCAATGTCGTTGGATGCGGTAGCTACATTGCTACATATTCGATTTCGCTTCCCACCGTTCTTTAGCCTGAAAACTAGAAATAAAACCAGTGTTATATAAGGGAATGTCGATTCCTAAAATTATTTTATTTAAATATGATGTTCACCAGGCGGTTTCTGCTAAAATAGTACTGGACAAGCTAATTTGCTTTGAAACTAACAATATTCATTCACGACGTGAATTCACTTGTAATTGATCGATAGTTAGTTCCAAGTAAAATCCTACAGTAAGGCGACAGGTCATCGCTACATCAAGCAATAACTAAAAAAACGATCCATTATAAATAATTAGATATTTCATCAGTTATATGCATGACACAGTCCTCAAAAATAAATTAAGCACCAAGTGTTCTAAATAATATAATATTTACTTCATGGTCATTTTCTAACTACGAGAAAAGCATGATAACAGTAGTTTGTTTTTAGTTGCCTAACTTATATAATCATACAAAACAAAAATACGGAAAATGCCCATAAGTGACTTTATGTCTTAGCATTATGTAACTACGCAGACGAGTATCCAAGCAAAGTGATGATACCCACAGGTTTAAACATTTTAAGATAGACTAAGATAGAAGAGTAACAAGGCTTGAAATGCCTCTATACCAATTAATACTCATTGGATTCCTAAGACCTCAATGAAACTAAATACCTTTAAAAAAACATTTATGATAGTAAATAAATTTGTTACAATCCCGTTCGATATTGTAAAAAATGACTTTAATAGTTTTAATAAATCAACGTATAGTAACCTATTAAAATATTGAATATTTTACCATACATACACTTTGTTTAATTATTTTAATACATATTTAAATGTAAGTCACACATATGAAATTATGACAAAATCGAATGCTGAACATGTTAAATCGATACAAAGAATATCTTATCTTCAATAAAAATCACACTGACAATGAAACTAATACTAAGCAAGTTATTACACTGAAAATAAAACGAATATTATTCTGAACAGTATTCACATTGAATTAAGGAAAAAAGGTTTGTCTTACCTTTTTATCTGTTCTGACCAGAATAGTCTTAATATAGTAAACGAAATCATCGATTTTAGGTAGTAAGAATGTAATATCCAACAGCCTGTCTACTTATCTTAACTTTTCATGAAATCAACTTACACAAAAGTGAAATAATACTTAATTAGAATTTATTTCCAGATGTCATTAATTATATCATATTACATTAGCGTGTAACTTCGACTGAAAGCATCGTGAATGAGGCGTCACTTCAGTTAGCAGTTCCCAAAATGACAATGAAATTTTGGTGATTTGTATTATCACAATTCTCTTTACTTAGTCTTTTTTTACTGGCTTCAGAGTATATACCTGTGATAAATCAGTAAAAACTTAATAAAGTATTTCCACTTAATTTGTTATCAGTATTTCTGTGCTTTTTATTGGTTTTACCCTTCAGTGGGTTTTTTCATCCTAATTGACGTATAATAAATAATAAGATGATAATATATTTGTAATATCCCAATAAATAGTAAAGTGAATTTCTTCCGTTATATTCACTAAATAAGAGACTTATATTAAGTCGCAAAATATCAGAATTTTAATATTTTACTCATTGATACATTTTAATAGCATATTTTTATTCATTTTGTTATAAACTATTCGCCTAGTGCTTAATTCATTTGAAAATGTCCAGTCACACCTTGGTAGCAACACTTATGTTTACTTTTGTTAGTCTATGCTTAGAAAGGAGACACTAAGGAAGATTGGTACTTCAAATCACTGATTTTATTTCTGATCCCGAAAATGACATTACATTAGACGTCTGGTACAACAGATATGAAGATTTGTTTGAAATTTAATTGGTTGATCTAGACAATGGCACAAGAGCTTTTCCTTTCTTCAGGAAGTTGTTAATACATTAAATATACGAATGTTATTCTGCCGAAATTGTCTAGAGACATTAATTTGTTGATAATATTTATTATCATTTGAAAGATCACTAGCCATTACAGTTGTTCAAAAATATCCAAGTTACCTACCGATGATTTCCTATCTTATGTTGATAGACTGAATCGATCATGAGGGCGTTTTAGTCTGTGTTCACTAATCCGAAACCAATTCAGATATTTAATTTTTGCATTGAATTTCAATCACTATTCGGTTTTAAAATCCCCCAAATGCCCTGGTACGGCCGAGAGTGGGAGAGTCCGCTCTCCCTCTCTAAATGCTCTCACATGGCCACGCGTATATAGCCTCTGCCAGGGAAGTCCTACTCACTGCCTTCTCGTGGCGAGGGTGTTGTTTACGAAAATGAGAGGACGAAAAGCGAATTTCCGGCGCTTTAACCGGATCCCAAACGAATGGTGCACATGGGCTCCAGTATCCTATGAGAACAAATGGCGTATGAACCAATCGTCGGTCACCGGCTACGATGGGACTGCATCTCCTCACGATGCTCCACTGCCTTGTGGGTCAGACGTTCAGGTCGAAGGCTCGGGGTGTGGCCCTCTAAGAAAACCACCTGCTTCGGTTTGGGCACCCGGGCAGTATCACAGCCCTCACACAAATCAATTGAGATTCGTGTGGCGCATATGTATTTGATGCCTCCTTGTACCAATACCTATGTGTTAAAATAAATAATAACTCGTATTTTAGCACTTATAGAACAGGATAGATCTCTCTAACCTCTAAAGTGTGACAGGGGGTTCCAACGAACTATGAGTTTAAAATGAGACACAAAACTAATTGGGAACAGGGAAGATACCTATACAATGAACTAACGGTGCCGAAATATGAGCTAACAAACAAAGAAGCAGTCTAGAGGAAAATTAGCACTAATAAAAATACATACTCTTTAATTTCGATGTTTATTTACAAAAGTATGCACTGGATCTTTACTGCTTAAAACAACACATTGTAGAGACCTTTTGTTTTTATTTGACGTCAAGTACAATAATCATATAGACAATGTTTATGAAGTATTCCTATAAAGACATAAAATAAATGTAATAAGTAGTTATTGATGTGAAAAATACTGTATTTAACACATAAACGGATCGGGAATCATATGGTACCACGCGTCAAACACATCTGATCGAACTCTTCTGGTTAGTATAAGTAGCATGACATACTAAGCTAGCCATCTACTGTTCTTCAACATTAAGGAATACAATAAATGACAAATTAATGCGAGATATGCAGGAAAATGCAGATGGAAAATATAAACCTTGATTTTACGGCTCTCTTATTTACGAACCTCATAAAACATACTATTTGGCTCACTTTCATGATTATATCTATGAACACAATAATTGGTTAAGAATCTAGTTTTTATTTGTTTCTCATGCGTATCGTTCAAACCGCTCTTTTGTACAGAAATAATCTCAAAAATCTGTTTAAAATTTGCATTAATAATTATTTACTAAAGAGATTAAATGCCAAAACTTTAAATTGAATAAAACTCTATACATGGATTTTTGGTTAATTAAAGGTCACACGAAAAGTGAAATAATGTGAGAAAGAGATAAATTTAATAGAGAAAAACATGTTACATTTTAATGTAGAATATTGATTCCTTATAACTGTTCATAATAGTGAACCGTATTCTTATGATAAACTATGAAATTATAACGGAGATACCATCAAAATGAGTCAAGTTTTCACATTTCCATTCGTAACACAGGAAAAAGAGACGAAAACAACAATTCACAAGAATTAAAGTGGAGCGTCAGCCTAAGTGGTCAAAGCACCTAGCTTTCAACCAGGAGATTAAAGTTCGATTCTTACTTCGGGTACAAGCAACCCAATAGTATCATTAGCTTTAGAGAAATTGTGGTTCTCAGGTTCGTATATAAATCTGTACTTGATAAATAAGTAACATAGGCACAAACTAGAAAGAAGGCTAAGCCAAGGACTGAATAAACAAATGTTTTATACCTAATATTTTAGCTAAAATCTGGGAGTTAGACGTTATCCCATCTAACTGGTCACAATCACTTATCGTCCCAATATTTAAGAAAGGGTCAAAATCATCCTGTGACAACCACAGAGGGATTAGTTTAACTAATATAATATCTAAAATACTAGCTTCGATAATTTTCGGACGCCTAACTAAGACTCGTGAGCTGCAAACACGTGAAAATCAGGCTGGCTTCAGACCTGGTCGTGGCTGCATCGACCACATATTCACCATTCGTCAGGTTCTAGAACACAGGCATACTTATCGGCGCCCGACAATAGTGGTCTTCCTTGATTTAAAAGCAGCGTTTGACTCTGTTGACCGAGAGGTTCTGTGGCACTGTCTGTCGTTGAAAGGCGTACCTCAGAAGTACATAAACCTTGTGAAAGCTCTTTACTCGAACACTACTAGTCGAGTGAGAGCTTATGGCGAACTGTCATCTGCTTTCGTAACGTCAAGTGGCGTCCGCCAAGGCTGTCCACTTTCTCCATTTTTGTTTAACTTCATCATAGATCTACTGATGGAAATAACGCTCTCATCGACTGAATTCTCAGGTATTGATCTCCTACTAGGAGGTCCACTTATTGACTTAGAATACGCAGATGACATAGTCCTGTTTGGTGAAGACGCTGATGAAATGCCGAGTCTTTTGGTAGCACTGAGCAACAATGCCAGGATGTTTGGGATGCGCTTTTCCCCCTCTAAATGCAAGTTGTTGCTTCAGGACTGGTCTGCGTCAACACCTGAACTAAGGATAGGGGATGACGTAGTCGAACGCGTCGACAACTTCACTTATCTTGGAAGTCTGATCAGCCCTAATGGGTTGGTGTCTGACGAAATCTCAGCACGGATTCGAAAAGCTCGTTTGGCCTTTGCCAACTTACGTCATCTATGGCGAAGGCGAGATATCCGTCTATCAATTAAGGGACGAGTATACTGCGCGGCAGTTCGTTCCGTTCTACTATACGGCTGTGAAACATAAACTTTAAGAGTAGAAGATACTCGTAAGTTACTAGTATTTGACCACAGGTGCCTTAGAATTATTGCGGGTATCTGCTGGGACCACCAGGTAAGTAATAGTGAGGTTAGATGCAGGGTATTAGGGAATGATGGTAAATCAGTTGATGAGGTTATGAACCTTCATCGACTAAGATGGTTGGGCCACGTGCTGCGTATACCTGAACACAGATTACAACGACGCGCAATGGTAACCGGTGTTAGGGATGACTGGGAGAAAGTTAGGGGCGGCCAAACCAAAACGTGGCATCAGTGCTTGAAGTCACTAACTTCTGGTCTGAGCCATGTTGGTAGATGCAGACTACCTGGTTGGGGTCCGCGTGACTATCGTAACCAATGGTTGGAGACTCTTGGTGACATGGCTCAGAATCGATCACAATGGCGTCGGTGTATACACTCTCTGTCTTTCTTTAAACTAAGAGATTAAAATCACTTCAAATCTTTCTTTCTAGGAACTAATTCTATCTTCCTGTACTATCTCCTTATACACAATCTTTCTTCTATATATTACCACCACTGAATTAACTACTTCTATGAATCCGGTGTTCATCTTGTTGTGCTAATGCGGTATGGCAACTTGGACCGATGCATATACGTGCCTGGTCCTACGTTGCAGCTGACTGACTGACTGAATTAAAGGCTTGGATTATCTCGTTACTGATTAATCTTAACTGAATTTTTTTATTGGTCTTAATTGGGATATATACACCCTGAGCGGATAGCCTCAATATAACCATTTTCACAACCTTTAACTGAATAGATGGGTTTTGGCTAGAACTAAATCCAGAACGATTGTTTCATCTTGTTTGGGGCACGTCAGCTGGATGCATGCGATTCACGTACATTCAGCGGATCAGTCTAAAACAAAACAAAATGCGTGTCCTGTATTTCGATGATATCCGCAATCCATCTTTTATATGAAATGTTTGTAGTTGAGTTTAAAAAGATGTGAAAATTTCAGCAACCATCTTACTGAACTATGACGTTTAAATTATCAACAAGTAATCCCTCATATCTCAGATATAATAAGCATGTTGAGAACTCTTGCAAACATTTTAAATCAAGAGATGATAACTGATAATTAGATGGCAAATAGACTTGGTTTGGCCACCCTGAAACTTTCTCGTGTCTAACTTAACAATGAAGATCGGAGTAGGTATTGACTAATCCTGAGTAGAATTTATTCAAACTTTTTCACCGATTGAATGTAGACAACTTTATCAGATAACTTTACTTCCAGTGTAATAAACCTCATCAAAAGAATTTGTGTTATTCGTCTATAAGACTTAGTGCGTATACACAATTGTTGCTTCAAGGTGATGACTACGTATATGTGGTTTGTTTCTGTGGTACATATTCCCCTTTAGCTTTTCAAAAGTAAGCTTTTAGACAGAACAATCAGTTGAGTGCAACAAGTCATGTGATTTGGTGTATGTTAACAAGACAATTTGTATTACTGAGGAAATAAGCCACCCATCTATCATGTGAATGAGTAGTTCAGTGTATTTTAACTGGATGACTTTTGTAATCAAACTGTCATGATGTATTAGGCACGAGTTCTTAGCATTAGTAAATTCATAATATGGGGCCATCACTACCATACAATACCACTAGTGAGTATCCATCTTTGATTTTACATTTATCGATACTGTAATAAAAGTATTTTACCGAATAAAAAATCAACCTTGTTAATTTTCAAAATTCACAAAAATATACAGACAAACACTTACAGATATGGTGTTCCATAAAAAAGCATAAAACATAAGAAAAGCTGACTCAATAAAACATAAACTTACAGCCAAACAGGTCGCCGATTTTTTAATTCCCCTTTGTATTCATCTTGCTTGTTCAAAGTCAAATGGATATTTTTGTCGGCAGAAGCTGTAGACAACAACTATATATTTGAGGAAGAATCGAGGTGGATGAGAAAAGCTGACACAATAAATTACTGTTTATTAATTATGTTTATACTTAAATGGATTATATTATTAATGTATTATAGTTGTCGAACCAGCTATACTTTCTGAATAAAGTAATCTTTCAGAACTTAGCAACTGAGGATCAGCACTAGAAATAATTGATACGCTGTGTCAGTCAGACTTAGGCTGAATGATAAGTGAGAAATGTTGATTAGCGCATGTTACTGACCAAGATTCGGCCTGACTTTTCAGGGAAATAAACATAGGCTACAGATTGAAAATGTGGCTTCATTTTCTGAGGGACACATATTTATGTTTGAGTTGTGTATACATTTTTCAACCGGCTAGCCAATCAAAAATTCCTGCTCACTCTCGGTTTTTACACTCACGTAGCTTATTTGGCTACATATATAATAAGCGTGTTTTTTATTAGTAGCAAACTCGAACAACCGCAGAGCACAGCAGTAGTTTCTGATGTCAAACCTATTTTGTTATAAAACATCTTATAATAAATCTTTTGATCACTTAAACATGGGTTTTCAAAACATATAGACTATGACTCAACCAGTAAAATATAATAAAAATTATTTGTGAATTCCCATTAATTACGTGCTCTACGAATGAGTCATGAATATTGCAGATTGCCATAAAATGTGCTAACAAGTTGCAATTTTTATTTGAGTGAGTAGCGCAACTATACGAACTAAACGTTTTCATCAAAGAAATATTAATCAATATGCTATATATGACACTTTCTTTAGAAAAAAACACAGTTAAGATGCGCTACTTTGTTTGTGATTTAACTGAATTCAGTTACGATGTCAGAAATAGATGATCAAATAATTTATTATTTATAATATAAAAGATTGCACGTTCGATTTTCTATGTATTTCAAGCTCTTCTAGAGTTACTGCACGGCCCGAATTCGGATAAAAGAAGGAGGGTTGAGCATGAGGTCAGAAACCCCACTCCCTAGAAAACAATCTTGCTAAAATAACATCATCCAGATTAAAAAAATCAATCCATTTAAACTATGGCCTCTAGTTGAAGGAAGAATCATGACACTTCATAATGAAATCCGAGATTCTTAGGAAGTTACGAGGCCGATGCCCCTTTTAGCAACCAGAGCAACAATTTTTACAGGTACATGGAACCTTCGCACAATATGGAAGACCGAGAGGACCAGTCAAATAGCTACAAAATGAGGACATACAGATGACGATGCTCGGAATCAGCGAAGTCCATTGGACCAAAGCTGGACAGCAAAGACTAGATATCAGAGAGATGCTGATGTACTCCGGTCACAAAGAGGAAAATACTTCACACGCTCAGAGAGTTGCTCTGATGCTGTACAAAGAAACACGAAGTGCACTTATGGGATGGGTATCTCACCGATTCAGTCATCAAAACATCCTTCAAAACAACGAAGGAGGAAATTACAATGAATCTTATCCAATCTTATGCACCCACTAATGATAGCAATGACGACGATTAAGATCATTTCCATGAGAGGCTGTAATCGATCATAGCGAAGTGTTCAGGAAAGGACTTCACCATCCTGATGGGAGACCTAAACGCAAAAGTCGGAATGGACAATATCGAATATAGGGATATCATGGAAAGACATGGACTAGGAGAAAGGGACGAAAATAGGGAGATTTACAAACCTATATGCATTCAACAAAGTGGTTATAAGCGGTCCAATATTCTCACACAGACGCATACACAAAGCTATATGGACCTCACTGGACCACATCACGGAGTACCAGATAGATCATAATCGCAGTTCACAGATTCTCTTGAGTCATCGCCTGCAAATGTTGGGACTATGATCTAGCAATTCTTAGGTTAGACGCGGTGTACTAGATAAGGATAATGAATCGATTGTTAATGTTAATGAGTTATCAACTGAGGTGGTTGTGACATATATATTAATATAAGGCTTTATATATCCCTAGCCACCACTTACAGCAGTGCACAATCATGACTGGTGTATGAGTACATTGGAAGAAAGCTAGGGGTAACTAAACCGAGACATAACGATTTGACTAAGCCATATAGATAAATGCAAACCACCTAGTTAGATCTCCGTGAATATTGTAATCAGTGGCTGAAGCTGTTGTGTGAAATAGCCGAGAATCGTTTGAAATGCCGCAGGTGCATCTACTCTTTGTCTACCCTTATATCCCTAGTCCGAAAATATATATACATATATGTATCTATATGTTAATAATAAACAGTTCGCTAATAGTTATTAATTAAAATGGGAGAAAATGAATTACTTCGTGGTTCGAACTCACACTTGAAAATCTACCTTTTAAGGGTATTTGCATAAAATACGATTCAGAGTACAAAAGTAACAGGAAAACCATAAGATATAACTTACATGATCTCCAATGGAGTCACTTATATTTTCTGCTAGGTCAACCTGCCCAGAATCGATCGCGTGGTTCAAACGCCATTCTAAAGTGCCTTTACGTAAACTTTCAGCATGAATACGACTTAGGTCTTTAGAAGTAGATGTGTTTATAACTACTGAAGTGAGAGGAGACTTGAAAAGAAAAGTTATATAGTTAGTTTTAAAAAAAGCACTGACAAAGGATAGTATTTGATTTACTTAAAATGAAAACCATAACAGATGTAACTGGGTTTCATACCTATCGAAACTTACCGATATTCCGTAAAAAGTATTGCCCTTACAAAATTCCAGGTCGTGAATGTTAGATACTCATTATAAAGTGTGACCGGAATAAACAATGCAACTTAAAGTTTTAGGGACAGTAAATCAGACCGAAGACACCAAGTTGAAAATTCAAATACCACATATATGAAGTTGTGAGAAAACTAAACTATCGGACCGAGTGAAAATCAAAGTACTGAAACTATTATCTGATAGCATGAAAATTATGGACTATGATGTGAAACTTGTATTAATAAAACACTGTATACTTTAAAGCTTAATATGTGCAGAGTCATGTATTGAACTACTGACGAAACGTGGCATACAAGGAATGAAAATGCTACCTTGATGCTAGTTTGAATTAGAATGAACGGGAATTCACGAGTGACCATTTGCTGAGTGAGCACTGAAATCATATACACTCGGATAGCTTTGACTGTTAATAAAGCTCAAACATAAGCACTGATGGTTATATTTCTTTGTATTTAAATTATCACTTTATATATATATATATATATATATATATATATATATATATATATATATATATATATATATATATATATATATATATATATATATATATATATATATACTGATGAAAAGAACCAAGTCTATTAGTGGAAAGTAGGAATGAAGTTTACTATCCTATTATCGTTAGTGGAAGAAAAATTATTATACCGTTTTATTTGTCAAATCCATTGACTTCATCAATTTTCTTTGTTTCCAAGGTCGCAGAGTTATATCTTGCTTATTTATCTCGGATTCAATTGCACGGAGGCATGTAGCAGTCACTGATGATTTTGGCACAATTTCTAAAACTATATGTGGACAACTCTAGTTACTACACTAAGAAATTTCTAACCATCGTTAATGATTTTCCTTTTTAATTCAACTTTTCGGATCTTCGTAGAACGAGAACACATAATACGTTTGCGTTCCTGAAGAGAATGTAATTTCTACACGAAAGCTTGATTTACTTTCTAACGAAAGATACCTGCAATAATTCTTCACGCATGATTTACCATCCATAAACGTGTGTATTTTTACGGACTAGCAAACGCTCCTTCATTTAATCCGATTAATCGCCCTTCAGTTGATCTGAAAAAGGGGTGAATGAGTGATAATAAATGCGAATAAAACTAAACTCTATCTAGATAATATATATTGGAGTTACCCAGTCGGGTTAGAATACGACGCCCGTAGCTATTATAATAAAGTATTTTAGGCTCTGTGATTGAACCGTTTTGGTTGTTATGATGAGTATTATTATTATTTTATTTTTATTGGTACAAGAGGGCGCCAAATACATATGCGCCACATAAATCTCATTTTATTTGTGCGTGGGCTGCGGTACTGCTCGGGTTCCCAGACTGAAGCAGGTGGTTTTCTTAGGGGACCACAACCCGAGCCTTTGACCCTAAGGTCTAACCCACAAGGCAGTGGAGCTTCGTGAGGAGATGCAGTTCCACGGAAGCCGGTGACCAACGATTGGTTCATACGCCATTTGTTTCCGCAGGATACTGCAGCTCACGTGCACCATTAGTTTGGATCCGGTTATAGCGCCGGACATTCGCTTTTCGTCCTCTCATTGTCGTGAACAACATCCCCGCCACGTGAAGGCAGTGAGTAGGACTTAACTGGCAGAGGCTGTATACGCGTGGCCGCATTAGAGCATTTAGAGAGGGAGGGCGGGCCCACCCCACTCTCGGCTATACCAGGGCATTTGGGGGCTTCGGTGGTGCATATACTAAAATTATGATGAGTATAATACTGATAGATGGTGGGTTTGAATAAAAACTGTTCAAGTAACCAAACTACTGATGAAAACCTAATGAACTGATTTCAAAAAGTGAAACAAATGACCAGTACGAGTTTCCTTCCTAGTGAAATGGCATACTCATGTAAAAACATCAAACGCTAACAAATACGAATAGTTGTTACTTAAGATGTAATTATTCAACTTCCAATGAAAAAGAAATAGACTATTCAGTTTAATTGCCACCAGTTGTATCGTCTCCTCAATAAGGCCTAAATTATATTTATGGCATTCGTTACCACATGCCATGTTTATTCCCATTGATTTGGTTTCATACTGATGTCCATGACGGTGAAAATAAACCATGTAAGTCGGATCGTACTGTAACTTTTCCCATATCATACTGACCTTAGTACTGCTTCGAATATAAGGTAATGCACTTGCAGTTGTATTCCTAAAAGCGAACAAGAAGTTCGTCATCGTCACCTGCAAGTTGTGATTAAAATAACAATACTTTCTACAAACAAAATGTTTAATTCCACAAAATTTCATAAATTGTCCAAGTAGAATTGAAGACATATGTGTATGCCGAGATAGCCTCTTTTAAACTGCA
Organism: Schistosoma spindalis; assembly: GCA_946903255.1. Lineage (NCBI taxonomy): Eukaryota > Metazoa > Platyhelminthes > Trematoda > Strigeidida > Schistosomatidae > Schistosoma > Schistosoma spindalis. The sequence goes on from OX336424.1 coordinate 23,214,733, forward strand.
GTAAAGTCATTATTTGCCGCAGCAACTAAATTAAAATAAAAGGTTTCAGGAGTGGTAAATATTGTTTTTTCATAGTGGAGAAGGGTTCGTTTTAATGGTCATCCCAAAGATATAGATATTGAGAAACGAATCTTAGAATAATTAACCAGCAGGTTTTTCCTCACCATACAGTTTACAAGTAACATTATTTAGTAACATAATATTATGTTAGTTTCTGACATCTCTGAATAATAAAATTATGACAAGTGCTGCTCCCAAGGTATGCATCAGTATACTAAAGGAGGAAGAATTTTAATTGGTAAGTTTAGGTCTAATCGATCTAAAGTGAACTACCACTTGTCAAGTTTGAGAAACTGCTTAACTTTCTATCCAATTTAGCATGAACCCTGCTTTTTGAAGGAAGTCACTACAATTTATGGAAAACTTTATCAAAAATCTTCAAAATGGTTGCTTAAGTAACCATGTCAAAGTACGTAATACACCCTGGCGGTAGGAAAGGCATTTGGCATTTTGTGAATGATATTCATCATTACTAGAAGTTTATATTTTTTTCTGAGTAAGAGAGCTTTTATTGACGGGGAGATTTCGGTACTCTTACGAACAGTTTAATGTAACATATGGATTTAGGTGTATCAACATCTATATAACCTGGTCCTCCAAACATTAGTGTCGACTTTTCCCCCAAATCATAGACGTCAGCGGGGAAATCGACCTTTTTCTTTATTAACTCTGTGGTCAACTTTATTTCCACCTAGTTTGTGTTCATTTCCCCTTTTACGGTTGCCTAGGGTTACTTTGGAGTCATTTCACTAAAATTAATGTTGCCCAGACTTTCAGCGTTTTTAAACAATATTACGTGGTACTGTTGAATCCATATGATTACATGTAGTCACTGTTTGTTCATATATATGTGAACAAACGGCGATCTAAAAAGTGATTCAGGAGTAAACTAATATGCATATTTATGGACCAATTTCATTCAACACATCTGATCAAGTGGATTTAACTTATAAAAATTGTACATGAATGTAAAATTAGTTAGAACTACGGCTAGAGCATAACCTATGGATGACCTTTGAGCGGCGGTGAGACGACCTTGGAACAGCTACCGTAATTAGTATCAAAAAGGGTTACAAATTAGTATAGAAAGTTAGGATTAAGATTTGGGGTAAGGAACTAAATTTTTACCCTCAACTGATATCAGCTAAAACTATGTGGATGATTGAGTTCCGTGTCAAAACGAAAGGCTTTATGTTCTTAGTCTTGTAGTGACCTACTTTTGTCAACAGAACGCGATTGGTTCGATGAAAACAATTATTATTATAACCAATTGTACCAGTGATTGTTTTATTGTGCTCGTTTGTTTAACTGTGCTAATAACAGCCATTTTAGTCTTCCATTGTATTCCATTGCTTCTACGCGGATTTCGACTACGCACGTATCTTATCTTGCCGATCGCACCTGTACTCCTTTGGCACGATCTCGGTATTCTTTCGATACCACGAGATCGCCAACTAATATATACGACTACTACAATCATCTGCCTTCTGATATTTTGGCCTATCGGAATTTTATTGGTCTATTGGCAAGTAGTCTGGTAGCGGTGTTCATAGTTCAGCTCAACTCGACACCATGCTACATTTGGTGACCCAAATTTTGGAACACGCCTCACCTTCGGTCAAATCTTCTGCAACTGGTGAATCTACATCTACGACCACTTGGCAATCGCAACCAAACCTTCCAAAGAAGTCAATTTTGGTGAGTCTATCGCTTATCTATCCACGTCTGTCATATATTTTCATATTAATTTTTAATATATAATATATTTGACATGACGGATAACGATAAGAATAATATTAACGTAATAGACTCTGACGTACAGGTTATACACTTTCGACCTGTATCTTTTATTCCTCACGATCCCGAAGTTTGGTTTGCTGCCATAGAGTCTCAATTTGAGACCCGTCATATCACGAGCCAACGGCAGAAGTACACTTATGCTCTCGAATGTTTACCGGGAAACCATTTAGTAGCTGTCCGTGAGGTTGTCCTCAATTCCAATGTGCCCAATGTTTACGATCGTCTCAAGGAGGCGATCCTCAGATATTTCCTCCCATCGAGGGAGGAACGATTGAGGACGTTATTAGCACGTCACCCCCTGGGTGATGCTAAACCGAGCCACCACCTCACGCGCCTGCAATCTCTTGCAGGACCCACGGCAGCCGATTCTGAAATTGTTAAAGAACTGTGGCTCGAATCTCTACCAGCATTTATCCAACCTACAGTTACGGCCCTGCTCGAGGACGCACCACTGAAACAGGTGGCCCTCACAGCAGACAAAATTCTAGCTAGGACTGGCAATCGAGACAACTACGTAGTTGCCTCAACGTCGCGTCCGAAAGTCGATATCGACGGCAGCCACTCCTCAGCTCAAGGTGACAGGGAAGGGTGTATTCACACACGTCTTAGTTTTCGAGACCGTTGTAACGTACCCCAACCCTACGTCCCTCGAGTCCGCTCACGCTCCCGAAAAGCCGTCAACACTCGCCCAACGAGGGCATCTTCCAAGCCACGCCAAAAGGCGGCTTCGGAAGCGAGTGAAGGTTGGTGCTGGTTTCATCGATCCTTCGGATCTGGTGCCCGCCGTTGTCGAGCCCCGTGCTCATACAAGGCGGGAAACTCCAAAGCCGGCGAGTAAAAGCGGCCGTACTCGCCGGCCCTGCCCCCCAGGTTGGCGGTTTATTTTACGTGCACGATTATCGCACAAACGCTAGGTACCTAGTGGATACAGGTGCCCAAGTTTCTGTCGTACCACGAGGTATCATCAAGTCACAAGCTACCATGCTTCGACTACGCGCTGCAAATGGCTCAGCCATTCCTACCTACGGTACACGACAACTCGCGGTCAACCTGGGCAACCGACGACGGTATCTGTGGACGTTCATCATTGCTGATGTTCCCACAGCCATACTAGGTATTGATTTCCTACAGCACTATGAATTGCTAGTCGATTCACGTAGGCTGCAGCTAATCGTTACTTCGTCGAACAGTAAATTCTTGGGCTTTAAAGCTCACACAAACGCGTACCGAATCCTCGGAACTTTTTATTCGCGTGACGATAAATTCCACGCCTTATTCGAGAAATTCCCCAGATTAACTAAACCACTCGAGGAGATTTCATCGGTGACCAATCGTGTGGTACACCACATAGTCACCCGCGGACCACCAGTCACGGCAAGACCACGCCGACTGGCACCGGACAAATTAGCTTTCGCTAAACGTGAGTTTGACAATTTACTATCTGCTGGTATTATTCGTCCTTCTCACAGTCCTTGGGCCTCTCCTTTACATATGGTGCGCAAAAAGGATGGGGTTAGTTGGAGACCTTGCGGCGACTACCGAGCATTAAACGTAGTTACGCGCTTTGATAGCTACCCCATCCCCCACATACACGACATCACGGCATCGCTCAAGGGCACGACTATCTTTTCTAAAATCGATCTGGTACGAGCATATCACCAGATCCCAGTCGCTCTTGAAGACATCGAGAAAACTGCTATCACGACTCCTTTCGGTTTGTTTGAGTTCCTACGAATGCCATTTGGATTACGGAATGCTGCTCAAACTTTCCAAAGGTTTATCGATAGCATAGTACGAGACTTGGATTTTGTTCACGTCTATATTGATGACCTGCTGATCGCATCATCAAACGTAGATGAACATTATCAACACCTTACGCTATTATTCCAACGTCTTTCGGATAATGGAATAGTAGTCAACCCAGCGAAATGTGAATTGGGTAAATCAGAAATAATATTTCTGGGTCATATCATCAGACAAGAGGGTATTCTGCCTTGCGAGGACAAAATTCGAGCAATCAAGGAGTACAACGTGCCGTCCTCAATCAAGGAACTGAAGGCTTTTCTCGGTTTGGTTAACTTCTACCGACGTTTTATCCCTCACGCGGCAGAACGGTTACGACCATTAACCGATTTACTACGCGGTAATCCACGCAAATTAGAATTGAACGATACCGCACGTACTGCATTCTCAGAGATCAAAACGGCTCTCGCTGAAGTTACACTTTTCGCTCATCCTGACCCATCAGCCACGCTTAGTATAGCGGTTGATGCGTCAGATTTCGCTATAGGAGCCGTCATGCAACAGAATATCTCCGGTAGTTGGCAACCACTTGAATTTTTCTCACGACGCCTTACTCCCACGGAGACGAGATATAGCGCTTTTGGTCGCGAACTGCTTGCAGCCTACTGCGCCATCAAACATTTCCGGCACGCAGTAGAAGGACGCCAATTCATCTTATTCACCGACCATAAGCCCTTAACGTATGCCCTGCATACCAAGTCTGACCGCTACTCACCACGAGAGTGCAGACATTTGGACTATATCTCACAGTTCACGACAGACCTTCGTCACATTAAAGGCGAGTCGAACTATGTTGCCGATGCTCTTTCACGTATCCAGACGAATGCAGTTACTTCACCGGTGCTCGATCTTCCTGCTATGGCCGCCGCGCAAGCAAACGATCCTGTCTGTACAGAAGCACCACAATCTTCGTCCCTTCAGTGTCAGGAAGTACCCCTAGCTACTAGCTCAGGTACTATCCTATGTGATATTTCTACCGGTCTTCCTCGACCCATCGTACCCTCTACCTATCGCCGTCTCGTCTTCGATGCCCTTCATGGATTGTCTCATCCAGGTATCGCAGCCACATTACGCCTCATCGCTGCACGATACGTCTGGCCATCCATGAATAAAGATGTTCGTATGTGGGTAAAGCAATGCTTACAGTGTCAACGATCAAAAGTGCACAGGCACGTAGCTGCCCCCATTGGCACGTTCGCTACGCCTGATGCTCGCTTTGATCACGTACATATAGACATTGTAGGACCATTGCCACCATCGCATGGGTATGATCACATACTCACGTGCATTGGCCGTTTTACAAGATGGCCCGAAGCTATTCCCATCACGTCTATCACGGCGGAGACAATTGCTCACCGCTTCGTAGAACGATGGATAGCATTGTACGGTTGTCCCTCAACTGTCACGACTGACCGAGGACAACAATTTGAGTCCGCATTATTCTCCTCACTGACCCGGCTGCTTGGTACGGAACGCATACGCACCACCGCCTACCATCCAGCATCGAATGGTTTAGTCGAACGGTTTCATCGCCAACTTAAAAGTGCTCTCCGAGCACACGAAAACGACAATTGGTACGAAACCTTACCGCTCGTTCTCTTAGGCATCAGAACGAGTTTGAAGGCAGATATTCAATGTTCCGCCGCTGAACTTGTATACGGCACGACATTGCGTCTGCCTGGGGAATTCTTCACACCACGGAGCAGTAATGATTTCGGTAAATCAGACTACGTCCATCGACTGTCTGCATTTATGCGAACGCTGTCTCCGGTGTCAACTCGAATACAACATCGACAGGTCGCTCTTCCTCGAGAGTTATCTACCTGTTCACATGTTTTCATACGAGTAGATTCGGTACGCAAACCTCTACAACAGCCTTACGAAGGCCCTTTTCACGTGATCTCTCGTCACGAAAAGACCTTCAAGTTGATCGACACGGCCGCGTCGAGATCGTCAGCATTGATCGTCTCAAACCAGCACACGTCGATGACAGTGCCCTACCCGATAACTTGAGACTCAATGCTAGACCTATCAAACCTACTAGCGGGATCTCTACGTCTACCTCGGATCCCACGCTAGATACATCAGAGACCTCGTTCTCACGTCCCGGTCAACAGCACGCTTCATCTGCACCATCTACGGACGAGACTTCCGTCTCACGTCCAGATCGGCAGACCACGCCGCCCTTGACCTCGGATGAGATCACAGGCTCACGAAGTACGAACGAGACCACCGTCTCACGTTCCGGTCGCCGAGTACGATTACCCGTACGCTTTCGCGACTAAACGCACAGTCAATAACGGATACGGTGTAGGATTATTCCTATACTACACGCATGCTACACTTTTCTTTTTTTGATTTTTTTTTTGTATCCTGAGCCCACGCCTCCGACCTACGCCCGTTCGGTAACGTCGACTTCAGTCAACTTTGGCGAAAGCTGGTTTGGCCACCCACGCTCTAGTCAACGCACTCAGTCGATTATCTGGTCTCGAATTCGCCTGGCATATGCTTGGTCGTTATGGTCGCGTCCGGTTTCTTGGCTCAACGTGGTTTCGTCCTACGTCTGCAGCGTTTTCTGGTCCGCATCCATACGAACGCAATCATCAGATCCTGGATACAAACCACTCTGGTGTGGTATGCTAACTCGACCAACAAATACAGCACACTTCTCCTGGTACCGTTCTGCGCAAAAGACTTTCGTTGGCAACTCGAGGATCAATGATCACTTCCTGTTCCGCCAATTTCCTCCGTCCTACAACCGCAATTCTGCCGAGCAGTCCCACGAATCAAACCGCTAACTATCGAAAGTGTAAACCCTTTCTAGCGGGGGGCTCCTGTAGTGACCTACTTTTGTCAACAGAACGCGATTGGTTCGATGAAAACAATTATTATTATAACCAATTGTACCAGTGATTGTTTTATTGTGCTCGTTTGTTTAACTGTGCTAATAACAGCCATTTTAGTCTTCCATTGTATTCCATTGCTTCTACGCGGATTTCGACTACGCACGTATCTTATCTTGCCGATCGCACCTGTACTCCTTTGGCACGATCTCGGTATTCTTTCGATACCACGAGATCGCCAACAAATATATTCGACTACTACAATCATCTGCCTTCTGATATTTTGGCCTATCGGAATTTTATTGGTCTATTGGCAAGTAGACTGGTAGCGGTGTTCATGGTTCAGCTCAATTCGACACCACGCTACAGTCTCATCAGGTCAATCCTATATGGTAATCTCGCCCTCTCAAATCACTTCACGCCTCTTCCACATAACTGTAAATCACGAGCACACAACAGCTCAATCCAGACCTAACGTCTGGAAAGCAAGCATACCAGATATCATGCACTCGGCATCATTAGTAGATTGGACAATAGACCCAGGGTCCTCAATTGAAACGGTTTGGGATGCATTCCGAAATTTATACTTAAAAGTTACCGCACCTCACATCCGTTGGACTATACCAAGAGGGCCGAGAAACTCCCCACTATGGTCCAGTAGGGATGTCCGCATCCTTCTCCGTAAGAGAAGAAAAATGTGAGATAGATTTAGGTTACTGGGGACTGATGAGACAAAATCTCAGTACCGAAAATCTAGGAATACCTGCGCCTCGACCCTCCGTAAGTCTAGAAGGCTGTACGAAGAAAAAATTGTTAAGGAATCCATAGAATGTTCTAAACGTCTGTATTCCTATATAAACCAAAGGATAAAAAGAAGACAGTACTGCCACATCATTAGTGAAGGATGACTTTGGTAAGGCTCAAGTGTTCTCAAACTACTTTAGTAATGTATATAGCATAGAAACACCCTTCCCGTCAGAGCATACTAACCCCACACACACACACACTGGATAGCGTGACCATAAATGAACTTGATGTATTTGATATGCTAAATAAGCTTGACATAGGTAAATCCATGAGGCCCGATGAATTGCATCCTAGGCTACTAAAGGAATTATCTAGCTTCGTTGCGAACCCTTTAAGTATATGCCTTAAGCTATCCGTTACGCAGGGTCATTTACCAAAAGACTGGAAGAACGCCATAGTAAGTCCTGTCTTCAAAACAGGTACGAAACATAAACCTGAGAATTACCGACCCGTTAGCCTAACTGGCGTGGTTGTTAAAATCTTAGAAAAGATTATTCGGAAGGAGATATTTAAGTACCTCGATGTAAACCGGATCCTCTCGGAGAAACAGCACGGCTTCAGAATAGGTTATTCTTGTCTCACTAACTTATTAGTCGCTCGTGAAAGCTGGTGCGCTTTCAAGGACCAAAAGTTACCTGTAGACGTGACTGACATTGATTTCAGCAAAGCTTTTGACAAGGTTTCGCACAACCGGCTGTTATATAAGCAAAACATGTCGGAATTGGAGGCAATCTATTGACGTGGATAGAAGACTTCCTTGTTGGGCGCCAACAAAGAGTACGGGTAAACTCTAAATTATCTAGCTGGGAAACTGTGCTTGGTGGAGTGCCTCAGGGTACAGTTTTGGGGCCAGTGCTATTCCTCTTGTATGTAAGTGACCTTCCTCGCCTATTATATGGAGAACGATGCGATATAAGGGTGATAGCTTAGAACTCCAAAATGACCTGAATAAATTATCCGAATGGTCTCATACATGGCAGCTGTCGATAAATACTTCCAAGTGTGTTGTGATGCATATCGGTCATCATGGTTCAGATACATACACGATGAATAACGCTGAGCTACCTGTTGTCCAGACACATAATAACTTAGGAGTCATCGTTAGCCAAGATCTGAAGACTACTGCATACTGCCGTGCAATAGCCGCCAAAGCTTTTAAAACTTTATGGTCAATACGTAGGGCTTTCACTCATGTCGACGCTCAAACGTTTTTGACTTTGTATACAGTATTCGTACGTCCTAAACTTGAGTAGTGCATACAAGCGGCTAGCCCCTGCTTAAAAAAAGACAGTGAGCTTTTGGAAAAAGTCCAGAGAACAGCAACTAAGCTGATTCCCGGAATAGCGAAGCTTCCGTAAGATGCTCGACTGGCCAAGCTAAACCTAGTTCCGTTCTCATAGAACTAGAGACGACTTGATTACAGTTTTCAAATTGATTAGTGATCAATTTGCACCTGATATGCCCTCATTTTTCTTGTCTTCCAAAGCAGAGAATTTTCGAGGGCACTCCAAAAAAGTTCACAAGCCCAGAACAAATTACTTGTCAGCTGACTATCTACTTTCCCATCGAATCATCAACGAGTGGAATTCATTACCTCAGCACGTGGTTGAAGCTCCATCCGTAGATTCTTTCAAAAGAAAGTTGGATCAAATGAGAACACAATTGCCAGGACTAACACAGGCCATCAAGCCTCCTGTCCTTTCCAAACTGAAACTGAAACTTACGTGGAAGTTACTTCATCGTCTACACCAACTCATTGAATTGTAACAATCACCAATACGTGATAGAGAACAAGCTTAGGCTAGAGATAGAATATATTTAATATGAATAAAAGATACAAGATAACATTCAGCTGGGACCACTCCTGCAAGGACGAGCCATGCCATCCGACCAACTCCTTTATTCAATTCGTTATTCCTGCCTTCTCCATTGTCTGGTATTCCTCCGCGTTAAACATTGAATATCTATTTTCCGAGTAGTCTCGTGTTCAGCTTTGAGGATTGTGTGGTTGTGATCCGATGCCACTACAGCTTCACGTTGCAGAATAACACAGGTCATCAAGCTCCCTGTCCTTTCCAAACTGAAACTGAATCTTCATCGAAAACTTTCTGATTTCGCGACCTCATCGACTGTCACAAAACCGTCTAAATTTGGTGCCTTGCTACACACCCCATAATTTACTTCGACCTTCAGAAAGAACTAAATACTAAATTATTTGTTTGAAATCGGTTGGTTAATAATACTGAGAACATTCCTTTTTTATTATCAATGAATCTTCAAAATAATTCGAATCTTCTTTTGAAGTTATTGACAGAAATTGTCATTTGTATCGTTAACGAGAGTGGATGATATGATCTGTAAACTTTTGTCAAAAAATGAATCTTCTACCATGCCCTATGCATAAGTAAAGCCCTTATGTATATCGCTTAGTGTCGAAAAGTGTTCATGACCACTTAGGTTAAACGTTAAGGAACATCATGAGCATGTCACTTATAATCTTCTAGTAGTACACTGATAACGACCACAACGCTATCATGTGAGATCATCAAAGTCTGATGGGTGGATTTTCGGTTATCTTCTTGTGAACTGACATCTAAAGTGAGATGTTCTTTTTAAGGTGAAGAGATACGTTGCACGATAGTGCTGAGTTATTGTCATGAGATAACTTGAACTCGACAGAATGTGACGGCGTTTATATGCAAGTATCTTCTAACGTACTAATTGATAAGCAACCAGTAATAAAACGATTTTGATTTGTCGGAATATTTAACTTGATTTGCTTGTTGAAATAACGCAAAGTGATGCTTCTCTTCTAATAATTAAGAGCAGATGAAGCGTTATGTGGAAGTTTAAAACATGATCTAGTAGTGATACTTGACCGAACCTAATTAACCAGTTAGTGTCCACTAAAACATACATGATTAGTAACAATCTCGAATATCCACAAATTACTTATTTTGGGAAATTGTCTGCTTCGAGCATCCCCTCTCGTTGGGGTCGTGAGAGATTTATGATGCCACCACCCATTTGTTCAAACTCAAGGAGCTTATCATCCATAAACAGCGTTTGAACAACTTTGTACTTTTGGGAGGGCCTAGTTGCTTATCCTTACGGTAGGCAGGCGTGTGAGAAATGATAAATACAAACAACTGGTTTATTCGGTTTAGCCGAGTTGAAGTAGGCTTAACTGAAACTATTGAGCATTTTAGACAAATTTTAGGAGCATGCTACATATATGATAATTTGATATGAGATCTATCAATTCTCCCGGAAGTCAAGACGTCATGTCATGTTCAATTTAAGATACCATCCACTTAGCGTTTGCTTTCACTGCACTGTTCATGCTGTGTATAAGGGATGAAGGTATCTCTGTAGTGCTGATAGGGAGATCTTGGACTGTCGATGGAAACCTTCGATCATACTGTTGATCTGTTAATGACTGTCCGAAGCTGCGTGCTTACGGGAATTGACCAATGAGCAGGGTAGATCGCAGTTTATGACAAACGTGTCCAGAACACCCATCCAGTGTGTAAGGAATCCTAAGGGAATATTGTTCTGCATAGCTGTCCTGAATTATTATGAATTCATGCAGGAGCATTCTAAAATCTTCACTTTCAAATATAGCCAGTAGTGAATACCTTCAACGTCCGTTTTTTATCCGTGAAAATCAAATATTAGGGTCCCTAGTCGAACAACCTATGTGCTCACAGTGACTTAATTTAGAGAGCTTTAAGTTCTAAGTGTAGGCAACGAAGTGGCGGCATTCAAGCAGTTACCAACGTTTGTGCACAAAGTTAAATGTAAGATGAAGTTGTTGACAAAACATGGAAAAATTCAAGCTACTTTTTTATCCAAAACGGCGTGTGTGATGATTCATATGCGTAAACATTCGAGTTAACAACAATCGCGTCTGAACACAGACTGCCTGAGTGTGTCAGAATATTGGACAGTATAAAACAACGCTCTATAAACTTCAATAATTCCAAAAACGATAACGGTTAATAGCATCCGTACGGTGGCGTTAAGGGCGTAAAATTTGGTACAGGAGACGCAGAAGATTTACCGCGAAAAAATTCATGTACAAGTTAAAGTAATTGTTCTTGAAAGGTGCTTTTCAAACGGATACAGACATTCGAAAAACTCACTCAAGAAAATTACTTCTGTCAGCTCAATTAGCCCCGAGGATGGGAAATAAACTAGGAAGTGATAATTCTTAAAGAACCACGAATACCAAACGTTCCAGAAACAAACAGAGAACGTGACTTTAAATTAGCCCTATGTAACAGATGTGATCGACTCACAAAGTGACAAATTAAATGCAGCCATCCCAAGGGAAAACAGCCATTAAACAGTGGCCGGTGAACAAAGTTAAAAACAGTCATTAGAAACGTGATAAAATCAGGGAGTTTGTTTTAAATCATAATCTGTAAATAAGGTGGTAATGATAGTTTCAATCAAACATCATAGGGAGAACTAATATTCGAAGATTTAGACACCAGTAAAGAAAACATAACATACAACAGAACTAAAGAGGGAGCAATCAATAAGAAATACATAGTTGGAGGTATTCTCTCTATATTCCCACACGGACGTGCCAAAAAGAATTTTACACTGGTGTCCGGATTCTCTACATGAAATACATACTTTCGTGGCTCTTCTAAATCACTACTCCATGTCATGGAGTTTGTAAGATTGACAGCAGAACGCCTTCACTCTCCTCCTTACAATAAAATGTCACGAAATAGTCAAGTTTCTCCTCAGACTCATGTTTATATATACGCACATCTCGAGTTCTCTTTCGAACGACCGAGTTGATAAGGATTGAGGTCGCCGTAAATAGTAACAAGTTCTCCAACTCAACCAATCCACATGCGTAGCCTCATTCTCAATTTCACATTAAGGTGAAGCACTCGTATTGTATTCACTATAACTCACTAACCACTACTATGAAGTCGGAAATCTGCCCATACTACTACAATGTCGTCGCACGAACGAAATTTTTCTACTAGTCTTAACGCCGACGTTAGCAGTGCAACCAACTGAACCACTATCTATGAAAAAAAAATCCGCAAATCGTAAGAATTAATATATAAAGTGATATGATGCTTCATGCCGTATAAGACAAAAAGACTCATTTTTTGCATCGCTGTCATTGCTGGGGCATCATCATCCCACCCGTATGATCTTTCCAACCCTATTTCTTTTGACTCTTTGTCGAGATGCACTGCACCAGTGGAGCCCAACATCCGTATATTTACACTGACCAGTTAGTTGTGGTGTCCTGATAGATTTGTAGAATTATAGTCTACATCGCTATTAGTAGTGTTATAATAATAGACCTAATCCTAAAATTGTAGATATTGTAGATGTGACTACTGAATCTATAAGACCTTACGTGGAAGTCTTATCATTGTCTACACTTACTATTCCTATCTATTTAACCGCCAATATATGATAGAGAACACATGTAGGCTGAAGATAGAACAATGTATTGAATGTGAATAAAAGAGATACGTTGCACAAGAATGACCACATCTGCATAGCTGAGCCATGAACTGAATTTTCCCGCGTTATCAGTTGTTAACCTTCTCTCCATGTCAGCTTATGAATATAAATTATTTCAGCAATTGCATTCTCGGCTTTAAAGGTCGTGTGGTTACGTCCAATGCTAAGGCAATTATAGAGTTCCCTGCTGTCTTCGAGATCATCTACTTCAGAGGTTGTGATATGGACATCATTTGGAGTTTCTACTTCCGTTTTGGTGAAATGGGTGGATCTTATAATTGTAAGCCTAAGGAAACTTCACTGATCCCTACCCATGTCATCCTTTAGGTCACACCATTTTTGTGTTAAACGACTAATCAGTGACCGCTCGGCTATCTAGCAAGCATCGTCAAGGATAAGGACGACAAACAGTGATCAATCATTTGTGTGCTATGGACTAGCCCATTCAGCAGTTTTTGCTCTTTATGTGTCTGCTATTTGTTCTTACCGAGAAATTTCCTTAGTAATGTCACGCTCATCTCACACACCTAGCAAAGCAACCACAGAATACAGATACCACATAAAAGTGATGTTTGTTAGGTATTGACTGCAAGTTTTAACTTCGATATAAGCCAGGTTATAACATTCCGACACAACTCGAGTTTACTTCGTCCAGTGACATAAGTCAATGAGACTGGTGATCCACAGAATACCATCCATCAGGAACAGTAACGTCATGATTATCAGTATTTAGACAGAAAACGAAAACAGCCCTGTGCTTCTAAAGGGACTTGTAGAGAAACAAATGTCTAGAAAAACCACCAAGCCCTTGTTAAGCATTATCTATTTCCATCTGTGATAACATTTCTTTTAACAAATTTTATTCCTACTTCAATTTGTGAAGTGGTTCATCTAGCCACTATCAATCGTTCAGATCTTCACTTTTAAAGTAGTCTTTGAGGTTTAAGTATGTCAGTATTGAGTGTTTGCTATGCAACTCGTCTTTTTAGCTGATGCGACAGTGTCATTATGACTATAAAGATTTGAACAAAGGAACTGGTCTTGCCATGAAATCAAAGGTCTGTCCGTACACAGTTGTACTCTACTTCGATGATGTATGGTCATAAAGTCATAGGTTATGGTGAAGGTAATCAAATATTTGGTCAGATATGTCAGTGGATTACGTAAACTTATGTGTTGACGACATTGTTTGAAGATAACGAACAAGTCTAGAAATCAATACTCTTTGATGTTGCTCATATTGTTCTCCAAGTCGAACCAGAAAAACCGTCCAGAGGTTGAGGTTTAGAGATTGATTATAAAAAGAATGAGCTAGTGCACATTGTACTCACCAGTGGTGACAGTTATACTACCAGTGGTACACCTCGTTCATGAATATAAGAACAAAAAGATCCAGTAGTAATTTACAGTAATGACAAGAAAGCAACTATGAATTTCAGTGCGGAAGTTGAGAAGGTTCTCTAAAATTATGGTTACTCTATCGAGCATTCAACTGCTTTGATGTAGGTATGTTCCGGATATTTTATCTCGCGTAGAATGGTAAATTCAGAAGGACACTCCTTATTTTATCAAGGACACTGAAGCCAAAAAAATGCCAATGTGTGACCTGTTGAAGCACAAACTAAGGTCACAGTCGAAAAATGGACACAGGCTACCCCCTCTATTCTTGAAAGCAGAAGATAGGAAGGATTCAGACTGTTACCAACTAGTGGGATTATTCACAATGTAAACGGTAATGAAAAGATAGGTCAATGACCAGCGAAAGGAACGCGTGAAAATAGGCAACACCCTCCACGAAGCATAACACTTATTAAGGAAATATAGGTCCTTCCCGACCAGTGGTCTTAAAGTGTGGGACACCTGGACAAATACTGGTCCATATTTAAAATTGATTGTTGACTAGTTTCACCTGTATCCGATCCTTCTCACTGAAGATCAAATCCTATCAATCGAGTTTCGGTGTGACCATTGGCCAAGGTGGCTCGAAGTCGCGTGCACTGTACTGAGATGTAAGATAGTGGTTGTAAGTGGTTGATAGGAAACACGGCCAAGGTCTCGTGCCGTTTGAGACCCGTGTGCATGTAATTGAAGCTCTCTAGAGGATTTAACTAGGGAAATGTAAATACACCTTAGTCCTACAGAGCGTCACTCGTGACCGAATAGCTAGGTAGTAAAGTAATTGATTGTGAAGTCGGGTGACATCAGATCGGGTTCACTGAAAATCACACAACATATTAAGTACCGCAAATCACCTCAGTACGAGGACCTTATCAGAACATTCCACCCATGCTCCTCGAGGCAACTTGGGAAGAATCGCACATGGAAAAGCATAGTCTGAAGTAAGTTTCTAATTTTTATCGTTAAGAGTTGCCCCTATTCGAAGTACTCTGCAATCAGAAGTGACCACAGTTCACTCAGTGGATAGCTTCAGGAGGAGATTTGATAGACAAGGATTATCGTCTTCAGTTTGAACTCTCTGTCCTTGATTAATGTCTCGTAACTTATCTACTATAATCATCATCACGTATCGTTAACTTATTCCTACCTCACTTATCATCATTTATATTTTCTTTTTATTCTCACGCTTAAGTCTGCTTACAATTTCCGCAACAATATTTAATCAACTTATTTATTTATTTACCTCCTGAAGCAACTGTCTTTTCTTGACATTCTATTTTTCTCTTCAACATTCTTCGCATCACTTCCGATTGATTCCTGGGCTGGAGAAGTGATAATTTTTTGTTAAAAAAACTGTACTGTCTTGGAAGAAATGCTTAAAATTAAGTAACGAGATATACAACTCGCAAATCACGGCCATACTGAATAGAATTAATGCAACTGAGTGGCTAAACTACAAAAAAACCCGTTAGCGTACTAAAACAGTAAGAATCAGGCGAAAAAAATACAATTGGTTTATCTAAGCTGATAACAAGTACATTGGATACATATTGGAACTATTTGAAATTGCTCAGACCTCGCGGCTTGATTGAGTCTAGTTTCCGCAACGCATTTGGATTTCGCGCTACCTGTGTCCAGTGTTGATTGTCAGATTATCGTTATCTCACAGCCGCATTGTTGCTTATTATTTTTTTACCCTCATTGATGGTCAGTATTTCTTATTTCTCCGAGTTGCTAGTGATTCAACATATATTTGAGTTAGTTATACAACTAGGAGCTCGATTAAGCTTTGTTCTCATGGCAGATTGTCCCAACACAAGCTCCCAACTTTGGGGAGCTTTGGGGAACTTCCTCAAATTCAGGGGAAATTTTGGGGTTTTTGTGCCATTTCCCTAAAATTGGGAGCTTAGGATCTAGACATATACCCACAAGACAAGTTGCTCATGTCGTAAGGTGTCGTTGAAAAGGTCTAGGTTTTCAAGCTAATGGATGTGCTTTTGTAGACTACTAGAGCTTTACTGCAAAAACCAGTATTTTACCACCCGACAATACAAAGTACTCTCGTTGGTACGTTTCAATCCATCATAATTGACGCCTAATACCTATCAAGCAATAAACTTTCAGAACTGTGTGCTTAAAATATTCAACTACCTTGGATCATACATTATTTATGGAATGATACTTCGAGTCTACTTGGATTAAGCCTTATTTTCTCCGTGGCTGTTTGCCCAAGTTACCATGGTGCTATATATTGATAATTTGGAACATGATTAAAGTGTTTTCTCTGTCTTTTAAAAGTAGTGATTCATGATCACTATGATCAAGAAAATCTAGTTTACCAAGTCGGTTTTTTGTGTGTATATTTCAACGACTCGCACATTACTTTCGGAGGCTGGGAATAATGAAGTAATCAGAATATCCAGTTTAAAACATGAAACCGATATATAAAAAATACTTGTGGCATTCGTTGGTTTGCCATTACTCCCTGATTAGAGCGACTTAAAACGTTATTGAACATAGCTGTAAACGGGAACCATTTATCAACAGTTTAGTTAATTAACTCAAAAGGCGAAGATATATTGAGTCTGTTTTAGACAATATTTGTAGTGTTGCTCTTTCCCGTAAAACTCATGCTCAGTATACTGAGTGCACTAACTTTTGCTTACGTAATGAGTTACGTTAGCTAATAAGTTGCAGTGGCAACCCCACACCTCAACATCATATTATTAAAATAGGTGTATAATTCCTCATGGATAATTTTCCAGATAGATTACGGCATTTCGGTTAGAAATCGAAGTTTTAAAAATGTTATTCGCTACCAGCTCATCAAAAATTTTGAAGATTCGTTTACGTAACTGCTTTTCTTCCTTTGACTAAACCCTTGCTGGATAGCTTCTTAGAAGCAGTTTAGTTATTTGTTATAGTTCAAATTTAGACCAGCGAATTGTTGTTGTTAGACTGTTTCATATAAAGATAAAGTTTTAGTGAAAGTAAGCATTCATTGTTAGATTATTCAGTAATTCTTACCTAATAAACAAAACGTTCTCCATAACCTGTTGTTAAGTTTGCGAGTTTTAGTAAGTGTATTTTTTGTCTTTTTAAACTAGCTCGGTATCCATCCCGCTAAAGATCCAAGTAATTGATGTGCAAACAGGAATTAATACGTCTGAGTAGTGTAATAAAAAGACGAAAATCATCATAACTACATGTATTGGGCCAATATATCATTTAATTCTTAGCACTATCCTAACTTATAAAATTGAATTAATAGGTCCTTTCTGTTTTTGTCAATATATCTAATTCGGTAATAGGAAACCATCCGCCACATTGAGACTGCACTATGTCCCTTCACATTTAGATTTCCTGACAGGATAGCTTTTAATTTCAGGAAGCATTAAGTCACACAAATGTACTAGTTCAATAAGTTCAAAAATTAGTCACTGAACCCCTATGTATGATAAAAATGCTAAGTTTGTACGTACAACTACGAGACCCTAATTTAACCTATTTATTGGTTATATTCAAGTCTTGTTAACCTTATCAAATTACTTTTGGGAGTTTTCCTCCAACTGTCCGAGGAAACTAAAGAAAAGCTTGGTACTTAATTTGATGTATATATAGTTTTCTCCTGTTTGTGCAAATCTTAGTCTGAAAATCCAATTAGCGAACCTAACATTAGGCGTGATTAAAAAATCTAAAACTAAAGTAATTATCATTAAGACGAAACAAGTGTATATACTTTATATCAGGAGACTATAATATTATTCTATCTTCACCCGGTTTATTCTAGGCGTTCTTGATATAAACTATGTACACTTGTTTTATTTCAGTGATTAATGTTTTAGTTCTAGGTTGTAAGCAGTTGTAGAAAATCCACAAAATAAGTATTTATTTGAACACATAAATATTGGTACAAGGGAGCACCAGATACATATGCGAAATAAGTAAACTCATGTTATTCCGCTGCGATATTTGTTCTTCCTTTATTCAATTCCACTGTTCTTGTTACATTTGTTCATCTCAAAGCAATGGAAAAGGTTTACGATTTTAAATTTTGTGTGAAGCATTTCTTATTATCATGCTTCATTGAGTTTTTATGTGTAACTGTTATGTCCGGATAAGCATTTTTAACACAGACATTGGTACAAGGAGGTACCAAATACATATGCGCCACACAGATCTCAGTTGATTTGTATGAGGGCTGTGATACTGCCCGGGTGCCCAAACCGAAGCAGGAGGTGCCCAAACCGAAGCAGGCCGGATAAGCATAATGAATGGTAACTTTTGGGATCAATTTATGGACGAATACTATGCGTACATTTTTATCGTATAATTGTTAAATAACTAAACTATCCATATTCATGCCCCTCTTATTATGAGCTTTATTTTGACTTATGAACCATTATTTTACGATTTACCATTCTTGAATTATGCCCTGTCCATTAATTACTACCTCCCACACTCACAGTCACATTTGGCTAAATCTTGTATAAATATTATTTTCCATGTTATGGTACGATGTATTTATTAATTATTTTTAACACATATATATTGGTAAAAGGAGGCACCAAATACATATGCGCTACTCAAGTCACTTGATTTGTGTATAGGCTGTGATACTGCGCGGGTTCCCAGACCGAAGCAGGTGGTTTTCTTAGGGGGCCACACCCGGAGCCTTCGACCTGAAGGTCTGATCCACAAGGCAGTGGAGCGTCGTGAGGAGATGCAGCCCCATCGTAGCCGCTGACCAACGATTGGTTCATACTCCATTTGTTCCTTCAGGATACTGGAGCGCATGTGCACCATTGGTTTGAAATCAGTGTTTTCTAACTCGCCTAGGTGGACTCTCTATGTCCACCAACCCGGTTTAAGCGCCAGACGTTCGCTTTTTGTCCTCTCAATTTCGTAAACAACATCCCCGCCACGAGAAGGCAGAGTCGGACTTCCCTGGCAGAGGTTATATACGCGTAGTCATATGAGAGCATTTCGAGAGGGAGAGCGGACTCTCCCCACACTCGGCCGTATTAGGGCATTTGGGGGCTGTCTGGTTGGTATATAAACCCAGTATGCTTGAAATAAATGATTCATATCTCAGAGTCTGAGGTTGGCGTTCTAGACGTAACTAACTGTTCTAGGCAGGAGGCAGGACCGATAAGTACTCTAGACTACTCGCTCGGGTTTTAGGCGTCGTTGGTCCAATCGATAATTCACTTCTCTCTAATTGGCGGTATCATTACGTTATACATTAACAGGGCACAAGGTCACAAGTTATAACGGTAACATTAAACAATAATGAAGTTCCTAACTAGCATTTTATATCATTTTTTAAACTAATATGAATTAATTAAACTTAACTCATCCAAAGGATTTTGTTTATGATTCGTCATTTTTCACATTATTTTGGCCCCCAAATGCCCTGGTACGGCCGAGAGTGGGGAGAGTCCGCTCTCCCTCTCGAAATGCTCTCACATGGCCATGCGTATATAGCTTCTGCCAGGGAAGTCCTACTCACTGCCTTCTCGTGGCGAGGGTGTTGTTTGCAAAAATGAGAGGACGAAAAGCGAATGTCCGGCGCTATAACTGGACCCCAAACGAATGGTGCACATGGGCTCCAGTATCCTGTGGGAACAAATGACGTATGAACCAATCGTTGGTCACCGGCTACGATGGGACTGCATCTCCTCACGATGCTCCACTGCCTTGTGGGTCAGACGTTCAGGTCGAAGGCTCGGGGTGTGGCCCCCTAAGAAAACCACCTGCTTCGGTTTGGGCACCCGGGCAGTATCACAGCCCTCACACAAATCAATTGAGATTCGTGTGGCGCATATGTACTTGGTGCCTCCCTGTACCTATACTTATGTGTTAAAATAAATAAAATAAATACATTATTTTGTTTATACTAGAATGAACAAATATGAGTAAGATTTGTACAATGCCTTACATATGGCTTCTGGAAAAAATCGAAACAGTTGTACTCATAAACATATCTTTAGGGCTTTGTATCTCTTCAGACACTAGGTTATTTCTCTGAAGTACATACTGGGAAGTGTTCTAACTGTTTATATTGTTTTTTGGCTTGACGGTTTAGTTAATTTATAAATTTTGCAGTGACTGAGTACACATTGCGAACCATAATACCGAAGATGTTTTGATCACACAAAACACTCTTTGTAATAGCTATAGCTCCAAACAACTACTCCTTTTCAATAACTAGTTTTATGAATCAAATAAGTAAATTTCTACTTTTAAAAGCGTAACTACTTAACTATCCTTGATATAAAATTCACGGTATGTAATATTGATGCGAGTGTAGATACCTAAATTTCCACGAAAAACATTCAGTCCCACCTATTTCTCCGCGCATCAAATTCTAGTATTATAGTCTGACATGGTAATTGAATTCTTTCTGTTCGACGTGACTGTCTAAATGTTTGTAGGTGTAGTTAAAAACGTTTATTTTAACACTTTCTTAATTCTCAATCAAAACCACTCAGGATGTCGTCAACTTTTTGCAGGATCTTCAGGGTGTAATTTTAGTGTTTCTGTAGTTTTTTTTTCATTTTACTCAAGGCTAAAACACGTATCATAGGGTGTTTTTGAATAATATTTATTTATTATTAACTTGTGATAGGATACAGTGAAGTATATTTTGGTTACTGGTGGGGTTATCAGCGGGATCGGCAAAGGTATTATCTCTAGCAGCATCGGGACTATCTTGAAAGCATACGGATGGAATGTTACGTGCATCAAAATTGATCCTTATTTAAACATCGATGCTGGTACCTTCTCCCCCTTTGAACATGGAGAGGTGTACGTTCTGGATGATGGAAGTGAAGTTGACCTTGATCTGGGAAATTATGAAAGATTTTTGAATATAACATTGACCAAAGATAATAACATTACAACGGGTAAAATTTATCAGAAAGTAATCGAAAAAGAACGTCGTGGAGATTACCTTGGGAAAACAGTACAAGTAAGAATGCTTCATCAAATCTTTTGACTTATATGTATGTGTATATTTTATACTACCATTATCTTCCTCTAAAACCTAATCATTTTAACACTTTATCCCCGTTATTTTCCTCTCAATTCCTGTTTGCTGTTCAGTTTAGCTTATTCCTTTTATGTCTAGGTGTGGCGATATCAATCATTGCAAACATGCTAATTTCTAATTTTATCAGTTCAAATGGCTATCTGTCTGGTGACTTTTTGATGTTAAATGGATTGTTTAGTTGAATTGACCTGTGTTTTCGGATATGAATATCATTCACAACACGAGACTATGTGTCATAAATAAGTTTGTTGTATTTCGAGTTAAATAACATGAAATCTATTTATTTAGTATATTTTAAGTCGTTATAATCCACTGTTTTTTTCGTAGGTTGTCCCGCACATCACAGACGCTATTATTGAGTGGGTCACAAATGTTTCTCGAATTCCAGTAGATGAAAGTGGTTCAACCCCAGAGGTATGCATCATTGAACTTGGTGGTACGATCGGCGATATTGAATCTATGCCATATGTTGAGGCCTTCAGACAAATGCTTTTTCGAGTGGGAAGTGTCAATTTTTGTTGCGTGCATGTCAGTCTAGTACCTCAGCTTCAGTCTGTCGGAGAACCTAAAACCAAACCTACCCAAGTTAGTTTCTATTTATTCCCTAGTGGGTTGGTGTCTGACGAAATCTCAGCACGGATTCGAAAAGCTCGTTTGGCCTTTGCCAACTTACGTCATCTATGGCGAAGGCGAGATATCCGTCTATCAATTAAGGGACGAGTATACTGCGCGGCAGTTCGTTCCGTCCTTCTATACGGCTGCGAAACATGGCCTTTAAGAGTAGAAGATATTCGTAAGTTACTAGTATTTGACCACAGGTGCCTTAGAAATATTGCGGGTATCTGCTGGGATCACCGGGTAAGTAATAGTGAGGTTAGATGTAGGGTACTAGGGAATGATGGTAAATCAGTTGATGAGGTTATGAATCTTCATCGACTGAGATGGTTGGGCCACGTGTTGCGTATGCCTGAACACCGATTACCACGACGCGCAATGCTGACTAGTGCAGGGGATAATTGGAAGAAAGTTAGGGGCGACCAAACCAAAACGTGGCATCAGTGCTTGAAGTCACTAACTTCTGGTCTGAGCCATGTTGGGAGATTCAGACTGCCTGGTTGGGGTCCGCGTGACTATCGTAACCAATGGTTGGAGACTCTTGGTGACATGGCTCAGAATCGATCACAATGGCGTCGGTGTATACACTCTCTGTCTTCCTTAAATTAAGAGATTAAAATCGCTTCATATCTGTCTAGGAACTAATTCTTTCTTCCTTTACTATCTCCTTATACACAATCTTTCTTCTATATATTACCACCACTGAATTAACTACTCCTATGAATCCGGTGTTCATCTTGTTGTGCTAATGCGGTATGGCAACTTGGACCGATGCATATACGTGCCTGGTCCTACGTCGCAGCTTAGCTTAGTATAGTATTGTTCCAATTTTATAAACATGCATCATATATATGTGGTAGATCACATATCGGAGACATTGGGTTTTAAACCGTTTTACACATGATTTCATCCATATTTTCGTTAGGACAGATAACAATATGTGTAGCCTTAATTATCTAGTTTATTTGCGTATTATGAACCAGTTCCAAGACCTAAGAACTGCGAGTTCGACCTGTTTAACATCGTATGCCATCGCATGTTCAGGTAAATTTCTCTTGTGGTAGTGAATTTCGGTATTGTTCTGAGGATATTTCTGGTTATTAAAATGAATAATAGATAATTAATCGGTATACGATGCAGAAAATTGCAACTAACTCATCCACCAGATACGTGATTATGAGCCACACTAAGTGTGAGAGCTGATGGTACAACTACCCGGCTGCCCATACCAAATTATATGGGGCAGGGTCTAGACTTAAGACTCAGCTACCGAAAGTCTGACGTCTTAACCATCATGTAACTGCGCAACTAATAAACATTCACAGGTCTGAATTATTGACAATCTTGAACCGGCATCAGATGATAACATACCTGATTAGCAAGGGTTTTCTTTCTAAAAATTGACGCTTTTAAACAGTGTTTTTACGCAGAAGTGAACATAACCACATGTTATTTAACAAGCGATTGGACTCATGAACCAATAAAATTAAAACCTAACTATCAAGCTTGATTCTTGGAAATCAAAACCAGATGATTAGGGACATTCTTAAACCAACAAGCTCACTTCAATCAATTTTATGCAAACCAAAGAATAAAGTGACTACAGAAAAGTTAAACATCATCTATAAAATAAATTACTCTAGCTATCAGAAACATTGCATCAACCAAACTGGCCGTCCTCTTCATCACCATATTCATGAACAATTAGTTGTCACAAATAACGCCATGTCTTCTTTCGTACCAATATGGATATGCGTTCGGCTATAGAAATGCTCCTATCATAGACGGAAAGAGTAGATAAAGGATCAGGTAACTTTTAGAGTTTTGGCGCCCAGGTCAATCAGGAATCGATGAAGATATTGAAATGGATCCAATTTCTCAACCGATTGGGAAAACCATACATAACCATAAGACCAAGAACTAAACCAAGATGGAAGACAATCAAAGCAAATGTCCAAACAATGAAAAGACCTCTATTGACAACAACCAATCAGACAATCTTCACAAAAAAGCTGTTAGTCAAATATAGAGAAATTTCAGTAACTCACTTCTATCTGAAGTTTGTGTAAAAGATATTCTCTGGAGAGATGAAAAATGCTTCATAAATAAATTTCAACTCAAAGAACTTAGCTCCACCGAAATTTTTTTCAGTGTAAGCTCTAGTTGTAGCCTCGTAGTTAAACAACTCACCTCTGAAGCTGGTTTGTGTGTCCGGATCCAAGATTGCCTACTTTAGTTTAAGCAACCAAATAGTTTAATTTGACCCTCTTATTAAACATATAACTGAATGTCAAATGCATGATCTTTCAGTCAGTGATCTTCAGTGCTGTTAGAGGTATGAGGGCAGTTATCAGTTCCCAGTTGCCCACATCGTGTAAGGGTTCTTCTAGATGTAACCCGAATAGGAAATTGGGTTAGAGGTGGCCTTAGTGACGCGAGAACGTAACCGCAGTGCCCAAGGGACGACTGCTTGAGATCGGTCACACACGACCTTTTTGTGAGTAGTTTTCGTGTTAGCTCAGTACTTGTTGGGACCTTACCTCCGGAGACG
Organism: Schistosoma spindalis; assembly: GCA_946903255.1. NCBI lineage: Eukaryota > Metazoa > Platyhelminthes > Trematoda > Strigeidida > Schistosomatidae > Schistosoma > Schistosoma spindalis. The sequence continues at coordinate 23,239,169 of OX336424.1, forward strand.
GAAATCTGTGGGATAAGGTGAGGTGTACATTTTCAGGGTCGACTTTCTCTAACCCCACTCTCTCTTGTAGGAAAACAGCATCGATGTAATGCTAGTTGCCTGAAGGAAACACCTTACTGCCATCACAGCTCCGTACAGTCAGCAGTATAACTTCGCCCTCGGACCTTAGGTTGGCTGCTTTTAGTCTTACCGCTCTTCAACAGACCTGCCTGGCATGGTAGGACCTTGAGAAACGATTGTTCCAGCCAGTATAGCTCGATTGGTTCATTACGATAGGCGAGCCCGACCACCACGTCGAGGTAGCAGCAATGGGGGGGGGTATGATCTTTACTAAGTTGCATCAACAGCAAATAATTTCCAGGCTCACAGTTATGACGGATAATGCAGTTAATAAAAATGAGTGGGAACTGTCAAGGTAGATATTTACTCGAAGATTATTTTCTCTGCATATAATAAAAAATTTTTAATCTTTTCTTTTCAGCTGTTTTATTCATTTAACGGCATTGAGGTATTTATTTCCACGGAGATTTACTTTTTTTAATGGATATATTAAAATCTCTCCGTAACCTATACTTATTGGTTTGCTGTTATAGGTGAACGTTGTCGATTTATTATTTTTTTTGGTACTGCATATATTTTACTTTTAACCGTTAACAGTCTCAAATACAAACTTGAAAATAAACGCAGTACGTTTTTCCTTACCCTATTCTCTATCAACAGAATGTAGCTTTTCTAATTTGAATTTTTTCAAGCTGTTTTTTAATTGCATCTGTCCAGTTCACTAAACTGTACTCCTAAGTATGAGGAAAGTGGTATCATTCGTTCTTACGGACTATAGTAATACCAAATATTTACTACATGTAGTTCTATTTATATTTTAGTTGCAAATGAATGGTATTTAACCGTTCACCTGTTAAAGTCCATACCTTTCTATTTTACTGCCTATCTAATGAAAACACTTCGATTTATAATGACCAGTGATTAATGAATCTATTCTACTGGTGGTTTTCATTGTTAACTAATGTAATCTAAATAGCTTTTTTCTTACTAAGCATCACTAGTTGTTCCACTTATGCACTGCTGAAGATATTCAAAGTAAAGTGGAATAACTTTCCTACACTCCGTAATTTTGAATGTATTTTTTTCATTGATGTCAATCTGTCATAAGATATCTTACACCAAACAACTAATAATCAAATCCCCTGAGGTCCAGGTATAAGTATATAGTATATAGCTACGCTATCGTATATTGTACATTTTCTGTCGAAATTAAACTGTATGAGAAAATTAAATTTGTTTGATTTCACGCAATTTTAAATGACATCCAACCTATACATTTATTTACAAATTTTCTTATGGGTTACACCGATAATTCATCTTGAATTCAACAACGTTATGTGGTAGAGTTGTACGTTAGAAAGATTGTTCGTATAAATATTTATGATACAGATAACGTAAGATTAGTTAGATTAGCAAGCGATTATTAATTCGAAGTTGGTAATTGAGATAAATTCTAATTGTTCAAATATGTTGCTACATTATGTACTTCAAATCCTACTTTATTAGTTTACGTGGAAGAAATTTCTTACTTGTCTATTTATTACGTTTTAGTAAGCTAAAAACGTTTTCAAACAGAATCATTGATTTCTTAGTGGATATTGCAAACTATTTTTTAACCTATAATTTTCTCTCCTTTGTATCGAATTTATTGGCAAGCGTACGTGAACTACGTGCCTGCGGCTTACATCCTGACCTTCTTATGTGTCGTTGTAGTTCACCGCTACCTTCTAGTGTCATCAAAAAAATCAGCCTATTTAGTCAAGTTGCCGTAGAACGTGTAAGTAATTCATAATATTTTTGAAAATTCTTTTCCTACTTAACCAGAGTTTCTTACTACGAATCATTTTCTTCTACTTACTAATATTTTCTAGATTACCCGAAAAAACTACAATGACTACGAAATCCTGGTTCACAATTCACTTTGCTTAAAACTCTCCCCGCGTTCATATGAAGATTTGTTTTTTTTCAAGTTGTCTTGCAATTACTTTTAGTCTAGGTAATATACCATTGATAGTAGCATTAGTAACACTAATCCATTCCTAAAAATTAGTTTGTAATAAGTCTGAGAGATATGTGACTAGATCCACGTCTGTAAAAGTAAAGTTAATAGGATTAAAACGGGATGAAAACAATGATTAAAGCAGAATACTATAGCTTCTTTATTATATTTTCACAGACGCTCTTCAGCTGCTCACTTGTATTGAAAGATAAAATACTGTTACTGTCGTTTATAAACATTGACTACAGAAAAAACCCATTTAAAACAATTTTAAACAGTATGGTTTGTCTGACTAAATATTATAGTTTTTTATTGAGTGTGAATTACATGTGTTATAGAATGTTCAAAGTACTTATTATTATATTACTTCCATGCACCAATTTGTGGTCGTTATTGTTTCTTTTCGTTTTACACACATCTTACATTATTTATCTCTTCCCATTCTCATTATTATTGTGTGACGCATATGTATTCGGTTCCCCCTCGTACCAATATTTATGTGTTCTCCAAGTTCGCACTTATTGGTTCTTCTACTTTATACTTCATTGATAATATTTTTGTTTTTTAAGTTCGTAAGGAATCAACAATTGCTTCAGTATTTTACTTACTAATTCTTTATTGCTAAAATAATTAGTAAGTGATATCATTTCTTTTTCAAACACGTTCTGTAATATCGTGGCATTAAGACAAGTGAAACTTATTCTATAATGTTTTTATGTATCTCTAAAATGTAAATTAACACCAATAGCATAGTAATAGGAAGTACCAATCATCAGTCAGAAGAAATGAGTATAAAACACACATTCCGAATGTTGATTAGAGGTGTAAAGAAAATCTATAATTGTGAATAGCAGCCATAGTCATATAAAAAGAGTATAATTGTTTATTAAGTAAATATAAACTACATCACAGTCTGAGTGATAGATATTTAAAGATAACACTGGATTGGTCACTTTTTATACGTTTCACGCAGTAAAAATGAATCTCCAATATTCTTGTACTCAATGTTTTTTTTTAATGAGCCGATGGAACACTGTACGTTGTGTGGGTTCTATAAAAGCGGTCACTATCTAAGCTGAATATACTGAAAAATATCATATTGATTTGGTTGGCCGACTTCACACATATATCTTAAACTTCGTTTTGACTATTATATGGTTATTTTACTATAAATGTATTGTTATCTCGCTTTAAATGTGATTGTTTAGCTAAAAAAAATTTATATTATCATTTTGTAAAACAGGTTATTGTTTCCTTAGATGTTAGTGATTTATATGAAGTGCCTTTACGATTAAATGATCAAAATTTATGCTCAATTCTACTGGAGCATTTCCAATTGAATCCTAAACTACACATTGAATATCCAATTCTTGGGAAATGGAGAGCATTGACTCGTCAAATGGAGCTGGCATCGGAAATTGTCCATATAGCTATAGTTGGAAAATATACCAAACTTAGTGACGCTTATTTGTCATTATTGAAGGTAATTTAATGTGCTATTTTCTACTGCTTTTTTTAAATGTCATGCATATGCTAACAAAACTCAGGTCAGGGGAATTACGTGTCGAATTGAAATCCTCAAATGACTTAGTTCTGTTGAGTAACGACTAACAAAGTAGTCTACTAATCACCGTCAGCAACAATGCAGACATGTTTTGATTGGATTTTAACCCCTCTAAATGCAAAATGTTATTTCAAAACTGGTCTATATCAACGTTCAAACCGTTGATGGAAATTGAAGTTGTCATGGGCGTCGACAACTTCACTTCAAGGTCTCATTAGTCTAGGTTTGTTGGTGCTCTGACCAAACTATGGCACGAAATCGGGAAGCTCTGTTAACTTTATATATTTTGAGGCGTAGACGAGATGTTCATCTGCTAACTACGGGGTGAGTATACCGATCAACATTTCGCTTTGTTTTAATTTGTGGCTGTATAATGTGGCCTTCAAAATAGAGAATATACATCAGTTAGTTGTATCTGGTCATAAGTACCTCTGAAACGTTGTTCGTGTATGTTTGGGCTACCGAGTGAGCAATGATGATTTTAGGCGCAGGGTACTAGTTAAGAATGGGGAATCGGTCGGTGAGATAGCGAATCTTCATCGACTGAAATGATCGGAATATGTATTATTTGCGCTGAACCACCTACCTTGACGTGGAATTTCGGATGTAATAGAATTAGGTTAAAAGAAAACAGGAAGCGGCCTAACCAAGGCGTGACATTATTCATTGAAGTCATTGGTTGTTGAATTGGATGATATAAGTGCAGACTAACTCCCCTCCTGATTACCGGAACCAACGGTTTGAGGCTTTAGGTGACATGGCTCGCAATTGTTCAGTGATGCTGATGCGTTCACTTTTTATCCCTCTTTCAAAACTATTTTGTCCTCTAATTTCGTTAATAATTTCTTTTTATATCACATTTCTCTATCCTTAATCGTTTTTACTACTGTTCATAATACTACTAATATTTGTACTAATATTATATTTCCCTCATTGATTTCTCACTATATCGTTGTAGCTATGTAACTGAAATCGATACCAGGTTCTATGTTGCTCAGGTCTAATTAACTAAAAACCGATTATATTAGTCTTTACTTCATTACATGCCATAGTTCATTCGTTTCCAGTAACTTTGCTATCGGAAAGCTCAGCTTTTTTATGCAGTTTTGCTTGAATTTTCTACTTTCCAGCAACTATATTTTGGTAAAATCCCTGTGTCAATATGTTAATAAAGTAATTTGAGGGATCGAATTTGAAATAATCTACAACTGTTTGTGCTCCTGATATTTGGTTAACTAAATTAGATAGTAAGAGCTGGTAAACTACTAAAAACTGATACATGGGTACATGCAATTAGGAATATGAGTTTCCACCTCTTCAGGTAAATGCTCTTGTTTAAATAGCTCTTCTACACTAACGTCGAATTTACTATACATTCTTGGTTTGTCGTGTGAATTTCCCTTGAGGTTGACCAATAACCGGCAACGAAATGTCTTGCATAAAATCTCGAGGTCAGTCAATCCAGATCTCATTGAAATAGATGTAAAATTCCTGAATTCTGTATTCAAGAAAAAAAACAGTGTAGTACGTCAAAGATCTACCGTATTCAAGTCTTAAGTTTTTTTCTTTCATTTGATTAAATTGTTAAATGTTGAGTGCGACGCTAATCACTAGATAATATGGGTTGATACAGTTTTCACGTATGAAATTTAAGCTACTGACTTTTTGTGTTAGTAAGGTCGTTAAATTAATAAGCAATCAACAACTTATCTTGCGCAACCGTAGTACTCATCAATTTAATGAAAATAAACTTTTGCTTAAAAATGAAAACAAAGTAAATGTAAACATTTTATATAAAAATTATATTTGAAACAATCTCAGCGATTGAAATTTAAATAAATCCATCGTTTCGTCCAGCTAAATTGTCTGGATTTCTTCAGTGTAATAATCAAGATCATCAAAGAAATATATAGCGTTTTAACAGTCAAATCAGATCAAATCTATACTGTGTTAATCCAACCATATTTGGATATTGATTTTAGTAAATAGGATAGCATGAATCAGTTCAATGGGAATCATGTGAAAAGTTCACGATGTGGAAATAAATGACAAACGAATTATCTATATGTGTAAGATCGAGTTATTAATGAATGATATTCGGTTTTAATATGCTTTTATGTGAAGGAAAAATAAAAGTGCAAGTAAAATGAGAATTACCAAATACATAATTGTATTGCTGAAAATAACTCACATTAATTCCAGTCAAAATGACGATTCATGTGAAATAAACAGGTTGAATAAAGAAAGGGCAACGAATATTTGCCACGTAGTCGCTAGTTGAATACCATCCTTTTGTTTCAGGCTGTTCTTGTTCGTCCATATATACAGCGCTTCTGCTGTCAATCTTTCTTTATGAGTGTTAAAATCTTTCTGAAGTATTTTGGTCCCTTCAAAATTAATCCTGTGTCCTGTCTCTAACGCATGTAAATTAAATTTATTGTCAGACTATGTGTGACTAATCAGTACAAAATGATACCCGACTTCAAATATTATCAAGATTTCGGCTTTAATTTATTAGCTATTTGTTAATCAATGTTTCATCATCAGGGTTGACAGTATAATAAATACCAAACTCTTAAGGAATTAAAGATTATCCTCCATCCTCGTATCACCGAACAACTGTTATCACTCTTCTTTTAAAATTGACAGTGATGGCATTTTTTAATTGTGATGTCACGTACTTTCCCCCTGAATTTTTATCGAATAATCCAGATGATCAAAATTAAATGAAGTTAACTTAGAAAATGGAGATGGTTCTTTAACATCAATATCCAACTTCGCTTCTTTTCACATTGGTCTGACTTTTATTATCTTTATGTTCATTTCTCAGGCTCTTCGTCATGCTGCAATTTATACAAATTTAAAACTGGATCTTTCACTTGTGTGTGCTGAGGATCTCGAAGAAAACACCCGTATCGTAAGTCCAGATGCATTTCATCAAGCTTGGCTCACTTTGAGTAACTCCAATGCTGTTGTTGTTCCTGGAGGTTTTGGTCAACGGGGTGTCGACGGGAAACTAGCTGCTATACGCTTCTGTCGAGAAAGAGGTGTGCCGTTTTTGGGTCTTTGTTTGGGCCTCCAATGTGCTGTGATTGAATTTTCCAGAAATGTACTTGGTTGGAAAGTAAGTCATTTATTAAAAAAAATAATAAAAGATTGCAATTTACCCTAACACTATCGAAAATATATATCGTGCATTCATCAACGTGTCCAAAATGTTCACCTTCAAGCGTGAACTGAACTTTTACAGCTGTCTCAACAGTGCTGACCGAATAGAAAAAAGGAAAAATTACTCGGTATATGGCTACAAAAGAACTCAACAGTCTTAGTTATAGGTACATTCGTAAAAAGAGTTTGTATCAAAAGAATATATAGTCTTTTCTTTAATATTAATGCCATCAAGAAGATCAATTAGTTCAAATGTATTTTCTAAGGAAAACATACAGTTTATTACGGATTGGGTTTAGTAATTTAGCTAACCATTCTTCTAGTTTACGTGTAGGTGAACCACACATAGATAGTATTGGTCGTAATTGATTATTCGGTTTATGTATTTTATGTAATCCATATAAATTCGGGAAAACAGAACCCGAAGGTTTTAGTATACTAAACTCCTCTTTGTTTATGACATTCATTTTAAGAAGCTTTGATAAATTGGACTTGACTCTGAATTCCAATTTTCTAACATTAATATTGGATGAAACGTCCACCAGAAAATTACTCTGATCACCAAGTGTAGTTGACATTTTTACCTTGTAGTCACATTTATTCATATTGATCACCCTAGAACCTTTGTCAGGTTTGAGGATCACAATATCTGATCTACTTTGCAGGCCTTTTAAAGAGTCAAAATATTCCTGTGCCTGATTTAAAAACCATGAAGTGGTGGGCAATATCAACTAATTTTGCTCATTTTGAGCGGTTGGAACATGAATGTTAAACGGACCATAGAGATTTTCAAATTGAGCATTGTTCGATAAGTCAGAAATTTTGACAGAGGAATTAAATCCGACAGATAGAGATTCCTTCCCAAATACAGAAATTTCAACAGATGATAAATTTGTTACATACTTATCTGAGTTAAATTGAAATGAATTCCCATCACTATCATCAATAATGTATTTATTCAGCTTTTGTTTAGTATCCTTTGTTTTAGCAACTACTGAACTACAGAAGTTCATATATTTAATATGACATATTAGAGAAATATTCGATAACACTTGTGATGCATTAATATGAAGTTCAACTAGTTTATTTATCATTTCATCACATTTTCCTGTATGAGATTTCGTAAGCTGCAAAAGAGTATAAACATTTGGATGCAGTTCATTAGATCGTAAGTATTTATAAAACTGTCTGAGAAATGTATGTGTAGTGATGCAAGTTTTTAGAAGTCAAGCTTTACCTTTTCAGATGCAATTTTGCACTTCAGATTAGCAAGTTCATTTAACATTATTAAGGAGAAACAGTTGACTATGGCATTTAATAAGGTTAATCTATATACCAATGGAAATGTAAACCATAATTCATTGCTACCTGGGGTTTAATATCCATCTGCACTAACATTAATTTCTTTCTTTTCTACTGCCTGCTTTCGCATATCCGATATCATGATTCTTCCGAAACAATTTTCCTTAAGCGGGTCGTATAATTGATATTGTAACATTGATTTAATTAATAACCTTAGTTTATCTGTTTAGAAGAATAATCTTACTGATTTTATTTCATTGATTCCAAGAAGTCTTTATCATACTTTAATTGACTGGAAAAGTGTTTACTATTGGCGACAGGCCCATATAGTTTCTGAATATTCACACTGAATAGCTGAGTATAAAAAAGCATCGTCTTGATTTGTACTCTATCCGGTATATCATTTGACTAAAGGAACACCAAGTTAGACATCGAGTATATCATTTCTATAATTACTGTTCATGTTTTTTTTAATAATATTAACGTTATTTTCGGAGGTCCTAGATGTTATTGCATTTCCACCATGTATGGTTTTCCGGTACCTCTCAGTAGTTTCTTCTTAAAACTTTAATATCTCATTATTCAGTAGTTCCGACCAATACAGTAATAATGGCACCAATAATTATTATTCAGTCACATTTTTAAATGTGACACTCGTTTTATATAATCAAATTACTCTTGATTCTCCATTCAACTAACAGTTATTTCCACTAGTTTATTTCCTAAAAAGACCATTAGTTTTTAATCTTCATTTATTTCCCTTTAGTATTTTGACAGATTATGTTTATGTAAGAGGCTCTGTTAGGATTTTAATCGTAAACAGTTCATAACTGTCTCGAAATCTACAAGTTTGTCCTACTGATAAGTTTAAACAAACCTACTAATTTCCTTCCTCCATGAAATATAATATATATAGCAAGTTCTTTGTTTTGTAGACTTGTTAAGACTAGTTAATAAATGCAGGTTCACTACGATTTTCGAAAAGAAGTTTAACTTTGTTGATGGATTAACTTCATCAAGCTACGTGTTGTAGGTGCAAACCGCTTGTACTGGTCTACTAACAGTTCCATTTTTATTGTTGTTTGTCGTAACACTGCAAACTATATGTGACGTAGAGAGACAGGTTAACGTTCGTTCAAATTGTAAATGTAGTGGCCTGATGCTCAGTATTCGCCAGATGATAGGCATTTCACTATAAACTTACGTTAAGTGTCTTTTATGACACAACTTTCGATTTTTAGGCATAGTTGGATTTTGATAGCAATACAAGTTTTGATATCTTGGAAAATCCGCACTTAAATACTTCTCTTCTTTGTTTCGACCGAGTAGTTTGTTTGTATATTCTTCTTCATTATACACTCTCGATAACTCGAAAATAAAACCATCAAGAGTGTTTCTGAGAGAAATCTAATTAGGCTGTTGGTTGACCAAAAAAGATAACTTTTATCCGATAGATGAGGAAAAATAAATGGACTCTGTAAGCCTGTACCAATCCGACAGATACTTAGAAACTCACACCGTCATCGCTCAGATACATGTAGTATCGAAGAAAACTTATTTGTACGTCAGTAAATAAATAGATAGGCTAGTAAATTTTGACTTGTGTTTTGTTCTGTTCTTTTACTTAGGACGCTAATTCCACAGAATTTGACCCAAATACCACTCATCCAGTGATCATCGATATGCCTGAACATAATTCCGGAATTATGGGTGGAACAATGCGACTTGGTCGACGCCGTACATTGTTGTATCTATCGGAAATCTCTAAATCATACTTACAACGTACCTACAAATGTTCAGAACTTATATGTGCTCACTTAGATTCACAATCAAATGTTTTATCTGAATGTAGAGCGAATGATTCATACACGTCATCGACAACCGTTTGTTCAGATAGTATAATGCATCGGTTAATTAATGCACCATATTTTGATGCGCGTCATCGGCATCGGTATGAAATAAATCCAAAATATGTCGATCAACTGGAAGAATCAGGGCTTATTGTTGTTGGTCGAGATGCAGAAGTTGGCAATCGTATGGAAATCATTGAGCTGTTGCAACCTTTGCATCATTTTGAAAGCGATTCGAATTTAGAAAATAAATGTCCTACTCGACATCCTTTCTTCGTAGCTACTCAGTTCCATCCTGAATATACAAGTCGACCGACTCATCCATCAATTTTCTTTGTTGGACTTGTATTAGCTGCATCTAAACGTTTAAGTGCTTATGTTCACAATCCTTTTCGACTTAGTCCTACTCAGTTTGTATTGGATGAGGATGATAAGAAAGATACTGTGGATCTATTTAAAATAAGTCCATCTAAAAAACTAAAGGATACAGTCAGCCACTGCAGTAGGGAATCTACCAGTACCTGCATTATGGATTCAATCGATAGCAGTAAAGTGACAAGCTCAGTCAACACTGATTTTTAAGAGGAGTTGACACTAGTTTTTCAGTGAGGTTTTTTTTTTCTATCTCATCCTTTTTCAATAGTTTTTTATGCTCGTGTAAAACCACGTGTTATAGATTCGTTCTGTCTTTTTACCTATCACTGGGCAAAATGTATGAACCTACCTTGCTTATCACAATTGATATTCGTGGTCTATTTATGATATCATGGTGAATTATTGATACGTACTGATTAGTTGTTTTACTGTATGGGATGAAATAGTATTCCAGTGCTTAATTTCCAGTGTCTGTCAGCTAATATCAAGTTTTAATTCTTTTTTTTTCATTTATGAGTTCAGTATTTAAGAGTAGTTTTTGGTTTTGCTTTATCCGTGGAACCAATTTTAGACTTTGCCAGTATTTTTGATGTATCGGATCAATTTTTGACACATGCAACAGCTTAGATAACTCTGTTAATATGAAGTGAGTTTCGACATCAAAATTTATCGTATAATTTAGTCTTCAATATTAAGACAATTAGTCTGGGATTTTTATCATCCCATTATCTTGAAAATCTGTCTCAAAGATTTTATTAACTAAAATGAGTAAATATAATCTTTGTTATGCTTTTCATTGGTAAGAAACTCGGTTGAGAAGTAACATAGTAACTTACTAATTGGCGACTTCTGAATATGTTGTTCAAATCATTTATTATAGTAAGGGTTTTTGTGTATATTTGGTTGTCATCATGACCAATAGTTGGCTACTCGATAGACGGTGCATAAAAATATAATATGGTCGATCGAAAATCACTTAAAAACTGAACTGTTGACGCGAATCCGCGAATGAGCTGGCACCAAATCCAGTGATTGTCATACGTATAGATGTGAATGCAGGAGCTTTGTAGAGAGTGGCAAACCTTCGTAGTTTACATCATGAACTGATATTAGATAAACCGCCACTGAAAACTAGGAATTATTGAACAACTGTTTTGTCCTAGGGTGGGATTCTGCGGTGTAAACTATAAGAGTTCACCGATCTCCACAAAATCTCTGTACTACTAATAATTCCACATTCACTAGTGCTTAACTTTTAGAGCCGACGCTTCAAGTCCTAGAAGGAAACCGTGACTAGTAGTGTACAACCATATTGGATGTAAAACAGTTATCCACCACAAGTAGTGAAAAATGGTTGCTAAATATTGCAAATTGAATGAAGTTATTAGGTATCTACACAACTGGGTTTCTGCTCAGTGCTCTGCAGGTTAAGTGTTCGCGCGCGGGACCGAAAGACATGGGTTCGACTCCTTGTGATGAAGTCACAGATGATTACTATCGATGAGTTCCGTACAGGAACGAAATAGCTGTCCAGTATCCCCTGTTTATGTAAGAATAAGATCCAATCACCAATTATTAGAATAGTAGGTGGGTGTATTCGTTGTTGTTCTGAGATTTAATTTTATTACTTCAACTCATATCCCTCTTGTTTATTTTTCGATGTCTTTCTATTTCTGTTTATCATCTTTTAGTGTACTGTCGTCGTTGTGCTGTGAATGTCCGGTTTTTATTTAAATCCTTCTTAGACTAGTAAACTTAGTTTTAATTGAAACTCCACCTTTTTGTGTTCCAGAAATTTTAATTACGTACTTCACTTCTTAAAGAAAAAATGCCAAGTAACTGATTACAAGGAATGTAGTTTTCTGTAATGTAAATCAATCAAGGAAATTCATCGTATACTAATAACTATTGTTGATAGAAGAGATTTATTTTTATATGAATAATTATTTTTCATCTGAAATAAAATAAAGAGATTCTATCAAAGAAGAGTAATGCTGTTTGATACGTTTATCGCCTTCTAATTTTGTACTAAGCCAATGTAAATTGTTCGGAGCACATTTTCCTACCCATATTATACGTCAATTTTCTCTATGGTTCATGTTGTTTTTCTTTTTTTTCGTCGTATTAAAATTTTTTCCATAATTATCCACATTTGACATTTTTCTCAAAGATGAACAGGCTTAATTATTTAATCACGTCTTTATTAAATGAGTCATACAAATTTTAAAGTGGTAAAGTAACTCATATCTTCAATGCATTTGATTTCTTACAAATTCCATTGTAAGATTTGGAAATAAAATAAGCTAAGTTTACTATATTGTCGTTGTTTGTTTCTCTTTCAAATACAGTACATGGTAAAAAAAGTGTTTTATACTGTCTTTATTAGTTTATTCAATGAAATAATAATTCATTAATTATAGCCTAATTTCATTAGTGCTTGTGAAATGAAAAAGTTTCTTAAGACCGAGTTATAAATGAGTTTCGTGATAATAGTTAAAATAGGAGGTAATTAAATACAGCAATAACTTGAACTCTAATCGTTTTAGGATATCTCGGATATGTTTACACCATCATCATGTCTCAGTAACTGATAAACATTGCTATGGGATTAATTCGGATTTACCGATTAATTATATAAGTTCCTACTAAATGTTTAAACGCTAAATAATTATTGTTCGAAAACATTATGAATTCATTTATTGAACATCAGTATTCACGGATATTATGTAAATTTACTGGTTGAATTAGTTTGATAATAATTATTATGATTTGCTGTATTTTTTTAAATAAAGGATACATGTGTTGTTTCAGAATGGTAGTATTATTTATGAGACTGATTGGGTTTAAGCAAATGTCTATTCGAGGTTTGATTGGTGATAAAAATGGTTCCGATTGTCTAAGTCTAACAACTTATTTAAGCTAAAATGGTTTAATAACAAATGTTATTCTAATTAATGAGGTTAATTAATTGATTTTGTTATCTTATGCTTGTTAACAAGACTATTGACAGATGGAAATAGATTTTAAATGTTACACTAGGTGATGACTAGCATTTGAGTCTCTACATTTAATCAATGAAACATTAGATTTGCCACGTGTAGGCCGATATCTCAAACGTAGTTTCACCTTTCGAGTTTTTGAACATTATTCATAAATGGTCTTCCGAACGGTGTATCTATATTATAACAATTAGGACTAGCCTATCGAATTTGAGAGAATCATTGAATATTTTGATTCATGCATATGTAAAGTTACATCGAATGATATATTTCGAAACTGACCAAAGGTACAAACTACCTTTTTAATAAAGCCTAATACAATATATTGTTCATAGTCAGATAGCGTAAAAAAACGTTTGGAATTGTGGAGTTAATTGAACATCTTCGTACCGTAACGTTGTGTAGTGACTAGTCTCGTATTTTGCATAGTTTCCACTTATAGCTTGGCGTTCGTATTATTGTGTAAAATTTTTGGTTTCTACTGAAACATTGCACCTTGACAAAAACGTACCAACCAACCTATCATAATCAAGCTCATCAGATTTGGACTGAAAATAAAGCCCAACACTGCAATTGTCGTACAGGGATTTCCATGTTTTTCTGAGCATCATACAAATCATCAACACATGACAAGCTTATTTTCTAGAATCCAAGTAATCAATGTATACCGTTTTATGTTAATTCAAATAATTTTTAACAATCTTTCAAAGCCTTCTTGATTGGGATTCGTCATTTAATATTGAAATAGAAGGTCATTGTAGTTTACTGTGTAGGCGTGATCCAAACAACATTAATTTCATGATAATTAAATCAATAGCTTATGGTCTGTTAGTGCACTGTAAAAGTACACAAGTTGATATAATACGTGTTCATCATTGTTATAGGATTCACTGATTCTCTTAAAACAAATAAGATAGCGGCTGACATGTAGATAATGTTGTGTTGAAAGTCTGCGAACATTCCTAATAAGTATCAGCTCCAAAATATTAATCCCTTTAATTATTCATAAATTTAGGAAGTCGAATAGTATTATGCCATGAAGACCCAATAGCTATTCATACCGGATTAGTTTAGGGAAATTCATTTTTCTAATTGACTGTAAGTTGTTGGATTACGAACTACTTAATGATATTGTTATTCTGTCGAAGAGGAATTGGATAAAACTAAACAATAAGGGTGAATAGAGAACTGAATCTAGTATTTCTCTGTCATCTTTTGAATCTCCGATTAAAATCAAATTATTGTTTTAGTCAGAATTCAAGTGTGTATGCTTCGTTAGTATCGCGTTACTATTTAAACTAGAGCTGAATGTTACTTCATTTCAGTGATTAATTGTTTTGAAAATAAATCTGTTAATTGAAGCTGTTAGAATTATTTTCACGTGTTCCTAATATTACTAACTAAATTCATTAGCCAATTGTGACAGTTATTTACTATAAAGGGTCGGTCAATTATACTAGACATCACATTTATTTATGGTTTACTTCAACCATGTCATAAATTAGCTTATCAACATAATATTTTGTCTTGGAAATTCGGTTTAACGAATATTACCGATGATTAGTGTGGCTCTAGCGCCGTCGTGCAGCTCCTCTTATTTCGTATTCCCAGCTGAGTAATGTCCATCGAGTACGTTAAATGTAGGTGCTATTCAGTACGTCGATATAGTCTTTACTGTACAAAGGTTTGATAATTTCACATAGGCTTGATGCTTACAAGGTTTTCCAAATGTTTTAGAATGAGATTTTGAATTCTCTCATCTACAAAAAAAAAACAAAAGTTAGCTGCAGATTTCTGCATTACACCAGCTCCTGTGTTAACTTTTATCATGAAAAATACTGACACTTACCAGAATACTTAAAAACGTTGTAAAATGGGATAGATTTTTAGTAAATAGCAATACTTTATCAACCTCAAATTGTGCGTTAAATGTAATATTGTGCGCATCTGAACTATGAGACCGCTCCATTCCCCTCTCAAAAGTTATTGCATTTATAGGATAGGGGAGTTTGTGGAGATTATAGAGATCATGAAATTATCTTGAACTACCATTTAAAATCTGGAAGCATAAGGTGGCCGTTTCATCCTAGTATGGGACTCCTCGGCAGTACGTATTTACGACTGACTCCTGGGATCTAACCCATGAACTTCAGTCTTGTGCGTGGACACAACCTGTATATCACTGAGCAGAAATCCACTGGTGTATTATTTTTTAGTGGCCCTATATATGCCTCCGTTTGGATCGTATGAATGATAGTTAATTAATGATTGCTGTCGAAATATACATTCCTGCTATCCTTGCATATAATCATCAACTTTCGTTAGTCTATAACAAAATTAAGAAAGTCAAATACGAGAATGAAGTTTAGAATAAGTATATTTTGCATACTCATTGATCTTGATAGACAATCAGAGGAACGAAGAGAAGAAAGCGAAGCTGATTGACGCGCGGCGGAGAAAGCGTGTGAGCCAACTCGATTTAACTAACCGTTTATCAATATTTGTAGTCAGATAAAAATAAGCTAGAGACATGTGATGAATAGGATAAAGAAGTGCGCACACATATGCTTACACATTTGTAAACTGTAAAAATTAAGATAAATTCATGACAAAGCTAATGAAGGGTTGTACAAGATCATGGATCGATTTCAATTAAACATTAGCACCATTTAATGTCAGCTAAGAGGTCTAGAGGTCAAGCGTTCGCGTTTGAGATCGAAGGTCCTGTGTTCGAGTCCCTCGTACGGGATCGTGGATGCACGCTGTTGAAGAATCCCATACTGCAACGAAACAGCCGTCCAGTACTTTCAGGTTTTCAACAGCGATCTAGCTTACATCGACTCGTAAATTTAACTATTAATGAGAATGGATTAATCACTAATTTGTGTTAATAACTTTATACTTATTTGTAGAATGGATTGATTCCAAAAGAATTATGACAAAATAAATAAATAGAGAGAAATATTTCGTGCTTAAAACTACATTCTATAATTTACTATTAGAATCTAGTTTATCAGTAGAGACAGTTGTATGCCAAAAATTGATAGTAGAATTTCTACTTAAAACAAAAAAGTATAATGAAATGGATAATTTTGTTCACACAGATGAAACTGGAATTCCTATGAAATTTTAAGATTCAATATCTTCCTTAATTAACTTAAAAGGGAATACTGTTGAAAGAATTAATTATAACAATATTTTGTTACTAAAAATATCAGAAAACATAAACTATGTTTTTTAATCACATGGTTTCAGCCACAAAGAAACAACATTTAAAGTCTAGATATCCAAACATTTGCTTTGTAACGTCTAGAGATAAAACTACACTTCATTTATTTGTTATATTCATATGCAAAGCATCATAAATATGTAAATGTACACACCAGTCGAGCATTTAATCTAAAACTATCTTTTGCCGATAATTAACAACAGAAACCACTTGAATTTTGTGAATCACTAGCCGATTGTTTAGATATTTTTTGAAATTCTTAGACATTGAGCAGTTACAATCATGAATACATGTTTTAAGTAGTTAATGATATCAATGGTTAAGATCATGAGTCAGTTGAAGCTAGACCACCATGGAAAACCTGGAAGCACTGAACGGCCGTTTCGTCCTATTATGGGACTCTCTAGCAGTGCGCATCAACGACCTCGCCCCCTGCGAGATTCGAACCCAGGACCTACTGGTCTGAGAGCGAGCACTTAACCACTAGACCACTGAGCCGGCATCCAACGGTGTTAATGTCTAACTTCAACTAATTCACGAAATTGAGCGACACATCTACCATTGTCTTCAGTGAGTTACTATCTCACAACAGATCTAGTTGAACTTCACTGGTCACTACTTCTCACTAGAACTCCCATAATAGGACGAAACGGCCGTCCAGTGCTTCCAGGTTTTCCATGATGGTCTAGCTTCAACTGACTCATGATCTTAACGATTGAAATTATTACAATCTCCACAAAACCCTTTCTGATAATAGTTAATGGTAATTAGCAAGAAATTTCGAGTATGAATTTGATACAGGTTGGCAATTGTGTTTGAAGTATATCTACAAACTTGGTGTGATTGATACTTTCTCTGAGATTAAAATTCGCATAAACTATGGTATAATGTACGAAACATCATACAAAATGTTTCAATAGCAATTAATATTTTGTAAGAAAAAGTAATTGAATTTTAAGTGGCAGTGTCGTTCAATTACTTTTCAACTTTCGAAAAAAAGATCCTTTTAAATATTAACTCAAAGAACTTTAAACATCAAAGATTTGTATGCAGTAAGCTTGCGTAATAAATTTCATTTTATTCGGAAATAATTATCCATTAAATACAGTGAAAAGGAGAGACTTATAAAAGCAGCCCATAATTTCCATAGTTAAGGATAAACATAAACTAATAAGATGTGATTTATTCTTGAAATATCAATAGAATTTTATCATCATTTGTATTTTACTTAGGAAAAATGAACACATTTTCTTGTGATGTTTAATAGCCTTATATCTAACTCTAGTTAGATCGTTTGATTGATTGTTATTGAAATACACATGTCGTCTATCCCCTTATATACCCATCGACTTAACTCGCGTTAGTGAATAACGGAATCGAATAAGTCGAATACGATAATGACATTTAGAATACGTATATTTTGTACAATCATTGATCAGAACAGACAATCAGAGAGACGAAGCGAATGAAACTAAGAGAAGAGAGCGAAGTGGAGTGATACGCGGTGGAGAAGGAATGTGAGCTAACTCCATTTAATCAAGCGTTAATCGATATTTATAGCCAAACAAAAGTAAGTTATAGGCATGAGATGAGTAAGATAAGAAATGCACGCACATATGCTCATATAATAACAGTCAAGGTTGATAAGCGAATAATTAGCAAGGTCAAAATGTGACTAAAGAAAAATAAATTGGCGTGTATGGAAGCTAAAATAAACAGAATGGGCTTAATGTAGCAACCGACTTCACAAGTCTAGTAACTCCATTCCATTCGCAATGTTGCGGAGCCATTTTTCATTACCTGTTGTGGGTAACCGTTTTACATCCTACATGGTTGTACACTACTAATTACGGTTTTTTACTAGAACTTCAGGAATAACATTTTTGAGTCATTACGAAATAAGTATTTTTATTGATAAGTTGGTGATTTTCTACTACAATTACAGATAGGGTTCTTATAAAATTAAAAATCACTTTTTCTGGTGAATATGTCTGGATAAAATTTCAAAATTCCAAGTTTGGTTTAATTATAAGTAGCCATGATTCAATAGCAAATAGGAAATTGAGAGTAAGTTTTGAATATTAGTACATTATTGTATAAAACACTGATCTAGTTAAAATATTTTTTCAATTCGGAGTGTTCCAATTCTAAACTGGTCCTTATTTAACCACTAATTTATGAGTTTTAATTTTTTCTAATCTGTTGAATCAATAAGCTAGCTGATTTAATAAAAATGTTATTATGCAAAAAGTATAATAAAGTATTGTAACGGCAATAACTGGGTAAGAAAAACTAAGGCGGCTAATGTACCACAGTAGTTGTTTCACGTTTCATGGAGTATCTCAAGAAAAACAGAATCGGTTCCATCAATATTAATGATTAGAAGGGGCACTATAAAAACTTAGGACAATTTGATCACCACACTAAATCATTCAATTAAATCACTAGAATTAGATTTATTTTCATCTTTGAAACCCAAAATAGTTTGTGCTAAGAGAGAAAAAAAATCCTGACTACCGATGATCTTCAGGGATGTTTTGAACAACAGAGGAAGATGGGAGTAGTGTATTGCCACATATGAATATTGCTTTCGAGGGTGATAAGATTTCTGTAAGCTAAATTTTGCGGAACAGACTTTTTGTGACATTAATTTGCATACATGTTCGATAGACTACATTTAGTATCCAAAATGTAATGTAACTGTGAGGTATGCTCACTTCTGATTTAGTTAATTCCGTAAGTCATAATTTGTGTCTGAACACTGAACGCACTAACCACGAAATAATGACTCTTCAACTGATATCCTTCCATGACTAAAATCTAACTTGAAGTATGAAATCTTTATAGGTGGTTGTGGTTTTCAATATTATTTGTAGTTTATATAACTTCAGTTTATTATTAATATTATCATTATTAACGGCTTTAAACAGTATTATATATTTGATACAATATGGCATTCGCAGCACAAAGCATTTCAACGAGTTTCCTCTACAAAAAAGGAAAAGGTGAAAAAAACCGGTGACTCCACACATATATACATAAATTAAGTAGATCAACTAACTGGAATTAAGTGAGTTTTTTTAATATTAGAGTCCATACTGCTTTTTAACGAGAAACATGTTTAAGAATACATGTTATTGACCAGGCCAGCTCTAAAAATCTGTTCTTTGCTTAGTATATTTCCTAGATAAGGTATTGTAGAGCTTTTATATCTTTGCTTGCGTGCACGAATTCCAATGTGTTAGCGTCTAGTTCTACCAGAAGATATACAAGAAAAAGGACATGAATGAAGTGGATGGTTAGTATCCGATTAGATAACACCTGCCGGCACTTGTTCCTCCTCTCAAATCTTCTTGTCCATTCCGACTTTTGCGTTTAGGTCTCCCATCAGGATGGTGAAGTCCTTTCCTGAACACTTCGCTATGATCGATTACAGCCTCTCATGGAAATGATCTTAATCGTCGTCATTGCTATCATTAGTGGGTGCATAAGATTGGATAAGATTCATTGTAATTTCCTCCTTCGTTGTTTTGAAGGATGTTTTGATGACTGAATTGGTGAGTTACCCATCCCATAAGTGCACTTCGTGTTTCTTTGTACAGCATCAGAGCAACTCTCTGAGCGTGTGAAGTATTTTCCTCTTTGTGACCGGAGTACATCAGCATCTCTCTGATATCTAGTCTTTGCTGTCCAGCTTTGGTCCAATGGACTTCGCTGATTCCGAGCATCGTCATCTGTATGTCCTCATTTTGCAGCTATTTGACTGGTCCTCTCGGTCTTCCATATTGTGCGAAGGTTCCATGTACCTGTAAAAATTGTTGCTCTGGTTGCTAAAAGGGGCATCGGCCTCGTAACTTCCTAAGAATCTCGGATTTCATTATGAAGTGTCATGATTCTTCCTTCAACTAGAGGCCATAGTTTAAATGGATTGATTTTTTTAATCTGGATGATGTTATTTTAGCAAGATTGTTTTCTAGGGAGTGGGGTTTCTGACCCCATACTCAACCCTCCTATTTTACCCGGGCTTGGGACCGGCAGCTACTCTAGAAGCACTACACGTGAAGTTTGATGTCTATCCACAATAATAACCTCAAAAGTTTCATCCACACCCTGACAACTGCCTTGAGCACTCTCCCCAATATATCAAAGTCTCTACTTAATAGCTCGCGGAAAAATAATAGAGAATAATGGGTAGAATAATGGGTACTATGCAAGAATTTACTAATCGTAAGAGTAAATGTTGAATGATGTCAAAAACATGCAACCTCTTTATGTAGTTAGCCAGACGGGAACGTCCTCCGATATCAATAGAATAAGAGAAGACTAAAGAAGATCAGAGGAAAAACTTTCACTAAAGTTAATGACGTTTGACATTGTGTTTATTAAAGAATCTCCAATAGTATAAGCTTTATGGGATTCCAACAGTGTGTTTAGGTACCGTTTATGTCTCGGGCTAGAGTTAACAGTTCGAAATTTAGACGAATTAAGTGTGAGACCATTAACACCAGACCGTCGTTCAATAAGAGACAAGAGCTCATTAATTTCAAAGTGATATAAGGAGGTGGAAATCGGCATATATACAGTAAAACCGTCATAATATTTAACAAAAGCTCTTTAGGTGGAAGATGGCAGATCATATAGAAAGAAAGAAAAAAGTAGAGTGGAGAGAACAGCTTCTTGTAGCGCACCATGAGTTAGTAGAGACGTTGAACGCTTTCCTCCAAACAAAGTTTTCTGTCTTTTATCAGAGAGCTAGGAACATACTACTGAACCAAATATAAGTGTACTTTCTATAACTCATCAATTTCTTACGTGTTATTGGTTGACAGATTGATATAACGAATTGTTTAAGATACTTTTTTAAATTCACGAATACTACGATAATGCTTTATTAAGACTAGTCACGTTACATCAGATCCAGGATTCATAACCCGGAATAGAGAACCAGCGTACGAACTAAATAACACTTTATTCACCACAATTACAAGCAGACACCTTCAGTGAATCCGGAGTAGAAATCAATGAGAGGAAATGAAATCACATGCTTAATAGCCAGTAGGCTATGTTTGTTTGTCCACGCTCAACGACTAATCATATTTTACTTTCACTATCACTGATCAAAATAATCATCGAATAAAATTGATTTTTCAAAATCGGTTACTTGGGTTAGATTGAATGAAAAAGTTTGTGTACTTTTCTCAGAAAATATACATAAAAATTTTCTGTGAAAATGAATTTATTGGTAAGTGATATATCTTTTAATCATCATTATCATCATCACCACCACTGTCACCTTCCTCTTCTTCTTCTTCTTCCTCCTCCTCATCCTCTTCTTGACCTTCATTCTGACGTTGAGCAGCTTCAGCTTGTGCAGCTCTCCAAGCTGCTTCTTCTTCAGGTGTCGGATCGTCAACCTCTGTGATTTCTAATCCTGATGGAAATTCTTCAAATGGTTTTGGCATTATTTGAGGATTAAAATTCGTCCCAGTATACTTTAATCCCCAGCCTACGTAGATATTTGCAAAAAATCTGGAAAGCAGCAGGTATAGAATTTTTAACATTGTAGAAACACAAAGAAACGTTTTTGAGTTATGTCATCTAGTGAATTATAGTAGACAAGTTTACGCCATTCAAACCCGTTGGAATAGAGTTTTTTTCTGGTTTAACTATTAGTTATATATATATATATATATATATATATATATATATATATATATATATATATATATATATATATATATATATATATATATATATATATATATATATCTTAAAATGTTAAGTTTCAACCAACGTTTGCAAGCATTTGTAAACATAATCTACTCATTTCTGTTAGATAGTTTTCGAAGGCAGTTATTTTTATTGAAAAATGATATCAAACGAAGAGATGCTGAAATTCACAAAAAGTTTGACAGCTATTCCGTACTATATCATATACTAACTGAAATTGAAAATGACAATCATGGGATGCCGACCATATAGCTTTAAATGTATTTATTTCCAAACACGAAGGTTCTTCTTAATATAGAACTGTGAGTGCGTTTTGTTCTAAGCACTTCCAGACTAGGAATAAATAGATATTCAGCAGTACTCTGTTCATCATATGACATCAGTAAATAGTGAAAATTGGCTACAAACTATCTTAAGCTTTCTTAAAGTTTACGTTTACACGTTGCTAAATATTCCTTATAGGTTTTAAAACGTGTTAATAAACAAATATACTCTTTTGGGTTTAATAGGTCATTCCCATTGGTTTGGTTTTCTTCATTTCTCTTATGCTACCTAAATAAAACACCACCTCAAATGTTCTTAGGATACACAAGAGCTGGATATAGTTGGTGTCATGTGAATTGAAGCACTGATCATACAACATAAAATGTTCTTCCATTTTGATATTTCAACATTTATTGCTTTCCATGTACGTATATTTGTATGTATGAATATGTATATGTATTAGTTTTGTCGATTTATATTGTATTATTTAATCGAATATATGTGAGTTCACATGTATTTTTTTACTTTTTATAAAGTAAGAGTAAAAATCACTACCAAATTCACGTGACGAAGTACCATTTCATATCTACATATTTATGATATTCGTTGTTGAAAAACAAATTACGCCAATTTTTTTGGTTCCGTTAGTAAATGGTACAAGACCTGATAGTACTGAATTCAGTCTCATAAACTTTGTGAATTCACTCTACTGATGAGTATCACACTAAGCGGAAAGTGGTGTTTAATCTTCCTTGATTTTCAATGTTTCTTTAGATTATTTCACATTTTTGATAAAGACAAGACGCACAAATAGATGTCGAATGCTGGTTTTTGTTGCTACTTTATAAACTTAAAGTGACTACTTATTTACACTTAATAATAAACATAACTTGACGCCGAATAGTTTGAATTTTGGATATTTTTCTGCAATACATCTATCGTCTCAAAATGATATTTTTTAGATACTTTAAAGTAAGGATATTTAGGTAATCTCAGTAAACTTTAAGTCTAACATGTCTATTCTCTTTTAGGATCCCTATCAAAGAGATAAATCCATTTAATGTAAGTTAAAGAGAAATAAAAACTCATTTGACTCCAGAAATCCACTGGACAGTTTGATATATCCATAGTCTACCAGCTAAATTGTGTTTTAGCATTAAAAACTTGGTTAAATATATTCTGATTCCTTACCTGCCTTGTGCTAATGCATATGCACCAGGCCAAATATTAGATGACAGTACAGCATATGCGTAATGAGGTATCAACTGTGAAGTAATACGAGTTGACCATGGTGGAATACTACCGATTTCTGCATCTTCTGATAGTGGGGTTAACAATGGAGGCCCTGTTTCGGGTTCAGGTTCATCAGGCTCCTCTTCTTCCTCTTCAGACATTTCATCCTCTAGTTCATCTTTTGTCTTGATTGCTGTATTCAACCTGAAATTGGAGGATGGGCACAAATATTTATCAGTGGAATTAATAAGCTAATGAACCAACACTCGCATAGATATGGATATATGTATGCTGAAAAATTCCCATTATATTAAAACACAATTGTATGAACGAAGAATATTCTTTTCAATAATTTCTCATCAGGTTCTACAATTATAAATCTGGCCAATTCTATGGATTATTAATTTGGATTTATAATTGTAGAACCTGATGAGAAATTATTGAAAAGAATATTCTTCGTTCATACAATTGTGTTTTAATATATGTATGCATCGATTTCGTGAAGTTAAATGAATCTAAGTTTAGCAAACTGCTACTTTTAATGCATTTTAGCAATGAAAATTACTATGAAATCGAGTTATTAAACCTTGATCAAAGTTTTATATCACTCGTCTCAACAGCGTTGCCTAAAGGCAATTTTGAACATTTTATGTACACCCAAATATTTAACAAGAACCATAATTTGCACGCTTGTTTGTCTCTTAATTAAATAATAATTGTGTTCTTTTTGCTTTCAAATTGTCTATTGTCTAGCAGTTAATAATGATACACGTTGGCATGATTTGTTCTATTTTTTTGGAAAAATCAATTATCCTAATATTTTGGTTTATTCTGTCATTCATAAATTTATCCTTGTCATTTTACTCACGCGTAACGTTGATCTAATTTTATATGAGTGTATGTAGAACATACGTGTCTATCTGACTCCCGTATTTCTTAAGTGATTTATTTAAAGTGTCACCTCACTGTTCTGAGTCGGTGTATTGATGAGCTAAAATGCTTTGTGAAATCGTTATATTTTTTATTGCTCGTCTACCGTTTACCACTAGCGTGTCTGAAATACACATCTCTTAAATACAATTCGAATTCGGCTGTTCATAAGCCGTTGTGCTGAACGTTTTAAGTCGACAGAACATATATGAAGTAAACAGGATCAGTATTTCAGGAACGTCAATATTGTTCGTTTATTATGGAGCAAGCCAATCGGTCAACAAAGTTCCACATAATTAACTTTCCTACACATCTTCACCTGCGAACAAAGATAGCGCACTGTCTAATAAACAGAGGTTCAGAATTTTCGACACATTGATCGTACCCTGAAGGATTCAAATTCTGTAGAAACTACTCACAGGAAAAAACAGTTTATTAATTTTGGTAAGATTTCATCGGACCAAAAAATATGCAGACACTATACACTAGTAGTTTACAAGTAAAACTGTAGTATTGAGCATTTTAGAAATAAATCTCATCCTTATAATTTGTATCATGCATGACTTAAGGATTTATTCACTAATACGATAGAACATTAGTTTATCTTACCTCGTTCTGAGGTAATGAACACAAGAAAGTTTGGAAATAAACAAATGAAAATAAGGACAAATAAGTAGGGAAGAGAAGTGAATATCTTTACGCAATCGTTTTTAAAATTCCAGCAGTTTTATCTATAGCTTCTAACCATTAATTGGTATAATCTCTTGGTTTAAAAATGAATTGTGCAAGGAAATCATGTAGATTTCCAGGATCATCTACGAATGTTAATGTTTCAATTCAATAATTTCCAGGTTTCATCTATAGTATGTAGGTAAAGGTTACTTTTCATTCATTTGGCTCATTTAGACTCGATAAATTTAATATGTGATCTGTTAATTTATTTGGCAATTTGGAATATATAGTCTGCAATTCAATTTTAAAAGATGTGCATTTAAATCAGCTCAAGGTTCTTCAAAATATAGGCTTGATTCACTTGATAAAAGACCAAAGCACCTTATTTTTATTCACTAACCTCCAGTATTCTTAAATATTGGTTGGAATATATATTACTTACTTACTTACGCCTGTTACTCCTCGCGAAGAAGCATAGGCCGCTCACTAGCATTCTCCATTCAACCCTGTCCTGGGCAATCCTTTCCAGTTCTTATTCATCCCTTTCATATCCGCTTCTATTTCCCGCAAAATGTGTTCTTTGGCCTTTCTCTTTTCCGCTTCCCTTCAGGATTCCAAGTTAGCGCTTGCTTCGTAATGCAGTTTGATGATCTCCTCAATGTGTGTCCTATCCATTTCCATCGTCTTTTTCTAATTTCCTCTTCAGCTGGAAGCTGGTTGGTTCTCTCCCACAGTAGGCTGTTGCTGATGGTATCCGGCCAATGGATGTTGAGTATCTTGCGTAGCCAGCTATTGATAAATACTTGTACCTTCTTAGTGGTGGTTGTAGTTCTCCACGTTTCAGCTCCGTACAGTAAAACTAACTGCCTTGACGTTCGTATTGAAGATTCTGACTTTGATATTGGTTGAAAGTTGTTTTGAGTTCCATACGTTCGTAAATTGAAGGAATGCTGTCCTTTACGTCTACATTCGATCCTCTTTGTCCATCGATAATGCTTCCCAGGTACGCAAAGGATTCCACATCCTCCAGAGTTTCACCATCAAGAGTGATTGGATTGCTGTTCTCCGTGTTGTGTTTGAGGACCTTGGTTTTCCCTTTGTGTATGTTGAGGCCTACTGATGCAGAGACTGCTGCTATGCTGGCTGTCTTTATCTGCATTTGTTCGTGTGTATGCGATAGGAGGGATAGGTCATCTGCGAAGTCCAAGTCGTCTAATTTTTTCGGAGCTGTCCATTGTATGCCGTGTTTTCCCTCAGATGTCGAGGTCTTCATAATCCAGTCGACCACCAGAAGAAAGAGGAAGGGAGAGAGTAGGCAGCCTTGTCTTACTCCGGTTCTTACTTGGAATGCGTCTGTCAGCTGTCCTCCATGCACTACTTTGCACTGTAGTCCATCGTATGAGTTCCAGATAATGTTGACAATCTTCTCAGGAACTCCGTAGTGTCGAAGAAGTTTCCATAACGTTCTCCTATTTACACCGTCAAATGCCTTCCCATAATCAATGAAGTTGATGTACAGTGACGAGTTCCATTCAATTGATTGTTCGACGATGATCCGTAGTGTTGCAATCTGGTCTGTGCACGACCGGTCCTTGCGGAATCCAGCTTGTTGATCTCGAAGTTGAGCGTCTACTGTGTCTTTCATGCTGTTCAGTAACACTCTGTTAAATACTTTTCCTGGTATTGACAGTAGTGTAATGCCTCTGTAATTTTCACACTTGCTCAGATATCTTTTCTTTGGAATCTTGATGAGGTGTCCTTCTTTCCAGTCCATCGGCACTTGTTCCTCCTCCCAAATCTTCTTGAATAGAAGATGAAGCATGCTTGTAGTTACTTCGATGTCTGACTTCAGTGTTTCAGCTGGTATATTGTCGGGTCCTGCTGCTTTCCCGCTCTTGATTTGTCTGATGGCCATTCTGATTTCTTCAGTCGTTGGTGGATTGAAATCTTTGTTTTGAGTGATGTTTTGATGATTCTGGATCCGTGAGATTCCCATCCTACAAGTGCATTTCGTGCTACTTTGGACAGCATTAGAGCAACTCCCTGAGTGTGTGGAGCATTTTTCTCTTCGTGACCGGAGTATAGCAGCATCTCTCCCGTATTTAGCCTTTGTTGTTCAGCTTGGGTCCAATGGGTTTCGCTGATTCCGAGTACTGCAAAGTTGTATCTCCTCATTTACGTTGCTATTTGACTGATCTTTTCGGTCTCCCACATTGTCCGGACGTTCCATGTACCTATAAAAATTATTGCTCTGGTTGTTAGAAGGGGCATAGGCCTCATAGCTTCCGAAGGAACTCGGCTTTCACTATGAGGCGTCATATTTCTTTTAAATGAGAACCTTCTAACTCCCAGGGCAGAGTTTAAATGGTTTGAGTTATTTTTTCTGGTTAGCGTTTTTTTAGCGAGTTAGTTTTCTACGGGATGAAGACGCTAACCCCATGCCCAACCCTCCTTCTTTACCCGGGCTGGGGACCGGCAGTAACTCTAGGAGAGCTACAGGCGGAGTTGGAATTATATATATATATATATATATATATATATATATATATATATATATATATATATATATATAAGTCTATATGAACTTCATGATAATTTCTGAAACTTGAAGAATTACTACAACCACCACCAAAAGAGTACAGTCATCTATAGACAATTGTCTATGCGAGATACTCCACATCCCTTGGTCAAACATCATTAGCAACAATCTACTGTGACAGAGAACAAATCAACCTTCAGTTGAAGAGTAAATTAAGAATAGATGGTGAAGGTGGATAGGATATATACCGAGGAAATCATCGAACTGGATTGCGAGACAAGTGATAACTCTTTATCTTCAAGGTAAAAGAAAAAGAGGCAGATCAAAGAACACATTGTTCTGGGAATCTGAGGTAGACATGAAGGGAATGAATAGCAATTGACAAAAATTGGGAAGCAGAGCCCAGGATAGAGTTAGTTGTAGAATTTTGTTCGGCAGTCAGTGCTCCACGAAACCTAACAGCTGTGGGTAAGTAAGTAAGAACCACTTAAATATTTTTTACATGTTTTATCACTAGATGATTTAATACAGTTAAGAAAAGTACATTCACTGATTGGATTGAACTATAAAATAGAAAGAATTCATTCTTACTCAAAGATGTGGAAGTGTTATAGTATTCGTATTAACTGATGTTTATTACACAGTTACCAGCTTTATTTATGATGCCTTTATGATGTCTTTAAGTCCTAGTACATTTTCGGTTGCTAGAGTACGGTTGGACATATTTAGAAATTTCTGTATTATTCAGTACATTCAACACTAATTTTTCTTGTGGTTGACGTGCGTCTTCATTATTTTAGTTGATTCGATTTGCTTATGAAGCTCATAATTTGAAATCACTGACTATTATATCTCTTCCTTTTACTTGTAACACTGCTTTCTGTATAATCCTGATAATGTTTAGGAATCAGCATGTATTCAGTAATTGATTTCAGAATAAATTCTTATATTGTTCTACATGCAAAGTGTGGATTAATTAGTGGTACTTCCACTAAAACTCACATTTTTCACTGATTCACGGAACTTTTAATAGCATACAAATATGTTCGAAGAAGAACAATGTGTAGCAGGTTGAACGATTTGCTGCCAGTTTTGGTTCAAAGATTGTCCTAAGCTAAAACTTGTATTATTTTTAACCGTTATCGATTACTTTTGCGATTAAATGTAAGTTGTGTGCCCTTGGTGGGTCGTCGACTCACCTTTATTTTAGTTCTTCTCTTTTCCTACTACCTTCAATCACGCTAGTCTACATGCTCCACTAGCACACAAAGTACCTTATGGCTTGACTCGAACCGCTAAAAATGTTGTCAACAGTCTTTTCTTAAGCATAATTTGTACATCAAGAAGGATTTCAGTTTGACAGCCACACTCTAATGTCACTACTTACAACTTGTTGGCAAAATTACTCATATATATATGAACACATCTAATCACATATTTTGTGTATAATTTTTTTTTATTCCGAAAATAAATTACGGGTTGTTTTACATGTACTTCCATTTCGGGAAATATTAGAATGATTTAGTAACGAGTCATTGTTAAACTAAACTCAAAAATATAAAAGTAGTTATCAACAATAAATGCAATATTCGTCTGCTGTCACAAAGCTCATTTGTTTTCCTGGAATAGAAATTTAATCAGTAACCAGTAGATTCATTCACAAACTTATACGGTAGAAATATGGAAACGTACCAAACAGTTCGGCCTTGTGGTAATATATAAGCTGTATGATGAACCCAATTAGTTAAAGTAGGGTCAGTCAAATCATAAATAGTCATCGGCTCATATTCGGGATTTTCTATGAAATTTTCTCTCAAAGCATCTTCTTCTATCTGTTCTTCTTCATCTTCGTTAAATTGATAATAATTTATCGGAGAAATTGTAGTTGACCCAGATATTCGTGCTATTTGTGCCCGAAGAAAATTTTTTTCGACTCCAGGGAACGTTGGAAATGTATTAATTTCCGCTTCCAAATCACCCGTACAAAGGTATTTTATCATCCGGCTGGTGACAATCTAAGGGTTTATAACACCACAATTGTAGTTGTTTTACAACATAGTTTACAGTTTGGTAAAAATTTGTGGCACCTAAACACTAGTTAAAATTTGCTACTTTTAGGAGATATTTTGTCTATCGAGTATTGTAAAAATAGAAAAAACAAACATTTTTGACAACTGATACTACTTATCAATGAAAAGATAGTTTGGATTATATGATTTGTCACTTTTATAGTTGCATTCATATAGAAAGCTATTTATGTCCAACATACAAGATGTACGACACACCTATAGTTTATCTGCACTATACATATTATTGTCCATTAAAATGCTGAGTAAACTAGACATCTGGACATTTATAAACAGTTAGTGATATTAAAAGAGTGATCAATTTCTATGTCATTGAGTCAAAGCAATTTTTAAGCTTTCGTCAATATTCAGCGAGAATTGTTGATTCAGAAACCATCTGACTTGCAAGAATCTATTGTTTTACCCAGTGTACGAAGTTTAACCACCAAAAGTGAAGAAGGAATTAAAAGAATTTCGATATGGAAGTGAAATCTAATAGACGATTGTGATAAATATTTAAAAATGGTAAGTTTTTTAAGAGAACAAAATGACTATTGTACAATGATTTGTTAGTTTTGCTAAATACTACAGTAAGCGAAGTCAGGATTTACCGTTTAAAATATTATCATCGATAATTTTTTTGAACATATTTGGTGAATTGGTAGTTAGTAAGACGATTTCATGGTTAATCTGACTCCGAAATCAAGCATCTTTCAAACAAGACCATGTATTTACCTATACTACTAATACTGATGAGCCAGCAACATTTGAAGAAGTAATATTCCAAGACTAAACACAATTATTATCTAAAGCACAATTTAGCAACAGGCTAAGAATGAACCTAACACGAGAGTGCATCTATTGAGGGAGCGATCTGGCATATTCCTAACTAATCATGATCATGCACGGATAAAATTTGGAGATACAAAATTGTTAAAGGTTGAATGGAAATACTGAAGGAGACAAGTAGCATGGTTACTACAATTAATTTTGGTTACCTTATAGTTTTGATAGATCACTTGATAATCACATTGGTTGTAACCTAGAAGAAAGGAAACGTCTTAGATTACTCAGTAACATGGCTAAGAGTAAGCCTAAATTTCGATAGTTATTTAGCGTATATATTAGAAGCTTGAGATAAAGCTCTTGACGTTAATTATCTATTAGCAGCAGTGCGTTTTATTTATATGAGAGACCGACCAGGACTTTGTTAAAAAGAACATGTTCATACACTTTCTGTCATACAAAATAGATTCGAAGGCAGATAATTTCTCCATGTAGCAAGTGACAGTCATGGTTTCGTATCTAAGATTGGAGTTGTGCCTCAAAAAATATTAAACTTTAATAATCGCGAAATAACTCCTGTAAATAGTGAGAGCTTTTAGCACGATTTAAGGGTTAGGTGTGTGAAAAACATAACATTGCATAAGCGATATGAAGTTCCACCACTAAAAGAAAGTGATACCATGTTTAAATAAAGCTTACAATTCGAGTAATCATTGATGACTGGTCCTGTTCCTCCAATGTAAAAATGTTAACTCAACGCATACAGAGAATGGATGTTTAATTGGCACTTGCAGAAAATACAATGGTCTTATACCTCATCCGAAAAACATAGTTATCCGGCATTATTTCTGTTTTCTTACAATCTCTAATCAAATGTAATCGTAAAATTGGACGAAGTAATTACAAATATACTAATGTTTATATAACATGTTTGGAAAATTTTACCTGCTCTGGCGTAACATCGGGCAACCTGACCCAATCGTCACCTAAAACATTACAAACAAAGTATGTTTTTCGATTGGTGCCTTTCCCATGTTCTTCTGGTAGTACTGGTGGTTGTGGTTTCCATTCGGATTTTGGAAGAGGATCCATATCGAGGATTGCCAATCTTTCGTTGAGTTGTACATCTGATCGTGCCGTACTTTCATTGTCCTTCAAGTTGAGGAGAGCGTCAAGTGGATAAATATTCTTATCATCAGATTCCAGTTCTACTTCTAAAACGTAATAATTTCGGGAAGTTCCTAAATATTTTCCCCAAAACCTGACAAAAGTTGGTGAAATTTTCTTTAGAAACAATCGAATTGATAATAAAAGGTTGGTAACCTCTTCCTGGGGAAAACCTTACTCAAAAAATCATTACTGAGATGATAAGACAAACCTATACCTGCCTGACCCAAACCAAAGAAAAGTTTGGACAAATCAGGTAAAACTTCTGGTCCTCGCACTTCTCTGGAAACAACCTGATGAATTTAAAAACGCATTCAAATTTTCACCACTTAAAACTAACTGTGAAGTATGGCCGACGGCGTAACGCTAAGTCAAGATCAGCAGAAATCTCTTTTGCACGTATTAATAAGTGCAAGTCTGCTGAACATTTATACCTTTTAAGTTTGCGACTAAGGTTCTCCAGTTCTAAAAGTGAGTTATCACTATTTCCTTTTAAAATGCTACACAGCATTTGGACTAGATGGTCATAACTAAAAAATATTTTGACAGGATGAGTTAAAGATATGTTTATGAACATACACGTTTAAACCGCTCTCATTACATCTCTGTAACAAGCCTTTAGCACTGACAAATGCATATCTATTCGGTTTCAGCACAAAATCACCATTCTCAAGTGCACTTTCATTAGAAACTTGCTCTTCATTGCTAACAATAGACATCGTTATCCGCGCTCCAATGTTGTTATGACAGTCAAGCAGTCAAACAATTGTTTAAACATACCCGGAATATTACTTTTATTTTCAAAACTTTTCAATAATCCTTCGTTCATTAACAGCGTTTTATCAAAAGGTAGCTACCAAAGTATTAAGTGCGCTTAAACTGTTTGACGCGGTGTACGCGTTAATCATGTGCGCCTATCATAATCCCGGGTATCCTCAAAACTACCCAGAAAGTATGTTCTTATTGATAATAATACTGGCGCTGTATAAGCTTCTTATTATGCCAACTTTCAGCCTTGTAGTCAGGAATATATTCCTGCTGCGCCACGTACAAATGGTAATACTGGGATGTCTTTTATTCAAAATCAATTTATTCCTGACTTAGCTGTCCGTTATGGGTCAGCTATGTTTGATGAAGGTGCAAATTTTGTTCACAAGAATGTAAGCACTTCTCTTTGGAATAACTGTTCTCAGGTTGACCAATACGTTAATCGATTTCGCATAAAATACTACTTTTCTGTCAATAATTCATACGTTGCCAAAAAGGTCGGGCTGATCTTGTTCCCGTTTGCTCATACAGTAAGCCCTGCTCCATTCTATTTTGTATTTCAGTAGTAGTTACACTCTAGTTTTGATTTATGCTTGTTAATATTGTTTCCAAGAATTGACTTTCGTCTTACGTTAACTGTCTGACATTTCAAAGTAATCACTATGAAATTCAAGTATTCATTTGGAAGATGTAGAATTAAATTAATTCCAACTATTGTTTTGCAGAGGACAGCTTCGACATGAGCTTACGTTTTGTATCCATTGTGACAATCCAGTGTAAATCAGTTGATTTCTTGTTGACTTTGCTTCAGAATTTTTGATTTCTCGGAGTATGATTTGTCTGCAGCAGGCGTAAAATTGATTAGTAGCTGTGTTTATGTATTTTCCAAACATCTTATTCATCTCATTGTTTTTTTCGTAAGAAAACACTTTCGTGCTTTCATGCAGTACTATTTATTTATTTATTTTCACACATAGATATGGGTGCAAGGAGGCACCAAATACATATGCGCCATACAAATCTCATTTGATATGTGTGACGGCTGTTAAACTACTCGGGTGCCCAAACCGAAGCAGGTGGTTTTCTTAGGGGGCCACACCCCGAGCCTTCGACCTGAAGGTCTGACCCACAAGGCAGTGGAGCATCGTGAGGAGATGCAGTCCCATCGTAGCCGGTGACCAACGATTGGTTCATACGCCATTTGTTCCCGCAGGATACTGGAGCCCATGTGCACCATTCGTTTGGGATCCGGTTAAAGCGCCGGACATTCTCTTTTCGTCCTCTCATTTTCGTAAACAACACCCCCGCCACGAGAAGGCAGTGAGTAGGACATCCCTGGCAGAGGCTATATACGCGTGGCCATGTGAGAGCATTTCGAGAAGGAGAGCGGACTCTCCCCAATCTCGGCCGTACTAGGGCATTTGGGGGCAATATATGAGAAAAGATCAAAATCATTCTGTGATAACCATAGAGGGATTAGTTTGACTAATATAGCATCTAAAATACTAGCCTTGATAATTATCGGGCGCCTAACAAAGACTCGTGAACTGCAAACACGAGAAAATCAGGCTGGCTTCAGACCTGGTCGAGGCTGCATCGACCACATGTTCACCATTTATCAGGTTTTAGAACACAAGCTTGCTTATCGGCGTCCGTCAATGGCGGTCCTCTCATTTTCGTAAACAACACCCCCGCCACGAGAAGGCAGTGAGTAGGACATCCCTGTCAGAGGCTATATACGCGTGGCCATGTGAGAGCATTTCGAGAAGGAGAGCGGACTCTCCCCAATCTCGGCCGTACCAGGGCATTCATGCAGTACAACTGATATAGGATGAAATTCAAGTTATGCAAACGTTTACCCGTGATACCGATGGTATCCGAAACATTGATAGGTAATAGTTTTTTCTTTAAATTTACATCGATGAAATCGGGGTCTATGGATAGCCCATGCGAAGATGCATGCACGCCGTTGCTATCAATACTAAGCTACTTCATCTCAGGACTTTCATATTTGCTTTCCCAGTACTTAATTAAGTTCACGAACAGAACAGATTATGCTAAATTAGATCCCAATACACAGTCGTTTGTGTAACTAAAAGCGACAACAAACGCTCCCAAAGATAATGACACACGTCGATGCTTTTTTGTTTTCTCTGTCTACGATCCCACTAATTGTAGCTAAAGATGAATTTTATAAGAACCTGTCTTTCCGAAAAGCTAAACGCTCTGATGTAGTAATATTGGCGTGTGATTTCAATACTCAATCAGTCAGCTACAACGTAGGACCAGGCACATACATTCATCGGTCCAAATTGTCACACCTCATTAATGCAACAAAGTGAACGCCAAATTTATGGAAGCAGTTTTATCTGAATATAAATATGGAGTCTCGTTTGGTGCCTCTAAGTGCCCTGGTACGGCCGAGAGTGGGGAGAGTCAACTCTCACTCTCGAAATGCTCTCACATGGCCACGTGCATACAATCACTGCCTTCTCGTGGCGGAGGTGTTTTTCACAGGATTGAAAAGACGAAAAGCAAATGTCTGGCGCTTAAACCGGGTTAATGGACACGGAGAGTCTACTTTTGGAAGTTGAAAAACCCTGATTCCAACCAATGGTGTGTATGGACTCCGGGATCCTGAGGTAACAAATGGCATATGAACCGATCGTCGGTCAGCGGCTACCATGGGACTGCATCTCCTGACGTTGCCCCACTGCCTTGTGGGTAGGACCTTGCGGTCGAAGGTTTGAGGTGTGGCTCCTTAAGAAAACCACTTGCTTCGGTTTGCGCACCCGGGCAGTATCCCAGCCCTCACACAAATCGAATGATTATGTGGTGCATATCTTTTTGGTACCCCCTTGCACTAGTGTTTATGTGTTTAAATAAATACTTCAATGATAGTAATACATAAAAGATTGCATAT
This sequence comes from Schistosoma spindalis, assembly GCA_946903255.1. Lineage (NCBI taxonomy): Eukaryota > Metazoa > Platyhelminthes > Trematoda > Strigeidida > Schistosomatidae > Schistosoma > Schistosoma spindalis. Next base: position 23,274,793 of record OX336424.1, read on the forward strand.
AAGAGTATGGTACAGGAAGAAAGAATTAGTTCGTAGAAAGATATAAAGCAATTTTAATCTGACAGTTTAATGGGAGACAGATCGTGTATACACTTACACCATTATTATCGATTCTGAGCCATGTCACCCACAGTCTCCAACCATTGGTTACGATAGTCACACGGACCCCAACCAAGTAGTCTGCATCTACCAACATGGCTCAGACCAGAAGTTAGTGACTTCAAGGACTGGTACCAAGTTTTGATTTAGCCGCCCCCAAACTTTCTTCCAACCTTCCCCAGCACTAATCAGGATCGCGCGTCGTGGTAATCGGTGTTCAGGCATATGTAACACGTGGCCCAAGCATCTCATTCGATGAAGGTTCACAACCTCATCAACTTATTTACCATCATTCCCCAATACCCTGCATCTATCCTCAATATTATTTACCCGGTGATCCCAGCAGATGCGAGCAATATTTTAAGGCATCTGTGGTCGAATACTAGTAGCTCACGAGTATCTTCTACTTTTAGTGGCCACGTTTCGCTGACGTAAAGTAGAACAGAACGAAATGCCGCGCAGTATACTCGTCCCTTAATTGATAGACGGATATCTCGCCTTCGTCATAGATGACGTAAGTTGGCAAAAGCCAAACGAGCTTCCTGAATCCGTGCTGAGATTTCATCAGACACCAACCCATTAGGGCTGATCAAACTTTCAAGATAAGTGAAGTTGTCGACGTGTTCGACTACTTCACTTCCTATCCTTAGTTCAGGTGTTGACGCAGACCAGTTCTGAAGCAACAACTTGCATTCAGAGGGAGAGAGGCCCATCCCAAACATTCTGACATTGTTACTATCAAAAGATTGCATTTTATTAGCGTCTTCACCAAACAGAACTATGTTATCTGCGTATTCTAAGTCAACAAGTGGATCTCCTGGAAGGAGACGACAAAAACGTTATTTCCATTAGTATGTGTATGAAGTTGAACAAAAATAGCGATAGTGGACAGCCTTGACGGACACCATTTGAGGTTGCAAAATCAGATGACAGTTCTCCATAAGCTTTGACTTGATTAGTAGTGTTCTAGTAGAGTCGTCACAAGGTTTATGTACTTCTGAGGTACACCTCCACAGAACCTCTCAGGCAAGAGAGTCAAATGCTGATTTTAAGTCAAGAAGGACCGCCATTGACGGACGCCGATAAGCAAGCTTGTGTTCTAAAACCTGATAAATGGTGAACATGTGGTCGATGCAGCCTCGACCAGGTCTGAAGCCAGCCTGATTTTCTCGTGTTTGCAGTTCACGAGTCTTTGTTAGGCGCCCGATAATTATCAAGGCTAGTATTTTAGATGCTATATTAGTCAAACTAATCCCTCTATGGTTATCACAGAATGATTTTGATCTTTTCTCATATATTGCCCCCAAATGCCCTAGTACGGCCGAGATTGGGGAGAGTCCGCTCTCCTTCTCGAAATGCTCTCACATGGCCACGCGTATATAGCCTCTGCCAGGGATGTCCTACTCACTGCCTTCTCGTGGCGGGGGTGTTGTTTACGAAAATGAGAGGACGAAAAGAGAATGTCCGGCGCTTTAACCGGATCCCAAACGAATGGTGCACATGGGCTCCAGTATCCTGCGGGAACAAATGGCGTATGAACCAATCGTTGGTCACCGGCTACGATGGGACTGCATCTCCTCACGATGCTCCACTGCCTTGTGGGTCAGACCTTCAGGTCGAAGGCTCGGGGTGTGGCCCCCTAAGAAAACCACCTGCTTTGGTTTGGGCACCCGAGTAGTTTCACAGCCCTCACACATATCAAATGAGATTTGTATGGTGCATATGTATTTGGTGCTTCCGTGTACCAATACCTATGTCTCAAAATAAATAAATTTCCCATATATTGGGACAATCAGTGATTGTCACCAGTCAGACGCGATTACATCCAACTCCCAGATTTTAGCTAGAATATTAGTCAACCTAATCGCTAAAATTGGACCACAATATTTAGAGACTTCTGGAGCCAATCCATCTGGACCAGCTGCTCTTCGTAGTTTTAGAATAAGTATAGCTTTTTGAACTTCAGCTAGAGTCGGGGGACCTACATCAATACGCAATTCATGCTGTCTGGGAATGATGGGTAGTTTTAGAGTAGCTGGTGGTCAGCTGGACTTCTACTTAAACTGTCCGGCCCATTGTTCTAAACGTCCTCGTTGAGAGCATATGAGAGTGTCGTCTTTTTCTGAGATCGTCTCACTTTCACTTGACTTTTTAGTTCCAGTTTCTTTTATTAGTCTGAAGAGCTATCTTGTGTTACCTACAGCCACTGCCTTTTTCATCGCTTTAGCACAGTTAGGTAAACTAAGCCAAACCGAAAGGCACTTAGGCGGATCTTACAGTGTTGCGGCTTAGCGAACAGATAATGACGACTGTCTGTTACAACTATGAACGGGCAACTGCCTATTTCTGGCAAACATCGACTTTAAACATAAGGAGATACATCGTCTTATGTGGCGACCTCTACAATCGACTCATCGATGGAATCAAACGGAACACACTGCCATTAACCATCGTAGTAGGTGCTCGATTGAAGACTGTCGCTCATTCTGGAGCACATATGCGGACTCGGATTACTCTTTAGTTCAAGCACGTACCTGTTTGCATCTTACTGGATGTAGAAACGTCGCCTCAAGAAAACCCTTTAGAGCTCAACTTAATGCTTAAAAATTTATGAATATAATTCAGAAACAACTGGAGAATGAGTTAATCAACCATGAAAGTAGTAATACACAACCCGAATTAGCTTGGCAGGATATCCAAAAAGCTGTAGATACAGCAGTGATATCTACTCTCAACTTAAACCAAAAGGTTAAGAAGAATCAGTGGATTGCACCAGCATCCATTGAATTAACAGATGCTCGGAAACTAATCTCGTCTGGTCCTGAACACCATAATATTCGGAGGCAACCTAAACGTATGTTGACCAAAGGAGGTTGGACGAGGTTCGAATCTGAAACTTTAAGACTAAAAGTCGAACATATTAACCACTTAGCCAGCACTCCACTTAAGTGTACATGTATGAAATTATATTGGCCGTCAAAAATCTTGATATTTTTATGGTTTAAACTCGTTAACAATGGGACATATAGTCATATTTGCTACGTCAGTCTTAATCTGTGGGACAAAGTTTGAATATTTTTGACCGCATTCATCCAAAGCTATGGTGTTGCTTGCTAATAATATATAGTTATTGTCAAACATTTAATAAATAATATGGTTAAAAATCTGTACCATATTCAGTTGCTTCTGCTTCATTGTCAAAGTATAAAAACTCAGCGTAAAAAGAAACGAAAATGGTCGGGCTTTCAGCATCAATCATATTAGAAAACGAAAGCAGCATAAGTGGTTTAATTTCCCAAAGAAGTGAGAATCAGTATTTGTATTCGACGGATGTAATTAATTAAAGTTGATCATTGTAACACCTGATATCCATTTTCGTTTGTCTTTATAACTCAATATAAAGTTAGCAAACCTCAAAAAATGGCTCATAACCAAATAGATTATATGTACTTATTTACTGAGTTGCAACAGATTATGTAGGCAACTAAACATTTTATTCACTTTTTGTTGATCGGTTTCACTATTGGATCTATGTAATTTATTCGTTTATACTGTTTTTTAAAATACTTGTTAATAGAAATGGGGTGTAAATTATGATCCTGCTGGACCTGTTCCTCCAGGTGATGATATTAATGCTCCTGATTTGTATATTCCTTTAATGGCTACTATCACATACATACTTCTGAGTGGTGTTATATTTGGATTTCAAGGTCGTTTTTCACCGGAGTACCTTGGGATTTTATCTAGTGAAGCTTTTGGCTGGTTATTGCTTGAAGTTTTATTATCTCTTTTTGCAATCTATATCCTCAATATTCAGAACAATATTTCTTATTTAGATATAGTTGCCTATTGTGGTTATAAATTTGTCAGGTTAGTGCTTCAATTTATTTATTTTTGTTTATAATTAATCGTGTTTATATTTCTCTGTTAATAACCGTAGAATTTAATAATGAACGTTCAACGAGTTGTTTGTCCTAATAGTACACTAAGATATCCCATGGTCTGAACGCCCTGAAAAATACAGATACATTTGCAAGTAATCGAAATCACGTGTAGCTGATTTAAACCCCTATCAGCGAGACTGCAACATTTAGATAGTCTATGTGGTTGTTGAAATGTTTGTTAACAATCTTCATACACTTATGAAATCTCCATTACATGAAATCTTGCTTGGTTAGTAAATAGTATTTTTAAAAATGTTACATTTATTGTTCATCATACTACTCAGGGATTAAAGGAACATCACTAGGTGATATTCATTTACAACTATTCATTTTATGACAAAACTAACACTCACCTTTTCTGTTGACAGTTTTAAAAAACACGGCTAAACCTGTATTGTTAAATCGGTATACATAAAATATATTCTGACATTTCAAAGCTAAGATTATCGAAGCTATTGAAAAAGACACCTATGCCCCACTACTAATATTAATATCTTAATACTGAAAGTGAACATAATTGTAATGATGATAGCAGTTAGACGTAATGGTGCTAACTATTATCATTTCGGATATAATATACACGTGTATATATTGCTTTGATAGTTAAATCACTGTTTTAGTAATCTCAAATTCATTGTGGATTTTAAACCCTTAGTATTTTTTCATTCAAATGGACTGACTTACTGGAACAACTCATACTTTAAGATGTTGACAAAATCTGTATATCATGATCAAACGAAGTAGTTTGGAAAACAAGTGTTTTGCAGTAGGTATATGATAACTCAACATTTGTTCATCTTGTGGAAATTACCAATAAGTTCCCTCGGTTTCCCATTGAAATCTTGTTAACTTCTCTGTTTTCGGGATGAACGTGAGACCAGTTGTTTTCAAAATCCTCATCATTAAGTTTATCTTCAAACAATCAAAATCACTGTCGTTTGTTTAAATTACCTAAGTCTGTCTAACAAGATTTGTTTAATCTGAATTTGTGGTATGAATTAATGTTACCGATCATTTTACAGTGTTCCAACTCTTTGTTTACAACTGTTCTATTTTTTTTATAGCATGATAGTTGTATTGATTAGTTACATTGGTTTGGATCGACCAGGCTATTATTTCAGTTTACTGTATACTAGCTTAGCATTGGCATTTTTCCTCGTAAGTTCACTTATAGATTTTTGTGTTAAAGTATTTGTTGTAATAATCTCTTCTATTGATTTCCAGCGGATAAAGTTTTATTATGATGTGCTACTCTTAATAATCTACCAACATTAACTTGCACTTTCTATTAATAATGATTTGAAAAAAATTAGACCTGATTAAAACTAGCAAAAATTATATTTCTGTGATTTTAAACAATTTACTCATTTTTATTTAACAAGTAGAATTTTTTTTTATATTGGAACCTACTCTTCCTAGCCGTCACGATGCGTTGTTCTTGAGATTTTATATAACATTATCTAGTCATGTCATAACTTGTAAATCCATATAAATGAGTGCTAGACAAACCTTGTACACATGCCACAGAACAAGGTATATATGTGCATCGTTTCCATTTGCTGCATGATATCAACTCACTTAAAAGCTAACAAAGCCAAAACTACGGTTTTCGAATTTCCAAGTAAATACGTCATTTTATGTTTAATTTAGAAACGTTCAGTACTCAATAGTTAAATATGAAATACATAGTCTTCTGACGAGCAAAAATTCAGGCACTTTTCGGATGCGTTTCTCTCCCCTGATGAATACAAGATGTTGTTTTAGGACTAATATGCATCAAACAATTAGAAGCAAACTGGTTGAGCGTGTAGATCACTCAACTTGTTTTGGGTTGGTGCTCGATGAAATCTCGCCACGGATTCAGAAATTCCTGTTATATTTTCTCAACATGGGCCGCTTTTAGCGTAGGCGAGATATTCATCTTCGGAGTAGAGGATATGTATATCGGTCAACAGTTCGCTTTGTTTTAATTTGTGGCTGTGAAAAATGGCCTTCAAAATAGGGGATATACGTTGGTTACTGGTATTAAGTCATAAGTAACTGTGAAACTTTGTTCATCTATGCTTTGGCTACCTAGTGAATAATGCTGATTTTAGGCGCAAGGTACTAGTTAAGAATGGGAAATCGGTTGGTGAAATAGCGAATCTTCATCGACCGAAATGAATGGAATATGTATTAGGTACAAAATTGGGAAGCACAGCCCAGGACAGAGTTAGTTATAGAATTTTGTTCGGCAGTCAGTGCTCCATGAACTCTAAAAGGCGTAAGTAAATGATCCACTAAGCGTAAGGACAAGTGGTTCATAATTGAATATTAAAGTTAGAAAACACCAAATACTAAGCTATGAATATATTTTTTCCAGGCACTCATTTTATCCTCTTGATCCTATACCACTGGCTTTTACAGTTTGTAAATTTACTGTGTTTTTTTCATTTTTATTATTTTCAGATAAGAAGCCTTAAACTTAAAATTCTTCCACATGTCGAAACATATCCATCTGAGTGTAATAAACGCCGATTATATTTACTACTTGTGATTGCATTCATTCAACCATTAATGATGTGGTGGTTGACACGTCGTGTTATCCTGTAGGAATTGTAAACCGTGATGTTTTCTCCTTTGTTGTATTTATCATCGCCACCAGATATGAAAACATTAAATATTGTCTGAATAACATCCTTTGCTTCCTAATTTGTGTATAAAAAATGTTAAACAATTTTTATCTATTGTATAAGTCACATTCTCTTTTTTAAAAGTATTTAAATATTCCTTTATTCAGAGATTTTTCAACGATGAATTGTCGTTACATGTCTAATGTAAAAGTGTTAAGGATTGTAAAAGATTGTTTCTGTGAGTTTAGTCGTGCGATTGTGTCTTCGCTTTGCATCATATGCATGTGTTCAATGTTACCAGCTATTTGTCTATCAATATAAGATAATTATTTATTGTTTATGTGTATTTTGTTTTAGATTCTATTATTCTATTCAATAATTTACTGCAATTTATTAACACAATTCAATTTACTGAATTGTTTACACTTTTTAATGGTAGATAACAAGTATTGAACGTCTTCAGTTTTTATATTCATCCCATTCTGAAGTTTGTTACTTTTGCAACATTAATTACTGTCAATGATTGTATAATGTAGGCAATCATAGATTAGTGATTTTCTCGTACATGAAAGAATTTAACCTCATACTGACAAATCTAAGAACACTTTTAATGTTTACTTAAAATAAAAGACAGTTTAATAAATATCTATCATTTACTTTATTTCACATTTTGATCATTATTACCTTCATTAAGGGAGGTTGTTTTATTAATTTGAAGGATGTTAAATAAATCAACTTAAAATTTTGGTGTACATGATGAAAGTATGCGATACTGACGACTTTAGTCAACTCTAAAAATAGCATAAAGACTTTATACTTATTAGTAAAGAAGCTGTCAAAATCGAAATGCTATAACCATAAAACTCATTTGATAAAGACCTGTTTGTGTCCATGGCTTTCGATTCACGTATATGTGCTTTCCCACTATAAAAATATTTATGTACAGAATCATTGAATGATCGTTGAAATGGTGTTATGAGATTACTACTCGATAAACAAAATTATTAACTATTTCATCAATCAGTTTATATGATTCAAGAGTGTTTGTCATTCAGTACACCAGTAGCGACTAGATTTAATCCAGAAAAAGGGGAACGGACCAATTATTATTAAAATTATTCTTCATATAATATCTGCTTCAAGGTTAAGCACTTTTTGCAGTTCCTCTTCTCGATTATACCATTTTCACCGTTGATGGCATCAATTCTAAATTGTGTGCAATAAAGGTACTTTTTACAAAATTCTTCATGAGTTGGGTACGAATTGGCACTACTTTTAAGTTTTTTTCAAAATACCTGAAGTCGCTAAGTTTATGCTGACTGACTTAGTATAGTTTTTCTGTGAATTTTATTTACCCCTGAGAAATAGGTATATGAGCTTCAAATTTTTTGAGTACTCTGCTTTCTACTCGAAAATTTGCAAAAGTTTTTGAATGAAACTATAGATCTCCCGGTTATTTAAGTGGAGTTGTTACGCAGCCACTTAAATGATTTTTATATTTGATTGATGCAAAACATGTAAATACTAGACTTGTTTCGCTTCAGTGTATTCATATGACTCACATCCTTTCGGTATTATCACTTAATTATTCTGTACAATGTTTAGTACTTCATTAGCTTGTTTGTCGATTGATGTACTCATTTTATTTGTCATCACAATAGTGAGTCCAATAAAAGTATAGTTATTATGTGGTAACAAAAATCCGTTACATGGGTATGTGATAAAAGATTGTAGATCATACCACTGATTAATTATTTGAATGATTAACATTTAACTAAACAAAAGTTACATATAGAAGAAAAGAAAGATTCTCATGTTGGACATAACATTTTTGTCACGATTATATGTCATGAGGATAAAGAAGATAACCAGATAGACTGCTATACATATGTCCATGTAAGCGATAAGCTTCATCTCTACACTCCAACCATATTTGGTCATTTTTATTTAATTGAATAATAGCTTGATTAGTTACAGTTGCCCAAAACGTACTTTCACACCATGAAAGTAACACAACTTTACCATTTTGTAGTAATCGTACACCTGCCTAAATATATTTTTTTAAAAAAAATGTATTTGCAGATAGACAAAAGTTACATATGATAAGTGATAGATAACTAGTATATTGTTAAAATTTCTGGACTTTAAAAATTATATATCCTTTCACCGAATTACTTGAAATCATACTAGCCCTCCTTTCTGAGCATAAAATCCGAAAGATGAATCCAAATTGTAGAAAATCCATTTTTTTATAGATGACTAATTACTTAATGGATAGGACATACATTACGCAAATCATCAAACTGCATCACGAGGCAAGCCCTGACTTGGAATCCTGAAGTGAAGCGGAGAAGAGGAAGGCCAAAGAACACATTACGCCGGGAAATAGAATCAGATATGAAAAGGATAACAACTGGAAAAGATTACCCAGGACAGGGTTGGATCGAGAATGCTGCTGAGCAACCTATGGCGTAAGTTTTCCTTTGGTCTTGAGGATTCCCGTTACTATTTAGCTGCAATTTAGTGACTTTTCGGTGATTATTGAATTCATTATTTCTTAACTGATGACTACAGGCAAAATACTTGATAAAGAAACTATCAATATGAGAAAAAAGTCGTGTTGTGTGCCTCAATTTTATACTTGTAATACATTTGAATTTAGGGACGATAGCTATTTTTTTCTGAGGTTCCTAGTGCTTAATTCAAGTTGATTTATTTTAAGAATTGATAGTAGTGAGAAACCATTGAAATTTACAATCTTAGTTACAGATATCGTAATTATATTATAGCAACTCACGTTCAATTGAGTTTGCTCTCATCTAATTCGGTTAAGCCCTTTTGTTAACTTATTAAACGGACAGTCATCTGTACTTTAACAACTTATTCTACATTTATTATTGTTATGCTTGTATGAATAAGCATGCTTGAACATTGTTGACTGCCTACGCATATATTCATCCCACTAACCTTATTATTAGCCGATTAATCGATTCGATAGTCCATTCATTTTTCCATATATTTACATGTATATTTAACACTCTACACATTCTCGGTTTGCTGACTCATTCGCCTCTCTGCTCTGTGGTTTGAGTTGCCTGCTAATAAAACTGTAGTAGCTGCATCTCTTTGCCTTCTGATTTTGACTACCGTTGGGGTTTATACGATAACGGTTACGAGGGTGATTGGTCAACGAAGCACAGCCACTACAATATATTGTAAGAAACCATATGTGAAAGGTCTATATAGACTCCGAAACTTGTGACAATAGACGATGAGTTGCGAGAGGATTTTGAAGAAAGTAGTCACGCAGATGGTATTTTGATATAATACTTTAAGAGTATAATTTGTGTACCAATAACAGGAACTTAAGTCGTTTTGATTGCTTTAAGTACACATGAACTACTGGCAAATTTACATCGTCTATTGACCTGGAAAAAAGTCAAGTAGGTTGAACAAACTTAAGTAGTTGTTCTTTAGATTTTAAGCAATTGAAGATAATTCTGTTACGATCTCTATTCTTTCATTATTCAGTGTGAAGTGCTTGAAATCGAGTATTTCATTCATAATTTCAAGATGAAAACTAGGGTTTATCTTGCATTCCGAATTTCACTATTACAATAAAACAGTCAACTATTAGAATATATGTATAGATTAAAGTGAATCATAAATGTCTTATTATTAATTCAAATAGTCAGATTGTTCTAATGTTTTTATTCTGGTTGGAAAATTTAAAAACTGTTTCTATACTGCACGTACCATGTCTAAAATATTTAATAACTCGGTAACTATCACCATTTATTCATCATTTAAATAGGTTTATTTTTTAAAATAAAACTGGTATCACAGTTGATTGATATGGTTCTTTAATTGAATTAGGTAATCTACTGTAATTAGCACATTATTCGGTTGGATTTTGTTCATCAGAAACTCTTTACACATCTCACTTAGATTAGTGAAAAAAAATCATTTAGTTCATACGAAGCTTAAACCTTATAAAAATTATGTAAATTACCCAAATAATCTTCTTTTTTGTCGTATCGCTAATGAAAAATATCCTCAGAATTAACTTATTTTCGCAAACCCTCATACCAAACAATAATTGTATCCCCTCCCCCCTCAACAAGATTTGCTAAGTCATGGTAACAAGTTTTTTTAGTGGAGTGCAAGAATGTGAACAGTGAAATAATTACCAACTCATGTCATGGCCTTCTCACAGTGTCATAAATTAAAATCAGGTCACTAAATATGAAATCAGTTATCTACAGATAATTCACCCTCCGCGTCACACTAAACATTGATCCCAAAACAGCTATCCATTTCTACTCATATTTTAACAGTTCTCCAGTTGATATCGTTCCTTGTTGAGATCTGTCTTCAAATTTCATCATATCAACAACATAACGTGCCTAGTAGATTATCTTGTTGTTTTAACTTAGCGGTAAAATTAATTACACCCTGATTTTGATTGTTTGTACATCAATTCCTTTCGTAAAACTCTTTTCGTTTCGAAAAAATAAAAGAAGGTAAAAGCTGACAGTTGTAAGTATTAAAAATAAATCAGAGAAATGAATTTTATCGGAAAAATTTATCTCATGCAATGAAATTAGGTTTATTTCCAGTGAATATTGTAAATATGTATGTGTGTATACGTGTATTTATCTTCTGCTCTTTTCAACTTATAATTTGATAGCTTTTAACACGCAATAAAAGCATTAGTCAAAATTTGTCATCTTATTGTTTATCTCACAGGGGTAAATCACACATATAACATTAAACAATGTGGAACATATATATGTGTGTGTATGTAAACATATGCAAATGCATTCTTATACTTATAAAGTCTGTAGAAGTAGGAAATACAATTCTATTTCACTAGAACATTTATTTAACCTATAAACATTGTCAATGATACAATCGGTGATTGTACAACGAATAGTCAACCAATCTCGTTACTTGGTTATGCGCATATTGATAGGGATGAATAAACAAGTTATGTTTGTAATTTTTTTTAAACCGAGACAGAATAAATATAATTTTCTAAAGCTTTTTTGGTTTATCTCGAATACGAATCTTTTAATCAATATTATTATTATTAGCTCTACATTTTATAACCATGTACTTGTGTCAAATTTAATTTTCAACCGGGAATGAATATGTTTTCTTCGCGTGATCAACTTTCTTTTTCGTCTCTTTTTTTCTTCTGAAAAAATACTTAAAAGTTTGTTTTAAATAAAAAAGATGAATTTTTACAGATGTGAAAAAATGTTCAGTATTAAAACTAAATATTTCTATTCTGTGAAAAAGATGACGAAAGAAATAAAGATTTTTAGTAAATTTCAGTTGGAAAAAATAGACCAGTTTTGACATGATATTATTCGACAGTACAATCCTTACAACTTATATTGATATAGAACCTAGGACCATAATAAAAAGTACGCTATGAATGTAAATCATCTACCAATTACATTTAGTCAAAGTGGTGAAAATTCCAAAATCATCCTCGTAACAAAACTTTTATTATAAGCAAGGATGGATAGTGGGTAGTAGTGTAATCAACGGCGCGCGTCTCGCCCAATTTGGGATTCGTTATCTGGATGTACCTGTATCCTAGAATTGATATTCATTTCAGGACTCGAACCTAGTGCCGTTCGCTTCAAACGCCATCGCGTCATCTACTTAGGTACTGAGTTCTCATGGTCACTAGCTTGTGCAATGAGGTGAAGTTTAAATTGATTTTGTATTGTTTAAGAGACTGATCATTAGCGGTCCTAAACATCAATAGGAAGATTCAAATAAACAATGCAAAATAAAATTAAAACTTTCATTTTCCATCGGTGTAAGAGACCAGCTTACTCATTTATGGGTTTAAATTTCTCTAATGACCCAATCTTGAACTCAAAATAAGTTGAAAAAATAGTTCACGATGAAACTTCACCACTGTAAGTTTGGTTTTATTGTTAATGTCCTAAAATCTTAGATTTTAGCTTGCACCTGAGGTTGGATTTTCTAAACTTAGTACATCCTTCAGAAGAGAGGATGCAATTAATTTACTTTATCATTTAATAAGCCCTTCTAGAAGTTGTCTTTGGATTTCGTAAGTCATTTTGTAGAAAAATCTGCATATCCCCAGCTATCAAAGAGCTAATGAACTGGTAAACATAGGTTGAGTTAGTATTTTATGCTAGTTTATTTTAAATTTGAAAGCATGTAAACGGATTATTATATTACACTATAAGATTTACTATGTGAAGTAGCATTTGAAATTACCTTTTCAGATACTATAAGTAACTTTCTAGAACTATCTTCTTTGAAGTCAACATTCATAAATATAATTTCCTTCGGTACTACGTATTTAGTCCGTGAAAAATGGTTTTGCCTCATATCTTTCTTAAAAACTCGATGAAAATCTATTTTTTATTTGAAAGTGGACTTAATCATGATCATTTAATTCTTTATAGTCTAAATGAAAAATTGTAAGGTATCATAAACGTATAGATTACGCGAAAATTCATTTTCTAATTAATGGAAGACTATCATGATTTTTTTTATCACTTAATGTAACTTGTGTTTCTGTCCTAATAAAAGAATATATAAACTGGATTAGTTACTAAATACTGTATTGTATGCCCCCAAATGCCCTGGTATGGCCGAGAGTGGGGTGGGTTCGCTCTCCCTCTCGAAATGCTCTCACATGGCCACGCGTATATAGCCTCTGACAGGGATGTCCTACTCACTGCCTTCTCGTGGCGGGGGTGTTGTTTACGAAAATGAGAGGACGAAAATAGAATGTCCGGCGCTTTAACCGGATCCCAAACCAAGGGTGCACGTGGACTCCAGTATCCTGAGGGAACAAATGGCGTATGAACCAATCGTTGGTCACCGGCTACCATGGGACTGCATCTCCTCACGATGCTCCACTACCTTGTGGATCAGACCTTCAGGTCGAAGGCTCGGGGTGTGGCCCCCTAAGAAAACCACCTGCTTCGGTTTGGGCACCCGAGTAGTTTCACAGCCCTCACACATATCAAATGAGATCTGTGTGGTGCATATGTATTTGGTGCCTCCGTGTACCAATATCTATGTGTTAAAATAAATAAATAAATGAAAGTAGTTTAGTCTTTAAATTAAATTTACAACTGAAGAATTCCTAATTTGTAAGTGTACATATTAGAAATAAAAGCAATGTAATTTTTAAGGGAATATTATGTTCAGATAGTTTAAATCAGATTTAACATAAACTTACAAGATCGAAAGCTATGTGTTGTGTTTTTTTATTTACAATCCAGTTTATTTATAACAACTTAATCATTCTAATGTGGATATCTTTTAGATAATTTCTTAATGACAATGGAATGTAGTATTCAGTACCCGAAGTGAATATTAAATTTCATTATATATTTCTATCTATAAGCATATATAGTGAAGTTAATACTACTATAGACTAAATTCTCTAACAATATGGACCTTTGTTATTGCAAAAGCAAATCAAATTCATTTATTCTGTTGTTTCTAATGGATAAACTTAAAATAAATACAAATTAACTGTTATAGGTTAAACGAAGATTTATACTAATACTAATTTAAAATAAATTTCGCAACATGAAAATTTTGTTGATTTCTATTTTGATCAATGAAATATGGGGATTTATGGAGATTATGTTATTTTCATAGTTGAGTTCACGAACCAATCTAAGCTAGATTACCATTCGAAACCTAGATGTACGGGATAGTTAATATTCATATATGGATGTATATTACTTAAAATAACATGTTATTTTCTAAAATTATTTTAATCATAAAATAAAGTGTATAATTATTATATGAATGACTGCCAAGTTATAATGAAAATTAAACCATTTTTATCAGAAATCACAACACCGAAAATACCAACCTGTGTTGTCAATTTTCTACATTGTTACATAGTCATTTGCAAAACTTTTTTATATTTCTATTACTTAGAATATATCTGTTTAACATATAAACAAAACTAATGAAATTTACTAGCGGCTTAGATACTATTAAGTATAGATAGGGGATAAATTTTGTTAAGATTAAATGTTATTTTCCTTTTAAATAAAAAGAACTTAGCGTGATATAGTAAGGAGTTATACAAGACTGATTTGTAGATAAAAGAAAAATTAATTAATGTAAATGAATAGTAGTTCAGCTTTTCAATAAATTATCAAATGTATATTTTAAATTCCACTAAGAACAGTTGATTAACGTTATTTGGATCTGACGTTATCGAAAATCTGACTAACTGGATCATAAGCATCGTAAATATTCACTTCATTAAATGAAATTAGTTCAATTTTTATAGTTAACAAAAAAAGAACAATAATGTGAAAAGTGAATAATTGTTTATCCTTTAACATAGATAACCGATTTTATTGTTTTAAATCGTAATAAAAAGTAGATACAGATAATAATGAAGTACATCTAACACTATCAGTAATATCTTATAAATGATTCTCACTTATACACATGTAAAATGACCTAGTTACAAATATGGTGTGAAATCTTGAACTGAAATGATTTAAAATCAATCTGGTGAAATAGAACTATATAAGTAACACAAACTATTGTATGTGCATGAATCTCACCTAAGTGGGAAATAATTTAAATGCTGTTATAGTCAATTTACTATTTTAACAGTTTTAAGTACATTAACGGTGTTAATTGTCAGATTGATTTAGAAAGGAAAAACCAGATTATCATATAATCCACTTACCTTTTCATAACTTTGTGCTGATATAACTACAACAAATATATAAACACCCGAAACAGGAACGGTGAATATACCTGTAGTATTATCATATCCGTTACCAAGATTCAACATAACTGATTCAAAAATCAATTGACAATTTTTGTTCACTGGTTTATTCTCAATACTTTTTGACAAACCTGTATAAAAAGCTATTTGATATTCTACTGGTCTAGGAATCCATATAGGTTGTAATTTTGCTATAAAAAGAAAGCGATTTGACAAATAAGCAGATATTACATCAGATGGATTTGTGGAGACTTGTATATTTCAAAGCGGATTTACATCATAGACTAATGACTATAGAGAACGGTTGAAAATCAAGGAACACTGAAAAACTTAGCATTATGAACTTAACAACAATAAATATGTACTCAGTAGTAGCTATCTATAAAATTGAATTTCTCAAGTCCCATAGGGAAATTGTAACCAATGGATTCATCCAAGTCGTATATGGGACAACTACTCACAAACGTAAGATAACTAAATAACTGAGGCTGTAATGTTGGACTCATTGCATTAACATTAATGTCATCGCTGAAAGACATGAATGTTTGGGGATTAATAACATTCAGTAGAGAATTCCTCATTGGATTAAACACATAACACTGATTATTCCATTATTATCATTAGTAGTAGTAGTCTGGTGCGGAGAGGTGGCGTCTGGTGGAGTGTCCTGGCGAGGCGGCGTTGGCTGTAGCGGGTGCCGTCGACGGAGACGAGCGGTGGAACGTGCGACTGCTGGGCGGACTTCGGATGTAGATGGCTCAGCGGGCCGGTGGAGCACGGGTGTAACCGTCCCAGGTGCCGGGTGGAGGTCAGATGTTGGTTCCCCGGCTGGTCGACAGAGCTATGGAGGTCAGCGCGCCGCAGACTCGACATTTTGACGGAGTGTGTAGCTCAGACTGCAGAAAACAAGAATGATGAACGGTGAGCATGAACAACCACAAGAACGACTGCTTTTAAAGGGGGGACAAGTGTGGTGTGTGCTACTTATGTAGATATAAGTAGTGTATGACGCGAGTCTTAAACGTAATGTTTGGCAGCAGAAGAGCGGGAACATAATGGAATCTGTATGGAAATTCATGAAAAATTTAAGGACAGACAATCGATTGATGTTTGCAACAGAAACAGTCAAGTTTGATCTGATGGATTGTTATTTTGCAAATTAACGATTTTAATAAGTAATTCGGTAATTTGTTGACAAGCACACTCGATTGTGCCCCCCCCCCATTGGTGTTCTTGTTCACCACAGTAGTAGTAGTAATAGTACTATTACAGTGTTCATGAAATCATTCTGATGAAAAGTCCTAAACTAAGGTACAACAGTTGTCTACTGCTTCCTAACGCCTAGTGTATCTAAAGCTGATGTAAGTTTATGATGAAACTTGTTCTCAGAATACGTAATTTTAAATTGATTAATAAAGCTAAATTATAATTATATATTGTGAAAATCACCTTAGAAGTTCAATCTATTATGACTGTTGATTGAATATCCGAGGTGTATTATGTAATTTCTTATCTCAGAATTTAAGTAATTAATCCATTTTAAAAAAATTTGTATTTATATAATTAGTAATGCATTAAGACCATCTAGAGACCTTTTATAAATTCAACACAATCAGTTGAATCAGAAATTACAAACATTTTAAACTTATTTTTTAGAAAAATTTTACAATTACTGGTTTATAGTAACAATATTGATACTTATTCATCTAAATTGATTACTATAATTTATCAGGATAATATTTAATTATTTATAAACTAAATTTTATACAAAAGATCTTGAAGGGATCAAAAAATAATTACATACATTTATATAGAATAATTAACTATACAATTTTAACAATATTCTAGCCTAGTTTTCATTAATAAATTTTAAGTTACTAAGATAAAAATGAATTATGAAATACACATCTAAATCAGATGTTGCACTTAAGCTAATTAACAATTTTTTTTATTATTTATATTATACTTTTAAATTAATAATTAACTTGACAATTCTTAATGAAAACTAAACAAAAATCAATCAAGTTTCAAGATAGAATTAATTAAATATTTTTATAATCAAATTTATTTAGTAAATAATGATGTCAACATTATATTTTATTCTGTGAATAAAATCAATCATTAAGTTATAAACTATATTTTAAGAGGAAATGCCTCTTGAAGTCAGTTCTAATGAAAAGCCGTGATTAGTAGAGTTCAACCAGATCTGTTGTGAGATATCAGCTCACTGAAGACAATGGTGTATGGTGGTGCAATTTCGCAAGCTAATCCTGAATTAACACCTTACATTTAGATGTTATGAATTGCATCAAAAGCCTATTGAGTCATTGAAAAAGAATTATTGACAATTTAATGGAGAAAATTTTACTTCCAACCATGCGACTGTTAAGACTACAGCTGCGCACAAATTACTGATTTATATGTTCTTTAAACATTTCCTTTGTAGACAGTCTTGAACGATAATATTTATAGTCTCATGTGACCAGATTTAACTATGTTTGAGGAATGGGGTAGCGACTGACTTGAAATTCCGTTTAAATAGCCACGCTCTGTCGTGCTGGAATAGTCGTTTATCATGTGAACGCTTTGTATGGCAAAAATCATCTACTCCACAAAAGCAGGTAAACTGATAAATGCACATTAGGGTGGCCCAAGGTGATCATTTTTCCGATTCACACTTATTTTCTGTGTACAAAAAAGTCATGATCAACTCCATATTACACTTCGACCCTAGCACTCTTTCTAACTTAATTAATCGTAAGTGCCATTTGTTATATCAATCATTGTTTTTTCTTTTCTGTAAAGAAGGCACTTACCGTTTTCATTTCTACACTGATTAGTTCCTATAACCCCTAGAACTATAAAACAACCTATATTAATCACTTGAACCTTTAGAGTTTTTGATTGCTTTGTTAAATTATGCAACATCTCTTCATTTTCATAGACTTTTGTATTCTATACATTAAAATGTTTGAGATTTCTTGACAAATTTACTAGATAATGAAATACTTTTCTGTTTTACTATATATTGCGGCATGTAAAATCAACAGTCACTCTCATTACTGAGTGATAGCTTATATGATGTTAGTCAGTTCTTATTGATGGATGAAATTGACTAATTTTCAGTATAATCACTTATCTAAGTTATTAAATATTGTATGTCTTCAACTATAAAATATCAAAACGTTGTTTACAAACAATCATCGTTCATCTTTTTATATTCTGTTTTTATCATAATCAACAAATTATCAGAATTCAGGCATGATTTTTAAACTGGGTAAATCGTCATGAATGGCGATTATAGTTTATCCGCTGAAATTTGATATAGTGATGAAATTGAAAATAATAGTCTAACATTATATTTTTTGGAATTTCATGTATGAAGGCTGGAATTTTGATTGTAAACCTGTTAAATCATCACCAGGATAATTAACGTTTAAAATCTATACTTTTTCTTAGATGTATGGTTTAAAAATTGGTTGGTAAAGGCGTCAAAGCAATTAAAAACCATGAAGAGCTAACATTCTTAGTGTTAGTTTTAAAAATATAAAAGATGCGACATATCTCAATGCTTTCTATAATTTTTGCTTTGAAATCTAGACGTTAGAATTGCAATTCGCTTTCATGAATAATTTAATAGCATATCGTTAAACTTTCTTTTAACTTACTTGTTTCTCCGCGAGGACCTGGTGGTCCAGGATTTCCTTGTTCCCCGGTTGGTCCAGCTGGACCTCGAGCTGATCGAACAGGTATGCGTACACGACCAAATCCAGAGGAACTAGCTCCGATACATTCTAGTTGTAATTGGCAAGTAGATGAACTTTGAGAAATATTTTTCTGAATATGTGTTGTATTACAAGTCAGTAATAATAATGATAATAACAGAGAGGCTACAAAGGTTACGTTTAAATAGTTCTTAGTTTTGTTCATTTTTCAGTGATTTAATGAACTTTTAAAATCTTGTTTTAGGTTCCATACTCCATAAGAAGGAAATCCAAATCCCTTTCCTCATGTCCGATTGGTGGTTTGAAAGTAGCCAATCAGAATTCAGTTTTGAGCAATTTGTATCAGTTTGCATGGGAGCTGCAAGGCAAACTAAAAAACATATCAATCCACACCATTTAAAGCTAATTAGATTCTATATTCAAACTTTAAGAATTCATAGTACACATTCTAACCATGTAAAAGACCTTTGTATATGATCTTTATTTCCCTTCTATATTATTGTAAGATTGCTTTATTAAAACCATGGGAGCCTAATAAATTAAAATGAGTACAACTATTTAGTGAAAACAATCTATCTATAGTGCAACAATGACATACAACGTACAGATCTAATCCCTAACTGACAGTTTGAAACAGCAATCTGTTTTGTTTTGGACGTACATAATATGCCCTTTCATTTGCTCAATGAGATCTCATTCTCTATATTGTCAGCGTTATAAGTTTTGGCTTATTTGGTTAGTGCTGATTATTCTCTGAAATCGTCCTTTAGCACGACATGAATTTAAGTATTCTACGATCATACATACTATCCAAACCTACCTCGTTGGATTTCATAAATTGGAAAGAGGTGTCAGAAACCTTAGTGTTAATGAAGGCTTTATCTCAGAAACTGATATCTAGGCACAACTCTGAGTTTTGAGTAAGTTTTTCATCTGATGACTAGTGTAAAATATTTTCTATGTGATGATATTACGAGGTCATCATTTCGCGGTTTTCTTCGACAACTAGTAATGATAATGATGATCTTTATTGGTTACATTGTATCAAGTTATTACGTGAAGAGCACTGTTAAGAAATCCATTCATTCCAGACTGGTGTGTCAACAGTTTTATGCGAGACTACTATCAGCCGAATTTTATCGCGGAACGATCATCAAAGGTGTATGGTGCAAAAATCGAACTACAACCATCACCATTATATGTGACAAGCAGGTGGAATTATGCAAATGTATTACGCATTTGAATACTGTTAGTAATACTTTGGATTTCAGTAATTTCCATTTGATAAACGTTACAAGCATTAAGTTGTTAAATAAACGCAGATAATTCCTGGTTCTTGTTTAAATGAATAAAGTATAATCAGTGAGGGATTTTGTGGATATTATAGTAATTTAGTAGTTGAATTCGCGAGTCAATTAAACTAGACCACTATGGAAAACCTGGTAGATGGTGGCGTCACTTCCTGGATCGGTTGAAGTTAGACATTAACACCGTCAGATGCCATCTCAGTAGTTAAGCGCTCGCGCACGAGACTGATAGATTCTGGGCTCGAGTCTCACAGGAGGCGGGATCGTGGGTACGCTCTGATGAGGAGTCCCATAATATGACGAAAACGTCGTCCAGTGCTTCCAGGTTTTCCATGGTGGCTTAGCGTCAATTGACTCATGAATTCAACTATTGAAGTACAGCTCATATACATGATAGATAATTTAATGAGCCATTACAACCATACTATTTACCTTTACGAATACCATGATGAATAAATACCGAGTATTTAAACACATCTGTCTAGTTCGAACATTGTTGGGATATGCTGGTGAAAGATGATTTAGTCGTAACTAAATTGTGCTCCAAGTAAAACTTATCGTATCTTAACGTCTGTTTTTCATTCAAGCAGTGAAGCTTTGTATTTCGCTTATATCACCTCAACCATAGTAAATAACTTCTTGGTACGACTTTCATACATATCGCCAGTTATCTCAAATTTATTTTGAGTTACTGACTCGATTTTAGCAAAATCGAATGAACTTTATAATGTATTACGTAATATAATGTCCTGAAACAAATTCCCAGTCTCACTTAACTTCTAAAAACAACATTAAAGGGTTGAAGTAGTAATTACTAGTGACGGTTTAGATGCCCACTTTATCTTGTTTAGTAAAAATCTACTGGATGTACCTGTATTCCAACATCGATGTTGCTTCTTTTGAGACAAAAAATTATTGGCTGTTCAATTTCGCTAATAATAACTGTAAACATTTTAAATATTTGACATTAGTAAACTTTTCTGACTAATTCCGTTCTGGAAATAGTGTTTGTTGATGTCCCAAAGACCCTCAAACAAAAGTAGTAATCAATAATAATGTTTCCGGGGATTGAAGGTAATATAATTAACGAACATCCACATAAGCCTTTTAACTGTAACCATGATAATCAAATTGGACTGCCTGTATTACAATCATATATCGGAAAATTTAACTGGTTTCTCCCTCCTAGATAGCATAAATGCAGGCTGAAAAATAGATCCAGAGGCACAGAATAAATCTACCAAGTTGAAGAGTTGTTCTAGGTCGTGGTTGGAAACTAAGCAACATGGACCAAACTTGATTATAGTGATAAGAGTTCTCTATCTTCCGCTAAGTTCTGAACGTACTGTTATTCCATACTTTTCATTCCTTAATTGCAACCTTCCCTTCTCAATTGTATTTCTCACGTCATCACATCATTAATGATATTGTTCCTACTTTTCAGTAACCTCT
Organism: Schistosoma spindalis; assembly: GCA_946903255.1. Lineage (NCBI taxonomy): Eukaryota > Metazoa > Platyhelminthes > Trematoda > Strigeidida > Schistosomatidae > Schistosoma > Schistosoma spindalis. Next base: position 23,296,705 of record OX336424.1, read on the forward strand.
GTTGAATGGATGGGAAGTAAGACTAAAACACAATCGTTCCAACTATCTCATTGTCTGAAGCTGACCGAATGTCCAACAAGACGACTCAGAATATTCCTACAGCATGATCTGTTTCATAAATATACAAGATTAGCCACTTGGTAGTCAAGATGATTGGAAACTAGATTAATTGTAATTAGATCATCACTTTTCTGTGATTGACTAATTATTTTGTGCATAAGACGGTCGCAAATATTGATACTTTTCCAGCACTTTAAACTACAACTTGCAATGGTTTATACTTTCAAATTGTTGTTGTTATTAGGGATCACTCGTCATCGCAATATGTGCATTCTGAGAGGAGTGCAGCGACATTACCTTTTAGTCAGTTTGCTATAATACCCAAGCCATGCAATCCGCACTTAGTCAGTTGGTATGGTATATGCTTGGCACCTTCGAAGTGCAAAGTACTTCTACAAGACTGACAGGACCCTGATCCTGCACTCACCTTGGGTAGTGATCAGATAGTATTCGATAAAATTGTATCTGGATAGCTGCATAAGTACTGATGGTGGCGCGAGTGATGAGATCAATTCATGTATTGTGAGAGCCAGAGCGGCTTACGACAATCTGGGCCATCTTTGATGCCTTCGTGATGTTAGTCGGGCTGTAAAAGGTCGGATCTACAACGCATCGATGAGAGCTTGCTTCTTCAATTATTATTATTTTACTGTCATATACGAATTTCTGTTTGTTATTGTTCCCCTTTTTCCCATAAGCACCTTACATTCTCATTGTTATTGTATGGCGCATATGTATTTCGTCCCCCTTTGTATCAATATATAAGTGTTCATATAAGAAATTTAGTTAAAATTGGAAAAAGCCCATTATTCGACTTTATGTTGTAATTGATTGTTGATTAGGTCTGTTAACCACCAAATATCCTTACTACCTTAAGAGTTTTTGTATATATTAACAAATAATTAACCTCAAAACTCCCCACTGATTTGTAATCGATTGTAATGCATTCGTACAGGGAATTAGATTGGATTACACAAATACTTTTATTTGTGAATTTAGTTATGCTAACAGTAGCATAATGTTGAACTTACATTTAACTTATAGTGTTGGTACAACTCTCAGAACTAAGGAACTCTCTTGAGTTCCGGCTCAAAATGATTGTACTTAAGAACAACAATAAATGTATAATTGGTTGCTGAAAATTTGATCGTTCCTACGTATTCAGAGATCGCTGATCACAATGTTTTCTATATTTTTAAGAATCATGAGTACAAACCCTTGTCAGACACTTTGATGATATTTTTTTGGACAGAAGTTTGCATATCCACCATGACTTTGAAACCATTTCGATAACAATATGATCAGTTGTTTCTTAAATATATTTGTTATCTTGACAAAAGCTTGATACGAATCTTAAAAATGATCAAAAATGAACCTTGTTTTTAATTAACAACAACATGAGAAATATATCTGATTGTTATTTGGAAGTACTGTACATTATAAATGAACAACAGAAGCCTATATAACTAAAGACAACTGAAAACAATTCTACCGTTCCTGTCTTGCTTCTGACAATTTGCAAATATCATCCAAAGAAACGTTCTTAACCAGACGACCCATACACAGACCCTAAAAAAAGAAATGGTAAAACATCATAACTGATAGAAAATTTGTGGAATCCATTGAAACATACTCGTTATGCTGTGTTGAGGATATAAATTGCCGTGTAAGGCATGTTGAAACAACATATTCATTTTCACCGATAACTGCAAGTTGATTTTCCGACCAAATGGAAAGCGAACTACGGAAACGCCATAGAACCCCTTATATTTGTACCACTATGATTTTAATAAAAGCACGCAAGTCCAAAAAATATATTACTACTATAAAAGGCGAAGTCGATCAATATAGATTGACTGACAAATTCCCACTATATAATCATGAAAATATCACACTAGTTTCGGAAATGGAATTTTTAATTCGGAAGGATTCAAAAACAAAAAAGAACTAATCAGTTTAATCTGACATGAATAGCTGAGAACACGTGTATAGTAACAAGAAGCACCAAAGATTAACATATACGCTTCTGAGGAAGGCCGGTCAAAACAAGGCACTGGGAAGAATATAACAGAATAAAAACTCTTCTGAAATAATAATTATTAACTAATAATGTCTACTATCTCAGCCTACAAACGTATAAATAGAGTCAGATGAAATTAAAATTATTGTGATGACTTTTCTACACTTCACATAGTTTGTCAGTTAGTTATAACCAATTCAGAACCTTGTACAGACGTGTATCACATTACTTTTTCTTACTATATCGGCATGACAACATGCAATTAATAAGATGAATAGCAAAGGATTCGAAATAATGTAGTCGTAATGATAACGGGAGATTAAGTATTCGGAATGTGGTTCGAAGAGAGAGTGAAAAGGTATGTATGGTGGAATACTGGGACTCAAGACCCGAAAGAAAATAAAGAGCGAATGTATCTGTGCTATTAAGGTTGATACTATATTGGTTTTAGGGTCCATAGATACCTTCCAACCTATTTCGTCAGTTAACATTTCGCTTATAAGTAGGTGGTGGTTGGGCGTACGCAACATTTTACATAGCTTAAGATTATATTGACGTTAATTCTACACCAAAAACGAACAAGACACTAAAACACCATTATTAGCAGTATGGGAAGTTGTTGAATTTAATAGTTTACACCAGACTAAACATAGACCATCATCGGAAACCAGGAAGCATTAGGTAGTCATTCTTTCCTGGTATCATCGGCAGTATGCACCCATAACCTTATTAAATACACGAGAGTTACCCACCAATTGCACTGGAAGATGTTTCGGCAATATCACCAACTGATTCAAGTAAAAAATGGGAACCGTTAAATGGTGGTTTGGTGATCTAAAGGTTAGGGGCTTGTGACGAAACCAGAGTCCTAGGTTGGATCCACGGTAGAATTTCGAATGAGCAATACTGAGGAGTACCATGCCAGGATGAAACATATCCAGGGTTTACTGCTTTTCAGTGTCTATTTAACTACAACCAGTCCGTGATATTTAGACTCCCATAGTCTGAGTGAGTACAATGTTTTAAGAAAATGACCAAGAACCTGAGTCTTTATAAATGTAAACTCTAACATATAGATCAATACGATTACGAGAATTACTTTGAGGAAAAATGAAATGGTTATTTCGAGTTTCAAAAATTGTCGGTAATGTAACTATTTTACCAAGAGGTCTACGTGATCAGCTTTAGAGGATATTAATATAACATGGTTACGTACAAGGTGGTGGCTAATTGGTCAAAAATTCAGCTTTCAATCAATGTGTTGTGGGTTGGGATTTCGCTCCATTTACATCGGTTTGGGGCGCCAATTAGTATCAATAACCCTCATACGTGAAGTGCGGTCTAAAAAAGAGTAAAGCTGTAATTTGTTAGACTAGTGTATTACCAGGTTACTCAAACCGAAATGATGGGACGGAGTTTGACATAACTACACCTTAAAACACGAGTTATTTGATCACTAAGGGACTGACTTAAGCATTGTGTTGTACGCTAGGGTCTATTGGCACACATGTAAGAGTTTGCTCATTTTGCAAATGGGCTAAGCTTGGAAAAACAACGATATAAATGTTACTTTTTAAATAAAGCTTTGTAGTTGATGTTGTTTTTTTCCTAGACTATCGATTTAATTATGAGGCTTTTATTATTTTTTAAAGCATAACCATAAGGAAAGACCTCAACGATAAAGCAACTACTAGACATTTGTTATAAGTGGCTAACAGGTTATCGTGTTACTATGGTATGTGATAGAATGTTATTATTAATTGTTCTGTAACTGTAAGTAAACATATTTACCTGCCATTTTCTTTTATCTGACTTCTAATCTTAAAGTTATTATTTTTCTCATTTGATAAATGCTTTCTAAATGTATTTTGTTTCTTTTCAGTAACAGGGTCCAAACAATTACAAAACGTGTCTAGATATTGTGACTCATTCTTCTGGTATCCAGTGTTACCAAAGTATTTGTGCTATAAATGCAATAAAATAATATGCCCAGATAAGAACAACAAAATCACTTACAACAACCAATCACGTTCCATATTGGCAGAGCAGGATATTACTCATTCGCGGAGAAATCCTAGCAACTACCTACATTTTGGAGTCTGTACTAATGTTTTCTCAAAGAAAGTCAATGGAAGTCTCATGATTAAACCATTCAGTCTATAAAAGACAACACTATTAAAAGTTGAAAAGTGGGAATATATGATTTAGACACAAAAAGATGGAACATGAACTAGCAATAATTTTGGATTGAAAATCAAACATACTTGAGAAATCAGATGCAAAATACAGGGTAATTGCTATTAAATGATGTAAAGTAAGAGAGCAGTAATTGGAAATCAGATTACGATAATTAATTAAAATGATCGAAAGGTTTGCCAGACAAAATCTTCAAACATTTGAAGATTTAGTTATAGAGTCAAAAGAGAACGCGAAGCAACATTAAAAGCATTAATAAGAAAACTTACGGTCATCACTGTTATTTCACACACATTCTTTTCTTTAAAAACTTGCTCTAACGTAGCGTACTCTCCTCGGTATGCACCATTAACAATAAGAACTGTTGATGATGGTTCAGGAATAACTGTTTGAACGTGATTTTGATCCACTTTAATCTTCGTGTGACATTCCACTGTCCGTACAATAGCCTATGCAGTAATAAGCACAAAATAATTATCATTTTGGAGCATAACTTAATTTTGCCTTTATTTTTATCCATAGCACATTTATCCTGGAACCAAAAAAATATCTACACACAAATGAAGCGATTCTATTACAGACAATATATGACTAGAAGATTGTACAACCAACGAATAACCGAACAAGAATAGATGAAAGATATAACAATTTGAAGCCAGTCACATACTATCTTTTCTTGAGTAGCTTTTGAAATTTCAGATCCGTACACTTTGGACCTTACCGCCGGTGATGGAAAACCATGGAGCAAGGTGGGGGTGCTATTTTAGATACGACTTTTCTAACAAGGTTTTTTTTCTGTTTTAGGAGACAGTATCGCTGCAGATGCTGGTTTATAGGAAGTACCTTACTGCCATCGCACTCTTGTACAGTCACCAGTACGAATCCACTCTCGGAATATCAATCTTAAGCGGCCTGTCTGAGGTGATGGGAACTATAGGGACGAGTGTTTCAGTCAATATAGTTCGAGCGATCGCCATAAAAAAGCCCGATCACCAAGTCTATTGGGGTTTATGTTTTGATGCTAGTGATTAATGATGAGCTTGATGTAAGTCCACTCCAGTTGATAAGACGACATCCAAAGCTAACTGAAAGGGATGAGACAGTTGAACAAGTGATTAAGAAATATTTATTATTTTCTATAATGTTAAAGAACTCCGCCTGGAGTCTCTCTGGTGCTACTGCCGATCCCAAGCCCAAGTGAAGGAGGGTCAGCATGGGGTTAGCAACCACATCCTGTAGAAAACTAATTCAATAAAAAACACTAAACAGGAAAAATTATTCAAAACATTTAAAATCTGCCCTGGGAGTCAGAAGGTCTTCAGTTAGAAGAGTTATAACGCCTCATGATGAAAGCCGAGTTCGTTCGAAAGTCACGAAGGAGGTTCCCCTTCTGAAAACCAGAGCAACCATTAATTTAGGTACATGGAATGCTCGTACAATGTGGGAGACCGGGAGAGTCTTCCAAATGGCTGCAGAAATGAGGAGGTACAACCTAGGGGTGCTTGGGATCAGTGAAACACATTGGACGCAAGTCGGACAACAACGACTAGCTTCAGGGGAGCTGTTGTTTTACTCCGGCCACGATGAAGAAAATACCCCACACACACAAGGAGTTGCACTGGTGCTATCCAAACAAGCACAAAAAGCACCTATAGGATGGGAATCTCGTGGACCCAGGATCATCAAAGCCTCCTTCAAAACAAAGAAAGAGGGCATTACAATGGACGTCATTCAATGCTACGCGCCTACCAACGACTGCAATGAAGACGTTAAAGATCAATCCTACGATAGGCTGCAGTTAATCGTCGAGAAATGCCCAACAAATGACTTAACCATTCTAATGGGAGACCTAAATGCCAAGGTTGGAATGGACAACACCAGATATGAAGACATCATGGGACGAAGACGACTGGGAGAAAGGAACAAAAGTGGTGAGAGACTTGCAAACTTGTGTGCCTTCAACAAACTGGTCATAGGTGGCACCATATTCCCATATAAACGCATACACAAAGCCACACGGATTTCATCGAATCACACCACACAGAGCCAAATCGACCATATCTGCATCAATAAAAGGTTCAGAAAGACGATGGAAGATGTGAGGACCAAGAGAAACGCTGATATAGCGTCAGATCATCACTTGCTGGTCACCAAGATGAAACGGGAACTCGAGAAGCACTGGACAACATCATTAGAGTTTAATACGGCCTTTCTTCAGGAAGCTGACAAACTCAACATATTTAAGATAGCCCTCAGCAATAGGTTCCAAGCCCTTCACGATTTACTTCGAGACCGACAGACTGGATTCCGCAGGAATCGATCGTGTACTGACCAAATCGCAGCACTACGGATCATTGTAGAACAATCAATTGAATGGAATTCACCACTCTACATCAACTTCATTGACTACGAGAAAGCATTTGATAGCGTGGACAGGACAACAACTGAGGGGAAGCATGGGATACATTGGACAGCTAAGATGCAAGTGGACGACCTAGCCTTCGCATATAATTTGGCTCTTCTACCGCACACGCAACAACAAATTCAGGTGAAGACGGCCAAGGTAGCAGCAACCTCAGCAGCAGTATGTCTCAAGATTCTACGATACAACACAAAATCTACCAATCGAATAACACTTGACGGAGAAGCTTTGGAAGATGTAAAAACCTTTACATGTCTGGGCAGCGTTATTGATGAACACGGTGGATCTGATGCAAATTTAAAGGCATGGATCGACAAAGCAAGAGCAACATATTTACAACTGCAGAACATCTGGAAATCAAAACGACTGTCAACCAACACCAAAGTCAGAGTTTTAAATACAAATGTCAAGACAGTTCTACTGTATGGGGTGGAAACTTGGATAACTATGAAAGTAATCATCCAGAGGATAAAGTGTTTATTAACAACTGTCTACGCAAAATACTTCGGATCCGTTGGCCGGACACTATTAGCAACAACCTACTGTAGGAGAACAAACCAGATTCCAGCGGAGGAAGAAATCAGGAAGAAGCGCTGGAAGTGGATAGGACAAACATTGCGTCACAAGACAAGCCCTCGCTTGGAATTCTCAAGGTCAGAGGAGAAGAGGAAGACCAAAGAAAACATCACGCCGAGAAAGGGAGACAGACATGAGAAGAATGAACAACAATTGGATAGAACTAGAAAGGAATGCTCAGGACAGAGTGGGTTGGAGAATGCTAGTCGACGACCTATGCTCCACTGGCAGTGATAGGTGTAAGTAATAATGTTAAAGAGGGTAAGTAAAATGATAAATAGCCACTAATTCCGTGTTCTGACATTAGTTTTGATATGTCTACAATTTCGTAAGATGCCAAAATTATCTGCTGAATTCTTACTGGCACATTTATTCAGACGATGTATATGCTTGTGTTATGGTTTACTATTGTGTTCATGAACAGTAAACGGATTCTACTTTTTGAAATAATGGAATGCTGTATGACAAATGAACAAAGTGGTACTTCAGTGACACGGTATCAAGCTCAAATTAGATCGTATGATGATTGCCATTGAAATATACATCCCAGCTACCCTCGTATACATTTATCGACTTATTCTGCGTAAGTGAATAACGAACTTCAATAAGCCAGATACGATAATGGAACTTGAATACGTATATTTCATGCACTCATTCGTTTAAACAGACAATCTGGGAAACAAAATGAAAGAAGCAAAGAGAGAATGAAATGAGAAGAAAGGATGTGCAGTGGAGAAGCCAAGTGGGTCAACTCGATTTCACCAATTATTATTTGAACACATAAATATTGGTACAAATACACACCGAATACATATGCGCTACACAAGTCACTTGATTTGTGTATGGACTGTGATACTGCTCGGGTGCCTAAACCGAAGCAGGTGGTTTTCTTAAGGAACCACACCCAGAGCCTTCGACCGAAAGGTCTGATCCACAAGGCAGTGGAGCAACGTCAGGAGATGCAGTCCCATGGTAGCCGCTGACCGACGATCGGTTCATATGCCATTTGTTACCTCAGGACCCCGGAGTCCATACACACCATTGGTTTGGAATCAGGGTTCTTCAACTTTCCAAAGTAGACTCTCCGTGTCCATTAACCCGGTTTAAGCGCCGGACATTCGCTTTTCGTCCTCCCAATTTCGTGAACAACACCCCCGCCACGAGAAGGACTTTCCTGGCAGTGATTGTATGCACGTGGCCGTGTGAGAGCATTTCCAGAGGGAGAGTTGACTCTCACCACTCTCGGCCGTACCAGGGCATTTGGGGGCACCTAACGAGACTCGATATTTATATTCAGATAAAAGTAAATTATAGACATGTGATGAGTAGAGGAAGTCAGCATTAATAAGCAATTAATTGATAAGGTCAAAATGTGACGAGTAGAATGAATAAATTGATCTGTCCGGAAGCTACAACAACCCATGTAGGCTTGACATAGCACCAGCCACTACAGTACAATGCAGTCGAGTGATATCTATTAACGAGGCAGGATTAACTTAAACAGCGATATGGGTCAGCCGAAATGCCCCTTTAAACGTCTTAGCTGTCTGTTGAGGTCAGGAAGAGCTCAACCGGATGTGACAGAATCAGTGATCTTCACCTGCTTGAAATCAATGCTAGATTAAGTTTCCGTAGATGTACAATGATAAGAGACACCCACCGATATGGGATATTTAAGATATGTTTGACGAACACTACTTGTATGATGTCTATACACTCGAGTCCTGCAGATTTTAATGCAACTTAAAATAATGTTCATTAAGTGTTTGAACAAGGACTATAAGCAGGAATCGAAGTTTTAGGATTTAAGTCCTAAGAGAACAGTTTAGCCAAGCAATAGATTGTACGCTGCGATGGTTAAGCGAATTTTAGAACTTAAGCCTAGCCCTCTCCCAACATCTCAAAGTACTCTAGAAGTGGATAGTGATACTTACGGATTTTTCTCGTCAATATCAACTAGACAGGGTCAAGACACATTGGGACATTGTATGCATCTCAGAATCTGAATCCATTACTTGAGATTCGAGTTTTAATTGAAGATGCTTGGGACCAGATACGGTATAACATTCGGAAAGTAAAATCTTATGTGTAAGTCGTAGTGTTATTTCAGTAGTAATTTGTAGGCAATCCATCATCTGTAACAGCCATTAAATGAAAACTTATCCTTTTTGTGATGATGAAAATGTGCAGATATATACCAATGACCGACTATCAGAATACCGACTTAGCAGACATTGTGAAGCGTCCGTATAACAAAACAGGTGAATATTAAGTCTTGATTAAGTCCAAGAGATTTTCTTCAAGACTAGTGATATGAAGATTTTTGATGGAAGTGATAAATAAGAAGTACCGTCTACGTAATGAGTCTTACAACGGGCAAAGGGGGTACTTTTTCTCCCAAAATGAATCAACGATGCCGCCGTATTGTACATTTGAGCTAACTATTACGGAGTCATGACACTAGCAGGGGTGTTGTTTGCAAAAATGAGAGGACGAAAAGCGAATGTCCGGCGCTATAACCGGACCTCAAACCAATGGTGCACATGGGCTCCAGTATCCTGTGGGAACAAATGGCGTATGAACCAATCGTTGGTCACCGGCTACGATGGGACTGCATCTCCTCACGATGCTCCACTACCTTTTGGATCAGACCTTCAGGTCGAAGGCTCGGGGTGTGGCCCCCTAAGAAAACCACCTGCTTCGGTTTGGGCACCCGGGCAGTATCACAGCCCTCATACAAATCAATTGAGATTCGTGTGGCGCATATGTACTTGGTGCCTCCCTGTACCTATACTTATGTGTTAAAATAAATAAATAAAATAAGCAAGACATTAACATGACTGCTTTCTAACCGCCTTTAGGATGCAAACTATTTTCATTTCAGAAGTTATATTACAGTTTTATTCTGAAATCTAAAATTCTGTGCTTCCGAAGTAGCTACTTTTAAGATGGCCTGACCAGCATGTTAAGACCTCAGAGGGAAAACATCCAAATAAAGTTTGGTCGGGCCCTCAAGACGGGCAAGACAATAGAAACAGTCTGGACTCAATTGAAAATCTTATTTTCAGGAACATGTGAGTCACCAAGATGACAGTAACTTATTAAGTCTTTGATTGCTTAAATATCTGGACTCATTTACATAACGTTATTACACTTGGTAAGCAATTAACCTTACAACAACCCGTTACTTAAAACTTGCCTGATTAAGAGATGTATAACATCCCAAATTGGTTACAGAAATTTGATGATCTTTAACTATCATAAAAGATTTCCGACTTATTATGATGGAGCTAAACTCGCTTTAGGATATATGGAGTGAAACCTACACTCAGAAATACACAAACAACAGTAGGCTTGAAACTCAGTGACTCAACAACGTGGAACTTCGTACGTACATACATCAGTTCGAGTTGCCATACCATATGTTGTCTATGTAAACTGGTATTACATGAAACTTTAAATGATGTGGATGTATAATTAGTCACACTAACCGTGTAATTATCCAGCATCTTCAAAACTGTGGCATGTCTCCAACGTAGATCATCAGGAAGTTTGCGATTGATTAGCTTGACTTCAATACCTTCCGTCATCCAGTAATCTCTTCGGTTTCTCTTGTCTTTAAAAGCCTCTTCTTTTTCCATTAATTCATCCAAGGCACGTCGACGAACTCCAGAAACTGCTGTAGTACGTGCGTCTTGTTTCTTTTCAGAACTAGATTTGGATTTTTCTTCCCGTGCTTTTTTCTCGGCAATCAAGAGTGGATTCTGAAAGTCAAAGTGTGTAAAATGTTAAAACGGTAAAACTGCAACAACACCACGATCGCAAGTGTAGAAATTAAGTCTAAAAGTTGAAGTCATTATCAGAAGAAACAAGATACTTGCTTAAAACTCAGCTTCAACAAAACCTGATGAGAAGATAAAATACACTGAACTATGACTTGGACCAACTGAAGTGACAACCACTAGTATTAAAGAGAATAGGATTGCTTACTGCAGTTCTTTCCTTTTTCGGACCCAATGTCATAAGACTTTGAGTAGGTTTTTCTTCCGAAGAACTTGGAGAAGGAGCAAGCTCTGTGCTTATCACCTGGACGGGTGGCTTTTTTTGAGACAAAGAAATCTCCAATTTAATTGGTTCATCTTCATTGTTACGGATGAGAGGAGTGTATACGGGGCCTTCCGTCTGTTCAACTTTGTTGATATTGTGTTCTATTTGACGCTCTACAAATCAATAAAATTAACAATCACGAGTCTACCTAGAAACTGTTTGTTGATTTCATCTTCCGTCTTTTCCAAACGCTCACTCTGTTCTTGTTTTTTCAACTTTTCTGGGTCGCGATCGATGTATTCGATAAACCACCCTTTCTCAGTTTCATCTACCTTACAAATTCCCTGTTTTCCAAGCCACATACACAGTCCTGTAAGTGTATGCCATCTTGTCGCATTCATATGTATATGTTCTTTGTCTTTGATATATTCTTGATAAACGACATTAGAATGCACGCGTTTCCCACCAAACTGCCGACGTAGTATGTCGAGGTACCCTTTCAAAAAATCGGAAGAGAAACTACTGATGAACTTTCCACCGTCTTCGGCAAAAAGTTTCATTTGCCTGTGATGAGACTCAGACATCGTATGGCATTTATAACCATTCTTAAAATTAACGTCGGAATGTAGCCGTACTTACTTCATCTCTGCACTGTTTTTGACACATTTGGCAGTACCATCGCAGTTTCTGCAATCCCTTTGATTTGATTCTGTTTGATATAGCTTTTGGAGTTAGGAAACCTGGTTTTTCTTTTGTCATCTTAAAGCCCTCCAAGTAACAGACCTGGTTACACAAGGTTAACTCTTTCAAAGGACAATACAGATTGAATATCCAATATCATTTTCGTTGAACAGACTTCGGAGTACATTCAACAGATAAAATGATATGATTCAAAGAAATCTCCTCGAGCCCATGAAGCTGTCTTACCGCATCCATGGCACGTTTCTAATGCTTAGTTATTTATGCACACCAATATAAAACATATGATTCAAATGGTCAAAATGGTTGTGGACAGAATATAAGAAGCTTTCGCTTAACAGACTTCCGTGTCTAGTAGCAAAGAATCACCAATACCTTTAGGCAGGAACCTAGGTATATTACCGATAAAATGGAAAAAATAAGAAATTGGTAAATCATAGTAAGATACTATTTCAAGTTTTTTCCTAAATCATTCGTGGAAAAATGCAGCGAATTCCAGCATTTGACCACTCTCAAAGGGTAGACGTTGTGTCTACAGTACGTTCTGAAGGGTTGAGTTTCCAGTTTCTGAGAGTTTTCTCTAAGTTTTGTGTTAAGACTAAGCTTAAGTAGATGTTTAAGAGGATTTTCAGAAGTGTTAAGGATACTGTAAGCCATTAGAAGGTCACCTCTAAGACGCCTATACTCTAATGTGTAAAGGTCAGGCGATCGGAGGCGCTCTTCATAAGGTTTAAATTTCGGTCCCCGAACTGATTTCGTGGCTCACCGTTGGATACGCTCTAGAGTGTCCTTATCCTTTTGGAGTTAGAGAGAAAATACTGTGTTTCCGTACTCTAAATGGGGACGAATAAAACTGTTGAAGATTATGTGGAAAGGTCTAAGGTCGAAATGGTCAAAATGCGCTTCAATGTTACAGTGCAAGGTTTGCTCGAAAGGCGTTTCTGTCACAGTCGTCGTAAAGTGGAGTATCGTGTTTGCTTTTGTCGCATCCTCCATATAGTTTAAGCGGCTGTCTAGGCTGTCAATGATTACAATCTAACAGTTTTAAATGTTACATTTAGATTCCTAAAATACAAATTTCTTTAAGCGATACTATTATTTTCAAAAGTGATCGGTTGTATCAACAAGCCTTTCAACATATCAGCCTATCTATCTATCTTCTTATATATATATATATATATATATCATATGAACGAAAAGTTGTGTATATTGTCTGGAGAGAAGATTAAGTTCACTTTCTTATTGATTTAGGGAGTGATTGTTATGTAAAACTTAGTGATGAATTTCACTGGATTGTTCGACCATTTAATTTAAGAAAAGACATAACAAGATCCAGATACTTTTTGTGATTCGCCATCGCGCTTACAATCCGTATTTACAAAAAGAAGAACTCATTGACAACCTCTCAATACTGGCTCCACTGGAAGAAGCGATCACTCCATCATAACCCTCAGGTTTATAAACATAACTGTGTCAAGATATCCTACCGACAGCATGCTCTGGAATTTCAAACGGTTTGATGTGCCAGCTTCACAAGAAAATCTACAGCAAATGGACTGGAAAGTTCACTCTGAACATGGTGTAGATGCTCGTTAGAACTTCTTACTGCACACGCTCTTGTGTGCCACACAGCAGTCAGTCCCTCAAACGGTCCCCAAAAGCCACATGCAACCTACAATCATCAAAAACCACACTCTTCGTTTGTTAAGCCACAAAAAACATTGTTAAGCAGAATACAAACGAACCAACAACAACAGCGAGTACAGGCAACACAAACATATAAGGAACATATGCACGAAGGCTATAAGAGAAGACAAGCTTCAGTACCAGATAAAGCCTATGGATAAATTTATTTCCAATCCGAAAAGCTTATTCCGTTACGCAACCTCTCTTCGTCAAGCCGAAACTGGAGTATCTCAACTGCTAGGTCCTAACGGCCCGACCGATAATGACGGTGACGCCGCTAACCTTCTGGCTGAGCGACACTCCCGGACATTTCAACCGTCCCACATCAACTATACTGATGACAGCCTCATCTGCAACTGCACAGGAGTTTCCGTAGTGAACCTGAGTGCTAACTTGGTGTACCAGAAACTACAACACCTAAGAACAGACACTTCTCCTGGTCCAGATATGGTTCACTCTGCTATACTGATGGAAGCAGCTTCAATCCTAGCATCACCGCTTAGCGTGTTGTTCTCACACTCGCTAAGTTGAGGCAAACAACCGGAAATTCGGAGGCTAGCTCACATCACACCAATTTCCAAAGGAGGTCGACGCAGCGAAACTCCAAGTTACTGACCGGTGCCTCTTTTCTCTATACCTTCAAAAATTAAGGAGTCCCTGATGTGCGACGATATACATGACTATTTATTATACTTGAACTTCTTATCACCCCAAAAGCATGCTTTCAGCAAGGGTCATTCTTGCATAACCAACCATCTGACTGCGGTGGACAGATGGACAAACATCTTTGATCGCACGAGGAGTTCCGACGTCATGAAACTTGACTTTTCAAAAGATTTTTATAAAGTCCATCTGCGACATGTCGCAGACTACAGTTACAACTTAGGAAACTCCTCTCTAGAAGTATCTTAAGTTGAAAAAGATATAGAAGTGTTGGTACTCCGCGATTTGAAGTCTTACGACGACTGTGACAGAAACGCCTTTCGAGCAAACCTTGCACTGTAACATTGAAGCGCATTTTGACCATTTCGACCTTAGACCTTTCCACATAATCTTCAACAGTTTTATTCGTCCCCATTTAGAGTACGGAAACACAGTATTTTCTCTCTAACTCCAAAAGGATAAGGACACTGTAGAGCGTATCCAACGGTGAGCCACGAAATCAGTTCGAGGACCGAAATTTAAACCTTATGAAGAGCGCCTCCGATCGCCTGACCTTTACACATTAGAGTATAGGAGTCTTAGAGGTGACCTTCTAATGGCTTACAGTATCCTTAACACTTCTGAAAATCCTCTTAAACATCTACTTAAGCTTAGTCTTAACACAAAACTTAGAGAAAACTCTCAGAAACTGGAAACTCAACCCTTCAGAACGTACTGTAGACACAACGTCTACCCTTTGAGAGTGGTCAAATGCTGGAATTCGCTGCATTTTTCCACGAATGATTTAGGAAAAAACTTGAAATAGTATCTTACTATGATTTACCAATTTCTTATTTTTTCCATTTTATCGGTAATATACCTAGGTTCCTGCCTAAAGGTATTGGTGATTCTCTGCTACTAGACACGGAAGTCTGTTAAGCGAAAGCTTCTTATATTCCGTCCACAACCATTTTAACCATTTGATTATAACCTTATGAGCTTAGTAACCTACAGGTTGCTGTCCAGATATAACGCTGATCCCTTATTACTGTATATGGAAACCCATTAAACAAAAGCTTCTTCTATTTCATCGGGATTCACTTAAAGTTCTACTATCACTTAGATAGAACAAATAGTCCATTAATTTAAATAATCTTGAGGTTTGGACGCCTTGCTACGCGCATTTAATAAAACTGTTGTTACTTTAGTTACGTTGGTTTTGTTCTGAAGAAAGACAAGCTGTTCTAGTCTTAGATTAACGTAATAATGTACGTAATTTTTTTGAAGAATTTGATGATTTGACGCATCAAAACTTGTCAGATGTGTATAGACTTAATTCCAGATAATAACGTTTCTTATATCGCTCATATATTTAGAAAATTATTTAACACTTCTAGGTAACTTAGATTAAAATTCTTATTGCATATGTCAGTGTTTCATCCAGGCTTCCAAATAAGGAATGAAATGTTTCTGATTGCTCTAGAGGTTCAACAATTAATTACTCATACATATACGTTTTGGCTTGTATATGAACAGTCCAACGTTAATTGTTTAGTAATAATATGTTTTCTTTAAAAAATGTGTGGTATCATCATGGGTATAAGCAACATTGTTTGTAGTAATATATTGCTTTTATTTCACGCATTATAATGCGTGAAAATATATTTTAATGGAAACTAAAATGTTAATCTTAAGGTTTTCAAATTACAGTTTGGCTAACATTTCCAAATACCTTGGGTAACTTAACTTGCCTTTGTTATAAAATTCGTCTAACGTAACTATTAATTTGGCTTTTTACCCATAGGTATATATATTATTATATTATAATATTTCACACTTAAGGCTTACAACAGACACGGACGTACGACGTATGCGTAAAGCTGCACAAACTTCATACGTGTTTTTTAATGCAATTTTCTTTTAAAAAGATAGTCTCAGCTATTAATACCATAATAGTGTTTGAAATTTTTGAGGCTTTACAGTCAGCAATTAGCGGTAATATTATGCTAAGTGTGACTTCTGGGTGATTCTACTATTTTACATGATTGGCTTACTTCTTTTTACGTCGTGCTTCAAATTGTTCTGTGAGTCGGTTCCCGTTTTGTTTATTTGCTTTAGAATTGCACTTGCTGTTTTACCCTAAATTTTAGTATTTCAGGGATCCTATCTCATCTTTCCTCACATTTTTATTTTAAAACAACCTGTTTTTAGCGAGTACAGAATAGGATTTTACCAATTTTTATCATCTGTTTTGGATAAACGGATCGTTTTTGGTTTGCAAAATGGATTTGAGTAAGTCAACCAATATTATCGCTATGCTTTTAGCTACATGTTGTGGTAATTTTTTCATTTTGAATCTTATCTTAAAAAGTCGCTTCTTCAACCTCGTATTATAAAATTAGTTTACAGATGGTGCCAATAAAAATGACTGTCGAGACTTAAAAGTGGCTAGAAAATGAATCGTATGTCAATCATTCTTCATTATTCTCATTATTTTGATAATTCACTGTGACCGTATCTTGTTACAAAACAACTAAAGACTACCATGCGGCTGCACTGCGTTACTCTGTGATTGTGAGACAGTTCATGGAAGTAGGGAACTTACAAATATTCCACTTTTTTTAAATAAGTGCCTTTAAAGTATGATTCGGCCGCCAAGTGAGCAACCTAGGTTTTGATATATATGATTTTGTGTATGGCTGGCATGTTGGTTGATGGGCTTGCGGATATTTAACTTAAATTTAACTGCCGCCTACCTCAATAGCTGGTATCGGACCACTGTGAAAGAAACAGTATAAGGCCTGTCGACCAAGTCGTTTGTTGTTGGTTTATACCGTATAGAAAAAAGGTTCACATCTAAAGTCAGTGCATTAATCATTAACGTTGGATGAATGACAATACATATGATGGGGCCAGCTGTATTGGCTTAGTTGTATTCCGTCTATCGATCCCCAAATCTTAAAGCTAGTGTTATTCTGTACTTTTCATTTTTCGATTCCACTCCTTTTTTGTATGCTGTGCTCTGTGTTAAGTTTTAGTTTCCCATCTTTCATACTAGTTCTAGTATTTTCCGTCAAGTACAAGTAAACTTATTAAGTGTAGGGGTATTCTACGTTACTGATGATTTTGATGTTATTGAACCCATCTTCATAGCGATTCTTCTTTGGCAAACAAAATAAATGACTTTTTATGTTTTCGTCAAGGCAAAGGAAACGGACTATCTCATCAATTTAGTGCTCTTTAAACCCAATATTTATTCCAACCGTTTCTGAGTGTTGTTCAAATTTATCCCACAGAAATTGTTTGATTGACACTAAGCGTGTTACTGCCTCAAATGACCAGCCAAAACCACCAAACTCAGTTATTAAATTTGTCTCTATTATCAGGGATTATTATTATTATCGATCTTCACGGTTTTTATGTATGGTTTGGAGAACTTTTTATCATAGGTTATATGGACGTTGGTGTAGACACAGTTTGTTGGATTAAATAAGCGAGTATCAATTGGTTGTAAGGGCCTCTCTGAAATTTAATACCTGCATGATGAACTCCTGAAGTCACAGGCAAGTGTATTTGAAAACCGAAACCCCACGAAAAATAAAGAGTGAATGCATCTATGGTACTGTGGCCGATTCTGAACCACATCACCAAGCGTCTTTTACCACTAATATTGGCTATTTTTTAAAACTTTAACCTGGCAGTCTAAAAGTGTCGATTCGGATTTGACCATTAGTCAGTGATTTCATGGATTGGTATCACTTCTTGTTTTGCCCGTTTCCTGCTTTCTTCCAACCTACTATTGTCCCAACTACCATTGCGTTTCAAGGTTGGCTTTATTTTTGCATGCGTATCACTTGTTTTGGCCGCCGTAGTTAGTGAATATTCAAAAACTTATCAAATGGATTTCATCTTTGTCCCCAAATGCCCAGGTACGGCCGAGAGTGGGGAGAGTCAACTCTCCCTCTGGAAATGCTCTCACACGGCCACGTGCATACAATCACTGCCAGGAAAGTCCTTCTCGTGGCGGGGGTGTTGTTCACGAAATTGGGAGGACGAAAAGCGAATGTCCGGCGCTTAAACCGGGTTAATGGACACGGAGAGTCTACTTTGGAAAGTTGAAGAACCCTGATTCCAAATCAATGGTGTGTATGGACTCCGGGATCCTGAGGTAACAAATGGCATATGAACCGATCGTCGGTCAGCGGCTACCATGGGACTGCATCTCCTGACGTTGCTCCACTGCCTTGTGGATCAGACCTTTCAGTCGAAGGCTCCGGGTGTGGTTCCTTAAGAAAACCACCTGCTTCGGTTTAGGCACCCGAGCAGTATCACAGTCCATACACAAATCAAGTGACTTGTGTAGCGCATATGTATTCGGTGTGTATTTGTACCAATATTTATGTATTCAAATAAATAAATAAATACATCTTCGACTAGTATCTTGTGCCCAACCCTAGCATTGTTCACTTTGTTGTTCCATCATACACCAGTAATACTACGAAAACACTTATGCTCAAGAAATTGCAACGTACATATGCTTTTTGCCTGTGAAGGCCACATTTAGAGACATAAGTTAAAACAGAGCTAAATGCTGAACAGCATGCTCATCCCTTGGTTGGTAGACAGACGTTTCGCTTACACCAAAGGTGACGCATTTCGGTAAAAGCCTAGGAAGGTTTCCAAAAATGTCCCTGTATATCGTCAAACACCAGTCCGTCAGAGCTTGTGAGACTTCCAAGATTAGTGAAGTGATAAACACTCTCAACTTCTTCACTTCCCATCGTCAGTTTATATGTTGATGCAGACCAGTCTAGAAACAATATTTTGCATTCATTGAGTAAGAAATGCTCTCCAGTCCATCGTTACTCAAGGTGTTCAAATGATCTAAATTATGTCAATCTTCATTAAACAGAACTAAGTCAACTGGATATTTTACATCAATGAGTAGGTTTCCTGGGCGGGGATCATCGCCTGAAAAGTTACATAAAAAATTGCTATTTCTAGGAAGAAATATTAAATTAAGGGATTTACAAGGAAGTCAGAAACATTCTTGTATTAATCCATATCAGTATCCGACTGCAGTATGATATGCTAGTTTATCGCCAGCAGCAAAAAATAGCTGACACATCACTAACAACTTCTGGCAGTTAGTTCTGACGATAAGTAATGTGTAACTTGTGTAGATCTTAAGTAAACAACTACTAGGCCAGCGTAAATATTTGTTTAGGTAAGTTGTTAGTTAGTAAGTCATTTTATTCACAGGTATGATCATTTGAGCCATTATTTTAAATTTTCTTGACGAAAGACTATCTTAATTAATAGTTTTGTTTATTCTCTTGTATAACTTCTTGTTCTTATGTTTGAGCTTATTGAGGTGTAATCATTAGCAAACTTCGCGAAATTGAGAGTCATATTCAACTAAAACTACTCTTAGTTTGGTTAAATTTGCACCTAGTTTCATTTGTATTTTTTGTTCTTAGATGCATACAAAGGATGGTCTTCTGAATTTCATTCTACATACAATCAACTTCTCGAATATGAAAGTTTTTTGCGTTTGTTTCCTGTAGAGGTTGCTAACTCTATAGCCACAAGTACTGTAATGAGTGTGAAGGTAGGATGATGTTTCATTTAATAGTACAGTGTTTAAGTTAAAGAAAACATAATTATTTGTGGTGGATAATGTATTTATTCCGATTAGACAAGCAAATAAGTTTTCAGTTGCAAAAGTAAAATTAAATTATTCGTTACTGAAAAATTCCCGTCATATTAAAACACAGTTATGAATAAAATACAGATTACTGCAGTCATACGTCAGCCTACTGTGGTAAAGAACAAACCAACTTCCAGCTGAGGAGGAAATTAGGAAAAGATATTAGAAGTGGATAGGACACACATTGAGGAAATTATCAAACTGCATTACGAGGTAATCGCTAACTTGGAACCCTGAAGAAAAACGAAAAAGTGGAAGGCCGAAAACCACCCTGCGTCGAGAATTGGAAGCAGACATGAAAAGTATGAATAGCAACTAGAAACAATTGAAAAGGACTATCCAGGAGAGTGCTGGATGGAGAATGCTGGTGAGCGGCCTATGCTTCTCCATAAGGGGTAACAGGCGTAAGTAAGTAAGCAGCCGTACGTGATTATATCAGTTGAATAATCATCGGAAGCCTGAAAACGAGATTTCGTATGGTCATTCGTTTGTGACCATCACTGAATCGATCTGTGACAGAACTAGATTAAATATAAAGGACTTAATTAACTGGTTGTTTAGCATTAACAATCGACTGTATTGATCAAAATAGGTGGCATTACAGTTAAGAATTGACCGATTTAGTTTTGTCATAGTTTCGTTGGCGTATGATTAATAAATAAAACCCATATTTTATGATCAGTCATGTTTCAAATTACTTCTGATTGTTCTATAATTGTATTCAATAATTTCTATATATCAGGACAACGCTTTACAGTAAAGAAAGTCCTATTCAGTTGGCTGCTTTATTGTCTCTTGATATCGATTCATTCAGAAGTTTCCATTTATGGTTACATCTCGTAAGCCTTCATATGTTATCATTACTTATCGTCTATTGATCAGCCTTCTGTCCATTCTCACGATAACAATTGTGTTCGTAACCAGCCACCCTAAAACACTTTCATAATAAGAAACTCCATCTGAAGTACGGGTATCAGGCAACTTGATTAGTATAGCTGAGCTGTTCTATCAGGGTCTTCATTACTTCGACATAACATCGTACTTATTTTACAATTAGTTATTGCTCTTTTACTTTTATGATGTTGATTTTTTAAAGGGCACTCGAAAATCCAACTGGATGATAATTGGACTGTTATTCTTATCACCAATTATTTGCCTCCATAATAATAATTTATTTTTTCTATTTCGAGCAACCTTTCGTAGAACTATATTGTCGGTTGTTATTTCACAGACTTCATTTCCTCTTGATTATTCAAAAACATTCACCTACATGTTTCGTGAATACACACCTAATGTGAATATTTAGATTTTGTTGAGCAATCACTTACTCAGCTTAAATTCACAGATTTTGTTCCTAGACTAGTGATACTAAATAGTTGCTTATACTAAATTAGGTTAAGGGAGAGTGAAACTTTGGTGCCATGACCGTTAAACTAATATTTCATCCAGGTTGATGAACTTTTGTATTGAGGTCCTCTATTTGGACTATACTTTCATGTTACTTTTATGCTTTAATACAAATTATATGCACTTAATAAGAAACTAGTAAAATAAATATTACTATTCCAAATTATCTGTGATAGCAGTTATACATTTAGCAACTAGTCACATGAACTTGTTGTGGAGATTACCGTTTTGATGCGTGAAATATTCCCGACAAAATTTTTATAAAGGGAAACGAAGGCAGATGACCAAACAAATGGTGATTTTGAAATGTTCCGAACTGTGTTCCCTGAAAATATCACCACTAAGTTTCATACTCCAAGTCTTTATTTCTCACATTTTGCTAAATATTTTCGTATATAGACCTATGGTTGATTGATAACCGAGATGTCTTATGGGTAAGTTGTAGACTTAATAGCTCAGTGGTAACGTCTCAGGCTTTGAAGCTGGGAGACGCTTGTTCAAACTCCATGGAGGGCATCGTTCCCTTCAATATTATAGTTACATCTTGGTCATGAATGCTAACTGTCATGAAATCTAGGCCCAGAGTTTCTTGCTGACTACTTCCAACTACCTTACGTTGTGTATGTATTATTAGATAAACTCTTGCTAGATTGTAATGCAAATTACTTACACGATGACCAATTCGAAACTAGTGAAACTGTTTTCTATCTTTTTTCTGTTTGTACGGCAACTCATTCTAATCAAATTTTAGTGTGATTGTTCATGTACTCTTCTGTCATCGTCTGGTGATGGAGTACCTGCCAATACCGATGCAACACATGATGGTTCGGTTTCTCATCGAAGTGAATCTATATCTCTTCCTCAAAATGTTTCTTCAGCACCAAATCCGCGTTCATCTTTTTCTGGTCAGACTTCCGTAGTACGTTTTGATTCTCCAGATGAACTGCGTTGGGTTATGCATGTACGTTCAAAATATAATTTCCACATATTTTTTCTCTTATAACAGTATGATTCTTGTGTAACTTTCACACAATCAGTCATTAGTGTATTAAAATTAGATCCAGTATCTCTTAGGTTGAGCCTCAAATCGGGATATTTGAACTGTAGGGGTAAGTTTTAGGATGTCTAAGGTACACAGAATGTATCAGTCTAGAGTTTATTTTTTGAGTTTCTGATTTAGGGTGATCAGTGCTTTGCGAATCTGTAGATAGGTACCTATCCGTTTATAAATTTGCTGACCATACATATTATGTACTGGTAAGCAATACTATTCGGTTGCTTTGATCAAAATAATTTGATTTCTAGTCAACTACATAAGTCTTTTCATTACAGCTGCACAAATGTTTCATTTATACCTTCTTTTTCTTTGTACTTTTGTTGAAGTTCCAAAAGTAAGCAATAGCGATTTCCAGGTGTATGTATAATTATATGATTATCAATCACTAGTTTATATTACATTCCCAGTTTATAGTTGTTTTTTCCAGTTTCAAAGTGAGCACGTTGATCAATATTTAATTCCTGCTATTACCAATATTTATTGCAGCAATATTATCGATTCGAGTTAGTAAAACAGAATCTGTCCCACAAGGAAAATTATATTGTGATCCGTACTCCTTTTCTTATCTATGGCTATTTTAATAGGGTTTGTTATTCCGTTTAAATACCTAATCTATAGATTAGAATTTCTAACTTGAATCCTTGGAAGTTAAATCTATAAATCATGTAGTCACAAGTCAGTCAGTCAGCTGCAACGTAGGACCAGGCACGTATATGCATCGGTCCAAGTTGCCATACCGCATTAGCACAACAAGATGAACACCGGATTCATAGAAGTAGTTAATTCAGTGGTGGTAATATATAGAAGAAAGTGTGTATAAGGAGATAGTACAGGAAGATAGAATTAGTTCCTAGAAAGAAAGATTTGAAGTGATTTTAATCTCTTAGTTTAAAGGAAGACAGAGAGTGAATACACCGACGCCATTGTGATCGATTCTGAGCAATGTCACCAATAGTCTCAAACCATTGGTTACGATAGTCACGCGGACCCCAACCAGGTAGTCCGCATCTACCAACATGTCTCAGACCAGAAGTTAGTGACTTCAAGCACTGATGCCACGTTTTGGTTTGGCCGCCCCTAACTTTCTTCCAGTCATCCCTAACACCGGTTACCATTGCGCGTCGTGGTAATCAGTGTTCAGGCATACGCAGCACGTGGCCCAACCATCTCAGTCGATGAAGGTTCATAACCTCATCAACTGATTTATCATCATTTCCTAATACCCTGCATCTAACCTCACTATTACTTACCCGATGATCCCAGCAGATACCCGCAATATTTCTAAGGCACCGGTGGTCAAGTACTAGTAACTTACGAATATCTTCTACTCTTAAAGGCCAAGTTTCGCAGCCGTATAGTAGAGCGGAACGAACTGCCGCGCAGTATACTCGTCGCTTAATTGATAGACGGATATCTCGCCTTCGACATAGATGACGTAAGTTGGCAAAGGCCAAACGACCTTTTCGAATCCGTGCTGAGATTTCGTCAGACACCAACCCATTAGGGCTGATCAGACTTCCAAGATAAGTGAAGTTATCGACGCGTTCGACTACGTCATCCCCTATCCTTAGTTCAGGTGTTGACGCAGACCAGTCCCGAAGCAACAACTTGCATTTGGAGGGAGAGAAGCGCATCCCAAACATCCTGGCATCGTTGCTCAATGCTACCAAAAGACTCTGCATTTCATCAGCGTCTTCACCAAACAGGACTATGTCATCTGCGTATTCTAAGTCAATAAGTGGACCTCCTGGTAGGAGATCAATACCTGAGAATTCAGTCGATGAGAGCGTTATTTCCATCAGTAGATCTATGATGAAGTTAAACAAAAATGGAGAAAGTGGACAGCCTTGGCGGACGCCACTTGACGTTACGAAAGCAGATGACAGTTCACCATAAGCTCTCACTCGACTAGTAGTGTTCGAGTAAAGAGCTTTCACAAGGTTTATGTACTTCTGAGGTACGCCTTTCAATGACAGACACCGTCACAGAACTTCTCGGTCAACAGAGTCAAACGCTGCTTTTAAATCAAGGAAGACCACTATTGTCGGACGCCGATAAGTATGCCTGTGTTCTAGAACCTGACGAATGGTGAATATGTGGTCGATGCAGCCACGACCAGGTCTGAAGCCAGCCAGATTTTCACGTGTTTGCAGCTCACGAGTCTTAGTTAGGCGTCCGAAAATTATCGAAGCTAGTATTTTAGATATTATATTAGTTAAACTAATCCCTCTGTGGTTGTCACAGGATGATTTTGACCCTTTCTTAAATATTGGGACGATAAGTGATTGTGACCAGTTAGATGGGATAACGTCTAACTCCCAGATTTTAGCTAAAATATTAGTCAACCTAATCGCTAAAACTAGACCACCATCCTTAAAGACCTCTGGGGCTAATCCGTCTGGACCAGCTGCCCTTCCTCGTTTCAGATTAGCTATAGCCTTTTGAACTTCAGCTAGATTTGGGGGACCTACTTCAATGTTCCATTCATACTGTCTGGGAATAGAGGGTAGTTGTAGAGTATCTGAAGGCCAACTGAACTGCTCCTTAAAATGTTCCGCCCATCGTTCTGAACGTCTGGACTGGGAGCAGATGAGTGTCGTCTTCTTCCGAAATAGTCTGACTTACACTTGATTTATTAATTCCAGTTTCTTTTATTAGTCTGTAGAGTTGTCTTGTGTTCCCTATAGCCGCCGCCTTTTCCATCTCTTTTGCTTTCGTTGCCCACCACTGCTCACGATCGTTCCTTAGACTTTTGCTTAACCTAGATCTGATTTCTTTACGCTCTTCATCGTGTTCATAACCTGATGGGATGAGTTTACGAGAATCTATCAGTGCAATAGACCGTGAAGAAACCCATTGGTTCTTTGTAACCCTGTGGTTTAAATCACTAGTAGATGTCACTGCTGTTTCCACAGCTGCTTGTATGTCTTTCCAATCAACACCTGGGTCAGCCTCGTTTTCAGAACTACCTAAGTGTGACCTCAGTTGTTCCTGGAACCAACTTTTGGTTTTCTCATTACTCAATTCGGTTCCAATGAGTCTTTTTTGCGTCCAGTGAGGCGCAAGCAGATGCGTGCTCGTACTAGGGCATGATCAGAGTCCAAGCAGGTACCCCAGAATGAGCGACAATCTTCTATTGACCCTCTCCAACGATGACTGATGGCAATATGGTCTATTTGAGTCCATCGTTGGTTTGGTGCAGGGGGTCGCCATGTTAGACGATGTCTCTCCTTATGCTTAAAATTTGTGTTTGCTAAAAATAAACGATTGTTTGAGCACAGTTGCAGCAGACGATCACCATTATCTGTTCTCTGTGCCGGAATACTAAAATACCCACCTAAATGTCTTTCTGTTTCGTTTAAGCTACCTACCTGGGCATTAAAGTCGCCTGCTACGAGTACTATGTCTGAACGTTTAGCTTTCTGAAGAAGTTCAGAGAGTTTTCTGTAAAATTCATCTTTGACTTCATCCGAACTGCAGTCAGTGGGAGCGTAGGCAGAAACGACGAAAAGGCAACGACGTGTGTCCCTATCCTTTCGAGTTCTTACGGAGCCGTTTAGCCGAACAGCGCATAGACGACTATTAACGGGGATCCACTCTAATAGCGCTTGTTCCGCCCTCATGCTTAGTGCTATGCCTACACCTGCAAGTCCACGAGAACTAGCCATCGGGTCGCCAGATACACGGAGGGTGTATCTCGTCGGCACTCCGTTTCGCCGAGGTGAGGTCAAGTGAATGACCACACTAGGATCCTGTATGCGTGTTTCGGAGACACAGCATACATCAATGGTACGAGATTCTAAGGTTTTAGCCAAGGAAGCCTGCTTACCGATTTGGCATAGTGTGCGTACGTTGAAGGCTCCAATGTGTAGTTTGGAGCGGGGTTTCAGTAGACCTGGGACAGTGTTTTGCGCACTAGAATCGTTGGCTGTGGTGACACTTGAGGAGGAAGCTAAAAGAGGGAGTTTAGATTTGAAAGTCGATGTAAGAGGAATAATAGGAATTGAAGAGGTAGGTTGATTATGAATACAGTGGTCTTGAGTGCTGTCAGAGGTATGAGGGCGGTTATCACTTCCCGGTTGCCCACACCGTGGAAGGGTTCTGCTGGAGGTACCTGAAAAGGAAATTGGATTAGAGGTGGTCATAGTGACCTGAGAGCGTGACCGCAGTGCCCAAGGGACAGCTGCTTGAGGTCGGTCACACACGACCTTTTTATGAGTAATTTTTGTGTTAGCTCCGTACTTGTTGAGACCCTACCGCCGGAGACGGATATCCGTGGGATAAGGCGAGGTGTGCGTTTTTAGGGTCGACCTTTTCTAACCCCTCCCCTCCTTTTGGGAAGGCAGCATCGCTGTTATGCTGGTTGTCTGAAGGAAACACCTTACTGCTGTCACACCTCTGTACAGTCAGCAGTACGACTTCGCCTTCGGACCTAGGTTTTGTTGCTTTTAGTCTTACCGCTCTTCAACCGACCTGTCTGGCATGGTAGGACCTTGAGGAACGGTTGTTCTAGCCAGTATAGCTCAGTTGCTTCATCACGATGGGCAAGCCCGACCACCACGTCAAGGTAGCAACAACGGTAGATTAAGAATGTATGTATATGTCACATAGTTGTGTTTGCATTTCGTGTATGCAGATGGTACTGCAGGCAGTTCTATGTATGCACATCTGTAAAAATTCACACTTAATCTTTCTCGTTATCGTTGCTACTTTTTTGCTATTCATCTTGTTAGTTCCATCTCGTTAATATATAATGGTATGACAACATAGGCAACTCAGATTCTTACCATGCTCTATGTTAATTCTGACTAACCAAATATAATGATTCATAAATTCATACAACTGTTTCTCTCAATTTTTCCTGTTTATACTAAGTTTTTGTTGTAACTAAGGTATTGAATGACAATAGAACAATTTGAACTTGAACTTATAGCGAGTAAATTTTTCCTAAAAGCAATCAAATCTTGCGAAGTCTTTAGTGTCATAGGAATTTGAGTTTTTTGTCTTATTAAAATTTGGGACACATAATAGGGCTATATATTTGCTACACAATTCTGTTATGAAACATACGTGCCACTTGATACTAATTACTTAAAAGCAAATGACCATTTGACTTTTTTTGTTAACCAGAACAGATTTTCACACCTTTAACCTTTATTTCTTTTTTCTACGGTTATTACAAAAAGCAAAGTGATAAAGTTGTTTACTCTCATGAACTTTTGTTCCTTTGTAGATAAGTTTTACTTTCGTGATTCGTTCTTAACATCTATCATGCAAAAATGGATTTCATACTTAACTAGTTAGGGTCTCTTAGCATCTGTATGATGTTTTAGGCATTTAACCGTACAGGAATGTTTTATGTTCCATTTTTGAGATGACCCATGATGTGACATTCAAGAAAAACACTTGATTTTTGCCTTAGGATATCATATAGGTGAATTTTAAAACGTCTAAACTTTCCGAATCCTATGTTGTTTCTTCTTCCTCTATGTTAGAAACACAAATTTTCGGTCTGCGCTTAGAGACAATCAGTTTCATAGGGTTTGTGTGGCTAAGTTGTCTGTATAGCACTTAGCCTGAAGCCATGGATGAAGTATTCGGACCATGATTTATGGTTTGTAATATTTTGTGAAATATATGAACAGTGATATGTTTGAGTAAATCGGTCATCTTATAAGATGACAAAATGCGCCAATGTCATTATTTACTAACATGGTCGTAAACAGTCATATGTGCTTCATTTTCAGTCATACAAATCTTATCTTACGCACGTTGATTTTAGGCAGTCTCATTTTTGTTACATAGGCTATCACTTATGGACTGACTATGTCATCTGAAAATTGGGACGTCATCAAACACAGTGCACATATTTACTGCTATTGGATCAGATGTCTTAATTCTTCAATGCGCTCTACACAATCAGGGAATTCGAACTCACCAATTCCGTTGATTCTACAAAAGGAGCCACAACGTTTCTTAAAATCCCTTTTGTTCTCCCTTACTTATTATTTCCTTCCACGTGATCCAGAACCATTAAGTGATCAGCCTAAGTTAATGTTTTCAACCCTCGGTCGAAGTTTAGCACCTCCACAATATTCAACTAGTGCCGATTCATCAGAAGCCCCATCTTTTTCTACAGGTTAGAGTTTTAGTCCTTCATTTATTCTTGTCATAAATGTTGTTTTATGTTATTCTCTTCAGCTTCATAAAACAGTTGGCTTGTTTGGAGCCATATTAATGTCATCTGAGTCAATAATGTGGTGACTCTCGGCTTTTAGTAGATAATAGCCCACCATAAGTGGTTTAGCGGCTTTGGTTCTTGTCAGTTACCTCCTGGTAATTTTCACATACATGAGAACATGCAGGTTAAAGGTATTCCACCATCATGGAATTTGCGGTACTATCGTGACCCCCCTCACATGACCGGGAAGGTTCAGTGTTTAGCTGTTTTGTAGTTGTGATACCTCTTTTTGTGTTTATGGATTAACTGTTGTCTCAGTTTTCATCAGATCTGTTCATTTTGTTGCATCTGTGCTGCAATATTCTCAGTCAGTCAGTCAGTCAGTTACAACGTAGGTCCAAGCACATATAAGCATCGGTCCAAGTTGCCATACCGCATTAGCACAACAAGATGAACACCGGATTCATAGAAGTGGTTGATTCAGTGGTGGTAATACATAAAAAATTGCATATAACGAGATAGTACAGGAATAAAGAATTAGTTCGTAGAAAGAAAGATATGAAGCGATTTTAATCTCTTAGTTTAGAGGAAGACAGAGAGTGAATACACCGACGCCATTGTGATAGATTCTGAGCCATGTCACCAAGAGTCTCAAACCATTGGTTACGATAGTCACGCGGACCCCAACCAAGTAGTCTGCATCTACCAACATGTCTCAGACCAGAAGTTAGTGACTTCAAGCACTGATGCCACGTTTTGGTTTGGTCGCCCCTAACTTTCTTCCAATCATCCCTAACACCGGTTAGCATTGCGCGTTGCAATATTCTAACATGGAATCAAGCCGTATCTTGTGGACAATAAAAACTTCCATCTTGTAAACAAGATTGTCGTGTAATAGTGGTAAGGACGGTTATGATATTTATGTATTTAGCTTAAGTTAGTGAGAGATGACAAAGCTAAAGAAAACGTTTGAGTGGAACCCAACTTAACAGTGCTGCCCAACTGTTTCAGAATCACTACTCCCATTAATTTACTGTACAGAAATAATGAATCCCTAATAGATAATAATGACAGTGCTTAGAGTTTTGACAGTCTCAAAATACCTAACGATATCAGTTCAGGTGACCAAAGTAGTTTTGATGTGGTTACATAAGACGGTAATTTTTATTGTATTCGTAATTTTAGTACGTTAGTGCCATTTATAGTCCAAGGAGATTATATTGTAACATTTCAGATTAGCCTATTGAAGCTACCCTAGTTTGCATCAGTTTTACTGATTTCCTGGTGTCATTATTATTCCAATTTTACACAAAGAATGGATTATGCAATGTAAATATACAATTTTTTTAGCTGCCACTCTAATGTTACCTCTATTTCTAGTTTTGGTTTTTAATTTTTGTTTGTTCGTTCTGCTTTTTAAAATTAATTTTTTTTAGTTCTATTTTTTGTGGTTTTTTTTAGGGATCGAGTCAACACACTTATCAACGTTGCTAAATAAGCAGTTAGATATTATAAAACTGGTGGCTGTTGCAGTCGAAGAATTGTGCTCATTACCGAATCAGTTAACATCTGACTCCTGGGATTGTATATTACGGTTTTGTCTGATCATATGTCATGCTATTCTGTCACCACCTTTACATTTACCATCAGGATTACTTCAGTCATCTACTGGGGCTTCTCAGATGACCAGTACTTTTATTTCGGGATCAGGATCTGTTGGTGGACCTAATTCTATGGCTCTTTTGTCAAATCACTCCAGTTCTTCAGATGTTAGGGGCACCAAGGATTCAGCTGCCTTATTTGAAGTTATATCAGACTGCGTTTCCAACTTATTATTCAGTACTTGGTTAAAAGCTTGTACTCATTGTTTTCCTAAACCACAACTCTGGGTTGCATTTAGAGAATGCGCAAGAGTGTGGCGACATCATAATGCGTTTATTAAACAGTGGTCTCGTGTTTCCGTGGCACTATCTGCTACTTTACTTGGTATACTAAATAAACCGAATAACCTAAACGGTAATTTTTGCGTAGTCTCATATATATATATATATATATATATATATATATATATATATATATATATATGGGTGGGTGGTAAAAATGACTTTGTATCACTATAATTTTTTCGATAATCAATGCTCCCAGAACATCTTTTACAAGTTAAATGTTGTTGTATTGATATTTGTGATAGCGAAACAGAATTTGGGAGTTGAACGCACTTCCAGATATTGCAGATTATACCGCAAAGTTACGTGGCAATTGTAGCTTGTCAGTGTCTTAGTTTGATTAAATTGGCGGGTGACCTAGTGACCTATGTTATGAATCAAGAAAATAAAAAAACTAGATATAGTTGCCAACATATAGTCGATAGTATGTGACGAAACCATGTGAAAATAGTAACGTATGATACGTCTTGTGATCACTAATGACTATTTTTCATTCATCATCAGCCAAACAATTGGATTCTCACAGATCAAATCACACACATAATACTGACATATTTGTCCAGTACTTTCTTCAAAAGCAGATTCGAATGAGTTTATGTTCTAGAATCTCAATAGATACAAAAATATAATTGATTCATTCAATACAATCTATTTCTCAACGAAGTTGATAACGAGAAGTGTTTTTATTAATCATGGAGGATCATTATAAGACCCGCATTGCAAAAGTGTTTCAATGATATTGCTTTATTTTATCACTCAAGGCATCTCAAAACGTATGTAAACAATTTTTCAAAAACTATTTCCCCAAAAATTGCTTGTTCCTTTGAGCAATATTCCTTAAGACCAAGTTGACTAGATTATGGTTTAGGCTCAATTTTCCCTTACCAACCCATAGAAAGATCAGAATGTCAAAACTTTTTAAAAATATAATTAGTCTGTTATCAGAATACTTTGTACCTACTAACAGTACATCCAGGTTCTCGGATATCTTCTAACAACATAGCACAATGATAGTCTTTCTTTTTTATGAATCTATTCTGTTGAAGTAATCTCACCCAATTGAGTGTTACAGTTGGACATGTGAATTGACTCAATGCAGTATATAATTCTGAATGCTACATAAAAATAAACACTATATGCTTATGACTTTGTCTGTGCAGTAGGTTGTGATTGATTTGTGTGAAATCAATCAATGGTGAAAATTTCGCCTCACTAGTTGCGACTTTTTTTCTCTATTATTTAATTTCTCAGTTATTTCTAAAGTAATTAAAATAACCCATTGTATCGTTAATTAGTAAAAACAGAATTCAGCGAAGAAAATTTTCTTTTCGACGAAGTTATTTACTTAATCTATACATTCGTATTTATAGTTCTCTGGTAAATATAGGTCTATAGAAAGGTACAAAGGATTGCATCATAAAGTGATTCGAGACTTCAAATATGGAATGGGGTTACCTAATAATCAGAGTTAGATAAGAATAGAAGGATGTAAATAATTAACGGGTCAAAATTACGAAAGATAATTGTCCGCTTGACAGATATGAAGCAAAACGAAGAACATAAAGGTTATAATAATATGTAGATAATAACCATGAAAAACTGTTAATGAATAATAATAACTGATTATGGTTAAAAATCAGGAAACACGGATTAAAAATATACCAAAACATACTACAGAAGGAAATTAGGTTCAAGGAAGGATGAGAGGTTGGACGTATCGTTTTTACACTCAGTGTTCAGGCCTTAACCGCGCATAAGTTTTTGATTCGACCTCCCTTCGATCCAGTTCTTTTGATTGTGTTGACTATTTTAAAGGAAGACTCCTTCGGAGCGACGTGTCCAAAGTTGATTAGATGCTCCTGTATTGAGCTGGTAACTTTTGCATTATCTTTTTAAAAGCCACTCCGGATAATGTTCTGAGCTGCGTTTGGAAAGTGATCGCTTTGTGCGGCCAATGTAACCTACCGCACAGGAACAAGTAAATTTATCGATATGGCCCAAAGAGAAAGTTTATCCTCAACATATTCCTGAATGGTAAGCTGGCTTGAGAAGATAATGCAGAGCTTAGTTGAATAGGTTTTATTCAGGGGTTTTGAAATCCGTTTATTCAAGATTTCATCAGCCGTACCTCCTTTAAATTCGATATTTATAAAAAGTTTTCTTTTGAACTGTTGGTGCTTTCTCAGGACGTTGTCTAACTGTTAAGTTCCTATCGATTAATCTAAGTGGATTAACACTATAGTTTTCCGACGGTGTTATTTAAGACTGCCATTGATTAGTCTGTGTTACTATATTTTCATCCTTACTAGATTACCTCTATATTGCTATTAAGTCACATACTTTTCAGTATATTAGATATGTAACTTGCAGTAGAATTCAGCACGCGTTTTTCGTCCGGCTTGGGATCCTTTCACAGGATGTACCTGAGCTAAGTATTGATGTTCACATGAAGACTTGAACGCATCACCTTTTGTTTCAAACACCATCGCATTATCCACACTGTTGACCTTCAAGTTAACCAATACAATCATTTCATTCTAATTTAGCTTATGCTTCTTTCATTCAATTAATACCATCTGATCTACCTGATGAAAATGTGAAAGAATCTTGGATTCGTATGCTATATTTGATCGACAATCCAGTAGATCTTTGTCATGAACATTTAATATGTAATACACCGATTTTTGAAGAATATAAGTAAGTTATAAACTATATTTTTTCTGTTTCGCCCTGATATTTTTACTTGTTAAGATATATCCTGATGATATGAAAAAACTTCTTGTGGATTTTTTTATTCCCTATGGTTTCCATGACGGTTGTAATCTTTATCATTGTCCTGACGGATTATCGTTTTACATGTTCAGTGAGGTTAATGGTGTTGTTAAGCAGTTGACACAAACCAAAGTTGTTTGTAAAACTTTTAGAAACTTTTTGCCGTTTGTAAGAATAAAATTTCCGTTAGTTAAAGTCCTATCCTAATAATACTTTCACTATACCACGGCCAGCTTTGTGTTATTGTACAGCTGTGCGGCGTGACTCACAAGGTTGGAAGATATACTGAGAAACAGGCATTTGTTCGTAAATGCCTCTGGATCATTATTTATATGTTACAAAATCGTCAACTGGGTAATGTTGAGGCTAAATTCAATATTTTAAACAAATTGAAGATAAATCGTTTGATGCGGATGTGTAATTCCATCGATCGAATTAACTGGATTGTGTGAGTCATCTTGTAGTTCAGCATATATTACTGACCAAACCAAGCTTAGACCGAAAAAGCTTAAATTGATTGACTAAAGTAAAACATGACATCAATCCACGAAGCCATTGATTGTTAGTCTGAATCGTTCAAAGAGTTGTAGGCTTACTGAATTAGACCCTCACACAAATCGAATGATTTATGTGGCGCATATCTATTTCGTGCCCCCTTGTATCAATGTTTATGTGTTTAAATAAATAAATCAAATAAAGAATGAGGCTTTCATCTTGATGACAATTGTTGTTTGGCAACGTATGGTAATATAGTTCAGAATTAGTCATAATGTTACTGATGAATTCACATTAGATTTTATGTTAAATTCTTAACCTTTTTTGTTTACTTTTCGTTTGTATCCCCTTCTATTTTCATTAATATCGTTTCACTTTCCGTTAAATCTTTTTGATTGGTTAAATAGTACGGGAATTTTAACTTATATAATTTAGTTTACAGTTTGTTGAATGAACTTTATTGCAGTTTTGATCTGATAAGGTTTGATATAAATCATAGATGGATACTTTGTATGTCACTTTGATTAGATGGTTTAATGTAAACTATTAAATTTTCATACTGCGTAATAAAACTTCGAATTTTTAGTTTTTTTCATAATCATTTCCAAAATTAAAATTAAAACATACTTTAAAAATTAGAAAAATATTACATCACTATCAGTTATAAATAACTTCAAAGTTTTGTGACATCAATTGTTCATGGTGTTGTATTAAATTTTGCAGATTAAAACAAGCAAACGAGAGTGGTTCAACGAATAAATTGATTTTCATTAACTTCGTTATTGAAAAACTGAACTACCTTCTTCCACTTGTTTCTTTATTTTTTATAGATTATTTTCTGTTTATTTAGAAATTCCAAAGGGGTTTTAGATTATTCAAATATGTATCAAACAATAAAGAATATTTTGTATTATAATTTGTCTAGATTGAACTAGTTGACTTTATTCATAGCTATGTTCAGTTTCCCCAGTATAAAATCGCTAAGAGATCTTAACCACTATTTATAACTCGAAGGCACTGGGAGCCCGTTTCGTTTTAGTATGGGGCTCCACAGCAGTTCTCATGACCCTGCGACCGGAAATCAAACCCAGGCTCTTTGGTCTTGAGCGCGAATACTTTAACTTTCAGACTACGCACCTGGTATCCAGCAATGTTAAAGTCTAACTCCATGATTAAAAACTGCGAAAATCCTGCTATTTCCATAAATCTCCTGTACTAATATTTTCTGTTTGGTTTGTCTTATATCTGTATTTGATTGTTAAGTGAGCAAGTTAGTTAAAAGTATTGTTCACATCTCTAGCTTATTTATCATTTATTAGAGGTTTGTTAACTGAATAACTATTTCATGTATAATAGATTACAAAAGAACTACACTGTTATTGTTTTTATTGTTGGTTCATTCATTCGATAACAATAGAAGTCAGGTCAACCTAGCGGTTTCATCATACCGTCATTTCTTAGTGTTTGTACAACAATATTTATAGACTATTATCAAAGGAATAGTGCCAAGGTATGTTTATTACAAAACAAAAATAAGTTAAATAATCATTAGAAATTCGTGGGATGGCTTCAAATAGCACAACGAAACCTCCAGACTCTAAAGCAGCCGAAGAGATCCCATCCAATCAGAAATTGGTAGAACTATTAGGATATCAAAGTGGCATGCTACGATTGGACGATAGCATAATTTGTCTCCTTGCGGGTGGGCTGAATTATAATGATGTTATAGCTAATATTAATAACTACGGATACCCACGTTTTCCCGTACATTTTTTATTCTTACCCAATAATCACTTCTCCATCTTCTGATTTGCGATTGTGAGGTTCTACAAGTTCGAGTACCATTAGTTGTATATCGTATTCTGCCGTAATCAAGTAAAGGCGTAACAGAAATTAAGAAATGTTTGACACTAAGCTTTTTGTATGGAAACAAGTGATTTCAAAATTCCTAATTCAAGAAAGGAGTTAGTTATGTAATTGAAAACTCAATTAGGTGATTTCAATATCCCTTTTTCTTTATCAATAAAACTCTAGAGATTGGAGTATTGAGGCTGTTCTGTATCACTAATCGATAATCACTGATGCCTGCTAACCAAACTTTATTAAATGCAATTCACGAATAAAGCTTCTCAATCTAGTGTCTGATAAATGTGATTGAAGACAGTAAACTCTAATGCCTGATTTTTGTCAAGTATTGATTTTTCATATTTTCATTTACCATCATTATCTTGCTGCAGAAAAGACTGTCTGATGGAACTTTCTTCGTAGACTGTATGTTGTGACGTAATTTTTTTCATGTTCAGCATATTTTACGATTATCTTTGTTTTATCATTACTATTTTTCTATCTCTTTAATTACTTAGTAGCTGGAAACCTGTAAATCCCTTACGTCCAAAACGCATCATTAAAGCTATCATTCGTCGTATATTTATTTAAATCAAAAGCTGACAGAGGATAAAATTTGAAAAAGTGCGGCAAAGTTTTACGTGATATTAATCTATATCTAAATTTATTTGGTCCCCTACAGTTCGTCATTTACTTCTCTTTATTTCATAACCCAACCAAATTAATTTTGTATAATCTATCATTCTTTACTATGTCAATTTTATGTACCAACTGATAAATTGTTGGGGCATTATTTTTTATATTTAATGAGACTACTAAAAATGTTATTTGGCCAAAAGTGAATTTGGGTCTTCTTAACATTCAAACCAACAGTCTCCAATAAGTTCGATGAGTCTAATCATAATGGCAGTTATGGGCACATTTGTTAACGAGGTCATCATATCTCTTTAGTCTCCGAATTTCACACTCAGCTGTCGTATCATGAAACTATGTAAGAGATTGTGTACTTATAACAACATTATCTATAAATAACATTTATAAAGTACTGATTAAATTAACTCTCTCTCTTTCTGTGTTTGTGTGTGTCTTTTAGGAAATACAATTGTAATGATAGAATTCGATGGACATCTGTTTATTTCCCTTATCTATATCATCAAGCCCTACGTGGTCTGTCAATGATCGTGGATGGATTTTTAGGTATTCAGCCAAGTCTTACAGTTGGTATTGATCCATTTGTTGGTGTAATTCCTGAGCTTTATGGTCCTATCGGTCGATTATTTCAAAGTTACCCTTCATTTCATAAGTACACAGATACACAAAGCATGAACAATGATGATGGTAACTTATTGATTGAAATATTTTTGTACAATGTGTAATATGATATATGTAGAAATCTGTGGTTGTAAATGGTCTAAATCTATAAAGTGTGTGTTTTATATATAATTTCATTGGTTAGACTGCTATTTATTTAATTTATAAACTATTATACTTTACAGTGTGAAATGCTTTAAGGAGATGATATATTGTATACGTATATCGTATATCATGTACGTACCATCCTTTTCTTTTACCTATATAATAATTTCGAATGGATTGTCTAGCAATCTTATTTATAATAATAAACTCAACTTCTCTGTGATCAGTCAATTTATTTATCAGTTGTTGGAATTTGTTACAATTTCGTTCATGACTTCTTTGTAACAGTGCATCGATTCATTGGTTAAGGCACTCTGCTATCAGCGATTAAGTTACTAATTCGAATTGTCCCAGATAGTATCATTAGACCTTAAACAAGAAAATTCTACTCAATATCAAGTGAATGAACACATTTAATTACTGAGGTCCAAATAGAAATTGTAATATAGAAACCTCGTTACTCTCACTCTAAAAAATAATCTGGAATTAGTTGTAATGTCATTCCAGTTTCCTGTATTACAAACATATTTATTTATAGAATTTTCTCTAAAACGATTATGAATAACACCCGGTTAACATAAGTACTGATTATTTTCTCTATGTTATACACATCAGAAGTCAGGAAAGCCCTTATGACGGGTTTTTCAAATATTCAAGGTGGATCACGATTGGTTGCTGGTAGTTTTTCTACAGAAAAAGCAACTAGTAAGTAATTGTTTCTATTTTTAAAATATTTTAATAACTAAAGTATTTTCCTTAAGTCACATGCATTCTACACAAAGGTGGGTAGTAGTTAGCAGTGAAATCTAGGACGCGAGTTTCGTTTTATTTGGGACTCGTCAACTAGGTGTACCTGCATCCCAGAGTTGATGTTCTCTCTGGGACTTGAACCTAGTAACGGCTAAGTAGATAGCGCGACGGCGTCTGAAGTGAACGGTACTGAATTCGAGTCCCAGAGTGAACATCAAGTCTGAGATGCAGGTACATCCAGCTGATGAGTCCCAAATAGGACGAAACGCGCGTCCTGGATTCCAATGCTAGCCACAATCCATCTTTGCTTAGAATGCTAGTAAATTAAGGCAATATCGAGGCGATCTTCACAGGATGTACATATGCCAATAAGAGACTGATCAATTGCAGTCCTAAACATCAATGGGAAGATTCAAACAAACAATCAAAAATGAATTGAAGTATTTTCCGTTTTCTTGAGGACACTTTAGTGTATGTTCTTCAATACTGTTTTTTCCAGAATTGATTTAAATAGTGTACTTCAATCCATGTAATTATTCTTCACATATTTAGTATTTTAATCCCATCAAATTCCTATGAAAACTGTAGGGTTTTTAATATTGTGATAAATTTTAGCGAATACACTTATTTCTAAGATTTACGTGTATAACTTGTTTGAAGTATACATTTTTCAATCGTTGTTATCACACATTCATTGATTAAAACAACCATTTCTAATCCTTTCTTATTCAGGTACATCAAATGAATGTTTTGTAAAATTAACATCCTGAATTTGGCATTTGTCTAGCATTTTGTGTTTGTCTTCTCCTGTTTTGTATACAGTTAGAATCGACTTAATGATGGTATCCTCTTTGTTTGTTTAATCCATTTTCAGAAGTGTGGAAATAAAATTATTATGTGAAGTATGTCCTTATGTAGCGTCATCAATAGTTATTTGTAGTAGAATTTGTATCGTTCAACTTCTTTCATTGGCAATAGGAATTACATTTATCTTATTACTGATCCAATAGTTGACTGAATCCATTTAAAAGTCTTGTTGACAGTATTTATAAATCATTTTTTTCTTACTCTCAATGTAGTTAGTAGTTCGCTTCCCTGTCAATACTAAAAATTTAGACAATTATTGTAGAAATTTGTGACTGATAAATTCCCAGAGCGATTGTCTCCAGCAATGGTCTGCTGAATTTGAGCAATAATTTTATTGTTTTTTATGTTTACCTTACGTTTGAATAACAAGTGACAACTCATCAAAGTTGACAATTTAACAGTGTTTTAAAATTAACAGGTAATAATTCCTTAAAGAATAATTTGATAAAACTTCGACGATTCCCATCTCTGATTACCGGTTTAACTTACTGAGATTTTATTAACTGCTTCAAACAGGAACTGATAAGTAATCATTCAAGTTATAGAAAAAGTGAAGAAGCAAAAATCCCTCTGTAAATTATAGAGTACAATACATTTTTGAAAATTCTTGGAAGCTTATTTGAGTTCAAATAAAATAAAGCTGGATAGATTTAATATTTATTCGGAAGTATATGAATCACTTATGCACGCTTAGGTATATGCTAGATATGATAAAGACTAACATTTTTTTTTAAAGGTTCATTGGCTTAATGGTTGGTACATAAGACTTGAGATTGTTGGTTCGAAGATTGATACCGTGTTGTAACCATTTTGATTTAGGCTAAAGTCGATAGAATGCAGGTAGAATCATCAATGCATATAAATTAACTTTGACTGAAAGCTGAGTACATCAATCTATACCCGATTACTGACTATTATATGTCAGTTTACCAATATAACTGTATACTCTTTTCTAAGTTATGTTACTTTTTACATTCTCTGTTATAATACACTTGCGGTGATTTTTTAAACCATTTTTATTTCTTGCACTGATACTCCCATCTAGGGAAATCTAGATTAGCAAGTGTCGTCACGTCTGCTGGTATTCTTGCTTCCGCTGGAACTTCTGGAGGTTCTAAATCTGGGTTGGCTCCATTTAATAGTACTTCAGTACATACTCCTCATACCAATAGTAGTTCGTTAACTCCCATTGAAATTAATGCTTCTTTGACAAATGCTTTTCAACAGTCACAAACTCCTAGTTCGCAAGCATCTTTGCAGTTATCAAATACTTCAATAAGTGGACAGTCAGTTAATCAAAAATTAGGAAATATTCCACCTATATTGTCTTTAGTTAATAGAAATCTACAGGTCGAACATTTACAGAGTTTAGCTACAAATTGGTTATCAACCTATTCTCAAATTATCTTAAATCCTCAAAGACCAGAAATAAACTCATTGTTACAACTATTTGGAGCTTGGCTTTTTGAAGCATCAGTATCAGGAGTTAAACAAGATTTAAGTGGTAAGTAAATCAGTTTCCAGTAATTCACCTCTTTTTCTGTCTTATTTTATGGTTGTTGACTAAATTAGAATAATGTTGGATATTGATTTCTTAACCCAAAATTTACATTTGATGCCGATGTTTATTACGCCATTCGACTATCAGCATTTTCAATCATTTCTAGATTATATAATAATAATTGTACTTTTTATAATAATAATTATTATTATTATTTTGGTTGAATAGCGTCAAAAATTAATAAAATTCAACTTAGGCTTAATATTCAATGTTTTTGCCATGTTCATCAGTTCTCAAACTGATTTCAGTCTACCAAATAATCAATCTCCTCTAAAATATATTCAATTAGTATTTATGATGTCTGGATTTCTTCATCAGTTTTTTTTTACTACTTATATTTATGATAGTACTTACTTTAATTATGTTTGTGTTTTCATATATTACAGCAGATTTTTTATACTAGTTAATTTATACATTTATATTTCTTAGGATAGTTTCATTTAGATATTTTACTTATTAAGTTCATGGTAACGTTCTTTTCTAAACGAAATACCAATTTTCATCCATTCATCCAAAATAATTATGTTAAAGAGATATATTTAAAGAAGTCCAATATAGTTGACTTCTGTATTAATAGGGTTATCTTTATTGAAATTACGAGTTTAACTAAGTTATACAACTATTGAAAACCTGGAAAAACTGAATGGCCATTTATTTCTAGTATGAGACTCTTCAGTAATGCGCATCTACGACCCCGTAAACAAGAATCGAACCCAGGAGCTTCAGTCTCACTTTTGTTATTTTTAGTTTACTAATAGTAATGCTCACGATGACATTCGATTAAACCTTTCCACTATTTACATTCTTTTATCACGTAGAATGCTTTCAATATCAAACCTCTACATGTCTAGGAAAAACACTTGTCTATTCAGCAAACTAATAGTTTTACTGAGGTTAATCATCAGTTAATCAAATCCAGTTTGAATAGTGTAAATTTTTCCTAATTTAACCCGTAGTCGCAAAATTGAAAAGTTTTGAAAATAGACATCGTGCAGCAGTATTAGGTACTTCCCTTACTTTTACCGCCGAAAATCGTTGATAAAAGTCGACGGCTACATCGTAGTTGGGCAGATGTGCTTAGCCTCTTAATGGATTTGAAGTCTATTCTTTATTTTCTTGAGAATCTTGAGTTTTAATACCTTTTTACATTTCTTATTTCTTGATTTCATTTGTTCTTTTTACATTACAATCTCTGTTTGATTTTGACTGTCATTGATACTTCAGTTATTTTAACATCTTTGCTTTCTTATCTCTTGTAATAACATGTGGAGCACCTTGGATCAGAATATATATATTTGTCAGGTCATAAGTTGTATATCAACTACTTTCTAAGTAAACGTAGAATAGGTTCAAAATTACATTATATTTAAGAATTGTAAGGGGATTTCTTATAAGTGAATATGAATAATTGTGTTCAATTTTGTGCTCTGTTGCTTGGGTTCATATTTCGCTACATTACAAAGTCTAACTTAATTAAATAATATGCGAAATATATAGGGGCTAGTTACATGTAATTTTTTCCAGTTATTCAACCATTGACAATCTGATTCTGCAAATAAAACATGAAACATATTGAGTTGATATTGTAATATGCTAATTTTTGGCAAATATTCAGATAGCTTTGATAGCTCTTAAGTTGGTGATCTATCGATCAGTAGCGAAGATTTAATGTATTAAGTGAACACGTGTTACCAATTCCGATAAGTATTCAAACGTTACATGCTTCAAAAAATAAGTATCTTGTAGGTAGGTATCTCACTCGTCAGCTATACTTGAAATCTTCCTATTTTTATTGGTTTTATTGCTTCTTTATGTTAGTTAAAGATAGAGTTATTATGTATGGAAATTAAACTTGGAGTAAGTTACATCGTTTATATCTGATATATCGGGTGGTTTAAAATATTTCTCTCTCTGGTATACCGCCATAATACGTCAATACGATAATGAGACTTGTCACGTTATATCAGATCCTGGATTCATGACTCACGAAAGAGAACCAGATTAACACTAGATAGTACTTTATTCATCACAATTACGCGCACCAACTTTCGACGAGTCCGGGATAGAAATCAATGAGAAGAAAGGAAATCTCATATTTAATAGTCGGTAGTCTGTGTCTGTTTGTTCACGCTCAACGATCAATCATATTTTACTTTCACTATCACATATCAGTAACATTTTGGTGTTCTGTGCCAGGATTAAACGTTTAAGAGTTGATTATTTTGTCTTTTGTATAATATCACTCGATCTTCTTATGAATTATTCTATATTCCTAAAATTGCAAAGTCATCATGTTAGAAGTAACTCGACTAGTCTCTATAACCACGTGGCATTTCTTTTTTGTCGCACATTTGAACAGTAGAATTCCCTACAAGAGGGGTAATTTCTGTACTTAGTTACCTATGTAATCCACAAATTCTCCATGAGGAATAAGGCTTATCGCCTCAAATCCTAATTCGTTTACTCATCTGAACGAATGCCGTGTGCAACTAATATCAAGTATTTTCTGTGTGACTATAAAAAGTCATACTCGGATCATATCTGTTCTATGTCTGTGTCAGAGTTGGTTGTATTTTCATACTACTTCATCTATAGTTGTTTTCTAGTTTACTATTACCAGTATTAACTCAACCATGTCCAAAGAAGCAACAAAAAGCGTTTTTGATGTTGAGGAACAAATTGAGAGGAGCTTTCGTTAATAAGCGTTTGTTTCTAGTGGTAAAATATTCCCAGTGTCACCAGTTAAGCACCTGGGTATAGGGTCAATGCAGAAGAGGTTAAATTAGTGTGATAGTGTTCCGAACCCCTTAGATAATATCACATTTCCTCGTGACAGTCTTCAGTTTCAATTTGCAAAGGACAGGTGGCCTGTGTTAGTTCCGGCAATGGTGGTCTCATTTGATCCAATTTCCTTTTGAAAGCGTCGACGGAGTTCCAATCACGTGTAGAGGTAATGAATTCCATTTGATGATTCGATAGGAAAGTCGATGGTTAGCAGAAAAACAATTCGTCCTGAGCTTATGGACACTTTTGTTGTCCTCGTAAATTCTCTGTTTTGAAAGACAAGCAAAATGAGGACATGTCAGATGCAAATTTATCACCAATTAATTTGAAAAATGTAGTCTATTCACCTCTTGTTCATCGATATGACAATGGAAATAGGTTTAGTTTGGC
Source organism: Schistosoma spindalis (assembly GCA_946903255.1). Lineage (NCBI taxonomy): Eukaryota > Metazoa > Platyhelminthes > Trematoda > Strigeidida > Schistosomatidae > Schistosoma > Schistosoma spindalis. Next base: position 23,340,234 of record OX336424.1, read on the forward strand.
CAGTTGAGCATAAGATAGAAGCTGTGCTGTCCCGAGAATAAGCTTACTTGCGATTCTTTTAACCTTTTCCAACAGCTTACTGTTTCTTTTTAGACGGGCTATTCAATTGCATGCAGTACTCCAGTTTAGGACGAATGACATTGCATTGCTAAAGTTATTCGAGAATACCTGAGCATTTCCATAATCGTCCCCCAGCACTGGTGAAGTACTATTATTTCCTCTTCTCTCAGTCATTTTGTTTTGGTACAAATATAAACGTTTAGGGTATTCTATAGATTCCTTGACAAGTTCTTCGTGCAACCTACTAGACTTGCGGAGGCTCGAGGCACAAATATTTCGAGCTTCTCGATATTGATAATTTGTTCCGTCATTATCCAGTGACTTGAATCTCCCATATTCTTCTCTCCTCAGTAAACCACGGTAGGGAGTCACTCGAACCCCTTTGTGTAGTTCAAGGGATATGCGGTGCAGCGAATTTTATGTAAAAATCTCTGAATACTTCCCAAGACGTTCCAATGGTGTATTCTGGTCCTATTGTCCAATCTACTAAGGATAGTGAGTATATAGTCTCCCGTATATTTAATTTCCACACATTTGGTCCGGCTTGAGCTGACGCATTTTTGTTACTGACCAGCTATTTGGAAATCAAGGCCTAGAACTGCATGGTCACTTTTACCTGGAGGTGTGATATAATCCAGGTTTGTGACGTCACCATCATAATGTGTCAATATGAGATCTAGTAAGGATGATTTGGAGTCCGTGTCGTACCTAGTTGCTTTCACATGTTGCACTACGTCATATGCGATAACCAAGTCAGCTAGTTCCTGTTCGAAGAAATTTTCTAATAATTCAGTCCTAGGATTTCTCCATTTCATCGTAGGTGAACTAAAGTTTCCTAAAATTATACATCAACCACTTGATGACCATGTCTAGAAACCGTGTAGTGAGACCTCATTCACCTCACAGTTCGAACTGTGGTAGACCAAACCAATCAATAGTTCTTGTGTTCCAAGCAGCAGCGAACAAATTCGCAAGTCCCACTTTCATGGGATACGTTATCAATAACGATAAATTGGATAATACTTCTAATAAATAGAGCTGCCCTTCCTCTTTCACGCTTCTGGATTTTGTCGACTCTTATTAATGAGAAAGTTTCAGAATCATGTTCCCTATTGTCTACGGATTGGGTCAGGCAAGTTTCTGTGACAGCGATTTCATCTGGCTCAGTTGAATCTATCTATACACCGGGCTCCGGTCGCTTGTTAAACACTCTCAGGGCATTTATGTAACAAATCTTAAAACCATCTAAATTGCTTCATGCTGCACCAAAAATGGCCTCGGTATCACTCTAAGATCTATCTCTCCAGTATCTAACCTTAGGTTTTGCTCTTTGCCATCTCGTCTCTTTGTACTGATCTATCATTATGATCACTCTTCAATTTCTCAGCTACCTTTTAGGGAACCGGTTCTTTGACAACATGATGTCGCTTCTTATTTTTCATTTGTACCCATTCATCAGCAGTCACAGTCGCATCATACACACTGGGTTCCTGGATGATTGTCGATGTCTTGGGTGGTTAGGTTTTTCTTCTTTCTGCTAGAAACAGACGTAGTCTTGCGATCAGATTTTTTAGACATTTCTTGCCCATTGCCATTTGGAGGACACGGGACAGAAAAAACTTCCTTTCTTGAGCCCCCAAATGCCCTGGTACGGTTGAGAGTGGGGAGAGTCCGCTCTCCTCGAAATGCTCTCACATGGTCACGCGTATACAACCTCTGCCAGGGAAGTTCTACTCACTACCTTCTCGTGGCGGAGGTGTTGTTTACGAAAATGAGAGGACGAAAAGAGAATGTCCGGCGCTTTAACCGGATCCCAAATCAATGGTTCACATGGACGGAAACCAATGGCGTATGAACCAATCGTTGGTCACCGGCTATCATGAGACTGCATCTCCTCACGATGCTCCACTGCCTTGTGGATCAGATCTTCAGGTCGAAGGCTCGGGGTGTGGTTCCTTAAGAAAACCACCTGCTTCGGTTTGGGCACCCGGGCAGTATCAAAGCCCTTACAAATAGCAAATGAGATGTGTGGCGCATATATATTTGGTGCCTCCTTGTACCAATATCTATGTGTTAAAATAAGTAAACTACATCTTTCGGTCAACTGTAGGAACTTGTGGAAATTGTCGAATTTTCAAAGTTTTTGTATTTATTTGGATTGTTTCGTGTTTATTCGCATTACCCTTACTTGTCTTCTCGGTGTTTGCCATCATAAACTTAGTCATGTCAATGTTCCTCATAGTTAAGGAAATTCTTTTATACTATTGTACAGTGGATTTTTGAACGAAACAACCTATTCTACTATTTTGCTTATTTGTAGATTATGACTGTAAGTTTATTTTGTGTTTTTCCCATGTTTTACGTTCCACGTATGTTAACTTTTCCTTTCTTGATGTGAAGACTACTTGTCTTTGGTTATTTCTTTCTAATAGAGAACAAATGGCCGAAATCTTGTGTTTTTAAAATTCTATGTAGAAGAATATGATACTAGTGATATTGGTTTATTTGGGCGGAATTTTTTGTTGCTTTTAAGATTTAAGTACATTATCTGAAGGAAATTTGCTAATTAATTATTATTCTGTGTACTAGGAGGTGTACCATATTCGTTGTTCGTACTGATATAGAATGCAGCATGAATGAGAGGGTTCCTTTTAGTCCCACAGTGTTGAGTATCAAATGCGTAAACCACTTTACTTCAATCGTCATCCTCTTTATTTTATATTTTCATGGTGAAGTAAAATATTCCAAATTCTTTAGCAAGATAAATTTGAACAATGTTTCTATAGTTGTTTATTGTTCTCTCATTTTATGACAAGTATTTTTCTGCCTGTGCATGATAATTCAGTATTCGTCATAATCTCAATTTTGTTTACTCACTCACCATGCTCGTGTTTTTTAAAAAAATTTAGTGCGTTAACATCGTTAACTGATAATTGGTTCAATCACCAATTTCTTCTTGTTAGATAATTTCGTTTCTTTTTCCTCAATTAAATATGTACGTCTGTATTTTATGACGTAACTGACAGTTATAAAATTGTAGAGTTCAATCACTGATAAGTTTGTTATTACGTTACTTTAATACATCAGTAATTAAATTATCTACGCGAGAATTAGTTTATGAATTGTTATGTCTAAAGTGAATGATAAGTCATTGAAGAGCTGAGTCTCGCTTAAATCCTATTGATCACTATCAATATTAGTAGGAGTGAGATAGAAAAATACGGCTTGTTAAACTTATTCACTAATTAGTGAATACAAAACGTAGTTAATAATTTGTTTTGACAGATTAATTGTTTATACTCATTAATTACTTGGTAGTAATTAGTTTCATGTTGTCTAATGCTTCTTTTTGATGGAATTCTCTCAGTTAAGTCACAATATGACCTTATAGCAGTCTAAGTGACTCAGCATTACAGTTTACTTTATTTGAAGTTAGGGAAGATGGTGTTAACAGTCAGTGGGTTGTAGATGATCCAGGTTACATTCTATTTGGCAATTGTCAGTAAGTAGTATTTGTAACCCCTAAGATTCTGACATTCCCCTTTGTGATTAGAACTCATGTCTCACTGTATCGTAATCAAACGATATCATTGAGATATTCTAAAATATTTTTATAAATACCATATAATACTGAGTATTCTGATAAGAGGCATCAAAGCTACAACCTTATTTTGCAAGTTGTTTAGCAAATAATACCTAAAGAACTTCTTGCTGTAGGCGTTTTCTTTTTAAATTATCCCATTAATAATGTGATTCCTGACTATTCATATTGTTATTATTGTTTCATTTTCTGTTAAAATACTACTACTGCAGTCGTTACTTAATATTACCTGAAATATACTCAGAAGGAATTGTCTTTGTAGGTGTTTTATAGATAGAAATGAGACGACTAAGTTAACGGAAACTTCCGTTCATTGTTTCTGACAGTATCAGTGTAATTTTTAAAGAATTGACTATATATCGTCTTGTGTTTAACAACCTTGAGCATATTCAAATTATAGTACCTAAACATATAGTTTGCAAAAAAATCCTATCAAAAGTAACTATTCATATCACTTTATGATTTCACAGTAAACTGTTTCCTGAAGATATATTCATGGTAATTTTATGGTGTATACCAGGATATATATATATGGAGAGAGAGAGGGTGAGGGTGAGTCTGCCTCAAATGAAGAACTAAAAATCTTTTAAATGAGTTTCGCGACTTTGCTCATTTCGGAAGATAGGTCACTACTGGTCGCTAATCGAATTTTAGCTGAAATGTATAAGACGACTTGGTATTCTTCAGTTTTGGCTAACCAAACAGCTTGTAGACTATCATGTACCACTTTATATGTGTTGAACATACATTGAAAGTTGTGAACAATAAGAATAATTCAAACTATGTGGCTGTTAATTTTCACTGACTGAAGCAGATTGGTCGTATGTATCTCCCGTCAAGTCGTTGTCTACTTTTACTTGCAATGCTCACTAAACTGATTAGGTTGATAAGAGCTAATGATGAACTGTTTGTCTAAATTACTCAAATAAATCAAGACTTATAGGATGTTTTCAGGATAAGATAAACCAGTGATAAGTGGCATGGTCAATATAATTGAAAGTCAGTGGCGATGTTTGGATTTAATCAACTCTATTATGTACTCTATGTCAAGCCTTTTAAGAAAGGACCTCACCACTCTGATGGGAGATCTAAAGGCTAAAGTTGGAATGGACAACACCGGATATGAAGACATCATGGGACGACACGGACTGGGAGAGAGGAATGGAAACGGAGAAAGATTTGCAAATCTGTGTGCATTCAACAAATTGGTCATAGGCGGTACAATATTTCCACACAAACGTATACACAAAGCTACATGGATCTCACCGGACCACACCACAGAGAACCAGATAGATCATATTTGCATCAATAAAAAGTTCCGAAGGACAATGGAAGATGTGAGAACCAGGAGAGAAGCGGATATAGCTTCAGATCACCACCTGGTTGTGGCCAATTTAAAATTGAAGCTAAAGAAGAACTGAACGAACAGCACCACAAAGATTCAATACAGCCTTTCATCAAGATACTAACAAACTCAACGAATTCAAGATAGCCCTCAACAACAGGTTCCAAGCCTTACAGGATCTACTGAAGGAAGAAGAAAATACTATGGAGGATAACTGGAAAGGTGTCAAAGAAGCATTAACCTCAATGTGTCAAGAGGTTCTGGGCCGTAAGAAACATCATCACAAGGAATGGATCTCTATAGAAACACTGGACAGGATCAAAGAAAGAAAGAACAAGAAGACAGCAATTAACAACAGTCGAACACGAGTAGAGAAAGTCCAAGCACAAGCTGAGTATATAGAAGCAAACAAGAAAGTGAAGAAGAGCATTAGAGCTGACAAGCAGAAGTACGTGGAAGAACTAGCAACGACGGCGGAGAAAGCTGCAAGAGAAGGAAATATGAAACAGCTTTACGATGCAACGAAGAAGCTAGCAGGAAAATACAGTAAACCAGAGAGACCAGTCAAAGACAAAGAAGGAAGACCAATCACTGAGATTCAACAACAGAGGAACAGATGGGCAGAGTACTTCGAGGAACTCCTGAACAGGCCGGCTCCAATGAATCCACCGGATATCGAAGCAACACACACAGATCTTCCTATAGATTTCAATCCACCAACGACTGAAGAAATCAGAATGGCCATCAGACAAATCAAGAGCGGGAAAGCAGCAGGACCCGACAATATACCAGCTGAAACACTGAAGTCAGACATCGAAGTAACTACAAGCATGCTTCATCTTCTATTCAAGAAGATTTGGGAGGAGGAACAAGTGCCGATGGACTGGAAAGAAGGACACCTCATCAAGATTCCAAAGAAAAGATATCTGAGCAAGTGTGAAAATTACAGAGGCATTACACTACTGTCAATACCAGGAAAAGTATTTAACAGAGTGTTACTGAACAGCATGAAAGACACAGTAGACGCTCAACTTCGAGATCAACAAGCTGGATTCCGCAAGGACCGGTCGTGCACAGACCAGATTGCAACACTACGGATCATCGTCGAACAATCAATTGAATGGAACTCGTCACCGTACATCAACTTCATTGATTATGAGAAGGCATTTGACGGTGTAAATAGGAGAACGTTATGGAAACTTCTTCGACACTACGGAGTTCCTAAGAAGATTGTCAATATTATCCGGAACTCATACGACGGACTACAGCGTAAAGTAGTGCATGGAGGACAGCTGACAGACGCATTCCAAGTAAGAACCGGAGTAAGACAAGGCTGCCTACTCTCTCCCTTCCTCTTTCTTCTGGTGGTCGACTGGATTATGAAGACCTCGACATCTGAGGGAAACCACGGCATACAATGGACAGCTCCGAAAAAATTAGACGACTTGGACTTCGCAGATGACCTATCCCTCCTATCACATACACACGAACAAATGCAGATAAAGACAGCCAGCATAGCAGCAGTCTCTGCATCAGTAGGCCTCAACATACACAAAGGGAAAACCAAGGTCCTCAAACACAACACGGAGAACAGCAATCCAATCACTCTTGATGGTGAAACTCTGGAGGATGTGGAATCCTTTGCGTACCTGGGAAGCATTATCGATGGACAAAGAGGATCGAATGTAGACGTAAAGGCGAGGATCGGAAAATCAAGGACAGCATTCCTTCAATTTACGAACATATGGAACTCAAAACAACTTTCAACCAATATCAAAGTCAGAATCTTCAATACGAACGTCAAGGCAGTTCTACTGTACGGAGCTGAAACTTGAAGAACTACAACAGCCACCACTAAGAAGGTACAAGTATTTATCAATAGCTGGCTACGCAAGATATTCAACATCCATTGGCCGGATACCATCAGCAACAGCCTACTGTGGGAGAGAACCAACCCGCTTCCAGCTGAAGAGGAAATTAGAAAAAGACGATGGAAATGGATAGGACACACATTGAGGAGATCATCAAACTGCATTACGAGGCAAGCGCTAACTTGAAATCCTGAAGGGAAGCGGAAAAGAGGAATTCCAAAGAACACATTACTTCGGGAAATGGGAGTAGATATGAAAAGGATGAATAGCAACTTGAAAGAGCTGGAAAGGATTGCCCAGGACAGGGTTGAATGGAGAGTGCTTATGGGCGGCCTATGCTCCTTCACGAGGAGTAACAGGCGCAAGTAAGTAATGTCAAGCCTTTTACGATTCTTTTATATTCCTTTCTAAGCCCATATTTGACCACGTCTAGTTTAATATCTTTCCATTTTGATTGATTTCTGTCTTGGTGTACTGCTTTAAAGTTTTAAAAATGGGTGCTGTTTATCTTTGTACAACATTGTATGTTGATATCTTTGCCTCTTTCTATGGTGTCTTACTTCCTGCACAAGCACTTTATTGGTTTCGGTTTAACAGCATTTACTTTCGCTTTCATTGTTGTTGTTACCGTCGTCACGTACTAGTTTACTTAGTGTTTTTATAATAACTTATATCTACCTTACCTATAATGATACTTGTGTTTATTTTTAACAGTTTATTTCAAAAAGCTACCAATGAAATATAAAGTCTTCAGGATGTTTACTATTGTTTTGTTAAGGTTGTAGCCGAGTAAGTTATTTTATTCCAACCAAGAATGAGCAAAGCATTTGAACAGAGAGAAAAAGTATTTTTCACTTCTTTCGTTATTTCTTAAAATAAGTTGATTAACTTTCGTTTCATATGATATGTTAATGTATTATGTCATTTCTAAGGTACTCAGTTTTATTTCTTCTTATTATTGAACTATATTTTCTTTCAGTTACTGTGATCAGTCATCGAGCTGCATTAATTGATAGTAATCGTTTTCTAGTTGGTCGTGCTGAAGCTCTTGGAATACTATGTCGAATAATGATCTACGCTCAACGTGGTCGTTTAGCAGAGGAATATCTTACACGATTTTATTTATGTCTTTATTATGCATTGGTTGTTGATCCAACGGTTAGTTTATGATATGAATGAAAATAACATCTTAATAGTAATAATAAGGATAATGCTGTGCATAGAAATTGTTTATTTATCTTATGCTACTCAGTTGTACTAACTTGATAGTGGTGTAATTAATTTATATTAGATAGGTTTATGATCATGAATTTTTTAAAAACGGTAACCTTATTCTTCTATGAATTTCATGTTTATTGACAATTTAAGACTTTCATAGTTAGCGTCTGCATTACAAACAGATAAACATTTTAAGATTAGATTGATATTTTTATGTAGGATTAGTTAAACATTTGAGATTCACTGGTTTGATCTTAGGTTCAACTTATGAGAAGTGACTGTAGTGTAAGATTATACTCATGGTATTTTATAAAACTAAAGAATTCGGGCTATCTTTTTTGCTTGTTCAACTAAACATTGATATCTGTACAACCTTAAAGTTTGGTTTTTAATTTATTTTAGAGTCAAGAGTGTATACTGCTAATTTCCAGTCAGCTTCAAATTGATTTCAGCCCACAGTGAAAACAGTTTTCATATTATTGAATATAAGTAATGAACGAAAATATTAAAATTTAGCATAGATTGCATCAATATTAGTAATAATAATAAATGAATAAATAAATGACAGTATTTGAGTAGAAATAAATCAATAAAACTTACATTTGTATATGTGATTTCGAGGCAGTTTTAATTGAATGATCAATGGTGTTTCTGTTCTTGACTGATTTAACTGGGAAATCGCTAATCAGTTTATCATTAGAACCGTTTTCTTATCTTAAATAAATTTAAATTATCCACACTATCGTCGCCTTCGTTTATATTCTTAAACGTCATGCTCTTTATTTGTTAATCGAATGCAAATAGTAGGTGTTGTGGTATATATATATATATATATATATATATATATATATATATATATATATATATATATATATATATATATATATATATATATATATATATATAGAAGCATTCACTTCAATTTAAAAGAAATCTATTTGAAGTAATTTTTGCACATACAACATTTTACGTAAATGTATCTACTATTTGAGCATGTGATTAATTAGTTAATACTTGCACCACATGATAGTCATCTATAAATTCTCTGTGAATGTAAACCATAGTTATTCACAATTACATACATATATTCTCGTATTACTATTATTTGGTAATGAGATACATTTTAGTGATACTCACGAAAATATACTCATATATTTCAAGCTTATTTAGAAATATGTCAGTGTATATTATATTGCATGTATTTGTATTCATAAGGATTGAATTCAACTAACCATTTGTTTTTATTGTTACTATTTAAATCGATGAAATAATTATAAATTTTTTCAATTTTATGAATCTTTTTACTATGGGAACATCATGAAGAAACACTATTTTTTCTCTCTTCATTACCCATCTTTTCTTACTTGATTTCAGGTTAAAAATGATTATATTTTATGTTTAGTGTTATTCTATTCAATTGATTTACTTCGTGTTGATTTACCCGGTATCAATATCTTGATACCACGTATATATGGTGCTTGTCAGCATGTTTTAAAAGAAGAAATCAACATGTAAGTTACTATTCCTTATCCCGTGATTGTTGAAAGAAAATTATCTTTTTCATTAAGATGTTATTATCATTGTGATAAATGGGAGTTCATTCGTTAATGAGTATTAATAATGTGAAAAATTTGAGCCTTACATTAAGGTGTAGTTTAGGTTTATTTATTTATTTTCTATTTGACTAAAAACCTGGGGTTTTATATTTTGTTCTTTCATCAACTTTAATATTATTTATTGAGACAAAATACTCATCTTTATCGTTAAACGTTTTTTTTTTTTGCTTGACAATTATGTACATGTTCGCGCGCGAGACCGAAGGCCCCGGGTTCGAAACCTGCGTATGGGATCGTGGATGTACACTGTTAAAGAGTCCCATATTAGGACGAAACAGCCGTCTAATGCTTTCAGGTTTTCAGTCATGGTTTAGCTTAGATTGACTCATGTATTCAACTATTGAAATTACTATAATCTGATAATTATGTACATATTGGTTAGTAAAACTGAACGTTGTTGTTTCGTTTTTTCTGTGAATAAAACTAAAATACCTATTCGAAGAAATCTATTAATTTTCTATATTACAATTTGATGTTAGCTAAAGTATTTTGAGATTTTCACACTATCATTAGATATCAGCTAAGTAAGAATTTTTAGTGGTAACTCGAACATTCTAATCGAAGTTAATATCAATAAGCATGTGATTCTATGTTTCAAATTAGAAGTTTTTGGATAACAATATATGTTCATTACTTATTTCTATGAACTGACAACACATATCGTTTATCTGAAATTAAGAATCAACTTAATACAACTGAATCTAGTTATGCTATGAGTTTTCATTTAATTGACAAGAATTTTTTCGATATATGCATTTGTTTACTGAGAATGTAGCTCTATAATGTACTATATTCATTTCACTGGTTCTTTGTTGCCACCTCCAGTGTCAGTATTTTTTTCTGCTTAACGAAGCTTTAATCTATTACTTATCTGTTTCAGTACTATTTCCATTCTTTATACAACAAGTATTTCTAAATCTGATATGGTTAGATTAACATTCACAACTCATAAACCTATTTATTCTAATTCCGAACAAGATTAGTTATAACTCAAATAGATCAACCATCTGTGCCACTAAAAGGCAAAACAAAAAAGATAGTTACGTCTCATTAATAATTGTTGATAAACTTGAGAGTGGTATTTAGGTTTTTCCCAGTGATTACCTCTATACGTGGAGAAAATTATATTATGCGGGGTTTGTTCGCTACATTTCATTTGTTAATCGACAGGGTTTACTTGAACTAATAAAGCATCACTTACGTGTAGTTATTCCTGTTTCATAGCACTCATTTTATCACCAGTCTTTCATCGTAAGAGTATTTCTGTAGAACGATTTGGAATTTTGTTCCGTTTTTTCAATCTTTTGAAAAACGAAAAACTTGGAATTTTGCTTTAACTTCATCGAGTTAGTCGTGACAAGTTAAGGCTCTGTAATTTATTTGATCATCATTATATAAGTATGGTTTATTTATTGAATCTGACATTTTACTGCATTAACTTTTGTTTTCGATTTCACCATTAGTCATACTGTGTTCTCATGTAAATACTGTATTCGCACTACTTTTTTTGTTCTAGGAAACCTGAATTTTTATCACCAACCTTGGTTCAGCGTGCAGCTATACATCAGCTTATGTCGATGGTATGTATTCCTATTCAATTTAAAGGCGCACATTTAAAACGTAAGTCGGATAGTGGGACCATTATAATTTCAAATTATAATAAACTTGATATCTTTTTGTCTAGGTATGCAAAACATTTTAATCACCTTGATCTTACAATAGTTTATTTAGTCTGATCAATCAGTTGTGAAGCACATCCTTACGGAAGTTATTTTTGTTGTTATGCTAAAACCACTTTGTTATATTTTCGCTCTTACGGTTATAACCCAGCTATTCCTATCGCTTAGTATTCACGGTCACAGATTCACTCGATAAGGCCCCAAATCAGAACACGATTGAGCAGGAAGGAGATTATATTCCAAATAACAAGGTTAGGTGGAAGCAAGAAGCGAAATAGGAAAACCGTTAGTATATTTATAGCTTTTTACATAAGAAGAATCTAGAAGCTTCTCCATGTATAGACTAGCGCTGATTGGATAAAAATCAGCCAATCAGCGTGCGCCAAAGCAATCGTGCATTGAGCATGCTTAAATCCAATCTATGTCCCACTAACACCTCCCCTTTGAGCAGATTCGTAGGATCTGGTGCTAGGGTCCAACTGCAACCGAGTGACTGGCCTGTGCTTTCGATTTGTCCATCGTCTAGGCAATAAAGAAGTATCACTCTTTGCTTGCACAGAAACTGACCTGTCTGTTCCAGGCGTTTTGATTTCAAAGGTGTCTAGCAGAACATCAAGAGGTAATCGATATTGAATCTCGTTGCTGGCTATCGAAGTTGCTTTCAATTGGTTAGCATGACGTACCCAAACTTCTGAGCCAACTGACACCTCATAAACCACACTCCCCTTCTTTTTCAAGATCCGACCAGCTGTCCATGTAGGATGTTTCTCACGATAGTCCATAGCAAGTACTTTTTGTCCCACCGTGAACAATCGTTTTTGTGCCCCATGATGTCGATTGAACTGATTCTCCATAGATAGGTTTCGTTGAGGCTCAAGAGCTGGCGTAGGACGGATGACATCGAAATGTGTTCGTATTTTTCTGCCAAGTAGAGCTTCTGCTGGAGAGACCCCCTTAATCGTCTGAGGGTTCGGTGTCGAGCGATAAATAAGCAGGAACCTCTCTAAGATCTCTTCGGTGGTCCCCTCCCCTTTAGATTTTTTTAGAGCATTTTTAAATGTACTCACAAAGCGTTCCACTTGACCATTTGATTGGGGATGGAATGGAGGTGTTCGGACGTGATGGATTCCGTTCTGCCGACAAAATTGTGAGAAAATTACGGACGTAAACTGTGTTCCGTTGTCACTAACTATCAATTCCGGGACTCCGAAACGACTGAATAGTTGACGTAGCTTACTGACTGTGCAGCTTGCAGTCGGGTGTTCCATGAGAAAGATTTCTGGCCACTTGCTATATGCATCAACTACCAAAAGGTAAGTTTGTCCATGAAGTGGACCAGCAAAGTCCAAGTGTATACGCTGCCACGGTGACTGTGGTATTGGCCATGATTGCAGCTCTGCTTTCCGCGGTGCTTTCGTTGCTAATGCACATTTGGTACATGAACGGGATAGCTGCTCCAGTTGAGTGTCTAAATGCGGCCAGTATACATAACTTCGTGCTAATGCTTTCATGCGATTTATTCCAGGATGTCCTGCGTGCAACTGTTCAAGCACTGCTGGTTGTAGCTTCTTTGGGATTATGACACGTTCTGCAAACAGCAGGCAGTCGTCGATGATTGAGAGAGAGAGTCTACGCTGGTAAAACTGTTGAAGCTCTGTGGAACTGATCTTCGTGGGCCATCCTTCCAGGTGGAACTTTCTAACTTCTTGTAGAATCGGGTCTCGAAGAGTTTCTTCTCTGACTTCATCTGACGACACTGGAGTGTTTCGAATGGCATCTGCCACTATACTTCGTATTTCTGGGTCTACTGCTATGGAGGCAATGATTATATCCTCTGGTCCAGGATGCTGAACTCCAATTAATCGAGAGAGAGCGTCGGCTTGACCGATAGTATTTGTCGACTGATACTTGATATTGAAATCATAACTCAGGAGCATTGTTGCCCAGCGCTGTAGTCTATTAGCCGTATAGACAGGGATTCCTTTCTTAGAACCAAAGATTGCAATCAAAGGTTTGTGATCTGTCAGTAGAGTAAATGTACGACCATAGAGCATTTTATGAAATCTTTTGACAGCGAAAATGATCGCAAGAGCTTCCTTTTCAATTTGACTGTAGTTCCGCTCGGCTGGGGTAAGTGATCTAGCAGCATGGGCAATTGTCTTTTCTGATTTGTCCGGAAACACGTGAGATATTACTGCTCCAACTCCATGACTAGATGCATCAGATGCAACAACAATTTCCAAGCTGGGATCGAAGTGTGTCAAAAGAATCTTTGAGCTGAGCATTGATTTGACTCTGTCGAAAGATGCTTGACATTCTGCTGACCACTGCCAAGGTTTATCTTTTGATAGTAATTCATTCAGCGGACCTCTCACTCGATGCATTTCAGGCAAGAATGTGCTATAGTGACTGATTAACCCCAAGAAGGATCTTAATGAAGAGACATCAGTTGGTGCAGGCATCTTCTGAATGGCTTCGATGTTGGCAGGGTCTGGTCGGCGACCGTTCTTATCTAAGATAAAACCAAGGTATTTGATGGAATGCATAAAGAAAGTACACTTTTCCTCACGTAGTTGGAAACCATATTCCAACACTCGGTTAAGGACTTGATGTAGTCGATCAGAAAGTTCATTGTCAGTTGAACCCATAACTATGATATCATCTAGATAAGCTGCTGTACCAGGTATACCTGTTAGCATCGTATCCATTATTTGCTGAAAGATGGCAGGTGCAGTCTTGATGCCAAATGGTAGACGGGTGTATTGAAATAACCCTCGATGAGTGTTAATGGTCAAAAGCTCTCTACTGTCTTCATCTACTTCTACTTGTAGATAGGCATCGGAAAAGTCTATTTTCGCGAAACATGTCCCACCATTAAGTTTGGCAAACAGGTCTTCAGGAACTGGTAATGGATATTGATACACATCTAATGCAGCATTTAAACCGGTCGAGAAATCGGCACATATGCGTATAGTTCCATTCGCCTTCTTAATCACTACGATCGGTGCGGCCCATGCAGAGTAGTTGACTGGTTGAATTACACCAGCCTGTTGCAAGCGATTAAGTTCCTGATCGACTAACTCAAGAGCAGCATATGGTACAGGACGTCTAGGACGAAAAATAGGTTTGGCATCTGGTTTCAGTGGTAAATGAGCTTTCATCTTGGTACAGTGGCCAAGGCTATTCTGAAAAACAGAGGCAAACTTTCTTTTCAGTTTTTCTAGTAACCTTTCACATGTCTTCTTTGCAAGTACTGGGGTGTCTAATGATGAACACAATACGTTGCAGACACTGTTAATCGGTACATCCATTATTCCAAGTTTATCTAACATATCTAGACCAAGAAGATCAAGGTTTGGCCGTTCTGTTAGGTAACATATTCCTGTACAGTTAGTTCCATTGAAGGAAAATTCACACTGTAATTCACCAACCAGTTTTAGCACACCACCTGATGCGTTTTTGGCCGTTTTCTTAGATGGCTTCATTGGCGGTTTACCCAGCAAGTTATACGTTTCTCTAGATACTAAGGTGATATCTGATGCCGTGTCAATTTGAAGACGAGCTGATATGCCGTTTATCTGGATGGTAACATACTTTCTCCGAATGTCATAGTTTGTTTGAAAGGCAGCTACCAGAGAAAGAGATTTAAACTCGGCTGATTTCACATGTCGAGAACGTTTATGCTTCTTTTTGGGATGAGACGTACGATTCGGTGGACAATGACCTTCTTTATGTCCACGTTTGCTGCACACCTGACATATATGCTTTTTAAATGGACAGAATCGTACATAATGCCAATCACCACATAACCAGCATGCAGTCGTTGGTTTATTACGAGTTGTTATCGGCTTCTTAACTTTTAACCTAGTAATAGCATTGACACTACTGCAGGTTAAATTAGGATTTACCTGTTCAATCAACTTGTTGTCGTGTCTGATGCTTTGTAGCCGCTTACACTCATCTGTTAACGTTCTGAGTGTGACGTTTGGGTCTTGATCTAGTCGAGCCAAAAGTCTAGTCCTGATCTCAGCATCTTGTGGTGACTGAAGAGCTTTGATGAATATTAGGCATTTAAATTGGTCTTCTGTCAACGAGCGTAACTTGAACCGTTCACATTCTCTGTTGACGATGTCTGCTAAAACACCATATTCATCGGCTTCGCGTTTCACCAAATTTAGACACTGATGTCGAATACTAAACAATGAGGAGGATTCACCGAATATCTCTGACAATTGAATTATCGTCTCCTCGAAACTGAGCTCTCGAGGTAACTTAGGCAATATATGGTCAGCATAGCGTGCATGTTCATTAATTCCTAACTTACGTACCAACAGTCGAGTCTTCCACGCGTCGTCTTGGTTACAGAATTCTATTCTAAATGTATCTTCCCAACGTTTGAACCACGTGAGAAAAGTATTTCCGCTTTCGGGATCATAGATGAATTCTGGTATGCTGCTAGCAACTGCATCACAAGACGTACTTGAAATGGCATGTGAACTCGAGCAGTGGAAGCTAAGCTGTTGAGTCAGAGTCTCTAACAACCGCATTTGTGCATCTAATTGTTGTTGCTGTTGTTGTAGTATTCGGTTAAGCTGGTCGTCTGATATGGACATATTGAATTTATTTTCCTTTTTCCTCGTCGCCACTGTTATATTTTCGCTCTTACGGTTATAACCCAGCTATTCCTATCGCTTAGTATTCACGGTCACAGATTCACTCGATAAGGCCCCAAATCAGAACACGATTGAGCAGGAAGGAGATTATATTCCAAATAACAAGGTTAGGTGGAAGCAAGAAGCGAAATAGGAAAACCGTTAGTATATTTATAGCTTTTTACATAAGAAGAATCTAGAAGCTTCTCCATGTATAGACTAGCGCTGATTGGATAAGAATCAGCCAATCAGCGTGCGCCAAAGCAATCGTGCATTGAGCATGCTTAAATGCAATCTATGTCCCACTAACACACTTGTTCAGTGCGTAGTATTATTTATTGTATAAATGTACGAGGATTCACGATATTGATCGTGTTTCCCAGTAACAACAGTTGACTTGAAAGTATACTGATTTTCCAAGCTTTGATATAAATTCTCAGTATTGATGATTAACAATCTCATAAGATCACGTATTCTCGATTTGGTGCATTTTATTTTTATTGGGACCACTAAGTTATGTTATTACTTTGCATTGTTTATAGTTTATACAGGTAAATTTAGTTAAACATCCAGTGGCTTGTCGAATATATATATAATAGTTGTTGTTTGACTATTTACTTGTATTGACAAGCATTCACCGTACTTGTTGGAACGCTTATTTCTTGAATCACACACACTACAAATGTTAGTAGGGTTCTGTCAAACTAGTGATTACGAATTTTTGTGGGGTACTATTCAATGCAATGTTAACCACACTGTCCAGAAGGGAAAATAGTATTATTGCCCCTAGATTATTCAGATGTAGTGTTCCAATTTATTGATTCATACTTTCCTATTGATAGATATAATCAAATTGATATATTAAAACAAAAGATATCACCTTTGTGCTTATTTGACTTGGCTTTCAAATGACTAGAAATCATATATTTCCTGCTTCACCCCTAATAGTGTTGTGAATTACATCCATATAATCAATCTTTCCCTCCGAATATTGTTTTTTATTCTAGCCAGAATTTGTAAACCTTTGTGTAATTTAAACTAAAAACTAATAGAAATCGTCAAAATCCAAATTATAGTTGCTACTTTCAATGGGCATCAAGTACATCAGAGAAGCGCTCAGTAGCCGGGTCTATTACTGAACATTTAGTAAACCTTTTATTATCATGACTTGGGAATATAGTTGAGCTAATAAAGTATTATCTGAACTTTACTAGGTAACTTCAACACTGCCCATAACTACTTGAGTCCGAAGAATCTATTCAAAAGAATACTGTTCTGTCTAGTAAATCCGTCCACTCACAATTAATTGACTAGTTTTACCACATTTGTGTACAGTGATTCATAAGTTATCGATTATTTTTCCATTTATAACAAACTCAGCTTTGAGCCGTACATTTTATACATAGGATAAAAGATACTATCTAGCTATCCAAAACAGAATAGATGATATGTCGTCTGAACCCTATTATTTATTGTTATTGAGTATCCGGTGCTTTAACTAATATGTCATCACTGTAGTGTTCCCTTTTTTTCATTGAGGTATTTACCTATAAATACAAACTTTCTGAGTAACTCATACTGTAATTTGATGAGTTATAAGAAGTTATACTAAACCATAAAACTTATATTTCTAATTAATTACATGAACAACTTTTCTTTGGCTGTCTATTCAGTATTAATAAAGATTTTGAAATTTCCCATTATTAATATTCAGAACTGAAGTTGTTTAGTCTCTGTCGCTGTATGTGTGCATCCTGAGCGGATTGCTTTGATATTGTGTTGTGTCACACGTATATTTAGTTTGTGGCCAGCATCAGGTACACATACGCCAACAGAAACTGATCTATTAAAGTATTTTACATCAATAACAGGAAGTCACAAACTCTCACTAATAACCTTCATACTCATTAAACAAGCTAGTAACTATCGGGACCCAGTGGCTCAGTGGATGCCGTGTTGGCCATTTGATTTAAAAGACTACTAGGTTTAAGTTTTAGTGTAAACGATACAAGTACATCAAGTCGATGAATTGATAAGCGTATCCTGGATTCCACTAATAACCACAGACCAAATATATTGGAATTGATTTAGTTTTATTACCTAATCATTGATCATCTTTTATCAGAGATATCTCACTTTTTAATACTTAAATTATTCTATAGAAACATTTAATATGGGAATTCATAATGTTCATTTAAAATGTTCTTCATTTTTCCTCATCATATTATGATTACTGCAAAACAAAAAAATAATAATCACATATACTAAATAATGATATTCACCTATTAGCCGGTGATTGTGTTGTACTACATAAAATTAAAACGAAATTAACACACATTTCATGTTGTGTATAAACTTTTATTAAGAGATCCTCATATTAATTTAGGACATTAAAGAAATTTGTGTATGAAATTGTTAAAATACATTTTGTTACATCATTGAATATATTCTCATCATGTGGTTCTTTTTATAACCCCTTAATCATAATACTTGTTTTGTAACTTTTATTTTTCAAGAAGTTTAATTGTCATACCACTTTTCTTTTATTAATGTCTTTATTCATCTTTCTTATTGTTATTAATTGCTGTTTCTTTTAGCCTTGATTCCTTTGATGTCTAATGAGAATAATCTATGTTCATTGAATGATATAAAAAATATGATGGTTAATATTTTATGTGATACGTTGAGTAGTACTGAAGATCCGGTAAATTTTCAATTATTATTAAGTGAGTATTGTCTTTTTTGTTATTTCAAATAAGATTTCACTGTCGTCAGTAATGCTTTTCTTTAATGTATGTCTTATGTTTAATTTTCTATTGGAGATGATATTACCTCTGCTCCAATAATAATAATAATAATAATAATAATAATAATAATAATAATAATAATAATAATAATAATAATAATAAGGTTTACATTATAGACTGATCTTAAGCAATTGTTCAAAATCAGGAGGCATCGGACAATTATTTCGTCTTAGTGTATGACTCAATAGCAGTGCTCGTTCACGATCCTGTCGGTGATTGGAGTTAGGAACTTTTGGTTTCGTGAGGAGCTCTTAGCCTTTAAACTACTGAAAGTTATGGGTTAGATTTCCGATAGGATGGTGGGTGACGTCTGATAATTCACATACTAGGTCAAAATAGCTATTCAATAGTTCTTGATATTGAAAGGCTACCTTAGTAAGGTTATCCGTGATGTAAGTGATGACATTCAACATTGTCCATAAACCCCTATTCTGACAATTAAAAGAATTATACAATATTATAAAGTTTTACAGTGGGGGATACTCAGCACCAATTATACACTGTTACAACAAGTTTCTCTTAGACCTGCTTTCAAATTGTAATTGTTCGAAATTGTATTTCACAAATATTTTTCAACAGTCAGAATTTCCTACTCAAATACCATGCCAATATTTAAGATTGTAGTTGGAAGTAGTCAAAGGAAAACCTGGACCTGGGTTTCATGCTACTTGGTTTTCGTCAGCGAGGTGTACCTATAATCTCGGGTAAACTGATTCGATCCCGTGTCACCCAGCTTCTTAGTCAGAGATGTTACCACTGGCTATCCGGGCCGTGACTGACCTCGTGTGGGACTGAGATGCATTTACAATTGACTGATCATTGGGTGGTGATTAATGTCATGTGTGTCAGGTCCTTCTTAGTGCAGATCGAATCCTATCAACCAAGTTATTAACATTTTCTTGATTCATCGTATACTAGATGTATGAATCCTAATGTAATTACCTTTTGTTTCTTCAAAGGTTAGGGTAAAAAAGGAATATGCCATGGAGTGAGCTATTTCCATCTGAATTTTCCAATATTCAGTACAGAATTAAAGTTGTAAGCTTCTTATGAAAGCTCGTGAACTTATGCAGTTGATTTTCATAATTATTCGCAGTGAGAAGAAATTTAAAACAAGAGTACTTTTTTAACACATTGGGATGATTGAGAAATAAATGTCCCAAATTTCTTGGCAAGTTACCATGCTTCTCATCTCGTCAGTCTTTCTCCCTCTTTGTACTCATTTGGTGCATAGCCACTTGAACTGATGCACATTCATACCAAGTGGTTATACGTTGGCTATGATTGATTGATTTCACCATTGTTTACCGTCTATTGTAATAACGTTCATGCATCTCGGTAACTTTAGGAGATGTTTGTAGATGGTCTTGTGTACACATCGGGTTTACTAAGGAATTTCTTTCATAGGTAAATATCTTGTTTTTACTAAGAGCTTATTACCCGATATAGTTAAGTATGGGATAAATACAATTATGCACTATTGACATCTTATTATGATTGCTTAACCTTTTGTTTTCCTAGAAAATATATTTTATTATTTCATATTATCAATTGTTTGTTCGACTACTTTGACCAGTTGTTCATATCTCTATAACTTGATTAAATATATTTAGTTTTATTGCATTGTTATTTATTAGAGTCCCCAAATGCCCTGGTATGGCCGAGATTGGGGAGAGTCCGCTCTCCTTCTCGAAATGCTCTCACATGGCCACGCGTATACAGCCCCTGCCAGGGAAGTCCTACTCACTGCCTTCTCGTGGCATTACTGTTGTTTACGAAAATGAGAGGACGAAAAGCGAATTTCCGGCGCTATAACCGGATCCCAAACCAATGGTGCACATGGGCTCCAGTATCCTGAGGGGACAAATGGCGTATGAACCAATCGTTGGTCACCGGCTACCATGGGACTGCATCTCCTCACGATGCTCCACTGCCTTGTGGGTCAGACGTTCAGGTCAAAGGCTCGGGGTGTGGTCCCCTAAGAAAACAACCTGCTTCGGTTTGGGCACCCGGGCAGTATCACAGCCCTCATACATATCAAATGAGATCTGTGTGGCGCATATGCATCTCTTGTTATTTATTAGAATCATGAAATGCAATACAAAATCCATATAAATAGTTAGAGAGAATATCTAATTCGTAAGGTATATTCAAACTACATAAGGAACGTAAATAGAGCAACTAAACGGCGTAATAACTGGACTCTTGAAAAACGCCTGTATTGTTTTAAAATGTCTCCTTTCTATCAGTACTTAAATTATCATTCAGTTTCACTCATTTTTAAGTTTTATGAACGCTGTTGCCAACACTCACTGTAGTTTCTATATTTCCATAACACATATACCAAATCATAAATCTCAATAATTTTCATTTTTAACTATTGATTAGGTGTGGCGTTGGCTTTAATTGAAGACATGTCAGCTGATGAAATGCAGTCATCTAATGGTCGAAATGACCCTGGGAAATCTCGTAAGGCTTTTTGAGTTTAGGTTACTTTTTTCCAACAGTTTTTATACAGATATTCTTGTTTAATTAATCTTCGTGTTTGTGGTTGGATCATGTTGTTGATGAAATTGTGTCAGTTATCTGCAGACTATTCTAATAATATCTATCACCAGCGCTTATTTGTGCATTCTGTCCAGGAAGTTTCACTCCCTGATTTTGAATTCATGTTATTTTGACAGTCTGTCCGGAGGTGTAACACCTCGAAAGTTTAACTCGTTCGTGTCCGACGGAGAACTTCATTCACATTTCAATTAAATGATTGGAGATTTATCAGATCAGACAGAATGTCATTAGTGATACTGTCGTTTATGATAACAATTTTTAAATTGATTTATTACGTTCATGTAGTTTTAGTAAGATAGGCGAATGCAACATAGTATGTATACAGTAAAATACATCTTGGTTTCAATTCTCCCACTTCCCAATATCAAAAAAAGATATTTATAATCATAAACAGAAATTGTACTGTTGAACTGTGAAAACATTTTTCAGGATAAATTATCAAAATTTGTAGGTACGTAGATAGTAAATGAATCTTCGCCATTGGTAATTAATTGCATGCCATTTTGTCTAGTCTCTTCACGTATAGTTTCTTTGAGTAAAGAGTATTTCAACAAGTCAACACTCCCCTATACGACACAAGTCTAACAATTAATGGTTTCATAGATTAGTATGATAGTTTGTTATCTATTAGACTATGGAAGTGTTTCCCATTTAGCTCACTTTTGATATAGTTGTGGTTGTTTGGTATTAACGATACATGATCTAGTTGGCGCATGTTCAACATATTTCACGTAGATGATGCGACAGCAAGTTTGTTTTTCGTTATTTGATTCGTCGGATTAACTAATGCGATTTGTTGTTAAAGCCTTACAGAACATACTTTCGTTTGATTTGGCTTATTCTATTCACGTGTATTGATTTCCTCAAATATATTTGGTGCTTCGTATATATATATATATATATATATATATATATATATATATATACTTTTCAGTTGCAAACTTTCTACTTACGTTTTAGATACAACATCTAGTTTCTTCAATATTCTGACACCACTGCTTTGTGGTAATTTAGTGTATAAGTGGAAAAATGATTCATCAGTTATGCTTTATTTATTAGAAATCATCTCTGGTTTGTCTAATGTACATGTTACACCAGTTGATCCATCTACTTGTAAGTACTTTAATATTCAACTTGCTTCATTTGATAAGATTGTTTTTATTATCCGTCAATTAGAAAATTGTTATCTTCATATTTCAGACCAAAAAATCATTTGGATTAATTCGAAAGATTGTTTTGTGTAAAGTTATTTTGTATGACGACCTGGCATCAACTGAAAAATAACAGAGAACGACGGAGCACCGAATCACTGTTTTTTGTCCCAGTTTCGTACACTTCGGTAATCCTCACCTATAGCCACTCCCCTAGGGAAGTGAAATAAAACTAAAAAGATTTCATTTAAAAGATGTCGTTTCTTGAATTAACCGTACAATTCGCATTAAATTCGTAGTTAGTTTATACTAAGAAAAAATGGTAGATACTATCGTTAAACCTTTTAGTTCACAGTGACAAGTTGTACGGGAAGTGTCAAGTATCATGAGTGTGTAATGGGAGAAATATACTGTAGTAAAACCATTCCACTACTGTATTATTTATTTGCTCATTGCAATTTAGACACTTGATTCACCATGTAATTTCTGTGTGAGTCTGATTGAGCAATTGTCAATTTTTAGTCTATTCTTCCATCGATTGTAATAAACAGACAATCAATAATTTATCCAGACTTGATTAACACATATATATATATATATATATATATATATATATATATATATATATATATATATATATATATTTGAACACACATTCATTCACACACACACTTGTGTTTTCCCTGCGTGCTTGCTTGCTGCATGCTTGCGGATTTTACCAAGCTCTAACAATAAACTATCTCTATAACCGATGTTTGGGCTTTTGAATAATCTCGAGTAAATCAATAATCCTACTAGGAGATTTAGCCTGCATTAAATACTCAGTTAACGAGATACTATATATTGGAGTCAGATCAAGAGGAACTTTGCCTCAACAAACTTGGTGAGCCCGACGTGATTCGAACACACAACCTTCTGATCTGGA
The DNA here is from genome assembly GCA_946903255.1 of Schistosoma spindalis. Lineage (NCBI taxonomy): Eukaryota > Metazoa > Platyhelminthes > Trematoda > Strigeidida > Schistosomatidae > Schistosoma > Schistosoma spindalis. Next base: position 23,363,727 of record OX336424.1, read on the forward strand.
GTCAGATCACGGGCCACTAAAGTGGTGAGCCCGCGACCTGACTTCAGATCAGAAGGTTGAGTGTTCGAATCACGTCGGGATCACCAGTTTGTAGTGGCTTGTGATCTGACTCCAAATAGATCGTATGAATGATCGTTGTAGAAATATATTTGCGCCTTATCCTCGTGTATAATCATTGACTTAAATCGCGTTAGTTAATAACGGAATTAAATAAGTCAAATAACGAGAATGGACTTTTGGATACATATATTTTTTATATGAGCGCATAGACGAGTGCTCACTTCTTATCCGATCACTCATCACATGTCTGTTACTTATTTTTGTGTAACTATAAATATTGGTTAACGCTTGGTTAAATGGGAGTTGGCTTACCAGCCATCTCCACTGCGCGTCGTTTTGCTTCGTTCTATTCTATACGCTTCATATATAAAATATATGTATCCAAAAGTCCATTCTCGTTATTTGACTTATTTAATTCCGTTATTAACTAACGCGATTTAAGTCAATGATTATACACGAGGATAAGGCGCAAATATATTTCCACAACGATCATTCATACGATCTATTTGGAGTCAGATCACGGGCCACTAAAGTGGTGAGCCCGCCATCGCCGACGAACTCAAAGGGCTCCACAATACCCTAGCTGACTACATAATAGATATGGTCAATAAACGATAAGGGTTCATAAAAACTATTTTTGAAAGTGTAATTTTGTTTTAACACAACCTATTTCAACTTCTTTCTTTTTCTTATTACCTGAAGTCCTCAATATTGAATGTAAAAGACAAGTCTAACTAGAATTATATCAGTGTAAAAATAGTATTGTAGAATAAACAAAACTGTCAACACTTATATAATTGGATGTCTTTTGTTGTAGTGATCCCAGACTTGATGTATGCAACTCTGGAATTTCCGGATCATTTATGTCACGATATATCAATCAATTCCAGCATGAGTGAACATACAGTTTAGTTTTTTACTAGTTTCTTTTTCTTACTATGAAGCACTTGTAAACCTATTAGTTGATTATTGAGTGACTTCATTTTTGATTGAAGAAAAAGACAGTTATGTTTTGAATCTTTTTTCCTTTTGTTTCACCTCCCATATTTATTTTTAGATAGACACACCGTCCGATCAATATGTGAATTTATTACAAATCAATGTAACCGTGAAAAAAAAGATCATAAAAGGCAGCTGCATAGTATTATTGTTGCTGCGTATTATTGTTTATCTTCATGGATTGTACAACATGTAAATTTATTATTATCTGATCGAGAATGTGTATGGACTATATTAGAAACAATTGAATTGGGTATTTGTGGTGCTAAGTCTTCAGTATGTTATTGTTTATTACATGTTGTATTTTAATTTTTGTCGAATCTTTGATGCTAATCTTATAATAATGATCCTTCCAGAGCTAAATACTTCGATATAACAATAGACTCTTAACATTTTTGTCTTAGTGGAGAGGAATAGTTCAGTGAACGAAGTAATAGACCTTGAGTTACTGGGTTGTGCGTTCGAATACTTAATCGATGAAGCTTAGAAGCTATTTAATAGTTTTATAATATACTGATTTTCTGTGAACCATCTTGGTATAGTAAACAGAATACTAACGAAAACAGTATATTCATCAACTAAGTATCGATGGTAGAATGATTTATTCGGTTTTCTTTAGACCTATTCAACTATTTATAGATTATATTTGAAATATGAGTTAATTGTGTACCCTAAATCAACATCATAGTAATAAATACTGCTGAAGAATAGAAATTAGGTCAAATCAACCGTTTAATATACACAAAGGGAAAAGCAAGATTCTCCGATGCAACACAGCATGCAACAATCCAATCACAATTGACGGAGAAGCTTTGGAAGATGTAAAAACCTTTACATATTTGGGCAGTATCATCGATGAACACGGTGGATCTGATGCAGATGTGAAGGCACGGATTGGCAAAGCAAGAGCAGCATATTTACAACTGAAGAACATCTGGAACTCAAAACAATTGGCAACCAACACCAAAGTCAGAATTTTCAATACAAATGTCAAGACAATTCTACTGTATGAGGCGGAAACCTGGAAAACTACGAAATCCATCATCCAGAAGATACAGGTGTTTATTAACAGCTGTCTACGCAAAATACTTCGGATCCGTTGGCCGAACTTTATTAGCAACAACCTACTGTGGGAGAGAACAAATCAGATCCCAACTAATGAAGAAATCAGGAAGAAGCGCTGGAAGTGGATAGGACACACATTGAGGAAAGCACCGAACTGCGTCACAAGACAAGCCCTCACATGGAATCCTCAAGGCCGAAGGAGGAGAGGAAGACCAAAGAATACATTACGCCGAGAAATGGAGATAGATATGAGAAAAATGAACAAGAATTGGATGGAACTAGAAAAGAAGGTCCAGGACAGAGTAGGTTGGAGAATGCTGGTGGTCGGCCTATGCTCCATTAGGAGTAACAGGCGTAAGTAAGTGAGTAACCGTTTAATGCTAACTAGTACCTAGTAATCCCTCAACTGATATCATTTCACGATGAAAATCACCTCCGAACTGTAGACAAGCTAAATTTTTTTTCTATATTACACTTTTAATGAATAAACTTATTATTAAACAATATTTACTTGATAATCGGTAATCCAAATAACTACTATTTATGCATAATACAGTGAACAATAATATTTTGAAAGAATTCCCTTCATATGTTATCATCACATGATGAAATTTTCTCAAATTTTCTTACATGTGACAGCTGATAGCATTCTAATAATATTTTAGTTTGTATTTGTGAGAAGAGCGCCTATGTATTAACATAAGTTAATTAAATCTTATCAATTAAAAATATCGAGTAGCAAAGCTTCTAAATTAATTTTGATCCATTATTCATTGATTATTCAACCATAAGTTAGTATCTTTTTTCTCTGCAAACTGCTGTTTCTGAGTACATTGTATTAAACTACGGTCTGTTTTTTAAAATCTAAATCAGAATAAACAGGCAAAAAATGAGCCCCCTACTACTATTCTCAAAGGTCAAAAACCTTTGGTTCCATCCTCAAAACGTGTTTGTGATGCAGCTGAGGCTTGTCTGTCAAATTTAATGTCAGTAGCTGGATCTTTTCCTGGACCGTTCGGGACAGATACAACATGTTCTCAATTAGCAGAAGATAACATTTTGAAATTGATTATAGATGAAGAGTCGAATTCATCTAAGGGTCGGTCAGAATTTCACTATTTCTGGTCCGAACCCAGTTTAATAATTGGATTGTGCGAATTCCCTGCGAATTCATTTAAATCAACCATAAAACCAAAAAATGATTGTTCAACAGATGGACCAGCTGCAATTTTAATTATTCGAGGACCATTTGGACGTCATGTTTGGATAACACATATGCGTCTTTCACCATTGTTGGGAAACGACTCAAATTCGCAATCAAATTATTCGGATCAAAAACAAGTAGTAATTAATCGTCCTAAACCTTGGGGTTGTTTTCTTGAAAGACTTATCACCACAGTAACCAACAATGAAAATGTTCCTGCTTTAAACTTTCCACAATCGATATCCGATATTCCACTTGTTGAAGCGTAAGCAATATGTTTCTTGATTATGTCATTAAATATGTATATAAAATACTACCACTAGTTAGCTCCTGGTATTATTTCTGGGATATGTAGTGCATTTTTGGTACTTATCACTAATAACACCAACTTCTTAATTGGCTGCCAGCACTTTTAAGCTTTTGAAACTAGTAAATGGTTGGGTGGTTGTAAGTAGTCGATAGGTTCGCATTTGGAGGCTAGATATACCCCCCGTCTTGAGGGAACTGATCCCCTCTGGTGGGTTTAAATCCACTTCATTCAGATTCACAGTTTGAAACGTTATCACTGAGCTATTCTGGCTGCAAATGACTTTCCATTGGACTGAGACGTTTCCAATTTATTGATCTCTGAGCAGTTACTATTATCATGTTTTCTAGTTTTTTGGCGCTGATCAATAATTGATAAAGGTCCACCACTTTTCCATAGTTGTACTTTAAATTTTTAATGATACATATTGAGCTGTAATTCAGTTTCTTATTGTTGCTCTAAATCTGCTTAGTACTGTATTTTTGTGCATTATATGTATACCCAACTCTTTCCCATATCAAAATTAGTGATCATATAATACCTTCGCTGGATAAAGTCGGTAGTGAACTTGGAAGTAATGTTAGACAAGAAATTAATGCATTCAAGACATTAATAACCACGCATGCTTCACTAGCAAAGGAAGTTGGATTACGTTGTGTCCAAGAAAAAATTAATGCACCATATCCTGATCCAATCACAGAAGCAAAAGCACCAATGTAAGTTTGGTTTTTTGTGTCTTGCTTTAATCTTAGTTTGATGAATAGAGTAACATGAAATGAGTTGTAAAAACAGCTCAATTTATCAATGTTTTTCTATACATTTGTACTCTCAACAGTGGCTGACATTTTTTGCACGGTTATTAGGATTCATGATCCCTAGTGATGGGAATTTCCTGGGTGTGATTAAAAAACATTTAAAATTCAGTGACTGGTTAACTTGTCTTTGAAAATTCGTGCTCATGTGTTAAGGAACATTGTTGCGATTGGAACGCCACCAGATACAACGTACTCAAGAACACATTATCGGTGTCCATGACAATGTTCGAAACAATACAGCTAGTAATTTGTAAGTTATTTACGTTCATAGTTTGAAAAAAGGTGATCAGTCAAGGGATATTTACGTTTTGTATTACTTTTAAGGAATCAGTAACCAATATTTACCATTTTAAAGCTGAACATTTTATTAGACAAACTGGATGAAAAAAATTATATTAAAGAAAAATACAAAAATGACCGTGCGGTAAATAGTATTTCAGCGAGATGTTAATTGATATAGTTAGTTAAATAGGGAGTTTTCATTCATAATGATAACCAGTGTGTCAGTAAAATGTTTGTAGTCAACTTCAGCTTACATCCATCAGAATAAAACTTGTGTTCAAACTGGAAGATAGTTTTAGAATATATATCATGATTGTATACTACGTAGTTTGTATTCTGACTTCGCTTTTTGACACTGGAACAATAATATTGCCGTACTAATTACTTTTAAGAGAGCAAGTAATCTACCGAGTAATGAGTAGTCTTTACAACGTTTGTTTCCTGAAGGTATAGTCTATCTTGTAGATGTGGATTCGAAAGTTACTACTTTTTTGAAAGAGAAAGGCATTTTATCTATTAAATGAACATTTTAAGTTTTACTAATACGATAATGGTATATTCGTAATATTTTAGTGGCTGGTACTGCGTCAATTTCACACAGGTTATTCTAGCATCTGGACGACAGATCAATTTATTCATTCTTCTCAAGCCACATTTTGATTTGGTTACTTATTAATTCTGTTTTTATATGATCGCATGTGTGTTAATTGCTCACTCTATCCATTACGTATTTGTAACTTATTTTTGGCCTGAATATAAATAGAGTGAAGCTTGATCAAAACGAGTCGGCTCACTCGCATGTGTGTTAATTGCTCACTCTATCCATTACGTATTTGTAACTTATTTTTGGCCTGAATATAAATAGAGTGAAGCTTGATCAAAACGAGTCGGCTCACTCGCCATCTCTGCTGCGCACCACTTCGTTTCACTGATTGTCTCTTCAAATGAATGAGTATGAAATATAGGTATTCAAAATTCATTTTCGTATTTGGCTTGTTTTATTCGGTTATTCTCTAACATTAATTAAGTCAATAAAAATATACGAAGGTTGGGGGTATGTATATTTCTATAACAGTCATCATGCAATTTAACTTGAGTCAGATATAAGGCCATTAAAATATCTCAATCAGTAAGAATTTGGGTTTCTAATGTTTTGTGGCTTTCTAAGCCTCTCCTGAGTAAATAAATAACTGTATAAAAATTAACACAAGTCTAAGTTGTCTATTTGAACTTAATGCGGTCATTTATTTACTCTGAAGTGGCTTACACGAAACATCAGAAATTCAAATTCTTACTCGTTGAGAAATCACGAATATGTTATTATTTTATTATTAACATTTTACCCAATGCTCAGTTTGTTTGAAAATATCAAAGCTTTAGTTATTCACTTTTTAGGATAAAAACTTTCCTTTCTGATTGTGCGTTAACAAATTTTAAAAATAATTTTTTTAGTGATTCACAAAATATATTATGTAGCAGTTAATCTTCCATAATACAGAACTTTTATGAACTGTGAATGAGTTTGTCCCAGTAGCGGTATAAGTACACTTTAGCAACCAGTACATTTTCGAGAACATTTTTTAGTAAGTGATTATTGTTTTCGTTCTTGCCTTTCACAGTCCCGTTGTTAGTTTTCACCCAATGCGTTTATTACTAACACATTTGGGCTATTTATCAATCGGACCTTATCAAATGCCCCAATCATTATGGCCACGTCCAGAGTTAAAACGTGATAATCAATCAGGTGAACGTCCTGGTCTTGGGAATCGACAAAGTCCATCTTTAACAGCTAATCGTATCATACAGGGGTTTTCGTCTACTTTGCCGTCGAATAGTACTGAAGACGAACTACTTCCCTTATTCCCATTCGATGTGGAAAATCCAGATTTTGCTGATATATTAACAAATTTAGACCATATGCCAACCAGGACAGGTGATACGCTCTTGGTTTTTTATGTTGCTGCTGGTCAGTCAAAAGTTGGTGATATTCTTGCGAATATGGTAAGATTACTACTTTTTTATTTTTGTTTATCAAAATTAACTTTATTCAACTAATAAAATTTAACTTCTTATTCAACAGAAAACCATTCCATGAGCTTCGAGATTTAGGTCTGAATTTTTTTCACCAAATAACTCCAAACATTTAGTAGTATCACTTGGTCGATAAATATTGGTAATGAGCCTTCAACATTGGAAAATGACAATGCTAGCATAATAACCAGTTGTTTCTATTTATTCACCTGATAAAATATATGACATTGAGATTTTTAAATACCTAAGATTCATTTAAACAGTTTACTGTGTGTTGCCATTTTTCAGTGGGAACTGTTGAACTCTATTTATATTTCCCATTACGTCGAAAACCCAAAACATTTTAGTTTAGTGTTCTACGAGTTGAAGTTGTATATAATTGGTTTCTTTTAAATTCATTTTCCAGATGACACGATGCAAATGTTCGTGAACTATTCTATATGGACACTGGGAGTAAGCTTAATTAACTACATCTAACAACTCGATGTTGCATACTTATTACGTTTGTTATCTCTCGTTGAGCTGACCGGCAATCTCAAATCAACTCTCCTGGGCTCTGTTTCTCAGTTATTGCCAAGTGCTATTCATTATTTCGACGTCCGCTTCTTATTCCCAGCACAATGGGTTCTCTGGTCTACCTCTTTTCCTTTCACCTTGAAGATTCTGAGTTAAGGTTTACCTCGTGATCCAGTTTGATAATTCCGACAATGTGAATCCTGTCCATCTAAAGCGTCTTTTCTTAATTTCCTCTTCAGCCGGAATCTGGTTTGTTCTCTGCAGCAGTAGGTATCTTGCGTAGACAATTGTTTATAGATGGCTGTACTCTTTGGTGGTGGTTGTAGTAGTTCTCCACGTCTCCGCTCCGTAAGACAGAACTACATTGATGTTTGTACTGAAAACTACAACTTTCACACTTCGACGTAGAGAGAAAATATAAGATCTCTACCAAAATAACTTATACTGATTCAACAAACCTTACTCCAAAGACTGCCTTGTGAATATTTGATGTGGAAATTTTGAAAAACAAGAAATAATATGACGCACTAAGATAATAGTAAATTGGTTAAGGTAAACCGATAGGAATGCAATAGAAAATAATCATGGTATAATAGATTTTTATTGTATAAGGATTCAAGAAAGTGAAGATTTACTACGAACATATCAATGATTAAAGGTGAATTAGATGACATTTCTAACAATTACTATTAACTTAAAAGCAAGTATTGAAATATTAAAACTAGTTTCTTCAACACACTTCTCAGTCCACTTTATATAAATTATTTTTAATCAAACATGAAACTAATACGTATAATATCTTTTGTTAAAATATTTATTTAGTTAAGTTATTCATAAACATGTTATCGCTCAATTTAAAATCCTTGTTGCAGTTATTCCTGATTGTTGGGTTTTCAAATGGGAACAAACCCGAGCTAATGACTAAAGAAAAACCTATATTTATATGACAGCATATAAGTCTCCAAGTTAAACAAAGTAATTTCTAAGAAATAAATGTCATCAAATTTATATAATAGTTATCACATCTACTAGATAATATACCAAGTTTTTGATTTAATCACATCAATGTTATTGTCATTGCTAAGTCTCCTTATTCAGCCTAGTATTCTTGGACATTTCAGTTCACTCGACCAGTTGTCAAACTAAAATAAGACTTGGACAGGAACATAAATTACATTCCGAACAAAACAAGGTAATAGAATGTCGATGTGTTTACAAACTTTACACAAAAATATTTGACAGTTCTCTCATCTCATCCTTAGCGCTGATTGGCTGAAAGTGATCCGATCAGCGCGCTTCAATGTAGCGTGCTCTGATTAAGTTTCTGGTCTGATAACAGTATTTGTACGCCTTTGTTCATTATTTAATTTTGAATCTTATACATATATGACTTCTACATAACTTACTCCACGAAAGTATATTTTACATTCCATAAATCTTTAGACAGTTTTCGGTCATCTTGATTTGTGAATAATTTTTGTTACGTCTGATCATTAATTCTGGATTTCCACCGACCTAGTTCTGTTCATGTACGTAAATTTTTTATTTACTAAACAGAAGATTTGGTCAAGACTACCTGAAGCATTTCATCAGTTCTTAAGTGGTATCGGCTGTATCAAAGATATTTCTGATCATTCAGGTTGGACAGGGAACCTTCAAACTAGCTATCGTACATCAAATGGATACTTTGTAACGAGTCACTGTAATCACACGAAAAATATACATGCTGATCACTGTCCAGATGGTATTCAATCAATTATATACTATGCTGATGCAATAACAGAATTAGCATGCATTTGTCCCACTAATCAATTTTATGGAAATGAAGAGAATCCTGACTCAAATCGTTCGTTAAAGAGTACACGTTATCGCACTGCGAGCGAAATCATAAGTAAGTTTAAAATTAAAATAATTGTGATTGGTTTAGTACAAATAACAGGGAATATTTCATTGCTGTGACGGTACTTCCTGAAGCATACGCGAAATGCACTCGACTACGTTTAAACCTGATTTATCTCTTGAGGTAGCTATTAAGTATGTTTGTTCTATGCATATTGGAAATTTATCTATCTAAAAGTGACCAATAGCTTACAAGGTGGCAGATTTCATCAGGTTTAAAAGTAAACAGTTCTATCAAGGGAAACTAATTACTTCTGATGAATACCAATTAAAGTGACCATAGAGAGTATATTACACATGACTAGATTACTTCACACAGAAAAATGATAAGATGACAGTGTACCTGTGTCGTAAACTGTTTTCAAAAGAGTATTCAATCCAATTAAAGCAAGCTCTAAAGGGATCAAGGTTCTCTAGTAGATATATTTTACTTGATGTTAATCTGGGATTTTTGGATGTTTAATGTGTTAAAAAGGTGCTATTGGAGTTCACATCATAAGGATTTATGTATAAATCATTTTTGTTTCTAAGATGAGCATATGTTAAATGATAAAAACTTTCACATATATTTATAAATAAAGCAAACGTTTTGGAATTTCTAAATACTCATTAACAATCACATTAGAAATTGTTTGGTGGTTTTGTAAGACTGTGTAGATTGGATATTTGAATAATTTAACTTAATTTCAATAATACAAATGCGTCCTCGATAAGTAATTTCCATTTTTGAAAAAAAATTTTGATAATGATTAAAATCCCCCATCCTTTATAATAATATTATATTTTGTTTCATTATCACACAAGCTAACATCACTCGTGGGACAAGTCAAAGTGTTGTAGGTATGGGAGAAGTTGGGGCAGACCCGACTGGAGGTCGAGTGGCAGTTGTATGGCTCGAACGATGGGAAGATGGACCTATGCACTGTGAACCAGGAGTTGGAATGAACATCCAGAATATGACTAGCAAGAACTTTGACTGTCCTGTCACAATTTATATTCATCCTTTAAGTTCCGGATTATGCAGAGTTGGCATTATGCGTCTTCAAGGAAGAACATTTGAAGCTGGTCCATTACAGAATGGATCTGTATTAAGTCAGCGTTGTCTGAGTAGTTTTGTAAGACAAACTGTAATAAACTTATCACGACGACGTCGTTTGGCTTCCGACTCATTTCAACCTCCTCATGTTCGACGAAGCCATGAATTGTTCAGATTGGCAGAAGCAAACCGTAAAATTGTTCGAGGTCAGCCATCATCATCCGGCAATAGAACTAATGCATGCTCTTGTAACACAGCGAATATTGTGCGTAGTCTTTTTTTTAGACAAACTCAAATTCATTCTAGCTAAAGCTTTTCATATTCTAACTGTAATATCTACTACTGTTGTGAACAAGGATTCCTCCACATTTACATATCAAACAGAATGGTTTTTTTTTCTTTTTATTTTCATACTTCATAATCTTACGTATTTAACATGTAACTAAATATACTTTTACATTTTAATTCTCTTCATCTATAATTATGGTAATGATATATGGAACTTGCACACTAGACTGGAAACTGCAGCGGACATTTAGTCTTTAAAGTTTAGAGACTTCACATAAAAATGGTAGGTAAATGCTAAGCACATAATTTTTTGGTTTGTAAACAGATTACATAGTAACGTAAACTACCTCCTTTACATCACGAGATGACTAGAGGTGTTAATGACATTACCATTATTCCAATATATATATATATATATATATATATATATATATATATATATATATATATATATATATCAGTTAATCGTGAACAGGATTATCATACTTCGACAAAGAGATGAACGGCTATGAATATGGTTGAAATTGATTATTTGTCAATTCCAAACACTTTCACAGTAGTTACAAGAATGGAAACGTCTCTCAAAAGTAGGCAATGGAAATGGATGCTTCTTAATATTTTCGTTGCTCATTAACTATATTGTTTATTAGATTCACTGAAATCGCTGTATTTGTGACAGATCATAAAACTGTTACAACGCAATATGCTATTGGTTCTCATATTTACAATTTGTACATAGAACATATACAATTATTTGGTTCCTAACGAAATGATCATATGCGAACTCCAAACTTTGGATGTGAATCCTCCTGAAGGTATGAATTATCAAAACCATTAATTCGATAATAATAAACTTTTTTCATCTGGTTTTGCTTTAGCACCTCTAGCAAATTGAACAACCATCGGACGATCATATAGCATATAACCATTTGTAGCTTCCAACGCTTGTTTGGCAGTCGATTCACATGCAAGGCCGATGAATGCCTGGCCTGAGAAAAACAATAGATTTTAGGCATATATTGTGAAATGGAATGAAAAAGATAGTGTGGTATACTGATTTCTTAGAATTGCTAGTAATAAATGCAGGTATATTGTTATTCGCTACTCTTACGCATCAAAAATCTGACGGTAACAACAACTGGATTTCTTAAATCAACCATGTGGTTATATATTGAAGAACATTTACTGAATCAGATCGACTCCGCTTGCTATTATTTGTTACAACTAAATAAAAACTGTAGAGTATACAACTAACTTACAAAAGAATTCAACACAACACAAAACGGGGTTAGAAAGTAAAATAAAGCATAACATCATCTTTTACTTACCTTTCATTCGACCTTCAGTCAGAAGTCTTATTGAGAAACACTCTGTTGAGTCCAACGGAACCCTTGGTTTGCAACTACTGTCATTCACAGGTCCATTTGAAAATACCCCAAATATTGCAAACAAATCGGTTTCTGTAACCGTTTGAGATAAATTTTTGACATACAGACGAGAGGTGGTAGTTCCAGTATCATATTTAGCAAATACTGGATAATTTTTGCGATCTTCATTTTTTAGACGATTGGATATGATTTCATTAAGGGACAGTACTGTTACGAAATTAGACGGGTTATTATCAGTGACATTTGTCATATTTTCACTACTCGAAGGTGGTTGTGATGGTAGTGGAATTAAATCTTCCAGGTTTTCATGTTCTTCATCAGAAAATTGTTCTGCGAAGAAAAAATGATAAGCAGGATAGAAAAATTTATGAAAACAAATCGTCCATACGATTCAAGGGATAACTCCTGTCCAAATATATCAGGTATTTTGCATATTTCAAATCATTTTTTATCTAACTTGTGTAACCCGATGCTCAATACGGCTTTGTATCAGTTACACATAAGTAATGCAAAACATAATCTTGTCCTACCTCACATCATTTGAAGATCTAGTCACTCCACATTGCATAACCGAACATCTGAAGCTAAAGTAAGTGTATATACCTAGCTAATACCATGACAAGACTCCATAAAATCTTCCTTACCTTTACGGAGCTGGAAATTAGAGAAGATTGATGCATGGTTTTGCTGAGAATTCTGGGTTGATTTGTCAAGAAAATGCCGTCTTTCTATTTTAGTCTCTGTATGGATAAGTCCGAATCCACCTTCAGATTCATCAAGTGAATTACTATGGTCACGCTGAGAATTAACGTTAAGAATCTTTGGCAAGTTTAACTTTTTAGCAGCTTGGTGTGCTTCGAATAAATCAGCAACATCAACGTTTTTACGTTTGGAAGTCCTAGGAAGACGACTAGGTAATACAGTAGGGTGTTTTTTGCGGACTTTGAAACGTCTTCTCACTGAGATACTTTTTTGTGCACAAGGAGTTGCTTTTTTTTCATCGTCTGAAGAAAACATAAAGTAAAATCACAACTTTACCAGAAGCGAGTTCAGACTCCGGTCCACTAGATAAATCCATTTCTTCTGAAACTGAACCTGAATCATTATTTTCCTCTTTTGACAAGCGCTGGATATTATCTATCAGCGTTTGCATTTTCGCATAATCTGAAGCAGAAATGACTAGATAATCCCCAGGGAACTGTTCTGGATCTTCAAATGGTGGTGGTAAATGGAGTTTGTTCATTATGTGGAGTACCTGTAGAAAAATGTGCAAATATTACCGCGAATAGTGATAAGTGACTGTCACGTAATTTTAATTGATTTTCAGGACAAAAGTTATTCACTGGTGAAAAGAAATATTTCCCTCTAGAAGCATCTTGACAATAATCCATGATTTCTGTGTGCTGCATGTATAATCAAGGTTCCAACATAAATTAGTGTGCTAAATTGCCACTAATTTTTTTGGACTTCATGACTATTAACAGAAGAGTGCTACCGTGAAAGAATCTATCAGTGAATGGGTTTAGTCAGCCCAAATTAGGATAAACAGGCACAATTTAACGTTCCACATATATCATATATTTATGAGTAATGAGGAGCTTCTAAACTAGTCAACATAACTTAAAAGAACATGTGGGAAAAGCGAATGTCCGGCGTTTTAACCGAGGTAGTGGAAACAGAGAGTCCACCTAGGGGAGTTGGAAAACCCTGATTCCAAACCAGTGGTGCACATGGGCTCCAGGATCCTGAAGGAGCAAATGGCGTATGAACCTATTCTTGGCCACCGGCTACCATGGGGCTGCATCTCTCTACGTTGCTCCACTGCCTTGTAGATCAAACCTTTAGGTCGAAGGCTTCGAGTGTGACTCCCTGAGAAAACCACATGCTTCTGTTTGGGCACCTGGGCAGTATCCCAGCTATTACACAAAAAGAATGATTTGTGTGGTGCATCCTTGTACCAATGTTTATGTGTCTAAATAAATAAAAGAGATTGAGTAGGCTTTACAGGCTTTAGTCAAAGTCAGTCATTTTATAATAATTGCCGTTAGTTGATAAAGAAACAAGAATCGCAAATATATATGATCTAGTCATTCGACTAAGCGGTGAATACAGTACATGATTCGCCTTTAAGACGTATTTTGTCAGTCATTATTTTGATCGTGATCCTACAACCATATAATATAATCCACTGAAACAATCTTAGTAAATAACACACAAATAGAGGGACTACATTGAAGTTCCCAAGGTGTTTTGGAAATACTAAAGAGAAGTAATGAGAAAAAATGTGTAAGTTCTTAAAATAAAGATTTCCAGCTTCGGTGGTGGTATGTTCTTTGAGCTAGATGATTAAAATCCAGAGGGTTTAGTATCATTCTGTATAACATCATGGGCGGCTTTACAGGAAGTAGACGCCAACGGTGCTATTCAGAGTGACGATGAAACCATCTAGATCGGAGGACAGTATCATATGTTCAAGTCTACCGGCTCAAACTTAATGTTCTAAGATTAAAGGCTTCTGAAGTACTTTAGGATGTTTAATGAAACAACTTATTTATATTAGAAATGGCTAGTTCTGGTTGATGACGCGAAAACACTATCAATTCAGAATAAACTTATAATATGCGTCTTGAGAAGATGATAAAAAAGTTTCAAGACATGAGGTTTAATAAATTACTAGCATCAGAAAACATACCTATTAGTTTAAAATGCGCTTTATGGTTAAGTAGCGAAAGGGGAATAAATTTGATATATATTTCAGCAAATTTACGTGACCTAATTGTTAATCAAACACTATGAAGGTTATTTCTATGTGGACCTAGTTTTCTCACACATGGCATCAGTCCGTAAAGTTACTGACTATTGATTTCAGCTAGATTGAGATATGAGGGTCACCTGGTTAGAATCTGGGCGATAATCGAGATCAAAGATTAAAGACTTTAGAAAATAAGGCGAAGAATCAGTTGAGGTAGCTCAGATGCATCGGTTCCTTACTACCCTTTAGGTTGTTAGTTTGGATATTACTTCAAACATTTTACCCAGCGATTTCACCTAATCGTTATTATTAACCATTATACTACTACTTTAACTCATTTGCTCTTAATTTTCTTTAGTTTAATCTTGTTGTCCTGATGTGATGTGAAAACATGGATTAATGCACTCGTGCCAGGTTCTACGCTGATTACGACTAGCTTACTCGGACTCTCAAGTCTGTTATAGTTTAAAGTTTAACTAATATGTGATATTACACGTATATCAGTAAAACCGTTTAAATAGAGGCAATATTGGAGGTTATGTACTACAAAGTAATTCTACTGAACTATTATGAAGAAACCACAAAGATGTACGTTGGTTAGAGCATGTCTTTAAACTTAAGGGTTTTGCAGAACTCTAAACTGTTGCGTAGATGCATCCAAGAATCCTGATCAAAGAACACATAAAACTGCTTTCACTTTTGCCTACCTGATTATAAAATGCTGGGCAAGAAGCCAACGATCGCACAATGTTTGTCAGTACTTCAATGGATGCAACAGGATATTCATAGTACATTCGTGAAGAAGCTTCGAAAGATGCATCCCACATAGCAGAAAAAGCATTCATGGTTACGGGAAGACATTCTTTTTTGGATTTGTCTGGATCAGTCTTTTGGATATTAACTGAAGATAATCTAAAGAAGATTTAGAGAACGTCGTCCTTACCCTTCCGCAGATTGGATGAATTCAACTGAAAGACGCCGATCCAGTATTTTCTTTTGGTGAAGATTTTTAATGATATTCCAAGCATGCTGTTCAGATGCGAACTCCGCATAGGCGCACTAAGTCTGAATTAGAATGAAACAGATAACGGGTATACATTACATGTTTGAGAGAACCAGAACATCCGAAATATTGAGCCGTGGTTGCCCCCAGGGATTTTAAAAAAGTAACACATTCATCTTCAGCTATTTCAGGTGGGAAATGTTTAAAAATAAGACATCTTTCATCTGACTTCATATATATGGTATGTTTAAGGAAAGCTTCTGGACTGGAATAAGCAGTAGCTGGAAAAAAACAAAAGGGGACTAAATAAAACTGATTTTACCATTCATTACGATTGTGTTAATAGGGATGAACATATTTTAATCAGTATTATTACATCAACAGTGTTGCGCACATATCACTAACAATAACCAGCACTAGAAACCAGCGTACTGAACTTGTACAGCTAATGTGGAGAGACTATAATTTATGAACGAACCAATCATACATAAGTTAACGCATGATTCGACAATCCATTTGCATAAAAAGCGTTTTACCTTACGTCAATTTGTGATGAAAACCTCAAATTTAATTCCTAACCCTAACTATTAACTGTAAATCAAGTTTCTAATTCACCACACTGGTTTATAGCCCTCATTTAGCTCTGGTTAGTCGGTGCACATCCTCAAGGTCAATCTAGCGTCGCTCAAAGGTCGTCCATAAACTATAGTCTCACCACTAATGTAATTATCGTAATTTAAGGTATAAGACTAAGCAAACGATATCCTAAAGTGGTGATTTAAAGGTTAGGCGGGTGACACGGTAGTAACTCCTTCGAGTTTTAACTTCAGATTATATCCACAGAACCTTTGCGATCTGAGGAAATGTGATGTATCAACAAATATCAACATACTTTACTTCGTTATGCATTAATCTTAGAAGATGCTTCACACGGACTGGACTTAGCAAAATGCCAGTGCTTTAACACGAGAATAAATTGTCGAATCTTGCTACTGAAAACTAAAGAAGGGTAATGCTTGAAATTCCCCGTGAAAAAAAACACGCAGGTCATTTACATGTATCCGTGACGAGATCTAGCCTTGGTCTAGGTTGTCACGATCAGCTTTTGGTAAGTGTGAGTATGGCTGGAAGATATCTTGTGCGCTTGGAGAGTTTGAGGAGTATTATGTTAAACTATCTAGAACAGAAAAGAATAAGACAAGTGAGTAATTGACCCAGTAACCACACAGAATGAAACTACATTTAATAACGTAACTAGTTGAAAGCAATCAGGGATATCACAAGAGTGAGCTTAAAACAATCTGATAGTCAAGACTAGGTGACATTGTAAGGTTTCAAACGAGTTACAACTTTACAGCTTAAAAGTAGCCCTGATGTAACGTAAATCCATTTTGAGCGCGACAAATGACCTACACCAGTTCAAATCGTTCAAATGGTTGTGGACGGAATAGAAGAAGCTTTCGCTCAACAGGCTTCCGTGTCTAGTAGCAGGGGATCACCAATACATCCAGGCAAGAACCTAGGTATATTAACGATAAAAGAGAAAAAAATAAATTGGTAAATCATAGTAAGATACTATCCTTAGTCCTTAAGAATAGATCAAGTCGCCTCTTAAAGGACTCCTGGGAAGTTGCTTGGACTAGATCAGCTGGCAGCGAATTCCAGCATTTAACAACTCTTAAGGAGTAGAAGTTGTTTCTGCAGTCCGTTCTACTATGTTGTGTCTCTAATTCCTGGGTGTTACCCCTTAGGTTAGTGTTGGGACTAAGCTTAAGTAGATGTTTAAGAGGATGTCCAGAAGTGTCAATGATACTGTAAACCATTAGAGGGTCACCTCCAAGACGCCTATACTCTAATGAGTAAAGGTCGAGTGATTGGAGGCGCCCTTCATAAGGTTTAAATTTGAGTACCCGAACTGATTTCGTGGCTCGCCGTTGGATACGCCCCAGAGTGTCCTCATCTTTTTTGAGTGCATGAGGGAATACTATGTTTCCGTACTCTAAGTGGGGACGAATGAAACTATTGAAGATTATGTGGAAAGTTCTCCTGTCAAACTGACCGAAATGGAGCTTCAATGTTACCAGTGCCAGGTTTGCTCGAAAGGCATTTCTGTCGCAGTTGGCGTAAGACTTTAAGTCGTAGGGCACCAGAACTCCTAAATCTTTTTCGACTCGGGATACTACTAGAGAGGAGTTTCCTAAGTTGTAACTGTAATCTGCGACGTATCGCAGATGAACTACTTTACACCTTGATGTGTTAAAGGTAAGTCCGTTATCGTCTGCCCAACTTTGAATTTAAGTCAGATACTCCTGAAGTGCCTGTATGTCCTCTTGGTTGCGTATCTCTCTCCAAAGTTTCACGTCATCGGCAAAGAGCAATATGTCTGACGTTACCTGTTGAGGAAGATCATTTATAAATCAGGAAGAGAAGAGGTCCTAGTACTGAGCCCTGGGGGACCCCACTAGGACATTCCATAGCCTGTGATAAATTGAAGTTTACCCTGACCTTAAAATGTCGATTTGTCAGATATGAACTGAGCCAGTCAATTAAAGGTGGTTTGATACCCAATTGTTTGAGCTTGTTAATAAGACATATGTGGTTAACCCTATCAAAAGCTTTAGAGAAATCAAGGTAAATGATGTCTACCTTCCCCTTGAGATCAACGATGCTTGTCCATCTGACCACCGCGGTCAGCAGGTCGGTTATACAAGATTAACCCTTCCGGTCGGTAACTTGAAGGTTCGCTGCGTCGACCTCCTTTGAAGGTTGGTTTGATATGAGCCAGCTTCTAAATATCCGGTAGTTTGCCTCGACTTGGCGAGTGTGAGAACAACACGCTAGGCGGTGTCGCCAGGATTGAAGCTGCTTCCATCAGTATAGCAGGATGGACCATATCTGGGCCAGGAGAACTGTCTGTTCTTAGATGTTGCAGTTTTTGGAACACCAAGTCAGTGCTCAGGTTCACTACGGGAAAACCTGTGCAGTTGCAGATGAATCTTTCATCAGTATAGTTAATGTGGGTCGGTTGAAATGTCCGGGATAATTGCTCAGCCAGAAGTTTAGCGGTGTCACCATCGTTACGGGTCGGGCCGTTAGGACCTAGCAATAGAGAAACTCCAGTTTTGGCTTGACGAAGAGAGGCTGCGTAGCGGAATGAGCTTTTCGGATCGGAAATAAGTTTATCCATAAGCTATGTCTGGTCCTGAAGCCTGTTTTCTCTTATAGCCTTCGTGCATATGTTCCTTATATGTTTGTATTGCCTGTAGGCGCTGTTGTCAGTTCGTTTGTATTCTGTCCAACAGTGCCTTTTACGGCTTAACAAACGAAGAGTGCGGTTTTTAATGATTGTAGACTTCTTGTGGCTTTTTGGGAACGTTTGAGGAACTGACTGCTTTGTAGCACATAAGAGCGTGTGCAGTAAGAGGTCCCAATAAGCATCCACATCAAGTTTAGTGTGAAAATCCCAATCCACCTGTTGTAGATAGTCATGTAGAGCTGACACATTCAACAGTTTGGAATTCCAGCACTTGTTGTTGTTGGGATATCTTAGCTCAGTTTTGCTGACAAAACTGAGGGCTATAACGGCGTGATCGCTTTTCCCCAAGGAGGGGGCAGAATTGAGAGGTTGTCAACTATAAATTCTTCGTTTGTAAAAACACAGTCTAAGCGCGACGGTCTCTGACTGTTCCTCCAACGAGTAGCCGACTTCACATTTTCGTATAATCTCGAATCCTCAATGAGGTTAAAGAACCGAGCTTCAATTGAATTTTCACCTCCAATATACGTATGTTCCGTGAAGTTGACTCGAGGGAGATTGAAGTCCCCTAGAATCAGGATATGAGTGAAACCGAGACGCGCAGAGCGGGATGGTCCTTCCAGCATGCGACTGTGATACTCGATGTCGGCAGTGGGCTTCCTATATATGACTCCGACTAGGCACCTCGAAGTAGTGGACAATCTCATAGAACACCATATGGATTCATCAAGATTGTCAAACTCATGGTTGTGGACTTGGTGTACCTCCAAGCCAGATCGTATGTATAGGGCTACTCCACCCCCACTTCCTGTTTTTCTGTCATTGCGAAACAGAGACATCCCAGGTATTGCTAGCTCCTGGTCCGAATACTGAGGAGATATCCAAGTTTCAGGTATTCCTATCAGGTGAACCTTATTAGCGTTGCTAAGTTCACTTAGTTCATCCATTTTATTTGGTAGACTGTCGGCGTTCATGCATAAGTAGTTAATGCTTTCAATTTGAAACGCGTGAGCTTCTTCCTGTTTGTCTATGAGAGCCTTATGTGAGTGGACAGGTAATCCACCTATATAAGTTTTGTCGAATTGGTAGGCCCTGTCCAAAAATATTTCCAAATTGTAAATAATGGAATAGATGAAGCTTTGCTGAACATTTTCTTGTGTTTAGCATCGATGGACCGCCATTGGGTTGAAGTACATTACTAGATAGAATAAATGAAGTATGCCAAAACATCCGGCAGTCAGGTGGTTGAATACAGAACAGTTTTCCGATTCTCCAAAAGGTTAAGGACAATGAATGTGCACCAATCAATTGTACTCTATGGACAGAAGCATGAGGCAGTTTTAGCCCCCCCCCCCCATTTTTTCTATCTATTCTTGCCAACATGTTTCTGAAATAACATTTATTGGGCTAAACTGTAACCAAAGTAGCTATAGTGCCCGAATAAGACGGAAGGGAAATAAATATTAGACATTACCGTGTGATGTGACTTTGACATAGACTGGGAGGCCACGTCATTCTCGTCCAATTAAAGTAGGCCCTCGTTGATCATCACAGACCAATTAAGTTGGTGATTTACATCAGTAAGAAAAATGTTATAAGTTTTCGTCTAATGCGTTCCGAAAAAACGCTCAAAATGCTGCTAGTACTAGTAAAATCTAATATTTAAATTCTTTATTAGAATTCTGGCATTAGGTTTACACTAAACTTACTACTGTAGAGGATATTCAAGGGGAATAATTTTGTCAAAGTCAATGTGAAGTTCTGTTAATACTTTTAGAGCATCTTAACTTCCTTTGTTAGATTTTCAGTGGTGGATCTCTGTAAGAAAGAGTTGGTTATGTGAATACTCAATAATGACGTTGAACTTTTTAATCTTAATGGACGCTACTAGCTGGATGCATTCTGTCAAGTATCGTGGTGTCATCGTGACGCTGTCCAGCGTGAGGCAATTATCCTTATCTAGAAGGTCTCCAAAAAGCTCAACGTTTTTCTATCTTTCCTCACAATCACCTATATCGTTTCTCCCATTCATTATAGCTTTTTAGTTTGTCTTTAAGCTCCTCTTTGTAAGGAACCTATGTATTAGCGTCGTTGGATTGCGTCTTATCCGGTGTACTTTGGGATTATAAGTATTGTAATAATTATTTTCCTTCACTGTGTAAGGACTCATAAGAAATTATCCATAATCATACTGAGATATGTACTGTTAACCTGTCAAAATAGTGTTGAATTTTAGTAATGGAGGCTTTTATTAGTGTAAAGTTACAAATCGTACGAGTCTGGGTTTGTGGCATTATGGTCTACTGCGCTATTAGTAAATTTATCCCTGTTACAATTATGATAGGACTAACCCCAAAATTGTAGATTTTTCATGATGTTACTACCTAATCTATAAGATCTTACATGGAAGTCACATCATTGTCTACACTAACTCTTCTTACGTTGATAACCAGCAATCTAGCATTTAATACTTATGTAGAACATATTTTGGGCTGGGTAGAGAGTAATTTTCTTAATACACAAACAGGAGAAGACCATATCTTCATGACTGAGCAACGCATTCTCGAATGATTCCTCATTCGTTCACTATCACAGACCTCCTCCAAGTGTTACATATCGAATGTCAATCTTCTCAGTAAATATATATTAAGATTCGAGAACCCTGTGATTTAGAACCGATAACATCACAGATTCACAAGTAAATCTTTCTTTACCAGGGAGAAGGTTGCCGTACTCTGTTCATAACTTGCATCATGTTTTACATCGATTTTTTTTTATCTTAAATACACTTGCCAGTTAATATATTTTTCCTACTCATTTCCAAGATGGAAGTATATTTTCATCAATCATGAATCTGAAATTCCGCTTAAATTTTTTATTAAACACTTTCCACCGAGGGTTAGTTATGACACAATAAATGTTTCTTAGTATGCGAAAACACGACATGATATCAATGTCTGATCCAACACCTTCAGGTAGTTTGTATCCAGCAGAACAAACATTATCAGCTTCAGTGTCGAGTGTTTATATATCCACTTATTTTAGGTAATTGTTAGTCATTACAAGGGGTTTTCGTGTTTTTCTGGTTCATTGGGAAAATAAAATGTTATCGCCGCTTTATTCTATCGTTGCTGTTTAGCAACAATGAAATGAATTCAGAATAATTAGGCCCCATAATCAAGGATTTAGGTTACATTCAATCAGGAATATCTAATATTTAATATATTTTGTATCATCTTCTGTATTCTGGTCTTGCTCGGCTTGGCAAAGTGACCACCAGTCGCGATTCGCTCTGAAACTTTTAGAAACGGTCTTTCATCTGCACTGTGTACTCAGGAACTGAAACTATCTAAGGAAAAAGGTTGATGAATATCAGATATTTCATCAATAAGGTGATATAAAATCCACTGGGTTAAGTTAGTTTTGTAGATATGTCAGGGTACGGTTAGAGAGATAAATTGATCTGTGTCGAAACGTATTGAGGATTACTTTTGAATAGATTCAGTGTATAACACTTGGGAAATAATCATGATAAGAAACTAAATTGCCGAACTGAATTACGCACTTGTCTTTATAACACTATTCGCACTAAGAACCACTGTTTTTAAGTATAATTGTTATTCATGGGCTCACTCAACGTAATACATTAAAACGTCTATTATTATGGGGTGTAGATCACCAACGTAGATAATCTATGTCGAAATGATTGGAGGCTTACTCGAATTAGACGGTAATGATGTGACGAACCAGCTAGCGTCGAAGTCACACCTCGTGGTCAGCACCGAACGTAGACTGCCCCATTGACGTATCAAGGTACTATAGATGCTTTGAAGACCGTACAACACAGAGGACGTTATTACAGAGATATATTAGTTAAAGCAGATACAAGCGAAAGTAAGACCACTGCCGCATGCGCCAGTCCATGGCGTATGATTAACTGATGCGCGTTAGCTGTACTTGACCTCGACGAGGATTGATGATTTGTTCGATATTCAATGACCCAACTATCGGATGATTTGGCTAGGGCTCAGTGGAATTTCGCTGGCCCTACAAGGGTTTGTAAAGACTGAGAAATTGTAGAGCCTTGTTACAAGATGAACCAAGTCAAGCAAACACTGAATATCAGGAGACGTTGGGCAGTTTTATGTCCTTCGTTGGGACTCTTAAGTACTGCACACCCACAAACTCATGGAGGATTTCATAGTACACCTATCTAACATAAGTAAGCTCTCAATATGCTGATACCAATGTTGTAGGATGGATTGGGTGTACCGTGAATCCATCGATGTGAAAAATGCAAACTACTGAAAGCAAGTTTCTGAGTTCAGACCCCAATAAAGATTTTGGATTTTTACTGGACAGAAGTCCCATAAAAGGATAAATAAGCTGTATAGTTACTCATGATTTTCGAGAGTTGTTTAACTAAGACTGGTCTGTGCTATTAGTCATAAAATCGTTCAGTTAGCTACGTAATAATATTGTAGAATTACGGTCTACTATGATATTAGCATTGCTCTAATAATAGACCTAATCCTAAAATTGTAGATTTGTTATGATGTAACTGCCTAATCTATAAGATCTTACGTGGAAATCACACCATCATCTACACCAACTCACTGCGTCGTAACAATTGCCAATACATGATATAGAACAATCTTAGGCTAGAGATAGGACAATATATTTAATATGAATAAAAGGTATGAGGTAAAATTCAGGAGGGACCACGCCTGCATGGTCGAGCCATGCCATCCGATCAACGCGGACCAATTCAACTCATTCTCCCCGCCTTCTCCATTCTTCTGTATTTCTCCGCGTTAAATGTTTAATGTCTATTTCTCATATTGTCTCGTGGTAGGGCCCAATGCCACTACAATATTATTCACATTTGCCTTTATCAAATTACATGGTTCTGACCAAACGAAGAGCTAATAATCTTGATTATTATTTTAAACTAAATAAATTTTATCGCACAAAGACTGGTTCAGTTCTATAACATTGTGTGCCTCATACATAACCTTCATAAGTGATATATAAATGATTAAGTTGGGTGGAAGAAAACAGGAGACTACAGAAGAAGCTAAACTCCAATCATTCTATTTTTGATTGGCAGGCTGTTTTATTTAATACTGACCCGAAACAACTAAACAATTTCTCTTAGTTGTCAAGAAAAGCATCAGGCTATATATATTGAATTAAAAGCGCATAAAATCATCTGATTGTGATGTCTATATTTTGAATTCTATAAATAACAAAGCTTTAACTCCATTGTTAAGTGAATATTTTCCTTGAATATAATATCATTAACTCCGAGAACTATTATGGTAATTAAAAATATTCGAATTATTGTGTTAAGAATTCCGATATAGTGCAATTTGAACCAAATAGAAGTAGGTGAGCTCAAACTAACGTATTATATTTGGAATTCCTAATGAGCGTGCAATCCAGTACAAAGGAATCATCGGTTAGTACAAATACCAAAAATATTTTCATTTGTATGAGTTTTTTAAAAAATTATGTTTTTCCGGGTGTCTTTTCAACTGATCAAAGAAGCGTTTGTTGTCCTAATAATATTACCCTGAAGTAGTCCAGACAAGTTAGCTGGACGAAACGTTGGAATTATTTAAAATTTCAATCGCTGAGATTATTTCAAATATAATTTATAATATTAAAATAAGTTATTCTGTCTTGCTTAAAAGGACGTCCTAGGATTATTAAATGATATTAGTGTCTTAGATTATCCAGGTGGTCATAAAAAGTATTTTTCTAGTTTTATTTTCACAATGTTATACTTAGGCATTCAAGCAAATTTCGCAATCATATATAGTCCAAGTATTGAAAAATACAGATAAAACTGTCCGTTGATCATCAAGAGCTAGTGATATTTTTGTCACTTTTACTTGATGGTAACCAATATTTGTTTATCGTTTCTGTGTACAATAATTGTGATGTACTTTTAGATTTATGTAAAATGTTTATTCTTTTCGGGGCAAAATATATAAAACAATTAATTCACTTTCGAATAATTAATTGTATTAAGCGACAGCTGTTGTTTGAAATGATAAGATCAGTAAATTTGATTTTGTGTACAATTCATAACTAATAAACCCATATGAATGAGAACTCACTATCGGTAGTTAATGTTCTCCAGAATAGAATATTCTCCTATATAATTATATGGGTCTGTATAAACAATCAGTGACACCAAAGCATATGATGTGAGATTATCATTTCCGAGTATTAGCTAATGGGACCAAGTTGTAATTGTCACTCAACTGTAATTGAGCTCTATATTTCTTCAGAGTTGTTACTAACCCATTTCAAACAACCAACATAATTAAAGAGGATATATTTAGATTGCAATAAAATGTAGATGGTCTAGAGAAATAAATCTAAGGCTACCCAGTAAGACAATGACAACAAGTATTCTCATATAAAAACGATGAAAAACTTGGTCGATAAATGTTTTATGTCCGAACTCTGAGACAAATTAATACCTAGTATTATTTAAAAAGAAAATAAAAAAATTAAGCCGAGTAGACAAAATACTTATTAAAAAAATATTTAATAAATATTTACTGAATAGTGTGAAGTTGTAAAGTGTTATTTATATGTTCTTCCGTTAGTTATGGTTCTGCATGAAAAGATTCTAAATTTCCTTATCGTAACCAATAAATACTGTTGATGAATGCCGATTAGAACGAAACCTACTTGGAGACCGTCTAACACTAGAACATTTACTTAGCTTATTGTGACTTGAGTATATACACTAATCCATACATTTTAAAATACTCCTTTCCAAAACGTGATACCTTTTAGATTGGTCGTTTTCTTTTTTAAAATTTTTTGTAAGATATTAACTACTTAATTCCATATATTGTGAGGATTTTTCTACGGTTTGAAAAAATATTTATAACGAACTGTAAATATCGAAGCAACACTTTTTATTTCATTCTAGGTTGCAACTGCTCAGGGCTACATATCCAAGACATAGTCATGGGTTGAAGTCGGAATCTACATCTCACTCTCGAAGTGAGCATTGTCTATTTAAACCACTAACTTGAATTTCACTGGTCCATGTTTTCAATCACGTTTAGTTTATAATGTTGAGTAGATATCATCTAATATAATCTATCAGTTATTGTACTAACCTCTACTTAGTTGACCTAAAGAGTCATGGCTTTCATATAAAAATTCCGGAAATCTATTTCGACTGCAGTCATTACTTAGTAAACAGTTGTTATCTATAAGCAAGGATGGATGGTAGCTAGCAGTCGAATCTAGGACGCACGTTTCGTCCTATTTGGGACTCGTCAACTGGATGTACCTGCACCTAAGAGTTCATGTTCACCCCAGGACTCATACCCAGTACCGTTTGCTTCAAACGCCATCGCGTTACCCACTTAGCTACTGAATCCTGATACTCACTCTCTTGTGCAATGGCGTGAAGTTTAAATCCCCTCAGTATTGCTTGCTTGAACCTTTCCATTTATGTTTGGGACTGCAATTGATCAGTCTCTTATTGGTGTATAACCATGCTGTGCTCATTGCTTCGATATTGCGTTACGTCTGGGTTCGAGTCATGGAGCGAATATCAACTCTGAGATGTAGGTATATCCAGCCGACGAGTCCCAAATAGGACGAAATATGTGTTCTGTGTTCCACTGCTAGCTGCTATCTATCTTTGTTTAGAATGCTTGTAAATATCGAAGCAATCCGCACAGGATGTACATATGCCAATAAGAGACTGATCGATTGTAGTCCCAAACATCAATGAAAAAATTCAAGCAAACAATATCAAGTGAGTTGTTATTCAATTGGATGTTTAATGGGACTTACTTATTTACTTACGTCTGTGAAGGGGCATAGGCCGCCCATAAGCACTCTCCATTCAACCCTGTCCTGGGCAATCCTTTCCAGCTCTTTCAAGTTGCTATTCATCCTTTTCATATCTACTCCCATTTCCCGAAGTAATGTGTTCTTTGGAATTCCTCTTTTCCGCTTCCCTTCAGGATTTCAAGTTAGCGCTTGCCTCGTAATGCAGTTTGATGATCTCCTCAATGTGTGTCCTATCCATTTCCATCGTCTTTTCCTAATTTCCTCTTCAGCTGGAAGCTGGTTGGTTCTCTCCCACAGTAGGCTGTTGCTGATGGTATCCGGCCAATGGATGTTGAATATCTTGCGTAGCCAGCTATTGATAAATACTTGTACCTTCTTAGTGGTGGCTGTTGTAGTTCTTCAAGTTTCAGCTCCGTACAGTAGAACTGCCTTGACGTTCGTATTGAAGATTCTGACTTTGATATTGGTTGAAAGTTGTTTTGAGTTCCATATGTTCGTAAATTGAAGGAATGCTGTACTTGATTTTCCGATCCTCGCCTTTACGTCTACATTCGATCCTCTTTGTCCATCGATAATGCTTCCCAGGTACGCAAAGGATTCCACATCCTCCAGAGTTTCACCATCAAGAGTGATTGGATTGCTGTTCTCCGTGTTGTGTTTGAGGACCTTGGTTTTCCCTTTGTGTATGTTGAGGCCTACTGATGCAGAGACTGCTGCTATGCTGGCTGTCTTTATCTGCATTTGTTCGTGTGTATGTGATAGGAGGGATAGGTCATCTGCGAAGTCCAAGTCGTCTAATTGGTTCTGAGCTGTCCATCGTATGCCGTGGTTTCCCTCAGATGTCGAGGTCTTCATAATCCAGTCGACCACCAGAAGAAAGAGGAAGGGAGAGAGTAGGCAGCCTTGTCTTACTCCGGTTCTTACTTGGAATGCGTCTGTCAGCTGTCCTCCATGCACTACTTTACGCTGTAGTCCGTCGTATGAGTTCCGGATAATATTGACAATCTTCTTAGGAACTCCGTAGTGTCGAAGAAGTTTCCATAACGTTCTCCTATTTACACTGTCAAATGCCTTCTCATAATCAATGAAGTTGATGTACGGTGACGAGTTCCATTCAATTGATTGTTCGACGATGATCCGTAGTGTTACAATCTGGTCTGTGCACGACCGGTCCTTGCGGAATCCAGCTTGTTGATCTCGAAGTTGAGCGTCTAGTGCGTCTTTCATCCTGTTCAGTAACACTCTGTTGAAGACTTTTCCTGGTATTGACAGTAGTGTAATGCCTCTGTAATTTTCACACTTGCTCAGATATCTTTTCTTTGGAATCTTGATGAGGTGTCCTTCTTTCCAGTCCATCGGCACTTGTTCCTCCTCCCAAATCTTCTTGAATAGAAGATGAAGCATGCTTGTAGTTACTTCGATGTCTGACTTCAGTGTTTCAGCTGGTATATTGTCGGGTCCTGCTGCTTTCCCGCTCTTGATTTGTCTGATGGCCATTCTGATTTCTTCAGTCGTTGGTGGATTGAAATCTATAGGAAGATCTGTGTGTGTTGCTTCGATATCCGGTGGATTCATTGGAGCCGGCCTGTTCAGGAGTTCCTCGAAGTACTCTGCCCATCTGTTCCTCTGTTGTTGAATCTCAGTGATTGGTCTTCCTTCTTTGTCTTTGACTGGTCTCTCTGGTTTACTGTATTTTCCTGCTAGCTTCTTCGTTGCATCGTAAAGCTGTTTCATATTTCCTTCTCTTGCAGCTTTCTCCGCCGTCGTTGCTAGTTCTTCCACGTACTTCTGCTTGTCAGCTCTAATGCTCTTCTTCACTTTCTTGTTTGCTTCTATGTACTCAGCTTGTGCTTGGACTTTCTCTGCTCGTGTTTGACTGTTGTTAATTGCTGTCTTCTTGTTCTTTCTTTCTTTGATCCTGTCCAGTGTTTCTATAGAGATCCATTCCTTGTGATGATGTTTCTTACGGCCCAGAACCTCTTGACACATTGAGGTTAATGCTTCTTTGACACCTTTCCAGTTATCCTCCATAGTAGTTTCTTCTTCCTTTAGTAGATCCTGTAAGGCTTGGAACCTGTTGTTGAGGGCTATCTTGAATTCGTTGAGTTTGTTAGTATCTTGATGAAAGGCTGTATTGAATCTTTGTGGTGCTGTTCGTTCAGTTCTTCTTTAGCTTCAATTTTAAATTGGCCACAACCAGGTGGTGATCTGAAGCTATATCCGCTTCTCTCCTGGTTCTCACATCTTCCATTGTCCTTCGGAACTTTTTATTGATGCAAATATGATCTATCTGGTTCTCTGTGGTGTGGTCCGGTGAGATCCATGTAGCTTTGTGTATACGTTTGTGTGGAAATATTGTACCGCCTATGACCAATTTGTTGAATGCACACAGATTTGCAAATCTTTCTCCGTTTCCATTCCTCTCTCCCAGTCCGTGTCGTCCCATGATATCTTCATATTCGATGTTGTCCATTCCGACTTTGACGTTTAGATCTCCCATCAGAATGGTGAGGTCCTTTCTTGGGCACTTCTCTATGATTGATTGCAGCCTCTCATAGAATTGATCTTTAATGTCGTCGTTGCTATCATTGGATAATATTCATTGTGATACCCTCCTTCTTTGTTTTGAGTGATGTTTTGATGATTCTGGATCCGTGAGATTCCCATCCTACAAGTGCATTTCGTGCTACTTTGGACAGCATTAGAGCAACTCCCTGAGTGTGTGGAGCATTTTCCTGTTTGTGACCGGAGTATAGCAGCATCTCTCCCGTATTTAGCCTTTGTTGTCCAGCTTGGGTCCAATGGGTTTCGCTGATTCCGAGTACTGCAAAGTTGTATCTCCTTATTTCCGTTGTTATTTGACTGATCTTTGCGGTCTCCCACATTGTCCGGAAGTTCCATGTACCTATAAAAATTGTTGCTCTGATTGTTAGAAGGGGCATCGACCTCATTGCTTCCGAAGGAACTCGGCTTTCACTATGAGGCATCATAGTTCTTCTAAATGAAGATTTTCTAACATTCTTACTTACGCCTGTTACTCCTAATGGAGCATAGGCCGACGACTAGCATTCTCCAACCTACTCTGTCCTGGACCTTCTTTTCTAGTTCCATCCAATTCTTGTTCATTTTTCTCATATCTATCTCCATTTCTCGGCGTAATGTATTCTTTGGTCTTCCTCTCCTCCTTCGGCCTTGAGGATTCCATGTGAGGGCTTGTCTTGTGACGCAGTTGAATGCTTTCCTCAATGTGTGTCCTATCCACTTCCAGTGCTTCTTCCTCCACTGAAATCTGGTTTGTTCTCTTCCACAGTAGGTTGTTGATGATAGTATCTGGCCAACGGATCCGAAGTATTTTGCGTAGACAGCTGTTAATAAACACTTGTATCTTCTGGATGACTGATTTCGTAGTTTTCCAGGTTTCCGCCTCATACAGTAGAACTGTTTTGACATTTGTATTGAAAATTCTGACTTTGGTGTTGATTGCCAATTGTTTTGAGTTCCAGATGTTCTTCAGTTGTAGATATGTTGCTCTTGCTTTACATCTGCATTAGATCCACCGTGTTCATCAATGACGCTGACCAAATATGTAAAGGTATCTACATCTTTCAAAAATTCCCCGTCAAGTGGGATTGGATTGGCGCATGCTGTGTTGTAACGGAGAATCTTGATTTTCCCTTTGTGTATATTGAGACCTACTGTTGCTGAGGCTGCTGCTACACTGGTCGTCTTCTCCTGCATTTGGTGTTGCGTTTGCGATAGAACAGCCAAATCATCTGCGAAGTCTAGATCATCCAACTGCATCCTAGATGTCCACTGTATCCCTTGCTTCACTTCAGATGTTGATGTCTTCATGATTAGTTCAATGGGCTGATCGATTCAAGAGTTCTTTGAAGTGTTCTACCCACCTGTTTCGTTATTCTTCAATGTTGGTGATTATCTTGCCTTCCTTGCTTTTCACTGGTCGTTCTGGTTTACAGTGATTTCCAGAGAGTTTGTTTGTTGTGTCATACAGTTGTCTCATGTTTCCTTCTCTTGAAGCCTTTTCCGACATCATTGCTAAATCTTCCACATATTTACGTTTGTCAGTTCTGATGCTCCTCTTCGTTTTCTTGTTTACTTCTGTGAATTCAGCTTGTGCCTTAACTTTTTCTGCTCTTGTTCGGCTGGTATTGATTGCTGTTTTCTTGTTCTTTCTTTCTTGAATTTTATACAGTGTATCAACCGTGATCCAATCCTTGTGATGGTGCTTCTTTTGACCCAGAACCTCGTGACATGTTGAAGTGATTGCCTCTTTTATCCCCTTCCAGTTGCTCTCCACAGTAGTTCCTTCTCCATTGAGAAGATCATAAAGGGCCTGGAATTATTGCTGAGGGCTATCTTGAATTTGTTGAGTTTGTCAGTAGCCCGAAGAAGAGCCGTATTAAACTTTTGTGATATTGTCCGCCTCGATTTTCAATGCTTCTTGAGTTCCAATTTCATTTTAGCGATCAGCAAGTGATGATCTGACGCTATATCAGCGTTTCTCTTGGTCCTCACATCTTCCATCGTCTTTCTGAACCTTTTATTGATGCAGATATGGTCGATTTGGCTCTGTGTGGTGTGATTCGATGAAATCCGTGTGGCTTTGTGTATGCGTTTATATGGGAATATGGTGCCACCTATGACCAGTTTGTTGAAGGCACACAAGTTTGCAAGTCTCTCACCACTTTTGTTCCTTTCTCCCAGTCGTCTTCGTCCCATGATGTCTTCATATCTGGTGTTGTCCATTCCAACCTTGGCATTTAGGTCTCCCATTAGAATGGTTAAGTCATTTGTTGGGCATTTCTCAACGATTAACTGCAGCCTATCGTAGGATTGATCTTTAACGTCTTCATTGCAGTCGTTGGTAGGCGCGTAGCATTGAATGACGTCCATTGTAATGCCCGCTTTCTTTGTTTTGAAGGAGGCTTTGATGATCCTGGGTCCACGAGATTCCCATCCTATAGGTGCTTTTTGTGCTTGTTTGGATAGCACCAGTGCAACTCCTTGTGTATGTGGGGTATTTTCTTCATCGTGGCCGGAGTAAAACAACAGCTCCCCTGAAGCTAGTCGTTGTTGTCCGACTTGCGTCCAATGTGTTTCACTGATCCCAAGCACCCCTAGGTTGTACCTCCTCATTTCTGCAGCCATTTGGAAGACTCTCCCGGTCTCCCACATTGTACGAGCATTCCATGTACTTAAATTAATGGTTGCTCTGGTTTTCAGAAGGGGCACCTCCTTCGTGACTTCCGAATGACCTCGGCTTTCATCATGAGGCGTTATAACTCTTCTAACTGAAGACCTTCTGACTCCCAGGGCAGATTTTAAATGTTTTGAATAATTTTTTCTGGTTAGCGTTTTTTTAGCGAGTTAGTTTTCTACGTGATGGGGTCGCTAACCACATGCGCAACCCTACTCCTTTACCCAGGCTTGGAAACCGGCAGTAAATCTGGAAGAGCTACAGGCGTTGTTTAATGGGAACACTTGTATAATTTAAGGAAAACTTAGATTTACTGAATTATTGTTTTTCCAACAAATTTATGATCGTGGATGCGCACTGCTGAGGTGTCCCATACTAGGCCGAAAAGGCCGTCCAGTTTTTCCAGGTTTTCCATGGTGGTTTAGCTTTAATTGACTCATGATTTCAACTAGTGAAATTTCTAAAATCTCCACAAAATCCCTTTTGATGATTTCTATTAAAACAATAAATTTCGATAATGCAATGAGAAGACAAAATTTATCAAAGGGACTAATTATTTTAAGAAACAATAAATGAAGTAAATTAAGATAAGAGTTTATCTTTACAATCTAGTAATTAAATCTTTGAACTACATCATGTTTATTGATTGCTCATAATTCTTCACAGAATTAAGCTTTAGTATCCGATATACACAAGTATAGTTGTACGGCTCGACAATAAATCCGATAAAGAGAAATTTCGTAGTTCAATTCCACATTTTTACAATTATCATTAATAGTGTTAACGTTAATTAGTATTCGCACTAGTTTCTCTTAGGCAAACAATGTTCATTTCCGGTATTAAAAAAAAAGAACGATATAAACTAAGAATACTTCGATACTGACAAACAAATATATTAACAAACCAGAAAATTCCCTTTCATCCATTCCAACTATAAATATAAATGGGCATGGAATATTTCACAGGTGAATACAATGTTGATTTTGATGGTGACAATGAAAAGGAGGAGGAAAATAGTGTGGTGGTGGTGAGGATGACTAATATGGGGAGAAAACAAATTAGTACACATAACTGAAATTATATGGTAAAAAGAAATTAAATTGGATGAAATTAAATATTGATGCAGAAGCCAATTACGCGACTATTTAACCAAAGTAATTAACCAATGGGAAAACAACATATTCATGAATGTATCTTATCTAGTAAGAATTTCTTCCCGATGAATAATATCAAAAGAGACGAATAAATTTAAGAATATGCTGTAGTTGGTATACATATATATATCCATTCTCAGTGGATTAGAGAGTAGACGATTAATTCGTTTTGAAATTATTTATTCTAAGTTATTATTATAATAATAATTAGTATTTAGGTTAATAAGAAATTATGTCTGGATTTTCAGTAGCAGATTTAATAAAACCAACATTAGAATCACTGAATTCATCTGAAGAAAAACTATTTATTAAAGAAACAATGAAAAGAAATATCGATGAAAAGAATAGTTTCCAACTTATCAATAATAACATTATAAATAATGATAATAATGACTGGTCGGTTATGATTGTTCCATTGAACTCATCCGAAGAACATAAAAACATAATACATAGAATAACTTCAACAAGGAATGATATTGTTAAGAAAAGTCGAATTGAAAATAATAACATTTCTAAGTCATCTAATCAAAGTAGTGAGAATTTAGTTTCGGATTCAGAAATTACATTGAATTCATTACAATCTACTTCACAGATAAAGTTTGATGTAAATAATGCCAGTAATATTCTTAGTAGTAATAATAATAATACTGATATAGTTTCAGAATCATCTCCAGCTATATTTGCACAATCCTTTAATTCTATTAACAATTTATCAAAGGAGGAAATTACTATTCAATCAATCAATAAAATAAATCCGGACGCATCAATATTTTCAGGGTCAACTCAGCGAACCATCTCGAATGATCTTACTTTATTCCCAACTGTAATTTCTTCGTCGTCTCCCTTATCTTCTCTTACGAATTCTTCTTCTTTTGGGTCTAATACAGAAGAACAATTACAAATATTACTAAAGTTACATAACTTATTCGGAATAACCAGCCCAAATAAATCCATTTCAAACAATATAAATTTAACAAATTTAAATTCTGCAGACAATAATTTTAATGATCAACTTTTTCTCAATAATATTTTACCAAACCCAAACCAAAATTCACTTGGGCAAAGTAATCCCAACATATCACTGAATTCATATCCTGAAACGATTGTACCATTTAATTCATCATACATAATGTCTGTAATGATGAATACTATTTTAAATAAAGAACAACTGGAAGAATTAACTTCTTCAGCTTCATCCTCTTCTTTGTATCAACCTTATTTAAATTATCTACATCATCAAAATTATCTTGAACAACAGCAACCTCAGCAAAAACATCAACAACAGTTACGTCATCAACAATCGACTGAATTGAATTCACAACTAACAGCAGTAAACCGAAATCGTTTGATAGCGAATTTTTTAAAATCACGTTTTATGTTAGACAATAATTGTGGACAAAATGTTTTTCAAGATTTAAATGAAATAGCTAAACTTGATCATTCAAATATATCATTAAATAATTATGGTAAGTTAATGAATAGTGTATTTTGTTTCAGTTAATATATATTAGGATTGTTGATGTTGAACAAATATATAAACTAAATTATCTAGAGCACTAAAAGATATAAGCCATTTCTTAAATAACAACATGAAAGGACTAATTTTCTTTTTAAAATATAATTGAAAAATATCTGTTAAGCTTTAAGATAGTGCTATCGAGTATAAAATGTAATTGTAAGTAATAAACAAAAAACTGTGAATCAATATATACCTTTTATTTACATTCATTCCTAACGAGTATCTGGAATATTGTATAAGTGTATATACATTTGATGTCTCTTTCGAAAATTTAAACCTAAAACTGATGATCACTAAACCTGAAGAAACACTTGCGTATAACAAACAAGAAGATAGTGACACTAACAGCTAATAAGAAACCTCTTTTTTTGACACTAAACCAATCGTTAAAGATAGTTGTAGTTTTGAGCATAAAATCTAAAATCTAAATCAAGAAGTTAATATACTTTTTTAAAAAATTTCATCTTCTGTATACAAGTTTAGATAATTATAATTTGGAAATCACTAATGATGAACATATTGATAAGTGGTTATCACATGTTGAAACTTCAAGTTCCAATTCCAATATGTAGACGAAAGAGGAATTTTATATTGAACAATTAATACTGACGAATTGCCAATTGAAATGGGAGTAAAAAAAGTTATTGGGTATGTAAAAGGGTTTGTAATTTCTGTCCTCCCACACCAAAAATATCCCATGAATAAGTAAACAATTTACTAGTTTCAGACGCTCTACGAGTGTTTGCATCTTATCTTGATTAGGAATCAAATTTAAAATGTCAGTTTTTTTACAAGTTAATATTGTATTTTTTTAGGGAGATGAATGGTCGAAATCAACTTATTTAGATTCTCATTTCATTTAATAGATATTAAAAAAACTCAACTTTTCGTCTACACACTGAAACATCAAACCTTAAAATAATTTCGATAGTTGAGATCATGAGTTAATTGAAGCTGGACTAGCATGAAAAACCCGGAAACACTGGACGGCTGTTTTGTCCTATTGTATGACTCTTCAGCAGTGCGCATCCACGATACCGCCTTACGAGATTCGATTCTAAGATCTTAACTATTGAAATTATTATAATATCCGGAAAACCGCTTCTGATATTAATTAAAAATAATTGATAATAAGGAGTTAATTATTATATATATATATATATATATATATATATATATATATATATATATATATATATATATATATATATTAAATAACTTATTTAAGAACAGTCTTCATCATAGTAACTCATTAAAATGTACTTTCTTCGAAACAAAAAATATAGTAAACTTTAGGTGATATCATGCATTATTGAGAGACATTCATTATTTAAGTTTCACTAGTTGAAATCATAAGTCAGTTGAAGCTAGACCACCATGGAAAACCTGGAAGCACTGGACGGCCGTTTTGTTCATGGTGGTCTAGCCTCAAATGACTCATGATTTTAAGTAGTGAAATTTCTAAAATCTCCACATATCCCTTCTCATTATTTTAGTGTCATAAATTATGTCATGAATTATTATGATGCTTATCAACTTTTAACAATTTACTAAATTATGTAAGATTATGATGAAAATAGACCAAAAATTACTTCTGATTTCTTGTTAACATAATTGATACCATACAATTCATGTAATGAAACCACACTATTATTGATAACTTTAGTCATTATTCAGAATATATTCGTTTATGTGATTGGGAGTTATTAACATTATTTTTAATAATCCTAAATTCATTTGTTGTTTTACCTGTGTCTTCTTATTGTTATTTAGGACTGCAATTGATCAGTCTCATGTTGGCATATGTGCATCCTGTGTGGATTGCCTCGATATAGTCCTAAGTCACAAACTTTGTAAGCAAAGATAGATAATGGCTAGTAGTGGTTATTGTCATCTTATTGTCGGTTATTTACTTCGTCTTGAGATTTTGTAAAGAGTTCCATAGTAGAACGAAACGGCCGTCCAATGCTTCCAGGTTTTCAATGATGGTCTAAACTTAATTGACTCATGAATTCAACCATTAAATTACTAAAATTTTCACAAGACCCCACTTGTGATTTTGTGGTTTGTTTTTCCAGTTATGTTGAAAATTATATACGAAAGATTTATCACCAGTAATTTGGTAATTTACAATATGAATTGATTGTAACTAAAAAATTATTAAAAACTAGAAGACATTTTATAGCTGTTTGTTCCAGTATGAAATTCGTCAACAGCGCACATCTGTTACCTTACCTTTGGTGAAATCCAGTACATTCAAGCATTGAGATGAGCAATTAATTTATAGGCCATTGAGTTGGCACGCAATAGTTTATATTTCTGACATTAGTCACTATTGCAATATTGTACAACTAATATTTAATATGACAAGATGTAAAGACAAAATTACGTTTAAAACTCATTAGAATTTTTATACATTCGTTTTCAATTGAATGTGTTGATTACTCACTGAAATGTTTGCTAGAATTTTAAAGCGACATTGGTTTTATGTCAGTATGATATTCATTCAGAACAATATTCTTTACATTAATTTATCATGAGATTCATTCAGTATGATATGCGACTCTAGTTTCAGTACTAATTCAGTGAATTCCCCTGGTGTGATGACTGTTGACTAATCACCAAGTGTGAATAAAACCAATATATAAATGTATATATGAATTTGTCATTCTGACTTATTCTGGAGAATAACATTAAAACACTTGTCGTTTGAATATATAATTTAAACCCGAAACCCATCAATAAACAGTTTCTTAAACCTCCATCCTTTCTTTACCTCAAGCATGTCTCCTAATAATGTTAATAATTTTTAAAATGATATAGTAGGTTATCAGTGTTTTACGATGGATATGAAGGTCAACAATCTGATTGATTAATTACTTGATCATTAGTTCAAATTCAAGTCTGAAAGTAGTTGTAGCCAGCCGACTGTATTTTTACATATTTGTGCGGAAAAGATGTATACCAAGGGATAGTAAGTACATACTTCGATAACCAGACGCTTAAATCAGTCACTAAATTTTTAAGATTCATGGTTACACCCTTAAAATGTATCGTTAGGAGTAAAGAAAAAACCTATTATCATTTTGATATTAGCCTTTTAGTAAGGTAGATAAATTCTTATAAACCGTCTTCGTGTTCTTACTTGTGTTGTTTGATTCATAGTTTATCAGTATCAATCCACTTAAGCATTTTTCTGTCAGAATTTGATCCAATGTGTTTAATGGGTAGCTAACATATACATGAATGAACTCCAATGGCTATAAATCCTCACCAGATCTTCAGGGATTACTTTATTAAATCGTTTACTACTGACTACGTAATTATTGTTTGTATATGGGGTCACAAACTATAGTAAAATGGCAATATACTCTTTCTTGGTTTTATCAACTTTCTAGTTACGACCAGTCTGTGGTCTAAACAACAAAATTCGAAAATCTCTACAAAACGCCCAAATTAACAATTTTACTAACTTTTGTAAAATAAAAAGATATCTGGAATTCCACTGCTAGCTACTATACGAAATGTATGAATTAGTAGGTTTGTTCATATTCATCATTTGGGTAACAAAAATGAAAGTAGCCATTTCACCAAACTACAAAAATAAGAAAATTCGATTTACATATGCATGAAGAAGAACATAAAACTTTGAGTAAATGTATTTTTCAAAACCGAAAAAAACATGCTCTATCTGGTGACATATATTTGTAGATTAGAAACAGTAACCGGCTAGTGTAAACACCGAAACTAACTAAATGTATCAATTATTTACTACTTATATACATTAATTTTCTGCATAGTGATTCGAAGTAATTGATAAGGGATGATTGAACCACTAAGCTTTTGCATAAAAACTCACTAGGCAAGAATATGGTATTTTATTGTAGTAGGAAATTATTACATCCAGATTCAACTTTTAAACATTAAACTAATGAAGCTGAAAGGTGAATTGATTCAAAGAGAATTTTTCGATTTCATGAGAAATAAATGATCAATACTTTCAATAAAACTACACGTCATATATTCAATCTAATCCCTCCCCCCTCCAAAATAAACGTAATTTTACCCTAGCTAAAAATCTTAAAAAAAGTCATCATCTACTTCATTACAAAATTGTAAATTTCAGTAGATATCACTGAAATATCTTAAGATACATCATTATATTTCCCTATTAAAGTTAATCAAAACTGATTTTGTATATGATAAATGAAGTTACATTCCAGATTAACTTTCTTCTAAATGAGACTTTAAATATTTTATTTTACACAAGATAAATCATTACTTGGTCAACTAGTAAATAAATTAATGTATGTGGAAAATTTCTTCTTAGGTCAATCATTATTTAGATATTCTGTTTAATGAAGAAATAGCTTCAAGATACATCTATATTATGGGCTTCTTTTTTTACACAGTTCACACACAGGTTGTTTTTCTGGAATATTAAAACTATTATTAAAATATTCATATGTGTATGATGTTTTTGTTCAATGATAAATGTAAAATACAATTTAGTTTTGTTAATTTTTGTCGTTTTACGGGTTCATATTATTGTAAATAAACTTGTTAGATAAATATATATCATTGAAATTGTTGCCAAGGTCATCCTCATCCACATCATCATCATCATCGTTATCCATGATATATAAAATAATAGTAAACAGGAAAGAAATTTAATATATTTAAAGATAGTTAAACAAATAGAATTTTTTCATTAAATGATATATTTATAAAACATAATTCATGCTTTGTTTTACTTATGCTCCCATCACCCTTGTTTTTTTAGTTTTGTTTTTTTTCTGTTGTTTTGTTCTAGCATTGATGACAAATAAAAACTGAATAGGAAACATTGTCAATTAGTTGAAATTTCATTGAAAGAAACTAATTGATTATATATAAAAAAAGGTAATAAATATGCCTGTAAGCAAATAAATAAAAGAAAATTGAATAATTCCTTTTGTTTTCTATGTAAATACAAGAATTCATTCATTCCATTTATTATTTTCATTATGAATAAATTGTAAGTATAACTTAGAGGAAACTTTTCTTAACTTCAACTACCTGATCAATGTAAATACAAAATTCTAATGTCATTTCATTTTATTCAATCAATAAAAATGAAAACATCTCTTTTATTAATTTATAAATTTCTTGGGAAAAAAAATAATTATTAAATAGTTATTGCCTAACATCATAACTACTATGTAAATGAGTGGAAACCATTGAAATGTAATAAATCCATTGTATTCTATTGACCTTATTGTTGTTATGTTGTGTTTGAACTTGTCTCAGTAACTGTATGTCATTTCTTTTAAACAATCTTTTAAGTTTTGTATATAGAGAAGTTTTGTGTCTTAAATGATTACATAGTATATGTCGGTATAGGCAAGAATCACAGATATCTTGATAAAATTAAGACACTGACAATTTAATTTGACCATTGATAATAATGCTGATTTATTTGTGTATTAGACTTTGAAAAATATATCAATCAGAAAAAATCAATGAAGATAAGGTAATGAAATCAGTTATAGTTTCTAATAAGTTAGAATTCTTTAATATCGTGGATTGCTTGGAATTAAACATTAACATCGTTAGATGCCGGTTCAGTGATCCAAGGGTTAGGCGTTTTCATGCGAGACCGAAGGTTCTGGGTTTCCAATGCTGGCCTAACATTGATTAATTCATGGTCTCAATCAAAATTACTTAACAATGAGTATTTTCTCATGAATTTAAACCGAATAAAAAACTGTACAGTTTTCATTGTGTGGTTCAATTGGTGTAAAAGACAGGGTAGAAGTATTTGGAGTTTAAAATAATATTATAGTTAATTAAAACTAGACCACTATGAACAACCTGGAAGCACTGGACGGCCGTTTCGTCCGAGTTTGGGACTTTTCAGCAGCGCCCACCCATAATCCCGCTGACAAAACTCGAACCTAAAATCCTCAGTCTCGAGGGCGAATGCGTAACCTCTCAACCATTGAGTTGGTCGACATTTAACAGTGTTAATGTCTAACTTTAATCGATCCATAATATTGACTGTGGGATTTGAAAACCCTTCATCTTTTTATTTATTAAACAGAAAATTTTAGATATTGACAAACTGTGGATTTATTTATTTATTACTGAAAAGTCTACTTACTTTTGTTTGATTTTTTATCCGGATTACTAATGACTGTTTATCAATTGTCTTTCTTTTAATGTATCATTATTACTTTTTTAATCTTAAACAGTTTTATACGGGTACACATCAAATATACTTTTTTTATTATTTTGAAACTTTGTGAAGATTGTACAGATTTCTGCAATTCAAAGATAACACTTAATAGGTGTATTAGATTTGGTAAACATTTCATAAACTGATGAATTATTTGTATGTTTTATCAATTTCATTATCGTTTATTTAATGAATAAATATTTAAGATATTACATAATCTTATTTCAATTATAATTAAATTTTAACGAATATAACTCGTGCTATTAGTATCAGGCTGTTTAGTCATATTTTTGAATAGAAGATATCTGTCTTCAAAACTGTACGTAAATGTGTGACTGGAAAAAATTTGTTTAAATGTGAACTTTTTTTTTCCTGGATTTTAGAATTATTTTGATTTGTTAATAGGCAGAATTTTACTGGCCTCAGGTCTTATTTTAGTAAGTTTTAACTTTCGGTTGTGGTTTACTATTTTTTTAAGAAAAACCGACTAAATTATTGGTTTCTTCTATCAGTTAGGTTGCAGTTGTTAATATTTTTGTCAGGGAAATTTTCAGTCCATGTAATTTTTGTCTTTCTTAAATTGACCTAGTCTCAAATTTGGTATCATAATATCACTTATATTTAATTAAGCATACATGTGTATGGGTTTGACTGATGATCTAAGTACGGTGAAATATAATAATTTATATTTACTTAGTGTGTTGAAATCATTTACTATCGTTGTTTCGTTGCTACCTATCTATAAATATGTATGTGCACATTCATATGAAGAAATTTATTTTGTCCTTGTTTACATCTTAATATATATAAGAAGTTGTCCTTAGCTTCCACATCATGTTATCTATGAAATAAATGAACGAATATGATTTTTTTTCACATGCACCACGCCATAATAGTAGGTAGTATAAATCATAAATAGTATTAGATCAGTTTTACTGACTAATTCTCTATTTCGACGTGTTTTTTCTTTATAATAATATATTTTTCTTTAATAGATCAAATTACACATTTAATATCAATTCATAGACGAATAGACTGGACGAAATGAATAGGATTTACATTAACCTACTAAAATAGTAATCGACAACATGAACTGCCGTACACGCTCACCGAACGTATATAAATAGTATATTAGGGTAAAGAGCTGACCAGAAAATTATATTTATTCTTTTTAATTGGGTTTACATATATATTAAATGTTTTCACCACTTTGTGATTATTCATATCTAATACTCTTCAAGTAACACGACAAGCGAATGAATTGAAATTTTGATATTCATCTTATAATTCTGGTAAAGTGAGTTTTAACAAACACTATATGTATGTGTATGTCTAAGGGAGAGAGAGATTGAGAGAAAGACAACTGAGGGAGGATGATGAAGTTTATTATTTTATAAGTCATTTAGACTTGACACTATAGAGAATTTTAAACATTCCAGAAAAACATTAATCATTTCAAAATATACATAAAGTTCATCATTATCATCATTTTCTTCTTCATTATTATTTTATAAAATAGATATAACGATGCCCTTTCTACAACTAAAGATAAATTTTTAAATAAGTTCAATTTAACTAAAGGTTAAACATAATACGTGACATTGATACTACTACTACTAATACTACTAACAATAATAATGATAACAAACATTTTTATCAGTTTTGTTTGTTGTACATAAGTTAGATATGTGATTTCTTGACAATTTTCTTAAATAATAATTTGTTACAACCATATGGCATATTAATTCAACTGAACTAATGTAGTTTTTCTTTTCCTTTCTTTTCTTTTTAAAAAATTTCTTTTATCAATTTATGCTATCGAGTATTATCTTTTTATAATTTAAAACAACTAACTTAACTCGTTATAAAATATAATTAATCAGAATAAATAAATTAGATCATCAGATACATTTATATCATACTATAAATCCTCTACTTCTTCTTTATCATTATTATTTTTTTCTTTTATAGTCTCTATTTTACTTATATATTATAATGACAGTAGATAAAAATTATTGTATTCATCTTTGACCTATGCATAAATATTTGTATTTCAATTTTAAATCATTCAATCTTCAATGTTCAATATCTAGAAGACAAATTTTTAAAGAAAAATTATAAAATTAATTTTTAAAATAAAGTCGAATGCCGGTTCAAGGGTTTAGTCGTTGAGGGTTCGCGCGCGGGACCGTTAGGTCTTGGGTTCGAATCTCGAGAGGCAGGATGGTGGATGCACACTACTGAGAGGTCCCATACTAGAATAAAACGGCCGTGCAGTGTTTTCAGGTTTTCTATGGTGGTCTAGTTTCGATTGACTCATAATCTGAACTATTAAAATTATTATAATATACACAAAATCTCATCTGACACTAATCAACATATGCTCACCAGTGACTGGCTTCAAGAGGTATTTCCTGGAGTTCTAGTAAGAAGTATTGACCAGTGGAGTTTAAGGGAGTCTGTTGTGAGATAGTAAGTCACTGGAGACAATGGTGGATGTGTCACTCAATTTCGTGGATTAGTTGAATTTAGACATTAAAACCGCTGGATGCCGGCTCAGTGGTCTAGTTATTAATCGCTTGCGGGCGAGACATCATTAAATAGAAGAATAATAGGAAGTTGAAATTAACATTCATTAAACAATAATAATTCTAATGAAAACCATAGTTATCAGAAATTTTATGATGATAATATTCATTTTCATAACTTTTTTACTGATTGACAATAAAGGTCATGATATGTTCATAGTGAAAGTTTATTTCATTTTAAATATAATACTTTCATGATAAAGGATGTGTACAAAGTGTGAGAATCATCAGTAATAGTAAAATAAAAACTTGTCAAAGCATGATACTGAGTTTTCTTATTCAAAAAAATGGAATTTATCGATACGTATGTCTACTTCTCGGTACTAAGGAATAAATGCCACGTAAAGAAGTGGGTGATGGTGAGATGTATATTATGAAATAAACAATAAGACAATAAAATCTACAAAATACTTTAGAAATATTGTTTCTAAATAGTAATGGAATATAGCAGTAAAAACACTTTTTCGTATGTTGATACTTTCATTATTTGACTTTGATAAACCAAACAGCGCCCGGCTTTTTGTAACAGCTCAACCCATGATAAATTGATGAATGTATGACTGATATTTAGTGTTATTGTAACAGAGTCAAGGAAGCTGACATATTATTTATTACAATAATATTGAAACTCACTAAAGTGGGAGACATGATCTTTGAGATGGAATACGTAAATAAAGCAGTAACACATAGATAATACTAGACAAAAAATATATTTGATCACAAATAGAATGAAGTTAAAAGCTCAGTTCAATGGACTTCTCCTCAATAAAGGAATAACATGGTGCTCCACACGATGATCAAGCGTTCTACTTTACGTTTTGCAATTAAATTCAATCTTGACTAATATACATATAACTTCCTCTGAAGAATGCAAATCTCTATGATCTTAGAAAAATAGCTATTTCCTTTATTTCGATAGAACTGAACGATCTCTATATGATTTTGCAAGTAACTACGTTGGTTTATGATAAAATGAGTTTACCACCTTATGTCAAAAATAAAACTACGAAAACATGTACAAGCTCATTTACTGTTTGTATATATATGGACAAAAAAGGGAACATTCATTTCAGATAACGTCAGTTAACATTGCTTTATTACATACAAATCTTAATAATTATTATTCAAAATGCATGTTGTGTACCCTTTCTTTTTCATTATCTAGATAATTTTATTAAGAATTCAATGGGTCGTAACGTTTTGATTAC
The DNA here is from genome assembly GCA_946903255.1 of Schistosoma spindalis. NCBI lineage: Eukaryota > Metazoa > Platyhelminthes > Trematoda > Strigeidida > Schistosomatidae > Schistosoma > Schistosoma spindalis. Next base: position 23,408,368 of record OX336424.1, read on the forward strand.
ATCCGATAGTAGGAAACCAAAAAGAATACGTACAGCTTTTTCACCAGCCCAACTATTTCAATTAGAAAGTGCATTTGAAAAAAATCATTATGTTGTCGGGCAAGAACGTAAAGATTTAGCTACTGATTTAAATCTAACTGAAACTCAAGTGAGTGTTTTTTCAGTTGACAATATCTAATAATTTGTTAACCACTTCAATTACTGTCTTAGTTATAACCAGTATATTGAACTTTGTGGATTTTTGAATTGCTTGTAAAAGAATAGGATACACATTTGTGAATTATTCCATTTTTAATGTGAATTCACTAGATAATTACCACTAAAGTAGAGTTACTAAGGAATTTTTGAGTACTGATCTATGATAGTAATCGATGAGGTTCAAATGCTTCGCAAAATTCTGAAGACAAGCTTAAAATTATCTAGTATCACCGATTATGATCGTTTTTAAATAAATAAAAAGTAGTAATCACGTTGGTTATATATACATTTTTATATTTATTTTGAGTGCATTTTCTCTCGGAAACTGATGTCAGCTGAAAAAATAGTTTCTATCTCGTTTGTTACTTTCCAGCTAATATGCTGATAACAATACACTGCACTGAGATCTGATGATGTGCGCAAAACATTTAGACTGAAAAACGGAAATACAATGATGTGCTTTTTAAAATTTAGTCAGTCACAGTCGTATTTAAAGTTAGCAGAGCATAGGTTATTTAAAGTAATGGGGATACATTTTGTCCTAGCATGATGACTTAACGAAGTTCTTGACATCCGATTATTTTGTGACTGAACACATGAAATTTCCGTCTAACGACATGAAAATTTTCAATGAACTTCTGAGCGACAAACGAGACGATTGAATTTAGAAATCAATAGCTTTTAATAGCATAGTAGCATTCTTATTCTAGAACGAGTTAATAGCAAATGACATTACATAGTGTAAATAAGTTAGATTTTATAAATTACATTGTTGGGAATTTGATTTTTCAGGAGAATAATTATTAACACTAAGTGAGTACCTGTGGTGCAACCACAAATGGAATGAAAGAATTTGAGTTATCATATGTACAATCTGTATAAATAAATTAATTGGCATTGTATTGTTTGGATTTCAGTGCTTGTTGAATTAAAGATAACTCTATCTAGTATAGGCTGAGTGATTTGATATTTCTGATGGTATTTATCGGAGTAATGCTTATGAGTTACACGTAATTATAACAACTTAACAAAAAACTTCATGACAGTTAATTATTTGTAAAGCAAACGTTTTCTAGCAGTTTCTCGTGTAGTTCCTTGACGATGTTGACAAATAATAAAATGTATGTTATTAACCTCCTGTTAATTAACCTGTCGATGGAATTTCTACAGTCAAAATCTATTTGAATTTATTTGCGAATTTTAATTATATAATCAGAGAGAAGTTTAGTTCGTTATTAACGTGTATAGTATAAAGAGCAAATGAACTGAACTAATCAGCCTATTGGTATTTGTGATTTTGAGGACTAATAATAAAGTTATTTAGCCACGGAGATAAAATGTCAATTCTAGGTATAGAACTCAACGGCTTAGAAAAAATAAATACCGTGAAAAATGAGCAACGAATTCTAAATACAAACGGTTTAACCGATTTACAAGAAATACTAGGACTAAATAAAAGTTAATCAGGCATGAAATATTTTACTGTCAAATAATGAAAAAATTTCTGAACAAAAACTATCTAGGAATATGCAAATAAACTGATGTGCTAATGAAGTTTCATTTGAAATATTTATCTCCGAAGTTTCTATCGAAGGCTAACTTATGAAATGCTTGGATTCTGCTTCAATAATATTATTCTGGAAGTATTTGTTCAGTTATAAGTGATACTATTTCATAAAACTATTGTGTATCAGTATTAATCAGCATGAGATATGATTTTTCGAAAATGTATTATCTTTCTACGTTGTTATACAAAGTGTATATAAATTGTGTCAAAGATTATGATTAAAATTAAGTAACTGATTAACAAAAATACCATGTTCAAAATACAATTTATTATTATGAGATTAATAGTTACTTAAATATTACAATAGTTGAAACCATGAGTCAATTGAAGCTAGACCACCATGAAAAACCTGAAAACAATGGACGACCGTTTCGTCCTAGTATGGGGCTCAGCAGTGCGCATCCACGATCCAGCCCCCCGCGAGATTCGGACCCATGACCTATCAGTCTCGCGCCAGGCGCTTAACCAACTAGACCACTGAGCCGACATCCAACGTTGTTAATGTCTAACTTCAACTAATCCACGAAATTGAGTGACACGTCTAACATTGTCTTCAGTGAGCTAATATCTCACAACAGACCTGGTTGAACTCCACTGGTCAATACTTATCACTAGAACTCCAGTAGTATCTCTTGAAGTCAGTCGCTGGTGAGCAGATGATTATTATCAGAAGGGGTTTTGTGAAGATTTTAGTAAGTTTCGTAACTTTAATTGATATCCAGCTAATACATTAGAAGAAAAGTGAAGACAAGCGTAAAACTTCTCGAAAATTGTTTCTGTATTAAATAATTACATGGAACAAGAAGAATTAACAAGAAACTAATCATTTTCATTGAAACAATAAATATCATGAGTATAACACCACTTTTAAACTAACCAAGGTGATATATTAATATTAATATTAATATTATTATTATTATATTTACAATCGCAATATAATCGGATCAAAGTTTAATAATATCAAGGGAAAATGCGTTTTGGCGCAAGATATAAGCATTTTGCTAACATACTTTCTATTAAATTATTAGAATGGTATTCATGTATGGAGTAGAACTAAAATAAAATGATCTTAATGACTAATAAATTTATAAATTCCGATCATTAATGGACCATTTTATTTATTTATTTACTAAAAAAAAAGAATAAATCAAATTGATCTTAAATTTGATCTGATGTTTATTGTTTAAAGTTTATCATTAGTATATATTGGAAAACAAAATCACTAATGGAAAATCATTATAAAGTATTATATTATCTATTCTATTACAAAAAACAGATGGGCTACTTAAAATCAAAATGTCAAGATATATTTTGATGATAAAATTTATTCAGAAATATATACATCTATATACATTACTCTAACTAATAAGATTAGTGTCTTACTCTAAACTTCGAATAATTTTTCGTCTTATTTCTTATTATTATTTATATAGGGGACAATTTACTTTAATATAAATGTAATATAGACAAGAGGGGATGAATGAATAGGAAAAGAGTTTAATTCTAAAAATAACATTAAGAATAAAATTATATTTATTTTTAATTCGATTGTCAACTTGATAACACTTTACAGACATGGAGAAAGGCGAATAGAAATAAAGATATTGAGAAAAAAATATATAGAGTGAATATAATTTGTAATCAGTCGCGTGACTGATTTCTTCAAAATTGTACAAATAAAGTTGTTTTACATTAATAGATAAAATGTAAATAAACTTTATTAAAGGAGGTGGAGTTGTTATATTCAAATACAGCCTTTCAACAAAAGATAGTACATATATATATATATATATATATATATATATATATATATATATATATATATATTTATAAAACTGTATATGTATGCCAAAATATCTGAAAAATACAACTTTCATTCACTGACTAACTAACTAACTGAATGACCATTTCTAATTAATTAAACATCTTGATAATAAAGTAATGCATAATATAAATATTTCTTTATAGAAAAAAATGCTAATAATAATGATAAAGTTTATGTACACGCAAAATAGTAGTAAATTTAACTTGTTTCTTATGAAAAGTAATAATCATTATACACTTGATTATGTTCTTTTCAGTAGTACTCAATGATATATATATATATATATATATATATATATATATATATATATATATATATAAATCGTTGGAAAAACCTAATAAACCTTGTATGAAGAAATAGGTTGGTAGGAATGGTTGCGAATGTTGACAATTTTAGGGTTGATGAAATTTGATAGGTACAGGACACGATATGCAAAATATTTGTATATAATCACAGTATATATGCTGATAGTAATTTCTAATTCATTTGTGATTTATTAAAACAAATAAGTAAACAGATATCTTTTATTTATTTATTTAAATGATTAGAGGAACAAGCTAACGAAAGTTTTATCTTAATGGTCAACTTTATAATTTAAAAATAAATGAATGGATTAATATCCAAAAATCATTTGATAATGATAAAAATAATTTAGAGAAGAAAATATGAAGAGAAAAAAACAAATCATAAGTTTAATGATTATTTATTGCTTAAAGATTTACATTCAATGTAAAATATACATAAAGTAAACTATTTTTAATTCGAAATTCACTTGGTGTTGTTTTACTTGTATTTTCCCATTGATGTTTAGGACTGCAACTGATCAGTCTCATGTTGGCATATGTGCATCTTATGTGAATAGCCTCGATATAGTCTTGAGTTACAAACTTTGTAAGCAAGATGGATAGTGGTTAGCAGTGAAATCTAGAACGCACGTTTCGTCCAAGTGAATTTAAACTTCACCTTATTGCACATGCAGGTGACTATCAAGACTCAGTAGCTAAGTGAATAACGTGATGGTGTTTAAAGCGAACGATACTCGGTTTGAATCCTGGGGTGAACATCAACTCTGGGATAAAGGTACATCCAGTTGACGAGTTCCAAATAGGACGGAACGTGCGTCCAGGATTCCAGTGCCAGCAACTATCCATCTTTGCATATTTTTAATTTTGTTTAAATGAACACACACAAAAGAACTCATTTTAATCTTTATAAAATAAAATTATGATACAAGATGATCTTGGAATTAGGTAATTCTAACTTTCAATTTCATAAATCTTTTAGAATATTATTTTACATTTTATTATTTATCTATTTATTTATTATAAAGCTAATTGTAACCATTGAATAGGATCATCTTAATGATTATTGAAAATGTTTGTTTAATCTTAATTTAAAATTTCATACAAATATAGCTGTTGTCATGAACTGAGCAGAGGATATTTTGGCATAGCTTGTAATGAGTAAGATATTAATGAGCTAATAAATCGGAATACAACACTTTACACCTTGAAATTTTATTTTATTTTCTTTATTTTCAGAAAAAAAATACTCCCAAATTTGTTTTTGTTCTCTTTTCTAATCAGAGTTATTTTAACAAAATAGATTCTAATAGGTTTGTAAGTTAATTTCATTTTAGACAGTAATACTTATTACATAATTATCCTTTTTTGTGCTAAATTTAAATATATTTTAAAGTTCTATTAAGTTACTGTTAGATAATATAATAAACTAATTCAGAATAGTTTTAATTAAATTATCAATTCCTGTGTTATTTATAAATTTAGTTTAACACTATTAGTTAATAAGCTCTATTGTAATGAATGACAACATAAGTGGAAACAATCGAATGTATTTGAACACAAAATTACAGAATATCTTAGTAAAATCTGAGAACCATATAGTAAATATTGAATTTGAAAAATGTCAATTAATTACCTCAAACTTCATTGTCCCTTCATTTCTATACTCGTTCTTTTTTCTTCAATTTTCTTAACCTTCTGCAGTCAGGTATTTCATTTCTGATTGATGATACATACTACTAATATCTATCGACATCAGTAATATGCACCACACTATAACTTATTGATACTGATTTTAATTTTCAAATTAAATCATTTAGTAGGTTAGTTAATTGACCAAATAAAGACCAATGTGTACTACTTTTTTTTCAAATTTTGTAACAAAATATATTATAGTTCTGTACTCTTTAACATAATGCCTCTGTCTAATAATATTGATTTCATCAGTATAGAGTTGTAGAGATTGTTGAGATTTGAATGAGATCATGAATGGATTAACGCTAGACCACAATTGAAAACTTGAAAACACTGAATGTCCATTTCACCCTGGTATGGGACAATGGAAGACGGTCATGAAATCTTGTTGATTGGTTGAAGTTAGACATTAACACAAACGGATACCGGTTCAGTGGTTTAAGGGTTAAGCGTTCGTATGCGCGACTGAAGGTCTTGGATTCGAATTCGGCATGCGAGATCGTGGATGATCACTTCTTGTGAGTCTAATACTAGGACGAAACGACTATCCAGTGCTTCCAGGTTTTCAATGGTGGGCTAACATCAATCCATTCATAATGCTGACTTGTAGTTAAAAATAATCTCAGAAATTTAACTCTGTAATTATATTTTAATCGACACTGATTTGAATAATGCTCATTTCTGAACTCAGTACTAGCTTCTCAAATAGAGATTACATACATAAATAGGAAGAGTTGAGATATCATTTATGTAATCTGAAAGTCCTTTAACTGTACCCGTAGAGTTAACTGAACCTTAATTTCATAACTGATGAAAGTAATCTCATTGATGATACCAGGTTGTGACCTCTTTTCGTATTATTTAAGCATGTAGCTAATTCACTTGGTTGAATCAGAAATTTTTAACAATAATTAAGCTTTTCTGTATTTTTTCAATACTCTGTTTCACTCTTTTTTGACTAACTCATGCTCATTTATATGAGTTTGTAGACTTTTTATTTCAAAGCTAGTTTTTATCACACTCAAAGGTGAGTAACTTCAAGATGGATCGATTCCGCGAGATTTTCATTTATTTACTTGAACATATAAATATTGGTACAAAGGAGAACCAGATACATATACTTACTTACTTACTTACGCCTGTTACTCCTCGGGAAGGAGCATAGGCCGCTCACCAGCACCAGATAGATATGCACCACACAAATAGGCGAGAATAGTATTTTCAGTAACTTTCATCACTTCATTTTATGTGTGTGTGGGCTGTGATACTACCTGAGTGCCGAGACCGTAGCGGGTGCTTTTCTTAAGGTGCCACACCCGAAGCCTTTGACCTAAAGGTCTAACCCACAAGGCAGTGGAATGCAGTCAGGATATGCAGTCCCATGGTAGCCAGTGAGCAATAATTTGTCCATATGCTATTTGATTTCTCACAATCCTGGAGCCCATATGCACGATTGGTTTGGAATCAGAGTTTTCTAACTCCCCTAGGTTCATCCTCCGTATCCACCAACCCTGTTAAAGCGCCGGATATTCGCTTTTCGTCCTCTCAGTTTCGTAAAAAACACCTCAGCCTTGAGAAGGTAGTGAGTAAGACTTTCCTGGCAGTAGTTGTATACATGTGGACATGTGAGAGCATTTCAAGAGGCAGAGCTGCCTCTCCCCACTCTCTGTCGTACCAAGGCATTTGGGGGCGAGAAGCCACTATTTGTTAAGTAAGTAAAGTTGGAAGTAAAATAGTGACTTAGTGATGATAACAAATAAAAACCGCGTTGTATTCTAAATCTAATGTAGTCTTGTATGAACTATTGTATAAAGCACTATATACGAATCTAATTATCATATTCCTATTACTGAAGTCGGATTCTGTTGAATAAACCGTTATTCGTGGTATACTGTAAAGAGAGTTCATTAATGGACGATTTATATGTTAAGTTTGTTTATATTTAATTTAATTTTGTTCACTGATTCCAGCCTAATATTAAGATCATGTTTAGTCACGATAATCTTATGTAACGAAGGCACACGGTGATTACTATATTACAATATGGTAATTTATTTTGAAGATTTATTAATTAAATTGCAGAACAATTGAAATAAGATAGAAAATAATTTTTCGTGAAGTAAATTGAACTACTCATTATCAAGAATAAATGTATTCTCAGTGCGAAGTTGTGGTGGTTGTTGAATTTCATTGAAATCATGAACCAATATAAGTCGGACTACTTTCAGGTTTCCAATAGTTATTTAACTTAGATCAATTCACGATTCCAGTAAATGTATTTTTTAGTGATATTCACTAGAAAATAATCCTGGGCACACCGCAACTATTTAAGTTTACTTTAAGATCGAAACCAGAGTAGTTCCTTGAGTCATTTTTAAGGCTAAGCAATAATGATTATAATATCCTATTGGAAACAATGAAATAATCTCATTTTTACCATTGACTTCATTAAAACTGAAGTATAAGATGATTTTCAATTCTGGTAGTTGTCAGAATCGTAACACGGAATATGTTTTATTAGTATATGAGTTATATTTCAATGTGTTTTTATCAGTATATCGAAATATTTATTAACAAACAAGTTTAATCTCCTGCTTATTTTCTTTAGTAAAATGCAATATATTACTATATTTTTCAACAGGTAAAAGTATGGTTTCAGAATCGTCGAACAAAATACAAACGTTTGCATACAGATGGTAAAGAAATTCTAAGCGATTCAAATTCCAAAGGCCAAAAGTCATTATCAGATATCGATGAAGATAGTGATGATGATGGTGATGACGATGATGATGATGACGATGAGGAGGAGGAGGATGTTAATGATAAATTAGTTAAAAAAGATGAAGGAAAAGATAATGTTATGATTGAATCTATTCATCAAAATCAAAATAATTTGGAATTTGAGGATGAAACACATTCAAAATTTTCAAATTCTGAATCCTCTAAAAGAATTAGTATCAATACGTTTCCAATACAAAATTCTTATTCTATTACAGATAATAAACAATTTAGTCCTTCGAAAGAATGTCAACAATATCTTGATAATTCAAGATCAAATAATCCTTTAGGAAATCAAAGAATCAATGATTTATCAGAAAAATCCAAAATAAATGATTATACAAAATACACATGGAATTCATTTAAACAAATACATGAAAATTTAAATACAAATACTGGAATAGAACGAAAACAATCGTCTATTTTACATTCATCACAACATCTATTAAATTCAGTAAATCAAAATTTAAATTATTTACAACATTCTTGTAGATAAACATTTCAAAAAAATAAATAAATAATTTTGCAATAAATTACTTGTTTAACTAATTTCTTGTCTTTAAAAAGAAAAAAGAACCACGATTCATTTTTATTTATCTTGTTACTATGGTCTATTCGTCTTAAATATACATTTATGCATATTTTAAATTGATATATAATAATGGTCAATTATGCAAGTATTATGTACTTTTATCCTTATACACAAAAAAGAATTCATTTATTTACTTAAGATATAATTTTATCATAAATATTAACCAAAGGATTGATTTTTATAATGTTCATTACTTTCTAATTGTATTAATACATTCACTAATGTGAATACTGTTATTCTATGAAGTAAATTAAAACAAATCATATCAATTTGTAAAAAAAATTTTTACTTCTTTGAAAAATAAACAACGAAAACAAACAAACAAAAAAACAACAAAAAGAACAGAAATATGAAGTTTTTCCTGTTCTACTTTTGTTGATGATGGGGTATTCATTTAAACTAATCATAATTATCGTTAGAAGTAATTGGTTATTTATTGAAGAATCATTTAAAAATTACAAAATAATATAAAACATTTTTAACTATATTTGATTAAACTTTAAAAAAAAAGAATTTGTATAAACTATATATTTGTTCTATTATTGAATATAAAATTTGATAGATCTGTATAGTTGTACTATTTTAAATTAGGTTAAATAGAAAATGAATTTATTACGTAATATAAAAAACACTTACAGCTTACTTTACAATCATTGAATGTAAAAATATATAGAATATAAGAAAATACAAACAATCATCCAGTGATCTTAGTTTTTTATTGTTTATTAGGTGTTATTGAATATTACTATTAAGTACTTTTCAATAAACTAAAGGAAGGACACATGATGAATGAGAAGATTAGAAAGAATCCAACAACTGATATTCCTATTAGTATAAGTTGTCATTATAAATTACAGATTAAAAGTTGATAAATTAAACGAAATATCTAGGCATTAAATTCAAACCTATTAAATGTTATCAATGATAATATTATTAGCAGAAGGTGTTTTGTGGAGATTTTAAAAATTTCACTAGTTGAAATCATGAGTCAAATAAAGCCAGACCACCATAAAAACCTGGAAGCACAGCTGTTTCGTCCTATTGTGGAACTCCCCAGCAGTGCACATCCACGACCCCGCTATGTGGGGTTCGAACCGAAGACTTATCAGTCTCGACCACGTGCGTCTAACCACTAGATCACTGATCTGGCAACCAATCGTGTTAATGTCTAACTTCAACTAATCCACGAAATTGAGCGACACATCCACCATCATCATTGGTGAGTTACTACCTCACAACTGACCCTGTTGAACTCCACTGATCACTGCTTCTCACTAGAACTCCAGGATGTAATAGAACGAAACGGCCATCCAATGCTTCCAGGTTTTCCATAGTGGTCTAGCACCAACCTACTCATCTTTTCAACTGTTGAAATTACTACAATCTCCACAAAACCCCTTCTGATACCCATATTAAATGAATATTTGATTAATAATTGTTTACATAGATAATTACTTAAATTATGATCAAAATTTATGAGGCCATTTCACCAATCTTTATTCTTGTTCTCTTTAAGATAATAATGGGAACTATGTATACAAAATATTTACATTAGTGAAAATAGACATCACTCAAACAAGTGGATGTAAAAAAAAGTTTCTTTACTTCAGTTAAAGAAATGTTTTAATTGTTGTTCTTTTTTTCTATCTTAAAATATATCAACTTTATCACTCATTAGATCCGTTAAAGTTATCGGTTAATATTTAATTATGATCTGAACTATTTTTTATACATTCACCTAAAATAATACACATAAACAAGTGAATGTTGACCTGTTGTTCAATTTTGATATTACCATCTTGTCAAATACATTTTATTTATTCAATAGTTATTACACAATTATAGTAATAACTGATCCTCGTTTAATATTTAATTAAATAGCCTATTTTTTTTTAATTTTAGACTTAAATATCCTTTTGATGGGATGAGACTATTAATTATAGGCGACCTATGAGTGACGCTGAAGTGACCTTGAGAATACCCACCTGCTTCTTAGGACTAAATGATGGTTATAAACTTGTGTGAATAATTGAGGATTATGATTTATAGTTGATGGTTGGGGTAAGGAATTAGAATTTGGGTTTTCATCACGAATTGACATAAGGTAAAATGTCAAATAGCTATTTAGCTTAATGGATGAATGAATTTCACGCCAAAACCCAAAAGTAGTTATCTTATTTCCGATTGGTCGGTCCGTAAATTATAATCTCGCTGTTGTTGGCATAAATTTAGTTAAATGAATAGTTCTGTTATGTCTGTAGTCATAGCTGATTTGATGATACATACGAGTGTCAAACACTGTCTATATCATATCTCTTTTTTATTTGAATATTGTATAAATCATCTGGAAATCATAGTTTTTTTCACATCAGCATTTGGTTGTAAGCATTCACTAGTACGATATTGAATGACGACTCATTTAAAGAGAAGAGTCAATCCTATTATAGATTTTTAGGGTATATATTAACAATGTAGTAAGAAGGTTTACGAGAATATGACGATTTTATCTTGTGAAAATTATTCACTTAGATGTAGTTATAACTAGTTCAGTTTTCCAAGTGATCAGCTTTTCATTAATATTTTCTTTAAATACTTGAATATACTTATATGATTTCGAATTGTATTACTTAGTACTTAATTGAGATTATTGGGTATTTTAATAAAGTTAGGTGTTTGAGTCCCGCGTATGGGATCGTGGATGTGAACTGCTGTTGAGTCTCTTATCAGAACGAGACGGTCGTCTAGTGCTTCCAGGTTTTCACTGGTGGTCTAACATTGAACAGTTCATGAATTCGATTAAAAAGTTATATGTTTCAATGTTTTGCTTAGCTTTCAGATGTTCTATAATTCGTCATTCAGTAATGAAGAGATTGATTAATAATCAAACAATAGGTTAATGTTGCAATTTATTTAACTAATTTTCATTTGTTATGATATTAGTTACTATATCATTTATTGTTTATTTCTGTCTAAATGATCAATCGTGATGATCTAATTGAGTGGATTTGTTCAATGTCAATTATTTGTTTTTTTTTCAATCTAACCAATTGAGGCATAATCTACTATTGTAACTAGTACCAATTATGAGTCATTTATCAATAACACTAATCATACAAAAACAATTAATAATAAAAACAATATCGATATGACATTAAATACACATTTTGATATGTTAAAAGAAAGGTGAATAATGAAAATGAATGAAGATAATGGTGATGAAAATTCACTTGGTAGTAACAAAACTATTGTTAATAATAATGATAATAATAATAATAATAATAATAATAATAATTGTGTTGCCATGATAACTAAGAATGATATGAAGAATTTACACTAGACATTTTAGCAGTGCTAATCGTAGTTTCTTTTCTTTCTTCCCACTCTCTTGTTGATCCCACCCTGAATATACTGGAGGTTAAGAGAATTATTTTATGATTATGATTATTATTATCATTAAAGTAGAATGACTTCCAGGGGCAAATCTTTATTTATTCCCTTTTATTGTCCAGTAAAACACATAAATGAATAATTTGAATAGTGTATCTGTGTATATTCAGTATGAATAGTATGATGAACAGGAAATGAAAGATGAAGGTATTTCCGTTCTTAATTGACTGTTGAATTTCAAACTTGTTCATTTGACTTTGATTGTTATAATAGTAGCGTTTATCCCCTCCATATTTCATTGAATATTAACAAATGCAGACACTTATACATTAATAAATCCTCACACCTTATAGGTATGGTAGTTAGAATACATAAATACTGGTCATAATGATGATGATGGTGATACAGAATGGTTAATAAAAGTTATCAAATTGATTGATTGGTATAATAATAATAGTCCATTAAAAGTGGGAATTTATACTATTTACATTTTACGCATAGTAAAGAGATGTCTAGTTTGAAATAAGAGTAATGTATCCTTAATCACACTTTTTAAATAGACAAGTGATGTCTATGATTGATGACAATAAAATCATGATTATAATATGGACTAACAGAAAAGAAGGGTGCTTTTATTTTCAATAAAAGTTATCCAGTTTTTTTCTGAGTATGAAGAAACCGAATATAAAGTGATTTAAGAGAATTATTGGTTGAAAATATGATCGAGTTTTAAGTCAAATCTGTTTGGGTGATTTGCTGATGAATTTATTCTTAAAGAAATAATTTTATTAAGTTGCGTCTTAATAAGCCAACTGACATCAGATGGATATGTATAAACTTACTACATAGTCAGGTCAGATACCTGATTTTATATCAATAACTAAGGGATCATTATACATCAAGTTTAGGCAAAAACTTCCGAAATTCCCCGTACGGCAAAGATTTAGGACAGAGATAACTTGGGAACTGAATGAAGCTTAGAACGTAGGATGTTATATTCAAACTCACTAACTGGATGATATCATCATCATGGTAATCTAGATGCAAACGTCATTGGTTAGATATTGTTTGAAGACATAAGCAAGGACTTTAGAAGGTTACTCAAACCTGAATTCATCAAAAATACTTTAGCATAAGAATTATCATATATATCAAAAAGGTTTTTACAACTATTGTACAAGTGAACGATTTTTGCAATTGCAGAATTGCATTTTAATACATAAATGTTAAATTTTACTTCGACGTTAGCAACGTCATTTTTTCTAAATTGGTTGTGGATAGATTTGAGAATAGTGATGATCTAACGAGTAATAATACTTGTTTCATAACTTAGGAATACTAAAGAGTGTTGAGTTTAACAATCGATTGAAATACTTGAGAAAACAAATCTGTGGTGGAAAAAAGTTAACCAATATGAATGCTTATAAACCTACATAGTCGAAACAGATTATATGAAGTTATGAACTAAATGATAGTAAAACCATCATATGAATAGTAGATTCGAAGTGCCAGTTTTTAATTTTTGTAGAAAGTAGATTGAATCTGGCTAATGGTATAATTCAGGACTCAAGCTTCGTCTTATTTGGAAATCGTTAGCCAAATGTACCTGTCAAAAGGTTATGGGTTCGAATTCAAATGTAAACATCAACGCTGGATAACAGATGCATCCAGTTAGACATACCCGCATAATATTAAATGAGAGTCCTAGATTTCACTACAAGCCATATACTATCCATTCTTTTGAAAAAAAATTTGACAACGTCTGTATCAGAGTAAGCCCCACATGAGGCCGAAATCGATCAAAAGTGTCAACAACGAGATAATTGAAATCATAACATATCAAAATGAGTAATTCTCATGACTACTAACTTATGGTTTTTAAACGTTATAACTTTTTTTGCTTTTGTTTCAATCTTTAAATTTAGTAGACTTCAACAATATATCGAGTAACAATATTAATTGAAGCAACGTTTTAAATTCAAAAATTCCCATATTGAATACAACATTTTATCTTGACATAACCTTCACGTTTTGATTGCTAAGAAGTAAGAATATAAACATGGATTACGTAAACTCGTTTACACTACACAGAATGCTCATAATAAGATAATTTATTCAAGAAACAGTACGCTATAAGGAATATTTAGCCAATAAACTATCTGAATTTTCATATCATTATCGTTAGTCAAAATATAGTTGTTTGTCAATTAACTACAATTACTGATTATATTTTACGAAATGGCAAGCAGTGAATTCCAATACTTACTTTACATTTTATATGAAATTACTCAGTTGTATGTACTTGAAGCTCATTTTCTATTCCAGAATACGCAGTAATTAATCGACTTATAAATTAGGAAAGTTTTGGGAGATCCATTCAAACTTATTATAAGTCGGCAAAATTTGATCAAATCTAGTCATGCATCTCAACAATTGATGGTGAGATTACCTGTATTCTGTTTTGTATGTTGTCCAAAGCTATATATATAAATCCCAAATGTCCTAACCGATTTCCACGCATATCAGTTGTTGTTTGGTTGTTCGAATGTTCTCTTTTTTATTTGTTTAGTAAGGGTTAACAAATGTTCAAATGTTTTTTCCGTTTACATATGGCACGTCTTAATATGTTATGGAATTTAAAGTACTACTGTTTTCTGACTTAGTTTCCTCACTAGGGTCCAGCATTACTGAATTAAAGATATTTAATAATGAATATTTTTTATTTACAACTGATGTCGTTGACAGATTGAAGGCCTTAACTATTCATTAAACTGGACAGAGGAAAAAGAAATATAATGTCACAAATACCAGCCATTTACATAAAGTATTAATAAATATATTCAACCCGCCTTATAGATGAAATCATATGAAAATCTAAGAATTGTTTAGAATTTCTTTATCTCTGGCCAAGGTTTATATAGTGTTGAGTTCGCTGGATGGTTGAATATTGAATCTTTCCTTGTTTTTCTAGATCACATAACCAAAACTAGATTCAAAGAATTATTTTTACGATTAAATCATCAATTTTTGTGAACGAAATTTTACATGAATAGAATAGGGACTAACTTGTGAATTTCTCTACATTTCCTTAACTGTTATCCTCCCCCTTACTAATAAACTAATTCAATATGTAGAGTAAAAGTTATAAAGAATCAGTGGTAACCTTTGTTAATAACATGTCTGTACCAGAGCAGATTTAATAACTGAATTCTGATTAGAGATTTTAAAAATAAAGAAACGGTTAAAGGTTTCAGTATGGTAGGTAACAAATTTGAAAGTGCAAAAAAATGGATGGTTGATAATGATCCAAGAACCTGTTAGCCTTAAATAACTGATAACGTTTTCTAGTTTAGAGCTTTACTTTTCACTATTATTTCTTAGTTGAAACAAAATGCTCTATAACTATGTATAGGATTAGAAAATATTTAAAAACAGTGTATAATATTCATATTCAGTCAATCATTAGTTCTTATTCATTTCATGTATCACTTTCATAAATTCATAAATAAGATAATTAGATTAATTCAATTACTTCTTTAGTTTAACAAGATATATAATTGGTTTCAAATGTTATTAACCTTAACCGATTTCTGACATTTTATAACTTCTTTTTTTTAGAAAAAAATTTGACTAACATTAAAACAAATAATCAAAGCATTAATCCATTTTACACCGCTTTATTTAAATTCATTTTAAACTAACTTAGAGACGAAAACTGTTTGTATTAGTTTCTTTTTTTTAAATTTTTATTTTGTAAAAGAATGTTTCTATGCTAATGATAATTATTATCATGTCAACTTTTAAAATTTTAATCAATTTTTTCAACAACAAAAATGAATTTTAAGCATAAAAATCATAATTTATGCATTAATAAGTTAAAAACACATCGAGTATCAATTAAATGAATTGTAAAATGAATTATAGGAAATTTAGAAAAGAAAAAGAGAGAAAAAAGAGAAAAAAGAGTGAAAAAAGAGAAAAAAGAGAAAAAAACAATTTTCAGCCACCATAGAAGATGATAATCATTCAGAAAAGAATAAGATAGAAAAAATAACAATTCCAATTTATAATTAATTGGTGTGTTTTAAAATTTTTCACTGGTGGAATAGATTGAACAATCATGAAGTTTCTACTTGAATTTTTTTTAAATATAAAATTTACTAAAATTAATTTGTCATGGGTTTTTTTCTTTATTTTTTTAAAAATACTATCTTTTTATTACAATAGTTAACAATAAAAATGACCACTTTGTTGTATAGGAATGATTAAAATTGTAAAAAAGGGGGGGAACGAACGAAAAAAATGGGAAAGAAATTCATGATGATGAAATTCCGGTTGAATTCAAGTGATTAAATTTAATTTTATTCTTTCTTCTTCTTGTTCTTCTTGTTTTTTCCTTTCTATTCTTTAGTTGACCGGTGGTCTAAATTATTTATTAAATAGACTACAGTAAAGTAATTGATCATTTTATATTATCATCATTTAGTTGTTGTCCATATTCATTTTTCTTTAAAAAATTGGTACACTAATATGCTGGTAGTTTTATGCATTTTCTTATTTTTTGGTGAATTTCACTTATTTAAGAATAAATATACACACATACACACATATATAAATCTACTTACATGTATAAATACAGAGGTAGAAAAAAATTAAGCATAAATTCAGTTGTTTGTCCACTTTGTAACATGATTGGCATATTAAATAATGAACTCCGGTTGACAGTTAATAAATACTTATTATGTATATATACATTGATGCTTGCTTGTATCGTTAGAAAGTAAAGGTGATAATATTAGTAGTAGTGGTAGTGTTAGGTGAGAAAAACAAATTGATTATTTAAAAAAAGATATACTGAAATACAAGAATGAAAGAGCGACAAAAATAACAAATAGAATTTTAAAGAACACATTATAAATCTCTTAAAATAATCACCTATCTTCTAAAATGAAACGGAAATACAAGTCTAATCGGTTACTAAGAGTTCAATGATTGTTTTCATTAGTTTTATTTTTGAATAAAAAGAATAATAAAAAAATAGAATAATTTATTTTTCATAAAGTTGTAATAAAGTATAATCATTTTCAATTTTAAACATTTAAGAAGAATATTAAAATGTCCTTTTTTAAGATTATTATTATTATTATTTGTAATATATATAGATAATGCTTTAATATAAATCGGTAAGAATAGTATTCTCTATTCTAAAGTTATTTAAATAATATATCTTCCCCCCATTTTATATTTTATTTATTACTTCTTCCCTTGATTTTTTTCCTATCGTGTTTGCTTCTTATTATATATCCGGGTCTATTCTATTTCCATTTAAATGATATGTCTATAATGGTAATAAGAATTTAGGAAGTTTATATTTAATATTATTACTTCTTATTATGATATTTAAAAATGATTATTGTTTGTTTCTGAAGTTTCTCCATAGAAGTGGGCAGTAATAAATTAGAAATAGATCACCATTTGTCATAACAATAATAATAATCATTTTAGTATTTTTATTTCCCAATGATTAAATTAAATACATCATTTAAAAAATAAAACTTATTTATGATTAAATCGTAACAAATATGTTACCGAAAAAAGTAAACTACTTGTAAGTAGTATGAATTATGTTGAATAATTCAGGTGATATGTCTTAAAATTTCAGTTATTTAATTATCACTAAAACGATTACAATGGTTTATTTCAAGTGGATTAATCAATCGATAAGTTCTATAGAATGACTAAACGTCAATTTTTTTGTAATATCCTCATGAATTAGATGACTTAAACATCTGACAGTTCATAACTTATTATAAATCACCTTATTACTGATTCATGATTTCTTGAAGATTAAGTAATAAAAACAAGAGGTAGTTATAACGTTGTAGATCCACTTATTTAATGAATTCATTTTAAATTTTCTATTTGTACATGCATGTAGTTAAAAATTTAAGTTGGTTTACAGTGTATTTTTTATTCACCAAATCAAATTTATTGAGCATTATAGCAATGTTATTACGTTGCGGATAAATAGAACGTAACATCATGGGGTTTTAAAATTAAAGATACAATCAGATCGATAGAAAAGGAATTATGGGAATCTAATGAATGAATGACAAAGAATATAAATAATTTAAATACTTATAGACGTATAGCAGGGATAAAATATGAAGTTATGTTTTAGTGGATGTATAAAGGTTGTTTAAATTAGTGTGATTCTGGTGGTTTCGCTAGGTATAAATATTCAATTTGTACCTTTTGTTTAGCAGATTATTTAATGTGTGTAGAGAAATTATTTGGTGTGAAAAAAACATCTACCTCTAATATACGAGGTGATTTTTATTGGAACTAAAAATTTCTATTAAGGGATCGTACCTTTGTTTCAGAGTTGGATAAATAACGGTTTATAGCCTAAATGTACAGAATCAACCACATGTGAGAATTTGTGAATATTTTCAGAAATTATAACCTTTTCATTAATAGAAAACGTTTGGAATTTAAATTCAATCTACTGTTTCGGAAACTTGGGGATATTAATGACATTTAACCATACAAATACTGTCGCTAGAATTTGTTTAGGATTACTGCTAACAGATCTTAGGAACCAATAATGAATTTTTAAGACGTTTTGAGCATTTCAAAGAGTTTGGACAATCGTTTATTCGAGTCCTAGAGTGAACGTTAACCCTGGAATGCAGGTACGTTCAGCTGAATAGTTTCAAACAGATCAGGACGTGCATCTTGAGTTTTACTGCTAATCACCACCGATCTCTGCGGATAATTCTTGTTACTCAATGACAGTATCTAATCAATCCGCATAGGTTGCGCATATGCCAAAATAGACTTTACAACTTAAGTCGTAAATATCAATAGGAATATTCAAACAAGCAATGCAAACGAGTTTAGACTACAATTTAATACTCTAATTGCTTCATTTTGTTTTGATATTGCGACATCTACTTATGTGCTAAATATAGAACTAACAGACATACAATCTGTTAATAGCATGAATGAACTCTTCAAATATATGGCATTGATCAGATCTTATTCACCACTGAGAGTAATTTTTGTAATTTAAAAACATTCACAGGTAAATTTTCGATTTTTTGGGTTAACTTACACTTGTGCACAGGCCCATTTTATGTGAAGTGCATCAATTCGAAATTTAAAACTCGACTAACAGACACTACGACTAAAAAAGTGATTTCCGATTAAAATGAGTTCGAAAAAGCTGTACACAGATTGTCAACATAGATGACTGTAAGGAAAGGTTAGCTTCCTAAGTAAATGATGTTTCAAAATGTTTTGAAATTGTACATGAGTAGTCAGTGTCACTTAGTATCTGCATTCACATGACCTTTTAGTTAAAAGTGACTGTCTACATCTGGCTTTGTAATTATTTTATGGTGTGATACGATCTGGTTTGCTTGTATTTAAACCAAATATGTCTGAAATATACTATTCATACAATGGAAGGTGAGATTACTTTCTGAACGCAACGACCAGGGCTAAACGAGAGGGGCCAATACAAATTCAGAGTTGATACAAGGTTGCTAGGGATGTACTGATGTGTCACTGGTTATTAGTTAGTAGACAGATTGGCGATTTTGTCACGTGATAAGTGACAGGACAAAAGAAGAAACAGTAATGGTGTTAGGAAACAAATAATATCATGTCGAATGTGCTCAGCTTCACAATGGTAAGTCACTTACCAATACCATACGAATGCTTTGCACACCTAGTAATTGCTTTTGTATAAACAAATAAAGTTCGGATGTTTATGACAAACTTAAACAATCGTTCTAACAAGTTAGATCTTACTGACATAAAATCATACACTAAATTGGCATAGAAACTAAACTAATTGACATAATAGATATCCCATTTTTATACATCGACTAACAAGCAAATGAATACACAAAAACCGGGTATCATATAGAAACTCCATTCTCCTTTTTGTTATCACGATCAAATATTTCTACGTTAGTTTAATAATGTGTTGTGAAGAATACTGAGTCATCTGTAAGTTATGAATTGATCCTAGTTCAACAACCACTGAGATTCAGGAAATACTGGATGGTTGTTTTAAGCCGATATGTGATTCCATGATAACGTCCATATGCTGTGCTACCAAGGATTTTGTGTATTCCATTTATAATGTGGTTTGTTTCATTCATTACTTAATCTTCAAAAAATTATTAATCACTAATGAAGTGATTTATAATAAGTTATGAACCGTCAGAAGTTTAAGTCAACAATCCTTATCTAAGTCACGCTGAGAAAATCTATTTGGAGTTATTGTGATTAAGTAGAATTGAATGAGTTATCTTTACCGTCTTAAACTACTCACACTTGATTTACTTACTCACTCACAGTTCAGGCCTCCAACTTGTTCAATCTAGTTTAAATAGTTTCAAAAAGTAGTTTATTCTCTTGTTAGATGTTTTTCTGATTCTTTTGGTTTGTCTAGTTAATAATCTAGCACTTCTTCAGAAATAATAATCATTTGTTATGCGTTTTATACATTACTTTAGAGTACTTTGGACGACTTATATTAAATTTTGAAACTATTCATCTATGAGAGCGTATAACAATCTGTACACACAAAACAACAATAATAAGTCATTGATGAAACAATTATACAAGACTCAAAGATTTGTTGCATTTCACAATTTGTTTGATGTAAAATTACACATACACTCATAAAGATTTGTATCGACTAATCATATATAAATACTACTATCGTTAATTCTGACCTGCTGTTACTTAACAAAAGCTAACTGCATTGATTAACATAAGATCTCTGCTAATTAACTGGTGCAATTCCGTGAATTGGTTGAAGTTAGACATTAACACCGTTGGATACCAGCTCAGTGATCTAGCGCCTAAGCATTCGCGCACGAGGTCGATAGACCTTGGGTTCGAATCCCGCGTAGCGGGATCGTGGATGCACACTGCTGAGGAATCCCATATTAGGACGAAACGGCCTCCCAATGTTTCCAGGTTCTCCATGGTGGTCTAGCTTCAAGCGACTCATGAATTCAATTATTAAATTATGAATATCTCTAAGAAACTCTCTTGTGATTCATTTTAATTTAGTTTTCTGTTCATTACAAACTACAAAAACACAACATAATGAAAAGAAAATTATTAGGAAACTTCTGTTTTCACTTTTAAGTTCAATGTAGACAGAATAATAATGCGACGCATATTTACTCTCGTATGAATAATAGTATTAGGATGATAGTCAAATATTTTAATTTTAATTCCGGTGCTTCGTGTTTCAAATTTATTATTATTATTATTATTATTATCTGAGTCACCTTGTTTTACTAAAAGTTAAAAGAATTTGAAGAACGAATTTATCCAAGCGCTTAATACCAGGTATAATAGTAAAAATTGCAAATTACTTATAATTTTGATTAAAAATTGAATCAATAACAACTATGTCAATTGTAATAATATTTGAAAGAGATGGTTTATTATAGAATGTATCGTTAATGAGATGATCTCCCTGATGTTTTAATATGAACAAATAAAGAAGTAATTAATTATAATTCATTTAAATTATAATACGTAGAGATTTTACTGTTGTTAACTATTATACGTTGTTATGTATTATCCATTATAGTATTCTGAACTCTATCTTGTTCATTGAGATAGCTATAAAAAAATACATAGAATGATTCTGTTCATATTTTCATACAAAATGTTAGTCTAGCTTCAATTGACTCATGATCTCAATCATTGAAATTACTATAATATTTACAAAATCCCCTTCTGACAAATTGAATAGTTTACAGTTTCTTACCTTAAATTAGTTTCATTGAGCAAAAGATAACTACTAAAATGGAGACATCTTGTTTGAGGTTTTCAATGAAATATTTCTTTAACTCCAGGGGATTATACTAGCATTGTATTGAGAAAATAATTACTGTTGATCATTTAAATTAAATGATAGTATTTATTTTAGAGAGAATACTAGAACCTTCATACTAATATTTGAATGACATGCTCTTTATTTAAGCTTGTATCATCACAAAATAGTGATTGTGTTTTTTAACTATACAAGATACTTCCATGGCTACTTCTTATAACTTTAGAAAAAGTACTACATGGAGCTTATGATATTTGTACCAAGGCTGGTGCAGCTTGACTTTAAGAGGAAACCAAGACAGCAGGTAGAGATTTTATTATGCACTATCAACAGATGAAAAACAGTATCCAAACAAACTCAGTTATGTATGATTTACTTATGTGATCAATAGGCAAACTTCGATACACTGAACTAAAACTTAATACGTGTGTACAGTTTACACTATCAATATTTTGAAAATATTATGGCTTATGAATATAACTACATTACCGAGTTATATAACAGTTCATTCCTAAAAGACTTGTAGATCACTTTGTATTAGTAGAACTTTCATGATATTACAAAGGAGTATTCCCGAATTCGGATTGATTTTTACAAAAATATTTAAAGCATTCTGAACTTAAATGATCAACTAGTCATCTATTCAAATATAGTTATATTGTATCGATGAAAATAAGAACTTTTGTGTTATTGATGGATAGGACTTTCCAAGATTTGACAACAGTAGAAGAAACAATAAGAACAAGAAAGTACCGGGCAACTGTTTTGTTGTAGTTTCGGGCATTTCTTAAGATCTGTAGTTCGATTAAGCTACCATTAACTCTACTATCTCCTGGACAAACTAAATGAATAGAAAGCTTAGTTATTTAAACTCTACACAAGCTACTAACAATTTGTGTTATTTAGACAGGGACCTGTAGGAAATGGATTTAATCGAGTAAATAATCATTTTATTCACAACAGCTTCTCCAAATTTCTAGGTTTTAAGACATAATTTGACCCGAAAAGTTTTGTGTAGAGTACTAGCGGTCCATAGAGGAATAAAAAATGACTGTTCAGTCTCAAATGTTCCTAAGTAGTTTTTCATATTAAGTCAGTCTAGAATGAAAGTAACTTTAAATTATACAGTCTCCAGAAGACTTTGCAACGAATTTCAAAATAATTATTTTACCACTTTATTCTACTCAATTATTTAATAGTAGTTAAAATAGTTCATCGAAATATCTTGTGTGGAAAATGTCTCAGCTGATTTAAAAATATTTTAAAATTATATGAATGATCAATATATGAGTGATAGTTAATAAAATATAGGCAGAGCTAGAACATCCCCTTTATTGTTTTATTAATAATATGGGCTAACCGAAATAAGAGGTTAAGAACACAATCTTTGTAAACATATGTCGTTTTTGCTTCGTTCAACATCCATTTAGCTGGGAAATATACAAAAACAAAAGTTTATTAAAAGTCACTACATATTCACCTTCAGATTTACTCATCGAAAGGTCGACAATGTTAATAAATTTGATGAATCCAGAAAAAAGTTATATTAATATGTGTACGTCTGAAGCATTGTACATAACGGATACAACATATTTTAACTAAATGTTAGGGAAGCTATTAAGTGAAGAAAGACCCAAATACCATCAGGCTAAACAAACAAAGCTTTTGCTTCACATGCATTATTTTGATTTCATCTGTATCCAATAAGTATGTCTTTGAAGTGTCCCAAAAGCTAAAGGCTACTATTTACTGTCTTGTTATTTATAGTAAATATTCATCTAAAGAAATTCATTACCAATCTGAATTTGCAAATCATTACTAAGCTAATGAATTAAAAAGTCGTCGTTGTCATAGTTAGCATTTAAATTATTACATAATGAACCTTCAAGAAACGAATTAACAACAAATAGGATAATGTCCATCTCTTAAATTGAAACCGTTTCACATTTGAAGAAGTTTACTTCTAAAACATTAAATCAAACGATTTTGAGTCATGTCATTAAAGGTCTCTAACCATCGGTTGTTATCGTCTCGCGTATCCCAACCAAATAGTTCACACCTACCAACCTGCCTCAATTCACTTGTCAGTGAATCCATGGATTTTACCATGTTTTGTTCAGGCCACTCCTAGGTTTCTTCTAACCTACTTCTACATCATATAACATCTCCCATACAAAACAAATTAATCGTAAAATCAGTTTATGTTTAAAAGAATCGTTAAAGTTGACCGTGATTAAAAACTTGAAAAAAATGAGAAAGAAAATGTTGCAAAAGAACACTTGGTATTGTTTACATTCTTTATTTTTTTTCAGTCAAGCGGTTTGGAGTGCATAATTTAATTAGAGTACTTTCTATTTGTATATAATTATCTCTATTACAAGTAATACAGTAATTTCTGGGCGCCTTTAAAGTTCAAGATAGAAGATAATGAAATTTACAGTAACTTTTATATTCACATGAAAATTGTTGTTCTCTATCAAACTAACTGATAATTTGAATAAGAAAGTTCTCTCACTTGGTGCAAATAATGTCATGTTCCTTTGTCAATAAGTGTCCTTCTCTGAAATTAAAGTGTGTATTCCAATCAAAACTTCAAGTATAAGATTTGCATTTTTTAAAGCGGGGTAGATACTAACATTAACATTAAATTGCTGAATAACAATAAATAATATGGTTAAGAAGGTTTTTTTTACAATGTAATGGAAGAAATAATTATTTGGTAGATGTCAATATGAAGAGAACGATTATTAAGGAGTTTATCAGTATGAATTGTCCTAGAATTTCCATAGACATTTAAACAGGATTTAAGCAAGACCAACTTGAATTTAAAAGTAATTAGGGATGTTTCAGAAGGCCCATGTCTTAATACATCGAACAAGACCAATGATTTAATTACTTATAACCTACTCGATAACGGGTATCATATATTGATTAGGTACATCCGTTCCAATTAGATTTAACTATATTAGAAAACAAAGTGACTGCATTTATCTTAAAGACTCATTCAAGAAGTCTGAATAAAGTGTTGCTAGTTGCTAGTTACTAATTTGGTATTTACAAAAGTAAAATATTCGTATTATTATAAATCAATCGATTCGATGAAATACCAAGAAATATTATAATAGAAATGATGATCATTGAATAAACTTTTAATTTTAAATGAAAAGATCACTAACCAACTTAATTTTTATATCAGAAGATTAAAACTGTCATTTTTTCTGTACGACAAATTTAAACGAGAGATTTATCACATAAGAAAAGTTTTTTAAAAAAAACAATGGTTAAAGATGACAATGACAATGGTTAATGTATGATTGATTTATGCCATTTTCATCGATATATAATTTATCATTATTAATGGGTAAATAGAATGTTTAGTAAAAAGACAATCAGTTAAGTGTTAGTTTTTAAGTTCATATTTATAACGATGGTTGATAAGTACTTCTACTAAGATATACATAAATATAGAAGAGTATGTCTTACAGGAACATCTTAATCGAAATGATATGATATTTATCATAATTAGAATTGTTTTTGGTTGTATTAAACATTCTACTTTGTTCCTTTAAACTATTTAAACTCGTTTTAAAATAATGTTGGATAATGCCATTACTGAAATAATCTGGTATGGATGAAAATACACTAAAATAGATCGATCAAAATCAAATCCTTAACGTTAAAAGTCGTAAATCTGATGTATATTGATGGCAATATTTATAAGTAGCATAGTATTTTTTAATTTGTTAAATGAGAATAGCTATAATTGAATTACTAATTGTCAAAAGAAGTTTCTTGGAGATCTTAGTAATTTCAATAGTTGAAATCAATTGAAGCTGGACCACCATGGAAAGCCTAGAAGCACTGGACGGCCGTTTCGTCCTAGTATCAGGCTCCTCAGAAGTGCGCGTCTACGTGGACTCCAACCAGGTCTGTTGTGAGATATTAGCTCACTGAAGACAATGGTGATAGTGGCGCAATTTCGCGAACTGGTTGAAGTTAGACATTAACACCGTCAGATGCCGGCTCAGTGGTCTAGTGGTTAGGTGCTCGCGCACGAGACTAGTAGCCCCTGGGTTTAAATCTCGCAGGGGGCGGGGTCGTGGATACGCAATGCTGAGGAGTCCCGTGCTGGGGCGAAACGGCTGTCCAGTGATTCCAGATTTTCCATGGTAGTCTGGCTCCAATTAAATCATGATTTCAACTATTGGAATTACTAATTAGCAACAACTAAGTTATCACGGACTTTTTAACAATTGGTATGGTTGAACGATTTCTCTGAACACACAAAACTAAATGATATTCATTACCGTTTGTTGAGACACAGCAAACTATTGTACTGGCGACAACAATTCATCATTCAACTCTAATAGGAAAACAGTTGGGAAGAGATTATTGGTTAGTAACAGCACAAACACTGTCATTAACAATCTGTGCCTATAACAATGAGTAATTTCGTAATACTGATATGTATTAGTTAGAGACTGTCAACCTATGCAGTCTTACTCAAACACAGTAGGTGTGTGAACGTTAGACTCAACGAAACAGTAATTAGTAGCACTGTTATACCAACTTCCTTGACATAAGATCTGACAATTGATTTTATCATTTCACGTTTCTTTATTGTATAAAATTTTACATAGGTATCGATCCGATCATACTTCCCTTCCCCTCCAAATTTTTTTCTTGGTAATAGCCATCTAATCAGTTTCTATGGTTGTTGAACCAAACACTTGGGAGTATATCAAGTAAAAAAATGACCAATTTGTTTAAAATAAACAAGGAAAAATGTCAAAATGAAATCTAAAAGTGAAGAGAAAATTATACAGAAAGGCTCATTTTTGACATGTAACATCCTGATAATTGTCCGGAAAAAATGACATAAGATTATTAATTGTTTCTTAGTTCTTTGTAGTAATCGATTCAATTAACAAATCTATCGTGAAACTTGAATATCTTAACTTACATACGACATATGGAATTGGTGGAATACTCTTTCGGTAATTTT
Source organism: Schistosoma spindalis (assembly GCA_946903255.1). Classification (NCBI taxonomy): domain Eukaryota; kingdom Metazoa; phylum Platyhelminthes; class Trematoda; order Strigeidida; family Schistosomatidae; genus Schistosoma; species Schistosoma spindalis. The sequence continues at coordinate 23,435,591 of OX336424.1, forward strand.
AAAGCTAGAACAAATCAATTTCTCATGGAGACCTTGGTTTTAAAAATTCTCCATCTGGCATCAGTTAATGAAGAAAGCTTAGGTCTACTAAATAAACTCTAAAACGTCAGGTAAATGTAGTAGATTTTAATGATCGACTATTCTCAAAAGTTTGTGGATTTTCAATATCTAAGCTATACACTGACTTGATGATTTTGTTTACTAAATACTTGTTTATTTGAATTAATAGATGTGAATACTATTGTTATGAGGACTGCCACATTTTGTTTTTCAGTTGTTCTTGGAATTCATAAACCTTTAGTCAAGAGCATACTGATGAATACTTTCAGTGCACACCTGAATGTAGCTTATCTGTCCAACGTTTCTATGGGATAGATTTCTTAATGCTAATGATATACTGATAGTAACTAGTGCTTCTATGCATAGAAGGATAAGATTCCAAAGTATTTTGTACAATCCTAGTGGACAGGCGATTCTAGTTAAAGTAATAAACCCCAAGAAATGTAAAATAAATTCCAAATACTTGTAATTATTTTGAAAGATTTCAGCATATGGCTGTTATAAGTAAGTTAAGTGTTATGATAATTTCGATTTTATAACATGCTATTGATAAGTCTTGCAATTTCAACGCTATATTCCGTTCCTAAGCTTTTCTTGTAACCCTCAAACTAGAACTATACAACGACCTGAACACGAAAGAGAAGGGGCAAAGTATGCGTAAGTACTTTACTCCAAAGGTTCCTTTTAATGCAGAAAATATAGGGTTTTTATAATATTTTAAATTGTCCTTGGGTCGCTCGAAGATTCTGGAATGCTACCAAATATAGTAGCAGTATAACAATAAACCAATCAGAACCTCTGCATGTGACGTTTCACTTCCTTTATGTTTCTGGCTAAAACTTCAAGTGAACACTGATTGGATGAAATGCTTCTTAGTGTTTCCTGATCCTTGCTTGTCTTTTGCGAGAAATTTTCTGGATCACCACAACAGCTATGTTGTAGGTTGTTGAAGAAAACCTAACGAAATATAATGAATTGTTGTTGTTTTTACTCGAATCTTTGTTTTTACTGTCTTAAGGATAATAAAACGAGCTATGTGAACATATGGTCAATGAATATGAAGCCATATCACTGTGACCCACCGTTGCTGCTACCTTGATGCAGTGGTCGGGCTTGCCTATCGTGATGAACCAATCCAGCTATACTGGCTTGAAAAATCGTTCCTCAATGCACATCATGCCAGACAGGTTGGTTGAAGAGCGGTAAGACTGAAAGCAGCAAATCCAATGTCCGAGAGAGAAGTCATACTACTGACAGTACAGAGGTGTGATGGTAGTAAGGTGTTTCCTTCAGGCAACCAGCATAACTGCGATGCTGTCTTCGTACAAGGAAATGTGGGGTTAGAAAAGGTTGACCCTAAAAATACACACCTCGCCTTATCCTACGGATATCTGTCTCCGGTGGTAAGGTCTCAGCAAGTACGGAGCTAACACGGAAATTACACACAAGAAAGTCGTCTTCGACCAGTCTCGAGCAGTTGTTCCTTGGGACTGCAGTCACACTCTTAGGTCACTAAGACCATCTCAAACCCAATTTCTTTTTCAGGTACCTCTAGAAGAACCCTTCTACACAAGAAGTAGATCGCACTTGGATAGATAGACTATAATAGCAATCACAAAACATCCATAAAATTACGTAATAGAAAGCGTGTAAATAATAATAAACAAATACGGGATGTTAAAATATCAATAAAATCATTTATGGAGTCTTATCCAGAAAAAAAGGGACAGGGTTGTCACGAATTTTTTCCGAACACATATACTAGGGTTACATATTTGGATCCCTATAGCTTTAGCCATATGTAGGATACGAGATGGAACCCTATTGAGAGATAATGAAGGTAAACCAGATGTTTCAGTGCAAAACTCTTTATTGTCTTTATATTTCTCTTTCCGAACCAAGCTAGGAGATTTTACCTATTCATTGGTTAAGTTACCTACTATTGCTCCCAATATAACTGTCTCTGTAGGGACAACTGATTTTTTCAATGCACGTTGATGAGGAAAACTTCAAGTCTGTGAAAAGTAAATTGGAAAGTAATTTATGCAACCCAAAAGATGTTTACATGAAATGGTTGAAGCAAGTTGAAATCAATCAATGCTTAACATGACAAGTTGCTTATAAAAAAGATTAATATTTAAACAACACTTAAAACATATGTACACAAAAACAAGATAAGCAGTTTGTTACTTTTCATGTAACGTCAGTTAGGCTTTTAGAAACTTATTCTTCAGTTTCATAGAATTTAAATTTTTTTTTAAAACAAGCTCCGATTGTTACTAGGCCAAGAGTAAGATCTAAAAACAAAATAAAAACAAGCGATTTACATCTTAACTGTCAAGAAATTTTTTGTTTATATCTACTTTAAGATAAAAGTTATTTTAGATTAAGCATCTAAATGAAAGCAGAACAGTCATTGAATGGTTATCAGTTTAAAAGAAGAATTATTCGACTTTTAAATTCTCATTTAGATTTTAAAAAAGTATTTTACTTTACTGTAAATGTTTTACTTTGAGAGAGTTGGAAGGGATTTCCCAGGACAGGGTTGGATGGAGAATGCTGGTGAGCGGCCTATGCTCTTTCACGAGGAGTAACAGGCGTAACTAAGTAAGTAAATATCTTACCAAACAAAAATTTATCATTGAACTTTAATAGATCACATCATTTTTATTAGAATTCATTGCATTACTTGATGAAATAATAATTCCTGATTGGAATACGTATTCATTTTTAACCATGTTATGAGATGATTTTTGTGCACTTTGAAATTTGTGAAGATTTTCGTAATTTAATAGTTGAATTTGTGAATCGATTAAAGCTAGACCACTATGGAAAACCTGGAGGAGTCCTATATTGGGACGAAACGGTCGTCCAGTGTGTCCAGATTTCCCATGATGGTCTAGTTTCAATTGATTCATGAATTCAACTATTAAATTTAATACAGTTTATTTAGTATGCAATACGAATTATAAATCATTTCTAGACAAATGCAAGGAATAAACCGATTAGAAATAAATCTAATTTCCTATGAAAGTATGCATAGTTTTATGTAAAAATAAAGTATCAATAGAAAAGGCAAAACAGAAACCTAATAGTAATCACAAATGATTTCTCCATTCGGTGGAATATAGATTAAATGTGAATTGTTATGATTGTAAACAGTAACTGATCAATAAATTCTATTCCGTTCCCACAAGCAGTTACTTTTATAACCTGTAAAAATTACTTTATAAGTGGTTTGAAAAGAAAGCTTAAAAGTTGGCTAGGAATAAACTTTTCATTTTTAAGTCATCTAAGTGTATCGTAATCAGTAATTTCGATCATGTTTTCGTTTATTTAATCAATTGAGGTATGTATCTTGCTATGTTGTAATTTTTCTTATATCTTAAATGACTGCGCTACGTTTAACATGTCATTAGCATGACGGAGTGGTAGTTTCGTCTTAGATTTTACATTTTTCATGTAAGCCATCAAAAACGACAGATGACGAAACATGATCTGGTATATAGAATTCATGTTACCTGATATAAAAATTACCATTTAGACGATGATCTAGTTTTCATAGACCGGAAATTTCGCATAGTTTTCTTTTATATTGTATTATAATACTTTTATTGAGATCCACTTTTAACTAAATAAAGATAACTAATGTTTATAATTTAATGCCATAATCAAATTTATAGAATGAGTTACACTTCCTGTATATCTTCTGGTAAATCGAGACATCAATATATTAGGATCCATGGACTCAAGCAATGATATAGAAGCACTACAATACCTTATCTAGCAGATATACTATGTGATGAACAGGTTGTTAGAAGTGACCTAGGTAATAACTTGTATTGTTAAATATGTTCCTAATAAAGAGTTGTACAGATTCTAAACTGATTTTAAACAACTTCATTTAATTCCAGGTATTTCATTAACTTAATTTATGCATATATGTATAGAGTAATTTGTGTTGTTTTGTAAAAGAAACTTGTTCTAATACTTTACGCTGAGAATTCTATATCGTACCAAACACATAATGTTAAATAAAGCTATTATTAATAATGATAATTATTTTACTTAGAGTTTGAACAGTTGATTCTGTTAATTTTAAATAAGGCCACTTCAATTTCTAAGTTGCCCAAATAATTTTCACTTTTCTCGATGTGATTGATTTATGAATTGTTGGTATGTAAGATTTCTTCCTTTCTTGTTAGCCAATAAATCATCAAAATGTTGTCAATTTTGCGCTTTGAATAATTACTTTAGGATTAAGTAAGTTTTCAAGTCCCGTTAACTTAATTATTAGTATCCTAAAAAAATTTTTAATTTTTCGATTGATGTTTTCACTGTTGCTTTCTGAAAATGTAGCCATATTATGGTGATTCAGACCATATTGTCAAATAACTAGGCTTTAATATGATAAACGTTTGGTTCAACGATAGAAAGTTAAATTCCTCTAATAATAACCTTTTATTACACTTGTTTGTGTGTCAGTTTCTCAGTGGAATGAAACAATCGAAGTTTACAACATCGTGTTTTTCAAAAGTAGGTTTATAAAGTTGATTATTCGATAGAAGAACCCATAATTGGTTGAAGCAGTTTTGGGCAAATACTCTGTATAATCAAATGCATCTATCTTCGTTACTTTATTTAAACAAATCTTTTATTATTGAAAAAAAGAACCACCATGCAAAATCTCAAAGTAATGATAAAAAGAATAAATTTAGTCAGTATATGTTTAATTAAAACAAGGAGTTTTGAGCAAAATATATAAAGAATCGCATAACACTACTTTTATCATAAGACTCATTTATAAAGATCCAGAATATGTATGACAGGACAGAATTTACAACAGTGATTAATTATCATTTATTTGAAACCGTAAATTTCTTCCATCAGTTCTAAACCAACCATCTAGTTTTCATTCTATGATGTATTTGAAAGATGTAGTATCATAGATCATTTGTATTGTTCTTTACATATATGACTTACATTGTCTCAATGCTTCATCCCACTAAAGTATATAATTAATTAGTTAAAATGAAAAGGTAATGAGAAAATCTACTTCAATAATTTTGTATTAGGAAAACAAGTCGTTTCAAAATTAAATGAGATTGAGATTTTGAAAAAAAATCTTTACAGGTATCCTACTTGTAGCTGTAAATCAGAATAATTACTACTTCAAGCAAAAAATCAAAACTCTTCTTGTCTTACAATCACCATGCTCAAATATAGGAATACTCTACTTAACCATGTTATAACTAGTTATAATTTCTAAATTTCCATTATTAACTGAATATTAATGTTTACATATTAATAATATAAATGTTATAATCATCAATTACCTAGTTGTATTAGTTCTAATAAAACATTATACTAATTTCATTCTAATTACTAATATTCATGTGATGTTTCACACTTTGAATGTAAATGGAAGAAGGAATAGAATTATATATTAACATTTATATTAGATGTATTTGAATATACTATGAATTAGGGTTCCAAATACTAAATATGTTTTCTTGATAATACAGATAAGTGTTTAGAAAATAAAACTAAAGGATAGGACAGTTCAACATATATAATAAACATTAATAATATACTCTTATAATGGTTCTTAATATACATATTTATTGCACTAAATTTTATAGATACCTTAAAATCACAACTACAGTTTTACATTTTAAAATCAATGATTAATTATTTCTATTATTATCATTGAAATGATCGAATTCATTGTTATTAAAGACTAATGTGTACAACGTTGACTTGAATAAAATCATTATGAATGTTATAAAATTGTTAATAATTAGAGGCACATTGAATAAAAGCAAGCAGTTAAACAAATAAATAAGAACTAATGAAGAATATGGAGATAAATGGTGGAGTACATTGGTGAAGACAACTTTCAGAATAAATAATAAACAAGTAATCATAGATATTACATTTTTTTTAAAAACAAAAAGATTTTCACTATAGAAACAAAATATTTAATCTTCAACTAAACCAACTTTATAAGCAAATTGTCTAAATTTAGTTTTTACTTCTTCTTGCATTAAATTAAATGACATAGCAACCATAGATAAACCAAATAATAGATAGAAACAACAAAATACTGGTTTTGTAGAATTTTCTTGCCATTTATCTGTTTGTATACCGGGAACAAAATCACCAAATCCAATTGTTGACAATGTAATAAATACAAAATAACCTGATTGTAATAAATTCCAATTTTCCCATTTAGCAAATATAATTGCACCAACTATCATATAAATAAAAAATACTAATAATGTTAACCATATTGGTACATGAACCCCTTTATTTTTTCTTTCTTTTTGCATACCTGATGAAATAATCGATTGTGAACTAGTTAATGTATGTAGTATAGATTGAGCTCGTTTTTCAAATCTTGCTGTATGATAATCATTCATATATAATCGATTAATAGATTCTTTTGATGTATATTTATTCGGATCAATATGATTATTGATTATTGAAGTTTCAATATTTTCTTGTAAATTATTATGTAATTTAGATATTTTATTTTTACGATTATTTGGTAATTTTCTTTTTGATGGATTTTGTAATTTTTCATCTCTTGTTAATGGTAATATTGATTGAGAATGTTGTTTAGATAATTTCTTTTTAACACGATGTTCATGATATTTAAAACATGAATTTGAATAAATAATCCGTACAGTATTAGCCAAAAAACCACCAAGATTAGTTAAACATAAAAGTACTAATGGTATACCAAATAATGCATAAATTACAGTTATTGCTCGTCCAAGATCTGTTTTAGGTACAATATGTCCATAACCTGAAATAGGAAATATAAATAATTAAAAAATATGAATAATATTAGATCAATGCAAAAGAATTACATTTTAGATTCTCAGAATATTATGTTTTAAAGAAGAAAATTAGTCAGTTTAATGTTGTAAAAGAAAAATAAGCAAAAGTTTTATCCAATTATAATGGTTTAGTTTATACTTTACATAAGAGATTAATCTTAGTTAAACAACCATTATAAAGCCAGGAAGTATCAAACAATTGTTTTATCGTGATATGAAACTCGTCAATAATATTCTGGGGATTGAACTCAATACATATATGTATCATGGTATGAGTTTAAACTTCATATCACTGAGTCGATATCCTATGGTTTACATGTTTCACTTCAGTCAGTTTACGATATTGTGCAACAATCATCCAACAACATTGTCGTTTAACTGACTAACACTAGACATGATTAAACTCCATTAGTCGAGGCTTCTCATTAGAATTTAATGATGACATTAATATTAGTATTAATGTTTTTGAAGATGGTTAGATTTGATAGTTCATTTCACGAACTAACCTGACTACTTTAGGCAAAACATTTGTATGTTTAACTTAATAAAACGTATATCTGTGTCGTAAAAATTTACAAGTACACTGTTATATTAGATTGTTAGATAATTTGGCTAGACTATGATTTATGGACGAACCAATCAGATTTACGATAACAGGTTTTAAATTTTGGCGCGAAATTTACTCATCGATTTTGCTAAATAAAGTTTTGGCATTATGACTGATATTATTTCGTGATGAAAATAGTATATCTGACTCCTAACCCTAACCATCAACTGTAAATATTAATCCTAAATACTCAAGCTGGCTTATAACTCTCATTTAGCCGTAGTGTGTAGGTGGATATTCTCAAGGTCTCTTTAGCGTCACTGAAAGCTCGTCCATAAATTATAGTCTCACCGATAATTTAAAAAAATCGCTTAGAGTATACTAAATAATATGTTCCATTTAATGAAATAGTAAGATAGCTTGTCTTAAATATCAACTTAATTTGTGGCTTATTGGCCACCTTTGTGACTGAATATTCACTACTGAATAATACTATAGTGTGGTTTTAGATGATTACCCATAAGTAGAAAACTAAAACTAATCAGATCTCCTGAGTTCATTAAACTTTGAACCGTTTTTAAATTGCCTTAAGTTATGTAGATTTCTCAGTTGTAATGATGTCACCTATTATCAGTTTGTAGACAGATTTTCTAAAGTTCTAAAGGTAAGACTTGATCTGTGAAGTCTAACAAGTATTAAATGAGAGAGAGAATCTACCAGGTGACAATGAAAAAAATCACCTTACAACAGAAACCAATTTAAGCTGGAAGTTTCAAACATTTCATACTACCTGAATAGATTCTATAAAATATGAAAACATAGACAAGTAGTACCATAAAGTTTTGAAATAAAATCAACTGTCTAGTACCAATTTGAAATCCCGCTGGCAAAACACATTTATATCTCACTGGTATTTGAATTTCTTGGATTGTCCTATATAATTAATTATATCACTAATATATATATTTAAGTCATTAGAATGGGAGAAAACATAGATAGCTTTACATGAATAGAAGTAGCTTAAAGGTATTATTGTTATTTGCTTTATGGAATGCGATAACTAACAAACCTGGTAGACGAAGTACTTACTATCTTAATGGTTTTGATAAATTTCTCTGGTATTTAGTGTAATATATATTTTATAATACCTCAAAGTTAATAGTTTACTGCTGTCAAATTAAATTCAACAAATTCACATAACACTTATCTTTAATTAGGTTTAATAAAAATATATAGTATAGTTTTATGTTCTGTGAAATCATAATGGGAACATAACTATACATACATGATTGAAGATAAACATTTTGTTTGAATGAATCATAAAGCATTAATAATTTTCTAAATGATTTATTTTTCTTCTGAATTATCGTAATTCGACAAAAAGTTTTAAATTTCCTTCTTATTTGTCAAGAATAATACAAATCTAGAGGTTAAGCGTTCGCGCGCGAGACCGGAGGTCCTGGGGTCGACTCTCGCGTGCAGGGTCGTGGATGCGCACTGCTGAAAAGTCCCATACTCGGACGAAACGGTTTTCCAGTGCTTCCAGGTTTTCCATGGTGGTCTAGCTTTAATCGACTCATGAATTCAACCATTAAATTACTAAAATTTCCACAAACCCTCATTCTGACAAAAATCTTTTATAAACACATTAAAGTACCATAATAAGTGTATCATTGATTAATTTGATCTATATTAATCAAAAAATATTTAATAATTCTAGTACTCATTCGTTTCAATAACATTTTAGATAGACTTCTATTTAATGTGTATAGCTCAAAATGTCATGATAAAAATCTAGAAGTGATTAAATGAAGATCATTTCATCGTGCTTAATACAAATTGACCGACTAGTATGTGAACCTCTCAGCTTCCGGCAGTGATATAGATTGAAATCCCATAACAAAACTCAATACCCTGATGTTTGTGAACACGCTTCATGAATATATATGTCAATTAGTTTGAAACTTGTATTTCGGAGGGCAGTTTTGAGATTTATTTTCATTTACCCAGAATGAATATTTAAAAGAAATGGTTTTTGCTTAAGGCATATCTAATTCTGATGTTACATATCAACATATACTTATTTTAAACTCAAAAAGCACTATTTTAGATATAGAATTTAAAAAGATCGTTAAATTATGAGATTTTATTACAATAATTTTCCACCGTCAAAGATCCACAATTCTAAACTTCTTAGAAGTGCTTCAGAAAATATTAGCGGTTAAAGTGTAAGAAACAAGCTAACAAAAATGCTTATCAATACTGGTTATTATTTTTGAGTTGTATATGTGATGAAAAAAACTTTCAAAAGTTATTGTTTATTTTCGTTCTCTTCAAAAACTGAAGCCCATGCCATCCTATAAAGAAAACATGTATACATAAACAAAACCGCTGACGTTTCAGTCTAACGTAAGTTAAATTCGAAATGTTGCAAATCACCTTGTCTATTACATTCACACTCAACCTCTTACTTTAAACCGCGTTTTTTAAATTTCCAAGTCATTTGACTACATTTCATTCTGTCAAAGTAATCATCATTTATCATAAATATTTCTCATTTAATATTAAATATATTTTTGTGATATCTTAATGAATAGAAAGCTGTATTAACGAAGTTTCGTGACATAACGTAAGTCGCTTCTTCAGAGTTAGTAAATAACCGAAATAAAATTAACACAAGTTTAGATGGTACGTTTGATTATTGACTCAAGTTCTGTAGCAATTACAAATTTTGTATTTAGGGAAATCTAACACACATGGTATTGCTTTTACGATCATGCACTGTTATTATCTAGAAAATCACTATAAACCAAGTACTATTTAAAAGTTGTTTTATTATAGTTTAAGACTATTGATTAATGCGCTTATAAATCTCCCACATCACAGCTAAAATATATGGATTTTATTTTTTGTCACGTAAAATGATTGGCAAAATGACTTGAAATCCAGAGGTCTCTATTTTAAAATTAATTCATTTCTTAAATATGGTGCAAATATCATCCGATACCATTCAAGACATGATGAATAAAATTACCAGAGAAGTAACATTTCTACTGATTTAATGGGTTTGTATTACGCTTTTTTAAATCAATAATAAAATTGAAAATGATTAGGTTTAAAAAAAGTATATCAAATCAACGACACTGATTTATTCCGTTAAGTATATTATTTTCGTTCTTAAATAGGATGTAAGTATATTTTACTATACTTGATTAAGTATTAACACCTTCTGGAGCCCTTTTAGGAACACCGCCAGTACTGAACCCGAGCAATATAGAAGGGTTGGGGATGGGGCTGAAAAGCTCACTCGTAAAATAGAACCTCGCATAAAAATCCGATCACTAAATGTACTAAAATTATCTGTATCTGTGGAAGTGTGTATGTTATGAAGATAAATGTTTTTTTCAATAGTTGAAATCATGAGTCAATTGAAGTTAGACCATCATAGAAAACCTGGAAGCACTAGACGGCAGTTTCGTCCTAGTGTGGGACTCCTCAGCAGTGCGCATTCACTGTGTTAAATAATATACATCATCATAGAATATAATTTAAAATTCATTATTACTAATAACTCAATAAATATATATTAAATGTTTTATTTATTTTGTTGAGCTATGGAAGAAAGTAAAGTTTATTTATTTACTATTTTTTTGGTTTTCAACTTGAATAGTCACGATAGTTTTATATAGAAAAAAAAATTAATCAAATGTTACTATGACTTATTCATTGAATTGATTTAAACAACAACAAAAGATAAATTAAATATAATTGGTTTTTGATAAAAATTGAATCAGATCATTTTCGAGAAAAAATTTTTTAAAAAAACTTTATTGATTTTAATAAAAAAAAAGAAACATTAATCATAGTGTTTTACAAATGAAAAAATATGATAAATAAGGAAACAAATGACAATATGGAAAATCATGATTATTTAGTAATAATTTAAAGAGTTTGTTAAGATAAATCTAATGAATTTCTATCATTATCAAAATTGATTTTGATTAATTAATCATACAATATAGAAGGAGAAAAAACTAATTAAATGACTAATATTTAAATGAAGAATATAGTGTTCGAGAAATTCTTATCATGATCTATAATTATATATTCAAATTAACAATTCGATAAATGATCAGGTTAAGGGTAAAATGCATCGTTTAGAGCATGTGAATTTAGGATTGTTCAACAAAATGGGATAAAATTGTTAAGGTTGATAAGACTCATATAAAATGTTAACTTAAAGTTATATATATATATATATATATATATATATATATATATATATATATATATATATATATATATATATATATATATATATATATATATATATAGTTATATTATATACCCTTGTGGGCCAGGGTAATTTTACATTGGTTTTCAGGAGAACCAGACACCATCCAGACTTTCAAGTGACAACCCAAACAGTACAGCCTAATCCCGTTTAACAGGAGAGCCAGACATCGCTTAGGCTTAAATTTTATAAACTGAGCAGTACAGTTCAATCCAGCTTCATAGGAGAACCAGACACCGTAAAGGCTTTAGGGTTACAATCTGAATAGTACAGCTCAATCATGTGGAGCAATCACCCTGGTGGTCCAGAATGTTAACTTGAATCTGATATATGTTGAGTGAAATTCAAGATCCATGATTAGAATAAATATGGGTCACACGATCATAGTGCAATTACAATTCGGTCAAATGTTCAATGGAAGACTATACTGTGTTACAAAATTAGTATGACGTAATAAGGAGCGAGTTATATTGGTCGAAACTCGTGCTGATGAATACCTTCTAGCGTGGCTAAATAAAGGTTTGATGAAGAAAATGAAAAGCTCGATATTAGTCCATTTAATACAAACTAGTCATAGTGCCAGTATAAACCAATCTTTTTTATTGATTTATAAGGTCAGTCATTCTTTTGCTAAAAGTTGTCAGACTTAAAGTCCTTCAAACGGTTGAAGTAGTAGCCATCTGGATAAAGAAACTGGAGCTATCCGTACAGAAGAAATATCTTCAACCATTCCTCCTCCCCTGGCCAATCTCAAGAACAATTAATCAATAATAATCTTAACCATTGAATGACCTAATTTGACTATTGTACTTACGATCTTCCGTAGTCAATTGTAATTGTCTCTGTTATCGTTATTCCTACATTTTTGTATTATTATTATTTTATTATTATTATTATTACTATTACTATTGGTTAAACATCATTATTAATCTCTCCTATACATAATTCATTTATTTCGCATTCATCCCCCCTTTATTACGGCTTACTAATTTTGTAACACAATATAGTATTCCACTGAAGATTTGACCGAATTGTAATTGCAATTACAAAAATGATTAATTAACTTCAACATTTAGACAATTATTTGTTGTCTAGTTACGATGTAAATAATAGAAAAAACTTCAACGAATTGAAAATTCATATAAATATTCTATTAAATACTAAACATTAAAATTCTTACATAATACACTTTACTTTTTCTAATAAACAGTTATCTCCAAGGGGATATTATTAGAATTCTTCTTTTTTCAGTAGATTATCAGAAAAAAATTATAAAAATATTACGTAGATACATTAAAATGTTCTAAAGATATTGTTCACATATAAAATCATTTATTAAACTATTTCACAAATTAAAAAGACGAATTTCAGCGATGGGATCTCTTTTCAACGAATTTATTATCAAGCTGGACAGTCGTATATAGATATGGAAAAATATTTTTTGTTTGTTAAAGTACTAATTCCGTGAGGATATGTGAATACGAGTAACCAAGATGACGTAATAGAAAGATTACAATACCAGATTACGTAATACGAATAGTAACAATGGATTTAATGAATGTAATAAGATGATAAAAATGTTTTTGTTACAATAATTAAAGGTCATTAAAGGTTATAGAGGTGTAAAAATAAATAAATGTGATATGATGAGCATTCATGAATAAAATAATGAGAATATAAGACAACGATAATATATGACATTAACGAAGAATTCGCATTCCTTAGGAAAACTTTGAAGAAAAATGGCTATCGAAACCGTTTCATAAAGAATATGAAAAGAAGTAGTTGCGACAAGAAATCTGGTTGTGCTGTCCCAATGAAATACCTCTATATAAGTTTGAAATTTAAAGGTGATTGAACATCTGACGTAATTAAAAATCGTTTAATGACACTGATTAAAAGAACATTTAATGCGCAAAACTGCGAATGACCTTCACTAGTAGGAACTTATTTTCTGTATCCATAAAAGATAAGCTTTTGTGTATCGCCGCCTCCATGTGCATTCGCTAGTTCACTTGCTCTTGTAAAGCAAGGTACATTGGCTGTAGCAAGCGCTCGCTTTCAACTCGGATATGGGAACACGTCTCGGCTGGGTTCTACAGGGACGAGAAGAAAGCAGTTAGGAGCTCTATACTTGAACACCTAATCGACTAAATGATTCTACGGTTTGATTTTACGGTTATATATATGATTTGTTCAAATCTAACTAGATCTTTTCATATCCAACTCCTAAAAATAGCCAAAGCTCTTACCATCCATGAGCTCAAACCAGAACTATGCGTAGAAAGAAGCACGTCCTATCATTATCGTTACCTTGGCTTTAATCAACATCACTGTTATTGATTCATTCTCCTTTACTTATGTCTTATATTCTCATTATTTTATTCATGAATGCTCATCATATCACATTTATTTATTTTTACACCTCTATAACCTTTAATGACCTTTAATTATTGTAACAAAAACATTTTTATCATCTTATTACATTCATTAAATCCATTGTTACTATTCGTATTACGTAATCTGGTATTGTAATCTTTCTATTACGTCATCTTGGTTACTCGTATTCACATATCCTCACGGAATTAGTACTTTAACAAACAAAAAATATTTTTCCATATCTATATACGACTGTCCAGCTTGATAATAAATTCGTTGAAAAGAGATCCCATCACTGAACTTCATATTTCTAATTTTTGATATTTCACAAATGATATTCTAATTAGCCCAGAATTTCTTTTTTTTCTTTTATTTTCGTGTTTTTTTTCGAAAACTATAAAACATTTGGAATTTAATTTTCAATTTATCATTGAAATAACTGAATTGTTTTATTTATCAGAATAATCATATTTTTTTTCTCAAACATTCAAAGAAAGAATTGATAAGATTTAACAAATGTAAAATAAATTTTTTAAATTTTTTTTTGTAAAAACAAACAAACAAGAAAGATGGTACATGTGAACAGTAAATAAAATCTGTAAAAGATATTGAATAAATTTCTAATTTTAAAATAATTCACTAAGTTAATTAAATTCAACAACAATAAAAAATTAAATATTTAATTTTTATAACAAAATTATGTTGAGTTTAAAACAATAGAATTTATTAGATAAAGAGATTTAATAACAAATAATTAAACATTGAACATTAAACAGACAATTAACATACAACATTCTACCTGAAAAATAATAACCACTTATATAATTTAACTGAAAAACCTAAAGTATTCAGAACATGAATCAATTTATAGCTTTAAAAAGAAAGATAAGATTTACATGTGTTTGATAAATGATGTACACAATAAAAACGTAAAATCCATTGAAAACAGTTCTTATTTGATTTTTAATAGGATCTTTAGAATTTCAGATAAGTAGCAGTTAACTAGTTTAGGTTTAGCATGACCCAAAAATGATTTGGTACGGTTGAGAGTGGGGAGAGTCAGCTCTCCCTCTCGAAATGCTCTCACAAGGCCATGTGTATACAACCACTACCAGGGAAGTCCTACTCATTACCTTGTGGCAGGGATGTTGTTTATAAAATTGAGAGGACGAATGTCTGGCTCTTTAACCGGGTCGGTGAATACGGAGGATCCAACCAGGAGAGTTGGAAAACTCTTACTCCAAACCAATGGTGCACATGGGCCCCAGGATCGTGCGGAAACAAACGGCATATGAACCAATCGCTGGTCACCGGCTACCATGGGACTGTATCACCTGACATTGTTCCACTGCTTTGTGGATCAGATCTTTGGGTCGAAAGCTTTGGGTTTTGCCTCCTAAGAAAACCATCTGCTCCGGTTTGGGCACCCGGGCGGTATCACAGCCCTCACAGAAATCTAGTGATTTATGCGCCGTGTATCTATTTGGTGCCTACTTGTACCTATGTTTATGTGTTTTAAATAATAATAGCATGGATAGCCAAAGCGATTTACAAAAGTCAAAAGTGAAAAACTATCAATACCATTAAATTCTTCAAATGCTTAAATAATCAAATTTAAAGCTTACATTAAACTAGAACAATGACTTAACGAGAAAATTGTTTACCGCTCATTGATATATATATATAGCGTCATAATTTACCTTTAGCATAAGCTTTTGAAGTTCAATTAAGTTCTCCTTCTTTTATCAAAAATAATAATTTCAAACATTAATAATAATAGATCAATTCCGTCTTCTCGTTGATCTATCGAAATTTATAAAAGGGACTAATTCCTTTAAAGTTAATAACTATGAAAAAACTATTCACTTGTTATATTTACATATATTTACTAAGTTTGTTGTAATATCTAAATCAATGAACTGATACTGTTGAATGCTTTTGTGATGAAAGTATATTTTAGCGAATTGAAGATAAAGTCTAACTGATAAATTGATTGTATAATATTAACTAGTAAAATATTTTATTCAGTTGTCATTTCAAGTAGAACGGTCAATGGTTTGTTTCACAAAATAACAACGATAAATGACGAAAAGCTCGTATTACTAAACCTTCTAAATTTTTCCACATTTCATTATTTCAGCTAAATTTAATGTCAGTTTATCCTAAACGACTTTTGCCACTTTTGAATGAAATCTCTTTACATACTGATCGGAGTTTAATTTATCTGAAAGGAGCGCTGTAATATTCAAATTGTTATGTTATAAAGCTAGTATTCGGAACCATTAATTGAGGAAATTTATACTGTATGACCGTTGAACTATCGTATTTTACTTCCCTATTGGATAGTTTATCAATTTTTTTTAGGAAAGGATGTCGGGTTCAAATTTCAATATGAACATCATCAGTGATAAGCCAAGGATAGGCATCAAATCGATCCAATGTAGCAAAATAATCAAATCCTGAGCTTTACTATCGAACAAAGACCAAAAGTTAATTCTTATGTATTTAGTACTAACCGCGATTTCGTTTTATATTTTAAGTAATGGTTATATACATATATTCCATTGTGGCACGTGAGAGATGAAACATTTCAGTAATGTATTTGTTTACACAATAATATAGAAACATACTAGAGACTGACTTAAGATTTTATTCATAAAGTAACTTACATTTCACCAATTCACGTGGTTTATACATTTTTTAAAAAGAAATTCAGGGTATATTGATACATTTTATTAATGGAAACATCTGTACATCTGTTTTTAAGGTTAAATATTATTCGAAAGACAGATATTCACATGAAATGGATTAGTCAATATGAGTCTGAAAATTTAAATAGTATATGAGATACTTTTCGTGTTAACTTAATACATCTTTTTTTATTTTCTAATTAGATGGAAATGAAATAATTTTAAAGAATACTAATATCTATTTTGTTTTTCATCATTTCCCTCCTAAAAAAATATTAAGTATTCACATTGTAGATTAGTTTTTCATGATACAGGTATAAATTGACTTAATAAGATTTTCAGAATAGAATTATGAATTACTTACACTATTTCTCAGCTAATTCAAGAGTGGTTGGTAGAATAATTAGCTTCAGGTGATATATATATTGTACGGGTACTTTCAGTTAAAATGGTAGGTAACATAAACGAATAAATGATTCAGTTGAATTGGTCATTGACTTGTTTTTAGTGTGAAATATAAAAAACCACTTAATTTACACTACATATTTAAATGGTTGAGATAGTAGCTCACTGATGACAATGGTGAATGTGTCGCTCAATTTCGTGAATTAGTTGAACTTAGGCATTAACACCGTTGGATGTTGGCTCAGTGGTCTAGTGGTTAAGCGCTCGCGCGCGAGACTGATAGTTCCTGTGTTCGAATGTCGCGGGGGGTGAGATCGTTGATGCGCACTGCTGAGGAGTCCCGTGCTAGGACGAGACGGTCGTCCAGTGCTTCCAAGTTTCCCATAGTGGTCTAGCTTCAATTGACTCATGATTTCAATCATTGAAATTATCAAATATTTAGTTAAGCAAAAATATATCTGCAAAAAAGTATATGCCATCAACTTGATTATTAGATTAGATGTTCAAATATTTTCATTAGATCATATTATAAATGATACGATATAATAACTGTTTACCATAGAAAGTTGAAATGAGTAATGTGCAAAAATTATACATCAAGAGCGTAGATTCATTTTGTTCAACGCATATCAGTCTTGATTTGAACTTGGTATATGTTCAATATCAAATTAAATCAACACTATTCTCATAAGTATTATATATATATATATATATTCTATTTGGTTTTTTACCTATTTTAAAAGTTAGTAACATACGTATTAAACTGTAATCTGACTAAGTAGTTTAGTGATTAAATTAAACAAATTTATTACTCTTTCTTTACATTTCTGAAGTTTATTCCATTTGTTCTGTAGGGCAGTGATAACTAGGAAATGAATAACTAATTACTATTATTATTAACTAAAGAGTTTAACGAAGCTTATTCAAATCATACTGGAATTATATATTTTATATCTCATTAGAGAACAATTAAAAAGGTTTCATAACTTTAGAATACTTTTAACACAAAATAATTTTCAACTAAATATCTCTCTAAAACATTGTAGACACAATAGTTTCATTATACAAAAACTACAATCTAAGTGTATAAAGAAAATATGTAAAATAAACTTAATAGTTTATAAAAATAAAACCGTAAACTGTTTATGTCTCTTTTGGGAACATTATTCAATAATACTAATATCTTTTATATTATACATTACCATTTCTTTCTTTCTTCCTTTCGGATTTACGTGTAACAATTGAATTCGGCATCATAACAAAATAAAATATATACATTATTAAGTTATTCAATTGTTTATTATAAACAACATATTTACTATCTTTTATATAAGATTAACTGACAGTATTAATGGATAAATCTTCTTACTAATGCATAATTACTGAACATTATCAATTATATATACATCAATGTATACGTATATGTAAAAAAAGAAGAAAAGAAATAAATTTCACACCTATCAGTGTAGTAAAAACAGTTAAGAGTGGAAAAGTTTTCAACTTATGAATAAATTTTAATTCTATTTTTTTTAAACAAACGAATATATTACAGATTCATTTGGTGTTATTTTTATTTGTATCTTCCCATTGTCATTTAGGACTGCAATTGATCGGTCTCATGTTGGCATATGTACATCCTATGAGGATTGCTTCAATATAGCCTTCAGTCACAAGCTTTTTAAGCAAAGATGGATAGTGGCTAACAGTGGAATCCAGTTTAACGCGCGTTTCGACCTGTTTGGGACTCGTCAACCGGAGATGCCTGCACCTCACGGTTGATGTTCACTTCGAGACTCGAACCCAGTACTTTTCATTTCAAACGCCATCGTGTTCTCCACTTAGCTAGCCACTATCCATCTTCACTTAAAAAGCTTGTAACTTAAGGCTATATCGAGGCAATCCCCACAGGATGCACTTATGCCAACATAAGACTGATCAATTTCAGTCTTAAATAACAATGGAAAGATACAATTTGAACAACACCAAGTGAATTTAAACTTCACCCCATTGCACAAGCAGGTGGCTATCAGAACTCAGTAGCTAAGTGGGTAACGCGATGGCGTTTGAAGCAAACGGTACTGGGTTTGAGTCCTGGGGTGAACATCAAATGTGGGACACAGGTACATCCAGCTGACGAGTTCCAAACAGGACGAAACGTGCGCCCTGGATTCTGCTGCTAGCCACCGTCGATCTTCGTTTAATTATATTTTAAGATATAAATAGACTGAAAGATACAATATTTAGATTAATCCATACATAAAACTGTCAGATATCATGAGACACCCAAGATTTTTAATGTCATTCAATTGCTTCTGGAAATTCAATCCATTTACTTGTAACATTGAAAATGAGTATTTAAAGTAAATGTTAACCATCAGTAAGATATTTTCAATCCAATTAGTTCCCTTAATGAATTTGAATTGTCAAAATAACAAACAATATGAATCCATTATATTTCATTGTTTTTCATCAGTTGCTTACGACCACATATGCACTAAAATGCAACAGTGATATATGATACATTCTGAAATAATTGACGTTGATAATGACAAGAATTCGAATTTCGGTTGTCAGAAGCTGATGATACGCCACGAGTTCATGTTATTCTATCTTAATTATTGTTTAGGAGTTATTTAAACTGTTCTCAATTTTTGCGTTATTTCAAATTTAAATTCATAAATAAACAATAGAAGATCAAGTTTAATTGCGTAATACTAACTTGAAATTAGTTTATACATTCAAACGAAAACAATTATCAATTTTTTATTGTCATAGTGAAATAAATTTTTTAATTCCCGTTTATCACAATTTGTTATATTTTTTTAAACTTCATTTGTAATTTCACTTACTTCAAAAACTTTCATGCGTGTGTGCGTGCGTGAAAATCGTATCAACCTGTTTGCTGTTATTTACGCAATCAAACCTGCCAAAATTACAGTTCTAGCTTATTGCATGCCTTAACCCTTTTATCCATTTTTACATTACATATCAAGTATTCTCATACAACTTGATAACGGCATGATAAAACTTGATCATTTTAATCCCTTAGTAACTAAATATTAAATTATTTTTTTCAGTTTTATGATTTTATTTAATGTTTTCGTAAACCACATTATAAAATTACTAAATTAATTTACAGTCTACCATCTCTTTGAATGTACAAGAACATTTCATAATATTACTACAAAGGTAAAGATTGAACACATATATCAAATTAATTTGCATTTGATCAAAGCGATAAATGTTGTAATCAGTGAATAATATATATAACGCGTCTACAAGTTCTTAATATTAGTGAAAAAAATAGGTGATATAAGTTTATAAGTGCATTAAGCTTAAATAATTTATTCTAGTGACCAGTGGAATTTACCCGTGTTGTATGTGAGGCAGTTACACAATGAAGACAATAGGAGATCGCTGCTAAATGATAGTGGGCCAGTATTCAACGTTGTCATTATCCCATACTAGTACGAAATGGCCGGTCCATGTTTACAGGTTTTAAATGGTTGTCTAGCTTAGATCGACTCGTGAATTCAACTGTTAAAATACAACAATCGTCACTAATCCCCGTAGTGATAATATTTCAGCTTTGTTTAATAATAATAAAATAATATTTTTGCAATATTTCAATCATTAGAAAATTGAATTTCTAACTTTTCCCAACTTCGTATAAGTCTATTCTCCAGCGAAAATAAATAGCTGAATTAAAATTAACACATGTCTAATTAATACGGAGGAAGAAATCACAGAATATTTAGTGCAATCGAAATAAACCTGATTATGTCAGTATTATACTATTAATGTCAAATTTGTGGACACCCAAATAAGACAAAACGCGTGTCTTGTATTCCACTACAAGCCACTGTTCAACTCTGTATAAAATTTACTCCAGTTTTAGTTTATTTGAAACTTGGACAGAATTACGTGATATATTAATTCTAACACATTTAGGGTAATCAAGCATAAATTTATTGAGACATTATGAGCAAATTAATATATTTGTAATATCCCAATGAGTAGAAAAATTAAAGTTTCTGATGTTTCGTGACTCAGTGTATGCCACTTCATCAGAGAATAAATAACCAAATCAAAATTAATCCAAGTTTAAATAGTACAAAGAATATTATGTGATCAGTCAAGAACAGGTCTGAACAAATCAATGTCACATCAAGGTGATTCATAAGTGGCATGTATGTGAATTTATAAGTGTATGTGTGCACAGTTAAGGATGAAAAATATGTGACCTTTAAGATGACAAAGTATCGAGTTTGTATTTAAGATAGTGTAAATTGTGAATAATATCAGACTAGGTGGCTAGGATGGTTTGAGTTATTTTTTCTGGTTAGCGTTTTTTTAGCGAGTTAATTTTCTACGAGATGGGGACGCCAACCCCATGCCCAACCCTCCTCCTTTATCCGGGCTTGGGACCGGCAGTAACTCTAGGAGAGCTACAGGCGGAGGGAAGAGGAAAAGAGGAAGGCCAAAGAACACATTACGTCAGGAAATAGAAGCGGATATGAAAGGGATGAATAAGAACTGGAAAGAGCTGGAAAGGATCGCCCAGGACAGGGTTGGATGGAGAATGCTGGTAAGCAGCCTATGCTCCTTCACGAGGAGTAACAGGCGAAAGTAAGTAAGTAAGTAAGGTGGCTAGGATAGATAGTCTAAGTTGGATGTATGGTATGACCTAGTTTTCTATTGAGATCAGTAGGATTAAGCATTATATGGAACTCTTCAGCTACTCTCCTTTCTTTGTAATTGGAAAAAAACTTTTTGTAATATTTTGATATTTTGGAAATCGATTTGGTATTTGTCGAAAATGGCGTGAACTTCTATTACCGATTTAATTTGAAGTCTATACAGTTCTACAGGATTATTAAGTGGTTTCTTTGTGTACGTAATATGTTCTTGGACTCCAGTCAAGATTTCGCAAGAAGACTCCAATTTAGAAGGCATCACAGTCGACACAACCTAATTTGTATATACAGTTGTGTGTAAATATAAAGGGGATTTTTTCTTTTGAGCAAACTAAAGTATTTCAAAGTGTGTTTGTTTTGCAATATAATTTGATTCTGTGTTGTTTTAAGGTTCTTTGGAGTTCTTCTGTTATGCCATGACGGTATGGTAAAACTGCAGTACCAATCCATGGTATTTCATTCAAATTATTATTATTATTATGCAGTGAAACGTCTTGTTTTAATATACTTTTAATAATCTTCATAGGAACATTATTAAATTGTAAGATTTTAATTACATTCTTTTGTTCTTTTTGTTTATCCTCTTCCGATGTGATAATCTTGTTAGCTCTTCTAAAAAGATTTAGGACTAGCGAGATCTTTGCGCTGAATGAATGTACTGAATTGAAGTCAGTATAACGAATAGAATGTGTGGGTTTTCAGTAGATAGACAGATTTAGAATTCCATTTACATATCTTTTCATTGAGCAATCTAAGAATGGTAGCTCACCATGTCCATTTTCATGCTCGTTCGTAAATTTGATGTGCGATGAAAGGGTATTGATCTATTTCGAAAAAGATCATAGATGAGTCTTTTTTATCACAACAAAGGTATCATCTAAATATTTAAGCCAAATTCGTGGTTTAATGTGATTAGCGAAAATATTTGATTCTCTGTGTGCCGTAAACAGGTTGGCTACGATCGGTGACACAAGGGATCCTATTGCTACACATTTACTTTGTTTGTATAACGTCTTACATATAAATCGAACTCGGTCCTTTCTCATCTTAAAGGTCACATATTTTTCATCCTTAACTGTGCACACATACACTTATAAATTCACATACATGCCACTTATGAATCACCTTGATGTGACATTGATTTGTTCAGACCTGTTCTTGACTGATCACATAATATTCTTTGTACTATTTAAACTTGGATTAATTTTGATTTGGTTATTTATTCTCTGATGAAGTGGCATACACTGAGTCACGAAACATCAGAAACTTTAATTTTTCTACTCATTGGGATATTACAAATATATTAATTTATTTCTAACAATTTACCCAATGTTCAATTTATTCGACATTATCAAGTTAAACCTTGGTAATGATTCCTACTTATTGAGACATTGATATATGAAAAATAAAGGGTCAACTAAACAAATTGGAATATAAAAATAAACAAAAATAATCACGAAAACAGCGTAAAAATCAATCTGAATCACACCATACTGGATAAGAAATTAATGTTGTCGGGGTAGGATCAAATTTAGAACAAACCGTTTTTGAGCACATTAAAAGGGTACGTATAGCCAAGACGTAAATAAACCATGGTATGAACTAGTCAACATTCATATACAACAAAATAATGGTTGACTTGATATCAACCCTATGATGTGTCTCAAATGACATCAAATCTTGGCAATGATATTGATAAATTGTTTCCATTCATCTATCTTACTTTACGTTTGTTTCTCAGGTATTTTCCTAGCTCTCATGTTGTAAGAGAAATTCATGAGTTAAAACTGTAATCTATCAAAAATATTTTTACTTTCTTTCGAATCATTTATGGTTGTTTTGTACGTTAGTAATTAATTTCTAATTAGTAAATACAATTGGTTGATCACAAAGTAGTGATCAGTGCCATGTTTGTCTAGTCTTTTATTGATGATTGAACTCTATTAATCAACTAGTAATGTGATCACTAGTCTATTTAGTATGACATCTCATACATTAGAGGTAGTTGTTATGATTTTCTTGATGACGGCTGAAATAAGTTTGAATCAACAAAAACTTTGTTTACATCTAATTCGATTCCGTTATTCACTAACGCGAGTTAAGTCGATGGGTATATAAGGGGATAGACGACATGTGTATTTCAATAACAATCAATCAAACGATCTAACTAGAGTTAGATATAAGGCTATTAAACATCACAAGAAAATGTGTTCATTTTTCCTAAGTAAAATACAAATGATGATAAAATTCTATTGATATTTCAAGAATAAATCACATCTTATTAGTTTATGTTTATCCTTAACTATGGAAATTATGGGCTGCTTTTATAAGTCTCTCCTTTTCACTGTATTTAATGGATAATTATTTCCGAATAAAATGAAATTTATTACGCAAGCTTACTGCATACAAATCTTTGATGTTTAAAGTTCTTTGAGTTAATATTTAAAAGGATCTTTTTTTCGAAAGTTGAAAAGTAATTGAACGACACTGCCACTTAAAATTCAATTACTTTTTCTTACAAAATATTAATTGCTATTGAAACATTTTGTATGATGTTTCGTACATTATACCATAGTTTATGCGAATTTTAATCACAGAGAAAGTATCAATCACACCAAGTTTGTAGATATACTTCAAACACAATTGCCAACCTGTATCAAATTCATACTCGAAATTTCTTGCTAATTACCATTAACTATTATCAGAAAGGGTTTTGTGGAGATTGTAATAGTTTCAATGGTTAAGATCATGAGTCAGTTGAAGCTAGACCATCACGGAAAACCTGGGAGCACTGGACGGCCGTTTCGTCCTATTATGGGAGTTCTAGTGAGAAGTAGTGACCAGTGAAGTTCAACTAGATCTGTTGTGAGATAATAACTCACTGAAGACAATGGTAGATGTGTCGCTCAATTTCGTGAATTAGTTGAAGTTAGACATTAACACCGTTGGATGCCGGCTCAGTGGTCTAGTGGTTAAGTGCTCGCTCTCAGACCTGATATGATGAGAGGAAAAATCAATATTCGATTGATTTACTTAATATGAGTTTTATTCATCATTACATTCTTTTGATTCAATGTAATGATTACGCAATGTAATATTTCTTTTCTTTTCTCGTATGATATTTATTCTGTATAATATACAATATTCTTGTATTCCATTGACTATGAACTATACTCAGCATTTGTTATAACTGAGTATTTTTCATGTATGTGATTTTATTCTAATTATTAATCAAAACGGGTGTACAATCAATATATAAACGAGTATATTTTCTACTAAAGGGACTTCGCTCTTTTCTCTGGTTGCTGCAGAATACACTTCTTATTTCAAGCTTGGACTTCTCCCTCTAGATAGCGGGGCTGGGGCGCAGCAATAGCTAGCTCACTGGTCATTGGTCACCGAATCCTCGATCTCGTTCTCAAACTACGTGAACCCGTGATAGCTCTCTCTTTTTCAAACCCTAACAGACCAGTAGGTCCTGGGTTCGAATCTCGCAGGGGGTGAGGTCGTTGATGCGCACTGCTAGAGAGTCCCATAATAGGACGAAACGGCCGTTCAGTGCTTCCAGGTTTTCCATGGTGGTCTAGCTTCAACTGACTCATGATCTTAACCATTGATATCATTAACTACTTAAAACATGTATTCATGATTGTAACTGCTCAATGTCTAAGAATTTCAAAAAATATCTAAACAATCGGCTAGTGATTCACAAAATTCAAGTGGTTTCTGTTGTTAATTATCGGCAAAAGATAGTTTTAGATTAAATGCTCGACTGGTGTGTACATTTACATATTTATGATGGTTTGCATATGAATATAACAAATAAGTGAAGTGTAGTCTTATCTCTAGACGTTACAAAGCAAATGTTTGGATATCTAGACTTTAAATGTTGTTTCTTTGTGGCTGAAACCATGTGATTAAAAAACATAGTTTATGTTTTCTGATATTTTTAGTAACAAAATATTGTTATAATTAATTCTTTCAACAGTATTCCCTTTTAAGTTAATTAAGGAAGATATTGAATCTTAAAATTTCATAGGAATTCCAGTTTCATCTGTGTGAACAAAATTGTCCATTTCATTATACTTTTTTGTTTTAAGTAGAAATTCTACTATCAATTTTTGGCACACAACTGCTAAGAAGCCAGTGGTTCAATTATTCAACTTTTCTTAGTTTTAAATACCCTTTTTAGTTGTTTTTTTTCTAATATTCGATAATCTATTGTTACAGCAATTTCATTATTATTATTTTACATCTATTAATCAATGACCGTTATAACATATAATTAATCTGTTATTTTTATTCATTAAATGAACAATTATTTCTTCACTACAATATTTAATTCTATAAAATCTATTACGAATTAGATGGTAGCTGACAGTGGAAATATAAAATGTAAGTTTCATCCTATTTTAAGACTGATTAATTAAAGCCTTCAACATCAAGAGAAAGATTTAAATAACTAATATAAATGAAGTTGTTAAAAATTGTTATAAAAATAGACATATTCCCTTATTCTTCTTTCCTTTTTTCTTTTATTTTACAAATGATCAATCTAAATATAATGATCAAAATCTATTCGTTTAAACCAGTTTTTTATGCAAACTGTATATGATTATCCTTGTAAATACTTTTTTTACTTCACAATACTATCCAATAAACCTATTTTAACCAGTTGGAGATGAGTACCTGTTTTTTTTCGTGATGATAAACATAAATCGTATTCTGCAGAAGCATTAGCCATCCACCGACTTTAGCTTAACCTTTTTTCTTTGTATTTGAAAGTAACTTGTTCAATTATTCATTTTATTTTAATTCTAATAACCCTTTTCTATTTTTATTTATATTTGATAATCTATTGTTACAGCAATTTCATTATTCTTTCTTCGACGTGATTTCACGCTAATTAATTCTTTATTTTTTTTATTTATTTTTATTCCTTTAATTAATGAGGGCTAATTTAAGGGAAAATACCATTTCAGGCTAATGCATCTATACTTTGTATATTGTTAT
Organism: Schistosoma spindalis; assembly: GCA_946903255.1. Taxonomy (NCBI): domain Eukaryota; kingdom Metazoa; phylum Platyhelminthes; class Trematoda; order Strigeidida; family Schistosomatidae; genus Schistosoma; species Schistosoma spindalis. The sequence continues at coordinate 23,462,521 of OX336424.1, forward strand.
TCATTTGGAAAAATAACTTGTCTAGATTTATTTTTAGTTTAGAAAAAAATATTAATACACATCGTAGACTACTAATTAACATTAAGTAAACTGATAGTCCTATCCAAATCTATGTAAATATAATGGAATTAAAAAAAAAACCTTGGAAATAACCAATTGTTGATGTGGGAAATAATAAACACTTTAATGTAATATGATTTAAATATAATTTTATTTTTTTCTTTAACTTAATTTTATTTTGCGTGTAATAAATAATTTAACATTCGTCATATGATACTAAATAAGAGGAAATTTAAATAATTTGATGTTAGAAAATGAAAATAATAAAAAAAAGATCCAAATCACTTAAGATATTTTTTTTCTTGGAAATTTGAATTGATACTTTGATACTAAGACTATTCTTTTATATTCTATACATGGATTTATCTTCAGTTTCAAGTTCAACAGTCAATTTAAACACTTGAAATGAGTTTACAACTTTACAATTAAGATTGTAGCCGTTAATTGTAAGCGAGTTAGGAGAATGCGACATCAAGTAATAACAAGAAAATAAATCTGCTGATAGGACAGCGACAGTGCGTGTGATTGATACTTCGTAAGCACAATATGATTCTGAGTGTTTGATTGACTACATGTTGCCGTGTGGTCATATTTTGGATGCACATGCCAAACATCTAATTTGTGGAGGCAACTGTGAATTTGTTGGTCACTATGACCATCATAAATTTATTTCGACATATCACTCGTTTGACATAGAACTGTATAGTGGACATGGTTCTCAGCACGATGGACAGCATGTCAAGTTCCACAGGGAGTAAATATTTGGTGAAGTTTACAAACAACTGCCACTAAACACATGTCTTCATTGAACCTTGATCGGTCTGCGAAGCTCATCCGTTGATGATTTGAGGCATTTGAAGATTCTAAGTAAATGAAAATGCGAAGTTTAAATGTACTTTGGAACTATACCTTTAAATGTATATAATATTCCACTCATCAGTTATATTCGCCAATATCTTTCATATCTTATTTACAGTATGGTACCAGGAGAAAAAACAGTGGAATTCCGTTCAAGTTAGGCATACGTCGATTGTTATTTAGAACAAATTTAAACTGAAAGCTCTTCTTTGTCAATAACAACGTCTTCAGTAAAGGCTAGTTCGTCAATAAATGGCAATCAGTATGACATTAATAAATCATAAGTATTATTTCAAAATAATACTTAATACTCAAGTCAAATTTACAAAGGAAAATATCTTGAATCATTTAGATATTTTTCGTCATTTTCATCTTCTGACATCGAAATACTTGATAAATTGTTTAGGTTTCCTCTTATTTGCTATCATATGGCAAATGCCAAACTATTTATTACGCGCAATGTGAGGTCATGTTGTTTGATTAAAGAAAAAATAAAATTTAAATCATATTACATTAAGGTGTTTACTATTTCTACTTTAATGCACTTATGACAATCTCTTTACAATCATTATTTGAAGGGGAACTCTCTAAAATTAGTTATTTCCAACCAACACCTTATTTTATCTAACAAAACAAAGAAATATTAGTTCATACAATTGAGTCCACGGTAAACGTTTTGATTTAACCCCAGGGGTTCATTAATATTACGAAAATATTTTATTAATGTATATGACTGAATGCTTATCGTCTAGGATCTACTGACAAAGACGAACGAATTTGTAAGCCTGATGTTATAAAGTATCCTCAAACATTTTTTTGTAAGAATAATCATTTACATTAGGCAATTTTATTTTCTTTAGAACTAATGTATAAAAGTTCATTGTTTTCTCAGGTTTTACTTTTTTTATTATGTATAGAATACTACTGAAATGACCTGGAATTATAGTTTTTTCTTACAAATACCTAAAATGCTGCACTTTCTATTGGTATATTAACATCAGGTGTTTGGAGAATCCGTAGGCATTTTTTTAAATGTCAAAGTGAGTTGGTATCTACACTTAACAAGATCATCTCATAAAATCCCTTTTAAGGAATGTATAGAATACATGTAAACATCAATAACAAAATAGCTTTTTAGTGCTGTCTGATTTTGGAATGAAAACATTGTCTAGTTTAAAGTGGGAATTCAAATTTGCTATGAACACTTAACTTACAGAGTTTATTCAAGTTATATAGTACCATTTTTAAATAATGTAGATAAATATTTACCTTATACGTCATACACACGAAGTTCTTTTCATACTAGAGAAGGTAAAACTGAACTCTTCTAGATACTCTAGAACCAGTTTCATGAATTCTGAATTTCTACACTAAAACATTTGTTTACTCATTAATGTATTCAATAAAATGTTTTATACATGTGATACTTTCATAACTTGATTACTGAATAATTGTTTTATATGTACACAGGGAAAAAACGAGAGTATCGATAACTATTACGTAAATAAATAAAATTATATTAGAACACTTATTAGTGAATACATTTGAGATTGATATTATGATGTACTGGTGGAAAATTGAAAATGTGTGACCTAATCATGCTGTGAAGGTAGCTGTTACACACTCTCAACATTGATAGCCTCACCGTCACGAACTTATTTTCTAAAAAACTATCGAGCTCAAATTTAAAAGGTAAATTAGATAGTATTCGATTATATGTTGATTTCTTGATTCAACTTTATAAATTTATTAGTTTGTAGTGAAGAAATTCTTTAATATAAGTAAAAATGGTTGCTTAATGATTTTTGGAATGTTTTGGTTTTATTTCCAAATGTCAGTTTATGAAAATTGTTATCTTCAAGCAGATCAAACAGACTTGATTCGATATATAGATGGTTATTTTGATAATATTGATTTAATATTTTGTGAAAACCATATTCAATGAAGTTATTTCCATTTCTTTCATTTCACATGAGGATTTATAATTTAAATTGAAGAAATGTAACTTCTAATGTGGTGATTCAGAAATTAATCATTTTACAATTCCCTACTTATATAACTTTTATTGATTCTGGAACAACTAAACCAACTGTCTCCAGGTATCAACAGAATATAAATTAGTTAACATAACTTTTCAGAAGTGTTGAAGTACGTTGACTTCATCATACCGATTATATCGATAAAACTATAAGTAATAATCTTACTGTCTTCAGAAATTCGTATTCACTCTCACGAACACTTAGTTAACAAAAATTTAAAAAAATCTACTTTGTTTTTGAAAATTATTTCATCTGTATCTAAATGTGTTAAACCATAATTTTAAACAAATCACTTGTATATTTCTATTCTTATTTAAGTTGAATGAATTGATTATCCAAAGTCAACCATTTTAAAGAAATAGCTCAATATGTATAAGTAACTAAATGTGGTAACCAGTTTAACACTTTATAAAAAAAGAGGGTCTGTCAATTTCATCTAAGATAGTATGCAGGTAATAGTTGGTTAAAATATTTTGTTTTCGTCTGATAATTTATCGCTATACATTTAGTATTTAATAAATTTGTGTAACCAAGTGTAATGTTTCTCTTGTTTTACTTTCCTACATTCAGTTAATTAATTTTCACATGACGCTAAGATTAAAATTATAAATCATGTTAGGAAAGCAACTGATATGGAATATTAAAGTAGTTAAAATAACAAATTTATATAAATTCATAGAAAGTTTAGAGTGAAGTTATAAAATATTAATGATCATGAATCATTATATGATCCAGATCAGTATCCATGATGTTTATCAATTGACATTTAGTCCGTATGAGGTTTAAATTATCAGAATTGTTAAAAAGAAATATTTCTTGTTGATTTTTCCCTGTTATTTTTATATTTGTTACATTCAAACAAATTTAACACTTAGAAATAGTGATATATTTGGAATGATCATCTTTCAAGAATGAACAAAACTTTAATAAAATGTGTGAAAATATCATCACAGTGAATAAAGCTGGTGATTTATTGTCACTGACGCTTCAACTTACTAGTCAATTACCGTCATACAAAAGTATATACGAACGCATCTGTGAAGTTATTTAACACATATGGTACTATATTGGATTGTATGACGTAATTTATAAAGGTTTCGATACTGGTAGTTTTCAAACCATTTATCGATTATGTCAGTCTAGTGTATTTTCAAGACGAATATTTTATTTATTATGTAGCTTAATATGTGACTTAACGGTATTAAAAAACAACATTATCGAAATTAAATTTCTGGCATAAATTTCCTTTTAAATTCATTTTCTCCACCGTTATATAAACATCATTTGGTTAAATAATAGTACAATAAACCAACTAAAAGGCTTAAGGCTACGGTACTTAGCTAACGTAGAGAATTTCTTGCCTAGCATTGATTCGGCTTTTTTGCTTTTCTTAACTCTACAGTTTGCATGAAAAATAAACTTCAACTTGATGGTCAAGTGTTAAATTCTCAATTAAAAAATTGTAAACTAATGATAAAATTCTTTTTTAATGAATAAAACTTTTTTCTGAAAATATTTTGATACATTCTAATTATTGATACTGAAATGAAAAACTAGCTTGTTGATACCGGCTGAATACAAATCGATAAAATCCTAAAAAGAGTAATCTTGACAAAATATGTCTGGAATATTCTCATACCAATTGATTTTTTACTCTACAAAGAAGAAAGACATTAACGCTGTTGGATGCCAGCTCAGTGGTCAATAGGTTAGGTGTTTGCGCATGAGACCGAAAGTCATGGATTTGAATCCCGCAAGAGGTATCGTGAATACGCACTGCTGAGGAGTCTCATACTAGGACAAATAGGCCGTCCAGTGTTTCCAAATATTTCAATGATGATCTAGCTTTAATTGACTCATGCATTCAACTATTAAAGAAAATTTAATATAATTTCGTCTTCAAAGGTAGCTAAAAGTGCCTTGAATCATGTATATAAAACAATATGGTTGATAAAGTTTCACAATTAACCGCAGTTATTTTGGTCTGAATTTTCAAAATATTTAAAAGTATTTGTGAAAATCAATCATTCCTTTCATCTTAACCAGGAAAATAAATCATTAAAAAGAACCCATTGCAATTAATCTGTTAACATAGAATAAATTACTGTTTCATTTTGATGAAATATCAGTTAATGAATCAATGTGCTTGGTTTGATAATACTTTTTCAAACTAATATATATATATATATATATATATATATATATATATATATATATACTCATTAATGTCATGTATAGTGACATTCAGGAAAAGAGTACAGTTTATTTAGATGTAGGATATAACAGAATGAAACTATTCAAAACTTGTATAACAATAAAATTCCAAATTATTTTTAACATTATTAAATTCTTTTATTATTATGACAGTTACTACTAAGGACACTATGAGAGAATAAATAAAAAATTTTAGAAAAGTAGATTTCAGTCCACGGATATGCAACCCTGTCAGATTTTTATCAATCTACTTGAGTAAACATTTTGTCGGCTATACAAGGGCTATATATATATATATATATATATATATATATATATATATATATATATATATATATATATATATATATATATATATATATATATATATATATATATATATATATATATATATATGGGAAACTGAATGAGAAGTTGGGAAAGAACTATACTTTTGAAAATATTTAATTTTCTATTGTTCTGCATATATAGTATTGATGGAAATATAATTTTTTGATTGTAATATTATATAAAATTGTGAGTTCATAATATTTTTAATCATATATCTATTCTTAAACTAGTCACAAAAGGAATATAATGATGAATAGGATTAAACGTTTTCTGTTTAATTTAATATTTATCAATATGGGGTTGTGGAGATTATTGAGTTTTTCGATTGCGATCATGAATCGATTGATGTTAGACCATCATTAAAAACATGGAAGCACTAAATGGCGGTCTCTTCCTATTGTGTGACCCCTCATCCGTGTGCATCCACGATCCCGCACGCGGGATTCAAATACAGGACCTTCGGTCTCACATGCAAGTGCTTAACCTCTCAAACACTGAGCTGGCATCCATCGGTTTTAATGTGTAATTTCAACCAATTCACGAAATCGCTCAACCATCTTCCATTGTTTGACTCATTGGACTACAGGTTAAGTATTTGCGCATGAGACCTATGGTCCATACTACGACGAAACAGCCATCCAGTGCTTCTATGTTTGTTTTTAATATTGTTTTAACATCAGTCGATTCATAATATCAATTAAACAAATAATAATTTAATATTTATCAATAAATATAATAAATAACATATTATTTCCATTTAAAATAATATTTTATAACTTACCTATAGTAGTAACAACAGTAACAGCGTATAATAAAGCTCCAGTCAATGTCCAAGGATCACGGTATTCTTCAATAACACCATTTGTAGATAATCTATTTGAATAATTATTAATTTGATTTATATTATCACATAAACAGTTTGTTTCATTTAAACAATTACATATAGTATTTATTTGATTATTATTATTATTATTACTATTATTATTATTATTTTCTAATGTACAATTATTATATTTATAACATTGTGAATAAATATTATAATTTTTATTATTCATTAATATATTATTTAATGAATGTACTGGTTTCCAACCTGAATTACATGCATCATATGTATTATATATTAATTTTTCAATTAATTCGTTTATTTTATATATAATATATTCTGTAGAATATTTTAAATTAATTGTTAAATTTTTATTAAATTCAATTAATGTAAATTTATGATTTATAATTGAATTTGTTTGATTTATTGGTATAATTGGTTTCATTAAATTTTGATTAAATTTTTCTAATTCCATTTTAAATATTTCTGGTTTTATTGAAAAACCATAATAAATCAATATATTGATCATATCATTTTTCCATTTTATATCATTATTATACCAATTTTTGATATGATTTATACATAAGTTTAATGTTTCATCATGATAATTATTAATTAAATGTTGTATATTTATTTGATTTTTAATTAATTCAATAGTACAATTATGTATTATATTAGATTGATGATTTTGTTCTATTGAACGAAATAAAAATGCGCCTAATATACAATAACCAACTACAACTAAACAAAGACCAATATGTGAAAATAAAAATGCGATTAGTGATTTTAAATATTTTTTAAATTTTTTACATTTTAAATTTGTTTGTTTTTGTTTTAATATTAAATTATTATTCTGTTTTAAATCATAGGAATTGTCAGACATGTTTGATTGTTGACGGATACGTCTACCTTTAATTGAACGTAATGGTGAAGAAACTTTATTATTTGTTTCATGTTTTTCAGTTGAAGGAATTGATTTATCAATTATTTTTTCAATTAAAATGTTATCACTTTTTTCATTGATGATATTTTGAATTGTTTTATCATTTTTTGGTATTTTAGATGTATTAAATCCATAATAAGATTGGTTTGAAGTAGTTTCTAATAAACCCTTATTTGTATCATTTGATTCATTTAGAATATTTTTATCTAGATCAATTAGTTTGCTAGTCATTGATAAATTCTCTGATGATGTTATATTAGTTTCTAATAGATCAGATTTATTGATAATTTTTTCTTCACTATCCATAACACGTTTAAATCGTGGAATGTTCGATTGTGGTACTTCAGTTTCAACAAAGTGTACAGTTGCCATAATAATAACAAAGAAAAAATATGTTTAAAATAAATTTTAGTGATATTATGGGAAAATTACTTTCAAAATTGTTTACATATAGTTGTAAAGTAATTGAACATTAAACTAGGAAGTAAAGCAGTTTATATATATATAATGGAATAACCAATTATATATAAGATATACAAATATGGTAATAATTTAATGTTGATTGGTCGTACGAAAAAAATGTGGAGATATTCCATAAATATCTTAGAAAATTTGTAACAAACTGAATTAAATATGACTTTTGTAAATGTATTGTTTCAAAGAAACTTTTTATTTCATATACTTGATGATTCCAAAATATATTATACCTTCAGTGATTATATATTGGAACAGACAAGTGTTATACAAAATAATGGCAATCTAGTATACAGTTTTTAGTATCGGGTAAAGATATTATTGGTCTAAAGCTGATTTAATCTACAGTATATTAGTCAACAACACGTTCGTTAAGAGAGTAAAACGATGATCTAGGAGGATTTTCAATTAAGTTGATGAACATGACGTTGGATATAAAGTGGCTTTATATAGATTTTTCTCAAAAACCAATGATAAACAAGTACAAATTGAATTGGTCGTTTTTCTTGAAAACAATTTACTGTCTATCACATAGATTATTTTTGTCTAACACACCCTAAAAATGTTATATTCATTAACCAAAAATAAATCGACTTCAAAGTTGAATTCATGAGTCAATTAAAGCTAGACCACCATGGAACACCTGGGAGCACTGAACGGCCATTTTTTCCTACTGTGGGACTCCTCTGCAGTATGAACCAAGACCCTTCGGTTTTACGCGCGAACGGTCAACCTCTAAACCACTGAGCTGGCATTTAACGGTGTTAATCTCTAATTTCAAAAATCTCCAAAAAAACCCAGTCTGATAAATTGATTTCAGACGAGCTTTTCTAGACTGTTTTTTAAATATTATCACTTGTTTATGATGAACAGATAGACAGCTTTAAACTGGAATAACTGAGAATGTGTAAAGTATAGGTTGAAATATATTTCAATGGCAATTGTGAATCTGTTGGTCTTTTTTTCTTATCTAAAAAGATAGAACGATCATCCTTTTATACTGTGTTAAACTTTCATATTGTTTATAATGTTAAAGTCTCTTAGTCGAGCAATAACAAATAAACTATATCCTACACATAGTTCCCTTTATCATTTCAAAAAGAGCAAGAACAAACATGCTAGCAGAATAGCAGGAATTCAGTTTATTTCGTTGGTTCTCGTCAGCCGCTTACAACCTGTGATATTTAAAGTCATAATTAAATAATGGGTTTAAATTACTTACATGAGAGGGTTTAGTTGGAAGTTATGTTGAAGACATATTAGCATAGTAAGAGTGTAAATAAATTTAATAAACTGAATATTGTAAATATATACCTCATGTAAAAGAAAATTCTACAACATTAATTGTGACAACAGTTTAAATGGCCAGAAACAAGTGATTACATAATGAGTAAACGCTGGTAGGAATAAAATGAGTAGAGTTTAGTTGATAAAATAAGATTATTAATTTGGAAGATAGTTGAAATAAAACTCAATGATGTAATAAATGCATAACTGGAAAATGGACCACTTAAATGCACGATTAGCCATTTACCAACTTATTATCCCTATATGGACGATACTTTCATAGTATTAGAAAAAGAACATAATAAGAACAATTTACTTAATATATTTAATAACGTTCATCCATCAATTAATTTTACATCAGAAGATGAACGGAACAATAGTATATCATTTCTAGATGTCCAACTAACTAGACGAGCAGACGGAACTTTAAAAAGAGGGGTACACAGAAAGTCTAAAACAGAACAATACATTCATTTCTACAGTTCAGTTTCAATCAGATACAAAAGGAACTTGATAAAGATCTAGACTCATCGTGCCAGAATGATTTGTTCGAAACACACCATTGAAGATGAATTGGTTAATATTCGGAACTTAATAGTATGAATGGGTACCCTATTAAATTCATCGACAAACACATGATAGAGATGAAAACAAGGGCAAACATACCTACCGTCCCTAAGAAAGTACTGTTCATAAAATTACAATTCATAAATGACACTACTGAAGAAATCGTGACTCAGAAACTAAGAAGAGCTGTGCAAAAACATTTAATGCAGTCAGACTAAATGCTATCTTCTACACCCACCCCAAAATAAGAACGGCCAATAAAGACAGACTGTCTGAATTCGCCAAATCCATGTGTATCTATCGGTTCAACTGCTCCTGTGGGGCCAGTTATATAGGGCGTACTATTAGGCAAGTTCATCATCGTATTACAGAACATCATCCGTCGTGGTTAAGTAAAGGTCAGGTAAAAGTGATTAAAAGTTTTTTTCTTGCTCACTTGGTTGACACAGGTCATCAAGTGGAATTGAATAAAGCTTTTAAGGTTATCTACCGTATCCCATCAAATTTGCCACATGGTTTATGAGTGTGCCTTTTGCACATTGCGGAAGCCATCGCAATCCATGTTCACAAACCTAACCTTTGCATTCAAAAGAAATTTGTACAACCATTTTCGCTGCCCTGGCCTTCGATATAGGATTTCCTTCAACAGAACTACTTTTCATACTTCTTCCATTTGGTTTTTTTCAATTTTTTAATTTTGTTTTTGAACTTTATAATTTTTCAACATTCATATCTTGATTCTTACGTAACCACTATTCTATTGACCATCCATTAAAACACTGCTCCTTCTGCTTTTTATATACTATGCAGCGTAGCAACTTCTTGATTTAATAATTACTTTGAATATTAACTAGTACACCTGTCAACACACTATCAATTTGTACTTTTCACTTATTATGTAATCGTTTTCATTGTTACCATTGACTCATAAACTACCTTGATTGGTTTAATAATTTCGTATATGCATATAAATATTACTATATATTAGTGTAAAGCCTGATGAGGATCTAATAGTATGAATGGGTACCCTATTAAATTCATCGACAAACACATGATAGAGATGAAAACAAGGGCAAACATACCTACCGTCCCTAAGAAAGTACTGTTCATAAAATTACAATTCATAAATGACACTACTGAAGAAATCGTGACTCAGAAACTAAGAAGAGCTGTGCAAAAACATTTAATGCAGTCAGACTAAATGCTATCTTCTACACCCACCCCAAAATAAGAACGGCCAATAAAGACAGACTGTCTGAATTCGCCAAATCCATGTGTATCTATCGGTTCAACTGCTCCTGTGGGGCCAGTTATATAGGGCGTACTATTAGGCAAGTTCATCATCGTATTACAGAACATCATCCGTCGTGGTTAAGTAAAGGTCAGGTAAAAGTGATTAAAAGTTTTTTTCTTGCTCACTTGGTTGACACAGGTCATCAAGTGGAATTGAATAAAGCTTTTAAGGTTATCTACCGTATCCCATCAAATTTGCCACATGGTTTATGAGTGTGCCTTTTGCACATTGCGGAAGCCATCGCAATCCATGTTCACAAACCTAACCTTTGCATTCAAAAGAAATTTGTACAACCATTTTCGCTGCCCTGGCCTTCGATATAGGATTTCCTTCAACAGAACTACTTTTCATACTTCTTCCATTTGGTTTTTTTCAATTTTTTAATTTTGTTTTTGAACTTTATAATTTTTCAACATTCATATCTTGATTCTTACGTAACCACTATTCTATTGACCATCCATTAAAACACTGCTCCTTCTGCTTTTTATATACTATGCAGCGTAGCAACTTCTTGATTTAATAATTACTTTGAATATTAACTAGTACACCTGTCAACACACTATCAATTTGTACTTTTCACTTATTATGTAATCGTTTTCATTGTTACCATTGACTCATAAACTACCTTGATTGGTTTAATAATTTCGTATATGCATATAAATATTACTATATATTAGTGTAAAGCCTGATGAGGATCTAATCGGAAACAATATTGTTCGCTTATATATGTTGTTCTAAATCCTCTTTCTTCCAATTACTCAACGTTAATTTATAATCGATATGTCATTGTGTAATTATTACGTAACATATCCACTCGATGAGTATTATATCATTATTGTAAACTAATTGAAAAGAAATTTCTTTGCTCAATTCGTCCCTTCATTATGTAATTATGATTTTAAATATTACAGGTTGTAAGCAGCTGACGAGAACCAATGAAATAAAATGAATTCCGCTAGCATGTTTGTTCTTGCTCTTTTCAAAATCAACTACAAGCAGAGTTTGTGATTGTAATCATAAGATAGTCATTTTTGATAACTATACATTATTTAAGAAGAATATTATCGGTCATTGACTTTTGGAAAGAAAGCGAAAATTTCATTTTTAATGCATCTTCTGAGTTAAAAAAATAATCACCGTTTAAGTAATCAATGTAGTTATTCAACATTACTGAAATTCATAATGTTTTAGAGTATTGGAAAGCTGCTTATATCATAGTACTTTAGATTCTATGATAAAAAAGCATCAGTTAGACAGACACTAAAAAGTCATTTACATTATAATATTTACAGAAATGAATATGAAATTTGTTTCTAAGATAAATATTAATTATTTACTGATTAAGAATAGTTTTAGAGTAATGTATATGTTTATGTTAATCATTTTAATATAAATTTGCTTGTCATGAAAGTTTGGATTTAACTTACATTCATCTTCTAAATGAATTGCATTGAGAAAAATCTAAAAAAAAGAATCGACCAGCCATTCTATGTTTTTTAGTCACAAGACTGTCATAAATGTACTGATAACTGTTACTAATGTAAACTATTATTACAGTTTTATTCAGAAAGTATTGAATATATGTTGCTTTAATTCTCATACTTCATTATTTTCTTTATTTTCGATGCTTTTGAAAGAAATCTTCTATATATACATCGTTCCTACAAAACACTTCTTTGATGATAACCAGTATATTATAAATGAATATGTGGTTATCTTTGTCGAGTATTAGTATACTGTATAATCGTCTTTTAATTTTACTTCTTAAAATATATTGCATGCATACTTGTTAAAGATACGTTCATCCAGTAACATTAAATGAGTAGTAAAGGTTAGTATATAAGATTCCCACCTCTTCTGAGAATTTTCAGCTGAATGTATTTGCGTCGGTGTTTATTTTCAGCTATAAGCTGAACTTAAAACCATTTGTTTCAAATTCAAAATGCTACAAACGATTAATTCCAAATAGCTACCAAATTGCTCAATAATAAAGGTATTTATTATTATTTATTAAGGATTTTATTTTCTCATCCCTGATATTTTGAGCGGAATTGTAGTAGTCTCTATTTTCTTCAAGTAGCAATGTTAAAAATAGTATATTGTTGGAACACAAATTGGACGAGTACAATTTATTAAATTTAAGTCACTGTCTCTGATCAGGGAAATTCGTTAATTGTTTTCATTCCAATCTTTTAATGTTGTTTGGTTAACCTGAAGTGAAGTGACTAATAATGACAAAAGTAACCTACAAAAATAATACACTGGAAGAAACAGATTTTCGTGGTTAGAGTTACTCGGTTACTTTTTAGTGGTTTGAGGTATCTGACTCCAAGTAGATCGTATGAATGATTGCTATCGAAATATATATGTCACCTATCCTCGTATATAATCATCAACTTAAATCGCGTCAGTCAATAACGGAATTAAATAAGTCAAATAACGAGAATGGACTTTTGAATACATATATTTTGTACATGAAGCGAATAGGATAGAGAGAAGAGAAACGACGCTCAGTGGAGATGGTGGGTAAGCCAACTCCCCTTTAACCAAACGTTAATCAATATTTATAGTTACACAAAAATAAGTTACAGACATGTGATGAGTAATGGGATAAGAAGTGTACACACACCTACGCGCTCATATTAAAACAGTCAAGATTGGTAAGCGAATAATTACCAAGGTTAGAATGTGACTCAGTTAGAATGAATAGAATGGGCTGTCCGAAAGCTAGAATAAGGTATATGGGTTTAACATAGTAACTTACACTACAACTTAATAATATGATTATCGGATGAATAATGGAGATAAGTGTCAGTGTTATCGTTACGATGACCCCGAGTATATTCAGATGTAAAAGTAAGCTACATATTTCTCACCTACTTGACAAGTGAATAAAAGTGATGGAGTGTATGGTAAAATATGTTTAAATATAGTGAAAATCCTGTAAGACATTTACATATAGTGTCCTATGTTTCCAAATATACTGTTACAGATTTAGTTATATTATCCCCGATTCTATCAAATTTAAATTTTTGCCTATTGCAAACACAGTAATATTTATTTGAATTACAGTGAGAATGAACATAATATCACTCTTATAATTTTGATTTGAGACAGTTAAATTTTCTGACGAAATAGTGTCTCATCAGACTCTCCAATCGGTGCATTTCAAGGTATAAAGGTGTCTAAAATTATTACATCCAGCTTAAACGTGAACTAGGGAAAGAAAAGAAAGATCTATTTGACTATAGGATGGAGAGATATGCCAAGTCTTCTAGATAATTCCCGTTATGAGCATAGTGATCAATACTAATAAGTCTTTAAATTAAAGTAAGATAAATGTTTGAAGACAACGTATCATTTCAATCTAGTCTAATCAGAATAATAACGTCAATTAGGTATCGAAACTATATTCAACTGTATACAATTTAGATGCTCATATCCATTAATAAACATCAAAAGGTTGTGATTAAAGGCAATATCGAGGAAATTCATACAGGAAGCACATATGCCAACAAGAGACTGATAAATTGCAGTTCTAAACAACAATGAAAAGACATAAGTAAACAACATCAAGTGAATTTAAAATAGTGATTACTTCATAAATACAGACATTGCTGCATTTATTACATTTTTATCATAAGATAATTTATGTAAACAAAGATAACTAGAATGATATTGTAATGGACAATAATTTATTACCTTAAAAGTTCATCTACAGACTACTATGATCATATTCTTTCAAAATAGAACTTATTGGAATAATAGTGGTAGTAGTAAAATGAAATATTAAATGATTAAATAACTGAAGAATAGGATATGTTACTTACCGCTGAATAATATGAAATGGTAAAGAATACTTTTTACTGTCCTTGTAGGTAATGTTACATATAGCGGTAGAAATTTTAGAAAACAATATCTTACATGTAACTGTGATAAATTATCGAGATTCTGTAGTGAAATGAATCATAATATAAAATCCGTACTCTTTTAACGTTTTAGATAACAGCCTTAAATGTTAATATAAAATAAAGCTACGAAAAGATTAATATTTACATATACGGTAGTAATATTATCATTGGTTAATTTTAACCTTTAACAGGACTACGTCATATCATATATATCAAATTTAAGGTCATTGAATTAGTAAACAAATCATATTAACTAGTTCAACACTTCACATAGGAATTTATAAACAAACATGGCATAATGACATTTATTACTCTTACTGACTTTTTCCTTTCTCTAAATGAAACTTTTCGTTGGATAATAAATTATGGAATCGATTTCTCTCTTGATACATAACACGAAAGACTATATTTCTAATTTTCGATTTTTTCTAAAACACATTTAGACAATTAATGAATATTATCAGAAGGGGGTTTGTGGAGATTTTAGTAATTTCAATAGTTGAAATGATGAGTCAATTGAAGCTAGACCACCATGGAAAACCTGGAAGTACTGGACGGCCGTTTCGTCCTATTGTTAAGTCGGCTTTCCGAGAACTGCAACAGAGCCTCCGGAGGCCCTGTAGGAGCCAAAGAGTCTTAGCCAATCAGAGCACGATGGAGCTTTCTAGAATGTCAACATGGCGTGCTACTATTGGTCAGTAGCATAATATGTCTTTTAGCGGATTGGCCAAAATATGATGTTGATTCAACAAATGTTAACATCTATAAATACCCATGTTTTTCTGTACAAAAATGGAACCTTGAAGTAAAGTACTTTTCGCATACTTTGCGCCTTCTCTCTCGTGTTCAGGTCGCTGTATAGTTCTAGCTTGGGGGTCTTCAAGAATAGCTTAGGAATCGAGTATAGCGTTCAAAATCTCAAGACTTATCACCTATAAGACGATTGACTCATGATCTCAACTATTAAAAAGAGAACAAAATATTCTAACCAACTATCAACTGTATACTATCTTAAATGAAGTTGGATGCCGGCTCAGTGGTCTAATGGTTAAGCGCTCGCGCGCTAAACTGTTAGTTCCTGGGTTCGAATTTCGTGGGGGGGGCGGGATCGTGGATGCACACTGCTGAGAAGTCCCATACTAGGACGAAACGGCCGTTCAATGCTTCCTGGTTTTCTATGATGATCTACCTTCAATCGACTCATGATTTCAACTATTGAAATTAATGAGTAATTATTATTTAAATAATTTTGAAATTATGTAGATTTCAATAGCTGAATTCAGCTTAGGGATCTTTAAAACATTACTACTAAACATTAACTGTTGGACATTAACTTTTGAATATTGATCGTTCAATTAGTTAATTTCAGTCAGTTGTTACAGTTTTATGAATTCAGTGAGGAAACAAGTATTTCATACGATAAGAAGTTCAGAGACATGATGGAGGTCTGAAACAGAATAAAAATTGGTACATACATGAGATAAATGTATAAATAACAAAATATTATTGAAATTGATATTAATTTTCTTAATGTCTTCTTGTTAATTGCTTGCAGGATCACATCATGAGGAAACTTTCACTCTAAGTCAACCCAAACAAATTCAGCAAATACACAATTTGATAATGAAGGTCTGAGTTCTTGTGTCGAATAGGTCTCTTTATACTTAATGAGAAAAGTATAAATAATAAAATAAATGATTCAAAAGAAATTTCAATTCCTAGTAACATAGTGAATACCATTTACTTGTTAAGGCATATAATAACGAAGAAATAAAAGTCAACCGGGGAAACTGGTGGATAAAAATATAAGAATAATAGAGGAAAACCAAAAAACAACAACTTGGATTAATTATTGTATCATTCTAAATAAAGTGTAAATTACATAACAGAATATAATGTCATATTTAAGGTAATACGAATCACATAATAAAGCAATGGGCAATTTAAATTTCTAATTACTTTCAGTATTACATTTTTGAAGAAATTGAAAGTAAAATGTTTGTCTCATGTAGTAGTTTCATCATTTAAAATAACTATATTTATAGTTGTTGAGGATGTATTTAGTCAAAATAAAGAAAATTTGACAGAGTACATTTCCTTTTTACCAAAGTCATTTATTAAATATGCACAGTGAAATTTCTAGTTATTCTATAAACAAAGATGTATGATGAAGTAGAATACTAATACATTAATAATAACGGTTCAAAACGTTGACCAAAAACTTTTTAAAATTCACTTTGTACTGAAACGGTGATCAAAACAAAAATAATATGGATGTGAGATAAGAAAGATTATCCATTTAATAATTAAAAAGAAGCAAACACTTGTCTAAAACAACTTATAAAATAAGGGCTATTAAGATCATGGTGTAATAAGCTATTAAACAATTCACTGCTGAGTACAAAAGCCAGGCTTGAATTGATAAATCACAAAACCGTCTGATGGGCACAAGTTTCTTGTCCATGGTCCCTTAGAACTAGTGTTTTGCAATTCGTTAATAATTTTCAATGAAGTTTCTCCTAAAAATAGATGGTCCTAATCAACCGGGTGCTCAACAATAAGATTGATGGTCGATTTGCATCTGCTTTTAGATAACCTCATTAGATAGTGTCTGGATATGCATTCAACACAAAAGTCAATACAAAATGAACTGACAGATATATATTGAGGAAGCCTACAACAGCAATTTATCCGTTCTATATTCTTGGATTAGGTATATAGTGTCTGTTATTATGTTAAACCCATATACCTTATTCTATCTTTCGGACAGCCCATTCTATTCATTCTACTTGAGTCACATTCTAACCTTGGTAATTATTCGCTTACCAATCTTGACTGTTTTAATATGAGCGCGTAGGTGTGTGTACACTTCTTATCCCATTACTCATCACATGTCTGTAACTTATTTTTGTGTAACTATAAATATTGATTAACGTTTGGTTAAAGGGGAGTTGGCTTACCCACCATCTCCACTGCGCGTCGTTTCTCTTCTCTCTATCCTATTCGCTTCATGTACAAAATATATGTATTCAAAAGTCCATTCTCGTTATTTGACTTATTTAATTCCGTTATTGACTGACGCGATTTAAGTTGATGATTATATACGAGGATAGGTGACATATATATTTCGATAGCAATCATTCATACGATCTACTTGGAGTCAGATCTCGGGCCACTAAAGTGGAGAGCCCTTCGACGAACATCGTCTGATCAAGATGACAACAAAATAAAGGGCCTCATGGGTATCTGCTTGAAAATACAGTGCTTGGCTTGGCCATATGAAAGGTCTTCCTTAAGGGTTTTGGTAATCAATTTTTTAAGATCTCCATAGTCGTACCGTTTTTGGATTAGGTTTCTACGGATAAAATTTTCCTAGGCACGGTAAGAGATGTGTCAATCTGGCCTTTTCATTCCTGTCAATAAATCTAGGAGGAAATGGATTTTACACAAGTATTTGTCGGATTTTATTCAGTTGTTTTCTGATTTTATCTTCTGTGCTCTAACTTTCATGGACGGTGATTAAATTCAAATTTATCTTCCTATTCAGCAGTATCCAATACCTGAACCTCGTATACTGCGTACTGAAGGTTGACTTTCTATGTATCAATCTTTGTAGTAATCCATGCTGTCATATTTTAGAAAAACATTGATTCAATGAAATTCTGCACTCATTTTTGACTGTCGTGTAAATGAAACTAACTGATGGGACATTTTGAACCCACATAATATTTTACTAATTTCACTATGTTTATCAAAGACAGTGAATGTATCATCAGTAGATCTCTTTTACAAATGAAAGATAACAGTAATCATTAAAAATATATTTTGACGCAATTTTAACAATCATCCAGAACTGAAAAGTCATGATGCAATCAGATTGTATCAAATTAAGTATACTAGGTAGCTTGACAACTACCTATTATAATCATTAATAGCTGATTTACTAATATTTTTTTACATAAATTTAATGTTTAAACGACGAGACATATTTCTGACGTCAATAATGTTTGAAGTATGGAAATATGATGATTTGTCTAACACTAAACATAAAGATCAAACATTGACTACACTAATCTTATTGTAAAATGCAATTTTTAAAATAATCATTACATATCAAAAAATGTTTAAATTATGACTAGCTTAACTAAATGTAAGTCTATCAAAAATCATCGCACATAAAATCTTATTCACTACTCCATAAATAAATAACAGTGATACATTTCGCATAAAATTTAACAGATATAAGCAATAATAAAAGAGAAAAACTCATCAAAGTTACCAAAAAAAGAAAACGTACCATAAACTATCGTTTCTATTTTTCTAAAACAAAAAAAAGGAAAATCAAATCATTATGTAATCATCTAAAGTGATATGCATTTATTAACTTAACTAAAGAAAAAGTACATAGTGTCTTCGAGACTTATTTAAGTAAGAAAAAAATGTAATTCCAAATACTATGCTTAAAGTAAATTTTTCTGTTTTTTCCTTTTCAATTCCTCTATTTATTATTACAGTTGAAATGATGATATTCGTTTATTGTTTTTATACCATAGTTACTTATAAGTAATATACACTTGTTATCTTGTTCAATTATATTTCGTTTTATTTTTTATTACTGTCTTCTTTTTTTTATGAAATTATTTTTCAAGTTCAATAAAGGTAACAATATACATAAATAAATAATTTTATTGTTTAATGAAGCATCTCATTAGGTATTTTGAAAACAAATAAAAAAAAACGAAAAACTTCACTGATTTGTTTCAAACTAAGTAGAACACAATAACACCACTTAATTACCAGTAGAATGAGAAGTATAATTTTTTTTGATTGAGATCATCAATCGATTGATGTTAGACCACCATTGTAAACCTGGAAGCACTGGATGGCCGTTTCCTCTACCCGGCACGGATTAGCTCCACTGGTCTCAGCTTCTCAGTAGAGAGAGACAGGTGTCTACCTCAGTACAATGGAAGATGGAAGACATTAACACCATTGGATGCCGGCCCAGCGGTTCAGTAGGTTAAGCGTTCGCACGCGAGGCTGATAGGTCTTGGGTTTGAATCTCGTGAGGGGGAGCGAGATCGTGGATGCGCACTACTGTGGAGTCCCATACTAGGATGAAACGGCCGTCCAGTGCTTCCACGTTTTTAAAGGTGGTCTAACATCAATCAGTTCATGATCTCAATCAAAAACTTAACAATCTCCACAACCACTAAACTGAAAAGTATGGTTATCTAGAAAATTGAAAATATTTCAAAAAACCTAAATATAAATTCATTTGGTGTTCTTTTACTTGTATTTTTGCATCGTTATTTAAGACTGCAATTGATCAGTCTCGTGTTGGCATATGTGCATCTTGTGTGGATTGCCTCGATATAGTCTTAAGTGACAAGCCATTTTAGGCTGAAATGGACAGTGGTTAGAAATGGAATTCAGGAAGTGCGTTTCATCCTATTTGGGACTCGTCAACTGGATGTTCTTGTATCCCAGATTTGATGTTCACTTCGGGATTCGAACCCAGCACCGTTCGCTTCAAACAAAATCACGTTATCCATCTAGCTACTGAGTTCGGAGTGAATATCAACTCTGAGATGCAAGTACATCCAGCTGATGAGTCCCAAATGAGACGAAACGCGCATCCTAGATTCTATTGCTAGCCACTATCCATCTTTGCTTGAAAACCTAAATATAGATTGATTGTGTTTTTCTTTTGTTGTTGTTGTTAAAACAAAATATTTCTTCTTAATTGTTAGACAAAATGAACCTTGAAAATTGCAATTTTTTAAAATTTAATTAAACAAATGGTAGAAAATGATCAAAATTGGAATAAGTATATAGTCTTAATAATTTTTAGTCAGTTGTATGATACTTAAATTTTATGCATTAAATTAAGAGTTATTTGAATAATTAACTGTATAAGAACAAAAATCATTTTTGTTAGGACTTGAATGAATGATCTCTTAAGTATATTTCATATATATAGTTGGATAATTAATAATAATAATAACCTGTTACTCCTCGTGGAGGAGCATAGGCCGCATAGGTCCATTCCTTAGCTGATCAATAATTCTGTTTTTAAATTCAGATGATGAAAGTATTCATCTTTGACATTAACGCTTTATATATATATATATATGATAATGAACAACTGCAGGCAGAGAGATTAATTAAATACAAGTTCTTACTATTAGTTACCTTATTACGTATACTTTGATTAAAAACAGGATAATATTATAATCATAAGAAAATGATTAGATTGCGTTTATTTATTGAAAATAAATTAGCAAATCAATTTTTTATTCACTTATGATTGTTTTATTCTGTTATCGATTAAAAAATGTTTATTTAATTTAGATAAATAGTTTTGTAATAAAATAAAAATTGATATACTTTCTACAATAAAAAGAATTATGGGAGAAATTTACAGCACTACTTAGTCTGGTACAGGTTTCATGAAACACTATGAAAACTGTGGACTTTTTACAAGTGATTGAACACTTGTAATCAATGTCATGTGTGTCAGGTCCTTTTTAGTGCAGAACCCTATCGACCAAGTTGCAATACGGTCACCAGCCTAGGTGACTCGATATTGCATGCACTATGTTCAGATAAGATAGTGGTTGGAGGTAGTCAATAGGAAATCATGGACGAAGGTTTCATATTACTTGGTACTCGTCAGCAAGGTGTACCTGTAATCTTGAAGGAACTGATGCTTCGATCCCGTATTACTCAGCTTCACAGTTACAGACGTTACCATTGAGCTATCCGATCTGCAACTCACCTCCTGTAGGATTGAAATGTATGTACGATTGATTGATCACTGGGTGGTGATCAATTTTATGTATGTCAGGTCCTTCTTATACCATCGTCTGGTTATAGTTTAATTAAAACAAATATTCTAACAATATAGTCACTTATAAATTTTCAAATTTTAAAGATTTAATAGATAGTTTATTGGTGCATCATTATACAATTGAGTTTATAATAACTTGAAAATATTATATATATAAGAAAATTTTCAATCAAAATATTCTGCTATAAATACTACTGATAATTGAACAATAACAGATTACTTTAGTGAATATAATTTTAAGTTTGATTACAATGAAATTAGATAAATTTCTATTATTGTAATCAAAACACATTTCTTTAGTTTTACTAACAAACGGACAGTTAAAGTTGTATCCTAATAAAAGTTATGCTTAAGTTTAGTGGTTCAATTAATGATATTTTGTTTTGATATTTTATGTTATTTTATATTTTTGGTTAATCACAATGAATCGTATTCTAGTTGATTGATGATAATTGTCATTTTATCCGATCGTTGAATCTGACACTGATTTGGACACTTCCTATATAAGTGTCCAAATTAGCTACTTGGGTAAGAATATCATGATTTGAAAGGGAGCTAACCAAATCAAGAGTTTGTGCACAACTCATTCATAAATATAAATACATACCCCTGAAAAAATTGAGCCAAGTTTTCTACCATAACCTATACATGTTTTTCCTTAGAAAGTGTAGGAAAAACTTGATCAACAGAGTGAGCAAATCAACAACTATTCACATAGCCTATTCCTGACTGGCCCAGAGCATCAGTTATTCATTAATTGACTATAGATGGAATAATGTTTTCTAAGATTTCTCACAAAAATTCACTACTACTGAAGTTTCCTTTTACATATGGTGCTATAGATATTTTTTTAAGATGATGGTGATTTTAGAAGCATAAACATACTTTGTTATTAATTGAAAGATTGTCAGATTTTCATTTTTTTAACCAATAACTAGACGATTCGTTTTAACAGTTGTTAGGGAAAAATTTATTAAGTATATTCAGAAATCTTTAGTAAGATCTGCTTTTTTTTATCAATATATCTATGTAGATATTACAATGTCATAGGACCACTGAATGGCAGAAAACTAAACATATATACACTGATATGTGTGATAACCTACTTTGTGCAGTGAAATAATCTTATCTTGTCTTCACATATTCGAAGGACTGGTTAAGCTTCTGGTGTACATCATTGTGTAATCTCTAGATTTATTATTGTATTTTGAATAATGACGTAAAAAAAGACTCCTGAAATCTTACTCACCTTTTCAAAATGCAAAAGCAGATAGATTTTCAAAGAAGAATCTATATGCCGTTTGAACTGACAATTTTATTAATAGCATTTTTAAGTATTCTAATATGTTTCTGAACATATTATTTGTTTATTTCGTTAACTTTAAAAAGTTAATCAATATTATTGGATAACAGCGTTTAGAAGCTTATAATTCCACTACCCGAATGTCTATTTGTTCATGGAGCTCATTAATGAATTTATTATTTCTCGACACAATCGCCATTTAGTCATCTGATACAAAAACGCCGCCATTAATCATAGACATTTACTCATGTGAAGCGTATGATTCTGAAATATGTGAACTAGAAGAATTAGTTTGCTTTTTTCCTACTGCCGAAAATATTGATCTCGTGTTTTTGTGTGTGTTAAAATAACGGCAATTACTGTTCAGTTTATTTTATTTGTTTGTGAAATAAAATGTTTCATCTTATTTTATTAAGACATTGTTTTCTTATTTTTTTTAAGCGTTAAGTTACCTTCGATGATATTTTTAAGAAAGAGTATCATTATGTCAGGATATTTTGATGCCTTTATGCCTACAATCTTTAGTTTTGAAGAAGTGAACAGCCTTGATCGACTCTCACTGATATCATTGGTTTACCGTTACTTTTTGAAATAATTACTGACACGTTGGTTATGAGAATATTTGTATCAGATTAGAAAACAAAAGCACTATATGCTTCACAATCGCTAATCTATTCAAAGATACTGCGACCTATCAAATATCATGATAATCTTGCTTTACATAACCATGACATCTTGTATATTCTATAATAAATAGAATAATACAATAAATAATACAAAAGATAAAGTATTTTTGAGAGTTTACTTGTTGTAAATTGTTCTTCTAGCATATGATTACATTAATAAAAGGTTAAAAGATATAATTTCACATTAACATACATATTGGACTTTTTATAATTAATAAATAATGTAATTATGATAAGAATAGTTTACAAGAGAAATTAAATATAGACAGTACATTAACATAAATTTGATAATAATAATAATAAATACAATAATTAATTGTATATACTTTATAATATTACTATATAGATTATATTTTATTGTGTAAATGAACGATTGAATTATCATATGCTTAAGTGATTACATTGATTTATTAACATATTACTTTATTACAATTACTGATTTCATTTTTATTGAGTAAGATTATTATTTATTATATGTAAATCAACTAGTGATACAAAAAATAAATGGTAACTGGTTAGATGGTGTAATTATAAAATATGGAATCACTTCATAAAGTTTCATTAAACACATATAAACTATATGTATCTCTATGTAATCCCTTCATTTATAATTAATAACTAATTGATTAATTAATTCATAGTTTCAAAGTTCCCTTCTACAACTATGTATTAGAGAGGGGTTTTGTGAAGATTGTAGTAATTTAATAATTGAATTTATGAGTCAATTAAAGCTAGACCATCATGGAAAATCTGGAAGCATTGTCTCCAAGAGTTATTTCTTGGAGTCCTGGTGAGAAGCAGTGACCAATCGAGTTCAACCGGGTTTGTTGTGAGATAGTGACTCACTAAAGACAATGGTGGACGGTGGAGCAATTTCGTGGATTAGTTGAAGTTAGAGATTAACAGCGTTGGATACCGGTTCAGTGGTCTAGAAGTTAAGCGTTCGTACGCGAGACCGATAGATCCTGGGTTTGAATCTCGCGAGGCGGGCTTGTGAATACTCACTACTGAAGAGTCCCATACTAGAATGAAACGACCGTCCAGTCCTCCCAGGTTTTCCATGGTAGTCTAGCTTTAATGGACTCATGAATTCAATTAATAAATTGTGCATTAATTAATAAATGATTAGTTTAAACAATCCAAGTCAGAAAATCAAAGATAGTCTTTATTTGCTTGTTAGTATCAAATTATAATTACTAGCTAACGATTCATCACAATCAGTATGAAAAAGACTTGTTTAAGTCACCATCAATATTGATGAAAAGAAGAAACTAATCATTCACCAGATTATCTACAGTTTTATTTGTTTTTAATCAAAATTGAACGAGTTCTATTTACAATTTTATCCTCAGAATGGTTACAATGAAATGTGATCACTTTGGTATGACTTATAGTTTTATGAAATTCTTGATCAGATATCAGAGCTCAAAAATATATGCAAAATATCAGGAACGAAGTGACAAATTCATAGCCTGATTATTATTGATCTGTACAGTGTTTATAAAGACCAGTTTAATACTTTTAAACAAATTCTTGCTTAACCACTTAGAAATTAAGGAGGCTAAATGAAATATATTAATGTTCATGTAAGGAAGTTTCTGAATGAATAACAATACAGTTAACTACTTAGATTATTTGTGGTGCAGCTGTTGACGATTAATTTGTGCTTAAGAACAAAAACAGCGAGATGACTTGATGGATGTGAGTCGGTACTTTTCTTAGCAAGAAACCAAGCTTATTATTTCTAAAGAGAAGAATTCAATAAGTGGACAATAATTTTAAATAAGAGGTTGTGTAAAAGAATACATCAAATTCACAATAGCCAGTAACAAGAGTAAACGAGTTCTAGTGATTTTCATGTACTGGCAGTTAAGCTTATCTATTAAAAACTGGTTGGATAAAATTATTAAATGAGACATCCTGTTGTCATAAATTCATACAGGGATAATGTAGTCACAACTCAATATTTTGATATTTCATCAAGTTGCGAAGTATATGTCATACGGTAAATTATACAGGTCACACATTACATACAGAATGAAAGTTTATCACAGAGTTGAACAATCCGTACAGCAATATAGTAAAACATATTATTATTGTTTCCACAGGTCAGAGGTGAAAATGTACTTTAATTTCATTCTCAAGAATATACCGAAAATAATCATTAGCCTATTGAAACTGTTCCGAAAACGTAGACTGAGATCATTTTACAAAGAATGATACATTTCCCAAACGATTCATATAATATAATTCAAGATTTTCCATTTCATACCACTAATTTGATTTTAATAACAATCTCAAAAACATAGGGGGCATAAAAAACATTAGACATTACAATGATTTTCAACTTAATTTTGTCTCATTATTTCGCAATTTTTAGAAAGTTATCTCTTATGACATAGAAATAATGTCGTTTATTAAATGTTTATTGTTATCTATCATTATGTACATGCTCCACCTTTGTATTGGTTGCTTGAATCTTCCCATTGATGTTTAGGTTTGCAATTGATCAGTCTCTTATTGACACATGTGAATACTGTGTGTATTGCCTCGATATTGGCCTTAAGTCACACTATACACATACACCAATAAGAGACTCATCAAGTGAAGTTCTAAACATCAATGTGAAGATTCAAGTAAACGATACCAAGTGAATCTATACTTCACTCTATTGCACAAGCAAGTGGCTATCAGGATTCAGTAGCTAAATGAATAATGAGGTGTCGTTTGAAGCGAAAGGTATTGGGTTCGAGTGTCGGAGTGAATATCAACTCTGGGATACAGATACATACATCTGATGAACCTTTTACAGGACGAAACGCTCATTCTGGATTTCACTGATAGCCACAATCATCTCAGCTTATAATTATTTATATCTATCAATATATTTTACTTTCCTTGATGTTTTACCACAATTCAAAAATCCACAGTTCAACTGGAGTGTTAGTTCAGTGAACAATCTTAGTGTGACGGCGAATGACTAAAAACCTACAGCGAATAAATTCACACTTTTTATGTGACAAACTATTAGAGAAAATGATCAAAATGTAATTTTTTCATTATCTTCAGACTTACTTATACACTCATACACATTTTACAAAAAATAAAAATATACCGTCATCTCAGTAACTTATAAACATATAATTGTTGACGATTAGAAATCGTCTCTTGAAAACTAGGGAATAAGTTGCATAAATTCAGAATAAATCGATCATGACAATTTTGGAAACGTTTTAGTGATTTCTCAAACTGATTGATCGGTTTTTTTTGTCGTAAGCATATCATGATGCATATTTTGATTTGTATTTGTATCTATCGAAAACTTCATTTGACTTAAGCATTATCTATATTCCTTGTAAATGTTTAAAAAAAAGACATTTTTCTCTAACAAAAATGATTTATCGTTTAAAATTTTCCTAATATATGATGGAGTACTTCTTTTCTCTATAAATTTTAACCAAATGTGTCACCTTTATTTTCATATTTTAAGTGATCAGTCACTATGATCAACTATTGAAATTTGCTTAGTTTTAAACTCAGGAAAGATTCAAAGGGGAAAAAAAGTGATTAGAAATAATTTTACTCATCTAAAGATTTATTGATAATATCGACAAATTTTGGCCATCCAATAATACTATATACTTACAGTATAAGAATGTTGTGCATTTGCTACTATCTCTGTGAATAAAGTTTTTTGATTCAGGTCATTTTTAAATATGATCATTTCAATAATTAAAGGGAGAGTTGAGTTCGTATGGAAATATCTATTAGGTTTTAATTTTAATGTTCAGGAAACTAGATTTCTTTTCCTTGCTAGTTCTAAACATGATAAACGACCTTATACTTGTGGGTAAATATAACTGAGTATTAGCTTTCAACATACTATAAGAAGATATAATAAAGTATAATCTCTTTTCTGTGTGTGTGAAAAGTTTTATTGTAAAAAGTCGTAATAAATACTGTCAAAAGAAAAAATGAATAATAAATTGGTACATGAATTAATAAAGGAGTTCTGTAGAGATTGGAAGTTTTATTTGGAAATTGTATTTTCCACAGATTATTTTCGGAAGTGATTCATTGAAAAACTAGGAAGTATCAGAGAGCTGCTCTGTCGATTTTCTACAAACATTGCTGATATACGCATTAATTTACAATCATAGTCAGTTTTTTATAGCATCTGTTGCAATATTCGTATAATTAGAGTTGAAATTAAGATGCAGACATATTAGTATTTACTAGGTGTAATACAGTATGTTCTTTCTCAATATAAAAGATGCAACGTTGAATGTGGGTGGATATATAGAAAAATATGTAAAAATGACTTCTCAACAGTAATTGGCTGACATTTTCCTCATTCATCTTTTTGATTATTCCATCTTCTATAACTCTGTTTTTCATTACATAATATATTTGATGCACAGATTACATTAACATCCTTTATACAGACGACAATCAAAAGAAAATCTACTAATCACCATTGTATTTTTTCGTTAATTTTGCAATAATTGACTTCATAACAATCTACAAGAATTTTATAAACTGCTCCTGAATTTAAGCTGTGAAGTTAATGATTTAGTCATTAAGATCCAGAAATAAGAATATTTACTTCAACATCTGTACAGAAACCTGTCATCTAATTTAAATATCTTCCAGTTTAATATTGAACACAGTAATTAATTGATACATGGTCATGTATCATCTACTTTGATTGTTTATAAAAACCCTGTTTCTCTAAATTAGTGTTATCTAATATCCCTGCTTGTTTAAAAACAATACAAGTGAACTGCTCCTTTTTATGGTATCATTGAGATTTCTCAAAAATGATGGTATCGTCTCTTCAGTTTTTAAAAATCAATTACAATATTTACTATATCACAGATCAACTTACCAAATGTATCAAAAGACTTTTCAATAACTAACTATTCATCTTAAAGTGTTTTATTTTATCTTTAAGAAATTATACCATTCAAAAATTTGTGTAGATAATTTTACAATAAGCTTATGATTTTCAACTTGGTGTCGCTTAATGATGAAACAAAATTCACTCTTCGGTATTGAAGGGAATCTAATTAACTCAATCAACTTTACATCACTATAAAATATACGAAATATAATGCCTATACAAACTAATCACTATTATTCGTAAAATACTTTAAGTTATAGTATATAGTGTTTCACATCCTTCAACTGATTTAACTAAACAACAATAAAACAGGTAAAATATTTTAGATATTTTATATAAACCACTGTACAACAGTGCATGAAAACATACAATAATTGCTAAACAATCTCTCAGTTCTAGAAGCAAAGATAAGTGCTGGCTATCAGTGAAATCCAGAATGAGCGTTTCGTCCTGTAAAAGGTTCATCAGATGTATGTATCTGTATCCCAGAGTTGATATTCACTCCGACACTCGAACCCAATACCTTTCGCTTCAAACGACACCTCATTATTCATTTAGCTACTGAATCCTGATAGCCACTTGCTTGTGCAATAGAGTGAAGTATAGATTCACTTGGTATCGTTTACTTGAATCTTCACATTGATGTTTAGAACTTCACTTGATGAGTCTCTTATTGGTGTATGTGTATAGTGTGACTTAAGGCCAATATCGAGGCAATACACACAGTATTCACATGTGTCAATAAGAGACTGATCAATTACAGTCCTTAATATCAATTTGAAAATTTAAGCAAACGATAT
Organism: Schistosoma spindalis; assembly: GCA_946903255.1. Taxonomy (NCBI): domain Eukaryota; kingdom Metazoa; phylum Platyhelminthes; class Trematoda; order Strigeidida; family Schistosomatidae; genus Schistosoma; species Schistosoma spindalis. Next base: position 23,491,866 of record OX336424.1, read on the forward strand.
CAAGTGAATCTTTGAGTCCGTCTAAAGTTGAATTGAATTATTGGATAGAATTGTCGATGATAAATTGTTCAATTCAATGTTAACAAATTCAATATGTTGTTTTAAAACATGCGGTTTGTTCATAAATTAAGAAGAGATCAAGAAACTGTGACAATAGAATGCATATTATATGAAGTCAACTAAAAGATATATTCCATTAACAGTTGTATATAAAAATCAACTTAGCTCTTCTGTTTAATTAACAAAACATAAAGATATATTAATGGTAAAATTATCAGTTATAGGCGTGTAGTATTTAGCTATGATATGATTATTTATCTCGTATAAAGCCATTCGAATTAAAGTGGAATTAATTGTCAGTTAGTTAAATGATCAAGATTTATTTACAGTTGGTTTTAATAAATTTAGTCAATTAAATCTGTTGGTAAATCTATGCTAACAAAACCGTAGATACAAAAAATGGACATTTAGACAGAATGCAGTATACATTATATGCGAAAATTATATTTGAAATAATCTCAGCGACTGAAATCCCAATAATTAAGTTTCGTCCAGCTAACTTGATTTTGATTATTACCGCGAAAAAGCTGGACGAAACGTTGGAATTATTTAAATTCCAATCGCTGAGATTATTCCAAATATAATTTTCGCATATAATAAATTCTCTATACTTGGCGCTCAATTTCTGTCAAACCATTCGTTCTAATCTTGACGAACATTTTATAGAATACAATATATTTATCTTTTTTTTAGTTTAGTTAAATTCTTAAAGCATCCATAATTGAGCTAACAAGTTTGAAATGTTTCAGTAGGTTGAATTCACTGATAAAAATGTTATTTGAAGCTAAAAGTTTAGTTGATTAGTTAGATTTACTATTTTGAGAAAATCATCAAATAAATATTGTGTAAACAAACAGGATATCACATTACTAGTTCAAGCCAAAAAGTCGAAAAAATGATAACTTCATCTGTTTATCCAGTGAGATATTTCAAAACGTTTCAGGAACTGTGTGTGTGATTTTCAAATTGCTGCCTGGTAGTGTAACATATTAGAGTTTAAAATATACACTTCCATATGTATACTTATGATTATACCAACCTTTTTCAGCCTGCACTTTTTAACATGTAGAAATAACTCAATGGTACATCAATATTCTGTTCATAAATTCTAATTTTCTTTGAAATCAACATTGAATTTTTGTAATTTCATTTGTTGAGATCATGAGTCAATTGAAACTAGACCACCATGGAAAACCTGGAAGCACTGGACGGCCGTTTCGTCTTATTGTGGGACTCCTCGGCAGTGAGCATTCACGATCCCTCTTCGCAGGATTCGAACCCAGGACCTACTGGTTGCGCGCGCGAGCACTTAACCACTAGACCACTGAGACGGCATTGTTAAGTCAAAATGGAATGATCCGAAAAGTGGTCCAATACATTTTTAATGTTTTTCATACAAGCTGGAGATTGTATAAGATGAAAATTACCATCTTTATTAAAAACCACTATTTAAATATTCTAGAAGGGACGTAGTTGGTATTAGGTAAATAAATTTTATGATCTTGTGAATTAATCAGAATGTATACAAATTTTTTTTACAATATCACATCTATGTTACCAATGAAGCGACATTTTCCAAGAAGAAAAAATGATTGACATTATTAGAATGATAAAATAGTTTAACTAAGTCAAATAAAACTCTGTAATCTGATCACTAACGTTTAATACAATTCACTAATGATCATGTTACAGATGACAAGTAGAAAGTAATAGTACGTACGAAACATTGAAATCTTTAGAAATAAACATACTTACCATAAAATGTTACAGAAAAAAAAAGAAGCAACTTTAATGTCCATTTAATAAAACCTAGTAATCACCTTTCGACAGATTAAAATGATTTTGATTTCGTGCTTATATAAGTAGAACAAACCTATCTACATCTTAGTTATTTAAATGATCGACATTTTAAAATAAAAAACCTTTTTTTCACTGATTGGTCGTTTGTTACATTCTTTTTTTTGTTGTTGCATTTTTCCAAAATAAATGTATTGCACTGTGAATTTGACCTTTTCCAAAAAAATTATGAAAATATCAAGTAAAAGTTTTAATTTTCAAATGAAAGTTTATGGTTAATTATAAATCAGAACAATTTTAATTCATTCATTCGTTCATTATGTGTTAAATACTTTATCTCTGCAACAACAACAGCAAAACGTTTACATGAAATGAGCTACAGTTTGCCAGTTAACTGATTTTGAAAGTAAGAAAACTATAAATATAATTATATACTGCGATACTATATAGAATAAAGAAGGATTATAGATAAGAAGCAGAATATTGAAGGAATAGATTTGTTTTGAAGCTGTAAAAAGTTTAGAAAGGGCCGAAGATATTCCATTCAATCGCCTTTTGGAAGAATATTCCAGGGTCTCTACATGTAGTTTCCCAATTGAACAATCTAATAACCTTTGTGTGCGGGTTGGATAGCTATAATGATGATTTTCTTTTTACTAAAAACTATAAGTACCTAACAGTTTAATACTATAATTTGATACTGTTTGGAATAACATTCCTTGTTTTCTCATTTGCGACTTGGAAGGGTTCTAGCTTTCAAGTGCTCAAGTTATACGTGCCATATCAAAAATATAGTACTAACTGGGCCCAACATCGTGGAAGTTGAATAATGCAACACTAAAGCTTTCAACTCTGAAAATATCAAAAAGTTTGGAAATCACCATTCATTGAGACACTATTTGAGCCTATTATAAAAAAAACATAAGTTAAAAAAGCATTGCTTATAGTAAATATTATGTTTAGAAAAGACTTCAGATGTATGAACGTCTTGAAACTTTTGAATAAATATTCGTTAAAATTTAAATTTGATAGAGATTGGATGTGAAGTAAGTAGAATAATCACATCATTGAAAATCTAAGTAACTTCAACGTTTCGCTCAACAGGGAGGTTGAACCTCTTAAGAGAAACAGTTAAAATTATTCATGATCAATGAGCTTTAAAACAGTCTTTCCAAATGCTTGTCTAATCATGTTCAAATGCTGATTTTTTGTATGGTAAGCATATTAGTCGTTTGAAGCGAAATACATTCACAATAAGACAAAATATGAGTGTATATGTCTAAAGTTATACCATTTTTAACGAAATTTAGTGAACCAATGAGGGCCTTGATTGCTGGTGCGACAAATTTTTTTTCGTTTGTTTTAAAGCTAAAAGCCCATATTAGTAAATTAAATCAACTGAAGTAAGTAGTGATTACAAATATTTAGTTAGTAAGTTGTAATATTGAATTAAACGTCTGTTTCTGTGGCCGTAATGTTATGGGTGATGTAAGTGGGACGATGTTTACTTGATAATAAACATTTATCATAGCAAATTTAACTGTTCCATCTTTCCGATCCAGACCTTTAACTGTTAATGATTCTTTGTGGGTGATAAAAGTTTTCCTCAGTATTTCGTTTCTATCAAAGTCAATTATGTGTCTTATTTCTAACGAGTAAATCCCAACAGCTGATCTGTTTTGAAGCCTATTGATGTCTTCTAAAAATTTATTATCACGTTTGTGTCTGTCCGCCCTAACTTTCAGTTCTCTGAACGTTTTCCGATTATATGTAACATTACACCCTTCACATTTAATTCCCTGTACATAGAATCATTTTTCCCCTTTTTGGGTCTTATCATTAACTGTCACTAGTATTGATATGTTGATATTATTAACAAGAAAATAAAATTTCATATCATGTTTGTTTAGTGTCCTTTTAATTTTCTCTGATTTTTCTTTACTGTTTAAGATGCTTAAAGTGTTTTCCGGTCTTTTAATAAACACTTCAGTTTTTTTTGTTATTCATTTTTGATTACATTTGCCAAAACCTCTTTTGGGTAATTAACTGCTATATGGGTAGATGAGATTAAACTTGTTTCAATCTGTATATCTCTTGTTTCCAAAACAAGATGGTGATTTTTGTTTATTGAATTCCTAGTCACAGCGACTGTCATTAAAAAGGGATGGAACAATTTGCAATCTAGATATATCTCGAAATATATCTATTTTCGGAACTTCCTACCTTTTCCATCATTGTTGTTTCTTTAAGATCAAACAACTGTGGAACGCTAGTTTGCAACTGATTCTATATCTGATCAATATATATACATATATATATATATATATATATATATATATATATATATATATATATATGATTCACATTTTTAGATTATTTTCTTAGTCCATCTCATCTAACAAAAAATAGAGATGTCATTTACATATTGACGGAAGATTTTCAGCACAATCACACACTTTACGATTGCAATATTTGGAGAATCCGTCTGGAAGTTGTTTACACTCGACGGCTGAGATCCCATGGATGCTTCTTCTTTTTGTGAACGTAGATCCAGTAAAATGAATCAGGCGGGGCGTAAACAAAATTCCATCCACCTAATGATTTCTTAGGAGTTATATTCTAAATAATCATATGTAATGTCCAGTACTCTTGTAATAATTACATCATTAATCAGAGAGTAAACAATATCAGCTTTTAACTCCATAATATTTTATCGATTATATAGTTTAAGGTTCCTAACTAGATATTTCTCAAGATGATATATTTGAAAATTATTGAATAAACGTTTATATTCACCTATTTAAGCTACGTTTAACTTTGGTAATTTTTGTTATATCCCTGAAGGAGCTCAGACAAGTTCACTAAGTGTAAAGTTGGGATTTTTTAAATTTCCATCACTGAAATAACTATAAATATACTATTTTGCATTTAAAATCATCAACATAATTATTCAGGTAAATTAATTAAGAAATTAAATCAGTCACAAATAATCATTGTCTTTTTAAGTTACAGTATGCTGTACTTAATATTAAAGATTTTGCTTACAACTTGCAAGAAACTGTCAATAGTCAAATTCACTTGATATTGTTTACCTGAATCTTTCCATTGATGTTCAGGACTGAAATCGATCAGTCTCTTATTGGCATATGTGCATCTGTGTGTATTGCCTCGATATTGCAATTATAAACAAAGATTATAAACAAGCATGGTTAATGGCTAGCAGTGGAATCCAGGTAGCGCGTTTCGTCCTATTCGGACTCGTCAACTGTATGTACTTATATCTAGGTGTTGATGTTCACTTTGGGACTTGAACCCAGTATATCAGGACCCAGTAGCTAAGTGGATAACGCGATGGCGTTTGAAGCGAGAGGTAATGAACATCAACTCTGAAATGTAGGTACATCCAGCTGACGAGTCACAACTAGGACGAAACGCGCTACCCGCATTCCACTCCTAGCCACTATCCATCTTTGCTTAAAATCTATAAATAATCATTTTATTTGAAAATTATTCAAAAAGTCTTTTGTGAGCATCTTTATGTTAATTCTTAAGAGTGAACAATATCAGTAGATGAGATCATGAGTTAATTAAAGCTAGACTACCATAAAAAACCTAGAAGCATTGAACGACCGTTTTGTCCTATTGTGGGACTACTCAGAAGTTCTCATCCACGAATTAAATTTACTAGAATTTATTATGTTTTAATTAAATGTAAATTTTAAATTAACCTAAATAATTTTATATAACAAACAAAAATCTTTCATATTAACTTAAGCAAATTAAGACATCACAGTGATAAACACTTTATTTCATAAAACACTAATAGAACAAACTTAAAGAATATTGAGATTTATGATGCTGTATCAGTTTTAACTCTAATTTTCATTTGATCGCATATCTAACACAGTAAACATATTACTTTCACAAATAAATTTCTGCATGTTTATCATGTTTTCAATATGATTCATTAAATTTTGAATAGAGTAATTCTATTGTTGATTGATACATTAGAACAGATAGAAAAATGCAATGTACTACTTCATTCAAAACAAATAGGGATATTTTGCTTTTTTACATTTATGCATAATTTATATCTTATTATAATAAATTGATCTAATTAATATACAGATGTTGACTTTTACAACTTCAATTCATTGAAAATATACAGATCAACTACCAACCAGATTTATCAATATCGCTGATTCCACATTAAATTGAAATGATTTATTCCTTAAGTGGATTAACATTTTCATATATATATTTTTTCAACTTATATGATAGAATTTGTCAGAATGTTATTCTTACTGATTAAAATTTTAACTATAGATTGTTTTCTACATAAGGATAATGAATATTGTTGGAAGACATAAAAAATATACTGATCTTAAGATACTTTCATAGTCTTTTATGAAAGTCATCATGTGATCAATTCTTAGTTTGATTTCTAATAGAAACATTTATTAAATATTCAAGTAGTTTCTACTGTTTAAATCCCATGGAAAAGAAGACCAAAGAATACAATATGTCAGGAATTGGATGCAAACATCAAAAGAATGAATAACAATTAGAAACGATTGCTCAGGACAGAATTCGATGCAGAATGATTATAGGTGGTCTATGCTACTCCACAAAGGGTAACAGACTTAAGTAAGTTAGCTAAATCCAAATAGTTCACTGACAATAAATGGTAAAATTGTTTTTTTTAAAAAAAAAAACATTCTGTACGTGTACTATGTGGGATTATGATTGTTAAAAAAAAACTAGCTTGAAGTTCAAATCATTTAAGTGGAATGTTTAAAAATGCGTTAGTTTTATTACAACAAATGATCTCATAAACTAAAATGCATAATCTATAAATTGTGTATAATTTTTTTACTAACAAAACCGATTAATATTAATTGTAATTCTATAAAATTTATATTCAAAATTCAATTATATTACGTCATTTATATTGATATAGAAATCAATGAGTTAATTATTTCATATTAATTTGTTTATATTATTAAGAGACAAAAGTTTTATTTAATTCATTTATTAACTGATAAAATAATTTTATTCAATAAATGATTAATTATTATCAGAATGGGCAATTTGTCGAGAGCTTAATAATTTTTAATAGTTGAATTCATAAGTCAATTAAAACTAGACCACCATGGAAAACCTAGAAGCACTGGATGGTCGTTTCGTCCGACTCCTCAGCAATGTGCATCTACGACCCAGGACCTATCGATCTCACACGCAAACGTTTAACCTCTAAACCACTGTGCCGACATTCAACGGTGTTCATGTCTAATTTTAACCAATCTACGAAACGGCCATCCAATGCTTTTAAGTTTTTCATAATGGTCTAGCTTTAATTGACTCATGAATTCAACAATTAAATGATTAATTAGCCTGTTGTAATTTAAGGAGATTTAAAATATCACATATTACATTTCGATTACTTACAGATGAATGATTTCATCTATTTACTTAATTTAAAAAATTTAGAGATAACTAGGGTCAATGTAATGATCATCAAATTGTTAATTGAATATCCAATGAAAAGTGAATATTATGTTTCATAAATGTGTAAACGTTACTTGCTGTTTAGTTAAGAATCATTTCGACTAGACATATTAACTACTACTTAGTAATATATATTAAAACCACAAAGTTCAGCAAAGGGATCTCTTTTCAACGAATTTGTTATCAAGCTGTACAACCGTATATATATGAAAATGTTTTGTTAAAGTACTAATTCTGTGAGGAAATGTGAGCACGAATAACCAAGATGACATAATAGAAAGGTTACAGTACCGGTTTACGAATAATAATAATAGATTTAGTGAATATAATATGATTAAAATGTTTGTTTTGTTACAATGATTGAAGGTTACATATATGCAGACTATTATTTTCCAAACTACTACATAATATGATAAAACTAATTAATTGTTATTTACTTTTAGTTATGTATATAACCATATTAACAACTATGATTCTTTTTACATGAAAAGGCTTCATATGATATCTGAAAAGTACATGACGATAAGTGAGTTCCAATTATCTTGTTGTTAGAATCGACGTTTGAATGTAATTGGAACTGTATTTGAGCTAATATATACTGGATAATTTGATTTGATAATCTCCCTGAATAAGTTGTACCAGAATATTAGATGGAAACTTGAAACATCTTGATTTCAAATTCTAAGATCTCTACTGGTATAATTTAAATCCAGTGATATAGTGTGGTGAACGAGAACACCAGTGGGAACAACCATTTCAGAATAACTTAGTAAAATCTGAGAACCATACAGTAAGTACTTCATTTGCAAAGTATTCATCAATGGTCTCAGACTTTGTTGTCCTTTGGTCTCCATACTAATCACTCTTTATTCTCGTTCTCCTCTCTCCAATTTTCTCAACCTACTGCCACCAGGCATCCTACTGTAAATTGGTGGTACATACTACTTATACCTGTGGACATCAGTAACACATACCACGAGAGTGGTAATAAATATTATTTGTACTACAATATGGTCAATGAAATAGTTGTCACATTTTCATGCAATTAATTAAAATACGCAAACACATGATAACCCTTGTTTATCAATTCTTTATAATTTGGTTTTTTTTATCTCCATTACATAGAGTTGGCTAATGAATGTTTATTGATTATAGGCGTATAAATTCTATAACTTATCTAGCTAAATCAAGCACCATTTTACGATTTAAATGTAGATAGTTCTAGATTGTCTTACTAAGGTTCAACTTATACCAGAGTTCATCTTTTTTAACATTGCTGACTGAACCCTCAACTACAGGATTACATTCTTTAATTGATCATGGAATATCTGTTAACGACAGAGAGGCATTTTTACAAGATGGAACAACTATTAATCGTACTCTTGTGTAAAAACACTTGATAACTGGAGCAGTCATGTCATTTATAGCTATTTAAATTTTTTTTAACCAAATATGCAGTGACTGGTTGTCTAATTCTTTGTTTTAAGTGTATGAAATTCATTTCATCATCGGTATGGAGAAATATTTTGGTCTACTCTCAAAATAATTGTCCATGTTTATGAACCTCAACATACCGGTTCTGAATCGAATGTCTATGAGTGTGAATATTAGTGGTGTCAAGATGAGTTGGTAGAAAGTGCTATCTATAGTGAATCGCCAGACGGATTACTTATCTACTTATATCCGTTACCTCCATAGAGCAGGGGCTTCAGACCAACGATCTCTAACCTACCCTTTTCTGGGTTTTGCTTTCCAGTTGCTACCAAGACGCATTCATTCCTTTGGTGTCTGCCACCAATTTCCGGCCTCAATATGTTCCTTGGCCCCCCTCTTTTCTGAGCTAAACCTTGGCAATTTCCGCAATATATATTCTATCCACTTTGGGCTTCTTTCCATTGATGCTTACGCCATAATTAATCTAGATATATGGAATATATAAAAAACGGACACATCTTAGTTATATTATTCAAGTGTTCACATTCACTGTCGTTCATGTAAAATAACTTGTAACTTAAAGTGCATCTGTATTATTATATGACCTAATTCCTAATGTTTGCAATTAATTGGTCATCATTAGTTGGATAGTAAGACTTTGGAGCAATAAACAGATGTCTCGTCCTTATCTGGGACTCTTCAAAGCTACATGTCTGAGACCCTACACAGAATGGAGTTCATAAAATCCAGGTTTTCCAACGAATCTCACACCACTGAGTCAGTACCTCGGAATCTAATATTTTACCTTTTCATATCAATTTGTGATATATTTCGATGATTATCTAGTGTTAAACGTGGCAAATGTTCCACTCCCTATATTCTTTAGGACTACAACACTGATTAGAGTTTATTAAATACTATTAACCCTATAATGGTTTACAAGTTATTATTACTTAGTGAATAAAATTAACAGAATGGAGATTTGTGGAAATTGTGGTAATTTTGACAGTTCAATTTATGAATCGGTCTTAGCTAAATCATCATCTAAAACCTGGGAGTGCTGGACAACCATTTTGTCCTTGTACAGAACTCTTCAGCAAGATTATTGACCGATTGAAGTTAAATATTACTACCGTTGGATGTGGGTTCAGTGGTCCAGATGCTAGGCGTTCGCGCGTGAGACCAAAGATCCTGGGATCGTGGATGTGTACTATTGAGGAGTCCCATATTGGAATGATACGCCCGTCCAGTGCTTCCAGGTTTCCAATCGTGGTTTGGCTTAGATCTTAATCTAACTGTTAGAATAAATTTATCTTCACACCTAACACACTTTTACAAATAAAGAGATCAAAATCTTATGGAAAACTAAACTTGACACTAAAATAAACGTTACCATAATTGATTCTCACTGGACAATATACTTTAGAAGTGGAGTGAGTAATTATGAAAAGATTTTTGGAAAGAAAACATCAATTTTATCAACCATCTGAAAACAAAACCATATTGTGGATAATTAGCTAAGTAACATTTGGTCCTACTGTAAAATTAAGATAAATTCATAAATCATTTCTTTTAATTAAAATACTATAGAATTTTTATTGATTCATACATCAATGATCGGCAAATAATTCATTGTTTCTTTTCATCATCTAAATTGGAATTCATTTAACTTATTCTAATTATTTTGCGATGATATTTTCTAAGATCTATCCATCTAGAATGCTGTTGAAATAATCAATTAAAATGTGTTATATGATATCAGGCTTGGTTCGATAATTTTTAAACAATCCAACTGTATAGAAAATAAACTGAACAGGAAATAGTGTTTAACAAATGGTAATACACATAACTTATGCATATTTATAAATAATCAAAATAATTCAGATAACTATCTTGAAGATTACAATCTTAATAAAAGTTATTAAGAACTAGTTTTCTCTCCTCATTACAAATATTTCATCCAGATCTTCTATTTTACTGCAATGTATTTAAATAATGTGTGTCAATATAGTAGTGTTGACACAAGTAGATTTATCGTTAGCTAAAACAAAATGATGGATTAGTGAATATAAAATTTAAAGTAAATTTCTAAACAAATATAGAAGTCTGTCAGTCTATGACTTAATCCCATATGACAAATTACTTGAAAACCATATGCAAATTTATATTCGAATAACTAAAATAAAAGACATGATTTAATCTTATCCATGATAAGTAATAACTTTGTGTCAAATCTATGGGAAATTACCATAATGATTTTAATTCTGATATCCTGCAATACAGTGAAATTGAATCATATGAAATAATAAATTCAATGTTCTCTCATTAATATGTAACTAATGCTATTTTTTTAAAAAAGTATCTAGGTGGATTGATAAAAACAGTTTACCCGCTACCTGTTGGATTCATACTGAAGTTTACTATATAATCAGATCATCTTTACAGTTAACATACTGGGTAAATGCAATTTTTACTTGTTCCAGGTCGTCCCAGCAAAGTAGACTCTTAAACATGTACATTTGTTTGACAGCTAGGACTTTAACATTTCACAATGAGTACGTTAATTTTAGATCATTATGTCACAGTCCAAAGGTTTAAATTTTCACATTCTATCAACGTCTGGTATAAAACTATACAACTTACGTCAACTCTTAATAATAGGTACCTTCTAAATTTACACGGATAATAAACAGAACCAATTATGTCAGCTACCCAAGGTCCTCAAACACAACACGGAGAACACCAACCCAATAACACTTGATGGAAAAACTCTGGAAAATGTGGAATACTTCACGTACTTGAGAAGCGTCATCGATGGACGCAGAGGACTAGATGCAGACGCAAAGGCGAGGATTGGCAAAGAAAGGGCCGCATTTCTACAGTTGAACAACATATGGGACTCAAAACAACTGTCAACCAATATCAAAATCACAATGTTCAATACTGACGTCAAAACAGTTTTACTGTATGGAGCTCAAACTTGGAGAAATATCACAACCATCATCAAATAAGGTACAGGTATTTATAAACTATTGTCTACACAAGATACTCAATGTCTGTCAACCGGGCACCATAAGCAACAGACTACTGTGGGAGAAAGCACACTAACTCCCAGATGAAGAGGAAATTAGGAAAAGACGTTGAAAGTGTACAGGACACACGTTACTGCAATCATGAGATTGCATCACGAAGCAAGCGTTAACTTGGAATCGTGAAGGGAAACAAGAAAAGGGGAACGCCAAAGAACACATTACGTCGGGAATTAGAAACAGACATGAAAAGGATGAGTAGCAACCGGAAGGAACTGGAAAGTATTGCCTAGGACAGTGTTGGATGGAGAGTGCTGGTGGGTGGCCTATGCTCCTCCACGTGGAGTAGCAGGCGTAAGTAAGTAAGTAAGAACCACTTTCATGTTTGAGGTCACTAGGATAGGGACTGCAGTAATAAATTGCTTAAAGGTTCCTGTATATTATGCACTAACTGAAATGCAAAATATGGCCTAGTGAATTTTTCGCTCATTAATACTGCAGTCTAGCATCATTTGTTAAATTTACAGATCAAGAATTTACACCCATGTGAATTTTAAAATTAGGTTAGAAAAATTATATAGTTCTCCATGATTTCTCAGCCGTTATCTATTTAATATCAGTTAACGGTGTAAAATTTTATCAAATGGTTTAGTTACTTAATTGAAGAATTTCCATTTTCAATCCGTACAACATCATTAAAACTTACTCTATGAAGAAATAGGTTATTTAACTATTCAAAAAGCCATAAATCATTGCGTTCTGGTAACCCTGGCAGTGAATCAACATATATATCTTAGTCTCCACAAGCTTTTCCGTATAAACTTAGTCTGATAACCATCGTTTGCAAATTCCTTAATCCTGATGAATATTGTCAGTAAATAACAACGGTATAATCAATATGTGATATAGCAAGGGGTCAAGGTCAATATTTTTCTCAAAATGTCAGTAAAAAATGAGGCTGAATATTGGCACAAAACAACAATTTCTTTTAAAGTTTGTACTATGGTTGTTCTTCACTTTAAACAAGTGTTTTACAATCTAAATTTTACGTTGGTTATCTACAAAAGGATAAATAGAAACTAATAATTTTTTAATTAATCTTTCATCATAATTGTGCACTAATATAATAGAATCAATAGTAACGAAGTGATGGCATTCTAGAAAACAAAATTATAAATTCAAATGCATCATTGAAAATAATGACAAATGTTTAACCGACTAATTAAAGGGTGAAAGTGAATGGGATAATATTTAAAAACGTTAATGATTAAATTAATTCAATTATTTATTTATAAATATGATAGATCTCAATACCTAGAAATAGAATTCTAACCATACTTTATAATATCATTATTAAAAAGAGTAAGAAGCACACCTTTGTTGATATTTATTATTAAGTTTCCATTAGTCATAGTTCGAAATATGCACATCCTGTGGAATTACTTCGATATTTAGACGGTGTAGTAAGAAGACAAAGATTGTTATCACAACACATTACGAACAGCTTAATCATACATTTGCTTGCTAAGAACGTTGATATATGAAAAAATAGAATGTCATCTGAATCAAATGGATAGTAAGAGGAAACTAAGATAACAAATAAAATTATCTTTATAACAATCTGAAACTCAACCCGCTGGACGATAAAACAGTATTACCAAGGTAGATTTAGGGTGAGAACAAGATTAATATAAAGGTCACAGTATAATGAGACCTACTACATATTTCAGACACAAAATGTATATTTACATCATCCTACCGTTCAGAGGAGAGTGAAAGAGCCATCTGTTGAAACAAGGATTCAAATCTCTTGTTAGCACAACATACTACTCATCAAAAGTCCTTATTACTGAAAAATCAAGATCCATGCATTCCAACAAAAGCTCACTTTTAACTAATTGAATGGTTCTGTAACAACCTTATGTTTTAATGAATGCCAATGAATGCTCTTTGTTTACTGCGGGCTTCTACACTAACCCCATAAATATGACGACTGGATTAAGTATATCTGCTGAATGAAATAAGAACAATTTATTGACTTTCCAGATTAAATTCATTCAGTAAAGTTATAAATTTCATTTTTAAAACCACTAGAAAATTCTTGGTTATTAAGATTTTATGAAGTGTTTCCATGTAGACTACCAGTTACAGTAAACTATGGTGTTTTGTTTTTAAGTACTTATTACTATTGACTAATACTTTTAGGACTTCAGAGCTGAATAGTTTGTGTGAAACCTATTTTTCTTTGATGAAACATTAGGCCTATCTTATTTGACAGATTATAGAGAAAGATCTATTGGGTCGGTTTTTCCTTGTGAGATTGTGAAAAATTTCTTTAAAAACCTCTAAAAAAGCAGATTTAGACTAATTCTAATGACATTAATATCAAACCTTTAATATAATGAACTTCAACATTTTACGTGTGCTCAAATGATCGCAACCGAACAATATTACCAAAGATAAAATAGCGTATCTGATTGAGCACGTAAGCTGGAATAAACAGGATGTCTTAGCTGACCAGGTTGAGGAGAAGTATTGAACTTTTTACTTATATCATGATCAAAGTCTACACGTAGTAAACTTAAGCCTCTGTGTATAGACAAGCCAATGTTAAAGTAAGAAGCCATTTTTTAGTTAAGGTTTTCAATTTTCATCCTCTAAGTTCCATGTCCCAATCACATTTCAAATTCATTGTATCCATTTTGATAAACGCAATATAGCTCCAGTACTACATATTGACACATCAGGTTATTGTATTCATAGATACCATTACATTTTGCAATCATCAAGGTAGAAAATCTTTCCCTTTTATTTACTTTAAAAATTACTTCTGAATGAAGTGTTACTGAGATCTTTTAGTGCAGAATAGTCGTTTTCCAATATTCCAACGCCAGTTATATTATACAGCAGGAATGTAATAACAACGTATGTTATTTATAGCAGAGCTGAAATTTTTAATTGACCACCAGTTTAATTGTTTTCAGTGAACTATTCCTCTAAGAAACTTACCTGATTTTTGTATGTTTTTTATTGGTTTATTTGAGTAGTGCATTATGATTATTAACTTTATTCAATATTATATTTGTTACAACATAGAATTCTCAGCACAAAGTATTTCAACAAGTTTCCGTTTCGTACTTCTCGGTCGATCCTGATGATAAATATTGAGTGATCTCCAGTTAGAAGTTAACAGTCCAGTCAATCGACATCTAAATGATGTACATTCTTTTCTCTGCATATTGCCAGCAACCACGATATCTCTGATTGGGCTTTTTGTAACTTGTACAACGAAAGGTTATACACTTTTCAGAAACGCACCTAAATAGGTTATGAGATCAACATCCATAGTGATGTATTGAAACAAACAAAATTAGATAACTTGTTGAAATATCTAGACGGCAGAAACAGGTAGTCCAGATGTTCAAATAGGCCGCCGTTGAATTTCATCTGTCAGATGAAGTATGAGAAATTTCTAATCACTACTCACTATTTATTTATATTCTATCAATTTAACCTTGATGTGTCAATATTTAAAACAAAACTATCATATTTTATCAAAGCTTTGATTAGTACGATAAATTTTTTGATTTCTTTTGCAACAGTGAATAATTCCGATACAACATTCACAAGTATCAAGGTTAAAACTTACTGATCACGTATTCAGCTCTACTTATAAATAGTGATTTTTAGATATACAATTGTCTATCTTACTGAAGTCCTGTCTAAAATTATAGATTCTTTATATATGTTACATTTTTAACGATTGACAGGACAAGATTTCCTAGTGAAAAAGTAAGACACTATCGTTTAACATGAATCACCGAATCCAATAAGTGCTCACACCTTTAATATCATTCCGCAGAATTTTTCTGTATTCACCGGATGTTTATAATTTAGAGTAGAAGTAATACATTGAAAACAAACCAAGTTTGTTAGATTTCCGGAAAAAAATACAGTCTACTTTAATGTATTGTCATTGATTAATTTTCAATTCGAAACCAAATAGGTTAAGAGAATTCGGTGTGTAACTCGATGAATGCATATAATCGTGTCAATTCATTAAACTATATGAATACTATCATGTACACAAGCTCACTTCCGATGTAGTGAACAGAACCATCGAATGTATTTGACATCAAATTACAGAACTTGTTGATAAAATCTAACAATCATATAGTAAATGCTTAATTTGCAAAATGTCCATCGATTGTCTTAAAATGACTCAAACTTCATGGTTCTTGCATTTTCATACAAATTGAATTCTATTTCCATTCTTTACTGTTCGATCCTCTTGTCTCTCTGCTGCCAGACATTATGTTCACGACTGACATCATAAACTACTTATGTCAATATAAGTAGCACACACCACACCGAAATTGTATTTAAAATCAATATAAAGATATATAGGCTGAACAAACAATATATTTTTTAAACAAATTCTCATTAAAAAATTTAAAGCAATTAGTCCCTTTGATAAATTTGGATAGTGTCATAAGAAGATTATCAGAACTATATGATGTATTGGCGCAATGCATTTCGAACAATCTGATCACACATAATATATTTGTTAAGAACATTTATATATAAAAATAAAAGGTTAACTAGACTAGAAATGGAGGGCATCACATCCCACTGCGTTTATCGATTTTAATGTATGTGTGGTCGCACATACATAGAGAAGAGCAATTGTGATCTGAATATGTACTTAAATGGTTGCAAAACCAAATAAAATCAAAAAACTCAATAAGAGCAGATGATAAACATTCATTATCCTCTTTTGCCAAACATATAGTTAAAACAAGTGATAAGATTGGTCTTAACATGGCTTTTGTAGTGTTGTACAAAGGTGTAAAAGGACGTATATCAAGGTCTATTGAAGCCTTAGCCATACTAACATCCAAACCTCCTTTATGTATTCAAAAACAGTTAGTTCTCACCTTAAACATACCCTGGTAATATTAGCTTATTATCAAGCGTGATGAGGTTTCAAATTGGTTTTCATATTATTTTATTATTATTTTTGTCTCCGCTTACCCTCCATTTCTAGTCTAGTTAACCTTTTATTTTTATATATAAATGTTCTTAACAAATATATTATGTGTGATCAGATTGTTCAAAATGCATTGCGCTAATATATCATTTAGTTCTGATAATCTTCATCTTCATATCACACAATGACTTCCACACTTGACGGGAAGCACGGAATACAATGGACAGCTTGCATGCGAATAGACGATTTGGACTTCATAGATGACCTAGCTCTTCTATCCCATGCACACCAACAAATGCAGGTCAAGACAATCAGTGTAGAGACACCCTCTGTATAAGTAGGCCTCAACATAAACAAGGAAAAAACCGAGACCCTCAAATTCAACACAGAGAAAACCAACCCGATAACACATGATGGAGAAGCTCTGGAAGAGGTGAAAACATTCAAAAGTCACTGGCTCCTATAGGTATTTCCTGGAGTCCTAGTGAGAAGTAGTGACAATTGGAGTTCAAACGGGTTTGTTACGAGATAGTAACTCAATAAAGACAATGGTGGGCGGTGGTGCAATTTCGTGGATTAGTTAGAGTTAGACATTAACACTGTTGGATGCTGGTTCAGTGGTCTAGTGGTTAGGCGCTCGCGTATGAGACTGATAGGTCATGGGTCCTAATCTCGAGAGGCAGGGTCGTGGATGCTCATTTCTGAGGAATCCCGTACAAGGACGAAACGACCGTCCAGTGCTCCCAGGTTTCCCAGGGTGGTCTAGATTTAATTTACTCATGAATTCTACTATTAAAAATTACTACAATCTCCACAAAACCACTTTCTGATAAGATTCACAAGTACCAATTTTTACTCCCTAGGTTCCATCTATTTACAAAGTAGACAGTTATCTTTTACACCTTTGCTATAAATATTAAAGATTCTCATGTGTTCTTCTATATATTACTAGTTCATATTACCTTCAATATAATTACATAACATATATCGAATACTTGAAACGTTTTATAGCTTTTGATTGCTTTAATAAATGATACAACATCTTTCCATTTTTGTAAACTATATTCGATACTTAAAAACGTTGGAGTATCCGTGATAATCGTGTTCAATGGTGGAACACTGTCTTATTTTATTATAAACCAACACACAAAACTAACTTCAGTTACGTTTGTATAACTTATGTCAGTGATATCGTCGTAATTATTATTTTCTTCGCTGAATTTTCTTAGTCTCCTTTTAATTAAATTATCCTTATGTTAACACCCTCACGTGATGTCTATTTGTTCTGACCATTGATCTCACAATTTCAGTTGACTTGCAAACTTTCTCATGTTTACAATATATGCTAGTCATTTGACCGTTATTATTACTGACAATCTTAAATTCATGTAGAATAAATGGATTATAGAAGCCAGGACATATGTTTTTTCCTGTTTGGGGCTCATTGAACTTACGTACTTGTATACCACATTTGATACTCACATCAGGACCCGAACCCAGTAGTTTTCAAACGTCAAACGCTTTATTCATCAAACTACTGATTCCAGATGTTCACTCACTCGTTCAACAGGTTTGATATTTCTCCAGTTATAACAGCTAATTTAGTTTTCCATTTAAATCATTGTATTCACTAAATTTAACCAACCTTCATCTCGATACAATGAGTTTAATCACAAAAAAAATGGCTTTACCTTTTTAGCTTAATCTATTGTGATCAGTTAGTGTCGACTAAGTTCAACTACTCACATTTTATCAGTAAATGTTGGCATTATTCTCTCTGTCTGTATGTATGTTTCTTTTTAATAATTTAATCTGTAACC
The DNA here is from genome assembly GCA_946903255.1 of Schistosoma spindalis. NCBI lineage: Eukaryota > Metazoa > Platyhelminthes > Trematoda > Strigeidida > Schistosomatidae > Schistosoma > Schistosoma spindalis. Next base: position 23,510,504 of record OX336424.1, read on the forward strand.
AAATCTTCATTTTGACACATTCTAGTGAACTGAATAAAATTTTTTAATAATTGAGCTAAAAACCTATCACTGATTTTGTTTTGTCATTTTAAAAAGAAATTTAGAGATAACATGGTGTATAACAAAATTAGTCACAAATTATATGGAAAATAAATAACAATGAATTAAGTTAAATGTATTGACGGAGAGATAAATGGAACTCATTAGCCCATAGAAAAAACAAGATTCTAAATGTTGATGTAACTAAACAAAGAATATATTTCATAGTTGTGAAGAGAAATTTTTAGAAGGTTAAATAACCAATTGTTAACGAATTATTTTAGGGATTACTTGAAGAGAATCATACTAGGGTTTTCTTAATAATTAGAATTAAATCACTTGGTGAGTGACTAACTGTTTTACTAAGACTACTTATAAATCCATTTTCAGAAACAACATAAAACAATTCCAATACTTGAAATCATGAGTCAATTGAAACTAGACCACCATAGAAAACGTGGAAGCACTGAACGGTCGTTTCGTCCTATTGTGGCGCTCCTCTGCAGTGCTCATCCACTATTCCGCCTCTCGAGATTAAGACCTATTGTGGTGTGCGCTACTTATATTGATATAAGTAGTATATAACGCAAGTTAAAAGCGTGATGTCTGGCAGCAGAAGGTGGGGAAAGATCAAGAAAGGAAGAGCGGAAACACAGTGAAATTTGTATGAAAACGCATGAACAATTAGATGTCAGAAAATTGATTGATGTTTGCTACAGCAATAGTCCAGTTTGATATGATGGATTAATATTTTGCAAATTAAAGATTTACTATAAGGTTGTTAGATTTTAATAAGTAATTCTGTAATTTGTCTGATACATTCGATTGTCTCCACCCGTGTTCTGTTCACTGCACCATAACCTATCGGTGTTGCGTGCGAGCGCTTAACCTCTAGATCAACCAACCGGCATCGAACAGTGTTAATGTCTAACTTTAACCAGTCCACGAAGTTACACCACCGTTCACAGTTGTCTATAGTGAGTTACTATCACACAACAGACTGATAGATAATGCGTTCGGATCTCGCGGGGCAGGATCGTGGTTGCGCATTGCTGAGGAGTCCCACAATAGAATGAAACGGCCGTCCAGTGCTTCCAGGTTTTCCATGGTGGTCTAGCTTCAACTGACTCATGATCTTAATCATTGAGATTAATAATAGTTCGAAATCCATATACCTTTATATTCATAAAGAAAGGTAAAAATATGTAACAATATGGTGTTTTCTAAACTTCAAGACTATGAAAAGCTTTTCAAATTTTGTTTTATACTACATAGTCATCAATTGCACTTTGTAAAATAGTTCTGAATGAGATTCATAATCTCACTACATATTTTACAATATAACCTTATGAAATGTTACTTGACTATCCACTTACATACAAGCTATTAGATTACATCTGATTATCATTTATTTGTATTTCAAATGCCCGTAAGTAAATTACTTTTAAAATGCTTTCATGAAAATTACTAAAAAGCAAAAATGCATTATGATAAGTGAATATTATTAAGTATAAAATATAAGCTCTGTTTAAGCGTATATTAATAAATTAAATTGGTTTTTAAGTACAAGAATGTGTTAAGTATTCTATTAAATGAAAACATGACTGTTTCTACTGAACCTGAAATTTTTTTAACTAAACAAACTTCATAATTGTACTATGAGTCAATGAGGTTTGTCGGGGTTTCTGAATTCTCTATAATAATAAATGTTATATGTATAATCTGGAAAAGAGATTTACTATTATTACCTAAAATGTTTGGATATTTTGTGGTTACTTTATCTTCGAGCATAGTTATTCACTTTGTTTTAAGACTTAGATGTATGCTATTCATCACTAATATCAACGTTATTACTTAACGCTCATACGTTAAGTCAGAAACTATGTCCATATTATTTAATTATTTTATTTTATTAATTTTATTTGAACACATGAATATTAGTACAAAAGGGCACTGAATACATATGCGTCACACAAGTCACTTGATTTTTGTGTGGGCTGTGATACTATCCGGATACCCAGACCGAAACAAGTAGTTTTCTTAGGGTGCCACACCCGAAGCCTTCGACCTAAAGGTCTGACCTACAAGGCAGTGGAGCAACGTCAGGAGATATAGTTCCATGGTAGCCGCTGAGCAACGATAGGTTCATACACCATTTTTCCCTCACAATCCTGGAGCCCATGTACACCACTGGTTTGGAATTAGGGTTTTCTAACTTCCCTAGGCTCATCCTCCGTATCCAACAACCCGGTTAAAGAACTGGACGTTCGCTTTTCGTCCTCTCGATTTCGTAAACAACACCCCAGCCACGAGAAGGCAGTGAGTAAGACTTCCCTGGCAGTGGCTGTATATGCATAGCGATGTGTGTGCGTTTTGATGAGAGTGGACTCTCACCATCCTCGGCTGAACCAGGGCATTTCAGGGTTAATAATAAGTAGAATACAATGAATTATTTATAACAGAACAAATATTCGTCATTTTTTCTAAAAAGAATGCTTGAAAAGTTTAATTTCTTTATATATATATATATATATATATATATATATATATATATATATATATACCTGTTATTGAAATTAAATTGTTATCTGTGCAGCAATGTTGTCATCATTTTTATTCATTAACAGTCCATCTGTTATTGACATCTACAAAATATAATTGTAAAATATCCATCAGTCTGAAGTGATTATTGACAGAGTTACGTAATGATCAAAAAAACAATACGCAACCGATGGGAAAGATAATTTCAAACTATTGTTTATTTTTTAATATATTTTATTTTCAAATCTTCTCATTGAAATTCAGAGCCGCTATGTATTTAATATTAGTTCTTAGGATAGGTTCGTTATCCTTATTTCATCCTACATTTCAATGACTTCAATGTTTTATATGTTTTAAATGTTAATTAAATTTCTAGTCTTATTTTTGGATCTAAATACTTACTTACTTACGCATGTTACCCATCATGAGGGAGCATAGGTCGCCCACCAGCATTCCCCATCCAACTCTATCGTGGATAATTTTTCTTAGTTCTTTCCAGTTGTTATTCATCCTTTATATGTGTGTGTTTTTTGGCTTTCTTCTCTTTCCCGTTTCCCTTCACGATTCCAAGTTAACGCTTGCTTCGTGAAGCTATCTCATGATTGCAGTAACGTGTGTCCTATACACTTTCAACGTCTTTTCCTAATTTCCTCTTCAGCTGGGAGTCGGTTTGTTCTCTTCCACAGTAGGTTGCTGCTTTTGGTGTCCGGTCAACGGACATTGAGTATCTTGTGTAGACAATTGTTTATAAATTAGTGTCATGTTGTATATCAATAATAATGTAGTAGATATAGGTTGATACACGTCTAAAATTTTGCATAAGGTTAGTAATAATTGGTAATCAAACTTCAGACCTGCCTATGAAAAGTGATTTATTCACGGAATCGCAGTCCTGGGATATAGATATGTGTTGATAATGAAAAAAATATTTATATTTGTATAAATGGCATTAATAGATCAGGGACTCTAGTTTCGCAACCATTAGGGGCATCAAACACGATGGGGATTCAAGTGTTGAATATACTTTTATTCCATATTCATTTATCTTTTGATACGGTGTTTAAGGATTTGGTGTTATTTAATGAATAATTCTTTTATAATGGGTACTTAGTAATCAGTGTTCTCCTGAAGTTTTTAAAAATATTTTAGGTAAATTACCAATACATCTGTATGAGGATTTGGAAACACAAGTAATCGAAATAATCAAAATGTACTTCAAAGCAAACACCAAAGAGGAATACTTCATCGATTACTACAGATGAGAAAATTATCAACAGCATCTCAATAATTTGAATGATTTTAGAATGCTCAATGATTTTCAGTATGAAATATTTATTTATGTAGAGGTATATAGGACCGTATAATGGATGCCTCCACCTAAACTCGAAAAAACTATTTCTGCTGAACTTGTAATCGGATGATTATATATAGATATATACATCACCATAAAAGCTGGTCCAAATCTCATTGAAGAATTTTCTTACATTCAATTTCTGGGTGCACTTTTCCGGATAGTGTACAATATAAAAGTTTCGTTTTCTGATTTGAATAGTTTAATTGAAAGGCATTCATAGTCATTCAAGAAAACATGAGACATTTATGTACTTTTTCCCTGCTTACTTATTTGTTTATGAGTGTTTTGTTATCCTCGTCGTTATTCGCATTCCTGTGATGAATGATTACCTAAAGAATCTAAATGTTTTATTATTGTTTGTTTTAGTTACTAGTTAGCATGGAATACCACTAAATATTGATGTTTCTGCAATTGAACTTCATCGATTCTTATTATTGTGTCTTGTTTATACTCCACTGCATTACTATTAATTTGAATTATTATACAATTACTGTGTTTCTCGTGCTAAAATCATAAATCTCAATAACACTGATAAGTTACTTATTAATGCATCATCGTCAACCACAGGGTATAAGAGGAAATTTCTTTTGCACAGTAAACAGTGCTGTCACATTAGTTAATATAAGTAATTAGAGAGAACTAGAATAACGCATTGATAAATTTTTACACCAATATCATAATGCGGATAATCCGAGTAAGACCTTTTAAATCTTGTTAAATCTGTTTGTGTATTATTAATAATTCAAATCACTATTTGATTACTACGGTTCCTGTTGATTGGTTTTAGTTTTCTTAAGTCAATGTACTTATAAACATTATAAAATTTGATAAGTTTTGACGTTTATCATTATTCTTACTGCTAAACACTTAATTACCTTGATTCGTATGACTCAAATTCTTATATTTGCTGAATTACATTAGATGCTATTAAATAAATCCTTCGCATAAAGACAATTGAACACTAGAATCATTCATAGGTCATACATTTAAACTTCAGCTCGTAGTTTAATTTATATGAACGATCTTGACAATTAAGTTTATAGTTAACACTTTCCAAGGATTCTCTCGTAAACTTAAGTTAGGAAATATATTATAATTTATATATTTTTTTAATTTACATTCTTGTATATTATACGTAAATAATATTCTCTTAGCTCCCTTCTTAAACCTACTTTCTTAAGTTTGCACTATGATACGAAATCCATATATCTATACCTAAAACCTTAAAAAACTTCCTACTGTAAAAGTGTTCTTGTTTTTAAAATGAAAAAAAATGTATATATTTTTCTTGCATATATTTGTTAAGTATTTCAGACAAACGTAACCTCAATCTATGATTAAACTTGTAAATAGAAAGATAATTTGTATTTGTGAATGAAATTTTTCTTCGTGCTCTGATTCGTAGATAATAAATGAAGAAAAGAAGAAGAAGAAGAGGAAAATAAGAGAAGAACTAAACAGTTAAAACAGATATGAATATTTTATAGAAAAGAATATTGAAATATTAGAAAAAGAATTTGTTATACTTTTTTTGTTTCATTCTAATATGATTCATTGTTCAGAAAGTAACCACTAATACTATTGTGCTCATCATGTGATGTCTGCCTTCATTTTCAGTCAAATGAAATACTTTTATGTAAACTTTGATATAGCAAGAATTCTTGGTTACGATATTAAGTGGAGATAATGAAATAGGCTTTTGCACATATTGGGGGATACGGTAATAGATGCATCGCACAACAACAGAATCAGAGAAAAGAAAAGGATTACTGTTAAGCCCCAAACTTGATAGAAAAAGACTTTACGACTAATAAAATGGAAAATAGAATATGAGTACTTGGTTTTGCAAGGTGAAAATGTAGTCTGAAGTACCAAAAGAACAATGATCTGACAGCTTTATGACACATGTCTATCATGCGTGACTACTAGATAAATAGCCCTGAAGTGCTATAATGGGTTTCATCAGTTTTAAAGAGATGTCTAATGATTTATCTTCACTATTTGCTTGTTGATACGACGCCGCGCCGACGTCAGGTTGGGATGCGTTTGTAAACAAGACCAATTGAAGTGAAGAATAGGTTATAGATGCTTTAATATTGCCGCTTTAGGCAAAGTTTCTTTACATTATTATTTCATCTTTGCTTCATGAATAAAATTGTTATCTTTTCAACTACCTATGAGGTGGTCATCAAGTAGTAGAAGCAGGGGTTCACAATTTGGTATAGATCCTCGATATAAACCACACTATAATGGAATGTATGCTTTGAAAATCCCTCCCAAGTGTTTGTTCAACAGTACTTGTATTTCTTGGACATTCCTCTCTTTCTGTATGTTAACGTTTATTCAAAAATCATCCAACTGTATTTTTGTATTTTTCAGTCTTCTTTTACTAAACCCTTATTAACTGAAGCTTATTGAATTTTGTGTATACTTTTTAGTTTGATTGTTGTGTGGTACCGAGCAACTGACAGTCAGGAATTATATAACTGAACTAAAGACTACGGAATGGAATGCTTGATCATTGTTGTACTTTGTCTGTTTGGAATTTTTCAGGTAGAAATTGTTACGGGTGAACTAAAGACATTGGCTGATTACAACCTTTATATTGTATATTCATAATTTTACTGTTTTTTGAATGTATTTGTTTTATTCAACTTATGAACTTGTTTGTTTATATCATTATTTTCGAATATTTTGGTTTCTTTTGTCTTTGGTCTGGTACGTGGAAGTTTTGCTCCGGGAACCTAAAAAATTGAAGGTTTGTTTGTAATTGTTATAATTATTGTTGTTAGAACGACATTTGGTCGACTATTTGTAAATTGCGAATAAAGTTGGTTTCTAAATTGGAGTTTGGTTCTGTTGTTAATTTGGGTTCGTAAATTGCAAATAGGTCGACATAACGTACTTCAATAACGGGAAGGAGCGAAAACTTGGACATAACAAAAAGTTGTTCAATTATTGGTTCTGTTTTCATACCTTGGCTTTGTCTGGACATTTTGGGTCCAAATTTCTGGTTCTACTGATCGGTTTCGTTCTAAATAACTTGGATTGTTTTGGAACAAAGGTGTACTATGGAAACACGAAGCAAAAAACAGAGGGAAAATGACTAATTGGATGGTAAAATTTCCAGAGCTGTTCATGGTATGTATGACGTTAATGATGATAAATGTGGCGATGTTAGTATTAATAGTATGTCCTCTAGTCAGTTTAGTACTTCTAGATTAAGGTTACATTACTGAAGAAAAGAGACTTGAATTAGGGCGGCAACTTAAGATGTTAGATATCCAAGAAGAGATTGATATCTCTGAATTAGAATGTAAGGCCATCGAGGACGATGAACAACTACCCGTAGATAAAGGTGGGATAAATGCTAAGGTGGAAAATTATTTAAATTGTGGTACTGGGTGTAATAATCACTCAAGGGAGGTATGTAGCATATCAAAAGGCGATTAAGTTGAGGAATTGAAGGACACGTTACATACAGTGGTTAATAATATGGTTTTACCTAAAATCGATATGATGTACTTTGATGGGCAATTAAGCCAGTACTATCGTTTTATTAGTCTGTCAGATAAGGGCCAATTGTTGTATGGTGCTGTATGTTGCTACTCCACGTGGAGGAGCATAGGCCACCCACCAGCACTCTAAATCCAACTCTGTCCTGGGCAATACTTTCCAGTTCCTTCCGGTTGCTACTCATCCTTTTCATGTCTGTTTCTAATTCCCGACGTAATGTGTTCTTTGGCGTTCCCCTTTTCTTGTTTCCCTTCACGATTCCAAGTTAACGCTTGCTTCGTGATGCAATCTCATGATTGCAGTAACGCGTGTCCTGTACACTTTCAACGTCTTTTCCTAATTTCCTCTTCATCTGGGAGTTAGTGTGCTTTCTCCCACAGTAGTCTGTTGCTTATGGTGCCCGGTTGACAGACATTGAGTATCTTGTGTAGACAATAGTTTATAAATACCTGTACCTTATTTGATGATGGTTGTGATATTTCTCCAAGTTTGAGCTCCATACAGTAAAACTGTTTTGACGTCAGTATTGAACATTGTGATTTTGATATTGGTTGACAGTTGTTTTGAGTCCCATATGTTGTTCAACTGTAGAAATGCGGCCCTTTCTTTGCCAATCCTCGCCTTTGCGTCTGCATCTGGTCCTCTGCGTCCATCGATGACGCTTCTCAAGTACGTGAAGTATTCCACATTTTCCAGAGTTTTTCCATCAAGTGTTATTGGGTTGGTGTTCTTTTTGTTGAATTTCAGGATTTTGCTCTCTTCCCTATATATGTCGAGGCCTGCTAATGAAGAGGCTGCTGCTACACTGATTGCTGTGACATGCATTTGTTAATGTGTAAGATAGAAGGGTCATGTCATCTGTGAAGTCCAAATCGTCTAGTTGCATGCAAGCTGTCCAGTGTATTTTTAGCGTGATGTCGAGTTGAGCTGAACCATGAACACCGCTACCAGTCTACTTGCCAATAGACCAATATGATTCCGGTAGGCCAAAAATCAGAAGGCAGATGATGGCTGTAGTCGAGATGTATTTGTTGGCGATCTCGTGGTATCGAAAGAATACCGAGATCGTGCCAAAGGAGTACAAGCGTGGTTACTGAGCGTAAATGGATTCGTACAAGTTCAAAGTCAACGGGAGAGTAAGTCAGTATAATGGCTGTCATTAGCACAGTTAAACAAACGAGCACAGTAAAACAGTCACTGGTACAATTGGTTATAATAATAATTGTTTTCATCGAACCAATCGCGTTCTGTAGACAAAAGTAGGTCACTACAGGAGCCCCCCCGCTAGAAAGGGTTTACACTTTCGATAGTTAGCGGTTTGACTCGTGGGACTGATCGGCAGAAGTGCGGTTGTAGGACGGAGGAAATTGGCGGAACAGGAAGTGATCGTTGATCCTCGAGTTGCCAACGAAAGTCTTTTGCGCAGAACGGTACCAGAAGTGTGCTGTATTTGTTGCTCGGGTTAGCATACCACACCAGAGTGGTTTGTATCCAGGATCTGATGATTACGTTCGTAGGGATGCGAACCAGAAAACGCTGCAGACGTAGGACGAAACCACGTTGAGCCAAGAAACCGGACGCGACCATAACGAACAAGCGTATGCCAGGCGAATTCGAGACCAGATAATCGACTGAGTGCGTTGACTAGAGCGTGGGTGGCCAAACCATCTTTCGCCAAAGTTGACTGAAGTCGACGTTATCAAACGGGCGATGGTCGGAGGCGTGGGCTCAGGATAAATAAAAAATCAAAAAAAAGAAAAGTGTAGCATACGTGTAGTATAGGAATAATCCTACACCGTATCTGTTATTGACTGCGTTTAGTCGCGAAAGCGTACGGGTAATCGTACTCGGCGACCGGAACGTGAGCCTGCGACCTCATCCGAGATCACAAGCGGCGTGGTCTGCCGATCTGGACGTGAGACGGAAGTCTCGTCCGTAGATGGTGCAGATGACGCTTGCTGTTGACCGGGATATGAGAACGACGTCTCTGATGTATCTAGCGTGGGATCCGAGGTAGACGTATAGATCCCGCCAGAAGGTTTGATAGGTCTAGCATTGAGTCTCAAGTTATCAGGTAGTGCACTGTCATCGACGTGTGCTGGTTTGAGACGATCAATGCTGACGATCTCGACGCGGCCGTGTCGATCAACCTTGAAGGTCTTTTCGTGACGAGAGATCACGTGAAAAGGGCCTTCGTAAGGCTGTTGCAAAGGTTTGCGTACCGAATCTACTCGTATGAAAACATGTGAACAGGTAGATAACTCTCGAGGGAGAGCGACCTGTCGATGTTGTATTCGAGTTGACACCGGAGACAGCGTTCGCATAAATGCAGACAGTCGGTGGACGTAGTCTGATTTACCGAAATCATTACTGCTCCGTGGTGTGAAGAATTCTCCAGGCAGACGCAATGTCGTGCCGTATACAAGTTCAGCGGCGGAACATTGGATATCTGCCTTCAAACTCGTTCTGATGCCTAAGAGAACGAGCGGTAAGGTTTCGTACCAATTGTCGTTTTCGTGTGCTCGGGAGCACTTTCAATTTGGCGATGAAACCGTTCAACTAAACCATTCGATGCTGGATGGTAGGCGGTGGTGCGTATGCGTTCCGTACCAAGCAGCCTGGTCAGTGAGGAGAATAATGCGGACTCAAATTTTGTCCTCGGTCAGTCGTGACAGTCGAAAGACAACCGTACAGTGCTATCCATCGTTCTACGAAGCGGTGATCAACTGTCTTCGCCGTGATAGACGTGGTGGGAATAGCTTCGGGCCATCTTGTAAAACGGTCAATGCACGTGAGTATGTGATCATACCCATGCGATGGTGGCAATGGTCCTACAATGTCTATATGAACGTGATCAAAGCGAGCATCAGGGGTAGCGAACGTGCCAATTGGGGCAGCTACGTGCCTGTGCACTTTTGATCGTTGACACTGTAAGCATTGCTTTACACACATACGCACATCTTTATTCATGGACGGCCAGACGTATCGTGCAGCGATGAGACGTAACGTGGCTGCGATACCTGGATGAGACAATCCATGAAGAGCATCAAAGACGAGACGGCGATAGGCAGAGGGTACGATGGGTCGAGGAAGACCGGTAGAAATATCACATAGGATAGTACCTGAGCTAGTAGCTAGGGGTACTTCCTGACACTGAAGGGACGAAGATTGTGGTGCTTCTGTACAGACAGGATCGTTTGCTTGCGCGGCGGCCATAGCAGGAAGATCGAGCACCGGTAAGGTAACTTCATTCGTCTGGATACGCGATAGAGCATCGGCAACATAGTTCGACTCGCCTTTAATGTGACGAAAGGTCTGTCGTGAACTGGGAGATATAGTCCAAATATCTGCACTCTCGTGGTGAGTAGCGGTCAGACTTGGTATGCAGGGCATACGTTAAGGGCTTATGGTCGGTGAATAAGATGAATTGGCGTCCTTCTACTGCGTGCCGGAAATGTTTGATGGCACAGTAGGCTGCAGGCAGCTCACGACCAAAAGCGCTATATCTCGTCTCCGTGGGAGTAAGGCGTCGTGAGAAAAATTCAAGTGGTTGCCAACTACCGGAGATATTCTATTGCATGACGGCTCCTATAGCGAAATCTGATGCATCAACCGCTATACTAAGCGTGGCTGATGGGTCAGGATGAGCGAGAAGTGTAACTTCAGCGAGAGCTGTTTTGATCTCTGAGAATGCAGTACGTGCGGTATCGTTCAATTCTAATTTGCGTGGATTACCGCGTAGTAAATCGGTTTATGGTCATAACCGTTCTGCCGCGTGAGGGATGAAACGTCGGTAGAAGTTAACCAAACCGAGAAAAGCCTTCAGTTCCTTGATTGAAGACGGCACGTTGTACTCCTTGATTGCTAGAATTTTGTCCCTGCGAGGCAGAATACCCTCTTGTCTGATGATGTGACCCAGAAATATTATTTCAGATTTACCCAATTCACATTTCGCTGGGTTGACTACTATTCCATTATCCGAAAGACGTTGGAACAATAGCGTAAGATGCTGATAATGTTCATCTACGTTCGATGATGCGATCAGCAGGTCATCAATGTAGACGTGAACAAAATCCAAGTCTCGTACTATGCTATCGATAAACCTTTGGAAAGTTTGAGCAGCATTCCGTAATCCAAATGGCATTCGTAGGAACTCAAACAAACCGAAAGGAGTCGTGATAGCAGTTTTTTCGATGTCTTCAAGAGCGACTGGGATCTGGTGATATGCTCATACCAGATCGATTTTAGAAAAGATAGTCGTGCCCTTGAGCGATGCCGTGATGTCGTGTATGTGGGGGATGGGGTAGCTATCAAAGCGCGTAACTACGTTTAATGCTCGGTAGTCGCCGCATGGTCTCCAACTAACCCCATCCTTTTTGCGCACCATGTGTAAAGGAGAGGCCCAAGGACTGTGAGAAGGACGAACAATACCAGCAGATAGTAAATTGTCAAACTCACGTTTAGCGAAGGCTAATTTGTCCGGTGCCAGTCGGCGTGGTCTTGCCGTGACTGGTGGTCCGCGGGTGACTATATGGTGTACCACACGATTGGTCACCGATGAAATCTCCTCGAGTGGTTTAGTTATTCTGGGGAATTTCTCGAATAAAGCGGGGAATTTATAGTCACGCGAATAAAAAGTGCCGAGGATTCGATACGCGTTTATGTGAGCCTTAAAGCCCATGAATTTACTGTTCGACGAAGTATCGATTAGCTGCAGCCTACGTGAATCGACTAGCAATTCATAGTGCTGTAGGAAATCAATACCTAGTATGGCTGTGGGAACATCAGCAATGATGAACGTCCACAGATACCGTCGTCGGTTGCCCAGGTTGACCGCTAGTTGTCGTGTACCGTAGGTAGGAATGGCTGAGCCATTTGCAGCGCGTAGTCGAAGCATTGTAGCTTGTGACTCGATGCTACCTCGTGGTACGACAGAAACTTGGGCACCTGTATCCACTAGATACCTAGCGTTTGTGCGATAATCGTGCAACGTAAAATAAACGGATAACCTGGGGGGCAGGGCCGGCGAGTACGGCCGCTTTTACTCGCCGGCTTTGGAGTTCCCGCCTTGTATGAGCACAGGGCCCGACAACGGCGGGCACCAGATCCGTAGGATCGATGAAACCAGCACCAACTCTCACTAGCTTCCGAAGCCGACTTTTGGCGTAGCTTGGAAGGTGCCCTCGTTGGGCGAGTGTTGTCGGCTTTTCGAGAGCGTGAGCGGACTCGAGGGACGTAGGGTTGGGGTACGTTACAACGGTCTCGAAAACTAAGACGTGTGTGAATACACCCTCTCCTGTCACCTTGAGCTGAGGAGTGGCTGCCGTCGATATAGACTTTGGGACGCGACGTTGAGGCAACTACGTAGTTGTCTCGGTTGCCAGTCCTAGCTAGAATTTTGTCTGCTGTGAGGGCTACCTGTTTCAGTGGTGCGTCCTCGAGCAAGGCCGTAACTGTAGGTTGGATAAATGCTGGTAGAGATTCGAGCCACAGTTCTTTAACGATTTCAGAATCGGCTGCCGTGGGTCCTGCAAGAGATTGCAGGCGCGTGAGGTGGTGGCTCGGTTTAGCACCACCCAGGGGGTGACGTGCTAATAACGTCCTCAATCGTTCCTGCCTCGATGGGAGGAAATGTCTGGGGATCGCCTCCTTGAGACGATCGTAAACATTGGGCACATTGGAATTGAGGACAACCTCACGGACAGCTACGAAATGGTCTCCCGGTAAACATTCGAGAGCGTAGGCGTACTTCTGCCGTTGGCTTGTAATATGACGGGTCTCAAATTGAGACTCTATAGCAGCGAACCAAACTTCGGGATCGTGAGGAATAAAAGATACAGGTCGAAAGTGTATAACCTGTACATCATAGTCTATTACGTTAATACTATTCTTATCGTTATCCGTCATGTCAAATATATTATATGTTAAAAGTTAATATGAAAATATATGACAGACGTGGATAGGTAAGCGATAGACTCACCACAATTGACTTCTTTGGAAGGTTTGGTTGCGATTGCCAAGTGGTCGTAGATGTAGGTTCACCAGTTGAAGAAGATTTGACCGAAGTTGAGGCGTGTTCCGAAATTCGGCTCACCAAATGTAGCGTGGTGTCGAGTTGAGCTTGACTATGAATACCGCTACAAGACTACGTGCCAATAGACCAATATGATTCCGGTAGGCCAAAAATCAGAAGGCAGATGATGGCTGTAGTCGAGATGTATTTGTTGGCGATCTCGTGGTATCGAAAGAATACCGAGATCGTGCCAAAGGAGTACAAGCGTGGTTACTGAGCGTAAATGGATTCGTACAAGTTCAAAGTCAACGGGAGAGTAAGTCAGTATAATGGCTGTCATTAGCACAGTTAAACAAACGAGCACAGTAAAACAGTCACTGGTACAATTGGTTATAATAATAATTGTTTTCATCGAACCAATCGCGTTCTGTAGACAAAAGTAGGTCACTACATATTCCGTGATTCTCTTCAGATCCCGAGGTCTTCATAAGCCAGTCAAATACCAGAAGAAAGAGAAAGGGGCAGGGTAGACAGCTTTGTCTGGTTACGGCCATTATTTGGAATGCATCCGTCAGCTTTCCTTCACGAACAACTTTGCGTTGTAGTTCGTCGTATGAGTTCCGTGTGGCAAACAAATGTATTGAAGACTTTTCCGTAATATTTTTCAATTTACTTCCTCAAGTGCTTTATTGTAATCAATAAGTTAATGTATAATCGCGAGTTCCATTCAACTGGTTGTTCTACTATGATCCGTAGTATCACGATTTGGTTTACACTAGACCGATTCTTCTGGAATCAAGCCTGTTGATTCCGAAGTTGGGTGTTTACTGAATCTTTCATTCACTTCAGTAATACTCTGCCAAAAACGTTTCCTGGTTCTGACAGTAGTGCAATGCTTCTGTAGTTCTCACATTTCCTCAGATCTTTCTTTGGAATCTTGATTAGGTGCCTTTCTTTTCAGTCCATCGGCACTTGTTCCTCCTCCCAAATCTTTTTGAATAGAAGGTGAAGTATGTTTGTAGTTGCTTCGATGTCTGACTTCAGTGCTTCAACTGGTATATTGTCAGGTCCTGCTGATTTCCCGCTCTTGATTTGCCTCATGGCCATCCTGAATTCTTCAGTCGTTGGTGGAGTGGCATCTATAGGAATGTTTGTGTGTTGCTTCGATATCCGGTGGATTCAATCGAGCTGGTCTCTTCAAGAGTTCCTCAAAGTACTCTGCCCATCTGTTCCTCTGTTATTGAATCTCAGTGATTGTCATGCCATCTTTGTCCTTGACAAGTCTCTGGGTTACTATATTTCCCTGCCAGTTCCTTCATTGTATCATATAGTTGTTTCATATTTCCTTTTGTTAAAGCCTTTTCTACTGTCATTGCAAGGTCTTCCTTGTATTCCAGTTTTTCATCCCTCATGCTCTTCTTCATTTGCTTGTTTGCTTTTCTGTACTTAGCTTGTGCCTCGAATTTCCCTGCCCTAGTTTTGCTGTTATTAATTGCTGTCTGATTGCTCTTCCTTTCTTGAATATTTTCCAGGGTTTTGGTAAAGATCCACTCCTTATGATGATGCTTCCTGAGGCCCAGAACCTCCTGATGTGTTAATTTAGTTCTTTTCTGATTTTTTTCAATAAGTGGTGAATTATCTTCTACTTCCAACTATGATGACAAACGGCCGGATTATGTAGCTGCCCCGTCAGCCATTCTTGTCAATAACCTAGAGACAAGCTGTCACCGGGAAAATAAAAATTCTCGGATTATTCAAAGAAATTTGACTTGACGATCTTATATTTTGGCGGTGATTACAAGATACTGATATTGCAGAATGTTACTTAGTGTAAAATCTACCAGTGGACTATTCAAGTCTCACTAGCGAGACTTATCGGTACTTGGGTGTATACTCATCGGTATAAGGGAAGTTTGAAATACTAGTCTGAAACGTAGACTTTTTCGAAGCAGGATGAGTCGTCCGCTACCTCTGATGGCATTTTGTGCCTTAGAGATCGTGTTTTTATTCCTCCTTCATTACGTAAGTCTGTCCTTAATGGTCTTTACAGTAGACAGTTGAATGTTGAGAAAATGAAATCCTCGGTTAGGCTCACATCTTGGTGCGAATTCTTTTCATACAAGAAACAGTTGTGAAAAATGTCGTTATTCCAAATTTTATCCCTCAAATTGGAGGCACGGCTGGGAATTAATGTGGACTATTTTGGTCCATTTCTCGTCAAATATTATGTATTTGTTGTAATTGATTCTTTTTCTAGGTAACCTGTAGTCTTTTACAACTTTGGCGAACTCTGACTTTACACTCCAAGTATTGAGAAAAGTTTCTAGTTGGAAAGGGTCTGTATAGCATAAATGACTGATAAGGTCTCTCATTTCGCTGCGAATATGAAGTAGTAAGAATCTTTTCACTGCTCCCAGGCGCCCCTGCTCTAATGGTTAGGCAGATAATCTCGCCATATCAATAGGAGTTGTCGGTAATTTAATTGTCGCATTAACATTTGATTGATTTTCGAAGAGAGTAAACTCATTTATTTCGTAACATACTAGTACTAAACGTTAAGTAAGTAATTTTACTCTCTCTAAATTATGAAAGATGTTCGTTCAAATATCAGGCGCGACCATAATTTATGGATGAACCGATCAAATTTAGGATAAAGTTTTAGATTTTGGTTCGAAGTTCATTCATCCATTTGTCTGAATAGAATTTTGGCATTTGACATTCTATGGCAACAATAAAATATAAACTAAATAAATAAACACCATGGTAATAAAGTCACATGAAAGTTAAAGCAATTTACGTTTTTGTTAGCTTTTCGGGATCAATATGCATTTCCTCTACTTTGCTCTTCAACTTCCTAACAACTAAGGCCTGTTTCCCAGTAGCGATTCTTCATACACTGCATCTAGTCCCTGTAGTTTATCTGAACCTCTGTATCAGCTAGTTTTACCTTCATATAGACATACTTTAACTGTTTCAATTACAAAAATAAAAAGCAAAGTCTTACCAACCACTTCTTGTTATCAATTGTGCTGCTTGCTTTTCCTCAATTTTTCAGCGTCACCAATGTGACGTCAAAAGGTAAAATTTGGAACGAATTTGCGTCAGCCAAGGTTAATATTTGTAGGATATGTTACTTTTGGGCATATTATGACAACTGTAAATCATATTATGGTACCAACGCACAAACCCATTTAATAACTTGTTGCTTTACATACATGAATATTTTATCACAGATTTAATGACTTGATCTATTCGACAAACTTACATAGGGAAAATCTTATCTGTAAACCTACGTTGCAAAGTATTGATCATGCCTGCAACAATAGCGTGTACCGGCTACATTACTGTTAACCGTGATATTTTTTCATATCCTTATGTACACAAATTTATACCCTTTGTTTTTATAACCACTATGTCTACTTCAGATATCAACCTTACCATATACCTCGATTTCTGTCTGGAGACATAACTGAACTACTGCTACTAAATACGAAACTCCGTTAAGTGAAAACTCATTCTACTCAACTCGGAATCATTTGAACTGAGCAGCTTATTACTGTAAATCCTGTAACGTTTGTAAAATTTTTATCAAGCCTGTAAACTGCTCTACCTTCTGTAATCTATTGTTATATGGAAATAAATAATAATGACTATTACCTGATCATGATAATACCAGCAGACTTGATCAGAAACTTCTGACATTCGATTGTGCCGTCTTCCATATAAACCTGCTTTAAAGCTGTGTGCCTGCATCTGACCTGCAGATTTGAATTGTCTTCTCCGATGTGACCAACTTTATATACTAGTGGACTGGTTTCTGCTGAAGAAATATTCAACGCTTACTAGCATCATTGTATATCTTTGATATTTGTATTGAGCTCACACTATTGGAATACGGACGAACTTTTAGTATTTTTCTTAAAGCGTGAGCCAGGCTATTTAGATTAAAAAAGTAAAAGGAAATGCCCTATTTGTCCAATGACACGTCACTGAGTTCAATCAGAATCCCCCATAATGCCCGACCATTCACAGGTCGGAAGACAGAAAAGCGGTCGTTGGATAGCTCATCAAATTCCGTCCAGGTAAAAGACGCCGATTAACCAATGGCATGCTAAGAACTGGCTCATAAGGCTGTGGTGAAACTTTAGCTCTACAATCTACTCTCGCTAGTAAAGTCGTTTTATAACACAATGTTCATTCCATACGAACATCAGAGTAGCTTCGGTATTTGGATACAATGAGTGGATCATTGACGTAAGATATGAAACACGATGTGTGAATTTAACGCAAGCTAGATCACGGAAGTCCGGTCCAAATCTATCGGGTCGCGACGATGTGTGTAGACCAGCTATTTTAGCGATTCACAGGCTAGTATCTATCGTCTATTTATGGAAGCCTCTTTAACAGAATCAGTGTTCAGTCTGAAAGTCTACAAGTTTCCGCACATAACTTATTAAATATGACGACTTCCTGATCACTCTATCACAAGTATTAATGAGTTTCTAAGGCCGTCTCTCATCACAGATCAATGTGAGATGTGCAGCGGTAAATAAATCCGCAAAATCAATAGCTCTGTAAGTCCACGTCATTTGATTCTGACCGCATTAGTCTCAATGGTCTCACCTATGTGAGGGTGCTTGGTCACACATCTGCACCAAATCACCAATGGACACGCCGTTCTCAATTTCTTCTATAACCGCTAGCTAGTCTAAATTGATCTCTTCTCGATATATCGATGGCCTATCAAATATATCTTCGAACCTCCTCGCTTCTAAGTTTAGATTTAATTGAGTTGGCACATTTCAATTACAAAAGGTGTTACTCGTTAAGACAATTTCAAACTACGAATACACTTTTTTACTTGTGGTGTCTTAGATGAATAACTACTTCCTAAATACACCACATGGAATTATGTTAATTGACAGTGAGCCTAAAAATTAAGCATAACGAGTAAGATGGTTGAGCATATCACGCGTCAAAGAAGGACTTTTCACTTTTCCAAGGATTACCCGTGTATTGTTCGGCTTGAATATTAGTTCCTAAAGTTCAGTATAGCTTCCACCAAAAACTGTTCATCTTTCTAATATAAACCTGAAGAGGTTATTGCTAATGACGTTGATATTGAGTCCTTAAGAACAGCCTCAAAATAAAGAGCTTTCAACTTACGCACATGAAGAAAACTACGAATGTGAACATTAGATTGATGGTGAATGAAAATGAGCCTAACATAGGTAATTGATGGCGACTTGAATGAATGGCACAACTAAGCACAGTATATCTGTTAGTCGGAAACGTAGAAAATAATATCCTATTCTATATCTTAATAATCAGGAGTAGTTCCAGTTTATATTTAAAACTACTTTATAAATTGTTGCACAAATGGTCTGAGCTACGAAGTTTAATTGCCACAAACATGCTCGCATTTTAAATAAAAATCTATTTGAAGCGCCTAGAGTTCGACAGCCCTGACAATTACGAGTTAACATACCAAATTTAACTGCTTCTGCTCATCAGATTGGTCAGAATAGCAATAATTTTGTATAAATTTCAGTCGTCATAATTAAGCAAAAACATCCCTAGTTTTGCATAATGTGATAATCCAACTTTCTAATTATAATCTGAAGAGCATAAAATATTTTATCAACTAGAGTAAAACCAAGATGAGCACAAAAGTAGAGTTAAGATCGATGTCAGCGGTTTCGACATACCGGAACTATTAAGCTTTGCTTGTTTATGTCAAGCTTTTTTGGTTAGTGATAAGAAGTCGGGTCTAGTATACACTCGTATGTTAGCACTGGTCAATAATCGCTTATCAACCGTGAGATAACAAAGAAAAATTACAAATAAGGGTATGTCTCCGATCAATCACATTTTTAATCCCTTAGACTTGACATAATACGTCTTTGGTGACGCTTGAGGTAATTCTGTAGTATGTCGATCAGTGACTGATTGTCAATGGTTAGTGTATATACGGGAAAAGTTCTTAATCAGTTGAATTGTTGAGTCAAAAAATAAGTTTTTCATCCGAAAGCTTGATTCATTTTCACACGCGCTGGATTAAAATCAAAGTAGTGGACGTTATGCAAGGATATGTGTAAGTTTTTCATAATATGAAGGAAAAAATGATCTTAATTCTTGAGTGAAATAAAAGGATAAATAGATGGAATTCGTGTTTAGATGAACGTAACTTAACAGCGTATAGTTAACTGACTCTTCTTTTTAGTCCACTACTTTTGGGTTGCCACGAAGGAGTGTGAGACTTCTGAACGTGGTAACCCTATTACGTAAAACACTTTACGTCGAGTAATAACACGATCTCATAGTGATGCTTAGTCGAGCGCTTACAGATTGTAGTGTTTCAGAAAACCGACAAGACTGGTGTCGATGTTTGATACGGACAGAATTAAATTTAAGGATCCATCTATTGGAGCTTATTGTTTTTAACTTGAAAAGTTTCAGTAAACCCTGAGTGATCATCTTAAACATGAAGATTACTTCCGGAATGTAGACATCTTGAAATAAGACTTAATGATATGGTTTAAGTTCTCTCTCTAGAAGTAATACAAGTGAGTCAAAGTCCTAATCAGCAGGTCTATTATCATTTAGTAATCAATTTTCAGAAGCCACTATTCTCTATAATACCTAAATCGTATAAGTGAGAATTTTATGTTTTCCGAAAGATCAAATATAGAATCTGATTTTTACTTAGGAATCACTATATAATTTTTTCTTGTTTCCATGTACACATGTATCGATGATTCACTGTTAATGATCTCTAAAGATCGTTTAGTTAAAGCCTCCATCATTGTAGATCATTAAACCTATAATTGTGACGATGATGCAACAGTCAGACAAAATTGACAGTATTACGCGGGTAAAATACAAGATGGCAGATGAAAAGACTTAATCTAAAAATATCACAGTTCTACTTAAAAGGATTCTGGTCTGCAAATTAACGAAAAAGAGCTAATTCCGTTAGTAAATAACTATGACAAAATGAACAAATATCCCGTAAAACGAATCTGAATAATCGAAAAATGAATAAAAGTATAACCACATATGAAATGTAAAACAAACCCTAGAAAATGAAGTACTTAATCAAGATTGTGAGACTGATGAAGTGATCCGTCACCCAATTATTCGACGCCACTCAAAATAAAAAGTGAGGAATCCAAACTACGGAATAGAGAAAATCAAATTTTTTGGGAGCGTTTGACTTGTTAGTATAAAATTCACTATTTTTGTCTTTTCGCACATATATGACTTCAGTTTACGAAGTTGAGCTGCAATGGAGTTCTTGCAAATCTAAATCCATTCGAGACATCACTGTTCGGTGACTGTGGTTTTAACCTGATAAGAGTTCGGATGTTTGAAGTTTTATTGTTCTTGCTAAGAATATTTTTACGGGTCGTTCTTGTGTTAATAATGTTGTTAAACTGGGCCGAATGTGCTACCCCGCTCTGTTCAGAGTAGGTGTTAGTGGTTGGGACGTAAATACTTATGTCCATTCATTGCTATCGCTCCTATGGCGTATAGTCTTTTTAAACGTCATATAACAATATGAAGGTAAGAGTAATCTTGAACTGCATCATATTTTCATGAAAAGCCCAACAGTCTCTTAAGCCTACTGTGTAAAACTTGAACAAATCACTGTACCTATATATTTTGCCAAGTTCTCATTGTTTCTTTCCTTACTTATGCTCTTTAAGACATCTTACCACGTCAGCAAAGTTTGAAACTTGGTGGCGTTACTGATTTTCAAAAGGCATTAATATTCTGTTAGTAGTGATGTGCATAAATATTTATCGTCGTGAAAGACAATGAACTTTTAAAAACTTAGCTGGTTTCAGATATTGACGTGTATATTTCGATCAGACATCACTGGTTTCTCGTTCATGTTGAAAAGTGTTTCAAGAAAGTGTAAATTCTTTTTACACGAACACTTCTGGTCGAGTCAGAGCTATCGGTAGTCTGTCTCTCAGATTGGTGGCGGCAGGTTGTTTACTATTAGAGTTTTCCACTTTATATTATATATACAGCGAAATCAGACATCCTCTTAATCTGCGATAGGACAGAGTAAAGAGGTTTAGCTTTTCAATCCATTCGTTGTATGGCGAACCCCGGAGTTCTTGAATTGCACGGGTCGCTGCCCTCTGTACTTTTTCCAGGATATCCGAATCACCTTTTATGCAGGGGTTTACGGCCTAAACACAGCTTTCAAGCTTAGTTCTCACTAAGGTTGTGTATAATGTAGTAAACATAGTAGTATCTAACTTGGCGGGTGTCCGTTTTAAAGCCTATAGGGTTCTAAATCCCTTAGCTGTAACCTCCCGGCAGCGGGTCGTCGTCTTAATATCATGACTCACTCACCCAAAAATCTTTGTGATACCGGACCACGAGCATAGGTACATTCCCTATGCTGTGCTTACTTAGATTTGTATCCTCAATGCGCATGTAGACACACTTTGCTGCGTTGATAGGCATCAACCACTCTTTAGTCCAGCTAATCACAATATTTAAGTCTGCCTGAAGTGCATATGCATCTGCGTCTCCCGTTATTTCTCGCCAGTTGTTTACATCAGCGCTTAGTAACATTACGGACTCAACTGTACTTAGTTCATAAATGACCTAGGACACAGTTCTGTGGAACTCCGCTAAGTACTGGTATCCAGTTGGGGCAGTTGGAATTCACTTTAACTTTCCGTCTACGATCTACCAGGAAATCCCTAAACCGTTTCGGGAAAAGTCCGCTAGTGCCAAGATTTTCCAATTTCAAGAGCAATCTATTTGTTGACACCTTATTAAATGCTTTACTGAAGTTTATGTAGACAACATCCACTGATTTTCCATTGACCTCCTGCAATAAGGTTTGTTGTGCAAGATTATTTATTATATATTTATTTATTTATTTGAACACATAAATATTGGTACAGGGGGGCACCAAATATATATGCGCCACACAAAACAATGATAATTTGAAGAGGAGAAAAGAAAAAAAAAGTAATGAACGTGGGGAATTATAAAAAAAGGGAGAGAGACAGAACAATGGTGGGGGAAACGGAAAGGTACAATCAGAAGAGATCTTTCAGTTAAGGAAGATACAACCACTTTTTATGAAGAAAGTAAAAGAAGGTTACAGCACGATCGCCACTGGCTTCTATTCTGAGCCATATCTGATAACGTCTCTAGCCACTGCGTTACACTGTCTCTCGGACTCCAACCAGGGAGTCGTGGAGGACCAACAGAAGCTAGCCCTTTGCAGCTTTCTTTCATACCACGACACCATGTCATACACTGACCACCTCTCCGCTTTTCCTAACCAGTCGCAGCGTCGGCAAATAATGCACGACGAGGAATTCTCTGGGACGACATTCGTAAAACATGTCCAAGCCACCGAAGTCGGTGTTTCAAGATGGTGAAACCAATTTCATTATCGTCTCTGTGACCGAACACTCTATGCCGAACCTCTGCATTACTGACATGGTGTTGCCACTGGATGCCAGCAATCCTTCGGAGACAACGATGATCGAACACAGAGAGTCGTCTAACATCCTCAACTCGGAGAGGCCAGGTTTCACAAGCATAGAGCAAAACTGCTCTCACCGTCGCGTTGTAGATCCGACCTTTTACAGCCAGACTAACATCACGAAGGCGCCAAAGATGGCCCAGATTGGCATAAGCCGCTCTGGCTTTCACTATACGTGCATTGATCTCATCACTCACACCACCACCAGCACTTATGCAGCTACCTAGATACACGAACTTCTCGACTACTTCAATCTGCTCACCATCCAGAGTGAGTACAGGATTGGAATCCTGCCAGTCTTGTAGAAGAACTTTGCACTTCGAAGGTGCAAAGCACATACCATACCTACGGACACTGATTGCCAACTGATTAAGTGCGGATTGCATGGCTTGGGCATTCTCGCACAGTAAGACAATATCATCCGCATACTCAAGGTCGAGAAGTCTTTCTCCAGGCAACAGATCCACACCACCATTACTTACATCCGTCAGAGCTGTTTCCAGAATGTCATCGATGGCAAAGTTGAAGAGGAATGGTGAGATTGGGCAACCCTGCCTAACCCCACTGCTCGAATGGAATAGTGGAGAAAGGTGATTGTATGCCCTCACTCTGCCTGAGGTGTTTGTGTATAGGGCTTTTAGGATGTTAATAAACTTCTCAGGCACACCCTTCTTCAATAGACAATCCCAGAGAACAGTTCTGTCCAACGAATCGAAGGCAGCCCTGATATCAAAAAACACTACGATTGTTGGCCTTTGATAAGTATGGCGGTGTTCTAACACTTGGCGGAGGGTGAAGATATGATCAATACATCCTCGACCAGAACGAAACCCAGCCTGCTCCTCGCGAGTCAATCCTTCTCGGGTTCTGAACAACCTACGAAGTATGACGGAAGCCAATAGCTTGGACGCAATCGGAAGTAGACTTATCCCCCGATAGTTGTTACAGGAACAACGTGAACCCTTTTTAAAGATAGCGACAACTATCGAATCATTCCATGACGTTGGTACACTCTCTAGTTACCAGATCTTTGTAAACAAAGTCGTCAGTCCTTCAGTCAAAAAGTCACCACCATCTTTAAAAAGAGCCGGAGGTAAGTCGTCTGGGCCCGGTGATTTGTAACGTTTCAAGAGTTGGAGTTCCTTGCGGACTTCCGCCTCATTTGGTGGATCAGTCGTCACCGGCCATGGAGGGCAGGACAGTCTGACCGATGTTGCCGGAGCAGCAGGCCAGTTGAACTGCCCTTCAAAGAATTCTGCCCATCGTCCAAGACGTCGATGGATGTTAGTGATTGGCGTTCCGTCATCCTCGCAGATTGTTTCGCTCACACCAGACTTCTTGCTGCCAGTGGCTCGGATGAGTTGGAAGAGCTTCCGGTAATTACCAGATGCAGCTGCTGCTTCCAGCTCATTAGCACGCTCCGACCACCAGGCTTCACGGTCCTTATGCAAGCTTTGCCCGATTTCATTACGTAACATCCTTCGTCTGTGGTCAAACTCACGGTCACCCGGAGTAGACCGACGGGCTTCAACCAGTTGTAAGGAACCAGAAGAAACCCAGTGCTTGTAAGCGGGACGTTTCGCAAACCCACAACAGACTGTACCCGCCATTTTCATGGCGTTATGCAATTGCAACCAATGCTCATCTATACTTTTCGGTGGAATGGTAGCTAGCCTAGAAGCTAGCTCGGTTCGGTACTTACTAGCAACAGAAGTTGCAGCCAGCTTGCTAACATCAATCCTTTGGTGGCGGTCACTTCGTTGTCCACTGAAAAGTAAGGTAAGATTGGCGCAGACCAGAGCATGATCAGATTCCAGATAGGTACTCCAAAAGGAGCGGCAGTCTTGTACACAACCGCGCCAGCGGTAGCTGATCGCGATGTGATCAATCTGAGTCCAGGCTTGAGATGCAGAAGGGGGACGCCAGGTGGCACATCGGCGATGACTGTGCCGAAAGTTAGTGCTAGCCAGAAACAGGTTGTGGTCTGTGCATAGTTGCAGTAGACGTTCCCCGTTATCTGTCCTGCGACCAACGAGTCCCCATCGGCCACCTAAACGACTCTCTTCTGTGCCTAGACGCCCGACCTGAGCATTCAAGTCTCCAGCTAGTACTACAATATCTGTCGAACGCACTTTCTGTAGAAGAACAGTTAGCTGATGGTAGAACTCGTCCTTGATTGCATCCGGGCTGCAATCTGTCGGGGCATAGGCGGAGATGACGAAAAGACATCGTTTCTCACGCCGATTTCTTCTCACTTTGATGGAACTTTCTAATCTAACAGCACATAACCGACTGTTAATGGGGATCCAGTCGACTAGTGCTGCCTCAGCTCTTGCGCTTAGTGCGACACCAACGCCAGCAAGACCAGACAAAGATGCCACAGGGTCCCCGGATAAACGCACATAAAACAAGCTTTTTGAAGTGACAGATGGAGAGCGAACTTGTAGTACTTCACCAGAGTCTTGAATACGGGTCTCGGATAGACAACACACATCAATATTAAGACTTTCCAAAGACATAGCCAGCCCTATCTGTTGTCCGACCTGCATAAGTGTGCGAACGTTTGAAGGCAGCCAGTTTGAATGGTGCACGTGGTTTCAGAAAAACTGCTTCAGTACTCATATTCGGTAGTAACATACAATTTTCAACCAGGCAGTGACTCGAGAACGTTTAGATAAAGCTGAATTTTCACCATAGGCGAGCTGCTGTCTGAGTCGAAGCGGATACAAAAAGTAGAAATAGAAGATAGTGAATAAATGACATAGTAAATAATAATAATAATAATAATAATACCAGTCATTTCAATGTTAGTCGGAGAGAAACGAATATTTTCTATGAGCAGATAGTTCATCATAGTTTTAGTGAGTGGGCTGGGATACTGCCCGGGTGCCCAGACCGAAGCAGGTGGTTTTCCTAGGTGGCCACACCCCGAGCCTTTGACCTACAGGTCTAGTCCACAAGGCAGTGGAGCATCGTGAGGAGATGCAGTCCCATGGAAGCCAGTGACCAAAAGTTGGTTCATACGCCATTTGTTCCCGCAGGATACTGGAGCCCATGTGCACCATAGAATTGGGATCCGGTTATAGCGCCGGACGTTCGCTTTTCGTCCTCTCATTTTCGTAAACAACATCCCCGTCACGAGAACGCAGTGAGTAGTACTTCCCTGGCAGAGGCTGTATACGCGTGGCCGTGTGAGAGTATTTCGAGAGGGAGGGCGAACCCTCCCCGCTCTCGGCCATACCAGGGCATTTGGGGGCCTTTTTAAAGATGGTGGTGACTTTTTGACTGAAGGACTGACGACTTTGTTTACAAAGATCTGGTAACTAGAGAGTGTACCAACGTCATGGAATGATTCGATAGTTGTCGCTATCTTTAAAAAGGGTTCACGTTGTTCCTGTAACAACTATCGGGGGATAAGTCTACTTCCGATTGCGTCCAAGCTATTGGCTTCCGTCATACTTCGTAGGTTGTTCAGAACCCGAGAAGGATTGACTCGCGAGGAGCAGGCTGGGTTTCGTTCTGGTCGAGGATGTATTGATCATATCTTCACCCTCCGCCAAGTGTTAGAACACCGCCATACTTATCAAAGGCCAACAATCGTAGTGTTTTTTGATATCAGGGCTGCCTTCGATTCGTTGGACAGAACTGTTCTCTGGGATTGTCTATTGAAGAAGGGTGTGCCTGAGAAGTTTATTAACATCCTAAAAGCCCTATACACAAACACCTCAGGCAGAGTGAGGGCATACAATCACCTTTCTCCACTATTCCATTCGAGCAGTGGGGTTAGGCAGGGTTGCCCAATCTCACCATTCCTCTTCAACTTTGCCATCGATGACATTCTGGAAACAGCTCTGACGGATGTAAGTAATGGTGGTGTGGATCTGTTGCCTGGAGAAAGACTTCTCGACCTTGAGTATGCGGATGATATTGTCTTACTGTGCGAGAATGCCCAAGCCATGCAATCCGCACTTAATCAGTTGGCAATCAGTGTCCGTAGGTATGGTATGTGCTTTGCACCTTCGAAGTGCAAAGTTCTTCTACAAGACTGGCAGGATTCCAATCCTGTACTCACTCTGGATGGTGAGCAGATTGAAGTAGTCGAGAAGTTCGTGTATCTAGGTAGCTGCATAAGTGCTGGTGGTGGTGTGAGTGATGAGATCAATGCACGTATAGTGAAAGCCAGAGCGGCTTATGCCAATCTGGGCCATCTTTGGCGCCTTCGTGATGTTAGTCTGGCTGTAAAAGGTCGGATCTACAACGCGACGGTGAGAGCAGTTTTGCTCTATGCTTGTGAAACCTGGCCTCTCCGAGTTGAGGATGTTAGACGACTCTCTGTGTTCGATCATCGTTGTCTCCGAAGGATTGCTGGCATCCAGTGGCAACACCATGTCAGTAATGCAGAGGTTCGGCATAGAGTGTTCGGTCACAGAGACGATAATGAAATTGGTTTCACCATCTTGAAACACCGACTTCGGTGGCTTGGACATGTTTTACGAATGTCGTCCCAGAGAATTCCTCGTCGTGCATTATTTGCCGACGCTGCGACTGGTTAGGAAAAGCGGAGAGGTGATCAGTGTACGACATGGTGTCGTGGTATGAAAGAAAGCTGCAAAGGGCTGGCTTCCGTTGGTCCTTCACGACTCCCTGGTTGGGGTCCTAGAGATGGTGTAACACAGTGGCTGGAGACGTTATCAGATATGGTTCAGAATAGAAGCTCGTGGCGATCGTGCTGTAACCTTCTTTTACTTTCTTCATAAAAGGTGGTTGCTTCTTCCTTAACTGTAAGATTTCTTCTGGTTGTACCTTTCCGTTTCCCCGATTATTATTATTATTACACTACCTTACACTAATCTGTTCGCTATTCTTTTTTTATGCTCCTTACCTCTTTTTTTCTCTTCAAGTTCTCATTGTTTTGTGTGGTCCATATATATTTGGTGCTCCTTTGTACCAATATTTATGTGTCCAAATAAATAAATAAATAACCGGGTTGGTGGATACGGACTGCATCTCCTTACGATGCTCCACTGCCTTGTGGGTCAGATTTTTAGGTCGAAGGCTCCAGGTGTAGCCCCCTAAAAAACCACCCGTTTCGGTCTGGGCACTGGGGCTGTATCACAGCCCACACACATTATTTATTTATTTATTTATTTATTTGAACACATAAATATTGGTACAAAGGAGCACCAAATATATATGGACCACACAAAACAATGAGAACTTGAAGAGAAAAAAAGAGGTAAGGAGCATAAAAAAAGAATAGCGAACAGATTAGTGTAAGGTAGTGTAATAATAATAATAATCGGGGAAACGGAAAGGTACAACCAGAAGAAATCTTACAGTTAAGGAAGAAGCAACCACCTTTTATGAAGAAAGTAAAAGAAGGTTACAGCACGATCGCCACGAGCTTCTATTCTGAACCATATCTGATAACGTCTCCAGCCACTGTGTTACACCATCTCTAGGACCCCAACCAGGGAGTCGTGAAGGACCAACGGAAGCCAGCCCTTTGCAGCTTTCTTTCATACCACGACACCATGTCGTACACTGATCACCTCTCCGCTTTTCCTAACCAGTCGCAGCGTCGGCATATAATGCACGACGAGGAATTCTCTGGGACGACATTCGTAAAACATGTCCAAGCCACCGAAGTCGGTGTTTCAAGATGGTGAAACCAATTTCATTATCGTCTCTGTGACCGAACACTCTATGCCGAACCTCTGCATTACTGACATGGTGTTGCCACTGGATGCCAGCAATCCTTCGGAGACAGCGATGATTGAACACAGAGAGTCGTCTAACATCCTCAACTTGGAGAGGCCAGGTTTCACAAGCATAGAGTAGAACTGCTCTCACCGACGCGTTGTAGATCCGACCTTTTACAGCCAGACACTTGC
This sequence comes from Schistosoma spindalis, assembly GCA_946903255.1. Taxonomy (NCBI): domain Eukaryota; kingdom Metazoa; phylum Platyhelminthes; class Trematoda; order Strigeidida; family Schistosomatidae; genus Schistosoma; species Schistosoma spindalis. Next base: position 23,539,387 of record OX336424.1, read on the forward strand.
TTCGGTTTGGGCACCCGGGCAGTATCACAGCCCTCACACAAATCAATTGCGATTCGTGTGGCGCATATGTATTTGGTGCCTCCTATGTGTTAAAATAAATAATAAATACATAAATTTACAGCCAGACACATCACGAAGGAGCCAAAGATGGCCCAGATTGGCATAGGCCGCTCTGGCTTTCACTATACGTGCATTGACCTCACCACTCACGCTACCACCAGCACTTATTTGGCTGCCCAGATACACGAACTTCTGTATCTCGACACTATCTAGTCAAATGTTATCTTTTGTTTCGGCCTGTATAGGGCAATGATAAAATTGATTTATGGTAGGCGATTTAAATTCTTTTTCTTAAATAGTCATAAAGTTATACCAAAATTTTAATTGTGCATAAAACTCGCTACATTTTTAAATTTTTATTTCAGTTTTTCTTCTGCAATGTCAAGTGACTTCAGAAGTGCGATGATTCAGGTAATTGCTCAGCTCTGTGGTCAAGTTGGCTTCGAACAAATCACCGAAGCCTCACTTGAATTGTTAATTAGCGTTGTGGAAGCATATTTCCTCTCCTTAGTTAGAAATGTATATACGTTGACGGCCTCAGGTATCCATATTTTCCGTTGATATTTCTCCAGACGGTTATGCACAGGTTGCAGATGGACTTCTAGCTTTGCGTTTGATGGGTCAGACACCTCAAGGCTTTGCCAAGTTTGTCATAGAGAACAGTCAGTTTTTTACGCGAGCGCCTACTATGACATGTGGACCGGTTTACGGAAAATCGTGTTTAAATATCCCACCTGAAGATCATCCTGAATTAGAAGAGCGACCACCCTTCATCCCTCGTCATTTGCCACTAAATTATCGTGAGGACTTTGGTAAGTATTAAAAATACTTCCAGAATATTTCATAGAAAGTCAAACATCTCAGGCAGAACCAAGCATCAAAGAATTTGCTTTCAATACTTGTTTATCTCCTTCCTCACCTAATACGGTATCTACTAGTTCCAATTGTCTTACTGGTGCAACCAGTACTGCTGTAACAACTGTTGCTCGTACACTTCCTGAATGGGCCAACAGATCCACATATCGTATGACATGTGTTTCAGTTGATCCTCTAACTAAGTGCTTGGTGGAGCATTGTCCGCCATGGAAAGCCTCTGATGTTTTGTCAGAGTCACCAATTCCGGACAATTATGTGGGTTCGACAAATAATTACTTTTCATCTGTCTCAAAAAGAGAACTTGCATACGACTCAACACCAGAAGATACAAAAAATCCATATGAATCTCCACCATCACCTGCAAAACAATGTGGTGCTAGTGATGCACAATGGGCAGCTGCTCTACAAGTAGGTTACTGCTCATTAATTGACGACCTTCCAATTATTTTGGAATGTTGAATTCCGATATATAATTTATTTCTGTGAATTTCGTCACGTTATTTTATTTGAGTTGTTAACTTGTAACTTATGACAAAATAGTATACTAATTTGTTTTATACGTTGATTACTCACTTATTTTTAATTCCTCTGAGATGCAATTTTTCATAGTTTATTTTCGAACTTCTTGACATGAAGTTCTGTCCAAAAAATAGGAATATTCTTACAGGTTCGCTAATAGGTGTTTTGAATTTTAATATTCATTGATTTCTAGCAATTTTTAATTTATACAGCGTAGAAAGGTAATAAGGAACATAATGGATATGTATATGTACGGAATCAAAAGTTTTTATTCATTGTTTGACAACTAAAAATTATATTGGTGTATAAATGCTCAATATTAACATATTAACTGTGTACATTTGAATTCATGTTTGTTGTTAAAATTATTAGTCTTTAGATATCTTATTCATAATACATGGGAGCATGTCGACGTGACGCAACTAAAAATACTCATAATTTGGAATTAATTCACTTTCACGTCAAATAATTTTATTTCCATCAAATACTATTCCACTTTTATGGGTTATAAATTCTTTAGAATTTTACTTGAATGAACTAACCCTATTGAACGACTAGTTAATATCTGTCATATTCGGTTGTGACGTTAAGCTTTGTAATAAATACAGTGTAATTCAATCACGAAGTATGTTTATGTAATTATCGTAGAGATATACGTATTGTATAGGGTTAGTGATATTGCTATTCAACTTACCAAACCAAAATAGGTGGAGCAAGGTTTGGACCAACTATCTAACAGTTGAGAGTTGAGTGCATTAGTGCTTGAAATTTTATGTCATTTAATAGTATCACGTACACAGTTTAAGAAATAATGGCGGTCAAATAATCTTTTTGTAATAAAATTAGCCAAACTTTTCTGCATATTTTCTTCACGTCATGAATATCATAGTGCTGAGGCGAGTGACTACGTCTCATGTTTATTTATTTCCCCATCATATCTATTGAAGAAGTTAGAATACATTAGGTTTACATTTTACAGTTCATTAACTTTGTTTCAAGAATCTTCATGAATTCGAATAAAATTGATGAAGAAGAGGTAAGTTGGCGATTCAAAACAAATAAGTTACTAAGATCTAGATTTTATCTACGATAACTTACTGATTATTCCTCTTTTCAAAGAACAGTTTGCATCATGTAATAGTGATTTTCTATGTTTAAACACTTAATCTTATTCCAGTTCATTTTATTTGACCACCAGAAGCTATTCTAAATTCCAAATTTTCCTCTGAACGATTTGCTGTACACATAATTATTTTGGATATGTTATTTTTATTAACAATTCAGTGATTAACACTGATGAAGGCGTATTAGAGAATATTCATTAACTGTGAAATGCACACAAAAGTCATAACAATTCATGAATAACGAATTTCAGCACATGACTTTCACATTACATTTTGACTTGATTATCTAATTTGACACTTTATATTCGAAGTTTTAGTTGGCTGGATATTCATAAATTGTTCAGCAGTCGGTTGCTAGTGATAATTGTACATGAGATTTTGTTTGTTAAGAGGGTGTTCAACCTCTATAGAAAGTATTAGGAAATGTCGAACGACAGTCACAAGTATTTAAAAGAATTTCACATTAATTTTAGTTTATGGTGGCAATCAAGCAATTAGGTTTTATTCGTTCGTCACGTAGGATTCATTCAGCTTAAAAATATCTCGTCACTTAAAAGCAATCCGTCAGGAACATTCATTGGATTCTTATAAAACCAATAAAAAACTGGACCTTTATCAATCTAAATTACCGTTGTTACATTAGTACTTCATTTTTCTATTTGTTTTTAGGCTACTCCATCGACGCAGCAACCAAAACGAATCGTCTATACTCCAAGTCGTTTTGATCCTAGTTCCACACCATCTTGGACACATATTAGACGAGCAGCAAATTCATCACGTACACCGTTGTTTGTTAAACAACCTATTGGGGCAGATTCACGGTATAAACGGCAAGCTTCCTCACTTGCGTGAGTCCAGTTGTTAAAAATTCATAATATCAGATATTAAAACCATTTTTTCAACTCGCAATTCAATCAGGTGAACTGAATAATGAAATGATAAATGTTCATTTATATTATAAAGTATAGAGTATTTTGTGCAATCCTTCATACACTTCGTGTAGATAATTCTTCCCACTTGATTTTTAAAATTCAACCTAACGTTAGTAGTTAGTAAGATATAGTCTTACAAAACCCGATGTTCTAAACTGTCTACTATTGTAGTGAACACGAACACGGGTGGGGACAATCGAATGTATATGACAACAAATTACAGAACTTGTTAATAAAATCTACCAACCATATAGTAAATTCTCGATTTGCAAAATGTCCATCAATTGTCTCAGACTTCATTGTTCTTGCATTTCATACAAATTGCATTCTGTTTTCATTCTTTACTGTTCGATCTTCTTGTCTCTCTGCTGCCAGACATTCTGTTCACGACTAACATATACTACTTACGTCTACATAAGTAGCAAACACTACACTATGACTGTTATATTAAATCTCTGGAAGTATGCATATAATCATACTTCAGAACTAACTTCTGAAAATTTTCGACCCGCTAGATGATTCACATTTTATCCCTGTTTCTTAAAGTCTAGTTTTTGAATTTTACTAACGTAATTTCGGATCTTAAATTATTACTACTTACAGGATGAAACATTCTGTGTACATTCATCCTAATAATACTTAGTTTCCAAGCCATAGTCTACTACTTGTCATAAGTTATCTTGATTTTAACCTAATTACTTTTCTAACAATATTTTACTGTATTTTATCCACTAATGTAGGATGAGGTTAAGCTTGCTACCATTTCCATTAGTGTTATTGTTACTGAAATCAAATGATGTTACAGTTGTTTGAAGTCATCGTCTTTTATTTCCAATAAGTTGCATATTCTGTGTATTTTTTCCAAAACAACAAACTGATTCACTAGTGTTCAACGTGGATGTATTTTTATTTTCTCCTTCCTAGTTATTCTGCAGCTCCGAAAATTCCGAGACTAACTACTGGACGTCGAGCAAACAGGTGTTCTAAGTTTGGTCGAGGTCGAGCAAGTAAATTATCAAGGCAACGTGTTTCAAAATCAAGTAGATCAAATTCTCCTGTTACGGAACAACATTCAGATAATACTAATTCAATGGATAAACCACTGAATCCGACAAGTGGACATTCCAGTTTTAAAGAAGATATTATCAACACAGAACTTTCTCCGCTAGATTCTGATATTTCTACATTATCGAATACAATAAGTAAGTATTCATTTAGCTGAATTGATTGTAAGATTTTAAATGTTGGTTTGAGTTTCTGGCTGCACATGTTTTTCAGAGCAGAATTTAATCCAATGAGTTTTTCATGTGATGAGGTCAACAACAGAACTTAGAAAAACAATACAGTTCTTCGAATCGTCACTTAGAAACAAAACAGTTAATCAGCAATAAATACGATATGATCATAAAATGCGAATACAGAGATTAAGTGTACGTAAAAGATTTTGTTCTGGATAAAAATGGATTGATGTGCACCAATATTTTGGATGCTGAACCATACCAGGTTAGCCTTCCGCTCAACAGCCTCATTCACCTTGACAATCATAAATATAAAGTATCCGTTTCGTCCTATGATCCGATTATAAGTTCTTACCACTTCGGTTATTTACATCAACTGAAAGTTCATCAGTGACATAACCAATATTTTGATGTGAATTGTAATTTACTTGTTTAGGTTGTAAGCGTATTTTATTGCAGCTGGTATGTACTTGAAATTTGTTTATGTGCATTGTTTGAACTAAACAAGAATGGAAGTGATTCAGAACTGAGTTACAATCTCTACTTATTATCTCTCCTAAAGTTTATAGAAAAATGTTCAGAATATTTCCCGAACACTATATGGATGCTCAATAAGTAAAAGATAAGATGAAAGTAATTCTGATCATAGATGGACGTGATGAAGTTAATCTTTTCTCTTTCAACAGTCCTCAACTAATTCAGAAGTATCAAGTAACACTCGAATAGATTTTCGTTTCCATAGGTAAATATTTTATATGAATATATATCTATTGTCCGTCGATACATTTAGATCCTCCTTGCCATTACGGTAAAAAGTTAACGAACTACGATGACAGATGGTAAATTTAAAAACGTTAGACATTACGAGGAAGATTTATCAGGGAAATCCTTGTATTTAGACTTGTACATAATAGATTACCACATACCATTCAGAATAATATATCCATTGATAATCACCATACACTTTATAATTGAGATTTATTTTAACAAGTAACCGTTGTTTTTATGGTTTAGTGTTATGCTTTATGCGAATTTCATAGAATATTTTAGGCATGCTTTGTATGACAACCAGCAATGTTGAAAATCATTCAAAACATCTACAGACTTGGTAACCGTTCGATTAACTTTCCAGTATCACCTTAAATACTATTGTGGTTGTGTACAATTGTTTGATCTTCCCATGGCTGTTTTTTTTCAGATTCACCTAAATCTTTGGAAGAAGCATCCGTAACCTTGCCAGAGAAAGCCACTGATGATAGTCCCATGGCATCTAAAGTATCTCCAGGAGATGAAAAACAAACTGTATGGAATGGAAAAGACTATCCTGATCATAATTCACCATGCACTCCTCCATTACGAAATCCTGTAAATAGTGACTGCCTGATAACATCTCCTGGTATCTTATCATCTAGTTTAGTTACTTCACCGAAACGACTGGAGAATCGCATGAAATCTGTTGATGTTGAACTATCTGACTTAAAGGTTTTGGACATTCCAGAAAAAAGTACTTCATCAGGAACTCAAAACAATGTGCGACTTAAATCACACCAATTTCGACGGAGAGCTCGTGGACGAAGAAGAGATAAGTGTAGAGTTTCGACATTTAATAGTTTATTTCAAAATCCTTTGCGGAAGTGTTCAGATCCAGTAAGTTGTACACCAGTTTATTGAATGAATCTAATCCAAAAGTCACTATTTAGTCTTTTTAATCAATTTTCAACTGCTTAAGTAATACAAAAAGTTATAGTAATATGTGAACTCAATATTTATGGAATCAGTTATTGATATTAATCTAAGCAGCCTGTCTGGAACCGCATAAATGTGTACTGATTTACGTAAGTGGTCACTCGCACTCAAGTCATAAAACTCATTTACTAGTTACGTAACTATGAAGAAACTAAAAATAATAACAGTATTGATAATTCTAGACGAATACACAGTTCACAGTTCTGTGGCTTCTTTTATAATCTCAAAATTCGAAATAAAGAATTCTGGGTAAAGTGAATGCTGCTAAAAATTTATGAATGTGTTGCTTTTTTGGAATGTGCCTTTAGATGTATGTTATTGTGTTTATAAATCCAGTGAATATTTTGGATACTGCTAAACATAATAATCAAATTTTTCATAATTTATCAATAGTGAAGTAATTTTACAAACAATATTATCGAATATATATGATTAAAATTATATTGCACATTTTTCAGAATTATTCTATTTACTGTTAGGTCTATTGATTGGTAGAACAGTTCATGAAAACTTCATCCTACCAAAATCAGTGGATAAATGTTTTTGTCATACCACTTGACAAATCGCGTACTCAACCATCACATTCACTCACTTACTTACGCCTGTTACTCCTAATGTAGCATAGGCCGCCGACCAACACTCTCCAACCCACTCTGTCCTGAACCTTCTTTTCTAGTTCCATCCAATTCTTGTTCATTTTTCTCATGTCTATCTCGATTTCCTGGCGTAATGTGTTCTTTGGTCTTTCTTTTTTCCTTTGGCCTTGAGGATTCCAAGTGACGGCTTGCCTTGTGACGCAGTCGGTTGCTTTCCTGAATGTGTGTCCTATCCACTTCCAGCGCTTCTTCCTGATTTCTTCATTAGTTGGGATCTCGTTTGTTCTCTTCCATAGTAGGTTGTTGCTAATAATGTCCGGCCAACGCTAACCATCACATTCAAGGCTACATTAATTACAGTTTTTCGAGAATAGCATGATCCTCGTCTTTCGGGAAACTGTTGTTAGGAAATAACATTACAAATGTCAAAAGCTAAACGATACCTTGAAACTGTGCATAGAATTTTTGTCTGGTATATGGTTTAAAAACACGGTCAATTTTATCATCTCTGCTTTCTTACTTCTTATCACGAATTGGAGTTGTAGCAGTCCTTACCAATATTCATTTACGCTAATCTCTGTGTTGTTTACATTTACAGCTACCTATTTCCAAACAACCTGAATGGAACATTGAAATAGCCCCCCCCAACTGTAATTGAAGTTCAAAAAGCTACAGCTAATCTGAAACGTGAGAGGGAAACTGGTCCAGTTTTAGCGATTAGGTTCACTAATATTTTAGCTAAAACCTGGGAACTGGATGAAATCCCATGTGACTCGTCGCAATCACTGATATATATATATATATATATATATAATAGCTGGTAGAAAATATGGACCTTCTACACGGAATTAAGAAGTCAAGTGTAAGTGAGACAATCTCTGAAAAAGACTACACTCTTTTATGTCCAGATGTTTAGAACGATGGGCGGAACGCTTTAAGGAACAGGTCAGCTGGCCTTCAGCTACTCTGCAGTTACCGACCATTTCCAAACACCCTGAATGGAGCATTGAAGTAGACTACAATTTAAGTTCTAAAATGGATAGCTAATTTAAAACGAAGAATAGCGGCTGGTTCAGATGGATTGTCTCCAGAGGTCTTCAAGAATGGTTGACCAATATTTTAGCTAAAATCTGGAAACTGAATGTAATTTCATGTGACTGGTCGCAATCACTGATCGTCTCAATATATAAGGCGTCAAAATCATCCTGTGATAACCATAGAGGGATTATTTTGACTATTATAGTATTTGAAATACTAGCCTCAATAATTATCGGGCACCTAACAAAGACTTGTGAATTGCAAACACAAACCTGGTCGTGGCTGCATCGACCACACATTCACTATTCGTCAGGTTTTAAAACACAGGTATACTTACCGACGTTCGACTATGGTAATTTTTCTTGACTTGAAAGCAGTATTTGACTCTGCAGACCAAGAGGTTTTGTGGCAGTGTCTATCATTGAAAGGTGTACCCCACAAATACATAAACCTTGTGAAGTCTCTTTACTGGAACACTGCCAGTCGAGCCAGAGCTTTTGGCGAACTGTCGTTAGGTACAGGGTATCAGGGTATGATGGTAAATCAGTTGATGAGGTTATGAATTTTCAACGACTTAGATGGTTGGGCCACGTGTTGAGTATGCCTGAACACCGATTACCACGACGTGCAACGCTAATCGGTGTTGGGTATGGTTGGAAGAAAGTTGGGGGCGACCAAACAAAAACGTGTGACCAGTCCTTGAAGTCACTAACTTCTGGTCTGAGCCATGTTGGTAGATGCAGACTACTTGGTTGGAGTCCAAGCGACTATCGTAACCAATGGTTGGAGACTGTGGGTGACATGGCTCAAAATCGATCATAATGGCTTTGGTGTATACACTTTGTCTTCCCTTAAACTGTGAAACTAAAATTGCTTCATACCTTTCTTTCTACGAACTAATTCTTTCTCCCTGTATGATATCCTTATATGCAATATTTTTAATATATTACTACCATTGAAGTAACTGCTTCTGTGAATTTGGTGCTCATCTTGTTGTGCTAATGAAGTATGGCATCTTGAACCGATTCATTTATGTACCTGGTCTTACGTTGTAGATGTCTGATTAACTGTTTATATTTGACCGATAGACTTATTTCCTAGCTAAACTATTTTCGTCTCTTGCTCTTTTTCAGATTCACATTAAATCACAGAATCGTTCTTTCCAGACTGTTCAAAGTCTCGAACGTATACCTAAGGTTGAAAATAACGTAAATGATCACCAAATTGTTGCAGTCGTTCCAGATAACTCCTTAAAAAGTTCTCGACCGACTCGATCAGTACATAAAACCGGAAGGCGTACAGGGCTAAATGCAGATGCTCCTCACGATTCTATGAAAAATGAACCTATCACCACACAGTGTTCTTCCGATGTAAGAATGGAAACTATCTGCTCCCCAGCATCAGATACAACTGAACCCATGACATTTAATGAAAGAGCAGAACTTCTTAGAATTCTCTTTATAGATAATAGTTCTGTAAAGGACACTCCATCTACAGCCTTTAATGCAGTTTCCAATAATCACTTTTTGAAGTCAGAGAATTCGGTATTTAGCAAAGAAAGCTTTGGTAAACTACAACAGCATGCATCAATTACATTAAGATCACTACCTTCTTCTCCATCATCCTTTGATTCCTCCCTCTCCTCTTCTTCTACTTCAAAATCTTCACCTGAAGAATTACTGCTTTTAAAGTCAGAAATGAATGACGTGAAAGGCTGTGATGATTTCGGAGATGACATTTCTCAAGGTGTAAATAAGTCCTTGTTTTCAAGCTCCTATATTCAGAAAACTATCAATCTATCTCCTGTAGATTTTTCAGATTCTAAAAAAACCTCTCCAGCCACTTCTTGCAATAATAAAATACATACTACTCATACTGCCTCTCCACCGGTGGATACGTTAGGAGTTGGACCACCACCTCTCCTTCCTTTATCTAGTAAATCGGCTGATCAGAAACGATGTTCTTCCTCTTTGTTTTCAACATCTGCTGAAAGTGATCACATTGCCGCACTTCCTCCTACCTTAATGCATGTAAGTTTATTTTATTATCATATATGTTATCAGTAATCAGGAAATTCTGCTGTTCATATATTTATATGATATTTTTTCAAGAGTTCATTCGTGAAATCAATCGCACTACAAGTTGTCAAGATTGGTCGTAATTCTTACTTAAAAGACAAAAAGTATTCGGAAAACTGAATAAATATCATGCCATATTTACTTTATTCTTTAATTAATTTGCTCTAATTAAGTTATCTTAAATTCAAAGCCCACTATTGATCAGTACTATTCTAGTCTCGGTTGTAATGGTGATGATTAATAACAGATTTTAGTATCTTAAAGGATTATTGATTTTTGACATCGTGATTGGATTATCAAGTTAACGAGCTCTAAGTTACAACTAGTTTAATTTACTTATTAGTTTGACTATCATAGATTTATGTTGATTTTAAAGCTTGAAGTGATTTATCACTTTTTTTTCTCATTATAAATTAACTACTTCGTACAATTATAATTAGTTTCTAGACATTTATAAACTAGTTTAGGCCGGAAACTGTAAAGTTCTGATATAAATACTATTTTCTTCCTTTTAGTCCAGACAGTCGGAATTGGTGTCGACTTCCAGCAGTTGCTTTTTTACAAATTCACAGCCATTGTCGTCTAAGCAAATCAGCGATAAAAATGGGGGATTGCGTATTACAATTAAACTAGGTGGCGGCACCTTAAACGAGGAACATCTTGCTTCATCTCTTTCCCCTTCATCTTCTTCTTCCTTATCTTCATCAGAGTCAACTTCAGGGGATGAAGACAATTCAACAACTCATTACATACAGTCACAAAATGCAACCCAGATATTCAAGAGGGAACCGAATGAAAATAGTGTTTTGAACTTAGTGGATAAGGACAGGTGATTGACTTTATTATTTTCGGTACAATGTTTCTACGACTGATAATTAAATTAATATTAAGAGGAATCTTTATAAGAAAAATTGCATATTACGATTGACATGAGATGAAAGCTAACCTGTTGTTGAGAAAACTCCGTTTTTAGTAAACTTCTATCGATTACCTTTCTTAAGTTATCTTATGGTTATTTCTATGATGTAAAATTACCCGAGTATCGTGCATACTACTATTAATTGCAATCAAAAATCCTTTTTGCTGTCATACTTACAAGTGTATAAGAACCTACCGTTAGGTCGTCAGAGATTCTTTAATTTGTGCCGCTACATCACATTAGTCAGGGCAGGTTAAGTGAAAAAATACCTCAGTGCTTACAAGTGTTTTTATAAATAAAACAACTATGATAACAGAGTTCTGGCTAGTGAGATACTTTATAGAGTCTTCTTATTAGGCCCTAATGTTAGTAGCTAAAAAATTCAACCGTTAGCTTGTTAACACGAGACTAATAGTAATGTCTTACACTTAAATTGTTATTAAATTTTCAAGGTGGGGAGAGATTCAGTGGGCTGTACAGTGTTATTGTTGTTGATAAAATTTAAGAAGTAATCAATGTGGCTAATTTTCTGCACGGAAGATTTATATGGTGTTGAAGATATGGAAACTAGTGATATTTCCCATTTGTTCATATGGGGGATTCAGTAAATGTTTAGATCGTATCGCATCTACTGGGGTATAGATCCTAAAGAATTTACTTTTGTGGCTGGTCACACTTTTCAGATGAGTTCACCTGAAAGTTTTGTCTGTTTATCTTAGAACAATATCGCTAGAAACTTATAACCGTGGAACCGAATAAAATACACAGTTTATGGATAGTTTAGTTAGGAATTCTGGTCATCCAAATAAATCACAATACTGTTGTTTCTTCATTCAATAGTGATTTTAAATCATTTTTTCTGACTTTCCAATTTACAGCAGTCCTTAAATTTGGAAGCTCCATCCAAAATGAAGTAATTGAATAATGAAATCAATGAGTTACCCAGCGAGATAATCTCGATTCAATCAGCTTAGTAGGAAAACTTCACAGCAACATCTTGCAGAAGTTTATACTGTAATAATGAATTCGTAAAAAGCTGTGTGGCATAATAAAATCACAACATAAAATATACTCCCTTACCATAGGATTTAATTTTTTCTATTAAAAAAATATTAGATTGCACATTGGATTTACCGATATGTCATCTTTTCACATATTTAAGACCAATGAAATTTATTGTTTGAGTTATCTCAAAATAAGGAGCTAAATTAGAAATTCTCACTAATAAAAAAAGTGAATTTTTGCACTTTATTCAGTTACAATATTGAAATGTGATCCTAAACAACTTTTTTATATGTATATTCTTCTCTTTCATAATTATTTTATTAGACCACGTAGCCATTCTGTATCATTGTCTCAGTCAACAACATTTACAGAAAAAACACCAAAGCTGTAAGTTCATAAATCAATCTTAATCTATATAAAACCAGTGCATTACGAACAGGTATTCTAATGTGTGTAATTTGCTTGGAAATTATTGCGGATAAAGTGTAGTTTACTCCACTAATAATCTACTAATTGTAGTCAGGATATATTTTACGTTTTTAATTACTGGAGTTTATGCATGAAATCTCCGGTTTACAAATGTGATTTAAAACAAAAGATCTAACATTTTATCTTCAAATATTTCTAGATTGTGAGATGTCTCCTTTGTCAGTGATGAATAAAATTCATTCATTGTTCCATGCTTAAAGTGTTTATTCACATACTTGTCAGCTTACAAATCCATTAGTCTCATCCAAAAACAATTACTATCAAACTCGATATCAAAGTGTTATTAAAATCCATTCTTCAGCAGTAAGGTTTAGTGATCACATTGCTGAGCAAATTATGACAAAACAGTTTTGCGTTTGATGTTTAGAGATGGGAGTTGTTACGTTCCTCAAGATGCTTGAGTAGCAAATTAGGTATGATTTCAAACAACGTTGTTGAAATTTTTATCTCATGCTTTCCTCAAATGCCCTGGTACGGCCGAGAGTGGGGAGAGTCCGCTCTCCCTCTCGAAATGCTCTCACATGGCCACGCGTATATAGCCCCTGCCAGGGAAGTCCTACTCACTGCCTTCACGTGGCGGGAGTGTTGTTTACGAAAATGAGAGGACGAAAAGCGAATGTCCGGCGCTTTAACCGGATCCCAAACCAATGGTGCACATGGGCTCCAGTATCCTGCGGGAACAAATGGCGTATGAACCAATCGTTGGTCACCGGCTACCATGGGACTGCATCTCCTCACGATGCTCCACTGCCTTGTGGGTCAGATGTTCAGGTCGAAGGCTTGGGGTGTGGTCCCCTAAGAAAACCACCTGCTTCGGTTTGGGCACCCGGGCAGTATCACAGCCCTCACACATATCAAATGAGATCTGTGTGGCGCATATGTATTTGGTGCCTTCTTGTACCAATATCAATGTGTTGAAATAAATAAATAAATAAAGGTTGATATATGAGGTCTGTTTTGGCAGTTTAATAGTCAATATGGATATAAAAATGTATTACATGCAAATAATGTTATTTTTTATCTGTCCATATGCAAGGAAGGATACTGCTTTATTTTCTAATGTTTTCTGTAAATAGCGTTCTTATCATTTGAAAATTAAAGAATTATAAAAACAGCAAGAACAAAGATTCTAGCAGAATAGCATGAAATCATTTTATTTCGCTCAATCCTAAACGACAAACTGAGATTCAAGCTAGATAAATCCAACAAAAATCTAACTGACTCAACAGAAAAGCGAATAACTGACATGCTTAGAGAACTTCTAAAAAGGGAAGTGATTGCTAATTCTACTTATAATGATCTAAGAACACGTGGCTCACGTCTGCCTCGTATGTATGGTTTATCAAAAGTTCACAAACATGACGTTTCCCGTAGACTTATCCTATCAATAGTCAATTCACCTTGTCGCAAAGCTGCACGCTGGATAGTAGTGTCTAGAACCAGTCCGTCAGAGATTAGCAACATATACGTTAAGAGATTCATTTCAATATGTTGACAGGTTAAATCTTACGAATGTTTCCGGCAGGTTCCACTCAAGCATTGGTGTTAGGCAGGGTTGCCCAATCTCACCATTCCTCTTCAACTTTGCCATCGATGATATCCTGGAAACAGCTCTGATGGATGTAGGTAATGGTGGTGTGGATCTGTTGCATGGAGAAAGACTTTTGGACCCTGAGTATGCAGATGATATTGTCTCACTGTGCGATTATATCCAAGTCGTGCAATCCGCATTTAATCACTTGGCAATCAATGTCCGTAGGTATGGTATGTGCTTTGCACCTTCGAAGTGCAAAGTACTTCTACAAGACTGACAGGATTCTAGTCCTGTACTCAATCTGGATGGTGAGCAGATAGAATTAGTCGAGAAATTCGTGTATCTAGGTAGCTGCATAAGTGCTGGTGGTGGTGTGAGTGATGAGATCAATGCACGTATAGTGAAAGCCAGAGCGGCTTATGCCAATCTAGTCCATCTTTGGCGCCTTCGTGAAGTTAGTCTAGCTGTAAAAGGTCGAATCTACGTGTCAGTGAGAGCAGTTTTGCTCTATGCATATGCTAGACGACTCTGTGTTGGATAGCTTTTGTCTCTGAAGGATTACTGACATCCAGTGACAGACTGTGTTAGTAATGAAGAGGTTCGGAAACGCGTGTTAGGGGACAACGACGAAAATTCAAATAGTTTCGCCATCTTGAAACATCGACTTCGGTGGCTTGGACATGTCTTACGAATGTCGCCCCACAGAATTCCACATCGTGCATTATTTACCGACGCCGGGACCAATTGGAAAAAGCGGAGAGATGGTCAGTGCATGATATGGTGTCGTAGTATGAAAGAAAGCTGTATAGGACTGATTTTGGTTGCTCCTTCACGATTCTCCGCTTGATGTCCTAGAGATGATGCAACACAGTGGATTGAGACGTTATCAGGAATGACTCAGAATGGAATCCAGTAGCGATCCTGCTGTAACTTTTTTACTTTCTTCATAAAAAATAGACGTATTTTCTTTAACTGAGAGAATTCTTTCTGGTTATATTTTTGCTAACTGATCTGTTTCTCTTCCACTGTTATTATTATTACTTTCATACACTAATTTCTGTTCGTTGTTGTTCTCTTACTATACACACTTTACATTCTCTATCTCTTCACAGCTTCATTGTTATTGTGTGACGCATGTGTTTGGTACCCTTTTTGTACCAATGCTTGTGTTCAAATAAATATGTAGTCCACGTGTTAAAACTCTTTAACGATGTTCATCCTAACTTACGATTTACTATGGAACGAGAACAGAATGATATGTTCCACATTCTTGATATTACCATAAGACGCAGGGGAGACGGGACAGTTCGACGTTCGCTTTATCAAGAAAAGTACTTGGAATGACTTTTACCTGAATTTCAATAGTTTTTGTACAATTATTTACAAGAAAGCACTGGTGAAAACAAGACAGAAGTGACTACAGTCAATAAAAAACCAATAATTATAAATCTTAACTTCAAAGGTGATGACGTCGCATACACAATCAGCAGAAGACTTAACACTGCATTAACCGGCAGTCAAACTATTAATTCTGTATAAAACATGTTCAATAACCCAATCACAGGCCTACAAGCATTCTTTTCATATTACCGCCATTTGTTTATAAATTTGCGTTCACCTGCCAAAGCAGCTACATTGGACGAACCGAAAGGAGGGCATATCTTAGATATTCTAAGCATGTTCCAAAAAGCCTTCGATTAAGAGAAAGAACGACTTTAAACAGTGTGATTACCGAACATCTTTTCGATACAGGATATTAGGTCGATACCTTACAATCTTTCAAGGTGATTAATAAACAACCAAACTCTAATCTTCTTAAGTTTGTTGAAGCCGTTGCTATCAGGCGTTAAAAACCTGACTTGTGTGTTCAAAAGGAGATGGTTATTAATCTTTCCTTTCTCTGGTGACAAATATTCCTTCATTGCATCTTAAACTCTTCCAACTATTTCTTGCATGTATTACACTACTGAGTTTTATTTCAACTCTCTTCCAGATTAGTAATCTTATTTTATTAACTGAGCTTTACTCATTTTATTCCTACCAGCGTTTACTCATTGTGTAATCACTTGTTTCTGACCATTTGAACTGTTATCACAATCAATGTTTTAGAACCTTCTTTTACATGAGGTAGATATTTACAATATTCAGTCTGCTCAATTTATTTACACCCTTGCTGTACTATACTAATATATCTTCAACATAACTCTTTCATGTAAGTAATTTAAACTCATCTTGTAATGATGGTTTTAAATATCATAGGTTGTAAGCAGCTGATAAGAACCAAACGAAATAAAATAAATTCATGCTAGTTTCCTAGAATCTTTGCTTTTGCTCTCTTCAAAATGCTGTGTCTGAAATTTAAAAAATTAGTATTAGTGGTCTTTCGTAGACCTATGTTCACCAATGACCTAAAATATAAGTTAATTTATCTTAGCGCTTTAATGTGTATTCATCAGCTTACCTGTTCCTATGATGCTAAGAATATCGGTCATTCAATACTCGTTTTGTCTAAGGGGTCCAAGAACATTATTCTTGTTTAAGATATTTCAGTGGTCGATACATATGAAGAGCCATTATCATACACCTTGTTAATATCAAATATCTTTTATACAACGTAAACGAAAATTAAATTTCGTCTTCTGTCGTTGTTACTTCAGCTTCAATAGTGCCCCGGTGCCGGGTACATGACCTTGTATTTGGCAAATAAGTTACCTTAAAAACTTACGAAAAACACCAATTAGTCTTGTTTATTGGTTTTGATTATCTTTTAATCAATATTCCGTATTGCTATCAGCTGAAAATCTTAATGGTTCATAGATCTACAATCAAATTTGTAGTCTGTTCTTATTTTTCACATAATACACTTCAAATTTCGAGAAATATTTTCAAATTTTTGAATGTAATTTTGTAGTTTTTCTATTTGTTTATTTCCTTCCATTCAGTGTTATTCGCCTCGGGAATGGTTCTACTGCAGTATCTCAGCCACAGACTATTGCAACTACACATTCTCAGTCGGTTAGTCAAAATCTGACAAATTATTCAGAAAATCCCACTTCGGTTGTTGACATGAAGCATTCAGGTTCTTTAATAACCCCACCACCTCCTTTACAATTGACTATCTCTCGCGATAGACTAAAATATAGAGGCCGCACTGCTTCACAAGGTAGCGATTCAAATGCATCAAATACGAGTTCAACAATTACAGGAAGTCTTTCAAGTAGTGAAGAAGAAGTAGTTGTTCATCCTCACATTAGTCCTACGGGATCTGCGAGTTTGCCACCGCCTCCTTCTTTGGAACGCTTGCCACCTCGACCAGGTCATGGTGGTTTCCTAACGAGTAAACCTACCACTCAAAGACCTTTAGTTCACCATTCTCAGTTGCCACCTCCATCCCTAACAAGCAGTATAAAGAAATCAGACAATATTTTGCCTTTAAAGCACATAGTTTCACCAGGCACAATTATGTCGAATGGTCCTAATCCTACCGCTACTCATTGTCACCTTCCACCTCTTCTTCCATTATTTTCCTCGATTTCGGAACAAAAGGAGTCTATCTCACTATCATCTAAGTCAAGTCCAGTTTCAACAGAAAAGTCTTTACATTGTGACAATTCAAAATCAAGTAAGCCTTATTGATTTTGTATTCACATGCACTAGAAGTATTTTGTTGTGCTAAAGATACACTCACATGAAAGATTACATCATTTGCCATTTGACAGTGGAGAAATCAGAGATTGACAGTGACTCATAGAAATTCTCATGTTATTTGATAAGAGGTATTCGGTAGTGGAAGACTATGATGCGTGGTACATAAATAATCTTAGGTTTATTAATTTTTCCCATGGTTATTGTTTGTTATAATACTTTTTATTGTGATTTCGTCTACGCTTAATTCCACAAACTCAGCTGATGTGTATGGTAACGTTCAATATCCCACATTGAATTATCCCATTTTTAAACTGCCAGTCAAAACATTTGAAAGACCAACTAAATACATTGTATTACTCTATATGATTCAGGCTCTAAAATCCACGTGATTCTATACATAAATCTCATAGTACCATAAATATAAAAAAAATTCAGTATGTCCATAGCTAAGGCATATTGTGGTATAAATTTACTTAATGATTTCATAATCAATTCTTGTTTAATTTTATCGTTGACGTCCTTTTAGAGATAACACTTTCCTCATCTAAATTTCCAGGGGTTGGACTTTTACCGGGAGATCCACTTGTTGACTTAGAATATGCCGACGACAGTTCTATTTGGTGAAGACGCTGACAAAATGCACAGTCTTCTGACCACAGTAAGCAGCAATGCAAGCATGCTTGGGATGCGATTCCCCCCTCGAAATTGAAAATGTTGCTTCAGGATTGGGTTGCATCGGCACCTGAACTAATGATGAGGAGTGAAGTAGTTGAGCGTGCCGACCGCTTCACTTATCTCGGAAGTCTCACTAGCCTTTCTGGTCTGGTGTGTGACGAATTATCAGGCTCGACTAGCTTTTGCCAACTTGCATCACTTGTGGAGTAGGTGAGATATCCGTCGACCAACCAAAGGAGGACATGTTTTGTCCTACTTTATGGCAGTGAAACATGTAGAGGATATTCGTAGGTTACTAGTATTCGATCATAAATGTCTCCGAAGCACTGCTCGTATATCCTGGGACCACCGAGTAATGCAGTAATGTAGTTGTTGGGAAACAGGTACTAGGTAAGGATGGCGAATCAATTGATGAAGTAGTGAAGCTTCATCGGTTGAGATGTCTCAGTCAGTCAGTGAGCTGCAACGTAGGACCAGGCACGTATATGCATCGGTCCAAGTTGCCACACTTCATCAGCACAACAAGATAAACACTGGATTCATAGAAGTAGTTAATTCAGTGGGGGTAATATATAGAAGAAAGATTGTGTATAAGGAGATAATACAGAAAGAAAGATATGAAGTGATTTTAATAACTTAGTGTAAAGGAAGACAGAGAGTGTATACACCGACGCCATTGTGATCGATTCTGAGCCATGTCACCAAGAGTCCCCAACCATTGGTTACGATAGTCAAGCGGACCCCAAACAGGCAGTCTGAATCTTCCAACATGGCTCAGCCCAGAAGTTAGTGACTTCAACGACTGATGCCAAGTTTGGCCGCCCCTAGCTTTATTTCAACCATTCCCAGTACTAATCAGCATTGCGAGCTGTGGTAACCGGTATCCAGGCATACGTACCACGTGATCCAACCATCTCTGTCGATAAAGATTCACAACCTCATCGACTGATATACCGTCATTACCTAATACCCTGTGTCTAACCTCACTATTACTTACCCGGTGATCCCAGCAGACGTGAGCAATATTTCTAGGACATCTATCATCAAATACTATTAACTTACGAGTGTCCTCTACCCCTAATGGTCACGTTTCTCAGCCATAGAGTTAACAGAACAGATTGCTGCACAGTATACTCGTCCATTTATTGATAGACGGATATCTCGCCTTCGCCATAGATGACGTAAGTTGGCAAAGGCCAAACGACCTTTTCGAATCCGTGCTGAGATTTCGTCAGACACCAACCCATTAGGGCTGATCAGACTTCCAAGATAAGTGAAGTTGTCAACGCGTTTGACTACTTCACCCTCTATCATTAGTTCAGGTGTTGACGCAGACCAGTCCTGAAGCAACAACTTGCATTTAGAGGGAGAGAAGCGCATCTCAAGCATTCTGGCATTGTTGCTCCGTGCTACTAAAAGACTGCATTTTATCAGCGTCTTCACCAAACAGGACTATGTTATCTGCGTATTCTAAGTCAATAAGTGGACCTCCTGGTAGGAGATGAATACCCGAGAATTCAGTCGGTGAGAGCGTTATTTCCATCAGGATGTCTATGATAAAGTTAAGCAAAAAAGGAGAAAGTGGACAGCCTTGATGGACCCCACTTAAGGTTGCAAAAGCGGATGACAGTTCGCCATAAGCTCTGACGCGACTAGTAGTGTTCGAGTAAAGTGCCTTCACAAGGTTTATGTACTTCTGAGGTACGCCTTTCAATGACAGACACTGCCACAGAACCTCTCGGTCAACAGAGTCGAACGCTGCTTTTAAGTCAAGAAAGACCACTATTGTCGGACGCCGATAAGTATGCCTGTGTTCTAGAACCTGACGAATAGTGAATATGTGGTCGATGCAGCCACGACCATGTCTGAAGCCAGCTTAATTCTCTCGTGTTTGCAGTTCACGAGTCTTAGTTAGGCGTCCGATAATTATCGAGGCTAGTATTTTAGATATTATATTAGTTAAACTAATCCCTCTGTGGTTGTCACAGGATGATTTTGACCCTTTCTTAAATATTGGGACGATAAGTGATTGTGACCAGTTAGATGGGATAACGTCTAACTCCCAGATTTTAACTAAAATATTAGTCAACCTAATCGCTAAAACTAGACCACCATCTTTAAAGACCTGGGGCCAATCCATCTGAACCAGCTGCCCTTCCTTGTTTCACATTAACTATAGCCTTTTGAACTCCAGCTAGATTTGGGGGACCTACTTCAATGTTCCATTCACACTATCTGGGAATAGAGGGTAGTTGTAGAGTAGCTGAAGGCCAGCTAAACTGCTCCTTAAATTGTTCCGCCCATGGTTCTAAACGTCTAGACTGGGACCAGATAAGAGTGTCGTTTTTTTCCGAAATAGTCTGACTTAGACCTGACTTTTTGTTCCAGTTTTTTTATTAGTCCGTAAAACTGTCTTGTTACATATAGCCACTACCTTTTCCATCTTTTTTGCTTTCGTTGCCCACCACTGCTCACGGTCGTTCATTAGACTTTTGCTTAACCTAGATCTGATTTGTTTACGCTCATCATCGTGTTCAGATCCTGATGGGATGAGTTTACGAGAATCCATCAGTGCAATAGACCTTGAAGAAATCCATTGGTTCTTTGTAACCCTGTGGTTTAAATCACTAGTAGATGTCACTGCTGTTTCCACAGTTGCTTGTATAACTTTCCAAGCAACATCTGGGTCAGCCTCATTTTCAGAACTACCTAAGTGTGACCTCAGTTGTTCTTGGAACCTACGTTTGGCTTTCTCGTTACTCAGTTCAGTTCTAATGGGTCTTTTTAATGTAACTTTTTTGCGTCCAGTGAGGCGCAAGCAGATGCGTGCTCGTATTAGGGCATGGTTGGAGTCCAAGCAGGTACTCCAGAATGAGCGACAATCATCTATTTTATTATTTATTTATTTATTTTAACACATAAGTATAGGTACAGGGAGGCACCAAATACATATGCGCCACACGAATCTCAATTGATTTGTGTGAGGGCTGTGATACTGCCCGGGTGCCCAAACCGAAGCAGGTGGTTTTCTTAGGGGACCACACCCCAAGCCTTCGACCTGAACGTCTGACCCACAAGGCAGTGGAGCATCGTGAGGAGATGTAGTCCCATGGAAGCCGGTGACCAACGATTGGTTCATACGCCATTTGTTCCCGCAGGATACTGGAGCCCATGTGCACCATTGGTTTGGGATCCGGTTAAAGCGCCGGACATTCGCTTTTCGTCCTCTCATTTTCGTAAACAACACTCCCGCCACGTGAAGGCAGTGAGTAGGACTTCCCTGGCAGGGGCTATATACGCGTGGCCATGTGAGAGCATTTCGAGAGGGAGAGCGGACTCTCCCCACTCTTGGCCGTACCAGGGCATTTGGGGGCACAATCATCTATTGGCCCTCTCCAACGATGACTGATGGCAATATGGTCTATTTGAGTCCATCGTTGGTTTGGTACAGGGGGTCGCCATGTTAGACGATGTCTGTCCTTATGCTTAAAATTTGTGTTTGCTAAAAATAAACGATTGTCTGAGCACAGTTGCAGCAGACGATCACCATTATCTGTTCGCTGTGCCGAAATACTAAAATATCCACCTAAATGTCTTTCTGTTTCGTTTAAGCTACCTACCTGGGCATTAAAGTCACCTCCTACGAGTACTATGTCTGAACGTTTAGCTTTCTGAAGAAGTTCAGACAGCTTTCTGTAAAATTCATCTTTCACTTCATCCGAACTGCAGTCAGTGGGAGCGTAGGCAGAAACGACGAAAAGGCAACGACGTGTGTCCCTATCCTTCCGAGTTCTTACGGAGCCGTTTAGCCGAACAGCGCATAGACGACTGTTTACGGGAATCCACTCTAATAGCGCTTGTTCCGCCCTCATGCTAAGTGCTATGCCTACACCTGCAAGTCCACGAGAACTAGCCGTCGGGTCGCCAGATACACGGAGGGTGTATCTCGTTGGCTCTCCGTTTTGCCGAGGTGAGGTCAAGTGAATGACCACACTAGGATCCTGTATGCGTGTTTCGGAGACACAGCATACATCAATGGTACGAGATTCTAAGGTTTTAGCCAAGGAAGCCTGCTGACCGATTTGGCATAGTGTGCGTACGTTGAAGGCTCCAATGTGTAGTTTGGAGCGAGGTTTCAGTAGACCTGGGACAGTGTTTTGAGCACTAGAATCGTTGGCTGTGGTAACACTTGAGGAGGAAGCCAAAAGAGGAAGTTTAGTGTAGAAAGTCAATGTAGGAGGAATAATAGGAATTGAAGAGGTAGGTTGATTATGAATACAGTGGTCTTGAGTGCTGTTAGGGGTATGAGGGCGGTTATAACTTCCCGGTTGTCCACACCGTGGAAGGGTTCTGCTGGATGTACCTGAAAAGGAAATTAGATTAGAGGTGGTCACACTGACCTGAGAGCGTGACCGCAGTGCCCAAGGGACAGCTGCTTGAGGTCAGTCACACACGACCTTTTTATGAGTAGTTTTAGTGTTAGCTCCGTACTTGTTGAGACCTTACCGCCGAAGACGGATATCCGTGGGATAAGGCGAGGTGTGCATTTTTAGGGTCGACCTTTTCTAACCCCACCCCTCCTTGTGGGAAGGCAGCATCGCTGTCATACTGGTTGTCTGAAGGAAACACCTTACTGCTGTCACACCTCTGTACAGTCAGCAGTACGACTTCGCCTTTAAAAATTGAGTTTGTTGCTTTTAGTCTTACCGCTCTTTAACCGACCTGTCTGACATGGTAGGACCTTGAGGAATGATTGTTCCAGCCAGTAGAGCTCGGTTGCTACATCATGGTAAGCAAGCCCGACCACCACGTCAAGGTAGCAACAACGGTCAGGGGTTGAGATGTCTGAGACATGTATTACGTGTACCCAACCACTGACTTCCCCGACGAGCTATGTTTTATGGTGTAGGAGTTGGTTGGAATAAAGCAGACGGCCAGACCAAAACATGGCACAAATCTACGAAGTAACTGACAAGTGGACTGAGCCATGTTGGTAGGTATAGACTACCTGGTTTGGATGT
Source organism: Schistosoma spindalis (assembly GCA_946903255.1). Taxonomy (NCBI): domain Eukaryota; kingdom Metazoa; phylum Platyhelminthes; class Trematoda; order Strigeidida; family Schistosomatidae; genus Schistosoma; species Schistosoma spindalis. The sequence continues at coordinate 23,562,885 of OX336424.1, forward strand.
GCGAGACGATAGCAACCGATGGTTAGAGACCTTGAATGACATGACTCACAATCGTTTGCAATGGCGCAGGTGCATCCACTCTTTGTGTTCTCCCGAATTCTAATCTTCTGAATTCTTCATGTCCTTTTTTTTCTCTTTCCAAATTTATTTCACTGGATTATACTCCTTGAGTAACGTCTTAATGTTTTAAAGTAAGATTTATCAACCACTGACCCATTACGTTCTCACTAAATAATTGTGCAAATAAATCATCTATATTTAATGGCATGCTTAACACCGTACAGAATTTTCTATTGTTACCATACAAATATTACAAACATTTTATTGCTTCGAATTTTTCGTCAATGTAACTGGAAGTGTAAAGTATAGTCTTTGAATGGCCATTTATTTTCGTCTAATATTTTTTCATTAGCTTCACGTCTGGGTGACAGAAAAAAAAGAAGACTTACTGATCAAGATTCTCGTTTACCTCTAGCCAAGCGAAAAACGTTGATCCAGTCTTCTGCAGTTCATTCACCAGAAATTGAATCAATTGTTAAGAGACCACGTGCTACAGTGGATTCCGTCTTTACAGATGATGATAGTGATGCTAAAAACGAAGAAAAATCCCCTCTGTTGTCACTTACAGCTTCATGTTCAAATGACTCAGTTAATAACCAAAAATCCTTTCGTCCATCTAACAGCGAAAATATGTATATATCTAATACTCCTGCAAATTCTACTCTATCTCCTTTGAAAACTCAACCACGAACAAAACATACTGGTTTGTATAACAAAAAGTCTTTATATCGTCCTGCTACCAAGTCATCATCTCATACCAGTAGTACAAAAAGTTCTGCATCACTTAAAAGTGGGAAAGTTCGTGGCCGATCCAAATTCATACCTGCTTCTCCAATCAAAAACCCATCAAGTAATAACATCTCTTCCAAAATGGTTCAACGTGAATCTGCTTCACAAATCGTTGTTGAATCTGCTGGCAGCTCATATTATTTTGTAAGTAAAGAGAATGGTTATTCAACACTTCACCCTCATTTTATTTAAAATGTTGTAACATTATTCTGATATTCATGCATTTTTATTGGTCACTTAGAGATTTCCAACATAGAAACACTAAAAGAGAATATTTCTCAATATAATTTTGCTTAAATCGTTGTAATCTTTGTAGATTATATGCGTGTGGTCAAGTTAAATGCTTTTGATTCTTAGTAGAGCATCCGTGAAGTATCTATAGTGCACTAATCACTTCGTTAACTTGACTGAATATATATATATATATATATATATATATATATATATATATATTGATGGATCCTTAAATTAAGTGTCTGCTAGTTAAGAGAATATATTTTTCACTATAGATCATAGTTATTGTCTCATTGTTACTCACTTATTTGAGTATCAACCTAGCAACCAATACGATTTGTAACTCAGTAGTATCTACAAATCTTATGTAACAATTTTTCCTCAAGACTTGTTACAGTGACCTGTAATTTATTCCTGAGTTGTGTATACTTTATTTATATCAATAACATTTGTTGTGCTCTTTGAATTAGTGTCAGTTAGATATCATGAACTCAGAATTTTAGTAGTGTTAATAGTAGTAAGAATTTCCGAAATCAATAACCACAGTTTGTGATAGGAATTGAGGCAAATTTATTACTGTGTACCATTCTGTTATTTTCTAAAGCTTGACAGCAATTTTTGTAATATTTTTCTAAACGGATCTTCGTAAAGATGGTGTTTGTTTGCAGTGAATTACTCTGTGCATCTATATTCATTTTTATTGTTTTGCGTAATTAATCGTAGAATAATGATGGTGAGCAAATATGGTTATGTCCTATTTGTTTACTGGAAGATGATGGCAATTTGATGATTGGCTGTGATAATTGTCAAGATTGGTATCATAGGTAAGTTAAATTATATTGTCATAATGATTATCTGTCATTAAATAGTAAAGATCCCCATACTTTTGCTTATAATGAGTAACAAGGTTACCATACCATTATTTATACAGAGTTCACACGTTTACAGTTTTCTGTCGAAGGAATTCCTAAAAACTCAGGAAATTCAATAGTTAGTTATCAGATATTTATCAGTTGCCTTTTGTGATTACCAATGTTTATTTGTTCAATTTGTCCATCAGAGAATATGATTCGACCTTTAATTTCGGCATGATACAGTTTCTATATTATAAGCTTTCGGAACAACGGTGATGGTATTTCTGTGTAAGAACCTTTAGGTTTGCTTGAGAATAGGTGAAATATATATAAATTTGTATACGTCCACTTGTTACTCATATTAACTCGTTTAGTCTGAGATTACTGCAGATTATATGGGTCATATCATGGTGATATGCTCAGGACGTAAACCATTTTTCTAGAATGAACTTTGGTCTGGTGATTACGTATATACTACATTGTCTCTCTCGCTATTTAACCTCGATAATCTGATTGATTATATGGCATTTATTTACTGACATGATCGATATAAACTGAACTCGTGCTCTTTTTTATTTACTTGCCTGAATTTGACTACGTTCTCGCTTTATGTTCAACTGAACTGGCTTTTTTCATCTTCAAACAATACTAGTTTTACAACTAGTATTCAACTTAATGGGAAGCATAGACGATAATCTACTCTGCTCCATTTACATGGCACCATGAATACAGTTTAATTTTGCTCATGGCTTTGCTAAACAATGAGCGCTATTTTGCAACGTTTCTGTGTTTGTGATTTTTCAATAACTGACAAGCCCACTAACGCGCGGAGAAATCCTATAATTTAAGTTAGTTCCATGAGTCATATCGTGAAATCTCTGTAAGTCATATTAAGTGATAGGGTTGCTAGACAAATTACCAAATCTCATTGTGACTCGTCCACTGCGCTACCTATTTGGACAAAGTCAAATAGCTCAACCATATTAAGTTTATGAAAAGATTTTAAGTAATAGGACGTCACCAAAGGATACTAGGTGTGCGCAACTTTCTAGTCATATTGGATTGTTTAAAATTATGCAACACTGGGAGCTGCTATGATACCAGCATTCAAAACACTACTAAGTCTTCTACTTATAATATCTGTTTTATAGGCTGCGTATATTTGGGTCTTATAAATAACTAACAAGGAATTAGATTTTTTCATTGACATGCCTTTTATTTGTGAAAAAGAGTATTTTTAACGTACTAAATTTGGTCAATTGTTTCCCTCATTTCCATTCGAACCTTTAAAGTCATCATTTTTATTTACTGCTTTCTTTTTTCTGTTTTTTTTCTCAAAGCACATGTTTAGGGCTTTCCAAGGCTCCTGAAGTTCCCCAATGGTTTTGTCCGAAATGTTCACAAAAACCATTACCACCAAATACACTTATAAAATTATCAAGTAAAGATTCTGTTCCTCATCTTACAAAAGGCAGCTCACGTAGTTCTGTAGCCTCTCACCCTAATGTTAAACACTCTAAACGTGAACCAGGGTCTAGAAATCCAAAACACAAACCCAAACGATAATCATAATATTTTCAACAATTATCTCAACCACTAGCTGCCTTTTATCGATTTTTGCTCTTTGTACATAGTTGTATATTATATCCAGATAAAAAAATATTAATTTTGCTGATTTTTACTGTTGGACTTGTAATTAATTAAAATTTGATCAAAAACTAAATCACTTTTGGATTACTATGCACTGTTTTCTAAAAAGTTAATAAAAATCCAATATCTGAAGTAAGTGTTGGTTTATTGTATAGAAAATTGTAAGTTGTAGATCACTCGTTGTACTGTGTTTAAATGAATCTGAGATTTTCTAAATCCTATTGTAATCGGTAAAGTACACGCTATATTCTACTTCATAAAGCTTATTTCTTTGTGTTAAATATCATAGAATTTTATACATTGTATACGAACTTTTATACTTGTGTGTCATCTGTTGTATACCTGTGGTACCAAATCTGTAAAGATTTCGTTGTGCATACCTGTATTTGGCTGTTTGGTGACAGGTCATACATGATATCAGTTTTTAGGTTGTCATTTGAACCGCGCTTCTATCATATCAACATTTATGACATCTCTATTAACAAACAGTTTCATTATCTATAATGCAAGTCTAGTGAGATTTGGATTCAGTAACTATGTACTCTTTTTGCTGCGCACTGTATCTATCTTCACTACAGACAATAGCATTTCATACGACTAGACAGTTCCTCACCCAAATCAGTCAAACACAACGTGGAACATGTTGCGTATGTATATATTTATTTATTGTTTATTTAGACACAAATATTGGTATAAAGAGACACCGAATACTTATGCGCCACACAAGTCACTTTATTCGTGTGTGGGCTGTGATACTGCCCGGGTGCCCAAGCCGTTGCAGGTGGTTTTCTTAGGGAACTCTCAACCTAAAGGTCTGATCCTCAGGGCAGTGAAGCAACATCAGGAGATGCATTCCCATGGTAGCCGGTGGCCAATGATTGGTTCGTACGTCATTTGTTTCCTCTGGAGCCCATTTATACCATTGGTTTGGAATCAGGGTTTTTCAACTTCCCTAGGTTCATCCTCCGTATCCACCAACCTGGTTAAAGCTCCTGACATTCGCTTTACGTCCTCGATTTCGTAAAAAACACCAGCCACGAGAAGGTAGTGCGTGTGTATATATCTCCAAGTTGCTATACTTCATAAAACAGCGAGACCAAGTCCTTGAGTTGTAGAGGTATTAACAGTATGAGTGGCGTTTGTCCGGACTAAGTATCGACTATACGACACAAGAAAGTGAAAATTAGGATCTTTAGGTAGACAGAATGGGTGCACCTGCACCATTGCAAATGTTTTTGGCCATTCCGTTTAAAACCCCTTGTTACTAGAATCCAGACCCTAAGCTAGTTTTCAGCTGTTAGCATTACTCATTCTAACTGTTAACTACCTGGCGTTTTGATTAGGTCGCTTCCAACAATGGGAACTACCTCAACTAACAAATATTTCTACCTCATCGATCAGTTCTCCATCTATACCTCACACGTCGTGTCTAACTCGGGCACTGCTTACTTGACTGATAACATTGATCCACCATCCTTGAAACTCAGGGGTTAGTCTATCAAACCGAGCTGCTCTTTCTTGCTTTAGATTGCTTATAGGATTTCCAACTTCACTGAAAACTGGAAGACTTGTTATTAAGGTGTTTCAGAGATAGTGATTAATTGAAGTGTGATTGAGGCTAAGTTGGACTGTTCCCTTGAGTGTTCTGCCCATTGGCCTAGTCTCCTGAATTGGGAGTGGATAATGGTCCTTTTTTAGATAGTCTCACTAACAGTTGGATGTGTAATACTTGTTTCATTGATAAGTTTGAATAGTTGTCTACTATTGCCTATCGCAGTTGCCTTTTTTATCGTTTTTGACTATTCTACCCACCACTTCTCATGATCATTGGGATGAGTTTATTAACCTACGTTCAGATTACCTCAAACCCTTATAGAATTTGTAGCTAGGCGAGCTTAGTAGTAGTTATCACTACTGTTTCCACAAATGTTCAGATATCCCATTCTCCTTAGGTATGTATTTTGTATTCATGTTATTTGAGCTGCTTTTCTAGTTACTCCGGAAATATTTTCTAGACTTATTATAACGTTGAACTGTTACAATATATCTTGCCGCATCTTTTTATTGTCCTGTAAGACGCATATTGACGATGACTGCATACTTTTCCATTCTTGATTTCGTAGTCTACGTTGCAATAATGTATTGGTGGAGGTAATTTTTTAGAACTTTTTACATATTAAGCTTCTAGTTTTACTGGACACACTACCAACTGAATGAGAGTGGTCAAACATGCAAAATTGATCAAGTACCAACAGGCTCTATAATGCAGCTCTTCCGTTAACTAGCCATTTAAAAGTTAAGCATTCAAACATTTGTCTTTAATAAAAATATGTTTCGTCACACTTTTCCTTGAATTTTGTACCTGTTTCCTGTAGAGGATACTCAAGTCGGACACCTAAACACCTAACCTAATCCTAGTCTGTATAGGTATATTTTTATTAAGCATTTCGACTAATTTATCTAACCGTCAGTATCATTTAGTCTGTAACAATTAGTTTATGTATTCGTATAACCATAATCATGTTTTTATGAATATATATGCCCGATCATATGGAAAAGCCGAAATCTCTGGATGACTCATTCGTTTCCTAATATATATATATATATATATATATATATATATATATATATATATATATATATAATGTGCTTCTTAAATCAATTCATTGGTTCGCGCGCACACTCGCATGTCTGTTTGTACAGGTTAAAATTTAGCAAACCCTTTAAGTATTTTATTTAAGTCTCATTTTTGTCGGTCAAAATTGCTTATATCTGTGCTGTTATCCCTATGCTTCTATAACTATGGGTGCGTGGTCACGTTTTTGAACCTACAGGTATTTCCCATACAGTTTTAAATCTAGGTTGCATAAACTGTTGGACTACTCATTCTCTTTTCCATGTTGGTTGTACTTCCCAAATCTTGTTAATTCATTCTCACGTTGGTGTTCCTTCTCATTTGTATGTCTGTTCGTATTGGCTTCGCGTGCTTGCGGCTCTGTGATCTACTCTGTACAGTAATAAAGTATGATTGCCGCTTCATATTGTCTTCTTACGTTTATACATCCTAAAGACTTATCTAATAAAAGTTATAAGGACGAGTGATTTGCAAAACATTTGTTACTTCAACTGTATACCGTTGAGTGAGGCTGTGAACTGTGTACTAACATTTCGGTTTATTGAAAGATGTTTGATTCTCGTACATTCAATGCCTTTTTGTGGCCTACTGCCAACTTCAGTTGAGTCATGACAACGATGAACGAAATCCAGAACCTCACTGACTTTTCTTATATTCCTTTGACTGGTTTCATCAGTGTTAACATTAAATGATTTGCCGAATATTAAAAGGTTTCTGAAGCGCACACATGATAACCGTTTAAGCCCCGAGTGAATACATAAATGTGTACTAATCTTCGAAATGTATCGTCTGTCCAGAAGTTGGAATAGTTCACATATGTGATATCAGGAAAACCAATGTCTGGAGCTGACATGCATTCACAAATCTTCTGCTAAATCCATTCGACTTCAAAGTTTGGAAATTTATGTCCTATGCTATCTGCAGCTATCCGTCCAGTAGGACGGATTTGTGGTATCATGTGATGAGAGTAATAAACCGTCAGCGTAGGCGTCGCATTATATGTGACATATACTGGGCGTTTGCTGAGAGTAAACATTAGTTGCCTTGTGTAATTTTTGTTGTAGAGTGAAGTTGCTTATTCTTTCACTAACTAGCTATTTCAATCCGGAAAGTATGAGAACATATTCTGTTGATAGAAGTTTATTATCTCGAGAAACATTTTGAGTAGGTAATAATGATCTGAATGATTTGCAAACCATCTCCATTGCAAAAAACTAAGCAAATATTGTGCGTTTGAATTGCTCAATGCCTGCAAGATGTGTCCCCAGACAATGCTTCAGGGGTGTCGTTCACTGATTGAGGTTGCTTAGCTCTTGAAGGTCAGACCATCGCAAAATGGTTGCTGCGACAATTCGCGAGGTTTTGCAGAAGCGATTTAACGAAGACATTTTTAGATTTGAATTGATTTCAACCACACTATATCTGATAACGTTCATCTTTCAAGTAACAAAAGTAAAGCCACAGAAATGATGTATGATTTAGGACGAATCCTCAATAATACTATGTTGTCACGAGGAGTTACAAGGTTGGACAATTTTGAAACCTGTTTGAAAAAAGTTTATAAGGTAATAGGAATTCTGTGGTTGATAACTATTTTTACATTATACACACAATAGTCATGTGATGTCAGAATGTTAAAAGAACAATGATGACTCAACTTCAAAGAATTTTTTTCGTCAGATATGTCTGTAATTATGGATGTAAACGCAGTTCGTCAGAGTCAGATGTTTGTCTTCAGGATGAAGATGATAATGATCAGAACTCTTTCAAAGAGCAAACAACTTCTAACCCATCACCATAACCTAGACAAATAAATCGACATCGTTCATCTACGTCTACGTATGCGTATATATAATATATTTCAAATGAATTTATACTTCATGTCGAAGTATTGCCACGTTCAGTCTGGATGTGTGGTCCGTGCAGTATATGGTGAGCTTAAAGTCACCATGCACAACCATCTATTCACAGAAGGATATATTCCTGTGGGCCCTTGAACATGACAGATGACATCAAGTAAACGGTTATATTTATTCTATTGAGCAATACGCCAACTCGAAGCTTTCGACTTCTATTTTCTTGGAAAGACTGTTGTAGAAGTGCGTGAATAATGAACTTCCAAGGACTTTGCATTACATGGTACTGAAAAATGGAAAAATCCTTTTTCGCTTGGTCTTGAAATCAGAAAATAAAGTTTTCAAATGTATTTATAATTAATTTAGACTTTTGTCCATGCGTTCTCAGCCAAACCTTCATTCACTTACTGTATTCATCCTGAATGACATAGTAAAAAGTTATTTCTTTATGGAACGTAATATAATGTGCTTCGATGAATCGATAGTTTTTCAGCTTGGTGTTGTTGATTTCTGCATATTATGGACAGTATTAGTCCTTATTTAGTGTCACATATTCGTGATCTATTTTAGGGTTTATGACCCATTTGTCAGGTGGATATATCTACCATTTACAATCAAGTTAAATGGCTTGAACGCACAGTTTGTCAATAATGTTGAAAATACGAATTAGAATTGCTGCAAATGAATGTCCCATCAAGAAAACGTGTATAAGTTGTGTAAATTATGTATGTAGCTAGAAAGTTAACTCCGCTAATGTAGCATGTCAGTAATAATCTCCCTACTTTTCCAATGCTTATGATTAAATAGCACCCTTTAGGTACGATTTATCACAAATACTTTTAAAAAGCAGATATGAAGGAGATTTTAGTTTATAGCTTCAAAACGATCTGCAAAAATATGATTATTCTGGAACTTCGCAGTAGTTAATGAACGCTTTAAAGTACATTATTCTTAATAATTTTCGCCAAATCACATTTACATAAACGGTCAATCACATTCAGATATATGTCGTGGAGACTTAAGCAACATATATGTGAAAGCACCTTTGATTTCGTATGCGTCATTCTGTATTGTTTGTATGAACTAATGATTCCTTTGTACTTGAGGACCGCCTGATTTCAAATTCCAAATACAATACATCCATTCGCCCTCATCTAATACTTCTTGGTTAAAATGCCTTATTTTGGAATGTCTAGTTTGTGCAATAATTCAAATACTTCAAACTATCTCACATCAGTTCGTCCAAAACTGGGATAGGTTGTAGACAAAGTCTAAATAACTCCAACAAAATGGATTCCCGGAATCACAAAGCTGCCGTGTGACTAAAGATTAGTATAACTAAATCAATTTCTGTAGCAGAAACAAAGGGCTGAAAATCCTTCCACAGCATTTTTGTTAAACAGCACTGTCGTTTATTTTCCCTGTCGTGTATTTTAACCTTTGTTCAAATTATTTTTGACCACACTTTGTGTTCTTCCATTTTCTTCGTTTGAGTTTTTGTTATGTAGCTGATTAAAGAAGTACATTTCGTTGCATATTGGCGAACCGTTGCCAATAAGGTCGTGTTTGACTAAGCTCAAGGTCATGGCATGGTTCAGTGTGTGACCGTTGATTTTCGCTTGTGAAGATTGCCGAATATCTGACCCCATTTTGCTGGGGTTATTATGATAATTAGAAGTAATTGAATTATAGTATGAACTAAGAATCCCAGGGATAACGCAATTGAATCAAGAAGTACTACACAAGCACTAACGAATGTACTGTATTTAGAATTCGAAATCAAACATTCAACAAGTACAAAGGAGTCATTAGTTCATTCAAACACTAGATCCGTCACGGCTTAAATTAGAGTCTAAGTGTCTGTAATCAATTGTACGTCTTCTTCTCAAGTTCATCCTGTGTCTGTCCGACAATGTATTGGATAAAGACTCTGTATTATCTAGAATGCACTCATTAGTATTAGAATTAACAACTGAAATCGGAACAGACTCACCTGGTTCCTGGAATTGTATTTGATCAACATGTCGATTGTGTGTACTTAAGTCATTGATATCTAGAAGTCTCACCATAGATTTCCCGACATTCTTCAGAACAATCCCCGTGGATGGTCATGATAATACGTAACTTCTGCAGACTCCAAACATCTCATTCGACCGAAGAATTCTTCCTTTAAATAGTTTTGATGGAGTCTCTTTCGTCACCGAATGTCTGGCATTTCTATATTGCAGCAGAAAGGTATCTACTCCCCTCTCCAGCTCATTAAATGTTGAGGCAGCAATAGAATCAATGGCAGTTTTTAACGTCCTGACAAAATTTTCTGCCTGACCATTGGAACAAGGATTTTTGGGAGCAGTAAACAGATGTTTGCACCCTATACCATTTAACCAGGTAGTGACTGCATCTGCAGCAAAATGAGAGCCGTTATCAGTCACTAACACCATTGGAGCCCCTTCTCGACTAAACACCTTTCTTAATGCTTGAATTGTGAAGTCAGAATTTGGTGAAGTTGTGAAAAAAACTTCAGGCCACTTTGAAAAAGAATCAACAACTACAAGCGCATAGTATTTACCAAGAAACGGACCACAATAGTCTGCGTGAATTCTCTGCCAGGCCTCAGACGATACTGGCCATGGAGTCCACTTCGAATGCTGATTTTTCAGCTTATGACACTTTTCACAATTGTTTGCTGTACGACAAATATCTGCATTTATCTCTGGCCACCAACATGTGAGCCTCGCCAATGACTTCATTTTTTCAACACCTAAATGTCCACTATGAAAATTTTCAAGGAAAGATTTACGCAATGAAGGAGCAATAACAACACGATCATTTAAACACAAAGTACCATCAGGAGTAGTAGATAGCTCATCCCGCTTTGAAAAATAGATAGGAAATCTACGTTTCAGATTAGCATTCCAACCTTCCCGTATAGCATTAATTATACATCCAAAGTATTTACGAGTTTCTCTAATGAGATCTGGACGTTTCACTGGTAAAGGTTGCACTAACAAACAGTCTGAAGTATTTACAGGTTTATCTTGTAATGACTGTCGAGAAATGTAGTCAACATGTTGAATTTGTTTGGCACTCCTGTGCTGAACCGTATAGTCATAGGCACTCGAAGCAATACTCCATCGTTGAACCATAGCAGCTGAGGAACGTGCTAAGGATTTTTCAGGATGATAAATAAACTTTAAAGCCTCATGATCAGTAACAATAGTGAATTTCTTTCCGAATAAATATTTATGAAGTCTTTTAACAGCCCGAAACACAGCTAATGCTTCTCGCTGAGTCTGTGAATAACCTTGTTCAGTAACAGTAAGTTTGCGTGAAACACAAATAACTGGTCTACCCTCCTGTTCCAAAACTGCGCCAATACCCACAGGTGATGCATCAGTGATAAGTACAGACTGTACACTAGGGGAGTAAGTTCGAAGAACAGCATCACTTTGAAGAAACTTTAGTAGACTACGTAAGCATGACTCTTGTTCCTCACCCCATTTAAATGAATTGGATGTCAAAATATTAAATAAACAATTTGCACGACAAGAAAAATTGAGAATAAAACGGGAATAGTATTGAAGAGCACCCACTAGTGAACGTAGTTTCGTAAGACTTTTTGAAGACGGTGCATTTGTCAGTGCAGCTAGTCGTTTCATATCTGGTCTAAAACCATTACCATCAACTAGGTATCCAAGACATTCAAAACTAGATACACTAAATGAACATTTATTAGGAGTCACTGTAATATTCTTCTCAATTAAACGACGCAATAAGGCAATAAGTCTCTGGTCATGAACTACCTCGTCAGAACCTTGAACAATGAGATCATCTTGATAAACTTCAACACCTTCAAGATCACTAACCACCTTATCCATAACTTCCTGAAATATGGCTGGAGAACAACTTAGACCAAATGGAAGGAAATTGTATTTGAACAGACCAAAAGGAGTATTAATTGTCGTCAAAAGAGATGAAGATTGATCTAAAGGGATTTGGAGATAAGCATCTTTTAGGTCAACTTTCGAGAACACTTTAGAACCATGAAGTCGATTTAGAATATCTTCAGCCTCTACCGTCGTGCACGTTTGCTTCAACAAACGGGAATTCAGTGTTAATCTATAGTCACCACATATTCTAGGGGTTTTGCCATCCGACTTCAGTGGCGTAACAATAGGAGTACCCCATGCTGAGGACTGGATCGGTTCAATTATGCCTTTCGCACACAAATCGTTTAATGTTTTATGTACTGCCTCTCGAAGACCATAAGGAATTATTCCTCTTTTAAGAAAGACTGGTTCACCCTGTACTTGAAGTTTTATAGGCTGAATCTTCATACCTCCACTGCACTAAGCACACGTGGCTATCAAATCTTTAAGTAAAGCATCATTATTTTCTTTAGAAACTAGGAAAGACAGCTCCACTTTAAGCCTTTTCAAATTCCTTAAGCCCAGTATTGACAGTCCTGTTTCGCTAACTAAAAATTCACAAGGTATGTATGAAGAATTATCATCTCTTATTAGCAATTCACAACATCCACGTATAGGCAGTCTGTGTCCAGTAATCCCCAATATTGGTACTTCAGTGGGTCGTACCACAACGTTAGGATCTAAAGATTTCAAGTTCTTGAATGAAATAATGGACTCTATGCTGCCTGTGTCAACAATAAAGTCATGACATGAACCAAGCGATGTATATAATCGCTTTTGAATATGAGCATTACCTTTCGAAACAGTAGACAAAGATAAATTATCATTAAGAACAGCTGAATTATTGAGATCTAAATTACAAGATTTAGTACTACTTGAGGCAAAGTGAATAGTAGCTTTGCATACTGATTGAATGTGTCCTATCTTACCACATCTAAAACATTTAGCATTACGAAATGCACATGAATTACGAGAATGAATTTTTCCACATGATAAACATTTGCCAAACTTGGTCTCACCTTTTTGATTTCCTTTGTAATTTCTTGTTGAGATATCTTTCATATTTACACGAGAATAGGAACCACTGTTAAACGAACGCAATTTCGATTGACCCTGAGATTGTGTTTCATCATGACGACTAAGCAAAGTATTAGAAATATTCATCGACTGGATATCAAGTTCATTCACTGCCTCGTAGTTAATACACGCAGTTCTAGCATCTTGAAAGGAACAGTTCGGCATTCTTAACAGCTCTCTTTCCAAACCCGGCAAGTTAATTCCTGCAATTAATCGATCTCTCAGTTGCACATGAAGTTGACCACCAAAATTACATTTGGCAGCTTGTTTCTGCAATTCAAGAATGAATTCCTTAACCTTTTGGTCATTTCGACGAGTCATCTTATGAAATTTTGCCCTTTCACGGCATTCAAAACTAGTGCACTTTACATGATTTAATAATAACTCCTTAATAGTTGTATAAGGAAGTGAGATAGGTTTTTCTGGATATGCCAAAGTTTTCAATAAGCTGTATGCTTCTTTTCCGATGAATGTCAGGAAATGTGCCACAATTTTATCACCTTTAACATCCTTCTTGGTCATGCTCCAAATTTCAAACCTTTCCAAATAATCCTCAAAAGCTTCAGAAGTTGAATGAATATCTAACTGTTCCATCGCAGGCTCCATCGCGACGCCAATATGATAATTATAAGTAATTGAATTATAGTATGAACTAAGAATCCCAGGGATAACGCAATTGAATCAAGAAGTACTAAACAAGCACTAACGAATGTACTGTATTTAGAATTCGAAATCAAACATTCAACAAGTACAAAGGAGTCATTAGTTCATTCAAACACCACAGATATTTTTATTGAGTATCAGGTATTGAATTCTTTTTTGACTGTTTCTCATGTTGCGTTATCACGCTAATTTGTTTTAGAGAATCTTTCGACTGTATGGCAAAGGCTTTTAGCGTGGTGTCGAGTTGAGCTTGATTATGAACACCGCTACAAGACTACGTGCAAATTAACCATTAAGATCCCGTTAGGGCAATATCAGAAGGCAGATGATGGCTGTAGTCGAGATGTATTTGTTGGCGATCTCGTGGTATCGAAAGAATACCGAGATCGTGCCAAAGGTGTACAAGCGTGGTTACTGAGCGTAACCAAAATCGGACAAGTTCAAAGTCAACGAGAGAGTAAGTGTAATGGCTGTCATTAGCATAGTTAAACAAACGAGCACAGTAAAACAGTCACTGGTACAATTTGTTATAATAATAATTGTTTTCACTGAACCAATCGCGTTCTGTTGACAAAAGTAGGTCACTACAGGCTGTACCATTTGAGGTATTTTGTACTTTGATATAATTTGTTCTATTTCCTTAGTTAGAACTGTTTAATGTGAACACAGATTTTGTTTGTTGATATTATGTAGTAGGAGTGACTCAAAACGCTTCGTACGCTATATAGAAGAACGTCTTATTGAATAAATTTCAATCCGTTAGTTCTAAGTATAAACCGAATATCGGCAGTTCGGTCGTTACAATTCCTTTCGTCATACAGTTTTTAAATCATCTAATTATAAATCTGTTTTGAAATGCCCTCACTTACCGTATCTTCTAAAACAGAGTTAACGGTGACACCTTAAAGAAGCTCACAAGCCCAGATGCATTACTTATGAGTCTTCCATCAACTTCCACATTGATTCAACAATGAATGAAACCTGGCACCTGAACACGTGAATATATGTCCACCAACCGACATGATGAAAGTAAAGTTTGAGATGGAACGCCATTGCAAATATTGTGACTTGAAACTGATGCTCTATATCAAATTCATGTTCAGCCGAGATCCTGCTTTTTATCAGTGCTTACCAAAATGAGTAACCAATAATTGCGTTAACTAGGAGTATATATTTAGAGCAATGTACGAATGGAAGACAACTAATTTTAATATTTATTTTATAAACGTTTCTTTATCCCCTATAATTAAATATAAGTGTGTCCGTTGCTATCAGTCACTTGTTTTTGTAAACACCATGAAATCAACGAAGTGCTTGGATACACGTACTCATATATATATATATATATATATATATATATATATGTACACTTACCTGTAGACATTTGAGGATTCATTGTTTTCAAATTAACTACAGTGGCTTCATAACTGCTCTGTTCTCTAACACGTTTGATTTCTCGGTCTAGGAATGATGATTGTGTCGGTATTGGATTGTACACTGAAGCCAGTTGCCTCATTCACGGAATGCTCGGTTTAAGCTGGCTAATAGTTGAAAGAGATCGTTGCAGGGTGTGTTTTCAGTGGCATAATTCATGTTTGATGTTTCAAAGTATGTAGTCAGGTTTTTCAATTTTTATGTTCCACATCAACTCACACGCGTCATAACTTATACATACGTTATATTATCTCTTTTCTACTTGCATTTAAAAATTATTTGCACCGTCTTTAACATTTTCACTAAACTAATCATAGTCGTTACTGCTATGCACATTTGGGTTTATGAATTGTGCTATCATATTAGTTGCCTAAAAAGAACCTAGTTAAAATGATTAAGTCTCTTTGTTGAGATATTATCATAGTGCACTGGTATAATTATTAAACTGTCACGTAGCAGTTGATTAAAAAATGCCAAATAAACACCAGAGCCTACTACTAAGGTCAACATTGAGTAGATAGTTCTGGATCGCCATTTAGAATTTAATCCGCACTCATGATGAGGATGCGTAACCGAGCGCTCTCAGTAGAGTGAGTTTTTTAAAACCAACGCGGTTAGCAACAGACATCGAGGACATACGGAGCTATTAGTTTCGGCGATTTATTTACCGCTACAGGTGATTATGTATCGCCCGGCATTACTTTATCACGTATTCATCCCGTTATGGATTTTTGTCATGCTTAAAGGGATTTTGTTGACTTAGACTTAGAACGTCACTTCATATTTACTGCCTTCACGGTTTATCAAGCATTCTTATACCTTCGAGTTTCTGTTTCCGGTCGAACGCACAGATTTGAGAACAACAAATCTACACTTTAATCTAGCGTCACGTAACGAGCAACTTCCAATATGTATATTGTAAGTATGAGCAGTCTAAGATATATAAGAATACGTTTCTCCAACGTGCTGAAATTCATTCAACGCTGTTCGGAATTCCGCCGAAACCTTCTGCTTGGCATGATGTGCCTAAACGCACCAGTCAGGTCGACTGATGTATTTGCCGAACGAGAAACACGACAAACGGAATTGCGTTATCAGAAGACAAAAAACTTTATGAACTGCATTGCAGAAAGCACTGTCAAGATTAATGGAAGTCGACAACAGTTCCGAAATAACTGATGATCAGTCCTCACTTGAACTTTGAATAGAACATGTATCGTAGAGACTATGAATGAATAAAATCGCTTGTGGCTATATTCCGTTGGATTACTTACTTACCCGGCCAAAAATAACCCTTTTAGACAATTATTCAACCAATGTTTACCAGAAAAAGATACGTAGCAGCAACCAACACTAAAAAAGATAAAGAACTTAGTTTATGTTGTTAGCAACGACTTTAGTGATTTTAAGACGTCAACAGACTACGTAAATATACAAATACCTATGAATATTGCCAGCATATACGCACGCAGCCGACATCCATGACTTCATATACTAAATGCATGTTGTCGCTTATGACCTCCAAGGTCGTGGGAGGGAATGCGCGGTCTGATTTGAAAGTCGATCACTTGTTCCGTGGGTATACCTGGGTAATCCTGTCGTTGATTTGTGTTCACATAGGTAAGTGTCGCAATGAATAAGCAGGAAATGATAAAGCTTGACTACACTTTTCAAATCTCTTGAGACCTAAACATGTAATAGATCAGGAAACAGCAAAAACAATTTCAAATGATAGGTACCTATCATGTTAAGACGCATTTGTAAGATATAAATTTATGAACTTCGGGTTGATGTGTAATAAGATAAAAAATTGTTTAGAAGTAGTGAGCAAATCATATCACTATCAAAGTTTTAGTGCTAAAAGTCCTCAAGCTCCCAATTTTGGGGAAAATTTGGCACGCTTTAGGGAAATTTTGGAGAACTGGCACAAAAACCCCGAAATTCCCCCAGACCCGGGAAAATCCTCCAATATTTCCCCAAAATTCCCCTTTGACCTCGGTCAAGGTTATTTGTCTTTGGGGATTTCCCCAAAATTTCCCGAAAGCTCCCCAAGATTTCTCCAAACATTGGTCAAGGTCGTTTGACTTCGAGTTTCCCCAAAGTTGGTAGCTCGGGTAAGAGTTCGGGATATAATGCTAGAATGTAGTTTTTGGAGATATGTCTTAAAATTCATTTCTTGTCCATGACGTGAGATTCGGGTTGGTTTCGTTTTTTCTGTCAGTCTTTGTGTAATGTCGCGTGTAGTCCTATTCGAACTGAAAACTCTAGTTTGTCGCACAAGCCGTCTGTTTCACGCGATACTCCTCAGATTCGTCTGATTTCCACTTTTTTATTGTCATCTCTGATGACGTAGTTATATTTGACTTTAAATCCTGACAGGGTTTATTTAATATGGCATCCTAGGTTACTGTTCGAGAAGATCCAAACTTCACAATGTTGTTTGGGGACTGATATTTTGCATGTTGTAGGTCATAAGTGCTTAATTATTGGCTTGGGCTTGTAAGGAAACTAATTTGCTGTCTATTTAGTTCCCATAAAACCTGGTATGAATGGCCACCATAAATTCAGTGTGCCACACTCAGTCATTCAGTAACAACGTGGAACTTCGTACGTACGTACATCAGTTCGAGTTGCCATACCACATTAGCACAGAGATTCAGTTATCGATTCAAATCCCATAGTGGTAGAGGTACTGAAAGTATATCTAGTAATCAATTCTGATGACAGTTCACCATAAGCTCTCACTCGACCAGTTGTGTTCGAGTAGAGAGCCTTTATAAGGTTGATGTACTTATTTGGTACTCCCTTCAGTGACAAACACTGCCATAGAACCTCACGATCAACAGAGTCAAATGCCGCCTTAAGGTCGAGAAATACTACTATTGTGGGGCGTCTGAATGTGTGTCTATGTTCTAGGACCTGACGTAATGTGAATATTTGGTCAATACAACCACGTCCAGGTCGAAAACCAGCCTGGTTTTCTCTAGTCTGCTCTTCACGAGCTTTGGTTAGACGTCGAAGTATTATTGAAGCTAATATTTTAGACACTATATTAGTCAAACTAATTCCTCTGTGATTGTCACAGGAGGACTTTTGTCCTCAAACACATTATATGGAGTTTGCGCAGTTTGTGGTTGAAAACTAGTACATGTGCCCACCATCGATTTTCATCTCAATCCTAACCATGACATTACACTTTTTCACTTCTTGTTTATAATGCGCTAATGTACCGACTGACAATAAGTTGTCTCAATCTCTATTCCTTCGCTTGGTCTTTTCCACTTGGTGTTACTAACCTTACTCTGTTTTTTCTGATTAATTTCCTCTGTTAATTATGGTGACTCACACAGTCACCTGTTTTAGGTCTATTGCAATCTATGTTTCTGTTTGTCGAATTGGAGATTCTCCCCCGTACACATTTGTATTGGCTGCGAAAAATAGACATGCGTATTTTGTAGGTTTTCGATCATAGGTATCTCATCAAACAGTTGAGTGAGTAGTGTTGAGGTTCAGCATTGGGTACTAGACAAAGATGGCAGGTCTATCGATAAAGTTGCAAATCCCTATTGGTTGAGGTGCTTAAGATATGTGTTAGGTATGCCTAACTTCTGTCCATTTCAATGGGTGATGTTTACTGGTGTGGGATTATATCGAAAGAAAGCCAGGTGCGGCAAAACTAAAGTGGCGTCAGCTCGTGAAGTAATTGAGCTGATTGTTAGCTGCCGTCTTAAGTCATTGTGTTGAGATATATTTACGGGCAGTATCCACTTTTTCTCTTTAACTAGCCATACTGCAAATTTGGAAAGTAATTTTTTTGTTTACCTCGATGCAAAATTCTCAAATAAAAATCAAGAAATCAACTTCTAAGCTTCAGTGGATAGCGCTAAGTGCAATGCGTAGTACTTTAAATATTAGCTATATTTATGAAACCTCAAAGTAAGATCAATCCAAGTTTAAACGGTGAGAGAATCAAATCAAGTCAAATGATCTGAATTAATATTTGTTACAATTTTTAACCAAATAAAGATAAAGCATTATAATTCCTCGTTTTATCAAATCTCTTCCTCTTTGATGGTATCATACTTTACTTATCGTTAATTAGGTGTTCATATTGAATTAGCGCCTGACTAGTATTATGAAAAAAAGACCAAAGCTTAGTCTTATTTTCGATGAGGAAAAGAGAAAGTATGGTCTTTATTTTCTCACTTTCGAGTTATTAGAGAATATCTTACTGGATTTCGAAAAAGAAAGCTTGAACGTAAAGAAAGGGGGCGTAAAGCAGCAGAAAAACAACTAAAAGATGAGATTAAGGCTGTTAAGGAGAAAGTTTGTCGCGTTTCATATGTTGTTACTTTATTAGTATAGAGAGGCTGCTCGTCAAAAGCTTGAAAATATTCGGTTGCCTGGGTCTCTAGATTGTGTTGAAAACATCCTTTCCAATGACAAACAGGTTGTCGGAGACCAAAGTGTTGTTATTCAGGAACTAGATTTATGTAACTCCCATTATTTCATGGGTGCTTGCAAGGTACGTTGAGATAAACCAGTTTCACTCATAACTTATTCAGGAACAAAGTTCTGATCCAATCATTTCTAGTGAAGAGTATGTTGCTACTTTTAATGACTATTTTTATTTAGGCCACATATGTCGCTTAAAAAAGCACTCAAAATGAATCCTATGAGGAGTAAAAAGCGTTTCCGCCGTTCAAAGAAACAAACGTCCAAACATAAACGTCGTAAATAGTGATTCCATCTTGTACATTTTCGTATACAAAATAATCCGATATTTACTCTGATACAGTTGAGTTTTTGAATTTTACTCTTTTGATGGAGTGTGTTTGTTAGCAAAATAACCTATTTAAGAAATGATTTTTACTGTACACTCCATTCTGTGCAGTATTATAGGCGAAAATGAGCTTTGTTTGTATGCAGTTATACGAATAGTCGGTTTCTAAATCTCGAACGTGTGTGGAATTCTGGGGCGTCAGGGTGATTTTATAAAGTCGGTGTCAGGAAATCGTTGCTAAACAGAATACTCTGGTTTGTAACTAATTTGTAAACTTCATCCCAAATACAGGATAATTGATACACTGTCCATAATATAACTCTCTGAACATAAAGGTAGCTAATAAAATTGAAATCCAAAGCTCAAATAAATTGTCCACCCATACATTTATTGCTTAGTTTTTTAGATACCTCACAATAATTATTTCAGCTCTGAACGTACCCTATCCACTTGGGATTATCCCAGTATCGTTAACTATTGTATCAATAGGAAGGGAAATGATAATGTAATGGTCAAAACACTCCTTTTAATCGTTATGTTTTAAGCTCGTATCCCGCCCCACCTACTTGTGTCCGAATAGCCTTTTAGTATCGGTAGACATCATCTTTGCATTTTGACTCTGGGTTAAGTGCATTAACCCGCAAATCGCATGTGAGTTAAGTTAGATTAAACGAAAGGAGTATATTGATAAAATAATTCCTAAAACAAACTAATAAGTGTAGGATTCCAACTCCACTATACCTACTTCAGTTTGAAAACCGGATTATCGTCGTCCCTCAAAACCGATAACGAAATTTTATATGGTCGCTGACTTGGATTAACTATATATTTATATGAGAACGAATAAAAGTTCATTTATATTTACTCTTGCACACCTGACTTCACTAAAAAAATACTTCGCACTGTCCTGCCTTTGTTGGGTATATGAAAGGTGCTATATAAAACTGATTGAAAAGAACAGTTGTCTTCTGATCAGATTAGGCTTTATATTAATCACAATTAAATACACATGCTACATTTGATGTTTTTGTAGCCGTTTCAAAGCTTCAGGATGCACTTAAATGGTTTTCGTCCAAGTTATCAGGCGTTCATACTTTTAGTTCAAGAACTGAAGCTTTCGATAAACTATCAGCGACACTAGCCACGTAAACGACTTTTTAGCATTTAATACTGGCTATTTTATTTCCAGTCCGATTAAGTATTTATAGATTAACTATAACTCGTAACCTTTAGCACTTCCCCACACATCAGTGTTTTTGTAGGTTCATATTTCTTCGAACTGAATTTTTCATAGTAGTATGAATGAAATAAATAAGTAATAAATAAATGAAGTAGACGAGCCCTGTTATACATTCTACTGTTCCTAATACAGACGAATTGCATGGTTTAATAAAGTAAATATCTCATGTTCATTAAATATCTATTTGAGTTCATTTCTGTACTCGGAATATAGGGGTATCAAATCACGAAATATGTAATTGGAATGGTGGTGATTTTCATATTACATTTCATCACCTTTGTGAAATATCTTACAACTAAATTTGGAATACGGTCAACAGGACGAGGCGAATCTGATAGTCTTCAAGCCACTAGTTGCAAACTACATTAGTGGCTTGGGCCACGTGTTACGTAAACTCGAACACAGATTACCACGACGCGCAATGCTGACTAGCGTTGGAGACAGTTGGAAGAAAGTTAGGGGCAGCCAAGCCAAACCAAACATGGGATCAGTCCTTGAAGTCACTGACTTCTAGTCTGAGCCATGTTGGTGGATGCAGACTACTTGGTTGGGGTCCGCGTGAATATTGTAATCAATGCTTGGAGACTGTGGGTGACATGGCTTAGAATCGATCACAATGGCATAGGTGTATACACTCTTTGTCTACCCCTAAACCTTAGGCTAAAACTACTTTTTTTTTATCTACGAACTAATTCTTTCTTCCTGTATTATATCTTTATATGCACCCTTTCTTTTATATATTACTGTCATTGAAGTAACTACTATGAATTCGGTGTTCATCTTTTTGTGCTAATGAGGTGTGACAACTTGGATCAATGCATATATGTTCCTGGTCCCACGTTGTAGCTGACTGAGTGATTAACTAGTTAGAAGTCAAACATAAGAATGGTAGCTTCACCATCAACGCACTGTCAAATGTTTAGAAATGATCTCATAATTAGCGCAAATGAAACAATTTGGTTGCTGACTAAAAATGACTGGAAACTACGCATTTAAGCTAGCTACTTAAGTGAGTTGGTTATATTTACGCCTAAAGTAAATATAGTGTTTAGTGACTAGAGAAAAATGATAGTTATCCTTCGTGATGGTTTCAAAGTTATTACAATATTGGGTTGAATGTTTGGATTTCACAAACAAACTTCAGAATTTTTCAGTCTGAACTGTATGATTTTCATTCTGCCCTAAAATCTTTAGTAATTTTGATATTAGTGGACATCGGAATGCATTGCTACTCATATTTGGTCCTCCCCTTCTAAAATCTCTTGTCTATTTTTAACAGCTATCACCATTTACATGACGGAGCTTAATGAATTATGAGTAAGGGATTGGCCCCAAGTAAAAGTACTGTGTACATAAGTAATCTGCCATTCAGCCTAACCAACAATGATATTCATCAAATATTACAGCCATATGGTAAAGTGGTCAGGTGAGTTTTGATTTACCGTTTATTAAAGTACAAAAATGGTAGTTACTGTTCCTTACTCAAGCAATAAATTTAGAGTTATGCATTTCTGTGATTTAGACACTTCGTTCTCAATCATGATGATGAGATTTCAGTGTAATAAATCATGACACTAGGTATTAAATTCCTCAACAGTTAGTGTGTTGGCCCAAGTCCTGGAGGAAGCCTTAATCGATGTTCGTTGTATTAAACAAAATACTTAAGGATTGAGACCACTTGCCTAATAAACCTATTTTCAAACCCGCTTTTAAATATGGCTGCTGTTTTTGTGTGGCTTTATGATCGTAAAATTCGATCATAGCCGTTCCTCCTTAAAGTATAACAATCCGAACCAACTCACAAACGTATCACGTTTCAAGATTGTCTATCATCCACTACTACACTACTATCTCTCGATAATGCAATGAAAAGACGAATGCTGTTAGAATTATGTGATATATCTGCACAATACATTTCGAACAACCTGGTCACACATATGCTCGTTAAGATATTTTTATATGAAAAATAAAAGGTCGACTAGATAAATTAAAAGGTATGCGGAAACAAAGAGTAATAAAGTAAATAAAAGCAATGTGAAAACCACACTTTATGATAAGTCAGTATTACCACGGTAGGTTAAGGGTAAGAACAAATTGTTTTTTAATACACAAAGGGGTTTCGGTTTCTGTATAGCCAATGCTTCGATGAACCTTAGTATACGCTTTTGAAGGCTTTTACACAAAACTGCAAAGGTTGACTTGATATCAACCTTATGACCGGTCTCACTCAAATGTTTCGCAATGAAGGAGGATGTTTGTCTATCATGCAGTCTTATTTGATCATCGGAATTCATTTATTTTTGCAGCCATTTAACATGTGTCCAGCTACCCTTACTCGCAGCTCACAATTGCTTCTCCCCATGTGCGTGTTTACGAGCATACATGTGACAACCTCTTAAGTGCTGTTTGGGTTTTTGGTGAAGCATAGATCTTGCCTTTTCAATAATGACGAGTTGGGCTGCATGAAATGTCCTGTTGATGGTTGATTTAAGTCTCCGTTTCAACATATGACTATTTGAGTCACCTCTAAATGGTAACGTAATGTAGAATCGACTTCAGGTGCCAGAAGCTTCATAGGTCTCACCTGAATTAGGCATCAAAAGCCTCTATGATCAATTAATTACCTCAGTCCCTTCATCCTTAGAGAATCAAAGTTGGTTTAAAGCTAAACTAGTGGATATAACGCACCAGTTTCATTATCCTAAACCAAAGGAGAGAAGCATATTAACTTCTCAGCACTTCAAGTCATTAAAAGAATCGCGAAATAATGCCGATGTTATTATACTTAAACGTGATAGAGGATCAGGTGTAGTTATTATGAATAAGTACGATTCCAAAAATGAAATGGAATCCATCCTCAATGATTAATGCAAATTTATGGCTGATGTTGACTATGATGGATTACGTAAATTTGGAAGGAAAGTTAACTCGAATCTAATGAAATTGTTAAACATGAATGCTATTAACAAAGGGAAGTTTAATTTACTAAAACCTATGGGTTCAGCATATCCTTATTTATATAGTTTGCCAAAAATTCATAAGACCAATAACCCTTTATGTCCAATCCTATCAGTGTGTCGATCATCTACACACAATCTTGCAAAATGACTGGTAAAAGTACTAAACGCTACCCAAAACCAATTTTGTATGTATTCTTTGAATGACTCATTTGGATTAAGTACTTAATAGATATTAATATAAAATCAAAACAATGTGCTCCTTTAATGTAACGAGCATATGTGTGACCAGGTTGTTCGAAATGTATTGTGCAGATATATCACATAATTCTAACAGCATTCGTCTTTTCATTGCATGATCGAAATTTATCAAAGTGACTATTTGTTTTAAATTATGCTATTAACTTGACTGAAAGCTTAATATTCAATTTCATGCATTAAAATTATTTATGAAATTTAAGAAGGCGAAATATTATCAGCATGTCACACATTCTAATCTATAATTTACTATTAAACGTGAACTCATTTTATTAACAGGTTGGAACCCTAACCGTTCATGCTTATTCTTTTGTCCTGTGTGTTGTTTATTAATTGACATGTATATGAACCTTCTTTTGCTTACTTTCTGCCCCTTTTTTTGGTTTAATATAGAGTCACTGTGGTAAAAGATAAAGAAAGTCGGAAAAGCAAAGGTGTTGCATTCGTCTTATTCTTAGATAAAAATGAAGCTTTTAATTGTGCAAGTAAATTGAATAATATGCAGGTAAACAGATCCATGCAAATTTACTCACTTATATTGTCCAATATGAAGGTGAAGTAGTTTTTTTGTATTTCGTATCCTTCTTTCTCTTTTTTATTTAAGTAACAGTGACTATTAGTTTGATTATCCAGAGAAATAATCTTGGTTAGCGAATTTCATTCAAATCGTTATATATGACTTTATAAAGTACAATTTGATGTATTTGGCCTCTAGTCATATATGTTTACGTGAGTTTCAGTGATGCTGTAAGTGATGAGGAACATGTGATTTACTTAAGGGCTCGAACAACGAAGCCAACGCCCTCATGGAGATTATTTAGTTGCATTTGAAAGAAAACACCAGAACTTAATCACTTCTACAGTACTAAGATAATGTCTATACTCAGTCTTGAGGTCAGTCCTGTTTATTATCACTTTTCTTAATAAACAACAAATAACAACTAATATATTTTAATTTTAATCGAAAAATAAAGCGAAAACAATCGAAATTCTTTAGAAAGTAACTTACAGTTGTTGTCGATCTTTATTATGGTTACCGAAAGTTGGTGTTTTACAGATATACTCTGATTATGGCAATGATAATTATTGAGCTGATTTGTGGATTTATATTCATTGTCGTCTGTTATATAATATTTAAAGCTTTATAACATCAGTCCAAACGACTGGTAGTTTCCAGTCTGTGTTCTCTCTGATGTGAAATGCTCAGTTAACATTGTGTGTGTTGTGGTTTTAGGTCTTCCCGCCTTTCAGCAACTGCTGATTACGCGTGTTACAACTGGTGATGGAGGTGCCTACGGAAAAACGCGACGAGAATTTAGAAGAACCCCCTGTGATTCCAATCAAGGCTGCACCTGGTTCAACCCCTCGCCAACCACCACTACTCGAAACTTCGTCAGATTACTCTGTCTGGAAATTTAAAGTTACAGCGTATCTACAGAGAGATGCGGTCACAACCGTTCATGTAAACCGGGTAATCGGTGTGTTTGCTTTTCATCTTCTTATGTTAATCATGTCAACCCGATTACGTTTAAGGGTAGAGTGCAGAACGTTGAGTTAGAAATACTACTAGACACGGCATTTCTGACAAACCTCTTGAAACATATACATTCGGCTTGACGCCCATGGTAGTTGCTCCATGCTGGTCGTCTATTCCATCTCGAACTTGGATGTCCGCGGCTGGCACCCCGCCCGGAAAAGTATGTAACAGCCACTGTACTCTGGAAACTGTCCAGACCACTAGATTTTGTGGCTTGTTCCACAGTCATCACTGATGGTGGATGTGCATCTGATAAATTCACTAGTTTGTCAGCAGCCAGGAAACGTAGTGTTGTTCTTTTTAAGTCAGGCGTATCACTTGGTGGGCTTCGAAGAAAATGTTCTCTTAGTGGTCCGGGCACCAGCCCTTTGACAAAACGTGAACGTACGAATTCCTCTCGTCCCATTAGATCTAAACGAGGGAATGCCTGTACCGCGATTTGCTGCAAGGAATAAAGGTAGTCGATTGGGTTGTCGCTTGCTTTTTGGCGACGTGATAAGAACTGAATTGTCACCTGTTGGGTGTCCACGGGCACGGAAAAACAGTCATCTAAGATTCTCCAATTTTGTGGAAGCGTTTTACTTGCCGCGAAACCATTGGCTGTAGCCCTTTGTACTGCTGCATCGCTCAAATAGGAAACGAGGTAATTGAAATGTTCGGTCATTGGAACTCTCTGTAGATACGCTGTCAGTCAGTCAGTCAGCTGCAACGTAGGACCAGGCACGTATATGCATCGGTCCAAGTTGCCATACCGCATTAGCACAACAATTTGAACACCGGATTCATAGAAGTAGTTAATTCAGTGGTGGTAATATATAGAAGAAAGATTGTGTATAAGGAGATAGTAAAGGAAGAAAGAATTAGTTCCTAGACAGATATGAAGCGATTTTAATCTCTTAATTTAAAGGAAGACAGAGAGTGTATACACCGACGCCATTGTGATCGATTCTGAGCCATGTCATCAAGAGTCTCCAACCATTGGTTACGATAGTCACGCGGACCCCAACCAGGCAGTCTGAATCTCCCAACATGGCTCAGCCCAGAAGTTAGTGACTTCAAGCACTGATGCCACGTTTTGGTTTGGCCGCCCCTAACTTTCTTCCAATTATCCCCTGCACTAGTCAGCATTGCGCGTCGTGGTAATCGGTGTTCAGGCATACGCAACAAATGGCCCAACCATCTCAGTCGATGAAGATTCATAACCTCATCAACTGATTTACCATCATTCCCTAATACCCTACGTCTAACCTCACTATTACTTACCCGGTGATCCCAGCAGATACCCGCAATGTTTCTAAGGCACCTGTGATCAAATACCAGTAACTTACGAATATCTTCCACTCTTAAAGGCCATGTTTCGCAGCCGTATAGAAGGACGGAACGAACTGCCGCGCAGTATACTCGTCCCTTAATTGATAGACGGATATCTCGCCTTCGCCATAGATGACGTAAGTTGGCAAAGGCCAAGCGAGCTTTTCGAATCCGTGCTGAGATTTCGTCAGATACCAACCCATTAGGGCTGATCAGACTTCCAAGATAAGTGAAGTTGTCAATGCGTTCGACTACTTCACCCCCTATCCTTAGTTCAGGTGTTGATGCAGACCAGTCCTGAAGCAACAACTTGCATTTAGAGGGAGAAAAGCGCATCCCAAACATCCTGACATTGTTGCTCAGTGCTACCAAAAGACTCTGCATTTCATCAGCGTCTTCACCAAACAGGACTATGTTATCTGCGTATTCTAAGTCAATAAGTGGACCTCCTGGTAGGAGATCAATACCCGAGAAGTCAGTCGATGAGAGCGTTATTTCCATCAGTAGATCTATGATGAAGTTAAACAAAAAAGGAGAAAGTGGACAGCCTTGACGGACGCCACTTGAGGTTGCAAAAGCAGATGACAGTTCGCCATAGGCTCTGACCCGACTAGTAGTGTTCGAGTAAAGAGCCTTCACAAGGTTTATGTACTTCTGAGGTACGCCTTTCAATGACAGACACTGCCACAGAACCTCTCGGTCAACAGAGTCGAACGCTGCTTTTAAGTCAAGGAATACCACCATTGTCGGACGCCGATAAGTATGCCTGTGTTCTAGAACCTGACGAATGGTGAATATGTGGTCGATGCAACCACGACCAGGTCTGAAGCCAGCCTGATTTTCACGTGTTTGCAGTTCACGAGTCTTAGTTAGGCGTCCGAAAATTATCGAAGCTAGTATTTTAGATACTATACTAGTCAAACTAATCCCTCTGTGGTTGTCACAGAATGATTTTGACCCTTTCTTAAATATTGGGACGATAAGTGATTGTGACCAGTTAGATGGGATAACGTCTAACTCCCAGATTTTAGCTAAAATATTAGTCAACCTTATCGCTAAAACTAGACCACCATCCTTAAAGACCTCTGGGGCCAATCCATCTGGACCAGCTGCCCTTCCTCGTTTCAGATTAGCTATAGCCTTTTGAACTTCAGCTAGAGTTGGGGGACCTACTTCAATGTTCCATTCACACTGTCTGGGAATAGAGGGTAGTTGTAGAGTAGCTGAAGGCCAGCTAAACTGCTCCTTAAAGTGTTCCGCCCATCGTTCTAAGCGTCTGGACTGGGAGCAGATGAGAGTGTCATCTTTTTCCGAAATGGTCTGACTTACACTTGATTTATTAATTCCAGTTTCTTTTATTAGTCTGTAGAGTTGTCTTGTGTTCCCTGTAGCCGCCGCCTTTTCCATCTCTTTTGCTTTCGTTGCCCACCACTGCTCACGATCATTCCTTAGACTTTTGCTTAATCTAGATTTGATTTCTTTACGCTCTTCATCGTATTCAAAACCTGATGGGATGAGTTTGCGAGAATCTATCAGTGCTATAGACCTTGACGAAATCCATTGGTTTTTTTGTAACCATTTGGTTTAAATCACTGGTAGATGTCACTGCTGTTTCCACAGCTGCTTGTATAACTTTCCAAGCAACATCTGGGTCAGTCTCGTTTTCAGAACTACCTAAGTGTGACCTCAGTTGTTCCTGGAACCTACTTTTGGCTTTCTCATTACTCAATTCGGTTCTAATGAGTCTTTTTTGTGTGGCTCTTTTGCGTCCAGTGAGGCGCAAGCAGATGCGTGCTCGTACTAGGGCATGATCAGAGTCCAAGCAGGTACCCCAGAATGAGCGACAATCTTCTATTGACCCTCTCCAACGATGACTGATGGCAATATGGTCTATTTGAGTCCATCGTTGGTTTGGTGCAGGGGGTCGCCATGTTAGACGATGTCTCTCCTTATGCTTAAAATTTGTGTTTGCTAAAAATAAACGATTGTCTGAGCACAGTTGCAGCAGACGATCACCATTATCTGTTCGCTGTGCCGGAATACTAAAATACCCACCTAAATGTCTTTCTGTTTCGTTTAAGCTACCTACCTGGGCATTAAAGTCACCTCCTACGAGTACTATGTCTGAACGTTTAGCTTTCTGAAGAAGTTCAGACAGCTTTCTGTAAAATTCATCTTTCACTTCATCCGAACTGCAGTCAGTGAAAGCGTAGGCAGAAAAGACGAAAAGGCAACGACGTGTGTCCCTATCCTTCCGAGTTCTCACCGAGCCGTTTAGCCGAACAGCGCATAGACGACTGTTAACGGGGATCCACTCTAATAGCGCTTGTTCCGCCCTCATGCTAAGTGCTATGCCTACACCTGCAAGTCCACGAGAACTAGCCGTCGGGTCGCCAGATACACGAAGGGTGTATCTCGTCGGCTCTCCGTTTTGCCGAGGTGAGGTCAAGTGAATGACCACACTAGGATCCTGTATGCGTGTTTCGGAGACACAGCATACATCAATGGTACGAGATTCTAAGGTTTTAGCCAAGGAAGCCTGCTGATCGATTTGGCATAGTGTGCGTAGGTCGAAGGCTCCAATGTGTAGTTTGGAGCGAGGTTTCAGTAGACCTGGGACAGTGTTTTGCGCACTAGAATCGTTGGCTGTGGTGACACTTGAGGAGGAAGCCGAAAGAGGGAGTTTAGATTTGAAAGTCGATAGGAATTGAAGAGGTAGGTTGATTATGAATACAGTGGTCTTGAGTGCTGTTAGAGGTATGAGGGCGGTTATCACTTCCCGGTTGCCCACACCGTGGAAGGGTTCTGCTGGAGGTACCTGAAAAGGAAATTCGGTTAGAGTTGGTCTTAGTGACCTGAGAGCGTGACCGCAGTGCCCAAGGGACAGCTGCTTGAGGTCGGTCACACACGACCTTTTTATGAGTAGTTTTTGTGTTAGCTCCGTACTTGTTGAGACCTTACCGCCGGAGACGGATATGCGTGGGATAAGGCAAGGTGTGCATTTTTAGAGTCGACCTTTTCTAACCTCACTCATTCTCGTGGGAAGGCAGCATCGCTGTTATGCTGGTTGTCTGAAGGAAACATTTTACTGCTGTTACACCTCTGTACAGTCAGCAGTAGGACTTCGCCTTCGGACCTTGGATTTGTAGCTTTTAGTCTTACCGCTCTTCCACCGACCTGTCTGGCATGGTAGGACCTTGAGGAACGGTTGTTCCAGCCAGTATAGCTCAGTTGCTTTATCACGATAGGCAAGCCCGATACGCTGTAACTTTAAATTTCCAGACAGAGTAATCTGACGAAGTTTCGAGTAGTGGTGGTTGGCGAGGGGTTGAACCAGGTGCAGCCTTGATTGGAATCACAGGGGGTTCTTCTAAATTCTCGTCGCGTTTTTCCGTAGGCACCTCCATCACCAGTTGTAACACGCGTAATCAGCAGTTGCTGAAAGGCGGGAAGACCTAAAACCACAACACACACAATGTTAACTGAGCATTTCACATCAGAGAGAACGCGGAATGGAAACCTACACGTTATGGATGAGTCTGTACTTTTAAAGAGCCAGTCTAAGAAGCTGGCTAAACGTGAAAAGAAGATGGCTAAATTTGAAGCCAAACAAGAAAAACTTTCTTGAGATGCCTCACAGAATCAGAAGTCGTCAAAAAAGACAAATTAAAAAGGAAAAAGTTGTTGTGAATGCAGTGGCAGACGCATCTTGCAAAAAAGATATGACTGGTGAAATGCCCAAATCCTATTCCCCCGAATATTGTTAAGCTTACGTGGTACGAATGGTGGGAGCGTAATTGATTTTTCAAACCAGAATTTTAGATTGAAACCCCAGACAAATTCGTTATGGTTATACCTCCCCCCCAAAAGTTACTGGAGTCTTGCATTTGGGCCACGCTTTGACAAACAGCGTTGAAGATGCCATTATGCGATGGCACAGAATGAATTAAAAAGTTACACTGTGGGCTCCTGGATGTGATCACGCCGGTATTGACACTCTGGCAGTGGTAGAAAAAAAGTTGTGGAGAAAGAAAAATCTCACTCGACATGATAGTGGACGTGATGAATTTGTTAGAGAAGTTTGGAAATGGAAAGAAGAAAAGTGTGATCGCATTAATCAACAACTCAGAGCTTTGGGAAGTTCTTGTGATTGGTTTCGAGGTAGATTTACTATGGTAAAGGTGTTACAGAGGCTTTTATTCGTTTATAAGATGATGGTTTAATTTATCGAAGCTTTCGATTAGTCAATTGGTCTTGTACTTTACGTTCAGCCATATCAGATATCGAGGTAGATAAACAAGAATATTCTGGACGTACTTAACTTCGTCTTCCTAACTATAATAAACATGTAGCATTCGGAGTTATTGTATCGTTTGCCTACTCTCTTTTACCTGATCCTAGTAAAGTTGGATCAGACACTGAAATTGTTGTCGCAACCACACAACTTGAAACAATACTAGGTGATACAGGCGTTGCTGTACATCCTGACGATGATCGTTATCGACATTTAATTGGTCGTCTAATCAAGCATTCGTTAGTGATACATTTGTTGATCCGAACTTTGGAACTGGTGTTGTAAAAATAACACCTGCTTATGATTATAATGATTGGGAAACTGGGAAAAGGCATTCACTTCCTACTATAGTAGTATTTAGTGAAAATGATTTGATGGCATCTGCTTCAGGTCCCAGATTTGCTGGACTTCAAAGATTCGTTGCTCGAGATGTCGTTCGGAAAGCTCTCGATGAATTAGACTTGTATAGAGGTGAAAAAGATAATCCTATGGTTGTATCGATATGTTCTCGAAGCAAAGATATTGTTGAACCATTGTTGAGACCGCAATGGTACTTACGTTTTCAGAATATGGCTAATGCAGCAATGAAGGAGGTATCTGAAGGTCGCTTACGTATTATTCCCAGTTTCCATATTCGTACATGGAATAATTGGCCTAAAGATTGTCATAATTAATGTATTTCTCGACAATTGTGGTGGGGACATCGTATTCCTGCTTATCATGTTTTAATTAAACGTCCTGGAGTAGATAATTTAGAAGTTTTGGATCCTACAGATCATAATTCGTGGGCAGTTGGTCATACAATTGAAGAAGCTCTTCAAAAAAGCCTGTGATAAATTCCACTGTTCACCAGATAACTTAATTTCAAACCAAGATAATGATTTATTAGATACATGGTTCTCTTCACAATTATTTCCATTCTTTGTATTTGGTTGGCCTGAACGAACACCAGATTTAAAAGCTTATTATCCCGGAAGTTTATTAAAAACTGGACATGATATTATATTCTGCGTTGCACATATGGTTATGATTGGTTTGAAATTAATGGGGCAATTACCATTTCATACTGTCTATTTACATGCTATGGTTCGTGATGCTCATGGTAAAAAAGGAGTAAATCTTTGGGTAATGCAATTGATTCAGTAGGTGTCATCAATAGAATATCTTTAGAAGATTTACAAAAACAATTAGAACAAGGTAATCTTGATCCGAACGAATTAACACGTGCTTGTCAAGCTCAAGCAAAAGATTTTCCTAAAGGCATTCCTGAATGTGGAACTGACGCTCTACGATATTTGCTTTATGCGCTTATACAGCTCAAGGACGAAATGTCAATTTGGACATAATGCGTGTACAAGGCTATCGATTTTGCTGTAATAAACTATGGAATACTGTTCGTTACGCGCTATTTCATTGTTTAGAGAAAGAATTTATTCCACCAAATATGTCTGATTTAAATAATCTATTCAAACAATTTATACAACATAATTTATTATCTGGTACAGATAGATGGATTCTATCAAGATTAGCTTATGCTGTAATTCAATGTAATACAGGATTTACAGAATTTCAATTTCCTATAGCTACTACTGCTTGTTATCATTTTTGGTTATATGAATTATGTGATGTTTATTTGGAGTATACCAAACCAATTATTAAATTATAACAAAAGAATTATATCAACGTTTATTAACTAGAAATAGTCCTAATAATAATACTGTAAATAGTACGGATAGTCTATGCATGAAATCTTATCCTAAACTCAATGATGTAAATGGAGTTGAAACAGATTTTCCTCTTGTACTGAATATTATTCATCGTATACGTGGACTTATTTCAGCTTGTCATATACCAATTCCACTTGCAAATCGTCAACCTTTAAATGTTCAATTAATTGCATCTGAAACTATATTATCTACTCTTATTAATGGACAATATATAACTAATGTAATTGAACCATTAGGTCGATGTCGTATTATACAAATGGTTTCTGATCGTAAAAATATTAACACTTCTGGTTGTGTTAGTGGAACAGTTTCGGCAAGTGATATTTTGTGGTCCAACGAAGAGTCAACTGTTAATACAGTTCCCGAAGACAATGACGATAATGATGCTAGTAACTTGAATTGCGGAAATCTATGTTCCGATGACCAATCAAATTCTGTGTTTGTTAACAAAAATCCACCATCAATCATTCCAGCAACTTGTCAAATGTTTCTACATGTCGCTGGATTAATTGGTGTATCATTAGAACAGAAACGATGTCAAGATCGTTTAGTGGAATTAAAAGATTCTGTTGAAAGTTTAGAGAAAAAACGTCAACATCCAACGTATTCTGATAAAGTACCAATGAAAACTCAATTGGTGGATACGAAAAAGTTATATGAATTAAATATAGAATTAGAAGGATTAAATGAAGTTACTAACAATTTGAAAGATATTAAACAAATCGATACAAATAATTCTTCAATGACAATTGGCGAAATACTTTTGGATGCTTTGTGGTTATCTTGATGTACAAGAAAATTCATCATTAATACCATCGAATCTATTTGATCTTGAAGCGAAAATTGACAGTATTCTAACCAATTATTATTAATGTTTCTCCTCACTTAGATGTTTGGTCGTACACTGAAAGCATCAATCGCCCGAGATAATGGTCGAGCTGCTGAATTTATTCGTAGACGAGAATATCCTAATAAATCTCGATGCTATGAATGCGGCGTAAGTTTGTTGAATCTGACTACTTAATGCGAAATTATATATATCCCCTAGGAAACTAAGCCACTGATAGTGTCTGTCTCATTCCTTAGAAATCCAAGCTATGTTTTGCCTAATCACGTGCACTTATCTGGTAACGGTTTTCTAATTCCCCTCAATATATCAGATGTCCATCCTGAAAGTAAATCTGGCCTCTCGGACTCAGCCGATGGAGTTGGAGTGAGGGTTCATCACCTGAAAAATATACCATTCTCGATTAGTGTGATGAATCAAGTGACAGGCATTATCTTGTAGTTCAATACTTTTTCCGAATTCCATGGCTGAGGTATAATGAATGCTGGTTTTGAATGTTTTTGCTACCATATTGTTGTCATCAACTTCGAGACAAAGGTGGTCACATAAAATTAAATAATTGATCAAACATTTTCAAATCTGCGAACTAATTAAGACCTAACAAATTAAAAAATTAATTAGTGACATAGCATCTGGATTTGATCATTAAATTTGATATACTATATAATCCCGACAACTTGGGTTAGGATACTCGATGCATTCTTTACGCAGTTTATTGTAGTGATACTTGACCGAACGAGAAACTAACGCAACATCAGATGTAGTGTCCAACTGCAGTGTGATATTTTGTTCGTTAACATTAATAGATACATATTTGCATAAGGATTCAAAATTAGATTTTGATCGACCATAAAAACGACTCATTCTCAGTAAAAGTTGATAATTAAAATGTGATGAAGGTTTGTTGTATTTGCAAATTTATTCCGTGTGGCTACCCGTTGCACATTTTCCTCATTTGCGATCATTAAATGGCCAGAAACGAGAAAAATATCATTCGCAGTTCCACTAACCAGAAGGGAATGCTTTGGAGATAGATATGGATTAATATTGTAGACATGAGACAAATAACTTGAACGGGGAGATCTTTGGAATGTTTGATTTAAGACATTAATACTAATAATACTATTTAAGTGCGACATTTTTTCCAAATCAAATGAAGCTTCATTTAATGCGTACTTTGAGTGTTAGTTTTAAGTCATGACTCGTGAATTTTTAACCATTTCAGCAATCCGACAGTTGTTGCCAATGCCTTTGGGCGATCGTTGCTCTATACTACTAATCGGCTGCTGAAAATATGAACCATTAGATTCGAACCCAGCTATCTAAAGATCTTTAGTTCCTGAGTTCTGTTTTTGATGTGACCGTTGGTACTCACTGTTAAGCAGTTCCATATTCGGCCGAAACAACTGTCGTATGCTCCCTGGCTTTCGATGATACCACAACTTATGCTAACCTGTGACGAATACCACCTATAAAAATGAAACTCATCAGTGGGACTATGTTCTAATGGTTATCCTCACCTTTTATTCTCTAGGTGTAATTGCCAATACTTCATCTAATATGAAGCCAATTGGTATCGTGTGTCGCTTTTAGGATTTTTTACTATAATTTTGAATTACATGACTTCGTGCTGTAACGCAGTTTTATCTCTGTCTAATTTGTAGTCTTTCGGACATCTTAGTTATAAATGTGAAAAAAACTCATTGGGTGAACGTGAACAACCGGTGAAGAAACGTAAAGTTCGGAAGAAACTCAAGTAAGTCTCCTATGAAGACATTGTTGATAAGTTGTAAGTATAAATATTGCGGTATTTTGTTCCATGTTAAATGAATATATTCAATGTTTATTTGAAAATTATTCGTGTAAGCTCCGTATCTTAATTAGAATATCATTAACCATTTAGGTGTGAACAAATTCTACCTAATTACAAGTTTTTAGTCAGTCATAGACAACCTGGATCGTGTGATAGATGCTTACAATACAACGTGAAAGAATTATTCAGATGAACATCAAAGTAACAGAAGTAGTAGCACTATTAGTGTTGTCTGAAAAAAATTAGGCACATAGATCATGATTTGTGAAGGAAGAAATTATTTGTTAGGGTAAGAAGTACAAAATGATTTAGGAACTCAAAATGTAAGTAAAAGCAAAGAGTAAATACATCTACATCATTGCTACCGATTCTGAGTCATGTCATTCATTTTCTCTAGTCACTGATCGCAGTTATTGAGAGGACCCCAACCAGGCGATCCCCATTTTTTAATAATTCCATAGACTGATGTCGTGTTTCTGTTCCTTCTAGTTTACTTCTAATTCAGCTAGCATCTCACGTCGAGATATGCGGCGGTTGGTCATGCGTAGTAATCTTTAATAGCTTTTCTACGAAGTAATCCCAACATTGACCTTTTTATTTATCAACAATCATTTAGAACTTGTCGGCACATGTCTATACTAATTGGGGTTGTTTCTTTTATGTAATCCGAGTGATCCCGACCGTAGCTGCTACCTTGACGTGGTGGTCGGGCTTGCCTATTGTGATGACGCAACCGAGTTATATTGGCTGGAACATATGTTCCTGTAGGTTCTGTCATGCCAGACAAGTCGATTAGAGAACGGTAATACCGAAAGCAGCAACTCAAGGTCTGAGGGCGAAGTCGTACTGCTGACGGTAGGGGGGTGATAGCAGTAAGTCGTTTCCCTCGGACAACCAGCATCTGCAGCGATGCTGCCTTCTCACAAGGAGGGGTGAAGTTAGAAAAGATCGACCCTAAAAATGTCACACCTCGCCTTACCTCACAGATTTCCGTCTCCGGCAGTAAGGCCTTTTGAAGAACCGGGGAGTGACATCAGTCCTCATACCCGTAACAGCACACAAGATCAAGTTGAGCACCGTCATGTCCTTCCTACACCTCCTAGTAACTTATCTCCACGACTAACCCCTCTCACGTTCCTTTATTACCTCGCGCGTCTATTGCAAACGACTCAAGTACGCGGAACGTTGTTCCCGGTCTCCTGAAACCACGCTCTAAACTACATGTGGGAGCTTTTAATGTTCGAACACTGTGCCAAATAGGACAACAGGCTTCCTTAGCTAGGACTTTAGAATCTCGCGCCATCGATCTATGCTGCGTCTCCAAAACGCGCATACAGGATCCGAGTAGCGTCATTCATGTGACCTCGCCATGTCAAAATAAATAACTAACTCGATTCACGCTTCGCGTATTTGGAAGCCCTGATTCTGCTTCCTAAGGCCTCGCCAGTGTAGGTATAGCATTAAGTCCTAGGGCAGAACTAACTGTCTTATACTGGATCTCAGTGAACCCCCGCTTGTGCGCGGTCCGACTAAACGGAACAGTAAGAATTCGGAAAGATAGGGACACTCATCGTTGCCTCTTCGTCATCTCTGCCTATTTTCCCACTGACTGTATCTCAGATGATGTAAAAGATGAGTTTTACAGAAAGCTTTCCGACCTTCTCCGAAAAGCTAGGCGCTCTGATGTAATAATGGCTGATGACTTTAATGCTCAAGTAGGTAAACTAAGCGAAAAGGAAAGACACCTGGATGAGTCTTATGGTGTCGTGGCTCAAAGAACAGATAATGGCGACCGTCTGTTACGGCTGTGCTCAGATAACCACCTGTTTCTTGCAAATACTAACTTTAAGCATAAGGAAAAACATCTTTTAACATGGCGATCACCTAATTCGTCCTAACGTTGGACCCGAATTGATAACATTGCTATCAGCCGCCGATGGAGGGACTCGATAGAAGACTGTCGCTCGTTCTGGAACACATGCTTAGTTTTAGATCATGCTCTAGTGCGAGCGCGTATTTGTCTGCGTCTTACTGGATGTAGGAAAGACACTGTAAGGAAACCTCTTAGGGCCCTACTTAATGATAATCAAGCTAAGAATATATTTCAGGAACCACTAGAAAAACAGTTAGGCAGCTATGTAAGCGATGCCCACCCAAAGGCAGTGTGGAATGATATTCGAAAAGCTGTGGAAGCAGTGATGGAAAAGGCAGCGGCAATAGGTAATATCAGACAAATATTCAGACTTGTTAAGGAAACCGGTATTAGGAACTCGACTGTTAGAGAAACTATCTCAGAAAAAGATGAACATATTATACATTTTCAGTCCAGGAGATTGGATCGATGGGCAGAACATTTTAGGGATCAGTTTAACTGGCCTTCAGTCACACTTCGGTTTCCCACGATCTCCAGTCGACCTGAATGGCAAGTTAATGTAGGTCCCCGACTGTACGAAGTTGAAAAAGCTATAGGAAATCTGAAGCGTGGGAGAGTAGCAGGCCCTGACAGGTTTACCCCTGAGATTTTTAAGGATGGTGGTCCAGTATTAGCAGCGAGATTGACTGAGGTTTTAGGCAGAATCTGGGAACTGGACGTAATCCCATCTGACTGGTTTCAATCACTGATTGTGCCAGTTTATGAGAAAGGACAAAAGTCTTCTTGTGACAATCACAGAGGAATTAGATTGACTAATATAGTGTCTAAAATATTAGCTTCAATAATACTTCGACGTCTAACCAAAGCTCGTGAAGAGCAGACTAGAGAAAACCAGGCTGGTTTTCGACCTGGACGTGGTTGTATTGATCAAATATTCACATTACGTCAGGTCCTAGAACATAGACACACATTCAGACGCCCCACAATAGTAGTATTTCTCGACCTTAAGGCGGCATTTGACTCTGTTGATCGTGAGGTTCTATGGCAGTGTTTGTCACTGAAGGGAGTACCAAATAAGTACATCAACCTTATAAAGGCTCTCTACTCGAACACAACTGGTCGAGTGAGAGCTTATGGTGAACTGTCATCAGAATTGATTACCTCAAGTAGTGTTCGTCAGGGCTGTCCACTCTCTCCATTCTTGTTTAACTTTGTCGTTGACGTCTTTTTAGAGATGACACTTTCCTCATCTAAATTTCCAGTTGAACTTCTTCCGGGAGATCCACTTGTTGACTTAGAATATGCCGATGACATAGTCCTATTTAGTGAAAACTCTGACAAAATGCAGAGTCTGCTGACCACTCTAAGCAACAATTCAGGCATGTTCGGCATGCAATCTTCTCCCTCGAAATGCAAAATGTTGCTTCTGGATTGGGTTGCGTCGACACCCGAACTAGTGATAGGGAGTGAAGTAGTTGAGCGTGTCGACCGCTTCACTTATCTCGGAAGTC
Organism: Schistosoma spindalis; assembly: GCA_946903255.1. NCBI lineage: Eukaryota > Metazoa > Platyhelminthes > Trematoda > Strigeidida > Schistosomatidae > Schistosoma > Schistosoma spindalis. The sequence continues at coordinate 23,602,217 of OX336424.1, forward strand.
TCACTAGCCTTTGTGGTCTGGTGTGTAACGAATTATCAGGCTCGACTAGCTTTTGCCAACTTGCATCACTTGTGGAGTAGGTGAGATATCCGTCGACCAACCAAAGGAGGACAGGTTTACTGCGCAGCAGATCGTTTTGTCCTACTTTATGGCAGTGAAACATGTAGAGGATATTCGTAGGTTACTAGTATTCGATCATAGGTGTCTCCGAAGCACTGCTCATATATCCTGGGACCACCGAGTAATGCAGTAATGTAGTTGTTATGAAACGGGTACTAGGTAAGGATGGCAAATTAATTGAGGAAGTACTTACTTACTTACTTACTTACGCCTGTTACTCCCAATGGAGCATAGGCCGCCGACCAGCATTCTCCAACCCACTCTGTCCTGGGCCTTCTTTTCTAGTTCCATCCAATTCTTGCTCATTTTTCTCATATCTATCTCCATTTCCCGGCGTAATGTATTCTTTGGTCTTCCTCTCTTCCTTCGACCTTGAGGATTCCATATGAGGGCTTGTCTTGTGACGCAGTTCGGTGCTTTCCTCAATGTGTGTCCTATCCACTTCCAGCGCTTCTTCCTGATTTCTTCCTCCACTGGGATCTGATTTGTTCTCTCCCACAGTAGGTTGTTGCTAATAGTGTCCGGCCAACGGATCCGAAGTATTTTGCGTAGACAACTGTTAATAAACACCTGTATCTTTTGGACGATGGATTTCGTAGTTTTCCAGGTTTCCGCCCCATACAGTAGAACTGTCTTCACATTTGTATTGAAAATTCTGACTTTGGTGTTGGTTGCTAATTGTTTTGAGTCCCAGATATTCTTCAGTTGTAAATATGCTGCTCTTGCTTTGCCAATCCGTGCCTTCACATCTGCATCAGATCCACCGTGTTCATCGATGATACTGCCCAAATATGTAAAGGTTTTTACATCTTCCAAAGCTTCTCCGTCAATTGTGATTGAATTGGTGCATGCTGTGTTGTATCGAAGAATCTTGCTTTTCCCTTTGTGTATATTGAGACCTATTGCTGCTGAGGCTGCAGCTACACTGGTTGTCTTCTCCTGCATTTGTTGTTGCGTATGCGCTAGAAGAGCCAGATCATCTGCGAAGTCTAGATCATCCAATTGCATCCTAGCTATCCACTGTATCCCGTGCTTCCCTTCAGATGTTGATGTCTTCATGATCCAGTCGATCACCAGGAGAAAGAGAAAGGGTGAGAGTAAGCAACCTTGCCTGACACCGGTCTTTACTTCGAACGACTTTGTCAACTGTCCTCCATGAACGATCTTGCAGTTTAATCCATCATAGGAATTCTGTATGATATTGACTATCTTCTGAGGCACGCCGTAGTGTCGAAGAAGCTTCCATAGGGTTGTTCTGTCCACGCTATCAAATGCTTTTTCGTAGTCGATGAAGTTGATATAGAGTGATGAATTCCATTCAATTGATTGTTCTACAATGATCCGTAGAGTTGCGATTTGGTCTGTGCACGATCTATCCTTTCGGAATCCTGCCTGTTGGTCTCGAAGTTGTGCGTCTACACAGTCCTTCATCCTGTTTAACAATACCCTGTTGAAGACTTTTCCTGGTATTGAGAGAAGAGTGATTCCCCTGTAGTTGTCACAGTTGCTGAGATCGCCTTTCTTTGGTATTTTGACTAGAAGTCCTTCTTTCCAGTCTTTTGGTACCTGTTCCTCATCCCAGATCTTTCTGAAGAGAGTTTCGAGTATCCTTGCAGTTGCCGCTACGTCTGCTTTCAGTGCCTCTGCTGGAATGTTGTCTGGTCCTGCTGCTTTACCACTCTTGATTTGTCTGATAGCCATGCTGATTTCTTCAATTGTTGGTGGGCCAATATCGATTGGGAGGTCCGTGAGTGCTGCTTCAATGTTGGGTGGGTTCAGTGGAGCTGGTCTATTCAACAGTTCTTTGAAGTGTTCTATCCACCTGTTTCGTTGTTCTTCAATGTTGGTGATTACCTTGCCTTCCTTGCTTTTCACTGGTCGTTCTGGTTTACGGTGATTTCCAGAGAGTTTCTTTGTTGTTTCATACAGTTGTCTCATGTTTCCTTCTCTGGCAGCCTTTTCCGCCGTCAATGCCAAATCTTCCACATATTTACGTTTGTCAGTTCTGATGCTCCTTTTCACTTGCTTGTTTACTTCTGTGTATTCAGCCTGTGCCTTGGCTTTTTCTGCTCTTGTTCGACTGGTATTGATTGCAGCCTTCTTGTCCCTCCTTTCTTGAATCTTATCCAGTGTATCGATCGTGATCCAATTCTTGTGATGGTGCTTCTTTTGGCCCAGAACCTCATGACATGTTGAAGTGATTGCCTCTTTTATCTCTTTCCAGTTGCTCTCCATAGTAGTTCCTTCTCCATTGAGTAGATCATGAAAGGCTTGGAACTTATTGCTGAGGGTTATCTTGAATTTATTGAGTTTATCATTATCCCGAAGAAGAGCCGTATTAAATTTTTGTGATATTGTCCTCCCCGTTGTCCAGTGCCTCTTGAGTTTCAATTTCATCTTGGCGACCAGCAAGTGATGATCTGATGCTATATCAGCTCCTCTCTTTGTTCTCACGTCCTCCATCGTCCTCCTGAACTTTTTGTTGATGCAGATATGGTCGATTTGGTTCTGTGTGCTGTGATCCGGTGAAGTCCATGTGGTTTTGTGTATGCGTTTATGTGGGAATATAGTCCCGCCTATGACCAGTTTATTGAAGGCACATAGATTTGCAAATCTCTCACCATTTTCGTTCCTTTCTCCCAGTCCGTGTCGTCCCATGATCTCTTCATATCCGGTGTTGTCAATTCCAACCTTGGCATTTAGGTCTCCCATCAGAATAGTCAGGTCTTTTGTTGGGCACTTCTCGACGATTGACTGCAGCCTATCGTAGAATTGATCTTTAGCGTCTTCATTGTAGTCATTGGTAGGCGCGTAGCATTGGATGACGTTCATTGTAATCCCCGTTTTCTTTGTTTTGAAGGAGGCTTTGATGATCCTTGGTCCATGAGATTCCCATCCTATAAGTGCATTTTGTGCTTGTTTGGACAGCATCAATGCAACTCCTTGTGTATGTGGGGCATTTTCTTGTTCATGTCCGGAGTATAACAGCAGCTCCCCTGAAGCTATTCGTTGTTGTCCAACTTGCGTCCAATGTGTTTCACTGATCCCAAGCACCTCTAAATTGTATCTCCTCATTTCTGCAGCAATTTGGAAAACTCTCCCAGTCTCCCACATTGTGCGAGCATTCCATGTACCTAAATAAATGGTTGCTCTGGTTGTCAGAAGGGGCATCGGCCTCGTGACTTCCGAAGAAACTCGGCTTTCATCATGAGGCGTCATAATTCTTCTAAACGAAGACCTCCTGACTCCCAGGGCAGAGTTTAAATGGCTTGAATAATTTTTTCTGGTTAGCGTTTTTTTAGCGAGTTAGTTTTCTACGGGATGGGGTCGCTAACCCCATGCCCAACCCTCCTCCTTTATCCGGGCTTGGGACCGGCAGTAGCCCCCGGAAAGGGACTCCAGGCGGAGTTAATTGAGGAAGTAGTGAAACTTAATCAGTTGTGATGGCTGGGACATGTGTTGCGCATGCCCGACCACCGACTGCCCCGACTTGCTATGTTTTATGGTGTAGGAGTAGGTTGGAATAATGCAGACGACCAGACCAAAACATGGCACAAATCTACGAAGTAACTGACAAGTGGACTGAGCCATGTTGGTAGGTGTAGACTACCTGGTTTGGGTCTGCGAGACGATAGCAACCGATGGTTAGAGACCTTGAATGACATGACTCACAATCGTTTGCAATGGCGCAGGTGCATCCACTCTTTGTGTTCTCCCGAATTCTAATCTTCTGAATTCTTCATGTCCTTTTTTTTTCTCTTTCCAAATTTATTTCACTGGATTATACTCCTTGAATAACATCTTGAAACCGTAATGCTTCCGATTACTGCTCATAATTTTCTACATCCACCGTTATGGGATTTGAATCAACAAGTGCATCTGTGTGCTAATGTGGCATGGCAACTTGAACTGATGTACGTACGTACGAAGTTCTTCGTTGTTACTGACTGACTAAATCCGGGTGATGCCATTTGACCACCAAATGGACTGTTCACCAACAACTCTCATCAAATGAGATAAAAGATGGAATACAAGTTGTATGTTCTTTTTCCTTCTGTCCAATTACGAGCTAGAATCGGCAGTTGTTTTAAGAGTTAGACAGGACTTTAAGTTTACTTTTATGATTGAAAAAAGTTTCCTTAATATGACCAAATTATGGTTAGTTTCATTTGTATAGTATATTGCATTTCGCTTGGTGATATATCAGTTATTTTTTTAAATGGTTCGTGCACTATCACTACTATTATTGATTCGGTATAAAATTCTGTTCTCTTGAAAAATCTTCGTCTACTATACAATATAATGAAATCGTAGCCATCCTTATTGTAATTTAAGCCGTTACTACATGTTAGGTGCTTTTTGATTACGATATATATTGACTACTTACGTTTTGTTTCAATAGTATAGTGTGAAATGAGGAAACTTCTGGGAAACATTTTACGTTCAACGGAATCAAACATTATGTTCAGTTTGATTTGGTTTCCCTACTCTCAACTTATCTGAACCTTTTATAGTAGACTCTTATCAGAACAGGAATGCAACCACTAATCAACATTAAATACTACTCATCCAGAAGATGTTTAAACTTGATGGAGTCATTAGTAAATAGCATGAAACCGTATGTATAAAGCTGTCTTTATTAGACTGACATTCAACTTATGTGAAAACCATACTTGACATGAGGATGAAACCTGATTTGTGCTGTATTCTGTTGGTTTGTTGATATTTAACAAATACATCAGTATAATAAGCATTTATAACTAAATAACTTGGATTCACTTAGAGATTAGTCTGTTAGATAATAATAATAATAATACCTCCCAATAATATTACTAATCCTTCTTTGGAACACAACAACTCTAGTCTTTTGTTTGCTGTCAATGATATATCTGAATAGTATGTATCATTTTTGTTATGGATGACACATTGTTTTATATCTTGAGAAGCGACTCTCTGATAAGCATATTGGTTATATTTTTTCTACCTTGTGTATACTATTTCGGCTATCACCTGGCGTCTTAAGATTTGATCAGCTATACGTCTCGACTTATAAAGTTAACCCTGAGTTGAACGGAGAACAATCCTAAATCCTGTTGGTCTGCGACGTAACCCCTTCTATTCTCAGCCTTGAGTTTGAATAAGAGAAGATAACAGTCAAGTTTCTATTGTTAAATTTCAGCTACTCAGTATATCTCCCCATAACACTCATTAGTTTATACATGTAAATTGTCAGATTACAATGCACCCCAAATATAAAATCATGCTATAAGTGGTAGAAGATGGAGCCAACAGTACATAATTAAGGAATAAATCTTATAACAATAGTTAATAATCCAACCGAAGCTTACAATACAGTTAATAGAGAAAAACAGTAGTTCAACTATCTAATAATTATATAATAATAATTCATGAAATAGTTTCAACATCCTCTCTACTCATCTTGTGCCCCCAAATAACCTGATACGGCCGAGGATGGGAAAGGTCCGCTCTCCCTCTCGAAATACTCTCACATGGCCACGCGTATACAGGGAAGTCTTACTCACTGACTTCTTGCGGCGGGAGTGTTGTTTTCCAAATTGAGAGAATGAAAAGCTAATGTCAGGCACTTTAACCGGGTTGGTGGGCACGGAGGGGGTTTGGGAAAGTGATTCCAAACCAGTATCCTGAAGGAACAAATAGCGTATGAACCAGATGTTGGTCACTGGCTACCATGGGACTAGATCTCCTTACGTTGTCCCACTGCTTTGTGGATTAGACCTTTAGGTCAAAGGCTCGGGGTATGACCCCCTGAGAAAACCACCCACTTCGGTTTGGGCAGTATCCTAGCACTCTCACAAATCGAATGATTTATGCAGCGCATATGTACTCGGTGCCTCGTTCTACCAATGTTTACGTGTTAAAATAAATAAAATAATACATACTCATCTTGTAACAATTTCATTGTAGTTTGTGTTTGCTTTTCTTTAAATCATCTTTTCATCATAGTTCTCATTCGTCTACATCAGATCCTCTTAATAGAAAAACTCAAATGGATCACGACAACAGCGATAATGAGAATGATGAGGATAATGAAATAGACGATCCGTTGGATAGCTGGAGTGCAGCTGTACAACATCAAGCAGAACTCTACAGTAGACAATCGTCATCCCAATCAACATCGAAGAAACTATGTATTCGTCCGAATTCATATTTTTCGGACGAAGAGGATATCGATGATTCTTAGGTGTACAGTTAGTTTCCCCCCGAAAATTCTTCCCATCTGCTTGAGTTTTTATGTATTCTTCTTGATCAGTGATGATGGTTATTCTGGACGCTTAAAAATGAATACAAAACGTTTTGACGTGATGATAGACTTGAATTCATCTTTTTTTAGCATACTTTATGTACATATATATTATGAATTTACTGTGTAATGTAAATAAAAGTATATCTTTACTAACTATAGTTATTTTAGTGCTTACAACTGGAAACGTGATCAGAAGGAAGCAATAACCAGCATGAAAAATATAGTCAGCTCAAGTTATTGCTAGATAAAGCTGTACAGTGGGAGAAAACTAGTAAATAGGAAGAGGTTCAAAGAGGGGTACAAAATATGAAATACAAGGGTTTTGTGGATATTTTCGTGATCACTCTTGGACTTCCTATGTTAATTGACCAGACAGTTGTTATTACCACAATTCCCCAAAAGTGTATAGCTTCCAGAAGCCAAAGCGAACTGTGTTTTTGTGACCCGTTGATCTGACTCCGATTTGTATGAGCGTATGCATATGCTATGAATACAAATCTCCCATCTAACTCCGTATGTTATCTAGGCTAACCCTCTTTGTGTGACGGCGGCAACAGGATGCCAATACGGGTTAGCGTTAGATGAATTTATTTCAAGCACTTGTTTATCCAGACAGACGTTCAGAATAAGAAGCGGGAAAGCGGACCGGAGGCGAGTGACCTAACTGGTCTTGATAAAGTGAGACTCATTATTAATAGTCAGACATAATAAGCTACAGACATGTGATGAGTAGGATAAGCAACACACACTCAAATGAAAACGATCAAGGTTAGTGAGCGGATGATTGACAAGGTCATAATGTAACTCGTTAAGAATAAATTAGTCTGCCCGGGAGCCAGAACAGTCCATGTGAGCTTGACATGATACTACAGTGTAGAACACATTAATTCAACAAATGATGCGACCAACACACAGCAAGGTGAGGACTGTTTAACGAGTAAATATGTGTCATCAAGCATCTAAACAAATTAACATGTAAGTGAATAAAGGTAATTAATGCATAGATTGCCATATGCATCCAAGCATACATACTCGTTTATGCAGGCAAAAGAACTTACATAACGTATGAAGGTGAATTATTTTCGACTAAAATAAATGTATCTGCCAAATAGGCTAAAATCAAAGACCTAACTAGTTTGAGCGCACATTAATCTGTGTATGTGGTCAAAGTTACTATGATGGTAATGGGACAAACCATTCGACGATCAGCAAGGTCTACAGATAAATGTAAGCTGTTCAGTATCCTCTCACTCTAGTGATCGTTTCTGTTGTATGATTCCCAGTCTTCCTGTTCAAGTTTCTCGTAACGACACCTAGCGCCTTATCTTTTAAGAAAAAAAAGTAATAACTGAACAATTCAGTTGTATGTGTTGGCTGTAGAAGCTTAATCTTACGGTAACGTAAATCATGTTTATACAGTAAGTCATTAAAAATTTAATGTCTGGTGCTACATAGTTTAATTTATTCAAAATTTATCTGTCAGTTAGCGCAAATGAAACGAAAATCAGTGTAGTTGAGACATAGTTTATGGCTAACTGAAGGTTTTCCATTTTTCTTTACATCGAGTCATATCAGTTTTTGTTCAGTCATAACACCTACAGGCTTATACGAGGTTTAGATTACTTGTAAGATACTTTGATTGCACTAATTCACTCCTGACCGAGTTAATGATTGAGATGAACTTTCTTTTTGCCATCAAATGTGAGTCATTGTAAATAAACGATTAAAGCAAAGAGAGGAAACAAGTAGCTTATCTTTAATTATCATCTAATATTTGTATGCTTCGTATGTATATATTGCTTAGTAACTTGAGCACTTGAATTTAAATTGCTGTGTAAAAATTTCGAACACCTTTATACATAACCTGGCTTAGGTATGTGATTAGTATTACCATCATTTACACAAGTGGGGCTCAATAACCAATATTTCTTTATATTGAGCTCGATTTTGTGTTTTTCGTATTTGCCTTTAAATCTTAAACTCTCGAATCGTAATATGCATTACTAGTCTGTTTGTGTGATCACAATACGTACTCACAAGCATAAATATACATTGACTGTATAGTTATAGAAAAAATCAAGTGACTCACAAATATCATATTTAGTGTCAGTTTTAAATAAGTATAAAGGAGCATTGAGCTTCCAGTTCAAACTTTTTAGCTTCCATGGATAACAATTGAGAAAAAATACTGACTCTCATAAAATCATTGATTGTAGAATTATGCTTAACTCTTGCCACAGCTGAACTCCCTATTCTTCTTTACTACTAATAATGATAAGTCCAACCCTTTTAGTTCTACCTAATCAGAAGATAGTGATTGATGAGTTATGGTTCAAACAATCAACTTCCAGTCACTGCCTCGACTTTGACTCCACCTGAGTTGTAAAATCCCAGTTGGTCATTTGATATTTTTTCTTCTCAGACAATAGATGAAGCTTCTTACTTAACTGACAGGTTGATATCTCTATTACATAATTATCAGAGTTAAGAATTTTTTGAACCATTACCCCGTATTCGATTTCTAAAGATTACTGAAAATTGTCACTGTATCCATGAGGTCGATTAAGACCAGTAATTGTAGTTAACGAAAGTTTTACATCCAATTGATTTTGTGTCGAGCAAATGTGTTCGATTGAAATTCAAAGCCTCAAATTAAATTGTAAGGATTAATCTTCGCATTCTTTGTTAACGATTCCATTTATTTTCTCATCTTTTTTTGATGTAGAAAGACCACTCATTCTTTAGAATAAATTTGTTATTTTAATGCTTTATCTCATACGGTTCATTTATTAAGCCTTTGATTACTTAAAATTTGGGCGTGTCATTGGTACTCTGATGATTTTTATGACTTTGTGAGGCATATTTCTGTAGGTTATAAGTTATAGTCTTGGTTACAATGTGATAGTGTTTGAGTTGAGAAACTATGTAGAGTAATATATCTTATTGAATTAGTAAACAATTTTTTACATTGACAACTGTTGTGATTGAGTTAAATCATGCTTAAAACAATAATATTAACTACAGTCAACAAAACTATAGTGTTCTTTTTTGTTTACTGATACAATTACTTGTGATTAGTTAAATCATAATAGAAAGGTATATTTTTACTACATAATTTGGAGTTAAGTAAATAGGAGGAGAGTGATCTCTTGAACTTTCTAAGAACATAACTAATTTTTTTCTGTCAAACAGCTTATGCTTTGAATAGATTGGATAAATTGCTTAGAAGGTTGACATTTATTAATATACAATTATTTCGAGTCTTTAATAATATCAAATTAACGTCCTTATTTTAGTTTCGATCCTAGAAATCATAGTGATTCATTTTTGAGTATACTGAGTTCTCTGAGTTGATTGGTTTAATTGAAAAGCTTTTGTTATCATTCTGGATAATATCATGAATACTTCTATTTAAAGTTAATATTCACATGAAGTTCAACTCATCCCCATTAAATGTTATGGGTCAAGAATTGATCTCACAGGTGTATATTCATCTACATATTTTGTGTTATATGAAATCATTAGTATCCAATTTCAATTCTATAACTTTCATTCGCCTTTTATTTGTTTTTTTTTGCAAATTATTACTATTATTAGTATTTTCAATCATTAGTCATTCTTTCTCTTCGTTAAACTGGTTGACCACTGAATAATATCTAGCATCCATTTTGCCTAGATCTGTCGATCAAGTTGCAATGTGACTTCTAGTCTAAATGATTTAGTGTCTCGTGCGCTATATTTGGATATTATTGGTTTCTGTCGAATGTTTTTAACCGCTTAATATCATATCGGTAGTAGTTTTTTATGCGTGTCATATGCTAATTGAGTCTGTAAAATATGGGACCCTGTGACATCTGTATTTGCAACTTTACTTTCGGGCTTCTTTCTTTAATAAATCTGTCTCAGATCAGTCTTATATATTCTTCTGTTATAGTTTATGGAGCTTTCAGAATAACTAGTCTATTCTAAACTAACCGAAACGTTTCAAGCAAATCTTTAACATCCAACGAACTCATACTAAAGTAGAGTAGGATTTACATAATCTATGTAACTTGGGAACATTATTATGTTGGACAGAATAGTCGTCATTTACAAAATCTCTATAGATATCAATGTTTTGATCAAAAATCATCTGTTGTACCCATACGTGTGACGTTTTGCACAAAATGTGGATGTTACAGATCTGTCAAGTGATTTCTAAAACCATGACATATAAGTCAAATGACCATGTCAATATAAGAGTATTATTATCAGAATAAGTAATTTTCGGAGATTTTTTAAACTCCCAAAGTTGAATTCACGAGTCAATCTAAGCTAGACCACCATTAAAAACTTGGAAGCACTGAATGTTTATATAAGGAACTGATTATATCTAGATTTTTGAAAGCGAAAGAAGACTAGAGAGAGCCTTTTCATCTTTCCATGAGATTCAACAATACGCAGTTCTGCCAACAAGTTTCACCGATGGTTAGCTGTTGCTTGGGTCTACAAATTGACTTAAATCACAAATATGAATCACTAAGTATTGACTCAATTTGATAAGATCAGAGCAACTCCTGAAATTCCTAGTTTTAATCCTTAGCTGAACAGAAAAAAGCTAAGCATATTATACATTTCTTGGACGTTATTTCTAGTTGGAAGCATGGAAGTATAGATTTCTTTTCCAGAACACTGAGCTGTGGAGTAATTTAGGAATTCTGTAAACTATTAAGTACTTCATCTTATAAAATATGATGAAATTTAATCAATAAAGACTGTAGTAACTTGTACTTTTCTCTAAATCAAGTAAATCTTTTGAATATAGCTTTAAAATCCTTAAGATTCTGTACCTATTAAGAGTGACAACTATCCATCTGATATTAATCTACCAAACGTCGTACCATTACTATTACATACACAAAATATATACCACAAAAAGAGGACTTTTAAGAGTTTTTGTTAAGATATTTAATATATGAAGACTGACACTTACTATTTTCTTTATTGATATCAAATCTTACTTTAGGTCTTAACAACGTATTACATTCAAGTAATTCTATTTTAAAACGTATAACATATTTCTCATTACAATTGGTTGATCACTGGGTGATGATCAATGTCATGTGTGTCAATTCCTTCTTAGTGCAGATCCAATGCTATCGAACAAGTTGCAATGTGGCCACTAGTCTAGGTGACTCAACATTGAATGCACTATGTTAAAATTAGACGGTGGCTGGAGGTAGTCAACAGGAAACCCTGGACCCGGGTTTCGTGCTACTTGGCACTCGTCAGCAAGGTGTGCCTGCTATCTTGAGGGAACTGGTGCTCCCTGACGGATTAGATCCCGTTTCATCCAGCTTCACAGCCAGAGACGTAACCACTGGGCTATCCGAGCCGCGACCGAGCTCCTCCTGGATGGTGTCTGCTTCTCCTCAAAACCAATGTAAAATTACCCTGACCCACAAGAGTATACTATGTAACTATGAATAAACGGGTTGATCCAGCCAGTAGTCATATGCTTGTCTCAGAGAGTAAGCCATGCATGTATAAGTACATGCCTTAAAACGGTGAAACCGCGAATGGCTCATTACATCAGCTATGGTTCTTTACAAAGCAAATGCTTCATGGATAACTGTAGTAATTCTAGAGCTCATACATGCCTTGAATCCTTGACCCTCAAGTGGATGGGTGCATTTATTAGAACAGAACCAATCGGGTGAGGCTTCGGCTTTGCCTGTTAAATTCTGTGATGACTCTGGATAACTTTACTGATCGCAGTCGGATCTTTCGAATGTCTGCCCTATCAACTTGTTGATAGGTGATTTGCCCACCATGATGATAACGCGTAACGGGCAATCAGGGTTTGATTCCGGAGAGGTAGCCTGAGAAATGGCTACCACATCTAGTCCGTCAAGGAGCACCAGTTTCCTCAAGATAACAGGCACACCTTGCTGACAAGTGCCAAGTAGCACAAAACCCGGATCAAGGGTTTCCTGTTGACTAACTCCAAACACCATCTTATATTTATTATTATATTCGAAATAGTGGAATACTATGATACTACTTATTAATATTTCTTTTTAAAAGGCGTATATATAATCTATGAAATTTTTATTTATTGATATAAATAGCATATTGAAATACACTTTTTGTTGTTGATAAAATGAAAGCAGAATGTTTTATTGATTCAGTTTATTCGTTATTTACACCCAAAGTTTACTCATATGCATTTTTATTTTAACTTGACTGACTCATTTCATTATTTTTGTTTAGTCTTATCCACGGTTTTGTTTTGTTTTGTTAACTGATTTATTTTTACAATAAGTAAATGAAATGAATTTTATTGTCCTCAAAATTATCGATCTGTTTATGTTATCTCTTACTTCTTGTTTATTTTTTAAGATATTTAACTTTATTCGACACTTCTCAAACAAGAAATGAAGGTGAACAATACACATTTCAGTAACACAAACAATATAGATCCAAAAATAATTTATATAGAAGTTACATAAGAAAGAATCTTCCAGGACCTTGAATCGTCCATTTGCGCTGGTTGGTTGAAAATGGAACAATTAGCACTTCCTAAGCAAAGCATGCAATCGTCAGAGATTTATCTTACTAACATTTTACATATTTATACAAATACGATTATTAAAGTTGAACTTTGTTTGAGAAGTGTTCGATTCAGACTAACTAAAATGCGATTATCTACTCCATTTCTTTTAGGGATTTGATTATCAAACTGTACATTGAATTATACTCTTATTTCATTTCAATGATAGTTATGTAGTTAACTTAATAGCCAACGAGAAATTTAATCTAAAACCTAGTTTTAATTTACATGGTAATTACTTGAAAATTTTTAGTTAATTTATTGATCATCTTTCTGAAATTTGGTATCAGTACTGAGCATTGTACGACTGTTTATTAGGAAATGTCTATGACTTATATAATCCGGATTTGCAGTATTCAAACTTCTCAAATAAATTCTAGTCCTAGAGTTTTTCTTTGGCTGATGCTAATAGTAGAATACTGATGAAAATAATTTTTTGAATGAGGTCAAGCCTGTGATTACCCACTCCAACATTTTGATGTTTATCAACTAGCACCCAATCTTACTAAAAACAATATAGAAAACTTTTTTAGGCTTATTATCCAATATCAGAATGTAAAGAGTGTTAGGGTAAGTTTTTAAAAGTTATGGTTTGTTGTGTCGAGTTAAGTATATTGATCTAACACAAAGTATCTTTCATATTTAATTATGACATGAATATAGATATGTACCTTTTCTGAAATAAAAAAGAAATATTATATGATTTTCGATGAACATATTTAAAATCCTTATAAGTTCAATGTCGAAACTCACTTGAAAATATATAAATAAGATTTGAACTTAACAAAGGAAGCCTATTGAATTAATTTTTAGGAAAACGTGGACTAATGAATGAGAACATATAAGCAGGGACAACAAAATGTATCTGGATTGCAAATTACAGAATCTCTTAGTACAATCTGAGAATCATTCAAGAAATACTTCATTTGAAAAATATCAGTCAATTGTCTCAGACTTCATTGTTCCTTACTTTCTTGTTTTCTTTTCTTCGGTCTTCTTAACGTTCTACCGCCAGATATTTCACTTTCGATTGATGATGCATACTATTTATATATATCGACAACAGTAGCACACACCACAAAACTTCGATACATTAAAAAGACATCATAGTTTAAATTAACTTTAATTGTAACTGTATTAAAATGCTAAACATTTTAAAAGTTACCAATAACCATCGATTTAGAATAATCCTTAAGTATATATTAGTTGATTCTGTTGATTTTGAATTAATTGTTAAAATTTCATCCTTTTATGTTTATGGTACTAAACGATTTTATTAAACACTAGACGAATATGAAATACTCTTTTTGAGGATTGAAAGTAACTTTTCAACATTTTCAAATGTTTAAATGTATAATTATTACCATCGATACATAGATTCATTATGATAAATAACTAGTAAAATTCAGCAGAATAAATGTTGACAGAAGCAATATACATTTTGTAGTCTAAATAACTTAGTAATAGTATTTCTAAGTAGGATATTTGGTAAATATCTAACCACCTAGCACCATTTGAAATAATAAAAAATATCTAACTGAGCAGTTCTATATTTACATCATTAAGTTGATCAGTACTAACTAGTCAGGACTGATAGATAGTAGGATATCGTTCGCTACATAATAATCAATTTGTGTAGCAACTATTGTGTTTATACTGCTGTAGTCATAGTTTCCACTGTAACTATTTAAAGGAAATGAATGCAACCTCATGAAGTGGTTACTGAAAATGATCTTTTCAAATTTATCAATAACATGTTTTGTTATGTACAGAGTTAATGATGATAAATAATACTACAAGAACCGTTCAATATAGAATGATATATTTTGTGATGAAATAAATTAAGTCAGAGTTATTTTCTAGTCTGGATTGTTCATTTGAAGTAACTCAAGTTTATTTGAACACATTTCGAGTGAAATCAGGAAAAAATTGAAATTACAAAAGGATTTAAATCAATCACTACTTCAGGATTATGACAAGTTTTCATTAATTAAAAACTCCCAAATGAAAGTTTCTACCCATATTATTCTTTGAAGCATATAAGGAATGGTGAATAAATGATAAAAGTAAACAATTTTTAGTCACTATGTTGCGAGTTAATATACAACGGGAATCTGTACAGCGAGATGCAGATTTAATTACACTATAATAAGTACACTAATTTAGCTGTATCTATAATAAACAGTTTTAGAAAAGTTATGTAAAATACTAGTGGATTCCGTAACTGCATTGGGCTAGATGATTTTAATCGAAACATTTCGAATTTAAAGTTAGTTCTAATTTTTCCAGGTCACCCAACTATCTAAGATTTTTTAGATTAAAGAATCCCTCTGATTACTATTCAGATGCCAGAGGTCACTTTGTGAGGATGAAAGTTTTCGCAACATTTAGTATATCCACTTACAGTTGTTATAGTCTGAAATCCAGTAGAGCTGTTACGAGTGATTTTATCGCCTAGTCAGCTGAGAATCATCTAAAATTGTCCATTTGAGTTATTAGGCTATAAATATGTCAAAGTATCAAATCATTCAAACAAATTTGAGTCAAAGGGGAATGAATTCTCTTGTTTTACGTGGTCTAGTGTTTCATGAAGTAAGTTTCTTAAACAATAATATATGCCAAATAACAAGTGTTTGGTGTACAATTAAATGTATGTTTATTCCACCTCTAAATGTGTTCTCAGCGTTTTTACATCTTAATTACAAAAGGACATAGTGTTGAATACAGTTTAAAATAACTTTACACATTGACTAATCAAATTATTCCTACATTTTGAACTATATTTCAGATAAATCTTCTGACTGACTGCTTGAATCTGTTTTCTAAGCTGTTCTAATAACCACAGGCGAAATCTAAATGACAACTTGAACAGGGGAGAAAAGGCGAGATATATGGGAAGAACGCCATACTCCAAGGTTAGTATATGTACAGAAAATTGAGGGTACTTGTAACACTTCGTACGGCTTTGGGTTCCTGTAAGGTTCTGGAACCCTACTAAACATAGTAACAGGATAGGTAATCATCCAATCAGAAGTGTGACACGTGAATTTTAACTTTTTAGATGGTTTAGTGACCTTATATTTTGAAGCCAATTATATCAAATGATGTTGTCGACGGGTTCTCCACTTTAGTGGCCCTTTATCTGACTGAAATAGGATCTTGTGAATTATTACCATTGAAATATACATCCAAAGCACCGTCGTATATAGTCATCGAGTTAAATCGCATTAGTAAATAACGGAATTAAATAAGTCAAATACAAGAATGGATTTTGAATGCGTATATTTCATACAATCGTCGATCCAGACAGACAATTAAAGAAATGAAGCGAAGAAAAGAGAACAAAGCGGAACAAAATAACGTACAATGGAGAAGTCGAGTGAGCGAACTCAGTTTAATCAAGCGTTACTCGATATTTATATCCAGACAAAAATAAATTACAGACACGCGGTGAATAGGGTAAGCAATTAACACATATACGACTATATGGAAACAGTCTGGGTTAATAAATAAATAATTGACAAGGTCAAAATGCGGCTTGAGAAGAATGAATAAGTTGGTCTGTCCAAAAGCTAGAATACTTCATGTCAGCTTGATACAATATCAGCCACCACATTGTCTCTGAGATACATCTTCTCAATGCTGATTGGATAAAATGTTTTCCAACATTTTCAGGGCCCCTTTGGGCTTTTACGGAGAAATATCCTGGGTCTTCCAACAATTTCCTTTGGTTGAAAGCAACATCCTTGCAGTGCATTCGTAATATTTAGTTTAAAATCTAAATAAAGTTTAACGAATTTCCAAACTAATCATGTCCCGGTAAGTTACAATACTATCCTGGAGATATAAAGAATGGGATACAATTGACAATTATTTAATTCTAATTATAAATAATTCAATAATAATCTTCTGAATTTTTGTTTTAAGCAATCTAAAACTATAAAATCATCTTATATATTATGCTTTAGAAATTTTATCTGTTAAAAATTATGTATGAATCACATTCTCAAGCTACTCTTTAAAAGAATCAATTTGAAATTTGCATAACTAATAAAAGATTTTTAGAAAAATTTTTCCAATTGTCTTTGTTCTAGATTTTAGTTATTACTATGTTAGAAATAAGTATTGCATGATTAAAAAAGAAACCATTTAATCGTACTTCCTATTTCCCCCCCTCTCCCTCTCTCTTTCTCTCTCGCTCTCGCGCGCACTGTCTCTCTGGCTTATTTATCCAGTTTGATTAGGGATTTTTTAAACATTTATATTAATCTTTATGAAATAATCTGATCTTGTTCTTTGTTATATGTTTATTGTATTTTAATAATTAATTAGTTAATTAGGGTGGATGGCATTGGAGAAAAACTATACAGATTTTTAATTGACATAAAATGAGACATTATTATAATATAATTAACTACTTAATTTTAATTATTTAAATAATGTCAAAGATTTAGTACCAAAATTTTAATAAATCTATATGAAAGAGATATATTTAATTATTCAGAAAATTATAACAATAATATTGTAATTATAAGAGATCATTGAAAATTTGCAATAGGAGAACAATTAAGATTTAAAATTATTCAAAGGAAGAAGACAAAAAAAACAGATGGAAAATACAGATTTTATTGATCCTACAAAACTAATAACGGTCACTTTGAATAACACATTTATTTATATTATCGATCTTGTAAACATTTGATCATTATTTTAAAGATATTAGAAAAATAAGTACAACAACTACAAAAATACATGTTCCATCTCATCCTAGACATAGTTCACACTAAATTAATAGAGAGAATTTTTGATTGATATCGTGAATTGATTGATGTTAGACGACCATTGTAAACATGGAAACACTGGACGGTCGTTTCGTTTTATTGTAGGACTCCTTAGTAGTGAGCATCCACTATCTCGCTCGCGAATTTTGAGTCCAGGGCCTTCAGTCTCACGCGCAATTGCTTAACCTCTAGACCACTAAGCCGGCATCCAACGGTGTTTTGTACTAATTGAAGGTTACACTTAAACAAAATCAATACTATCACGCTAAAGATAGTAGTTGTAATACTATATTAAAATAAAATAAATATTGTACATACATCATACTAATTGGGAAACATGATCTTACCAGTCTAAAAGATTGAAACTAAATAAGTAAGTAAGTAAGTCGCTTCTATACCACAGAAAAGATAAATCTATATTGACTTCAAGCTTTTATATGATAATCGTATGAATTTATTGATTAATACTTACATTTGATGTTTTTGATTGGCACATTATGAGGAAAGTAGGTGACAACAACTGATTAATAATATCATATTCAGAGTGAACAACGCTTAAATACTCTTTATACCTTTAATTAGCTTTTTATCACATTATGGAATAGTTCCTTCAAGCTAATTAGCTCTCTACAGATCTCATCATTGCAATCTTTTTGGAAAGTATTCATATGATTGTATGATCAATACAGTGCGATCTTCGAAATTCACATTTTCCTAAAATTCTTTTTCTTGGAACTAATTTCGTAATATTTTTATAAGATAATTGCAAGCAGGTACAAAAATTCCATTCTGGTGATTATTAAATAAACGGAACTTACAAAATACACAAAAGTAGAATTCAAGTCATTTTTTCACAAGACGCTTGTTACAACCTTCTGGGCACTACGTCAGCAAGAGTTAACCCAATCGCTCTACACTATTACACCACCAATACGTTTTATCCAGCCCCTAACGATTGAGAAGACAAAACTCAACCTTAGACTCCGTAGAACACAAAGTTATGAGAAGATATCACTCATTATATGTAATTTTTCTTCTCAATGATTAATAGTGACAGTTATACAGTTACAAATGTAGAATTCCATCTAATCGTTTCAATAGCCAATTGCAACTCTACTTGTTCAGATTTAGCTATACAAGTTGTGTTACAATTTAAAAATTAACTCGATTCATAGTTATCTTAAAATCTCATATCATTATGTAAATGATATTCAAAGTGGTTATTAATAGGTTTATTAAGATCGCACTGAAATAAGAAATCCATCAAACCTCCTTAGAGTTATTATTCCAGACATTTATTCTTAAAATGAGGGTCATTAAAACTATCTTGTCAAAGTCCAACGTTGTATTAGTTAATACTTCATTTAAAATTAGTATTTTTCAGAATAAGAAATCTATTTATAATTTTTCTACTTTTTAATTAATAAGTAGTCATGTGCATTTTGTCGATAGTGATCTATTTGATTTATGCAATTCACATGATTGACTGTGAACACATATTACCAAGAAAAATTTTTGTATTTTACCAATTTTCTTTTGTTTATATTTACAAAACAAGTTTCCACATCCGGTTTTCATCAATTTCCTGAAATCATTTTTATAAGATATTATTCTTTCAATTCTCTCTCATTCTCTTCTTCTCCCTTAATTATTATCCCCTTTTGTTGTTTCTTTTAGCTACAAATATGAAATTAAGATTTTAGAACTAATGAGAACAATGGGCTAAGGTTGTAATTAAGTTTATTTTTACTGTAAGAATCATTTAGTTACGTGATTCTATGCTTAGAATACCCTAGTTTTTGGCTAATAATAGTCAAAATAAAATTTGGCAATTAAGGTCATTAATATTTCGTGCGGACAATTATAATTAAATTCTCCAGTGATTTATTGATCAACCACTATTTATACTACTTTAAAATGTCATAATAAGTAGACGTGATCAGCATGTATAAAAAACATCCTTTTGTTACTATGAACATCATAGATATGGTTGCTTTGTATATAACTCGGTCTGTTTGATAGTAAACAAAGAGAACTTAAGGACCATAAAGTAAATGAACCTGTGCTACAGTGCTAATTGTGAGATTTATATGTTAAACTTATAAGGCGAAATTACACAGACCCTTAGAAGGATTAATTAATGTATTTGAAACAAAAGTCTCATTGAAGACAACTTTACGCAAACACACCAAAACTAACTTATATCTTTTATTTGGCTCAAAGGTTATTTATTTATGTGTGACCGAGGTCCACTTATCGACTTAGAATACGCAGATGACATTGTCCTGGTTGGTGAAGACACTGGTAAAATACAGTCTTTTGGTTGCACTGAGCAACAATGCCAGAATATTTGGGATACTCCTCTTCCCTTTACATGCCATTTGTTGCTCCAGGGCTAGCCTGTGTCAACACCTGAACAAAGGATAAGGAGTGAAGTTTTCGAATACATCGACAACTAGTGTTGAGGATCGTTGGAAGAAAACGTGACATCAATCCATTAAGTCACTAACTTCTGGTCTGAGCCGTGTTGGTGGATGCAGACAACTTGGTTGGGGTCCGCGTGAATATCGTAATCAATGTTTGGAGACTCTGGGTGACATGGCTAAGAATCGATCACAATGGTGTAGATGTATGCACTCATTGTCTTCCCGTAAAATGTGAAACAAAAATTGACTTATATCTTTCTTTCTACGAACTAGTTCTTTCTTCCTGTATTATATCTTTATATACACTTTTATATACTACTACCAATGAAGTGACTACTTCTATGAATTTGGTGTGCCAATGAAGGGTGTCTACTTGAACCGATCCACATATGTGCCTGGTCCTACATGGTAGCTAAATGATTGATCGACCGATTGATTGATACATATGAAGCTAGACTAGAACTGTAAAAATATAAAATGTTATTGTAATACCATATCAATCAAGGTGGATATGGTTTAATGATATCAAAACAAATCCAGTAATTATTTTACATTGTTATTGCAAATGTGTTGTTCATTATTTAGTTATATAATTTCGAATAATTCATTCTGTACTCCATGAATTTCATTTTTAATTCAGTTTAAAGAAGTACTAAACTTATTTGGTCTTTCTTCTTCTACAAGTATACTTGTTCATTTTATTCTCCCTTCTTTCAGAGAACAAAAAATTGGCTAAATATTCCACCCTTTGAATTGAAGAATTTACAAAGGTACCGCAAGACTACAAAATGAGGAAAAAAGCATTTGACTCTTTATTTGTTTATTAAGTCTAAAAATACAAATTGATGACGTATAAAATTAGGCATAATTCAATGCTTCATTGATTTCATAGAATAATAATAATACTATTATTATTATTATTATTAAAGAAATGCAATTACCGTTAAAAAGGTTTTATGATTGAAAATTTACTAAATTATTAAAGATTATTGTTTTAATTTTACACGATATTTCATGCTTAGACTTATTAAATTATAAGTAGTAATCTTATAACAGAGTGAAATTCGATTGTATAGTTAACTTTTAAATTTACAATATACAGAAAATATTTAACTGAAATTTGTCTAGATTACGTTTTTTGTTGATATGCAACTGATATAGTTCATTATCATTCTGTAAGACAAGATCGGATGAAATAAACTTTACACCACATGAACTGTTATACAAGAGAAAGCTAAACGTTTGTTAAAATACACTTCACCATCTATTTTCATCACTTATACCACAGAACATAATAACAATGACAAGAAAATTACACACATACAAACACACTTCTTGTTAACAACAGTCAATTACAATATTTATAAATAATTTTGTTTTAATAATTGAAATCATGAATCAATTGAAGCTAGACCACCATGGAAAACCTGGAAGCATTGGACGGCCGTTTCGTCCGTACTGTATAACTGACATGAGAAATTAATACAAATAGACTAACTAACTTTATACCTTATCTATGAACAAATTTATTTGCTTCACATTCCCAAACGTTATAGTAGTAACTATATATATTGGTGAACAACAATTTATGTAATCATAATACCCAGAGAAATTGTTAAATACAGGAAGTATAAGCAAACACTTTCAAAACACAATACTTTTTAAAATTTAACCGCCAAACATATATATTGGCAGAAATAGAACTTTAGAAAAAGACACCATCTATTTATGTAAGTGTTCATTAATATTATCCAGACAGTGAAAAAATTATTATTATTATTATTATTATTACTGTATAACAGGAGTATAGAGTCAGACTCTTTCTTGTAATTCAATAGGTTTTTGCTTGTAGACACGTATACATTTGAATAGCTTATTCAACCCGCTTTAACAACGTCAATGTATCTTTTTTTCCTTTGAAAAAAATATAAAAATATTCAGTAATTTCTGATTGGCTTCTTTTGATAGTATTTATTTTAATGTTTATTTCTTACCTCTTACACTGATCATACATTACCGCAATAGTGTGAAAGTAACATTTTAATGTTAATATATATTAAAATACTTTTCTCCACCAGTGATGTTTTAATTATGTCACTAACGTTACTAATAACAACGGCAAACAACAAATATAACAAAAATACAAAAATATTTACAAGAAAATTTTCTGACAGTAAGACACGTTTGTTTTGAGAAAGGACTAGTCAATAAATGTCGGTTTAACTGGTAAACTAAGAGATTTTTAGTTACACACATAGTTAATGCTACATTTATCAAGAATGAAACATAAATGATAAGCGTTATGCTATATCTTTTATTACATTTAATTTCTTCAGATCTATATCTTCACTGACATATTATACAATAAAAAAGTCCTATGTATTATATCTAAAGTATTCTTGTGCTGTTAGGTAGATATGATATAATAATGACATTATTCCATACATCACTATGAGTGATGTTATAATTAAAAACATAAAGGAAAGTTGATAAAAAGTGTCTCGTCATCAATATAATCTACAAAAGAGTTTCTTTGAATGAATTAATTTTGGCGGTCATTATAATTTATACAATTCATTAGAATATTAACAGGTCGATAAAGGGTTAGTAAGAACATCATCATTTATTACGAAAGAACTTATATCGGTAGGACTTTTCGTTTATTTGCAATACTCCACTTTAATGACTAATTCTTAATGTATATACTATACGCTGAGCGATAACCGAAATCAATACCCTTCCATTATTGTACTCAGTGAATAAGAAAATGGCGGTTACCATAAATGATATAACTGTAATGGATATAATTATAGGAAATACGAACTTGAGCTGATAATACACAAATCAACAATAAATGCGGTTGTCTATTTGTATGTCTTACTAAGTTGCGTAGTTATCAGAATATAATCACAGCCTTATATTCACGAAGAACTATTATCTAACAAAATTACATTTCTTTAAAGACATTAAATAAACAACTTTAAATTTCAATGGAAAAGTGGTTAAATGACTTATACTGATAGGTTTAACGATAGAAAATCTGTCCAGTCAGATTTATCGCACAACGAAGCAATGTAACTGAAATTTGGAATGGGATAATGTTCTACCGCCTTTAACAAGTATCTGAAATGTTAATTTATAACTTTCCTGTTGTATATCAGTAAGAAAATTGAAAGTTTTCATACATAGTAAATAGACAAAATCATAAAAATTATCATTAAATAACGCCAAACAAGTAAAGAATTGTATATAGCCTACATAGATTTCAATCATTAAATTGACTGATCATATTCATATCCATTGACTTACAATACATAACATTCTCAGAGAAATGTAATTTCGTGTTTTTGTTGTATTCAAAATTCCGTTCTAGACACCAGGTTACAATTTTAGGTATCTTATGTGACTTGCAAAGAAGTCAATCTTTATCACAAAAAATAATAAAGTACAATCATCCTAGCATATGTATGTTATATGCTTGAACTGCGGTCATCATGTAGATTTGACAAAATATAATTTTTTCATTGAATTGGAAGAATTAAATAATTTCCGAGCCACTGTGGAAAAGTATCTCAAATTGTGAATAAAAATGTGTCAGCAAAAATGATGATTGAAGTTTTACTGGCAAATAATTTTTAATGTTTTTCCACTGTTTATTCAAATTTATTAAACATTTTAATCAATTATTGAATACATAGATGCCTCTATATAGCATTTGCATCAATAAAAATTAAGAAAGTCAATAGAAGACGTGAGAAAAAAAGAGAGAGGCTGATATACTTTCAGATCACCTTCTGCTAGTTGACAAGATGAAACTGAAGTTAAAGAAACACTGGACAACTGGATAAACAGCATTACAAAGGTTTAGTACAGCTTTCCTTTGATATACTGAAAAAGTCAGTCCGAGACAAAGAAGGCAAGCCAATCATCGAGATTCAACAACAGAGAAACAGATGGGTAGAATACTTTAAAGAACTCTTGAATAGACCAGTCCCACTAAATCCACCGCACACAGAAGCAGCACTCAAATACATTCCTATAGATGTTACCCTACCAACAATCGAAGAAATCAGGGTGGTCATGAGAAATATCAAGTATGCGAAATCAACAGGACCTGAAAATATACCAACTGAAGCACTGAAGTCAGATTTAAAAGTAACTGCAAAGATACTCCATCTTCTATTCAGTAATGTTTAAGAGGAAGAACAAGTGTTACTGACTGACTGGAAAAAAGAATACCTCATCAAGATACCAAAGAGAGAAGATCTGAACAAATGTGAGAACTACAGAGGCCACACATTACTGTTAATATCAGGGAAAAGTTTTCAGCAGAGTGTTACTTAACTTGATGAAAGATTCAGTAGACGTCCAGATTTTAGATCAACAGACCGGATTCCGTGAGGATCGGTCGTGCACATACTGAGTCGCCATACTGCAGATCACTGTTGAGTAATCATTTAAATGGAATTAGTCATTATTCACCAACGTCCTCGACTATGA
The DNA here is from genome assembly GCA_946903255.1 of Schistosoma spindalis. NCBI lineage: Eukaryota > Metazoa > Platyhelminthes > Trematoda > Strigeidida > Schistosomatidae > Schistosoma > Schistosoma spindalis. The sequence goes on from OX336424.1 coordinate 23,626,922, forward strand.
GAAAGCATTTGACAGTGTCGATAAAAGAAAAATATGGAAGCTTCTTCAACAAAATGGTGTATCCGAGAAAATCGTCAACATTATACGGATTTCATACGATGGACTACACTGAAATATCATGTATAGAGGACAGCTGACAGACACATTCCAACTAAGGATCGGAGTCAGATAAGTCTACTTACTCTCACCCTTTCTCTTTATTCTAGTGGTTGACTGGATTATGAAGACCTCCACATCTGAGAGGAAGCACGGAGTACAATGGACAACTTGGATGCGACTAGACGATTTTGCATTCACAGGTGGCCTAGGTCTTCTCTCCCATACACACGATTAAAAGCAGGTCAAAACGATCAATGTAGTAGAAGCCTATGCATTGTTGTGCTTTAAAACACACAAGGGAAAAAGCAAGATCATCAAATACAACACGAAGAACACCAACCTAATCACACTTGATAGAGAAACTCTGGAAGAGGTGAATACGTTCACGTAGCTGGGTAGCTGAAACTTCGAAAACTACCACAACTAACTTCAAAATATACAGGTATTTATAAACAGCTATCTACGCAAGATATTCTATTCCGTTGTTTGGACACTATCAGAAACAACCTGCTATGGCAGAAATCATACCAGCTACCGGCTAAAGAGAAAATTAAGAAACGACGCTGGAAGTGAATAAGACACACATTAATGAAATCATCAATCCTCAAGGCTAAAGAACTGGCGGTAGACTAAAAATGACGTGAAGCCAGGAATTAGAAATAGGTAGCATGACCATGAAAAACACTTGGCAACGATTGGAAGGAAGGGCTTGTCATGACCTGGTTGAAGAATCTTGGTCGGCAGTTTAAAAAGCGTAAGTATAGCATACAAATAATGTGTTGTAAGGTGATCTATCAGTAAATAAAGACAAGAGTAACACTCTCTCTGGAGTTACTGTTTATTATTCATTATACAATTTGCATAAATATTACTTCATAGACTTCTAAACCTATTATCATAGCTCAATTTATTTTAGCGATCACGTACAACTTATAAAATAGAACCAAATGCATTCTCTTTTATATTTTATTAATCACTTAAATAATTGTTTTCATTGCTTTATATCTATTAAAACATTTTATAATCACTTATTGAATGATAATTCCATACTCTTTTTATAATCTTCGAATGAACATTCTGAACATGTATATATATATATATATATATATATATATATATATATATATATATATGTATATATATATGTATATATATATGTATATATATATATATATGTATATATAAATATATATATAATTATATATATAATTATTTAGTTATTTCCTTTCTCTTTTTTGAAATAAAAAGGTGAAGTAATAAACAGAAAATTAAGTAGTTTAAATATAATATTTGTATGATATTCATCATTATTACTAATGAATACTTATAATGTACTCAGTAGTATTCATGCTGTGAACAATGAAATTTAATTCAAACTAATATAAGTTTATTAAATAAACATAAATATATTCCTTTTTCTTTATAAAATATAATATAAAATAAAGGAATATTCAATGGTATAAAATAAGAATGTAAATGTAATGTATAACCTAGTTTATTAAACAAAAATAGTAATTCTTTTATTCAATGTACAACATTAATTACACATTATTTAAAGTATTTGTACATAGAGCCAAAGTAAATTTAAATTTATTTTCCTTATAAAACACTTTTCAATTCAATATTTGTTTTTAAACAAAATAATTAAGATATGCTAAAATTTAATTGGGTTAACCATTTAATGAATGTTCATATTTTCTTAAATAAAAATTAATAGCTATATAAACTGAAGACAGTTAACTTTGAAATGAACTATAAACGAATCGAAACTATGGAGAGTGAGAGCGAGCGAGCTAGCAAGAGAGATAGAGAGAGTTAGTTGATTCTTTCTTGTTAAAGACTGCTTCACAATTTCCGCTCATGATCATTTGTTTTAAAAAATTAACCTCAAAACTTTCCTATTTACGAAAGAGTCCTCTACATTTAGATCAACTAATCGAAAGTAAATGGAAGAATGTAACGTAGAAAAACGGTAATTTTCAGAAGGATATAATATTTTAAAATAAACTACCTTCTGGGTAAGGAAAATAATATATGTTTCATTAAAACCAAAACAAATTTTTTAAAAATGGTAAATAATAATTGAGTAACCATTAACTAGAATATCCTCCATCTTTTATTAAGGTTTTAAAAAGAATTCAAAGTTACATTTCAATTAAAACAAGCTGAAATTATTCAAAAAATATGATTTTAGTTTAGTCGGAATCTTTTTGGCAAACTGGAACTTCATTGAAATATATAAACGTATATTTCCAGTTCTAATGTCGATGCCAAGTCAAAAGATTGTTAAAAACCCGTAACACCGCATTAAACCGTAATAAGTAAAAAGTCCAATTTTTTTAACATAAAATTCCTCAAAGTATAGTACTGTTAATCTTCAGTTTAACATGAGGTTCAAAATACAATTGTGTACACAATTCTAGACAAAAGATCACTATAAAGTAGTACACCTAAAAAGCTGTTTTAAAGAAATCTATATTTTGCAGAATTTATATGTTATACAAAAATAAGCAGAAAATTTACGATCGTAAATTTTATTCAAAGATGTTACATGAAAACATAGACGGATAATGATATTTGACGCTCGATTCAAACTGTTGAAGTAAACCCTTAGCAAATAATATAATTAATTTTCTCAACTACATATGACCGGTTTTACTCATTAATCATCACAAATTATGTACTTGCTAATAACTTCTCCGGAAGGATTTATAAACAGGTATATTTCTGTATAATCTAACTTGATCACACAGAAAATACGAAAATCTCCGACTACAACATTTCAGACTTTGATATGATTTAACACATTTACAAGCCAAATAAAAACTACCCCAATGTATCTTTACGATTATGATGCTGACCATTACATTACCTAATGAAGCTTGGTTATTATCCGAATATTATATAACTGACTACTAATGATGTATATTGTGTGGTAGGTAAGTGACTAGTACATCATTCAAATAAGAAATAATCAGCCAATTTAAGTCTGAAATGCGAAATTGACAGACTCGGTAGGTACAATGCTAGCCTTTATTTACTTGACTTTAAATCACATTTACCTAATGAGTTACAGATACTAAACACTTAAGAAACCGAAGTATGTGAAATGAGGTCAAGAATTGTATCTTTTCAGTTGGAAGAACAGTTCAAATCACTGAGACACGAATCATCTATTACATGTGAAGATCCCTAAACAAAAGCGAATAATATCTGTTAATTATAGTAGTAATATAAACACTGTCTGCATCGTCTTTGCAATTTTCAATTAGGGATCAATTGAAAATGTTTCTGAAAAAGCATAAATCAATAATCACTAATGAATTACTTCATTGATGTCAATTTTACTCAACCTTTTTTTTGATAAACAGAATAAAATATCTTCAGACAGCCAGCGAAAAATTTTTACTTTATTTGATTACATTGTTATGAAATCAATATTAGATTTTGATAATCTCTTCAATCATGAATCGGTATCAGATACGATTATACTACAAACCTTGGATCACTGGAATCCCATTTTGTATGAGTTCGAAACTCCGAAGGTGTCTATACAAAAATCAAATCAAACTGATAGTCACTTTATTAGACGTCAATGACACATTTTTGTATATTTTTTTCCTGGGGATGAAATAACGTTATGGTTGTTTACTATTTTTAACATGTAACCTCCTGGCTCGCAGCCTCGTTAATACTAAAGTTTGATTATTTTAAAGTTTGTCACTTATCCGTATGACCTAATGATTATGCTGAAGTATTTCAATTTATTCACATGGTTTACTTAATGATTATTAAAAGTAGTTCATTTCACGAACTGAGTCCAATCAAATAATCAATGAAAAGTAATGTGCACTGTGCACAGATTTTATCTTCTTTTAAAACTCGTCAGTAATAAAAAATTGCAATCACGATGAAAGTTTAACCTGAGATTTTCAAGTTATTAGACTATTCGGTTAACATACAAACGTCCCAAGGTTTCCAAAAATTAGTTTCAAATCAGCAGCCAATAAAAAAATAAAATATTAATTTAGAATAATTGAATAAAAGAATTACATCATTATGATGATATTATTATTAAAAAACTGAGTATTTACCAGCGTTTTTTTACATAATCAGTGTGTCAGGTAAATGAATGGACCATATTTAATAAACCCTATTCAGCCTAGCTATATTTTAGTTAAATTTACTTAGATTGTACATTATACTAGCTGTATTTTTTGTTCACGTTTACTTATTCCAATATTACCAATAAACATTAGTCAGGACTCACTTGATATTGTTTGTTTGAATTTACCAGTTGATCTTCAAATAGATAATATCAAGCAAATTTAAACTTCACACCATTGCACATGCAAATGGATATCAGGACTCAGTAGCTAAGTGGATAACGCGATGGCATCTGAAGCGAACACTACTGAGTTCGAGTCCCAGAGTGAACATTAACTCGGAGATGCAGGTACATCCAGCTGACGAATCCAAACTAGATTCCACTACAAGCCACTATCTGATATGACGGGAAGAAAAGTCAAAATTCGATTAATTTGCTCATTATGAGTTTTGTTCAATATTACCTCTGTTTTGATTCAATGTAATGATTACTCAATGTAGTATTTGTTTTCTTTTCTCGTGTAATATTTTATTCTCTATAATATAAGATATTCTTGTATTTAATTAACATGAACTATGCTCAGCATGTGATTTGTTATAACAATGAATATTTTTTATATGTGTGATTTCATCCTAATTATTAATCAAAGTGTGTGTACAACCAATGTATAAATGAGTGTATTTTCGACTAGGGGCGTCGTCGTATTTTGGGGTTAATAAATCTTCACTTATACCAGTTTTTGTGTACTTTCGCGTCGTGGGAACTGCCGAATTCCCTCGTTTCGAGTATAACTGATAAGCGTTTCCAATACAACAATCAGCGACGACCAGATATAAAAAGTAGCATTCAACTGACAAGTTATAACACTATCCATCTTTGCATTATTCAAGACTGTTCAATTTTATAAGACTGTTTACCATATAAGTAAGTTTATTATTCACGAAAATCTAGTTGCTTCAGTTTTTTATTTTAATTACAGGAATTACATTTAAAAGTTACATTAAACTATATTAATGATTTAAGTAAATTTATATATAATATTTATTATCAGTTTTATTTGCATTTAACTTTACAGTTACTTAGTTGATGGTATTGATTTTCCGAAAACTACCTTTGCACAAGTGTTTCCTTTTTCCACATTTTTTTTCCGTCAAACCCACCATAATTTACAAGAAATTTACATAACCTTCATTAATTATGTAGATAAACAACGATTTAGCAATCAAATCAGATACTTGTGAGTACAGATAACAACTCATTTCTTCAGTATATATATAAAAGTGAATTTGTAACACCATCTTAGGCGGTAAGAAAGAAAATAAAAGTTATAGTATATTTTTTAAACTCTATAATCTTATGAATTAAAATAACCAAAATGAATTAACTATGAGTTTTAACTTACACTGTCAATATGATTTGAATATTGATTAAAGACTAAGTATTAATGATCCAGTATTTCTTCTAAAAACAGTAAATATTACAGTATAATAATATGTTTGTGCGCATAATCGTTTTGTATAGAGGTTTACTTTAGTCAAAACATGTATGCTTGAAATAATCTACCATAATTTAAATCTAGAAAATATTCTAGCCTCAGCAGCAGTAGGTCTCAACATACACTAAGGAAAAAGCAAGATTCTCCGATACAACACAGCATGCACCAATCCAATCACAATTGGCGGAAAAGATTTGGAAGATGTAAAAACCTTTACATATTTGGGCAGCATCATTAATGAACATGGTCAATTTGATGCAGATGTGAAGGCACGGATCGGTAAGCAAGCGCAGCATATATACAAATGAAGAACATCTGGAAATTGAAACAATTGGCAACAAACACCAAGGTCAGAATTTTCAATACAAATGTCAAAACAGTTCTACTGTATGGAGCAGAAAACTGGAAAACTACAAAAGTGATCATCCAGAAGATACAAGTATTTATTAACAGCTGTCTATGCAAAATACTTCGGATCCGTTGGCTGGACACTATCATCAACAACCTACTATGGGAGAGAGCAAACCAGTAAGTAAGTATAAAAAACATTTATGTTACAATCAGTTTCTTTCTAATGATATCCGAATATTTACATATTTTCATACCCCCTAAAATAAAACATATTTTAATGATGTTCTCAGTGTACAAGTGATCGGAAACTATCTATATTTTTTAAAAGTTCATAATGTTTATGTGTTATTTTATTTTTTTTTAATTTGTAATTGTCTATATTATAAGAAACCACATAACAGTATTCATATTAAACCATCTTTAGAGATAAATACTTATGGTATTTAGTTCAAAATGCAAATAGTCGTTTTTTATCTTCGAAAAAAAATCTCATGTTCTATCTGTTAATATTGTTTGTTATTAAAAAGAAATAACACTCGTTGAAATCGTGAGTTAATTGCAGCTAGACCACCATGGAAAACCTGCAAGCACTGGACGGCCGTTTCGTCCCAGTACGGAACTCCTCAGCAGTGCGCACCCACTATCCCGACCCCGCAAGGTCTGAACACAGGACTTATCAGTCTGGCGTCGGACGCTTAACCAACTACACCACGTAGCCGGCTTCCAAAGATGTTATTGCCCAACTTCAAACAATCCACGAAGTTGCGCCACTGTACACCATTGTTTTCGGTCAGTTGATATCTCACAACAGACCTGGTTGAAGAAATAAATACAGAAATAAATAAGAAACTGAGATTAAATTTAATCTTGTTTAATAATTGATTTTCAATAGATTATATTTGTTGGTCCTTATATATTAGGTTAACGCCCCTTAAAATTATATTTATTTATCATTATGTGTAATATTTTACATCTCATTACTTTCTCTAAGTTTATAATTATTATAGATATTATTCATGGTACACACCTATAAAGAGTTTATCATAAATTTTAACCATTTAAATTTGATCCAATCATTTTAAAGTTTTTATTTAATGACTCATTCAATAAATTAAATTCTGATTGGTTAGAATTAAAAATGTCATTCAAAATTTAATATTTTAATTGTATATTGAATAGAATGATTTATTATAATTTTTCTATGATGTTTAACTATTCTATTAAACATAATGTTAAAACATGATAAGTAATTTATTTATTAAATTTACGGAAGAATTCAAAAATAATAATAATAATTTGATATTAAATTATGCCTAATAGTCAATTACATCCAGCATTTTATGCTTCACGTAGACAATTATGGGCTACATTATCAACAGGTAAAGTATCATGTTTTTGGAAATTTATACAAAATTATGGAATTGGTTCAAATTGTACATCATTAAGTAATATATGGTATATAATTTTTACTACATCAAGTATTACATGGTTATTAATTCGAGCTATTTGGCGATATAAAGATTTTAAAACACAAGCTTATGATCCAAGATTTGGAAATAAATGGGATGAAATTAATACATTACATTTTCAATTAGCTTCTATAATCTTGAGTTTATGTTTATTTCCTATAATGATTTATTCTGCTTTATGTCGTGTTGGTCATTCAGCAAATGACTCAGTGATACTTGGTAAAGATATGTTACATTTACAAAATTTATTACTTTCTTTTCCAAATTTACAAAAAATATCAATAAATACTGAAAATATATATGGAAATAATGGAAGTCGTTATAGTAGTACTGCATTACCCAATGGTAGTGGATTATCACGTTCACGTGAACAATCATCCATTGAAGAGGAAGTATTAGATTCATTTATTATAAAAAGACGTGGTGAAGATTTTTATGAACAAGTATCAAATCATTTTAGACCATTTTCATCAATATTATATGTGCTTATTACATATTTATTTCTTTTGCCTATATGTATTATGGAAGCGGAACAAATTAAAAATGAAGCTATCGATCCACGTAAGTTACGATATTATACAATTGTGTTTAAGTTTTATAATTTCTAATATATCAGAAATGTATTACCAGATTTATTGAGGAAGTGAAATTAGCAAACAGATTGTTTAGATTACTGGTTCAGAATGATAAATTTCTATCATTTCGATAATGTATTCAACTTTCATTTATCGATTTGTGAATTGTTAACGTATATTTACTGAAGCTTTCCTAAATTTAATAGACAATATAAACAGTAGATTATTTGGAGTATAGTATTACCATGCTCAATATGGACAAAATTTATCAAATAACTTTATGCATATATGTATATACAGCTTTGTCGTGATAGCATCGTTGATTGTAATCTTTACTGACACAAGGCATATCAAGTCATTCAAAGATGTAGATATATCTTGCTAATAAGTTCCAAGTAATTTCAAGCACAGATGAAAAGATTTATGCGGAGTCTTTTCAATTACAAATTTTTTTAATCTACTAAGTGTTTAGATCTAATAAATAAATAGTGTAACACAATAGGCTAAGTGTTGAATCTACTTTTTTCAGTTTACTGGTTTAGATAAAAAGATTTTATTCTGATATTTTAGTCAATTCTTGTACAGTATATGAGCTCACCTTACGAACCGTATTCATTTATTTTCATTTTAAAATGTATGTATACTGTTCACAAAAAGAAGCTAAACATCTGTATATTGATGAATAGAAAATCTATTAAAGTCGATATAAGATGGGAAAATTCTCCACACCTTTCGATGATCTTCTGTCCATGTAATGATATTTTGTTTTTGATGGAGTTTTGTTCTTTGAGCAGGATGGTTTCGTCATGGAGCTTTCATCGTTCTTCTGAACGACATCGTCAGCACAAACTTCAGACTTCTATCTAAAGTTTGTGCTGATGATGTCGTTCAGAAGAACGATGAAAGCTCCACGACGAAACCATCCTGCTCAAAGAAGAAAACTCAATCAAAACTATCCACCTGAGCTACAAATCATCCCCACCATCTCGGTATTTTGTTTTACTTATAAAAATAGGTTATTATGACTAGGATATTTATCTGTTCTTTCTATTCATAGTCATTAGTAGCTTGTATGCGCCGATTTCTTTTGTAAATTCTTATCTTCCCTACTTAGCTTAGTTAACTATGTTACTTTCTTTTGGTTTTATTGTTTTGTTTACAGATTAACTAGTTGTTATACTCGTTAAAATTTTCGTCGTCTTGATCTTTACTTCTTTTAACCATATTCATGAATTTCTCTAAACTTGATTACGAAAATCTTTTTTCTTTTGAATAATGCTTAGTAATCATCAATAGGAAGTAAACAGTTCTGCACTCATTCCAGACAAACAGGAAAGAATGATAAATGTAATAATACATAAATACAGATTGTGTAGTACATTAGTAGATTTTCATACTTATAAAATAAAATGAATAAAATACTCATAAAATATATTTTTGTAACTGATTGTAAATTGGTAGAGCAAAGTAAATTTAATGTAACTTAGCATTTAACATTTCAATTAATTTAATTAGGTTACGTGTAAAACAAAATGAAGGTTTCGGAAAAATGATAAGAAAAACTATCCATACATGTTTTAATTACCCAATCATTTGCTGTTCATTGATCTTTTAAATACCCTTAAACACTGAAGTACATAATCTTGAGGTTACCAGTATACAGTTTTCCTATAGTGTTGCTAGGCAAAATCTTTGTTAATTAGGAATAATGTGTTAGTGATAATTTTCCCCAATTTGAGTTATTTCACTGGACATCAATTCATAGTGGTTTGAGTAAATAACCTGTAAAAATCACTTTAATTACTATGGTAAGGTCTATGAATGATCATTCTGTTTGAGTATACCATGTAGAAGGAATCAAAACGATGAATCTCAATAACTAGAATCGATTTTTACACAAACTAAAACTCTAAGAAACTATTCCGGACATCGAAGCCTAAACTAGTCATTTGTGCTTTGCTGTAATGATATTTTACCAGATAAACTAAGATCTACAATTTCTATTTTTCTGTGAATTTGATAAGAATAATGAAATGTAATTAGGAAACTTTTGTTTTCATTCAAGTTTTTCTAATTTATTTACTAGAACTAATACATAAGAAAATCTGATTCCTTTTACTTTTCTTTTTCTATCATCTATGAATGATCGTTGACATGATGAATTATTCATAATTTACTCTATTGATTTTTTGAGTAGCTTCTCTTTTTTATTATTTCTTTAAAAATTGTCTTAAACATAAGTTCATTCCTTTTTATATATAAATAAAGAAACAATGAATCTATTATTAATAAGGTGCCTATTGTTAATATAAGCTTAACATAAACAAATAATATTTTGAGTATTAAGGGATACCATAAGAGATTATATAATACCAATAATATTGTTATATATTTAACTTTTTATTAATTATTCTTTACAATTCTCATTATATGAGTCTGTTATGAAGAGATTCCAAAATATCTATGCAATGATTTATTTGTTTCTATCAAGTTATTAATTCTTTTTGTTATGATTGAATAATACATGGTTATTAATTGAAAACTATTTATTCAGTTCATAAATCCTATAGAACGACACTGTTTAAAATCGAGATGGTGGAGAAGATTTGTAACTCAGGTGGATGATTTTGATAGAGTTTTGTTCATTGACAAGTTTAAAGTCTGAAGTTTGTGCTGATGGTGTCTTTCAGAAGAACGATTAAAGCTCCACGAGCATACCATCCAGCTCAGGAAACAAAACTCCGTCAAAAAACTATTTAAAGTTGTTTACTAATATTTGATATAAATCTTACTCAGCTATTTCACAATGTAACATGTCAACTGATAATATAGACAGATTTAATTAATTACTGATTGACTGATGTATAATTCTCTCAGGTAGAATTTAAATATTGAGTTAGTTAGATTTAAATACATTTTCTTTACTGTTTTTGACATCATTAAAAACTGTTTGAAATGAGAAAGTACTGTTATGTATTTTTTTGTCCATATTTTAAACTTAATGGCAGTGTACAACCACCACGATGAATATGAGTGACTTCAGAATTCCTAATAAGCAAGATGTCATGTAGACGATTAACAGAATTTTATCACTCACTTTCTATCTATTTTAACTAAATAACATAGCTATCATCAAATCATGTCAACCGAAAACTCTTATACTAACTGTTCTCTTAATTTGCAGCTTGACGAGTGAATGTCATGAGAACTAGTAACAAGTTGAGCGCTAATCAGTATATTATTCCTATGCAATCAACCATTAACTAGTAATAAATATATGTACAATATTTTTCTTGAAAGTAGAAAAAAACCAGAACAAGTACAGACTATGATGGATTCATCGCATTTCACTGTTAAATTCAAGTCAATTTATTTCGTTATTACGAATTTGTAATTTGAAGTAATTAATTGCGCTTAGAAAGTAATCTAATCAGAATGAATTTAAGATGTCAAGGTAGAATATTATTTAAAGATATTTGAGATGATGTTCAAAACGTCACAGAATAAGCATTAGAAGATCACTCATATAAATACATTTGATTTGAACTCATTAGAATGTGTGGCGAAACTGTAATTTATGAACGAACCAATCAGGTATCAAGTAGAAAGTCTCAGATTTTTGTGCGAAATTCACTCATTTATTTAGATAAATACAGTTTTGGCACTATAGCTGATGTCAGTTCGTGATGAAAACTTTAAATCTAATTCCTAACCGTAACCATCAACTATAAATCATAATTTTAATTTCCTACACTGGTTTATAACTCATTTGCTCCTAGTTATTAGGTGGATGCTCTCTAGGTCACTCCAGCATCGCTCAAAGGTCGTCCATAAATGATAGTCTCACTGAATGTGTTCAAATCTAACTAAAAAAAGAAAAAAAAATAAAAAAACGTCAAATTGTTTAATCCTTCTCTAATATCAAATAAAATAAAAGTGAACTAATAATACTTCTGTTTTCAACCAAAAAGTCAGGTATAAATCTTCTCATTGGTTTAATTTTAGCAAATTTCAATAAGATAAATCTAGATTGCCTGTTAATTACTTTTTAAAGCATTAATTGCTTTCACTTTGTGCTGGGAAAAAACGCAAACTGTTTTATTCTCTTAGATATGCATATGCTGATCATATAATTCATGTGAAAACATTATCTGGTCAATAAAATGTTTTTTGTAAAACTTTTTTTAAGATCATCATTTCAATTAAAGGAAACTAAATAACATATTCAGTATATAAATTATAACCTGAACTACCCATAAAATTATCTCTATGCGATTATTAAGTAACCAATATCAATTATTCTTAAATAAATTTGTTTAAAGATAATTAGTTTTCATTGTTGTAAAAGAAAATAGACTTTTTATTTATTTTTGAAACACACAAACAAACAAAAAAATTAAGGTAGCCATATTTATTGGTAGACTTTATTTATATAAACAATCATAAAATTAATAATAAAAATGCTTTACTAAGATATTTTGGACATGTAAATTATTAGACCATAAATTGTCTTAGAAAAATAAGTAAATAAATAGATAAATGGTTTGATTAGATAAAAGTATACTATTGATACAATGAATAGTCTGGTTAGTTTTGTTTTCTCATATTTCACTCTAATGTATGTTTGTTCTAGCCTTAGCAACAGTTACTATCGTGTCATTTTTTGTCTTCTTTTCTTTTCTTATTTTCTTTCTAGTTTCTATGAGTATTACAAAGTTATTTTTTTCTTGATACAAATTAAATAAATTGTCATAGAGAATAGGATAAAAATGTTATTGTTGACAGTAATTCTATTTATTCTTTGAATATGCATTATTGTTATTTTTATTCTCTATGGTAGATTATTATAAAGAACTATAAGATATACTTTACAGTTTGTTTTTTTGTTGTGAAAACAAATTCTCATATCATGTTAGGCTTATCTGATTCCGATAGCAATCTATATAACTTAATTTTGTTTATTTCCCAAATTTATCCAGTTGTATTGTATGTTTTATGTATACTAATCAGTAGACAAAGCAAGTTATGTGCTATGTATGGATTGACCAGAAAATTATTCATTTGATACATTGAGTCGATCATGAACAAAGTACACAACTAATAATTTGAATTAGTACAAAGTAATGATTTGGACTTAACATGACACACTTGTCAGACATTTTTCTGGTTCATACAAGAATATATATTTGTAGACATGTAATACAGATTTATTATAGACTGTTACAAAATGTGCATAAATATATATTTACCAAAATGACTAAATATGTGAAATTACTGAAAATCCGATGTACTTTTTTCTAAGTTGAGCTCTGTGGCAAATATTGAATTAAATTCTTTCAATTTACGAACTGGCACGATGAATTTCATCTTCTCAGACTTCATTATTTAGTGAATTCTCCAATGTTATCAATCTTCAAATGATGAAAAATTAATTAATGGTTATCTGTAAGCTGAGTTATATAATGAACAAGTAATTTAAAGACTTATTCATTTGTCGTTTTATTTTATTTACTTGGGTTGTATTTTGAACACTTCAAATCACCATAATAATATCTGTATGAAGAATGTACTGCATCATTCAAAGCTAGTAGTTGATTTTTCGGAGATTTTCCACCAAAAGTAGGAATGGATGGTGGTTAGCAGTGGAATCTAGGACGAGCATTTCGTCCTATTTGGGACTTGTCAACCACCATCCATCTCTGCTTATGATGCCTATCACTTAAGGCAATATCGAACTAATCCGCACAAGATGTACGATTGCCAATAAGTGACTGAGTATTTGCAGTCCTAAACATCAATGGGAAGATTGAAACAACCAACATAAAGTAAATTAGATCTTTCATTAAATTTATAAAATATTTAAATAGTTTTGTAGAATATCAGAGATTTTGTATGATTTGTAGTAGACTTTTATTATTAACTAATGCCGACTGGAGACCTTATGGAATGCAAAAAGCATTGAATATGTGTTTATTTCTGTATTACAAAATTTCACATCAGTGTTCATTTACAAAACCTAGAATCAAATCCTGTGGCTTCAAGATGAATTTCCTAAAAATAAGGTTATGAATTCTAATATATAGAGTTAACTAAGCTAGGAGTAAGACAATAACTTATCCACAGGACTAGAAGCTTTTATCATAAACTGACCACAATTGAAAAATATTGGATGCTGTTGTGCGTACCATGAAACCAGAAAATATAGATTCGATTATGCTCGACATTATATTTATGTATTGCTAGTGAATTGCGATTCTACATCAAATTTCTTTCCAATACCTATTTGTTTCAACTGGTCCTTCAACTGATATCGTTTGCTGACGAAAATGGTATTTAACAAATATATTTGTACAAACCATTGTAGAAAATTTAGCGAAATATAAATGGCGGACAAAAACGAATCAAATAAACAGTTATATGAATAAAAGAATTATAAACTACAAAGTTTCTTTTAAGATGAGAAAATTTTGTATTGTGACTAGATTCAAGTCAATAGCTCTTCAACTCTCATGCCTTATCTCTTCCATTATTCTTATATGGTTACAAAAAGATTAGTTAAGCGTTTTAACATGTTATAACTAAACAGTTTATCACCTAAAATTTGTTACCAAGGAATATATAACTATGATACAGTTCCAAGACAAATATTTCATTATAGTTAAATTGAAAACTGAAGTAATTTGTATTTGTATTCTAAATTCTACTCAGTAAAGTGTACATTTTTGAATAAAAAACATATTTTAAAGTAATTTATTCATAAATGTTTTTTTTAAAAAAGACTATTATTGTCTACTATAATAAATACATAATCAATTCCGTAATACCTACGCTTAAATTTGGCAGACACTGGAGAAAAAATGTTTGAATAATTTTAAAATGGTGTGAAATTTTCTAACAAACGTTTATATCAAATTATATCAATCATATCTTTTATAGAATTAAAGTGACCGTTCATATTTTAGAACGATTTTAATTAAACAACTATTGGAAATCAAAAAGATGAGGATAGTTGTTATTTTCTTTTTGTAATAATGGATTCGTCAGTAGTTTTCATCTCATTAGGAACTGAAGCTAGAAGCTTCTGATAAGATCTTGAAATAGTTTTCTTTTTCAAAACTCTTCAATTTAAGAGCAACATCCTAAGATTAGAGCGTTTAATTATTGTTTAAGTATCTAATTGAGACCTTTGATCTCAATAAATGTAGCATCTTCTTAAATACTGATGTTAACATTCAGTCAAATGTTAAAATTTTTCAGTTAATAATATCTTATCTCTGGACTAAGAAAACCTAGAGCTACATATAAATATATAAACATTCAAATACATTATAAAGAAAACCGATTTAATCCAACCAAAACTGAGTAACAAGAGGTGTGATACTGCTTACTGTTACAATGAAGATAAGTTTTACATTTCTTAGAAAATGTGCAGTTGATCGTCTGAATGGATATGACATGTATAAGGGTGATTATTGTCTCTGCTAATCGAATTATTGAAATAAATGGTTCAAAAGATAAAATTCTCAGCCAGTATATAATTGGGACTTTTCTAACACAATGACACACTGTTGAAGAAATAATAAGTGCTTGTTAAATATAGACTCTTTAAGCCGCTTTAGAAGAGGTGGAATCTTTCACATACTTGGGAAGCATCATCGATGAACAACGAGGATCTAATGCAGACGTAAAGGCAAGGATTGAAAAAGCTAGGATAGCCTTTATACGGTTGAAGAATATATGGAACTCAAAACAGCTGTCAACTAATGTCAAAGTCAGAGTTTTCAATACCAACATTAAGACAATTCTACCGTACGGAGTTGGAACTTTGAGAGCTACTACAACCATCTTCAAGATGTACAGGTATTTATAAGCAATTGTCTACACAAGATACTCAATGTCCGTTAGCCGGATACCATTAAAAACAAATTATTTTTGAAGACAACGAAATAGGATTTAGTTGAAGAAGAAATTTAGAAAAGACGTTAGAGGTGGATAGGACACACATTACGAAAATCACCAAACTGCATCACGAAGTAGGTGCTATCTTGGAATCGTGAAAAGAAAAGGAAAAGAGGAAGGCCAAAGAACACATTGTGTTGGGAAGTGGAAGCTGACATTAAAAGAATAACAACTGGAAAGAACTAGAAAGGATTGTCCAGGACAGAGTTGGATGGAGAGTGATGGTGGGCGTCCTGCGCTCATTTCACGAGGGGCAACATTTTAAATAAGTATGTTTTAAGTAACTTATCAATCAATGAAACCAAGGGCCGGTTATTATTTATAATTTTTGCCAGTTATATCACTCTTCATGTAGTGAAAAATCAATGTATATGTACATATATTACTAAAAAGTATACCATTCATTTTGCAACATAATAGAGGTAGATACATAGATACATCAACTAATACTTGTTTAAATAAACTACCGTCATGTGTTTTGAAAAATTTCAATCTTCATTTTCTAACAGTTAAATAGCATACTAAGGATTAATTTTCCTCTAGTAATTCACCGTAAAATAATGATTAATTTAACATTATAGACCAATGTATTTGTCATGATTGACTGGTAATTATCGTTCGTTAGTGAATATTAAGACTAGACAAACAAAATCGGCGGACCAATCAGATTTACTATAACAGGTCTTGGATTTCGGCGCGAAATTCCTTATTCATTTGGCTAAATAGCATCTTGACATTTTAGCTGATGTCGATTCGGGCTGAAAACTCTAAATCTAATCCATATCGCTAACCATTAACGTAAATCACAATCATTATCCTTCACACAAGTTTAAAACTCTCAGCCCTATTCAGTTGTTCAACATTCCCAAGGCTACTTTAGTATCGCACAATGGTCGTCCATAAATTATAGTCTCACCACAAAATCTAAGGAAAAAGCTGAATAAACCCAACTATTTGTAGATAGGTGAAAATATTTTTGTGATTGATACAAAATGTGTTACAACTACAGAAATAGAATACAGGAATGAAGAGTTTCTATTTCAGATTATTAATTATTTATTATATTCTTTAAAAAAAGAAAAAAGTAGGGAAAAGTAACTGTTATTGTGTTTGTATAAGTGATTATTGATTAATAGACAACTAGATAGTTGAGAAATGAAGAAGAGAAAAACAGTTGAATAAAAGCTGTACTTTCATTCAAGCATGAAAGTTTATTTCATTAGTTAACTATTTATCCGTTCAACTTATTCATTTTCTTTTTTTAAAAAAAGAAACATTCAATATAGTTAGCATGTTTAACACTTCTAAAATAAATGTAGTGATAAATAGACATCAGGACAAATCTAAGTACGAATCAGCTTATATTTACATGATATTAATGAATAACCATTTTTATTGAAAATGCATATCATATTTCTTATTTCTTCGTAAATATGCAAACACGTGGGACAAAAAACTTGAAATGAAAGTTTCTGTAGTCAGTGGTATTTCATATATCAGTAGTATTTGTTGCTTTACAAATAGGATAAATAATGAATAAGGATTATAAGGAAAGAAAATCTTCGATGTCGGATAATATGAAGTTTTTTTTAAAAAAAAAGAAGAAAAGGAATACTGATTCATTACACTAATCGTTGTGATCTTTATCATTTAATTACTGCAACTTCACTGACTAAGCGGAATTACGTTTTAAAAACTGTAAACGGTATCAACATTTTTTTAGACTTTCTAGAAATCATTAGGCAATTACTGTGTCATTCTCGACTATGACTTCATGTAATTTTATGGAGACGTCTTCATAGTCTGATGATATTTTCTACGTCATGTCCCAAGTGTAATGAAAGTTTAAATTTAGAACACTGAGTTTCGTCCTAGTGACCTGCACGTGTTGGATTTATTGTAGAATCTGAATGTTCTAGAAAAGTCCTGATGTAAAATTTTGGCTACCTACTTCTGAGAACAAAAAATCGTGGAAACATTCTCTAATCCAATAGTTTATCACTTGCTTTTGCGCATGACGAAAAACATCATTGGTTCTATAAAACTATCTTTACAAAACAACTTAGTGATATACAATTCACTTGGTATTGTTTACTTGAATCTTCCTGTTGATGTTTAGGACTGAAATTGATCAGTCTCTTATTGGCATATGTGCATATGTGCATATGTGCATATATATATATATATATATATATATATATATATTCTTATCTTAGAAACAGCATTTGTATCCTAAAATGATGGATACTTATAGACTTATTTATTTATTTATTTTAACACATAGGAATTGGTACAAAGAGGCACCAAATACATATGAGCCACACGAATCGCAATTGATTTGTGTGAGGGCTGTGATACTGCCCGGGTGCCCAAACCGAAGCTGTTGGTTTTCTTAGGGGGCCACACCCCAAGCCTTCGACCTGAATGTCTGACCCACAAGTCAGTGGAGCATCGTAAGGAGATGCAGTCCCATGGTAGCTGGTGACCAACGATTGGTTCATACGCCATTTGTTCCTTCAGGATACTGAAGCTCATGTGCACCATTGGTTTGGGATCCGGTTATAACGCCGGACATTCGCTTTTCGTCCTCTCATTTTTGTAAACAACAGTAATGCCACGAGAATGCAGTGAGTAGGACTTCCTTGGCAGGGGGCTGTATACGCGTGGCTATGTGAGAGCATTTCGAGAGGGAGAGAGGACTCTCCCCACTCTCGGCCATACCAGGGCATTTGGGGGCGATACTTATAGATGTAAACAGTAATACTTCAAATGATCATTTGAATACATAACATACACTTTCTTAATCGATTTCAAATGACTGAAACATAGAAAACTGAAATTAAATAAACAAGTATATTTGATTAATTAAGGATTAAGTCTCACATTCTTTTTTGTTGTCAACTAGTACTGATTCATAATCTAACTAATCAGTATACACTGATTACGAAACAATACTCTTTTTTTTACTTTTCGTTGTTTTCAAACTCAAGGTTACACAAATTTTTATAAATGTTTCAATCCTTAATTGTTATTGATGATAATAAGGGTGATTAATCAAAACTTATTACAGAATACACAATATATATGTGAATATTTAAGAAAGAAAATAAAAACAATACGAAATTCAACACTTTTTATCATGAATTACCATTTTTATCGATTTAGCTATTTTCACTACAAAAATACATTACAAAAAGTAATTACTTATTCTTAATGTTGTATACCTACGTTACATATAAGTATATATGCTTATAATAGTACTAGTAAGTACAAAAAAGGGTCAAAATCTTTGTTTTTAAGTTCAAGGATTTCAATTAATTTATACGTGATAAAAAGCATCTTAAAACAGATGGATGCATATATGTATCATAAAATTATACATTATAATGAATGTTGATATTACAAATGTGCTAATTATCTAGCTGTTTACAATTATTAAAAAGAGGCTATTTACTCGGTTTTCCTCTTTCAGCTCAGTTTATCACTAATTACATTACAATAGTACAATAAACTAAAACTTTCTACATTGAAATAAAAGAGGTAAATAACAAGATTCAATAAAGAAATAAGTATCAATTTGGGGCTGTAGAGATTGTTAAGTTTTTGATTGAGATTATCAGTCATTCGATAATAGACCACCATTGAAAACGTGGGAGCATTGGAAGGCCGTGGAAGTTCAAGGGAAGCCGTGACCAGTAGAGCTAATCCATGTCAGATGGAGACAGGTATCCACTTCAAACAATTGAAGATGGTCGCGCAACTTCATGGATTGGTTGAAGTTAAACATCGACACCGTTGGATGCCGGTTCAGTGGTTTAGATGTTAAGCGTTCGCGCGCAAGACCGAAGGTCCTGGGTTTGAATCCTGTGTGTGGGGTCGTGGACGTGCACTGCTGAGTCCCATACTAGGATGAAACGGCCGTCCAATGCTTGCAGGTCTTCAATGGCGGTCTAATATCGATCCATTCATGATCTCAATTTAAAAGAAATAAGTATGCTGTTTTGCTGAAGAATTTTATAATTTCATATTACCATCTAATCAAACCAAATCATATCTAATAAATCAATTAGATTGAATGTCATTGTTTAGAAAACAACTCTTTTGATAATTACTTATATATCATTGCGTATTCTGAATTCGAAAGTTAAAATACAGCATCCTTAATAAATTTTATAATATGTAATACATAGTTATAAGTAAAATTAATTTTAATGCAGAACATCAGAGATCAGCCTTTTAGTGATCAAACATTTAACGATTAGCTCAATAAGAACAGTATATTTACAGCTGAAGAACATCTGGAAATCGAAACAATTGGCAACCAACACCAAGGTCAGAATTTTCAATACAAATGTCAAAACAGTTCTACTGTATGGAGCAGAAAACTGGAGAACTACAATATTAATCATCCAGAAAATACAAGTGTTTATTAACAGTTGTCTACGCAAAATACTTCGGATCCGTTGGCCAGACACTATCATCAACAACCTACTATGGAAGATAACAAACCAGATTCCACTTGGGGAAAAATGAGGAAGAAGCACTGGAAGTGGATAGAACACACATTGAGGAAAGCACCGAACTGCGTCACCGAATTGGAAGCACTCACATGGAATCCTCAAGGCCAAAGGAGGAGAGGAAGATCAAAGAACACATTACGCCGAGAAATGGAGATAGATATGAGAAAAATGAACAAGAATTGGATGGAACTAGAAAAGAAGGCCCAGGACAGAGTGGGTTGGAGAATGCTGGTCGGTTGCCTTAGCTCCATTGGGAGTAACAGGCGTAAGTAAGCAAGTAATTAAGATTATCTCAATGATTTAAACTCAGATTATGATTTATTTTCCAAGGACAGTTATTAGGAATCATTTAGTTCTGAATTTATTTTGACCTTCAGCTTTTATTTAGTACAGTCTATTGCAATAAATTATTTTTAAATATTTTTCTGTTTTTGTTGTTGTTATTGTTGAAAATCTCAAGTTATACATTAGTTTTTCAAATATTCACTATTTTACGTGAGTCATGTAAACAAAGCAATTCACTATTGAATTGATAATAATAATAATAATAATAATAATAATAATGATAAAACAAACATATTTAGTTTTAGTTGACGTGTTTTATTCCTGGTCATACTGTTATTGATATTAGTTGTCTGTTTTTTTATTTTTAAATAAATGAATTTTAAAAAATTAATTGTTCACTTAGTTACATTAAAATTCATAAATTAAAACAAACAATTAGTCATTCACAATGTAGTCTCAATTAAGTACATTTAGTAATAGTGAGCCAAATTGTCTATAAATCTCTATGATATGATTGGTTGTAAATTGTGATTGTTTTGTGCATAAAGAGATCAGTTTACAAATTATATCTATTCTATTATATAAATACATATATATGTTATTGGTTTTATACAATAAATATTTAACTTCTACCTATTTGTTATATAACTAGGCTAGTTTAATTTTTACATTCTTAATAAGTAGTGTATATGAGTCACGAAAGTTATGTAACTAATATTGATTTGATTATGTCATTTTTTTTATTAAATCGTCAAATCATTCAGTTGAAAATGCTGGTTTACAAGTTTTCATTAAATAACAAAGTAGGTTGATTTTAATAGTTTGTATTTGATAAGATAACACTGGGTAAGTGTTTAACAGATTTCAGAGGTTAATCGACAATTAAATTAAAATTAATAGTAGATATTTGTCACAGGATGACATCGAAAACAAATAATTTAAAGATTTGCCATTCATTTTGAGTTTCAAACATTTGAGCAGTATAATATGAATTCTAGTCAAGTCTCTATTCTTGCTCTTTTTTGAGTTGATAAAGGGAATTATGTACATGATAATCCAAACAGTTTGATCACGTAAAAAAAAGACAACTGAAGTTAACTAAACTAATGAAAGCATCTTCCCTTAGTACAAAACACATTTGAAACAAGTCCTAAGACTGAGAGAATCACAGTCTTTATAGCTTTATATAGCAGTTTTCTAGAGCAAATTGCGTAAGATTGTTGACTTCTGAGTCATTTAAAAATTTAACAGGAATTTATACTGACACCAAACCAACCCCATCAATGTTGATATAATATCCAGGATGGTGTGTTTCGTTTGGTTTACAGTATTATCTTACTATTTTCTGATATTACAATCGTCTAGTTTAGTTTTTATTTCGCATATACAAATATCCTAATATTGTTGGCACATTAACATGTCATACTAGATTTTGTGATTGTATTACATAAATCTATTGAAGGCTTACAAAATATCCCCACTAACGACCTTTAGCAAAATGTTTTTTTCCAAGAATTCACGAAGTAATAAAGTACAGTATGCAACAATAAAATAAGTAATCAATCATTGTGACAAATAATATTATATTGCCTAGTTCTTTTTCATCATTCATTTTATTGATCTGGTTGTAATATGTTCACATGACTAAATAGTAAGACTTCTGGATGAATATTAGATGGTTTCAGTTTCATTTAAATACAGTACGAGCATATCTGCTGTAACTAAATAACAACTTTTTTTAATTTAAAGGATAAATGGCTGTATTTCACAGCATGTGATTGTTTACATTTTGTCATATGAATCCTAATCCTAAAGTGTCCTAGATACCGATGTCGGAAATGTGACTTTTACAAAGTTTGAACCGTAAGTAATTTTTATTTATAATTACAGATTGTTTATTTATCAAGTTGAAAATTCAAGGAGTACAAAAGTTAATTGTTGTAGAATAGTTTATTCGGTTTGATGGTGGAAACACTAGTGTGATTTTGAGATAAATATCTTCACAGATTAACATCTCAACCAGAGAATATATGATAACGAAAAAATACTGGGCAAATGTACTGTCATGGCTTGAAATTCCTACAATTGATTTTTATCTTGACTAAGATTATTTCTAATTATAACATATTTAAAAAAGTTTCACAAAACTTTGAAAGATAAAATGAAAGATCTGACATATATGAACAGCTGATAAAGGGTCTACAATTTCTAAATCCATTGATCATTTAAACTTCAAACGATTTTTAATCATGTTCATTTTGTTGTGTAAATAACTGCATCATTTGGTGATATGAAGAAATTTATTATAATTGATAGGTTGTTCCGTCATTGAATATCTGTTCATTGTGGATTATGCGTTAGTAGTTCAAATTTGTGGGTAGTTATCATTTGAAATCCATCACAATCAACATTATCTATACAGTGTTTTAACCACAGTTCCAGATAGCTGGGTTTTAGAAATATTCTCTTCTTCATATGACGACGCACCGTATGATAGAAAAATAAATGATTAGTGTAAACGATATTTTCATTACTTCTGTCTTCATACTCATACTTTTTTATTTCTAGTGTATTGAATATTTAATTATTTGTTATTGGGATGTTTCTATGCAGTTGTTTACATGGTTACCAAAATAACAGACCAAGTAAAAACATTAGTAATTTCTTTGGTAACAAGATCTTATTATATGTCTAGAGATTGACAAATAATCCAGACATATTCTAATAAATAGACATGCAGATTAATATTCGTAAATCGACATAACATATACAATAGCTTTTTTTGTTCGACAGGATGTTTTTCTTTGTTCAAGTGTTTATGTAATATCCTGCAGTTCTTAAATACTTTTTTCTTAGATTTTATCGAAGGAAGTAGCCAAAATTGTCTGAGTCTTTTTAGGTTAAACTGAATTTTCTTTTCCAAACGCTTAAGGAAATAAATGTTTCTCATTGGATTATCTTAATTGAGAAATTTTATACATACAGGGCATCTATAGTTGAATAGGAGCGAGAAAAACTCACTTTCGATTACCATAAAACCAGAATCTCCCAAATTACGAGGACATATCTTCTGGTAAATTAAAAAAAAGCCATAATATGCGAGATTGAATATCATATTGATTGACTAAAAGGTAATATTAAAACCTAGACCATTCTTTTTCTTTACTAATATATACTGACTGAAGTTAGATAGAAAATGAAAATTTTAGTATATTAATAAAATTATTTTATTTGCGTTTGAATGTCTATTTTCTTACGCTAAGGATTATAATTTATCAGTATATTTTGATATACGTGGATCCCGAGAAGATCGCCTCAGGATTTTCACTAAGCCATATGTGTTTGTAAGCAAAGTGGTGGAACTATTGACAACATTGTTTAAAATACTTAGATTAGAATTTTTGTAAATGAGGAATACTTGAATGAGCAACTATTTTCAATAAATTTTATTATCATTCACTATACAGTTATAAATTTGTAGTTCAACATTAGTCTTAGTTTTGTTGAGCTATGTAATATTCTTCAGATCCTCATTGAGAATCTTTAACTTCAATCCTTGGTCAGATGATTGGATTATCACTATTGTGAATATGAATAAGTGAATTAAACAATGTTATCCGTCAATACAATTTAATTTGGCATCAGTTATGACTTAGATATGTTTCCAATATATCAGTCAAAAATTTGAAAGGATATTGAAGTCTACTCTTTTAAAACACAAAACTATTTTATAGTTGAATTCATGAGTCAATTGAAGCTGGATCACAATGGAAAACCTGGGAGTATTAGACGGCCGTTTCGTCCTAGTACGAGACTCCTCAACAATGCGCATCCATGATCCCGCCACCCAAGATTCGAATCCAGGATTTATCAGTCTTAAATAGTAAATGGCTTAACAAAACTGAGACTAATCTTGAATTATAGATTTATAACTGTATAGTGCTTGATAATAAAACTTATTGAAAATAGTTTTTTGTTCAACTATTCCTTGTTTTTTTCAGACTCTATGAAGGTTTTTCAAACTAATGAAGATTTTTACTTATTTTACAACAGTATCGTTATACATTTGGTGAACATACGAGTTTATAAAATGAAATTTCCTAATCGTTAATCTGAAGTTAACGAAATTGACGGTTTGTGAAAACTGATCAATTCGTCAGTGATTCTTATCATAGACTGAGATAAATAAATAAATAAAAACGGGAAATCCGATTACATTGTCCTCCTACTACTTGGTTACACTATATTTTTCTGTAGTTATAATTCAGGTTTATATGTGACTAATTTAAATGGTATAACGAACCGACGAACGTTTCACCAATAGAGTTACATCATTCTATAGTTATCTAATTACCACTATCTTGAAAGCATGAAAGAAATGAAACTGAGCCGAAAAATGATTCGTTTCTAGACGTGATTATTACTCTAAAACGATAGAAGTAAGGTATTTAGGCAATATGTGAACATGAAGTATTTGAGAGCTTCGCGTTTTTTACGATGGATATTTTATGAACATCGAGTAATTTGTGACAGTGACAGAAGATGGATGAACGTTTTCTAGTTCTCAAACAATTCTATGGGCTAATAACTAAAACTTATGTAAAAATTAATATCAAGAACTTACAAGCTAATTATATTTAGTAGCTTTATATTTCAAAAGACTTTTAGCACATGCTGATATTGATGTTCAGTTTTTAGGTTTGATTTCCTAATCCCTTTCCGATTGCATCCATTTCAGTGACAAGGTGACATAAATAATTCATATGCACTAAACGTTTCTCAAATCAGAATGAATGAACCTTTACCAAAGTAGTGAGTTTAATTTTATGAGCATGATTCATTGAGAGACTCCTAATACAATTCTGGTATACTTGATAAATAATATAGGGACTTGGCAAAGTATAAATGAGAACACACCTTATAAATGACCTAATTTAATTTAACTGATTACAATCGATTCATACAGAGATAGAAGATGACCTGTAACTGACCTACAACCTCACCAACGGTTTTAACAGCATGTAGAAGTTCGAACAATATAAATTTGTTCTGATCAATGTGAGTTTATTCGCCTACCATACAATAAATTCTTACTGATTTACAGATGCAATTAG
This sequence comes from Schistosoma spindalis, assembly GCA_946903255.1. NCBI lineage: Eukaryota > Metazoa > Platyhelminthes > Trematoda > Strigeidida > Schistosomatidae > Schistosoma > Schistosoma spindalis. Next base: position 23,652,897 of record OX336424.1, read on the forward strand.
TTACAAGTTTTGCATTTGATTTATTCCTTATCCCACAATGAAATCGAATCTTTGAGAATACTCAAACTTTCTTTAAGATAGACAAAGTGTATTAAATGTAAAGCTCATAAGCATACAATTAAAATTACCTGAATTATTAATTAATTGTACTGTGTAGATGGTCACAAAATAAAAGAAACCTAAAGTTATTTTGTGTCCATTCATATCTATCTCAATACCTTGAATACATAAATGTTTACCAAAAGAAAGAAAACAAAACAATTATTTATCTTTTAATAAGATAACTGTTAAAGCTTAATAAATCAATACTTCTATATATTTTGGTATTACTGATAAGCATAATTGTTTACTTGATGAGTTGTCAAGGCAATTGAATAATTGAAATAACCTATTTTTTATTGTTTGTAAGTAATTGATTGCCATTTAGTTAATTAGTTCATTTTTTAAAAAAATATATTGTCAATAGCTACATCTCATTAGTTTATAGCTGAGATAAAGTTGTTTAGAAATAGATAGATAAGTATGCAAACAATCATAACTTCATTTGTTTACATTACTTGTTAGATAAATGAACTATCATCTCAAGGTGACGAGACATTGATAAGGATATTAAGCATTTTATTTAAAAAAACTGTATTGTTGCTTTCATTGGGAACATAATATCCGTTTAATTACCATTGTGGAGGACCAATAGAACTTAGTAAATATCTTAATTCAGTTAAGACTCCAAAGTATATAAAAAGAATAAGTTAAAAGAAGATAAAAATAAATATGTACAAAACATAAATGTTATTTGTTATTGTCAAAAGGGTACATGTTCATAGGTTTATATATATATATATATATATATATATATATATATATATATATATATATATATATATATATATATGATTATGAAAATGTAAGAAAAATAATTTCATGGAATGTCAGATAGAGATACAAAGCGTTCGCGCGTAATTGACAGATGGTATACTGTATAACATAAGTTAAAACGTCTGCAGCCAGCAAATTCAGGAAACAAATTCTTTGGTTAATATGGTGTTTGTATACATTGAATGGAATCATGAAAAATTACAAATTAAGTTTATTAGAAACATTCCCACGACATTGAAAATAAGTTTGTACTTATGAAGTACATGTTTGGTAAGCTTCGTTAAGTTTTATTCAACTAATGTTTCTCATTAACTGATTATGTATTAAGGTATAAAGTTACCTCCATCAGGTACATCTCACCATCCTGAATTAGGAACTTTGGATAGTGATTGCCAGTAGATTACACTTAAACTCACTAGTGACTAAGTTTATCCGAAACATTTCCATTACTCAAGACGCATATCGTTTTTTGAAATGCCGATCATTTTTTCACTTAATTAGTAAGTCCTGTTTTATAGAGTGTAATTTTTAAAAATAATTTCATTTCAGCTTTAGACTTCCATAAAATTTATGTTTTTTTTTGTCCATGTCTTTTACGCCATAGTGGAAATGTTCATATCACATAATTGTAAATTGAAACCTTTGATGAAATTGCTCTTTGTTATAAATCACTCATTTACTTAATGAGCAGATAAATAATCAAGAGTTCTGCGTAAGATGCATTTATTAAAAATCCAACATGCTAAGAATAGACTCAGCCACAGTAGCTTCAACATATATTCAAAAGTCTTTTTTTAATTATCAGTTCTGATTATGCTCTGTTTCATTTTATTTTCATTTCAAGGATCAAGGACAAAGTGTCCCGATTATATTCTTTCTTAATTTGCTTTTCAATTACTTTTTCTACTGCAAATTATTGGAATTGATTGATTTTTCCTTAATTCTTTTTTAATTGACATACGAAATATCTCGACAAGTAAACAGGTCATTGAAAGTTATATAATGCACTAACATACCATATTTTTTGGGTGATCTTTATATTAACCATACTGCGTTTATAAAAATTTGTAACTTTCTTTAAGAATATTGTTCTTCTTCAAAGTCAAATTGATTGCTTGCATAATGGCCCATATAAGTACCAAATATGTTTCTTTCAGTGTCACTATCAATAAAGATTGAACTACTGAACCATTCGATAGTATGACTAAACTTTTTTAAGGACTAAAACATTTACATTTATTGGTCATTTACTACCAACCTATTTCATGCCATCTAGTGTGTGATGGCAATCAAATTATGTCGAACAAGATAAATGGCCGCATAAGTACAAAGAATTTGAGGCTGCAGATTTATATGAATATTCTTGAGAATTCGTTTCACACCCATAGATCAGTAAATTTTAATAATCAAATTACTAAATTAACTGTACCATCAATATATATTAATCACGTCAACATTGGGATATTAATGAGTTTTCATTGCTCTATCACTTTCTGCCGATACAAAAATAAGCACAATTAATTAGTCACAATCACAAAGTGTAGTTTAACCTGATACACATGACACTTTGTTATTTGTTTCATTGAAGATTCATCACTTCATTCTTTAATTGTTTTAAAGTATTGATTGCTACACTTTGTCATGATTTAAATTCACCTGATTTCGTAGCCGGCATAAATATATGACTGAAGCTAATAAATATTGTCTAGAGTCAAAGATTGGAAAATAGCACATTATTCTTAATTTTACTATTATTACTAGTCCTTAAATTATATACTCCAACTATTGTTATTATTATTATTATTAAAATTAGACTTCTTATCAAATACTTGATTAATCCCATGATTAGTTCTACTACTACATATTTGAATTCCATATTACGCAATCATTATTTTTATTTGTGTTGGACTTTTTGTCAACTCTGTTATTATTAGAAGGGGGTTTTGTGGAGATTTCAATAGTTTAATAGTTGAATCCATGAGTCAACCAAAGCTAGGACGAAACAACCGTCCAGTGCTTCCAGGTTTTCCATGGTGGTTTAGCTTTAATTGACTCATGAATTCAACTATTAAACTTTATTATTATCAACCCTTCAACCAGATATTCTAGTTCGTTTATTTATTTATTAATATCTTTGAATATTTACCACCTCATCCAGCCCATTTTCTAAACGTTTTGTTTAGGCATTTACAATTATTTTCATAGATTTTTAAACTCGATCGATTATTCAACACTTCTCAACCTAACTGGTATCCTTTATTCTGATTGTCATACAGACATATCTTATTGTAAAGTTATGATGAAAAACTATTTTCTCACCAGTATGAAGTTGGAGATATTGATGAATGTTACTGAAATCATAAAACGATCTAAGTTAGATTATTACTGAGAGCCTAAGAATTCTAGATGGCTGTTTCGTCCCAGTGTCCGTCCATGAATCCTTACGCGAGAATCGCACTCAGGATGCTTGGCCTCTAGACCACTGGGCCAGCATCCAATGGTGTTAATGTCTAACTACATTCAATCCATGATATTACGCAACCATCTTCCATTATCTTTGATGAGTAACTCCCTCACATCTCGTCGATTGAGGCTAGACATTAACACTATTGAACTACAGCTTAGTGGTTTACAGGTTAAGCATTAGCGCGTCAGATCGAAGGTCCTGGGTTCGAGTCCTGTATGCGAAATCATTGATGAAGAGACTCATGCTAAACACAGAATGGCCATCTAGAGCTCCTAAATTTCTAGTGACAACCAAACTTAAATCGTTTCGTGATTTCGATAAAAAACTATGGTGGTCAAGCTTCAATTGACTTATGATCTCAACCACTGAAATTATTATAATATCCACAAAACCCTTCTGATATGAAAAAAACTATTGGTAAAGAAATATTTCTCCCCTCAATCCGTATTTTTTTATTAAATAACACATTGATTAGATATTTATTAGCCTACTGGAATGAAATTATCACTTTAGTAATCCGAAAATGTCTTCTATAACCTTCATATTATAGTAGATTTAGTTCAAGTCTGAAAAATCGTAGAATTATTTTCATTGTTAAGAGTAAAGGAAAATTCGGTGAATGAATCCCCTTCTAATAATTCTAGTGTAATATAATATACTAGGACTTTTATTAGATATGTATTGCTTTCTTGATAAATTTACTGATTTTCATTAAACATTTTTAATTGGTAGATAAAAAATGTTTCAAGTTCAATTTTGATGTCCATTCCCTTTTCAACAACAAATAATTTTATTTTGAGAAGGGAGGGAGATTTATATTGAAATTTCATATAATCACAATTTGACTTTTTTTTCATTGTGAACATCCAGTGACATCAAATGCAGATCATATCATGTTCCTATAAGTGGTAAAGTTTAAACTGAGTGATTAAATAGTATTGAGATTTTCATGAAAAAAACTTGAATGTTGTTCGTTCGAACCTAGTTTCAAACGAAACAATTTCCTTTTGTGAATTGACAATACGAAATCTTACCTTCAAACAAATATACCTAACTACTAATCTACAAGTTTGGTATTGTTTTTTGTTGTAATTTTTATATTTCAAATAAAGCATTTACTCTAACGTAAATTAACATATAATCTAATAGTAAATAGATTAGATGATTGAATTGTTCAACTCATGTTTATTAATGACTAGTCTATTCATTTTTATAAGGGTGTGTATGGATATGTTTTTGTTCTGTAATAAAATGCATAATACTACTTGTCCACTAATCATTTTTAAAAAAAAATATAATTTGTATTCATTTTATGCAGGGTATACTTATAAGAAGAATAGATGAATGAATCATTCACTTCATTGAATTAGCAATAATTTATAATAAAATATAAATTACAACCCTTATTCATAATCATATTTGTAAGTAGTTAAAATCTAATAAAAATTCAATATGAGCTAACCATATATTTGTAATCAGTTGTGTATTTATTTCAATCTACTCGTTCAATTATATACATATACATAAAAGCACAATATGGACAGGGTCATTCATTGCTAACTATTTAAAATACAAAGGTCAATTAATCTTGTCAAGTAACCTGCTGGTCGTTATAATGTGTAATCAATCTAGTCAACTGTTCATATTAATAAGCAAATTAAGTTGAAATATTGTCTTGTTTATTTGATTAAAGTTTTATAAATTGAAATTATGATCAGAATGGAGTTTGTGAATATTGTAGCAATTTTAATAGTTGATTTCATGAGTCGATGTAAGTTTTAAAACCATTGAAAACCTGGATGAATGGTTTGCACAGCCATTCATGGATCGATGTATGTTAAACATTAACACCGTTGGATGTCAGTTCAGTGGTCCTGGGTTTCAATCCCGAGTGTGGGACAGTTGACGCGCAGTGATGAGGAGTTCCATAATAGGACGAAATGGACGTCTAGTAATTTCAGGTTTTCAATGGTGGTCCAGCTTACATTGACTCATGAATTCAACTATTAAAATTTATGTTGAATTTATTTTCATAAAAACGTGGATGAAATTTCTGACATCTGAGTATTCTTTATGTTGATATCTGTTTTATTATTATTTCCTGAAGTAAAAGTATACAATGATGAATCTTGATTAAATCAGATCTAAGATCAATAACTTGTGTAAAAAGTAAACTATTCTTTAAATTTTTCAATATTATGAAGGGTCATAATCCTTTATAATAATACAGAAGGTTTCATCTTTGTTACATTGAACAAATACCGTTAAGATGATATTAATAATACTAATTTATTGACTAAGTTAAAATCTAAGTAGTATAAGATGTGTGAGTTATTGCCAAGAAAAATTTTCGCTATTGTATCGCCTTTCATAATTTCAAAATTTATTTTGATTTGCCTATTTCACGTCACGGGTTAATCTTAGTTTAACAATTATTGAAAATCAGGAAGCACTGAGCAGTTGTTTTGCTCTATTATATTACTCAGTTTGTGATGTAATCTAAGAAATTCAGCAATTACCATAAACCCTCATACTGGTAATAATCATGTCCTCACTGGTGACTAATTTAGAGCAGTTTCTCCTGGAATTCTGGTGAGTAACAGTGACAAGTAGGATTCAACGATGTCGTGTGAGACAGTTACCCACCAAGTACACTGGAAGACGATTGGGCTATATAATGACCTGATTGGAGTGAGATATGTGAACAAATGGATACCGGTTCAGTGGTTTGAAAGTTAAGATTCGCCATGAGACCTGAATGTCCTGCAATCGATCCATGGTGGAATTGTGGCCGTTTAGATGATAGAGAGTTCCATATTATGCCAAACAAGTTACCTAGTTCTTCCTAGTTATCATTAGTTTCTGAATAAGATCACCATAAAATTCAAAAATCTTCACAAATCCCTTAAAATAATCACACTTTTGTCTCATTCTAATAGTTATCAGAAGGGGTTTTGTGGAGGTTGTAGTAATTCCAATGATTAAGATCATGAGTCAGTTGAAGCTAGACCACCACGGGAAACCTGGAAGCACTGGACGGCCGTTTCGTCCTATTATGGGACTCCTCAGCAGTGCGCATCCACGACCTCGCCCCCTGCGAGATTCGAACCCAGGACCTATTGGTTGCGCGCGAGCACTTAACCACTAGACCACTGAGCCGGCATCCAACGGTGTTAATGTCTAACTTCAACTAGTCCACGAAATTGAGCAACACATCCACCATTGTCTTCAGTGAGTTACTATCCCACAACAGACCTGGTTGAACTCCACTGGTCACTACTTCTCACTAGAACTCTAGGATATACCTCTTGAAGCCATTCACTAGTGAGCATATGTTGATTATTATCAGAAGGGGTTTTGAGGAGTTTGCAGTAATTTCAATGATTAAGATCATGAGTCCAGGTTTTCCATGGTGGTCTAGCTTCAACTGACTCATGATCTTAATCATTGTCATTCTAATAGTGACAGATTTGACAATCTTGAAAACATTGAATCAAAATGTTTAATGTGGAATATAAAGAAATTCAATCGTTACACAAAAGTACTTTTAGGGTAGAAGATGTGTTCTTCATCTTTATTTTGGCATATTGCTTACGGACGAATTCGATTTTCTAACAACTCCTCAACAATATTCAATATTAAGTTCTTGCTGGAAGTATCTACAAATTTTAGAGAAAATAATAAACTTCATTATCAATGACATAATGGGTTACTTAAAAAATAACAAGCATGTGATGATAATTTTCTCATCTAATTCATTTCCTTATATACATCATACTTAAAATGGATGACATGCTTTCATTGAAATTATTCGTCAACAGTTTAACTAGTCATATCTTAACTAATTGATTTTACAGTTGAATTTCAATCAACAAAATTTTTGTTCAACTAGATACTGAAATCCTTTCTGTATGAACTTTCAACTTGTCTAATGAAAAAAACTATAAAGTTTTAGAATGATAAATTCAAGAAAAAGAACTTTAGATACTTTTACTGTTCACTATTTGAGAAGGGTTTTGTGGAGATTGTAGTAATTTAATAATTGAATTCATGAGTCAATTGAAGTTAGACTAATAGGTCCTGGATTCGAATCTCGTGAGGCGGGACCGTGGATGCACACTACTGAGAAGTCCTATACTAGGATGAAACGGCCATCTAATGTTTCCAGGTTTTCCATGGTGGTCTAGCTTTAATTGACTCATGAATTCAATTATTATGTTCATTATTTATCGATTTAACTTAATATGCGTAAAGGAAATTGTGATAATCATGATTTTAAAATAGCTAGACTGTTTCAACAAGATGAATTTCTTATAAACTTATATATGTTTGCATGAACTTCACATCACATGTATTATACACACTACAAGAAATACGTACATCAAACATTATTAACGTGATTGAATAACGTATTTATTAGACAGTTAATCGAAGAACCATATACTTATTTATATTCAATAATATTGATGTTTGATTATAATTCCTTGAAAAAGCTTAGACCAGATTATTAGACGAAACATTGAATTTACTTCAAATTCATTTATTGAAATTTTACAAAATAGTATTCTTCCTCCTTTAACTTGACTTTCATTAATGACGATTAATGAATCTATTACTTAATAAGTAACTTCGTTTTTTTTCTGTTTTTAGAATTCTTTCATTAATTTAAACCAATTGACATTTCCTATGTATAATTTTATTTGAAGTTTCTCATTAAAAATCAAGATTAAATTTTCGCTTGTACAATGACTGACTTATATTAAAACTCTTTTCTTTTTTAAAGGAAGATCTGTTGTGTAATACTAAATTTAATAATTATTATGAATGTTATCTACCAATAGTCATTATTGTTACGTATGGAATAGTCTTTCATAATGTTCAAAATAGATTCATATACTATCAATATTAATAAGGTTACTTTGTTATATATATACCGAAAATAATTGAAATAAATTAGATATTTGAATGACTTGACAAATATGGACTGTGAATAATTTTTTTGCTACCACGGTAACTAGTAGTAGGTTTGTTTCATGTTAGCTAGTTGTGTTGTGATTTTTGTTTTGTTTCTCTATTTGTTAACATTAAAAAAAGAGATATATCTCCATCAAAAGCCATCTTAGTGTATTTATCGCTTGATATTTTTTATTTTTGTTCTACGGAAACGCAACTACATTCCGCTTAAATATAAATTGATGACATTTTTCTTGTCTTCCTTTGAATTTAACTAAGACTTTTTTGTTTAAATGTAACATTAATATCGATAAAATATGTGCATTGAATATCTTGAAGCATAATGCGTAAAATTTACAATAGACTAGTCTTTTATAAAAATTTCTTAAAGTTTTATTATTCATTGTAAGTTAAGAATTACTGAGTAACTAAATTCAAGTTATAATTAAAGATAAAGAAGTAATTGATTTATAATCCCTTTGTACATTAAGATTTGATTCTAATAGTAGGTTGTAAGTATCTGTATTGAAGGTACGTTATCTTTACTTAAAAATTAAGTAATAATTTTATAAACCACCTATTAAAAGTTTACATTAATTTTGAATTATTAAAAGCATCTTTTTTACTATGTTCAAGATCCAACAAAAGTATAAATTGTATGTCGTAGATAAAAGTGGATGTAGGTAATATACATATCTTGGTAATTCTATTCTAGTTAACATAGAAGGTATATAGTGATTGTTCAACTTTTAGTGTACATAAAGAATTTAATTTACCTAAACATGTATTACAAAATAGGAAGGGTTGTATATGCAGTTCTTCTTACTATAGAACTTCCAAATAATGAGTAACAACAAACCGTGGCAGGGATCGAAACAAGGAAGTTCAGACTTCGTGATTAATAGTCAACCTTCAAGTCACTGAGTTATTATACAGTGGTTCATATCTATAAATCAAATGGTTCATTAGCTGATATAAAGTTATAACCAAAACGTCCTGTAAATTGAATCAATTTCCGTAAACCACTTGACTGAAAAGAGAATTAATAATTTCTGTGACTATTCATAATTCGGTTATGCATTAATATTTGTACGTACTGATACACAATACACACGTATGACCTTTATTGTATACATTTATTTAACCTACCTTAAAGCTTATCATATGAAATAAAGGTGTTGCCCATATTTTAACAAAAGATAATAATTAGTTTAACATACGGATTTAAATTTAATAATTTCTAAGATTGACATAAAGAGGTCATATGTATATTAGTTCAAGCAACTAAGTTATTTTCAATATATGTGTCTGATAATTTTGAAATTTATTTATTTATTCATTTAGACACACAAACATTGGTACATGAGGTCACCGAATAAATATACGCCGCATAAATCGTTCGATTTATGTGAGGGCTGTGATACTGCCCGGATGCCCAAACTGAAGCAGGTGGGTTTCTTAGAGGGCCACGTCTCGAGCCTTTGACCTAAAAGTCTAATCCACAAGGCAGTGAAGCAGCGTAAGGAGATGCAGTCTCATGGTAGTCGGTGACCAACAATTGGTCCATACAGCATTTGTTTCCTAAGGAGCCTGTAGTCCATGTGCACCATTCGTTTGCAATCAGGGTTTTCCAACTTCCCCAGGTGGATCCTCCGTATATACCAACTCAACTAAAGCGCCGGACATTTACTTTCCGTCCTCTCAATTTCGTGAACAACACCCCCGCCGCAAGAAAGCAGTGAGTAGGACTTCTCTGGAAGTGGTTGTATGCTCGTGGCCATATGAGAGCGTTTCGACAAGAAGAGCCGACTCTCCCCACCCTTAGCCGTACCAGGACATATGGGAATAATATTCATAATAAACGATTGTGTTTATATCCTAAGGTCATTTGAAAGAAGACTGATATTTTATTTTCATTTTTAGTAACAAATATTTCTGTTATTTATAATTTCATTTTACATGAAAACAGATCAGAAATATATATATATATAATAGCTTTTCCAAAAAAAGGAAATAATTTGATTCCCATTTAGAAATAACCATAATACGATAGTCAGTTTTCTTGTATTCTGTCCAATTTGTTTATTATTCTTTTAAATTCATCACATTATTACTTTTTCTAATTGTTAAACTTCATGCGAATAAAAATTATTATCATTGATTACTTGTTTAGTTTGTACGTTAATGGATGATTTTCCTTTTCGTTTTTAAATCATTTCTCGTAAAATTACACATATATAACGGAACAATATCGTTTTCGATTAGATCCTCATCAGGCTTTACTCTAATATACAGTAATATTTATATGCATATACGAAATTATTAAACTGATCAAGTTAGTTTATGAGTCAATGATAACAGTGAAATAGATTACACAAATAAACATAATAAGTGAAAAGTACAAATTGGTAGTGTGAATACAGGTGTATTAGTTGTATCCATGTTAAGTAATGAGAATTACAATGATTAAGATCATGAGTCAGTTGAAGCTAGACCACCATGGAAAACCTGGAAGCACTGGATAGTAATTCACTGAAGACAATGGTGGATGTGTTGCTCAATTTCGTGGACTAGTTGAAGTTAGACATTAACACCGTTGGATGCCGGCTCAGTGGTCTAGTGGTTAAGTGCTCGCGCGCGCAACCAGTAGGTCCTGAGTTCGAATCACGCAGGGGTCGAGGTCGTGGATGCGCACTGCTGAGGAGTCCCATAATAGGACGAAACGGCCGTCCAGTGCTTCCAGGTTTCCCGTGGTGGTCTAGATTCAACTGACACATGATCTTAAGTACTAAACTATATAAGTTAGTCTGTCTTACATCTTGAGTATCCAGAATATAAAAATCAATAAGTTTTTTCTCTTTTACACTTTTTACTAATAATATTTTATTTCATACATATTTATGTAAACAACACGGAAAACCCACATTGTAAATGCTGTTTTAATTTTTAAAGGAACTACAAAGAGGATAATCACTTAATTTAATTATCTAAAATAGAAAATTAAGCGGTACAAAATTTATTTCTTTAAATGCAGACGCATCTATCACTTATGATAAGCAAGAAGATGAAGTAAGAAGTGAGATGAATATTTTATTCCTTACACTTTCGTATTTAGATCTACAAAACTAGTAATTTTTTTTATCTCTTTATTTACCACCAACGACATATACCATGGAAATAAAAGTAAACATTAAATATTTTAGTTTCAAAATTTAACTTTTTGGTTTAGAAATTAATTAAATTATCTATGATAATCTTAATCAATTGTATGAAACTAATAACTGAAGGTTATAGCATTGTTTCCTGAGTGATAATCTGGTTTTATAATATTTCATGGATTGGTTGAAGTTAAACATTAACACCGTTGAATGCCAACTCAGTGGTTAAGAGGTTAGGCGTTCGCGTGCGAGATTGATAGATCCTGGGTTCGAATCTTGCAGGGCGAGGTCTTGGGTGCTCACTACTGAGGAATCTTACAATAGGACGAAACGGTCGTTCAGTGCTTCTATGTTTTCCGTAGTAGTCTAACTTCAATAAATTCATGAATTCAACTATAAAATTTGTAATATGAATTGTTTCCGAATGAGATAATCGTAATCTATTGTTTAAAAAGTTGCCATGAAAATTGGATTACTAGAAGTCAGGTATAATTTAACCGACCTTATACATAAGATTATTTCAGCTGAATATTTACATTCACTTCAATCTCTGAAGTTTTTAATCAAATAGACAAGTCATTGATCAGTTCTCATCATATAATCATCGTACATTCTATTATCGAAAATGAAACAAACTGATATATGGCCGAACGGAAATCAATTAGTGTGAATCTACATTATTTTCAGCAAAACTTAAATATCCTGCCTTGTATTCAGCATAAGGTCATGGCAATGTATTGCTGTGGGATTGAAAACTAGGGAAAACTATCTGTGTAAAACGTATCAGCTTTTAATGATTTTTATTAGATATCAGTTCGTCACAAAGATTAACAAACTACCTACCTTAATGAATAGTTTATAATTAGTAAATATAAATATCTCATTGTTGACAGAGCTTATCTTTTATTTTATATTCCGTCTTCGGTTTTTTAATATAAGAGGAATTAACGATTGTTATTTATAACATGATCTAAAATATAATTTCAACTACAGTCCCAATAGAAAGAATACATTTTCACCATCAGAGGTTATCAGTATTTAACAAATAGATGTTTCGTTAAATTGTTTTAATTAATTTGTCAATCTGCGTATCTACTAAAGTGTAATTATGTACAAACGATAATGTTAGCGTCATTGTAAACAAATCAGTGGGATTTTCAATTTTTTATTTTGATATTGTTTAAAGTGGATAGTTTTGAGCCCCATTATCCCCGCTACATAAAAAGTGGCTTGTGAGGATAGTAACTCTTTATCAATATTAGTAATAATAATAATCGTAATAGTAAGTCACAATTACGAGTAGTAGTGTAGTGAACAGAACACCAATGGGGAACAACTAATCGTATTTGACAATAAATTACAGAACTACTTAGTAAAATCCAACAACCATCTATTAAATCGTTAATATGCAAATTGTTCATCAATTGTCTCAAATGACTCAGAATCCCTTTGTTCTTGCATTTTCATATAAATTGCACTCTTTCTTCATTCTTTATTGTTCGATCTTCTCGTCTATCTGCTGCCAGACATTCTGTTTAAAACTGACGTCATATGCTACTTATGTCTACATAAGTAGCACACATCACAGTAGTAGTATTAATATAATTATTATCTACCCTTATACTGGCTAGTTGATCCTACACTAAATCTATTGGTTTGTTCTATCTTCTTAAGTTAGAGAAAATATAAAAAATAACTTCATTCAATCATAATTTCCATTTCACTGGATTTTGACTTAAATCTCTTTCTTTATCCTTTGTACTAATCAGTTTATTTAAGTTCGTACAAGTGCACAATCTTGATGTTCTCAATTGAGTCTAACTGGTTTAAATAAAGTGAAATTTTTCTTGGTTATTTACATGAATTTCTTATGATAGTAATCTATACAACATCAATAACATTTACTTCGAACATGATTAATATAAAGGTTGTGAACATTGTTGAATTTTATCATGACCAATTTAAGTTAGATAGCTATTGAAAGCCTGGAAACATAGGACACTCGTTTCGTTTCCATATAGGACTCACCAAAACTGCGCCTTCATGACTCCTCCTAGAAGGATCAAACTCAGAATCATGGATTGATTGAAGTTAAACTTTTACACTACTTGATCTCGGCCTCTCAGTCTAGAGTTATGTGTTCACTCACGGGATCGAAATTTCTTGGTCTTATCTTCAGCGGCGTGGTCATGGATGCGCACTCTGAACTTAATCAAATTTATGGTTTATGAAAAATTGTTCAATGCCCGTAAAATCTGGAACCAATATAATCCTATTCAATGGCCGAACGACTTACATGTCTTGACAGTGATTAAATGTGACTTTAGGTTAGAATAAAACTGGCTAGTGACAAAGCAAGAAAATATCCATTCAATGAAATAATTGACGTGATTATAATTCTGGATGAAAACCAGTTTTGTCCAAAATTACTTGAATTTTCCATCAAAGTAATGAATCGTAACAAAACGTATTGTCAATTATAACTCTACCCCAATATGTAGTAACATCAATTTAGATACAGGACTGATGACCAAAGTTTCTGTAAAAATTGATTCTCTTTGTATTGGCTCTTTTATAATTAAGTATCATTTACAACTAATAACTTGTTCTTCAATAGTTGCTAGATCAACCTATTTTGTAATATATGCTGGTAGGTAACTAAATTAACTGTTAACTACTGTTTCAAATAAACAGCCTACTTATTAACAATGACATAATCTCAACTATTATCAAAAAGCTATTCATTTTCATTTTGTAAATGAAAGTTATTTCTAACCTGACCAACACAATTTGTTGGACTAAACTAAAGAACCAAACAAAATATGGCAGTTAAATCCGATTTGTAACATGTATTTACGTAGGTTTGCGAAAATACGTTTGCAAATACATCTTCAATGTGTATCTACGATTATGACAGTGGTTTAAAATTGGCAAATATAGGTATGTATGGGTTGAAATAATCAACTATGCGTCAAGTTTATTACATCAGAGCTTATGATAGTACTTGGCTGACTTAAATAAATTTGGATAGTGTAACAAGAAGATAAAAATTGTCAGGACTATGTGGTATGTTAGCTCAATACATTTAGAACAATCTGATCACACATATACTTATTAGGAAAATCTATAGCTAGGAAAGCCATAGGTAAGGAGGTAAGCGAAAACAAAGATAATAAGGAAATTAAAATGAAAATAATGTGAAACGTACCACGTTGGACAATAAAACAATATTACCCTAAACCTATTCCGGTAATAAGGTTTTATTATCCAGCGTGTTGAGTTTCACGTTCTTTTTTTACCCTATTTTCTTTATTATCTTTGTTTCCTCCTACCGAACTGGAAACTAAATGGCTCACCGCGTCTATCGTCCGTCAATTCATGACACTTCACAGCCGTCGTCTATGACTAATCGAAATAACTTCGCAACTTTTGATCCAAATGAACTCTATCAGTTAAAACTTGCTAAAAATTCTTTTCGAATCTAGTCCCTTATAAGTGAATGATTATTATGGTTATTACTTATCAAGGTGATGAATAAAACTACTGTATAGCACCTCGATGACCGATAAACTTAACAGTATTTAGACATGCTCAAACATGTCTTGATCACCTCAATCGATGAATGATTTGCTTTTAAACTATATCATGTCAAAAAGATTATAATATAATTAGATCAAATTCATTTATCGAGTGACTGTTTCTTTTTTTAAATTTAAGGTTATGTATTTCAATCCAATGTGGACAGATTATTTGGTCAGTCTGCCAATGAAAAGTACACTACCTTTTTTATGCAACATATAAAAAGTAAATCATATCAAAATGTAAATAATCCATTATCTAATGATGACAAGCTACTATACGAAAATGAACGGCCATTTCCAAGTCATGTTTATCCATCTACTCCATCGGAGATCAGTGTTGAATATATTTGTTTTATAATTAGTTTGTTTATGTTAACTATCCATTATCCTGCACCATTTTATTTCACAAGTCGTATTTTTTCTCTGCTTTTTTCAATGTATATAGCACTGACTAGTGTGTACTTATTAGTCGATGTTGAAACAATAGCAGTTTTGTATAAATTAAATACAGTTGGTATACGTGATCCTGGTGGATCATTGGTTGTTAATATTGATACAAATTTAAAGTATATAACATCATGGTATTGTGTACTTCTGAGTGCAGCTAGTCTACCGGCAGTGATTATTTGTCTTATGGCTATTTATGCTTATGGTGAAACTAAATTTAAAGAAGCTGTAACCAATTATGCTCAGCTGTTAATTGCCGGAGAAATTCCATCGATAAATGGATGCTCAAGCAATAAAATAGCTACTCGTGGTAATTTAATAAAAGGTGTAGATTATGATACAAATAATCTTAATCCAGATTCTAATGGTACTATTGAAACTATGGTTGGTGAGCGGGTTAATCTTGAACCAAATTATCAAGAATCTATCATCAATCTACCTATTACACTTGCGATTACAACAAAGCATTGGCATCCACCTTTGTTAAACCGAAGGAGTGGTCAGCTTCCTAAAAGATCTAATACTCCTCTACCATATGGTCAATCGCAAAACAACGAAAGTGAAATATCAACTTCATTAAAACGCAATCGTGGTATTCCATTATCCACAAGTACAGAATTAACTAATTCCGTTCATACACTTAATGAGACAACCAATGCTTCATCGAAGTCAACACAGACTAGATGGTCTCGTATTGGACTGAATATCATAGCGACTGTTACCTTTGTATGGACTTTAACAACTCGTATCTGTTTAATGGGTTCAATATTAAAATGTTATTGGAAAACTGGTCTCGACATCGCGTTAGCAGACACTGTCTTAACACTACTGTATATGATATGTTGGCTTATTCTGTGGTTTGGTTTAAGTGTTAAAACTGCTTGGCGATTTCGCTTGTTACATAATAACAATTACTTCAGTTCCACTGGTCAAAGAGAAAGTTACCTACAAAAGGGTCTTTTTCCTAATGGGTGTGATAATCAAACATTTGGATCCCCAGAACTACAGCAACAACAAATACAAATGAATGTGAATGGTGCTTATCCGAATTTGTGGCCATATGTTTCTTATCCACCTTGGATTGTACCAGGGACTGTGATAACTGCAGGTTTACCTGTAGGCACAGCTGGTGATGTTCAGCAAGCAAACAATGTAGTTAACGGATTACCGGTAGGTGCGGGCAGTGGAGGCGATTCACTTTATGGATTCTTCCCAGATTTAGCTAACCAGACACAAAATCAATCGGGTGACATGACAAATCCATATCATACACATTCACGTTGCATTTCTCTACCATCCGGACCACCAACTTTATCCGAAGAATCAGACATAACAGCAAATCAACAGGAACGAAATGATTGTATTAGTAACAGCAAGTATTTTAGACCTGTTACAACACCTAGCCTTGCTGGCTCTACTTATTTGAATGATAATCAACAAGCATCAATGGAACTGCACCAGCCATATACAACTCCGCAAAATAATCTACCACGAAGTAGGACAATTCAGGAAATTGCATGTTCCGATGCTTATGAACAGTTCTCAGGACAGAATTCTAGCAAAAATAGAGGTGTTATTAATAATTCTTTCCATTTAAATAATCAGAGACATGGAGTTTCACCAATAATCCCAGAACCAACATATGCTACATTAGCGACTTTGTCGAAACAGTCCATACAAAATAATGGTTTTAGACCGAACTCTGTAACACCACTTGATTCACATAATAAGGGCAAAGTATCACCGACAAATATTTCACGTAACATTTCATATCGTCGCCCATGTACTCGGGTTACTTTTCAAGATATCGATAATAATTTCTCCGGGTCAAGAGCTGTAATTAATGATGGAGCGACAGGAAGTAGTGACAGTGGAGTATGTACTAATGGTCATGGTTCAAGTATTCAACAAAATGGTAATTATCCAGAGAAGCAATATTCAAAAGGGAAAATTAAACCAGAATTATTTAGTATGTTTGAACAAGATGTATATAAAACACCTGGTATACAATCTGCTACTGATAGAAATTATTCAACTGCACATATAAGGAATGATAATATGCTTGAAAATAGTGGTAATAATACGAGCAACAACAATAATGATGTCGAAATATCAACCGATATGACAAGCTTCGCTATGAAACGTAATCACAAACCAGATGAATGCATTTCTTATGGTAATCATCATGATGCTAATGATAATCTTCAAAGGCATCCACATTATCCACATCAAATAGATCCCGATGATCGTTTATGCAGTCAAGTGTGATTCATGTTTTTCATTCAGACACAAATACATACTTATTCACATAAACAGTTTACTCACTCTCACTTAACAAATGATTTCGTGTAATTAAAACTGATTTTCATTATTAGGTCCATATTATTTCCGATCACTATAAAAATTTGATTTGTGTAGATTATTCTCCCTCCGTTTGCGTCTATATATGTATGCATTCTGTGTTAAAAATATGCTCTATAACATTACATACTCATCTCATTTTTTGCAATCACACAAATACACATTCCCTACCCAATTATATATACGTATCTTCATCACATATCTGTCAAAAACTCCCAGAGACCATCACCAATCGTGTGGAAACAATGATATTTCGTAAATATGCACCACAGTGAAAGAATATAATCATTATCATTTGTTATCTACTGTAAATCATGAATATATATATATATATATATATATATATATATATATATATATATATATATATATATATATATATATATATATATATATATATATGGGTGTTCATCACATTGTTATCTTAACTTGTGTATTTTATATTTGTTTGTTTGTCTGTTTGTTGACTCATTCATTCTTTACCTATCACTTCAATATTGTACATATTCAGCACATTTTCTCTCATTTTATTTAAGATAATTTCTATTCTAATAATTATTAAGTACAAGACATCTGGTTGCTAACTATTATAAAAATGTAATGAATCTAAAATTTAAACAATTACTGATACTTAATGGAGAGGTTTTGTGAAAAGTGGTAGTTGTGATACTACTGAGAACCAAAAAGCAATGAACAGATGCTTCGTTCTAGCATTTGTTGAGTTAAGCGTTATATCAGCGTATACTAGTGGACTCTATCTCAGTGAACTAGAAGTCAAGAGCAACGACAGTTATAAGTAATAATATATAATCAGTCTTGTGATCATGAGAACTGCAGAAACGTTCTCCTTGAGGCAAATTTTAAAAAATAACCAGAAGCCTTGATTGACCTAGTAAAGTCCTTTAATACTAAAAGGTTTGCGTTACAAGTCAATACCTACTAAGCTACTTATTTTAGGGAGATATTTATCGCTACAGGTTCATCTCGAGAAGAGAAAGTTGGCAAACAGAAGAGCTTAACAAGGGTTTTCACACTTCATCGGTTTCTACTAGTTAAGACATTTATCCTTACACAAGTATATCATATACATGAAATCAAATAAAACATGAATTTATCATCAGATGTAATCAACATTAAATAATTCTCAATACTGATAGTATTTAGCTACAGAAATAATCTTGTGTCAATGGATGTAATTGCTAGTAGATAATATAACAAGTACACACTCAAATATATTTTCATTTTTACTTTTAATTTAATTGTTTCAGAAACTTATTTCTCATCTATAAAATCAAATATTGTAGAATGAATTGATTTACTTTAAATTTTCTATATATACACCAGTTTTATAGATGTAATCATATTAGAAACATTAAAAAAACTCAGCCCATTGACCGGGAGAATCACTAATTGCTTTTCATAATCATAAATAAGAACAAAATAGGAAAGTTGTTGAAAGGACTTCTCATCAATAAGCATCCACGATCCCGCACCGCAAGATTCGAACCCACGACTTATCAATCTCGCAAGCGAACGCTTAACCTCTAGACAACTGAGCCGGCATTCAACGGTGTTAATGTCTAATTTTAACCAATCCACGAATAAATATTTTTTGGCGTCCACAGGATGCATGTAACTAGAGAAAGGATAGTATATTAATTTGTTACAATATGAATAGAGTAAGTTAATGCTAAATAAAATTAAAAGCGAAACACTTGATAACATACAAGAAATTAATATAAGGAATGTGAAATTATATGAAAAATAAGTTAAGTTAATGACGAAATCAAGATATTTCTTTTGTATACAGTGTACTTACTTCACTTTATACATGCTGGAAAACTCTTTCTTTGCATCGATAAAATATGAAGACTCTATGAACAGTTTCAGAATTATTATAAGTGTTAGTCGGATAAATAAAGTAGATTAAATATGTTTCTTCAATCCTTGTAGAACGATGTTACAATGTGTTGCCTATTATGTGTTGTAATATACCCTGTTCTACAGTAACGTATGAGTTAATAAGTACACATAGTGGTAATACAATAATGAAATTTATCTTCCATACACATAGGAAACAGCTTATCGTTTGTAAATGTTAGTTAACAATTAACTGAATTATCCAAAACACAATTCTTGAATTTATCAGCTATTTGAGTGCTTATCAATTCGAAATGTATATTTTTAAAAATGATTGTTGGGAAGAGGCTTTATGAATTCTTTATTACATATTCTATTTGTATACACTTTAGAGATATGAATTGTTTATTATTGTACCATCAGTCTAAAAAAATGAACAAGAACGTGAAGTGGTACCGTCTTTAAAGCGTTCCTGCTTATGAAGCACTATACTAGACATCTTATCAAGCTTTGTATAAGAATCCAGTTTTCCAAGGATATAATTGATATCACTTCTTAATTTTTTACGAAATCTCCGTCTCCACTGATATATCTTGTTGTTTGAATGCTAGATTCGGCTTCTAAACTCTTCTAGTAACCCCAAAACATGACGACGACGCGCCTAGTCGAAAATACAGTCATTTATACATTGATTGTACACACACTTTGATTAATAATTAGGATGAAATCACATATATGACAAATACTCATAGTTATAACAAATCATATACTGAGCATAGTTCATGTCAATTGAATACACGATAATCGTATATTATACAGAATAAAATATCATACAGGAAAACAAAACCGAATACTACACTGAATAATCATCACATTGAATCAAAACAGAAGTAATGTTGAACAAAACTCATAATGAGTAAATCAATCGAATTTTGACTTTTCTTCCCGTCATATCAATAACTATTAAGTAAATGTTTTATAATAATAATAGTTTATTTATTATTATTAAGGTTATTCAATATTATAGTTTTGGTACAATGTAGAATTCTCAGAACAAAGTATTTCGACAAGTTTTCTTTTCTTATTTCTTGATCGATCCTGACGATAAATACTGAGTGATCACCAGTTAGATATTAGTATTTCAAAAGTCGACATCTGAATAATATTCATTCTTTTCAAGGCATTTTGCCAGCCATCACGATGTCTCTGATTGTACATTTTTGTAACTTGTACAGCGAATAGTTGTAAACCTTTAATAAACGCACCTGGATAGGTTGTGCAATTAATTGACATAATGATCTATTAAAACAAGTAAGGAAACAAATAACTTGTTGAAATATCTAGATGGTAGGAACAGGTAGCCCAGATATTCAAGCAAATACAAACTATTCACTTGTGGAAATTCAATTATTTTGATAGAAATGCTTCATAAAACTTACTTGAAAAGTTCTTTAACAATCTTATTTAAATGCTTCTATACTATTTTTAATCTCTTAACAAGTTTATTTATTCTATTAGTTGGAATAACGAAAAAAATACCTCGATAAAGAAAGTTCGAAAAAAATATTTTATAGTATAATAACACTTAACAGAACACGATTAAAAATAAGTCTAGTGTATCATCTTGTGACTGTAAATATCCCAACCAGACTAAAACAGTTTACAGTTAAGTGGGATTTTCTAAGTAAAGATGGATAGTGGCTAACAGTGAAATCCAAAACGAGCGTTTCGTCCTATTCAGGACTCAACAACTGGATGTGCCTGCACCTAAGAGTTGATGTCCACTCTGGGACTAGAACCCATTACCATTCACTTCAAACGCCATCGTGTTATCCACTTAGCTACTGAGTCCTGATATCTACTTGCTTATGCAATGGGGTGAAGTTTAGATTCATTTGGTATTGTTTACTTTAATCCTGGAAGTGAAGTGGACGGTACTGGGTTCGAGTTTCAGAGTGGACATCAACTCTGAGATGTAGGTACATCCAGCTGACAAGTCTTATATAAAATGAAACGCTTCCTGGATTCCACTGCTACTAACCATCCATCTCTCCTTATAAAACTTATGACCATAGGCAATATCGAGGCAATACGCACAGTATTCAGTTCTTAACATCAATGGGAAGATTCAAGTAAACAACATCAAGAGATTTTAAGTTGAACAATCTTGACAACAGAAGATGCCTACATGTATTTTTATTTATGCTAATACTTAATCTTTAAAAAAAGATATCACACTGTTAAGAAGATTTAACTGAAAGATTCCTAGAAAAAAAATCTAATGAATACGTTTACTTTACACATTATATTATAAGGTAAGCTTAAAAATGATCTGGAAAAAGCAATGATGGGTAATGAATTGAGTTACTTTCTTCTTGAATGTTCTCTCTAAAAAAATGAAATCTATGTATGGACTATTTTACATCAAATACTGTGTTGAATGCATAAACTTTAAGCTAACATTTATTGATCATATGCATTGTTCAAACTTTAAAAAAACAAATTCTACATAAGTTGACCCCAAATATAGTTCACATTATAAAATGGATGTACTACTAGTTTTGTTAAGGTTAAGGCTTTGAACTAATAATGATCACTATCAGATAGAATTTTATAGTTACTTTGTCATTACATTATTATTACTATACTTACATTTAATATATGAATGAACACTGAATAAACATGTTTTCATCAATTTTTTGTGTGTTTTCCTTTACATGTATCTAAAGCAAAATAAAAGAACAAATAAAAGCAACGAATTAATTTCTTTATGAAAACAACTTCAACCTGTTTAAACTTGTATCTGTATTATACTACTTACATTAAATTAAAGCATCATAATGAGAGAAATAAAATAATCAATTATTGTCCTTATGAGAGAATTAGAAACGATTATTAATCTCTTGTGAAATTAAAACATTTTTTATTCATACTTGAATATTATTTATGTCTTATTTTACAATTTAATAAGCGGAATTATACATGAATAAACACTATATTTAAACAAGTATGAGAATGTATTTTTTTTAGACAAAATATACAATACTACTCTTAAATGTCATGTCAAATAAGTAGAATTAAACCTACCTTGAATAATTATTTATAATGATAATATCATTTAATCTTATTATAGTTGTTTTAAGTAGATTTCAGGAGATTTATCAAATATATAAAAGAAGAACCTGCTTGTAAATTATATATTGATTGATGACTTCTATATGATGTCATTTAAAATTTACAGTTATGGAGTGATTTCTTGATTTTATTATAATATTGTCAATAAAATATACATGAATACTTTAAACATAAATAAATGATATTAAAGAATGAAATCGTACCACATAAGTTAAACAAAAAGTTAAGGTAATAAATAAAAGTAAATAAGTAATGCTTGTATAACGATATATTCACTTTTCATTAACAATTTGCCCCCAAATGCCGTGGTACGGTCGAGAGTGGGGACAGTCAGTTCTCTTTCTCGAAATGCTCTCACATGGCCTTGTTCATACAACTACTACCAGG
Source organism: Schistosoma spindalis (assembly GCA_946903255.1). Taxonomy (NCBI): domain Eukaryota; kingdom Metazoa; phylum Platyhelminthes; class Trematoda; order Strigeidida; family Schistosomatidae; genus Schistosoma; species Schistosoma spindalis. The sequence continues at coordinate 23,676,122 of OX336424.1, forward strand.
GAAGTTCTACTCACTACTTTTCCGCGGCATTAATGTTGTTTATGAAATTTAGAGGACGAAAAGCGGGTTGGTAGATAAGGAGGGAAGTTGGAAAACTCTGATTCCAAACCAATGGTGAACATGAGCTCCAGGATCTCAGAAGAACAAACGTCGTATGGGCTCACTGTTGGTCAACGGTTACCATGGAAATGCAACTTCTGACGTCGCTCCATTGCCTTGTGGATTAGACCTTTAGATCAAAGGTTCGGGATGTGGCCCTCTAAGAAACCCACCTGCTTCAGTTTAGGTACCCGCTCAGTATCTTAGCCCTCACATAAATCGAATGATTTATGTGGCGCATATTTATTTGATGTCCTCTTGTACCAATGTTTATGTGTTTAAATAAGTAAACATTAACAATTTTTTCTCCGATAAATAACGTTCGTATTATCTAAAATGAATATTTTATTTTCGTAATGTATTCAAACGGTGAACCAAAGTTTCTTTATTTTTATATTTATCTCATTGAATTTAGCATTAGAAATGTATAGGTAACTGTCTATTAATTCATATCAGTTGTGAGAGTGTAAACCGATATTTATACTACCTGATAAAGCAATGCAAACGTCTATTTATAGCTATATATTTGTCGGAAATTCAACTTTGTTCTGCACATGTGAGTCTCTACTAGAGAAGATTTCATCTTTATGTTAGTTTCAATTCTTTAAGCTAACCTAAGTAAGGTAGATTGTTACACATGATTGAAAAAACTTTACGCTATCAAGATAATCATTTTAAAAGAATATCCGATAACGGTAGTAACTTAAACTGCCAATTAAGTTAAAAGACAATAGTAGTAAAATACGCATTTGATTTTACTAGGGTCCATACAATGTTCTGTTCTTATATAATTAAGGACAATAGTCCTATATGATTTGAATAAGTTTGATTTGAGATATCTGTCCACAACGGCTAACCAAATATTAGAATACACTTGAGTTAATTTATTCGAAAATAAAAGTAGTTTATACATCTGATGAAATGGCTTTTACTATTATGAATTTCAAGATATCAAACTCATACATTCTTAAAATGAGGACTTATTTAAATAGTTAATTAGACAGTAATAATTGATCTTCTAAATCACTTGCGAACACCGCGCCTATTACAAACCAAGGGCAAATTATCTCTAGTGTTAAGATTTCTGGATTAAATTTTTTTGTTAAATAGTATTTATTGTAGATATTGACAACATCATCAACAATTACTTCCACATAAAACCCCCCTCAGTTATACCATCTTTTTCAGTAAGCAAAACATTACCAAGCACATCTAAGTTATAAATCCTCTCCATCATTGCAACAGTATGTGTGTATACATTTGGATGTGCTTCAAATCTTTGGTGTTCAGGTTAACCATTTGTACAAGATCATGCACATTTACTCATTGGATTAAATATATATTTTGATAAATTTTAGTTCAGATTAAATTTGGGAAAAAGATCTTTGGTGTTTTTAGAATAAATACAAAATGCTTTTCTATAGATTTCTATGTCATCTGATAAGAAAAATTTTCACTCATTCCAAAAGACTCAATAACTGTTTTCATCTGGATTGGATGGTTTTCTCTACGGCGACATTTGAATTTATTTCAACATGAGGTCCATCTGCTGTTGTTTTTGAATGAAATACATATAGCATAGCTGAAATATGAAACCCAAATGATTCTTGAGTTTAAACCAATACAATATACAAATTTAGGGAAAGAGATAATTTTTTACATAAAAGTTCAGTATTTAATATAAACAGATTGTTTAAAGCAATAGACAATTGATTATCATCATATTGTTTTGTTTTCCATACTCACTTTGAAGTTTAATCAGTGCTGCTATCACAGTTGGATTTTTAATGTTGATACTTAAAATTAGTTCAAATTTTTGACTTAAATTTTAATAGGATAAGTTTTCGACCCAAGATCTATCAAGATTTGTGGGTACCACACTATTCTAGAATAAGGGTAACCTAATTCCAGTTCTTTATTGTTAACGAAATTTGTGAACATTTTTTAGTGTTTCAATATAAATTCAAGTCTGAACTTTTAATGACAACTTAGAAAAAAAGAATAAGATTTTTAATTTCTATTTACTTGTGGCATTGTAACCGCCCATAAACTTAATTTATCATAATATTGTTCGTCATATTAGGTGATTTAATAAAGAAAACTTTCTTTTGTATTTACATATCTAACAAAATGAAAAATTTCTAGGTTACTTTTTAAGGACAGTTTGACCTTTAGTTTAACATTAATGAGTGTAACTTTTTGGCTTCACAAAGGTAGAATATTGAAATGAAAATTCACACTACATATAAATAAATATACATATGGTGTTACGGAAATACCTCCCTAAATGTGACCTTATCCGAGGAAAACATTAATTTCGTTGGTATTAATTTATATATATAGTACAATGTTATCTATGTATAATTGCAAGATGAATAAAGCAGGATTCTATAAAAATTCTAATCTTTACGTTTGCTTCTTATTTCACCGTGATATGTTATGCATACCGATGGCTGTTATTTTAACTTACTTTTCCTCTTACAAGATCTAAATGTTACATATGGTAAATCTATCATTAGAATGATAAAGTAACTCCACATCACACATATCTTGAATTTATGCAGCTAATTTAGATAAGCTGGCGTTGCACCGATGGATATCTTTTTATTCGACTAATCGAAGTTCAATTTTGTGTTTATAAGTTATTAAAAATTATTTCTGTATTCAGTAGATCATATTGAAAAGATTGAAAAGGACAGAAATAAAAGTTTGAATAAAACGTTATGAATTCATTTTATACTACTCGATTCTCATCAGTTGTATACAGCTTTTCTATCATAGGATTTAAAAGCAGAGTTTAACATACCTATGTAAGTGAAGTTGCCTAGAATATAATGCAAACAAGTCTTGAAATTATGTAGAAAAAAAAGCCAAAAAGAATTCAAATGAAGTTTAAATAACTGAACAAAAGATCATATTTAAACATCATATACAAAATCTTTAGGTTATCTAGAGTATTCAACAAAACATTGATAATTGCGCGGCTAATATAGGGAGGGACTAGTAACTTGTTTACCTGGTAAACGATATAATCAATTCTTTTTCGCATTATAATTAGGCATTACTAAATGAGAAGGAATACACTTTCTTCCAACTTTTTTTATGTTCGAATGAAAACAATGTTCAAATTACTAACACTTTCAGAAAAAAATATAATTCATTCACATTCAAAGCTTTGTGTACATCATTTAATAAGGACATTAACTCAATTGTTTGTCAATTTTAGACATTGTTCTTTACTAATTTCATTCGTTTTTGTGAGGATACAGTATTCTTTTTATTTGTCATAAATATAAAATAACATATTTAAGCAATTGCTTGCGAGATCGATAGGTCCTGGGTTCGAATACCACGAGGCTGGATGCGCACTGCTGAGGAGTCTCATAATAGGACGAAACGACCGTCCAGTGCTTCCAGGTTTTCCATGATGATCTAGCTTCAATTGACTCATGATCTCAACTATCAAAATTTTTATATAATAGTATCCTTTTAATTCAATTTACATAATGACTAAATAAGTTTTTCATTGAAGGATTGAACAGCTATTTTGTTCCAGTTTAAAACTTGTCATTAATAACAACTATACAATAAGTTGAATTCAGGATCTTTAGGACTTATGGTAGGCAAGACATGTAAACAATTTTTAAAATAGTAGTTCTTAGATTTTTGTTCAACGCTCATAATTCGATAATAGATAACTCGTGACTTATTAACAGTTGGGTAGGAATCTACCAATATTTCATAACTTAATCACTTCAAATCGATAAATATAACAAGACGGAACAGTAGGGAAAAACATTAGTGATTTTTCAGATTTCACTAAGAAAGTAAAAAGATTTTTAATAGAAAAAATAATTGAAAACAAATAGAATTAAAATGTACATAATATTCTAACATGATATGAATTTTTACAGTTAACTTCAAAGTTCCCGAAATATGAAATAAAAGAATCACCTGCATACTTATTATTTATTTTGAGTATAAAACATCCTTTCGCTCTAAATCTTACTCTCAACTCAATATTTTTTACTTGGGTATGATAAATAATGCACTAATCATGTTTAAATAATTTATCTAAGGTAATTTCCTTACGTTGTATTGTAAATTGCTTTTATAACTAGATACTATTATCTGAATGTCAGAAAAATCATTCACGATTGTTAGTATATTTTCCTTCTCTGACTTTCTACTGGAGTTTCTGTAAATCCATTTGGACGCTTCCAATTATGATCGTAAGAATTTGTGAAGGAATTTATCTTCAAGCTATAAAAACATCACCATAAATTCAGTCATTCGATGGATGATATTTATCTGCGTTTACATTGCATGGTATACAATTGTCTTATGGAATAATATTTCAGTCTGAATGAGAATACATGACCCATATGACTGAGATATATTAAAGATATTGCAAGGTAAATAAAGTAACTCAAAATTAGTGTTTTCAAATTATGGAGATGAGTATAATCCTACAATGTATATTTAAGAATAAAAACAATACTTATTTTCTGTCAATTGAAACCAGCAAAATAGAATAGTTTAGATAAAACAAGTCGAGTTCATTAGTTAAAATAATCATATCAAGCAACAAAATTTGTAAGCAACTAAAAAAATCTTGGCAAAATCTTGGTGAAGTATAGGGACAAACCAATCAGAATCGAAAATGCAACTTTTAGGCTTTCGCCCGATATTCTCATATTACGTATAAACAGCAGTAGGGACTCTGACAAATCTATCTGGGTTCTTTGAACGATTGTAGAAAGCATATAATCTATCTTTATAGGGATGAGTTTTTACATCGTTGTTTTTCAATTTATTGACAAATTTACCTGTAAAAAACTCTAATATATTTATGAAATAGACTATTTATTTACGGTGGTAATTTTCTGATTGGCTCATAACTTTGTGAAAATTAGTCATGATTATCTTAAGTTCGTTCTTATGCTCTACTCTTGATAAAATCTCAGCTGTAGTGTGCACTCCATCCAAAACATTTATATGTGTTAAATAAAAGTCTAACACAAATGAATAAGTAGTCATGTGGAAACTAAAAGGAGAGTTTATTAGAACAAAGGATAGTGCTTCAAATATGTTTAACAACTGAAAAAGTTTTGAATGATGTTGAATGAAACCCTAAATTACCTCACTAATATTCAAGGCATGAAAATTCAGAGAAATAAAACAATTAGTATTTGCTAAAATACAAGGATAAATGTTGTAAATGTAATTAACACTAAGCTCTCCATTAAACAGATTTTCCGTGTAAAATTGAAACAATTACCTTCTCAAGAAAAAAGATAGTACACTTTGAAAAGAAAAAAGAAAATCTTATGATAATTTTTTGCATAGTAAATCATTATGGATAAGGAAATACACTGAATGGTTTTTCATACGTATTCAAAAGTGATTTCTGTTCCCAAAGATTACGTCAATCGATAGTTAATAAATTGAAGATCTGGTGTCTTATATAATACATGATTTGGTATTGCAATTTCTAGTATATTTCTTATTACATTTCAAAGTTCATTCGTGAGAGAAAATACATCTACAAACTCAAATGACTAGTGTGATGTCTTATTTTTATTCTTAATGACGTGATTTTGTGTGGGCGTATTTTATGATTATCCAATGATCGTTATCTAAGCTTTATAGTCATTTTTCAATGGGGGAATTCGTGGATAAGTTTATGAGAAGGGATTAAAAGTAAAATTATTGATTAGTCCGATATGACAATCGGTCGGTTCGATATTCAAATACGATTTTACGAATTCAGTTATGACTTATTTTACTATGTTATTCTACTGTATTCTGATAATTATTTCACCCAGCTTTGACATGTATTCAACTTAAAATCTACTTAAATGTATAATAATCTGAATGTAACTGATAATCACTGAAGAGGAAATCAGTATATAAAATGTTATTTTTCCCATGAAAGATATACGTTCTAATAATTCCAGGTCTTATTTAAATAGTTGTCGGTTGGTTGAGTGAAGAAATTGGAAGTATAGTATCAAAAAAAGCAGCAGATGTTCACTCGTCTCGTTCACCATCACTATAATTGCGAGACAAAGTGTAAGTTATTATAGTAGCAACAATGTTTATTATACGTTTAGTAGAATTAAAATGTTCATTTAAACCTAATTAACGTTTTTGTCAAAGAATACTTTGTTGATTATTTCACTTTTATTTAGTTGAATAACCCGTGAGACTAAAATTTACAGGTGACCTTTGAGGTGGGCAAAAATGACTTTGAGAAAATTTACCAAACTACTAGGATTAATGTGAGAAATTAGAATCGGAATTTCGAGTTAGAAGTTTTGATTAGGAATTAGAGTTAAGCTTTTCATCACGAACTGACATCAGCTATAATGCCGAAATGCTACTTAGCACTATGGATAAATGAATTGTTGGGATGATCCAGAAAATGTCTCGCAAAAGACACGCAAGGATCAGGAAACACTAAGAAGCATTTCATCCAATCAGCGTTCACTTGGATTTCTAGCCCGAAACATCAAGGATGTGAAACGTCACATGCAAAGCTTCTGATTGGCTGATTGTTATACTGCTACTATGTTTAGTAGCATTCCAGAATCTTCGAGAAACCCAAGGACACTTAAAATATTATAAAAACCCTATCTTTTCTGTGCTAGAATGAACCTCGGAGTAAAGTACTTTCGTAAACTTCTCGCCTTCTCTCTCATGTTCAGGTCGCTGTATAGTTCTGGCTTAAGGGTTTCAAGAATAGCTTAGGAACCGAGTATAGCGTTCAAATTGCAAGACTTATCATGAATCTTGCTCTAAAATCCAAAACTTTATATCTTGAATCTGATTGGTTCGTTCAGAAATTATTATTTCTCCGAACAACCTAGTTTATGATATACCAGTCACTATGCAGATTACAGGAATACAGTAATAATTTAGTACCTGACTTTTGGCAGATATGCACAAACCGGAAGAAAAAACCAAATGAACAGTATAAAATCTCTTGTTCAAAACAGCTAGCAGTTTTAAGAGATTTTTAAAAATGGTAAACATTATTTGCAAAAAAACAAAAGGAAATTTAAATACTTATTTCCCTGTTTTTATATTAGTAGGTTTATGTAAGCTTAATCTCATTGTCTGCTTGTTATGATACTGTTAAATAAGAGCAAAAAAAACCAGAAGGATGCTTATAGATAAATGACCAGCATACAATAAAACCATCAGTCTTTTCTCAGCTGATAACTACAACGATACTTAGTGGATGTGTTAAAGGAAATCTATTTCATATCAGTTAGAAATGAAAATAAAACCTTTTTGGTTGACTCTGTACGTTGAGGGACAATTAAAAAGTCAAATATTGGGCAACAGAAGGTCTGTGTCTGTTTAAATCTCACAGTTACTGTATATCATTAAATATATATGTTCCAAAGTATAAACTAACTCCACCTGTATCTCTTCTGAGAATACTGCCGGTCTCAAGTATTGGTGAAGAAGAAAGGTTGGGCATGGAGTAAGTAACCCCATTTCGTAGAAAACAAACGTGCCGAAAAACACTAATCAGAATAAACAAATTAAACCACTTTAAGTCTACACTGGTAGTTGAAGGAAGAATTATGACGCCTCATGATGAAATCCGAGAATCTTCAGAAGTCACGAGGCCGATACCCCTTCTAACAATCAGACCAGCAAACTTTATAGGTACATAAAATGTCCGGACAATGTGGGAGACCTGGAGGATCAATCAAATAACTACGAAAAAAGGGAGATACAACTTGGTGATGCTCGGAATCAACGAAAAACATTGGACCCAAGTTAAACAGTAGAGGTTAAGTACGAGAGAGATGCTGCTGTACTCCGGTGGCGAAGAGGAAAATAGTCCACACACTCAGGAGTTCCTCTGTTGCTGTTCAGAGAAGCACGAAATACACTTATGGGATGGGAATGCCATGGTTCCAGGACCAAACAAGGACCCTTCAAAATAAAGGAGGAGAACAAAATGAATGTCATCCAATGTTATGCACCCACCAATGATAACAATGAAGGGGATAAGCATCAGTTTTACGGGGAGCTGCAATCACTCATAGCGAAGTGATCAGAAAACGACCTGAACATCCTCATTACTTACTTACGCCTGTTACTCCCAATGGAGCTAAGGCAACCGACCAGCATTCTCCAACCCACTCTGTCCTGGGCCTTCTTTTCTAGTTCCATCCAATTCTTGTTCATTTTTCTCATATCTATCTCCATTTCTCAGCGTAATGTGTTCTTTGATCTTCCTCTCCTCCTTTGGCCTTGAGGATTCCATGTGAGTGCTTCCAATTCGGTGACGCAGTTCGGTGCTTTCCTCAATGTGTGTTCTATCCACTTCCAGTGCTTCTTCCTCATTTTTCCCCAACTGGAATCTGGTTTGTTATCTTCCATAGTAGGTTGTTGATGATAGTGTCTAGCCAACGGATCCGAAGTATTTTGCGTAGACAACTGTTAATAAACACTTGTATTTTCTGGATGATTTCTATTGTAGTTCTCCAGTTTTCTGCTCCATACAGTAGAACTGTCTTGATATTTGTGTTGAACATTCTGACTTTGATGTTAGTTGACAGTTGTTTTGAGTTCCAGATGTTCTCTAGTTGTAGATATGCTGCTCTTGCTTTACCAATCCGTACCTTCACATCTGCATCAGATCCACCGTGTTCATCAATGATGCTGCCCAAATATGTAAAGGTTTTTACATCTTCTAAAGCCTCTCCGTCAATTGTGATTGGATTGTTGCATGCTGTATTGTATCGGGGAATCTTGCTTTTCCTTTTGTGTATGTTAAGACATACTGCTGCTGAAGCTGCTGCTACACTGGTTGTCTTATCCTGCATTTGTTGTTGCGTCTGCGACAGAAGAGCCAGATCATCTGCGAAGTCTAGATCATCCAACTGCATCTTAGATGTCCACTGTATCCCGTGCTTCCCCTCAGATGTTTATGTCTTCATGATCCAGTCGATCACCAGAAGAAAGAGAAAGGGTGAGATTAAGCAACCTTGCCTAACACCGATCTTTACCTCGAACGAATCTGTCAACTGTCCTTTATGTACGATTTTGTAGTTTAATTCATCATAGGAACTCTGTATGATATTGACTATCTTCTCAGGTACTCCGTAGTGTCGAAGAAACTTCCACAGTGTTGTCCTGTCTACGCTATCAAATGCTTTCTCGTAGTCAATGAAGTTGATGTATAGTGATGAATTCCATTCAATTGATTGTTCCACAATGATCTGTGGTGTTGTGATTTGGTCTACACACGGTTGATCCTTGCGGAATCCAGCCTGTTGATCTTGAGGTTGGGCGTCCTTCATTCTGTTTAACAATACCATGTTCAAGACTTTTCCTGGTATTGAGAGAAGAGTGATGCCTCTGTGGTTCTCACACTTGCTGAGATCGTATTTCTTTGGTATCTTTCTTTCCAGTCTGTTAGTACTTGTTCTTCATCCCAAATCTTGCTGAAGAGAATGTGGAGTATCCTTGCAGTTACCACTACGTCTGCTTTCAGTGATCTGCTGGAATGTTGCCTGGTCCTGCTGCTTTACCACTCTTGATTTGTCTGAAAGCCATGCTGATTTCTTCAATTGTTGGTGGGCCAACATCCACTGGGAGGTCCGTGAGTGCTGCCTCGATGTTGGGTGGGTTTAGTGGGGCTGGTCGATTCAAGAGTTCTTTGAAGTGTTCTACCCACCTGTTTCGTTGTTCTTCAATGTTGGTGATTACCTTGCCTTCCTTGCTTTTCACTGGTCGTTCTGGTTTACGGTGATTTCCAGAGAGTTTCTTTGTCGTGTCATACAGTTGTCTCATGTTTCCTTCTCTGGCAGCCTTTTCCGCCATCATTGCTAAATGTTCCACATATTTACGTTTGTCAGTTCTGATGCTCCTCTTCACTTGCTTGTTTACTTCTGTGAATTCAGCTTGTGCCTTGGCTTTTTCTGCTCTTGTTCGACTGGTACTGATTGCTGTCTTCTTGTTCCTCCTTTCTTGCATCTCATCCAGTGTATCAACAGTGATCCATACCATGTGGTGGTGCCTCTTGTGGCCCAGAACTTCATGACATGTTGAAGTGATAGTCTCCTTTATCCCTTTCCAGTTGCTCTCCATAGTAGTTCCTTCTCCATTGAGTAGATCGTGAAAGGCTTGATACCTAGTGCTGAGAACTATCTTGAATTTGTTGAGTTTGTCAGTATCCCAAAGAAAAATCGTAATAAACGTTTGTGATGTTGTCCGCCCCGTTGTCCAGTACTTTCTAAGTTTTAATTTCATCTTATCGATCAGCAAGTCGTGATCTGATGCTATATCAGCTCCTCTCTTGGTTCTTACATCCTCCATCGTCCTCCTGAACGTTTTGTTTATGCAGACATGGTCGATTTGGTTCTGTGTAGTGTGATCTGGTGAAGTCCATGTGGCTTTGTGTATGCGTTTTTGTGGGAATATAAAGCCGCGTACGACTAGTTCTTTATTGGACACTTCTCGACGATTGACTGCAGCCTATCTCAGAATTGACCAGTAAGGATCGTTTGTGCACAAACCAAATAGCCACACAAAAGATCATTGTTGAGCAATTGTTTAGATGGAATTCATCAATATTCACCAACTTCTTTAACTATGAGAAAGCGTTTGACAGTGGGGATACGAGAACATTATGAAAACTTCCTTGACAATATGGTGTACGTGAGAAAATCTTCGACGTCATATGGAATTCATAAGACGAACTACACTGTAAAGTGATGTTGACGGATACTATCAGCGACAACATACTGTGTGAGAGAACAAACCGGCTTCGAGCTGAAGAAGAAATCAGGAAAAGACGCCGGAAGTGCACAGGACATACATTTTGGAAATCATAAAACTGCATCACGAGGTAAGCACTAACTTGGAATTCCGAAAGTAAACGGTAAAGTTGAAGACCAAAGAACAACTGGAAAGGATTGCCAAGGAGAGATTTGGATAGAGAATGCTGGTGGTCGGCCTATGTTACTCCATGAGGGGTAACAGGCGTAAGTAAGTAAATAAGTAACTAAGTTGTAAATTGGGACAACTTGTATAACTGGATGTTGGATTATACCAGTTAGTTACAGAAAATAAACTTCTCATCAAAACACAGAATAAACATATTACAACAGTTGCTAACATAATAGTTCAAAACGAACACCTTGGAAAATATCAATATCTCTAATATTACAGGTATATAGGTATCAGCAAGTGTTAACAAGTAGTGAATTCTGTTTAGAAGTTTTGCAATTTCAACTGATTAACAATTGTTTGTTACAGAAATCTGATGATAATAATGACAAATGCATAGTACAAACTTGTTGGAATGATCCAGAAAACTTCTCGCAAATGACAAGAAAGGCTCTGAAAACACTGAGAAACATTTTATCCGATCAGCATTCACTAGAAGTTTTGCCAGAAACATCTAGAAAGTGAAAAGTCTCATATAGAGCTTCTGATTGGCTGATTGCTATACTGCTACTATGTTTAGTAGCATTCCAGAATCTTCGGGAAACCCAAAGACATCTAAAGTACAATAAAAACTCTATCTTTTCCGTGTTAGAATGAACCTTTGGAGTAAAGTGCTTCTCGCATCTTTTGCGCCTTTTCTCTCGTATTCAGGTTGCTATGTAGTTCTAGCTTGGGGGTTACGAGAACAGCTTAGAACCGAATATAGCGTTCACTTAGCAAGACTTATCAAAACTAATATGTTTTTACATTTTTACTTCAAATGTTTAAACATATGATCAAATGTTATTTTTAAGCCTTTTTAGGTAGAATCTTTGTGTTGAACTTTTGAAAACTGCAATTTTGTTTATTTAATACTTGTAATAATAAAGATTTCATAGTAAATTTAAAAGATAAACTAGTTATAATTAATCAACTAAAATATTGTATGAATTTGTAAAAAAATTTATACTTCTTGTTTGAATATTGTTTGCAAATCTCAATTTAGTAAACCTTCAATCTGAGTGATAAAGGTATTCTATGCCTTGAACTTTATGAGTGAGATACAACTAAATCAAATGATGAATTAAATCTTAAGAGACTAAATATATTATTCATCAATATTATTTTGCTTGGTATATTATTTATATTATAATCAACACTATTTCAATTATGTCATATTTCTCAACAACAACAAAAAATAAACATTATGACTTTATAGTTCACAGTATGTACAAGAAGTTTGAGTGATAAATACCTGTTTCTGTATATGTAATATAGCAGCTATACTTTTAGTGTTGTTAAGCTCACTGAGAGAAAAATGATTTAATTTCTAGTCTGTCATGCTATGTCTGGAAAAATTGATTAGCGTCATAGTTTAATCTACACTGAAATTCATCAAGATGTATATTTAATCCAATCAGTAAATTTTGATGATCTTGTACAAATAGTTAACCTGAAGACCAAAGTTTTAAAACACATCGAAATGTACACACATATTTGTTGCAATCATGAAGAGGATTTATAACTCAGATGTATGTGTTTGGTAATGTTTTGTTTACTGAACGAGATGATATAACTGGAGGGTTTTCATGTTGTCAATATCGACAATAAATGTTATGCAACACAACTATCTAGCTAGGAAAACTCAACAACATGAAAAGACCCCACCTTAGCTAAAAACCTTCTTTATTTCACTGAATAAACTGCTTTTATGACAAATATGAAAATACTTTTGTTAATAAAGAGTAGTAAATGTTTTTATTGTATCAACTTATGTAAATTAAATCATTCCCTAGCTCTTCTTTTATTTAGTCAAACAATTTGTAAATATGAGCTGCACCCATTTGATTCACATTTATTCTTTTTTAACAGCAAATTGAATGGTGTTATAGTGGCTCAGCTTCGTTAACGAATCACCTTGATAACTGTTATTATATACATCCCCACGGTGTTTGAATTCAGAAGGCAATACGAAGCGGCGACCACAGTTTACTAGCAGATAGCACAGATAACAAAGTTACAAGCACATCGTGTGAATTTGGAGCCGAGAGGCGAATGTGTGTGGGTGAGAAATTATAGAGGTGAATTTATAGTCAAATCGAATCAAGGGGCAAGGCAAGACAAAAGCTATTAATAGGACTCGAGCACATACATGCATGAGGAAGAGAATGATTCATAGAGCGATATTTAAGTGATCATCACTTAAGCTAGAGAGAGATATGTGCGTAGGCTGTCATTTATGATCAAGTATACACGTTTATATAGATATGATAGTGATCATAATGGTATAAAGAAGTACATGAATTGTTACTGACCGAATAACATTGTCTGTTATGTTTCCATGTATTTACAGTTGATTGTTTACTGGGTGGTGACCATTGTCATATGTGTCAGGTCCTTATTAGTGCAGGTCAAATCCTATCAACCAAGTTGCAATGTGGCCACTAGTCTAGGTGATTCAACATTGCGTACACTATGCTGAGATAAGATGGTGGTCGAAGATAGTCGACAGGAAACTCTGGACTTAGATTTCGTGCTATTTGGCATTTGTCAGCAAGGTGTACCTGTAATATTGAGGGACGTCTCTGACTATGAAGCAGGGTGACAAGGGATCGGGGATCATCAGTTCCCTCACCGTTTTATGTTTTCATGTATTTTGAATGAATCAACACCCCTTTTAGTAAAAGATTATCACTATATTAGAGAAAGTGATGTATATTAAAATAATTTTTTTGTAAATTTATTATTTTGCATAAAACATATTCATTGTTAGATAAAAATATCCTTATAATTCATTTAAACACACATGTTCAATTTTTGAAATATTATCATTAATTTACCATCTACTACTAAATATATTGATAATAGTAAACAGAAATCTTTTATATTATAATACAAAAATGAAATAAAGGGTGTGTCTAATTAGTGAGTAATAATGTTAACGAAGAAAATCTCTACATCAAATCATTATTATTGGTGAACTAATCTAATTATCTATGTCTTATATACACTGTAAAGTTATTATTATTAGCTTATGATTACATTAACCTCATGTTCTTAAACTAGTTATGAGAGGATTCAAATGTATTTTATGGATAAGTCAAGATTACTTATTAGTGGTAACTTTTAGCCTAGCTATTTAATCTTATGTCTATTTAATTATGATAATTATTGTTAGCACAAGTGATTTCATTCAATCATTGAGCACTTAAATTAACAATTGTTTAATTTAAAAAATATTAATCAGTATATAAGAACTTTTGTCTAAATTTGATCGAATAGTTTCACAGTATTTGGGTACCTAGTTGATATGAGACATTAAAGAGAAAGAATGTATTTATAAAATTTCAACAAATGAATTTGAAGTAAATACAACATTTCACCTGGCAATCTGGTTCAAGCTATTCGATAATTTTGATGTTTAATTATAGTTCATTGAAAAAGATTGAATCAGATTGACAGGCAAAATGTTGGATTTACTTCAAATTAATTCGTTGAAATTTTATAAATACATTTTTCTTTATTAATATCAAACAGTACGTTCCATTTACGTCAAGGCATTGTGCAATTTGCCACCTTTTACAACGTTCTCAGAATCATAATGGGTAACTGCTGTATTTATGGAGATCGATATAGTAATTAATAATAAAATGACAAGATGAATTTTGTCAGAATGGTTATACTTTTGAAATATATTTATCATGACAATAATTAGTGTGTCAGGGACCAAGTATACATAATTAAAAAAAACGATAGATTGATCTGGTGACTCAGCCAGACCGTCCGAAAAGTATTTTACCATGGAATATTATAGCGACCAAAATATTAATTATAAACATTTGATTCTTTTATACAAGTGTTTGTTACGGGAAATCTTTAGCTAAATTTCATAATCATTGCGTAACATTTAAACGAGAACAAATGTAAAAAATACAAGATGTTAACACCTTAATATTTCATTAGTTTCCCGGTGTTTTTGAACTCTGCACATTATAATTTCGTAGGGGGTTATTTTAAGAACACTACCATTTCCATATATACATATGTTGTTTTGTTTTATGGTAAAAATACATGAAAATAACTCAGTAATTTACTTTACTTTGGCTTAAACTACTTAAAATGTATCGATTGCTATATTTACACCTTGAGCAGAAATAACCTAATCAGTATTAAGTTTCATCGGACTTTCATAAGCTGGACTAAAATAGTTCAATCAGACTTTGTCCATTCTGAATATCTATGTTTGTAGTCAATATATATCACTTAGGAGTGTTTAAAAGGTTTAATTTTCGGGAGACATCCTTTAATATAGTAGTAGTTAAATTATACAATAACATCTTACCATCATTTAAGCGGAAAATCAGTTTTGCTAGACAGTCAACAATTTAGTGGATTAAAAATTATTTTTCCTGTTCACTGTAAGAACACCAATATTTTCTGATGTAGGCCAAGCCATTATGGTTTTAACGAATAAACTAGACAGTTAAAATGAATAAAATTGAGTTATTCTAATAGTGTATTTATAGCATATAACTAGGTTCATTTTAAACTTAGTTCACCTCTTGAATTATTAGGGTTATTACATGTAGAGATTAGTGTACCAATAAAGAAGGTACCCAAAGTTTAAGTTCTAAAATCAATATAAAAGACATAATCCTAAAGTAATGATGAAATTTAATCTTTGATTGTTCTGTCTCTAATTCTATACTTCCCCTCTATAACCACTCTCTATCCAATAGTTTCATAACAATGTACATAAATCGGTACTTTCTGGGTACTCGTTAGCTATTACAAGATATAATGTTTAGGAAAGCCCTTAAATCCAAACCTTTGAAACAATAAACACTTAGTGAGGTATTCCTTCACGGGCCATACACAAAGCCATCTTTCCTGATTAATGATAATTTATTAAAATGATTATGCTCTGTGCAGTTACAACTTTTAATAATCGTTTTTAGTAGGTAGGTCTAATTCAAGATTATTCAAATCCGTTTTAAAATTACTTTTGTCTAGAATTCCTTTTATCCAACTAATTGTAGAATACGCATACAAATAAATGTTATACCATATATTTGTATTTACAATGACTCTCTTTATCAACTATCAACAAAATGTGAGTGTAAAATATAATAAAATATGAATAAATTCAGTTTCTTCAGTGATTTGAATAAACACATAACTTCGAAAGTGGTAGTTGATATCAAACACTTGACTGTCATTCGTATCTGACAAACCAATTATCATGACATCCCCTTTAGTGTATTTTAAAATAATAATAATTTTAATCATGTAACGGAATAGGCAATTTATTCAAATGAGCTATCTCCAAATCCAAGTACAATAGACTACTGGATGGTTGATTTAATGTATGAATATGCAATAGAATCGAATACATTATTTATCTTCAAAATGTTCTATCTAATAATAACATAATTATGTTTTTAATATAATCGGATGTAAATAGCTGACGAGAACCAAACGAAATAAAGTGAATTCATGGTATTCTATTAGAATATTTTTTCTTGCTCTTTCCAAAATAAATGAATAGCCAAGTGTATGAAATGAATGTGAAGAAACAGCCAATAATCACTTACTTTTTCTCATCGCTACACCGAATATAATATAAATGAGTCACTAGCATGGACACAAAATAACAATAACGAAACATTTTTCTCACCAGTGAACAAATTAAAAAAAACTTTTCATCTTCATACTTTTTCTGTGAAACTTTCTACAATTATTTTCTTCTGTTGCCTTTACTATAGAATTAAAAGTATTCCTGTTGATTCAAATACTTTATTAGCTTACAAGTTGTAAATAATCGGAGCATTACCTTTTGTTACGAAGCTATTAACTGTTAAATGTTCATGGATGACTTCATATTAACTGTGATCGAAATCAGACATAACTGTATAGGGTTCGTGATAATTTTATTATACGAATATAACTACTTGTAATTTAAGAGTAGCATATTACATTCACTTGATATTGTTTTACTTGGATCTTCCCATTGATGTTTAGGACTGCAATTGATCAGTCTCTTATTGGCATATGTGCATACTGTGCGTATTGCCTCGATATAACCTTAATTTACAAACATTATAAGCAAAGATGGATAGTGGCTAGCAGAGTGAACATCAACTCTGACATGCAGGTACATCCGGCTGACGAGTCCCAAATAGGACGAAACGCGTGTCCTGGATTCCACTGCTAGCCACTTTCCATCTTTGCTTAGCATATTACTTTTGGAAAATGGTTGGAGTGTTGGCTAGTGAGGCAAGTTATATTTGAAATAAGGTTTAAACATTAATGAACAAATCATTTTTATACTTTATAAGAACTTGCAACACTGTGTTGTACAAAAACTTTTCTTAGTTTTTATTCATTTACTTTCCAGTAAATAATTCTATATTTTAACAGCTAAATTCATGAGTTTATCTAAGCTAGACAACCTGGAAACCATGGATGGCCGTCCCGTCCCGATATGTGAATGCTCATCAATGAGTATT
Organism: Schistosoma spindalis; assembly: GCA_946903255.1. Classification (NCBI taxonomy): domain Eukaryota; kingdom Metazoa; phylum Platyhelminthes; class Trematoda; order Strigeidida; family Schistosomatidae; genus Schistosoma; species Schistosoma spindalis. The sequence goes on from OX336424.1 coordinate 23,693,689, forward strand.
CACGATTCCGCATACAGGACTCGAACTTAAGACCTTTGGTCTCACGCGAGAACAATTAACCTCTAAACCACTGAGCTAGCATCCAACGGTGTTAGTGTCTAACTTCAATCGATTCGTGATCTTGCACAACACTTCATACACTGTCTGAGGTAGATAACTGTCTCCACTTCACATGGATTGGTCTCCACTGGTCAAACTCAAAATAAAGGTATCCTCAGTGAACATAAGTGAACCCAACTTTTTTTAACATACTCATTTCTAGTTTTATTCTCTTTAAAGTATATATCAGCTTTAGATATATTTATTTTAATGAGTAATATTTTAATCGTATTATATTACATCTGAATAGAACCATTTATTTGTTAGTATAATTTTTAGTCTGTTTTACACCTAGTTCTCGAATACATCTATAGCGTTAAAAAGCAATAACTATTTCAATGTATAGTTTTTAAGTTAAATGATGATTACCACAACACTGAGTGTGTATATTACGTTTGAGGGGAGGTTACAATAGTTCCATGAACTTTAGTTGATTTTATTCACTAGTCCTCTTTGACTTTCGCTTAGCATTAATTATCTCTATTTAATGAATACATTCAAATGAAGATAAGACAGACTATTATTCATATCTCAGTATAAGTGTAATGTAGAATTAGTTGTCTCTATCATTCTCTGAACAATTCAAAAATCTAATGAAGAAACTATGAGAATAAAAGATCAACTCGAAATATACAGTACTACACTGGAAAACAGTTTAAAACAAATAATGTTCTAATAAATTAAACATTATGCATATACATATACTAATTTAAAACTGATCATAGATTCTATAAAAATAGATTATTAAACGTTTGCGAACTTTATCGAGTTCATTCACACTCATTACTATATTAATTATTGAACTTAATTTTAAAAAAAGTGTGAAAAGTTATTAACTGGATTATTGTTTTGATTTTAGAACAAAAATATGAATGATAAAATAGGAAATTGTCAGACTATAATTTATGGACCACCTTTGGGTGGAGCAAAAGTGACCTTGAGGGCCTGGCGTTAAAATGTTGAGAAGATTGAAGAAAACGAGAACAGAGAATCATTGGTGTGAAAACGACGGAACAATGACGTCTGAGACTATTGATTGACATTCTGTAAGTTTGTATTCATACCCATTTGATTATCCCCGCTTGTGTTCTCGCTCACTACAATGCCGCTTATTTTAAACTGTAATCGTTAGATATGTAATGAATGAAAATTTAAGTGGGAACAACCAATTTGTTGTTTAATGCAAAATTACAGAGTTCTTTTGTAAAATGTGAAAACCATACATTAAATACTTCATTTGCGAATCTTCGATTGTCCTTTACATCCTTCATGATTCCTGCAATTCTCAAATTCTTTCTGTTTCCCTTTCTCTTTTTTTACAGTTCAATCTTCTCAACCTTCTTTTGACAGACATTCAACTTCTGATTGGTGTTACATACTACTTATATCAGTCAGTATAAGTAGTATGCACCATAAATGATCACACACCCAAATAAAAACACATTTACATACTCAACCAGTGTTTTAATTTCGTTTCAGTTCGTTTTGTGTGTTATGATAGATAATTCAACTTGTTTATTTGGTTATAAAATAATAAAAAAACCACTTTATTCTGTTTGATTGCATTTAATAGGACAGATTGAGTTACGAACAGAAGTTTATCATTTCACTGATCAATGATGACCTAATATAAAAGTGAGTTAATAATTGGACGATTTAATTGCATTATATTGAATGAACAAGCGAAAACAGACAAAGTAATTTGTCATTACTAGAATAAAATAGAACTGATGGTTGATCTAGATCAGCTTTTACAGAACGAACAAAATTATATAACACAGCAAATATTAAGAAATCTAAAAAACATGCCCCTTCCTACCTGTAATATGTGGGTCTTACTGAATGACACTAGAGAGAACCAGATCAACGATATTTGCATCACTAAAGAATTCACACGGTCAATGAAAGATGTGAGAACAATGAGATGAGATGATATAGCTTCAGATCACCACCTGGTGGTTGTCGAAATTAAACTGAAGCTAGAGAAGAAATGGACAACTGCACAAACAGCATTACAAAGGTTTATTACAACCTTCCCTCGAGATACTGACATATTCAACAAATTCAAATTACCTCTCAGCAAAAGGTTCGAAGACCTACAAGATATAACTGCGATGTAGGACAACTGGAAAAGGATGAAAGAAGCACGTACTACAACGCATTAGGAAATGCTGGACCTCAAAAAGCATCAAGATCATAAGAAATGGATCTCCATTGAAACCCTGCACAAAATTCAAGAAATGATGAATAAGAAGATTGCAATTAACAACAGACGAACAAGAATGGAGAAAGTCAAGGCATAGCTCAAATACACAGAAACAAACAAGCAAGTGAAGAGGAGCGTGAGAGCTGAAAAACAGTAGTACGTCAAAGACATATTATTGACAGTGGAAAAATCTGTAACAAAAGGAAATATAGAACAAATATACGACACAACGAAGAAACTGGTAGGGAAATATAGTAAACCAGGGAGACCAGTCAGTGACAAAGAAGACAAGACATTCACTGAAACTCAATAACAGAATAATATGAGTAGAACACTGAGAAACTCTTAAACAGGTTAGCTCCACTGAATCCAACGTACATTGAAGTAGCACACGTAGACCATCTTATGGACGTCACTCCACCGACGATCAAAGAAATCTGCATGGTCATCAAACAAATCAAGAGTGAGAACGCAGAAGCGCCTGGCGACATACTAACCGAAGCATTAAAGTCAGACATAGAGGTAACTGCAAACATGCTGAGCAATCTATTCAGGAAGATTCGGAGGAAGAACAAGGGTCAGTGGATTGAAGAGAAGGATACTTGATCAAGATACCAAAGAAAGGAGATCTGAGCAAATGTGAGAACTACAGAGGCATCACACTACCATCGGTACCTGGAAGAGTTTTCACTAGTGGTTCTAAACTGGATAAAATATTCAGTAGACGCCCAACTTCAAGATCAACAGACCATATTCCGTAAAGATCCGTCGTGCACAGACCGAATTGCCGCACTATAGATGAGCAATAGTTTGGGTGGAATTCGTTACTTTTCACCAACTTCCTTGACTATGAGCAGGCGTTTGACAACATACATAGGTAAATATTATGGGAACTTCTTAGACAATATGGTGTATCTGAGAAGATCGTCAACATCACATGGAATTCATAAGACGGATTACATTGAAATATCACGTATAGAGGACAGTTGACAGACACATTCCAACTAAGGACCGGAGTTAAACAAGTCTGCTTACTCTCACCCTTTCTCTTTATTCCAGTGGTTGACTGGATTATGAAGACCTCCACATCTGAGTGGAAGCATGGAGTACAATGGACAACTTGGATGCCACTAGACGATTTTGAATTCACAGGTCACCTAGCCCTCCTATCCAATACACACGATTCAACGCATGTCAAAACGACCAGTGTAGTAGAAGCCTCTGCATCATTAGGCCTCAGCACACACAAGGAATAAAGCTAGATCCTCAAGTACAACATGAAGAACACCAACCTTGTCACATTTGATGGAGAATTCCTGGAAGAGTTGGAAACGTCCACGCACTGGAACGGCATCATCAATGAACAAGGAGGACCCAATGTAAACGTAAATGTAAGAATTGGAAAAGCAAGGATAGCATTTTTACAACTGAATAACATGTGGAACTCGAAACAACTGTCAGTCAGCATCAATGTCAGAATCTTCAATGTGAGCGTCGAGACAGTTCTACGGTACAGAGCTAAAAGCTAGAGAACTACTACAACCTTCATAAAGAACTTACAGATATTTCTGAAGCATTGTCTGCACAAGTTACTCAATGTCCGTTGATCGGATACCATCAGCAACAATCTACTTTTGGAGAGAAAAAACCGGGTTCCAGTTGAAGAGGAATTTTGGGAAAGACGTTAGAAGTGGATATAACACACATTACGGAAATCATCAAACTGCATCACGAAGTAGGTGCTAACTCGGAATCCTGAAACAAACAGTAAAAGCAAAAGGCTAGTGAACACATTACATCTGGAATCGGAAGTAAACATGAAAAGGATGAATAGCAACCGGAAACAAGTGGAAAGTATTGTCCAGGACAGAGTTGGCTGGAGAATACTGATGGGTGGCCTATGCTACTCAATGAGATGTAACAAGTGTAAGTTGTTGACTGTATCGTTTTCTTAAGTATTGAAATTTACAATAATATTTACTATTATAAGATGGTTGTACGAAATTCATGTGTTTTTCCATGCTCTTATGTTTTATTTTGATTAATTATGTAATATAGGATTAATTCTAACAACTTACAATCATTGTTTTATGCAAATATTTCTTCAATTCATAGAAAATTCTGTTTTATTATAAAGCTATAACATTGTTCTTTAATGAACTTTTGAATTATATTTACTGTAAGTAAATAACCACATTTTCAGCATATCAATTGTAATATGATTGGATAATTTTCAAATACATTTTGGTTTACACGTAAACAATACGATATCGAACTTCCATTCCAAATATAATTATATAAATTAAATTTATGAATGAATATCTTAGTTGTAATCTTTTAGGCAGTTCCTTCTTTTTTCCTTTGCTTTGCGTGTGGTATATTTATTTTTAGTGTTGCACAATGACTAATAGACGGTATAAATGTCGACTTATTTTTTCTAATATTTTTTTATGAAGTATATTTCAAAGTTACTTTCAAATGTCTAAACATGAAATGTAACATTATGAAAAGAGATACTTTCAATATATTTCCGCTTCGATTTATCTCGAGACAAGCATAATCTATTGTAGTAAATCTGTTCATGTAAAATAACTTCACTTTGATCATAAATAGAGATCGTTTAAACTAAAAGAAATCATTTATTCTCATTTATCAACATTGTATTATTCCGGCTACATGGAAACCTATACAATTTTTAAAAAATTTACAATCAGAATGGAGTTTATGAAGACTGTAGTAATTTAATAGTTGAATTCATGAGTTAGTGTAAGCTAGATCACTATTGAAAACCTAAAAGCACTGGATGGCCATTTCTTTCTAATATAGGACTCCTCAGCAGCACACATCAATGCTCCTGCACACGAAATTTGAACCCGTCTAGTGCTTCCAGGTTTTCAATGGTGATCTAGCTTAGGCTGATTCAGGAATTCAACTATTTAAAAAAAAATACACCACAGATACAACCAACGTTCTTTACTAAATTAAGAGCTTTTTTTAATAATAAATTCAAATAGCTTAACATGACTTGCTTATTTACGCCTGTTACTCCCAATGGAGCTAAGGCAACCGACCAGCATTCTCCAACCCACTCTGTCCTGGGCCTTCTTTTCTAGTTCCATCCAATTCTTGTTCATTTTTCTCATGTCTCTCTCCACTTCTCGGCGTAATGTGTTCTTTGATCTTCCTCTCCTCCTTTGGCCTTGAGGATTCCATGTGAGTGCTTCCAATTCGGTGACGCAGTTCGGTGCTTTCCTCAATGTGTGTTCTATCCACTTCCAGTGCTTCTTCCTCATTTTTCCCCAACTGGAATCTGGTTTGTTATCTTCCATAGTAGGTTGTTGATGATAGTGTCCAGCCAACGGATCCGAAGTATTTTGCGTAGACAACTGCTAATAAACACTTGTATTTTCTGGATGATTGCTATTGTAGTTCTCCAGTTTTCTGCTCCATACAGTAGAACTGGTTTAACATGAAGTAAGGTGAAAAAAATAACAGGTAAATGATATAGTTTAGCGATGAAATGTAAAAGCATTCGGTGAACGTTTTCTGTACATATATATTTATACATCATTTGTCCATTCTAGTAATCCAGTCTCAGGTTACATGTATAAATATAAACGAATTAGTGAAATCGAAAACAAAAATGTTTTATTAACAGTAAAGTGATATAAACAACTTGTTGTACTCTTGAAAGCATTGTTTTTGTTTTTTCTATGATGTTGATTTCATTTAAAGGCGTCGTGTTAAAATACACTAAATTATTGATTGATTACTTTTTTAAATTCAGAACAAATAAATTAGATTGTTTTTTGATAATATAAATTAGCAAATTTATAACCGTTAAGGAATGTAACGTTGTAGATTCAAGAATAAATGAGGTATTGAGTAAATTATAAACACAATGTAACTTTGAATTCAGTTCATATGCTAACTGCTTTTCAACAAAGGTTCACAATATACACTGCTGTTAAGTCCCATAATATGACGAAACGGCCGTCCAGTAATTCCAGGTTTACAATGGTGGTCTAACATCATGATCTCAATCAAAAACCTAATATTCTCCACAAACCCTATACTGATAATTAACGTGTGCCCACTAGTAACTAGCTTCGTGAGGGGATTCTCGGAGTTCTAGTGAGAAGCCGTGACCAGTGGAGCTAATCCGTGTCAGGTAGAGAGAGGTACCTACCTCAGTACAATGAGAGATGGTCGAACAAGTTCGTGATTGGGTTGAGGTTGGACATTAACACCAGTGGATGCGGGTTCAGTGGTTCAGTAGGTTCAGCGTTATCGCGTAAGACTGAAGGCCCTGGACTTAAATCCCGTGAGCGGGATCGTGGATGCGCTGAGTGGTCCCACGATATGACGAAACGGCCATCAAGTACTTTCAGGTTTACAATGGTAATCTAACATCAATCGATTCACTATCTCAATCAAAAATATTATTATTATGTTATTCGTGCTGAATTTACTTAGAAATATTTAAACTCCTATTTATTTTGATCTTCTAAACACTTTTAAAATTCATTTGAATTTAATAAATTTATCCATATACCTTAAAAAAACAATCAAGGAACCTACTTTATTTTATCAATAAGAACCCTTGCAATTCTTATATATAACTCTTCCTTAAACCAATCATCATGAACATTATTCTCATTATATCATTTATGCACTTCCATTAATGATGACTAAAATGAAATATGAGTCAATTGAAGCTAAATAATCATGGAACACCTGGAGACACTGGATGGTCGTTTTGTTCTATTGTGGGAGTTTTCAACAGTACGCATCTACGATCCTGATCGTGAATCCAACTATTAAATTACTACGATCTCCACAAAACCTTCCCTTTCTGATAATATATAAATATGTCTACCTAAATAGTTAATTATTATTAGTGTTCATGTGAATAGAAAAAAGATAGTGATTTCCGTGAAAAATAGAGATCTATATGATAGAATTATACATAAAATCCAATATAATGCATTACTAAGTAGTGATTAAATAAATAAAATTAATTATTGAATAATTTTGATTACACACAAATTCTCAGTTTATGATAACTATTAATCAGATATGAAAACATAAAGCTTCTAATAAACATTATATAATTGTTACATAATATTATGACATCATTATTATAATATGTTTATATTAAGGAACTACATCAAAAGAAAATCGATCGAAATTGTAATAGCTAAAATGGGAACAAAATAACATATGACCAGTCTCCATTTCATACTTTATTAACAGTAGTTTTTTTAAAATGTTTCCTATCAAAGGAGACTCTAAAATTTCTTAGATTTGAAAATACTAGAAGTTAAAGAAACTCATTTATAGTTTCGTTGAATATATGATCAAATCTATTTTAATGTAAATATATTAAAATATTTCCACAATAAGATTAATTTTACGAATTGGAAACTCACTTCATCTACTTTAGTCTGTAGGTACCAAATTATATCAAGAGATAAAATATACATAGCTGGAAGGGAAATTAAGTTAATGAAATTGTGTTTATTTACCGATAAAAAACATATTGGCTTATCTTATATGTAAGGCATTTGCTGACCGATCATTGTTTGATAGTTACTCAAAATCATGACTGAATTAAATGCTCAAAATGTAATATATTGATTTGTGACTCAATTACCCAATAAAACTGCCTTAGTTTGAATATCTTAGTTTTATTTTCTTGTGATATTATTGAAATCCAGTAGAAAAATATTTAAAATAAGATGAAGCAGTTATGAAGTTCCCCTCTTACTTGTTAAATGTCCATAAGTTCTGCTACAGTAGAGTAGAAAAGTATTGTTTCAAGCAAATGAAAAGATAATGTTGTAAAGATATGTGGGAGGAAACAAAAGTACAATAGAATATAAGAAACAGTTCGTTTAAAGTGTACGCAATTAGAACTTTCAGTTAAGGAAAACCATTTTACTATTATGAAGAATATGACACACAATTCCGACAAAATCATCACTGGCTCCTATTCTTAGAGGGACTTGATAATATCGCAAACCATCTAGTTGTATTATCACTTAAATCCCAACCAAGAAGTTGTAATGGCTCAACAGGTTATTGTAGTTTATTAAGGTTAAAGGATTTTGGTGGTTTTGTATAAATTATGGTGAGAACTCTGTCAGTCCCATGAGAAGTGATCAAGGCAGGTATCATCACTTCAAACACTTTGAATAAAATTAGTTCAATAGGGCTAACTAGACAACACTTGGCAGTATATATATATATATATATATATATATATATATATATATATATATATATATATATATATATATATATATATATATATATATATACAAGTCAGTGAAAATATGGACATTTACGGCACTACAAACAGTTTAATCTTCACAGTTCAATATTTTGTTCATTAATATCGGTTTCTAATAAAACACTTCAATTGACAATATCATTAACTAATGTATTTAAATCTAATATGACACAAATTGAAATCATAATGTCAGTCATTAGTCATATGCAAAGGAAACTATGATGTAGTCACGAGTAATAGCATGGATATCCACTTCCACACTAAACACTGATGATTATGATCCTAGAATTAATATGACGAGGAAATGCAGATGCATTTGCAATAACATGCAGTGGAAAATAAGGCTGACGTAAATCCGGACGATTTTGTTACTAATCAACATCCAAAGTAAAACTCTACTGCTTTTTCATGTATGCAGTAATATCAGTTGCTTTATGTACACTTATCTTACCATATGTCTTTTTTTCTGAATTTTCACTTGCTAAAGTAACTGGATTTGGTGGTGTTAAAAAGCAAGTTCATAAAAATGTGTAAAGAAAACGATGATAATAAATAAAATGATAAATTCACTAAACTTTGGTCAATTTATCACAATACTTTCCTCCCTTCTTTTATTTGGGTTTATTCCAATCGTTTTAAATGTTAACTGAATGTGTCGTGCTAGGCACGTTTTGCCAATTTTCCGTTCACTTAGTGGATGAATATGTTATCCTACAGTATAACTATCATAAAAATATTTCATTTTAAATAACAGTCTTTATCGCATTTGTATTTTTATACTCCTGCTCGAGCATCACTACACTGTACATGTTCATATTCAACTATTGTGGACGAATTTAATCTCTTGAAATGAATTATTTGATAAAATTTACGTTCTGAGGTATAGCCTTTACTAAATAAAAGAACAGAAAACGACGAAAAGTGCTTGGTACGACGCAGTGGACATTAAACATTTTTCGATCTACCTCAGCTCCCTTTTCAACAATAACTAATTTAATTAATACCTCTTTTGATCTTATACAACAGCACTTTAATGTAAAGAATTTTCATGCAGAGCTCAGTAAATTGTTTCTATCAGTAAACAAACACAATGACAAACAAGTAGTGAAGTTATCAGCCTGATTATTATTTTTCATATACGCCTACTACACTGGTTGTAAGCTGTTAACATTATCCGTATCAGACCTAACATATTTAATACAGTAATCATTTATCAACAATCTATACACAAATTCCAGACTTCTCAATTTTCATGTTATAGAAGGCTACAATTCCATAAATTCATCCATTCTCGAACACATTACTGTAATTCCCCTAATATTAACAAGTACAATAATACGTAGTTTCTCATTCGTAAATCAAATTTTCTCTCTAATAAACTCAGCACTACATTAGACCATAATCAACATTAATTCACTTGATATTGTTTTACTTGAATCTTCCCATTGATGCAGGTACATCCAGCTGACGAGTCCCAAATATGACGAAACGCGCGTCCTAGATTTTACTGCTAGCCACTATCCATCTTTGCTTATAATAATCAACATTAGTTGTAATGAATGAAATATCACTTTTCCAACTTCATTACATTACAGTCATTAAGAGCTAAATACTTACTCCCTATCGATTAAAAGCTTCCCTTTTATGAGAATAAAAACAAATCGTTTATACGGTAATTAGATGTACAGAGTCTTGACATTACTAACCTGCTTGTAAAAGATTGATTTTAAGGAATTCATTATTTATAGGGTATTTAAGTTTATTTAATAATTTTTCACTCTCAAACGTCAGTACCAAATTTATATTTTTTTCCAAAGTATAAATCAAATGAAAGGTTTGGTATTCATAAAACTCTTTGGGAACAGATAATCTCATTTAGAACTTCATTACTCAACCTCCATCAAACAATGAAACAATATCGAAAGAAATTATGTCTTATTATTAATCAATTATTTCGTGATTCATCTGGTGACGTTGAACACTCCTCTTTCTAATACTGCTGAGACATTTTTAATCTATTTTATTTGAATAAAAACTTAACTAATCAATTGACAGATGAATACAGTTAACTTATAATCAAATATGATGTATATGAATGATCATTTAATAGGTTACATAATTAACCCTAGATGTACTATGCTTTAATACATTATTTTAAACAATCAATTTTATCAATAGCCAGTTCAATTTACCTACATGTTATTTTTTTAAATTTTTGATCATAGGATTAATAATTAAGAGTTAATTTTGAAAATACAATTTTAACCATTTGGGCTGTGACCAAAGTTTCTAAGAACATCTCAGAAATAATTTTTAAATACTTAAGTATAAAACTGTTCAGTAGATTATATACAGTTCTATAAATCATTTCATACATCATATAAGGAATTTACAATAATTTGACAATTTTCTAATCAATAGTCAGGGTGTGGCATATCACAATGCATAAAATAGTTAACTTAGTAACACAAGTTAGTTGATATTTTGCTGATGAATATATATCACCACTAATATTTAATCTGTGATCAAGAAATAGAACAAAATACAATTATCAGTTTAGGGGTTGTGGAGATTGTTAAGTTTTTGATTGAGATCATGAACCGATTGATGTTAGACCACCATTGAAAACCGTCCAGTACTTTCAGGTTTACAATGGTAATCTAACATCAATCGGTTCGTGATTTCAATCAAAATACAATTACTCAAATTTACTTTGAATATCATTTGATATTGAATCGTATATTGACACTTCATGGTTTGATGATGTACCTAATCTGATATTTCAAGGAATCAATCGTGATCTAAGTATTTCATCTTAAACCATCCAAGATGTTTAGAGAGATATCTGACATTTAAAAGAGCACCTATAATTTATCAAATAGCTATAAAACAAACTCTTGAAAAGTTAACTGTTACTTCTCAATCTACTTGACCTAAAAATCATGAATTTTGTCCTATAAAGTAAATAATACAGATTTTTTGATTGAGATTCAATATTAGTCAATATTTATGACTTACAAAATTATAGAATGAATTGAATTGATATGTATGATAATAACAAAACAGAATACAACTACAGAATGCAACTAATATTCATGATAAATTTCTCTCTCAACACTTTATGTTTTGATAAGCTGCAAAGATACAAGAAGACAATATTTAACATGTGATGGCGTAGAACTATTAGTCATTTAGAAGCCTATCTTTTTATCTACAATTTGTCAAATTTCAAATTACAGTGAAAGTATAGTCGAATGTTCTTTGATTCAACAATCAATTAAGGCTTTATATAAACAACATAAAAGTGTGAATCAAAATATGATGTAGAGAAATCTTTCATTCATTCATCAAAAGCATAAAATAAATAATGATATCTATGTAGATCAACTTCTGTCACTGTGGTTGGATAGTTTTCTAACGAGCATCTTATGTGAACTAACTGTTAATAAACAAAGTAGATTTACAGATTTTCTTTTACAAGTATCCATATATGAAGTAATTCTTTTACATAATTTTGACTTATACTGATTATTGACTCAATCAACATATTATTTAATAAGCTGAACTCTTCAGTTCATTGCATAAAACTATTTACATATTAATTAATTCATTTTGTGCAATAAGCAGCTTCAATAAAACTAAAGACCCCTGTAGACCACATTTCCCGTTCCAGTCAATTATCGACGTATAGCTCAATGCAATATGCTTGATGAATACTGTTATTAGTAATATTGAAGTATCAGTCTTAATCTATTTAGAGATATAACTGTTGCCTTGGCATTTAGTTAACATTATGCTAGATAGAAAAATCTGAAATTCATGCATCGAATCATCGACTTTTAATCTTGATGAGAATTTCGATGTTCCTAGGATGGAAATTCAAATTGTCAGAGATATTAGATACTATTACTAATTATTAATATTATTATTATGTTATTCGTGCTGAATTTACTTAGAAATATTTAAACTCCTATTTATTTTGATCTTCTAAACACTTTTAAAATTCATTTGAATTTAATAAATTTATCCATATACCTTAAAAAAACAATCAAGGAACCTACTTTATTTTATCAATAAGAACCCTTGCAATTCTTATATATAACTCTTCCTTAAACCAATCATCATGAACATTATTCTCATTATATCATTTATGCACTTCCATTAATGATGACTAAAATGAAATATGAGTCAATTGAAGCTAAACAATCATGGAACACCTGGAGACACTGGATGGTCGTTTTGTTCTATTGTGGGAGTTTTCAACAGTACGCATCTACGATCCCGCCTCATGAGATTTGAACACAGGACCTATCAGTCTTGCGCTCGAACGTTTAAAGTCTAGACCACTGAGCCGTCCGGCAACCAACGGTGTTAATGTCTAACTGTAATTAATCCACGAAGTTGAGCGACACGGCCCCCATTATCCTTAGTGAGATACTATCTCATAATAGACACGGTTGAACCCCACTGGTCATTGCTTCTCACTAGAATTCCAGGAAATACTTCTTATAGCAAGTCACTAGTGAGCATATGCTGATTGATAACAGAAGAGGTTTCTAAGGATATTATAGTAATTTTATTAGTTGAAATCATGAGTCAATTGAAGCTAGACCGCCATGAAATACCTGAAAGCTTCAATTGTAATAAGAATATTCTACAATTAACTCAGTTGTAATGAAGTGATATATTTTGAAACAGTAGACTTCAACTTATCACTGATACTTGTATACTAAAATACATTAAACTTCCAAGATTAGTGAATGGAAAGTTAAACGTCAGAAACTTTTTACTGGTAGAACTTGTTTATCAAAACCGTCTATAAATTAAGCAAATTTACAATATTATCCATGAACGATAATAAATGTAATAAATTTATCTCTATATTAGTCAAAGCATGTCAGTCACTGAATGTATTGAGATAACGGATAACGAATCATTAAAATTGAAATTTAATTTTTTCAACTTTTTTTACAACGATGAAAATCTAGACTTCAAACCTTCGTTAAACGTAAATTGTAAAACGGTTTTTTTAATGAACTTTACTGTGAAACTAGAAAAAGACACAATAGACTATTGGTTGAATTATTGCTGAAAAACCGGCTTTCTTCCAATAATGTAATATTATATTCCTAGTCGCTGTTTACACAGTATTGATCAAGTAATCCAAATGTGGTTACTGGGCTAGGCAATATAGTATTATATTTCTCTCTGCTTAGCATTTAAGGCTATTTTTCCATTTAACCTGAATATTCAATAATGAAACAGTTTATCACATGAATCAATTAATAGATAATCTACTCCCAATAAGATTGACACTACAAAACGTGATGTAATCAATAAAGTCTTTATTAATTCACCAAAAATCACACCATTAAAAAATTAATTTCAGGACTTGTAAGTATTGTATTTCTCCACTGTCCAAATGTAAAGGTTTAAATACGATTAGAGTAAGAAATTAAACGTTAAACTAGAAGTTACCTCAAGTACTAATGAATCTGTTACAAGAATATATGATAACAGTTCTCGGGATTTCAATTGTCGTAAATTTATGACAAGTTATTAAAACTCTAATGTTTTACAAAAGATTTATGATTATAAGATATGATAGTGATCTCTTTTAAGTAAATTGAGTATAAACTTTTATTTGAATTATTTTAACAAGCAACTATAAATGTTGATACCAGACCAGAAAATAACGAAACACTACTTCAATAATAAGATCCAAAATATTATGAAATATTATTTCTGTCTATTTAGCTTAATAGCATTATTTATGTCCAATTCAAATGTGGTTATCACTTAAATTTCATTTCAAAATGAATTTTATAAATTGTATGTTAGGTACAAAATAATTTAGTAAAGTGCAAAGAATTGAAACTCAGCCTGTAGCTCTTCTAGGTTTACTGCCGATCCCAAGACCGGGTAAAGTAAGAAATTCAGGCATGGGGTCAGCAACCCCGCCCCGTAGTAAACAACATTCCTAAAGAGCGAACCACTTAAACTCTCTTCTGGCAGCTCAGGAATCTTCATTTAGAAGAATTATGACGCCTTATGGTGAAAGCCGATATTCTTCAGAAGTCACGACGCCGATGCCCCTTCTAAAAATCAGAGCAAAAACTAACATAGGTTCATGGAATGTCCTGCACAATATTTCCCGACAACAGCTTACACAAAGCTACGTCGGTCTAACTGGATAACATTACACAGAACAAGATCGCATTAGGAAATGCTGGACCTCAAAAAGCATCAAGATCATAAGAAATGGATCTCCATTGAAACCCTGCACAAAATTCAAGAAATGATGAATAAGAAGATTGCAATTAACAACAGACGAACAAGAATGGAGAAAGTCAAGGCATAGCTCAAATACACAGAAACAAACAAGCAAGTGAAGAGGAGCGTGAGAGCTGAAAAACAGTAGTACGTCAAAGACATATTATTGACAGTGGAAAAATCTGTAACAAAAGGAAATATAGAACAAATATACGACACAACGAAGAAACTGGTAGGGAAATATAGTAAACCAGGGAGACCAGTCAGTGACAAAGAAGACAAGACATTCACTGAAACTCAATAACAGAATAATATGAGTAGAACACTGAGAAACTCTTAAACAGGTTAGCTCCACTGAATCCAACGTACATTGAAGTAGCACACGTAGACCATCTTATGGACGTCACTCCACCGACGATCAAAGAAATCTGCATGGTCATCAAACAAATCAAGAGTGAGAACGCAGAAGCGCCTGGCGACATACTAACCGAAGCATTAAAGTCAGACATAGAGGTAACTGCAAACATGCTGAGCAATCTATTCAGGAAGATTCGGAGGAAGAACAAGGGTCAGTGGATTGAAGAGAAGGATACTTGATCAAGATACCAAAGAAAGGAGATCTGAGCAAATGTGAGAACTACAGAGGCATCACACTACCATCGGTACCTGGAAGAGTTTTCACTAGTGGTTCTAAACTGGATAAAATATTCAGTAGACGCCCAACTTCAAGATCAACAGACCATATTCCGTAAAGATCCGTCGTGCACAGACCGAATTGCCGCACTATAGATGAGCAATAGTTTGGGTGGAATTCGTTACTTTTCACCAACTTCCTTGACTATGAGCAGGCGTTTGACAACATACATAGGTAAATATTATGGGAACTTCTTAGACAATATGGTGTATCTGAGAAGATCGTCAACATCACATGGAATTCATAAGACGGATTACATTGAAATATCACGTATAGAGGACAGTTGACAGACACATTCCAACTAAGGACCGGAGTTAAACAAGTCTGCTTACTCTCACCCTTTCTCTTTATTCCAGTGGTTGACTGGATTATGAAGACCTCCACATCTGAGTGGAAGCATGGAGTACAATGGACAACTTGGATGCCACTAGACGATTTTGAATTCACAGGTCACCTAGCCCTCCTATCCAATACACACGATTCAACGCATGTCAAAACGACCAGTGTAGTAGAAGCCTCTGCATCATTAGGCCTCAGCACACACAAGGAATAAAGCTAGATCCTCAAGTACAACATGAAGAACACCAACCTTGTCACATTTGATGGAGAATTCCTGGAAGAGTTGGAAACGTCCACGCACTGGAACGGCATCATCAATGAACAAGGAGGACCCAATGTAAACGTAAATGTAAGAATTGGAAAAGCAAGGATAGCATTTTTACAACTGAATAACATGTGGAACTCGAAACAACTGTCAGTCAGCATCAATATCAGAATCTTCAATGTGAGCGTCGAGACAGTTCTACGGTACAGAGCTAACAAAGAGTTAATCAATATTTATAAGCACACAAAAATAAATTACAGACATGTGATGAGTAACGGGATAAGAAGTTTACATACGCTTACGCACTCATACAAAGACAGTCAAGATATTGATAAGTAAATAATTAACAAGGTCAGAATGTGACTCAAATAGAATGAATAGAATGGGCTGTTCGAAAGTTAGAATAATAAGGTATTTGGGATTAACATAATGACAGACACCACAGTATTTATAAGCAATTGTCTACGCAAGATACTCAATGTTAGTTGACCACATAACATCAGAAACAGACTACTGTGGGGGAGAACAACCCAGATGCCATCTGAAGAGAAGATTATGAAAAGACGTTGAAAGTGGATAGGGCATACATTACGGAAATCAACAATCACTCGCTAACCTGGAATCCTGAAAGGAAAACAGGAAGGCCAGAGAAAACACTGCGTCGAGAATAGAAAGCAGACATGAAAAGGATGAATGGAAAGTTGAAAGGAGTGTATAGGACACAATTGGATGGAGAATGCTGGTCAGTAGCCTATGTTTCTCCACGAGGCGTAACACGCATAGCTATTGGGCGATGAATCGAGTGTCACTTTAATCTTTGACTAAGTTTCTACACGTTCGTTTCATACGATTTTCATGAATCACATTTCCGATGCCTAATTTCATGTATTACCACTTATACTGTTACTGCCTCTACTACTTCAGGATTTTTCCTAACAATTTTATTTCGTTTGACTAATCGGTCATGGTAACTTGAACCGATGTACACAAATACCATGTTCTACTTTATGTTTAGCCAAGTGACTGACATTACATGATCCAAAATTACAATTAAATGTTTTCTACAGATTTACAAACAACTGCAAGAACAGTAGATAAAATTAAACTTATATTATGGAAATAAACCACACTGCTCCTCCTCCTCCTACTAGCTCTAACCAGTTCAACTTGATTGGATATAAATTTGTAATAATATGCAAAAGTATCGATTAGCACAAATAATCTTTAAAAGTGTAAGGAATTTATTCTGGCATTTTGGCTACAAATTATTTAATTGTTTATTGCAGAAATCCTACACATCAAATTAAAACTATTTACTAAAATATCCCTGTAGAAATTCTGACGAAAGTTCATTAACTTTCTAAAAAAATATAAACATTTCATACACCATATCTGGACAAATTTTCAATGCTGAATTGGATGAGGACTGTTTTTCTAGGAGGAGAAAACGTTGTCAACAATCAAGTTGATGTAATACTTTAGTTGTCCTACTGAGTTTAAATATACTATAGAATTATATCATAAACTAATACTGTCATTAGTACCATTCTTACCGGTTGTCTGTTTAGGATGATATTGTCAGATAAACGAAACTACTTACTGGTAGTTATTATGTTGTTAAAAGATAGTTAATAAAGCATCTTAATCACTTTTTGGCTTTTGAGTTCACAAGTATTCATGCAAACTAAATAAAGAGTTTAGTCGAGTAACTTTGATAGGCCTATTTAAAAATCAATGAAAACAACTATTGAAAATCAGAAAGCAGTGGACTAAAATGATTATTATTACTAATCACGTGCTCACTACGGATTAATATCAAGGGACTATTCCAAAAATTATAGTAAGAACCCGTAAACAGTGGAGCTCAGTCATGTTGAATGTGAGGAACTTACCCGTCGAAGACAATGGCAAAAGGTTGAGTAATATCTTGAAATGACTGAAGTTAGATATGCACGCCTTTGGTCAGGACTCAGCTGCATAAAGTTTAAGTGCTTGCCTTGAAACCTAAAGGTCCCGGGTTTGGTCGCTTTTAGTGAGTTGCTGTATATCTACTGCTGAAGAGTCGCATACTAGAGAGAAACGGTTGTTCACTGCCTTGTGACTTTCAATGGTAGTCTAACTAAGAATTATCCATGATGCAAACTTCATAGATTCAACAACCTACACAAACCCTTATACGACCACATCCTTAATAGAAACACAAATGAAAATATGTAGTCCATTTTTCACTCAGTCATAGCATGAAAAATGAAATTTTCCCAGTTAGACGTCTTTAAAAATTCGTTCCTTCTGTATTTGCCAAATTTCCAAATGGGAATTTTCACTATATTTAAAAGGTTAGTTTGTTTTAATATTTTAAATTATAACTTTAACAAAGACACATCTTTAGAGAGTACATTATATATAATTATGATAGACATAATATCAGTTACCACATTCTGTATACAAATGAGATTTTTATAAAATGTGGAAGGATTAGAAACTCTACACAGACGTAGCTTAAATTCATCTATAAAACTATTTCAGAAATAACCTTAATCAAAGTATACTTCAATGAAATATCATTATTGATGGCTTTACTCAGTATTATATTTTTGGTACAGTATAGTGTTCTCAGCACAAAGTATTTCAACAAGTTTCCTTTTCTTATTTCTTCACTGATTCTGGCGGTAAATATTGACTGATCGTCAATTAGATATTATCAGCTCAGGAATCGACATTTGAATAATGTATAATATTTTCGATGCATATTACCAACAACCACAATGTCTCTGATTAGACTTTTTTGTAAGTTGTACAGTGAAATGTCATAAGGATGTATTAAAACAAACAAGAAAACAGAAAAAATTTGTTGAAATATCCAGATGTCAGGAACAGCTAACCCAGATATTCAAACAAATCGCCTTGATACTTCATTCATCAGAAGTCATAATAAAATTTAATGAAAAAGATTATATTTTTTTAGCAAATTATACCGAAAATCTCACAATTATTAAATCAATACTCAATTTATTTAATCTGCTTTCAAAGTTAATTTCATTTAGTTGATTAAACAAAATTGAAATAATGAATTGGCAACACATCTTCATTAAATTATTTTATTATTAATGTATCTATGACTTTAGTTAATAATCAATGAAAAAAAACTACTTTAGATCATTAAATTTTATTAAATTAATAAACAAAAATTTAGTTAATATGAAGAAATGATAAAAAACAATCGAATAATTTTTATCCGCTATAAACAGTCATATATTTTTTTCATGACCAGAAATGTAATATATGAATCAAAATTATTCAACGGGATAAATTTTATTGATCATTTTGCTGTAAAATAAAACGTTTTAAAATGACGTTTACAAATTAAATTCAATGATAGTACTACACTGATTTGTATAATTTTAAATTATTTTGATTGATGATTAAAATCGTTTTACCTAAAAGAAAAAAGAAATAAAAGAGAAATATAGAAGTAATTAATATTGTTTAAAGCAAATAATTTTTAATAGTTGAATTCATGAGTCAATTGAAGCTAGACTATCATGAAAAACCTGGAAGCACTGGACGGCCGTTTCGTCCTAGTATGGGACTCCTCAACAATGCACATCCGTTATCCCGCACCGCAAGACTCGAACCCAGGACCTATCAGTCTTGCGTGCAAGCGCTTAACCTCTAGACCACTGAGCCAGCCGGAATTCAACGGTGTTAATGTCTAACTTCGGGACCATGGATGCGCATTGCTGAGAAGTCCCATACTAGGACGGAACGGCCATCCAGTGCTTCCAGGTTTTCCATGATGATCTAGCTCCAATTGACTTATGAATTTAACTATTAAAAGTTACCATAATATCCACAAAACCCCTCTCTGAAAATATTAAATAAACTATTAAATTATTCAAATTAGTTGTAATCATAAGATTATCATCATAAACAGAGCATAGAGGTGATCTTGTAAACATTTATATTTCATTTAAAAGCTCTACCTTATTTAAGCTATTAATTAATGATGTGAAAATTGGATTACTCTGAAATTATGGAAAAAGATGTATATATATATATATATATATATATATATATATATATATATATATAATTTTATCAATGAAACAATTCGCCTATTGAATGTATATACTTTGTGATTAATTAAAAATGTTTCCATTGGGTACATATGGAAAATCTATGCAAAAAACACTTAAGTGAACTGAACATAATCATATATAGATATAAGTAGTGATAACATTTAAGATGAAATTTCCTTAAGTATTTAAATAAATTTATCACAAAACATATATACAGATTAAATTAAATTCAGCTATGTTATATTCAATTACATTTCAATGTTTGATTGAGAATTGTATTCAATAGACAATACAATATTGTAATTTGTATTGTGTTTGTTACTTCCTTGATCTGTCTACCCACTTTTGGTGCTGAGGATACTTATCTAATCCAGATCAAGACCTTGACGCGAGAGACTGACCGGCTTAACCTGGAGGCTAGTATGCGTGAGTTCGAAGAGGAGTGGAGAGAAGAAAACAATTTTGTCACCTGATTGGCTGACAAGCACGCGAGTGAGAGAAGACAAGACAACTGGAATACTACTCGATCTATTCCCGATTTCCCGATTTCAGATTAGTGCAAAAAAGTACATGAATAAATAGATGAATAACCCGACCACAACGTACAAAAATTAGGAAAAATACAATTATTTCCAAAGCTGGGAATTTAAGTAGAAAATAGAGTACAAAATAATATGTTTAAATTACAATAGCTTCAGAACAAAAAAGGGTATGGTAATAAATCATACATCAAACGAAAGCTTATGTTCTGTAGGATAGATTAGGGAGAAAAATAAATGTTAGTGTTTTACAAACTTTGAATAAAATCAAATGACTTCCCGAAAAATAGCTTTCATAGTTTGTCAGGGCTTCTTGTTTCCACGTTCACATCAGTGTTATTAATATGTATATTTCATTGATTAAGATCATGAGTCAGTTGAAGCTAGACCACCATGGAAAACCTGGAAGCACTGGACGGCCGCTTACGTCCTATTATGGGACTCCTCAGCAGTGCGTATCCACGACCTCGCCCCCTGCGGGATTCGAACCCAGGACCTACTGGTTTCGCGCGCGAGCACTTAACCACTAGAATGGCCGTCCAGTGCTTCCAGGTTTTCCATGGTGGTCTAGCTTCAACTGACTCATGATCTTAATCAATGAAATTACTACAATCTCCACAAAACCCCTTCTGATAATAATCAACATATGCTCACTAGTGAATGGCTTCAAGAGGTATATCCTGGAGTTCTAGTGAGAAGTAGTGACCAGTGGAGTTCAACCAGGTTTGTTGTGGGATAGTAACTCACTGAAGACAATGGTGGATGTGTTGCTCAATTTCGTGGATTAGTTGAAGTTAGACATTAACACCGTTGGATGCTGGCTCAGTGGTCTAGTGGTTAAGTGCTCGCGCGCGAAACCAGTAGGTCCTGGGTTCGAATCCCGCAGTGGGCGAGGTCGTGGATGCGCACTGCTGAGGAGTCCCATAATAGGATGAAACGGCCGTCCAGTGCTTCCAGGTTTCCCGTGGTGGTCTAGCTTCAACTGACTCATGATCTTAATCATTGGAATTACTACAACCTCCACAAAACCCCTTCTGATAATATGTATATCTCTTATTCAAATTGTAATAATATTAAAACGAATTTTGTACTTTATATTTTACATCTTATAAGTGTATAGGTATAAGTCATATAAAATAACCAAATGATTAATAGATTACTTACAAACGAATTTTGCTGATTTAGCAAATATATGAATAGACTAAATGAAATTATAGTGAAAAATTTTATTCTTCATATATAATGATCTAAGTTTTCGATAACCATGTAATTTTGTATTCTATTGTTCAATTATAAGTAAATAACAACAAAAATATAATGAAATTAGCTATTGAAGTAACCATATTTAATAAGAAAAAGAGAATTCAGTGAAGAAAATTTTCTTTTCGACGAAATCATTTACTTAAGCCGTACATTCGTATATATAGTTATTTGGAAAATGTATGTCTATCGGAGGATAGAAAGGATTCCAGAATAATTAACAAATGAGGTTAACGTACTAATCAAGGGGTAAGGAAGAACAAAATTTATGGGTCAGATAATAGTCCAATTGATAGATATGAAGAAAAGCGACAAACAACAAAGGTCATAATAATAAACTGAATAATCAAGAAAACTTGTATATGGTAATAATAATAATAACTGATTAGAGTTTAAAATGTAATATAGTAATTTAAAAAATATATATATCGATAATAATTGGATAAAAGTACAGAAAAAAAAAAGACACCACCACAGAAACATACCCGTTAAGGGAATGAGGGCCAAGGAAGAATGACAGGTTGGACAAACCGTTTCTGCACGCAAAGTTCAGGCTTGAGTTTGTGGATTGCCAATGCCTCAGCAGCGCATAAAATATTGATTCGAACCCCCTTCAATCCAGTTCCTTTTACTCTGTAGACTACTTTAAATGAAGAGTCCTTTGGAGCTATGTGTCCACAATTAATTAAGTGCTTTTGTATCGAACTAGTAATTGTTTTACGTTCTCCTTTTAAGAGCCAGGCCGGATAATGTTCCGAGATGCGTTTAGACAATGAACGCTTTGTGCGGCCTATGTAACGTGCTCCACATGAGCAAGTAAATTTATATATGCACATTGATGTGGCCCAAAACGGAAGTTTGTCTCTAACACATCCCAAAATCGTAGGTCGGCTAGAGAAAATGATTCGGAGCTTAGCTGCGTAGAATGTTTTATTCAACGATTTCGAAATCCGTTTATTCAGGATTTCAGCAGCCGTGTCTCCCTTAAATTCCATATTCATAAATAGAGTTTTCTTCTCTACTGTCGATGCTTTGTCATGAAGTTTAGGTGCCAGGTTGCTATCAACGAATCTCGGTGGATAACCATTTTTGATGAGGGTCTGTCGAAGATGAAACAGTTCCCCTTCTGTTGTGCCGTTGGAACAAATCTGCTTGATCCTCGAGGATAAAGAGTGAATTAAGTTCCTCTCTCTACTTAGTGGCACCCAACTATGGAAGTTCGTGTATTGTCCATTCCAAGTAGGTTTTCTATATATAGATCTCTGTAAAAAACCATCAGGCATTCTTTTTAAACGGACATCAAGAAAATGAAATTCATGATTTGCTTCTGCTTCTAAAGTAAATTGAATTGATGGGTGACAATTATTAAAAATATTCAAGATTTCATTGAGGTCCATGTCTTCTTCACAAATAATGAAAGTATCATCCATATATCTCTTATATAAATGAAATCTCTCAATTATTGGTCGAAGTACCGAATTTTCTAGATTAGCCATGAAACAAACTGCCAAGAGAGGACCCAATGGAGAGCCCATTGCGACTCTATAGAAAACATCATTAAATCTAAATTGCACGTTGAGGGTACATCGTAGAAGTAGTTCTTTAAGATAATGTTTTGGGATACACATATCAAGATTATTGTTTTCAATATAGTCACATAAAAAACAAATTGTTTCTGTGAGAGGAACATTTGTAAACAGAGAAGTGACATCTAATAAGAACATTTTCTTACCGGTTACGTTGATATTTCTAATTGAGTCGACAAATTCAAAGGAATCAAGAGAATTGTATTTATTGATATGATTTTTAACAGGTTGTAAAATGTCAACTAACCATTTAGCGATCAAGTGATAAGGAGAGTTGTTCATATCAAGTATAGGACGTAGTGGGAAATTATTCTTATGAACTTTTGGGAGCCCATATAGTCTCGGTATAACGGAACCCGATGGTTTGAAGTGTGCATAGAGGTCACAATTGATAATAGACTCATCTTTCATTTTCTTTAAGATTTTAATTAGCATCTGTTCAGTTTTTTCAGTTGTGTCTTTTTGAACGGTCTCTATGGAGAATTTGACCGGATCAGATAAAATCGAAGATATTTTGGAAATATAATCAAGGCGATCCATAAGGACAATTCCTGCACCCTTGTCTGGGCGACATAACACTATGTCCTGATTTCTCCGAAGATCCTTTGTTGTTTGTCGCTTTTCTTCATATCTATCAATTGGACTATTATCTGACCCATAAATTTTGTTCTTCCTTACCCCTTGATTAGTACGTTAACCTCATTTGTTATTTATTCTGGAATCCATTTTTTGATACAATCCTTTCTATCCTCCAATAGACATAAATTTTCCATATAACTATATATACGAATGTACGGCTTAAGTAAATGATTTCGTCGAAAAGAAAATTTTCTTCACTGAATTCTCTTTTTCTTATTCAATGACACTATGGGTTATTTTAAGTATCCATATTTATAAGAAATCTCAGTTTAAATTTAATGGATTCAATAATATTTGAAACAAATTGAAATTAAATTTTGTGATTACCAAGAAAAACAACAAGAGAATGGAAAATCAAGGTGTGACATTATAGTTCATTCAGTATTGATCAGTATGTAATACTGATTATCTGAATGATAATTTTACAGCATGACATTTTTATAAAAAAAGAACAACTTCGAAACGAGAAAAAAATTAAATAGAAAGACGAACTAAATGAAGGCGTATTTAAAATACATATAATATCTAGTGTCGTTTTGGTATTATTTTAGTTTAAGAACTAATACTGTTTTCAATATATTGTAAAAACAAATAGACTGATGTTAAACATTAAAATCTGTCAAGACAAAAACATTAATAATTGACCAAATCTGATATTTGGGCGACAATAAAACTATCCAATCTGGGATAAAATGAATGTTTTACTCAATCTAATGGGATTTATATACATCTAATTGTATAGTAATATATCATCGAGGTTCCAATATCTTAACCTAGATTAAGATATGTAGACATAATACGAATTTAGTACTATCTCATTGCATAATTAAGCATATACCTATAAGAACCATTCTTGAACACTCGACAAGAGAAATGTATGCTTAATACAACCAACATAAAAATTAATGCTTTATTTACTCACATCAATAATGTAAATTCTACTGAAGTATATAAAAAATTATTTTGACTCAGATGATGTTGATTTAGACGTAGTTATACTTAATCTACCCAAGATGTTGGTACGATATTTATTTTTTGATGAAACGTCCGTACACAATGGTCTAACTTTGAGATCAGGCGGTAAGAAGTCTATTGTCGTAGTCACTGACGTCACCACTGAACTATTCGCATAACGAGTGACTTGCTATCTGACTCGGATACTTAAACTTCCTAATCTCTTTAGAGTAACCAGTTTCATGTCTTTCTATCGATTAAGATTTTGATATAATCATCAGTCTAATCGATTCACCTAAAAATCCCAGATATTTCTTGCTGATAAATGAGAATTAATGCAAAGAAAACGTCCAGAACTTACTACCCATTCCCTCTCAACATCTAAAGTCCAAATATAGTGAACATAATTCTAAGTCGCCTACTCTAGTCACTATATTTTTACGTAATTGATGGAATTTGATCAACATACAGAATATGGCAAACGTCACGACGATTATTACTCGATGAGCAATAACCATTTTTGTATAGCACAAGGTTTTATTTTAAGAAAATGGCTTAATGGGTAAAATAGTTTCACTTACAGCAATGTGTATATTGTAGATTTATAACTGTTAGTGAGAAAATAACCATCAGATAGTTTAAAAATGTTTGTGATGCAATTAATTAAATTACTAAATCATAAATATGCATTATCTTGAAAATTCTTACGAACCTCTAACCAATGTCTACCTCTAAGCTGTTGTTTTATTAAAAATTTGGAAGTTTCGTTTACTATTCAAGCTAATAATTTAATTCTATCATTGTTAAACAAAAAAGTTTAAGATACGCATTCGCACAAGCAAGTATAATTTCAAAACCTAACGATTTTTATTAGTTTTGTCAACAAACTAATGGCATATAAATTTAGTTCTAAGTAATAGTAGAAAAACGGTATAAATTTCTAGTTTTCTGTCATATGAAAAGTATTAAAATAATTTATTGAAACTAGACTTTATTTCTGAATTGCTGATCTTCGAAGTAAAAATTTTCACACTAAAATACAAAGTATTTACGAACACGTTATGCAAACATCCAACTGACCAAGTAATATTAACTCGTGCAAAAACTATAGACAAATACTTTTAATGAAAAGAACTTAAAGCTACTTCCATGTAGGGTAACAAATTACGCAATATCCCAGTAAACATTTCAGTTCATTACAAGTTTCTTATAAAACAACACCTAGAAAGTCCTTAATTTACACACTAAAATCTTTAGACTTTTTTTTGTGAGTTTTTTATTTAGTGGAAATATAAAAATAATGCAAATAATCAATTGGTATTAAGTACACAATAAATTATCAACTAAACAGATAAAATACGGTCTTCATTCAGTCATATTATATTAATCTAGTTAACAAAAGTTGAATAAGTAATTATAGACTCATTAAAAGCGACAAAATCTGATTAACTTTGATAATATATCTCTAGAAATCTCAATTTCTTCTTGTTTCTTCTCGGAGGGATTGAGGAATAAGAATAAACTGTTTTACAGGCTCCGTAAGTGGCCTTTTGCATTAACGAATATGTGTATGTATGAAATATTGCAACCCTAATGCGACTTCGCATTACTACCTGACCCTCAATTTCGTCTAGTCTACAGCTCATAGCTGTACACAAGAATTTCGAAACATTCATCTTGAAGCTTTTCAGTGGCCACTAATGCTTAATGATTGTCAATAGTTGATCAACTGACCAGAATTTATGATAACAACTATCTTCAAAATGTACAAAAATTTCCACAAAACTGCCTTTCGTAATGTATACATATATGTATATATTTTGCATAGTCTTAATATAAAATATAATGTAACTTTTAGCTTTTAGTCTTTTGACATAAAAATATTTGTGGGATTAAAGGTACTTTAACTGACCGGCATAAGTGTTGAATGTTTACATTGAGCTTTGAAAACTGATTCAATATAAACTGGATTAAATCCTTTTGTTTCCGGTAAATATAAAGCAATTAGAATAATCACAGTTATGAGCACACAAATAAATGGTACAAAGGCAAAACAATCTATAAGCGCCTGAAAAATAAAAAAAAATTTTCACATGTTAATTATTGAAATAGAAAATATCTTATATTGCAATATTATTAAGACTGTTTTATCCGATTTCAGGTATAATTTTCCCGTTATTATTGCAGAGAATATTGTACATTAATATACAGAAGACATAATTATGTGTAACTTATTTTCAGTTTCAAATAAAACTTTGGAAGTAGATAAATAACTTTTCGAAACCTCGAAAACGTACATTCATTCTGTGAGGATGTGATGACTAAATCTTGAGTCTTTAGTAGTAAAGAAGAATAATAGCTTAGTGACCTTGTGTCAGTAAATGTCACATTTAAGCCCAGAATCTTATTCATTATAATGTTTTTTTAATTATGTTGCTTCAACTTTCATTGTATCTAAAAACAATACACATTTAACAGACAATGAAGAAATGATGTTAAAGTAGACAATTGGCAACCGTTTTTTGATTACTGAAGACATATAAGCTCTTATTTTCACTTACAATTAAGATAAGGAAAATAAATTATCATCCTTCTGAATTGTAACTGAAATAAAAGAACCTTCACGGTTTGTAAAGATCCTATCTGCATATCTAAAGTCCTCAAAACTGGCAGAAAATAAAGGTCAGAGAGTTTGTCATAAAAATTATTCATAGAATGAGTTTGAATTACTCTTTAACATTGACTATGCGATATCAGATAAAAGTGAATACAAATATAAATAATTCATGTAGAAAATCATTCTTCTCAGAGGGATATCAAAAGTGAATATACCAAATAAAGGTATTTGTCTATTATCATAGAAGGTAACAAAATTTTTCGCAAGTCAAAGTAAAGCAAAACTTTAACTGTAAATCTCATAAAGTTACTAAACTATATTATGATGTGACTGATAAAGAGTTTGAAGAACATGAGAAAGAGAAATGTGAATAGTTTATAGCTGAGCGCACCTTGTATTTTGCTTTACTTCGAGTTTTAACAGAGGTTAAAGATTATTTGTATTACACTCATTCAATTTCATTCTCCAATAACAACACATTTTCCATATCTCAATAGACAAACAAAATAAGATCAAATCCAATAAACATGAAACAACTTCATTGAAATAAATTTATAGAATAGAATTGGTTTATATAACTTAATATTTAGTACATAATACTGGAAAATGTATACACAACTGATAAGTTTAAGCACAGTTATTAATGAATGCAACTTCACAATAAAAATTTGATGCAATAAAATGAACCGATAACTGATTAAAATGAAACCTAAATTCATTTTCAAATAAAAATTAATATCATTTTACTGGAAATTTATTGAGTATGAGATTATTTGATAACACAAATATTTTGTGTATACAAACATGAAAATTAGCAGTAGTTTTCAAGTGAAACATAGATGAATCATTTATTTTAATTTATGAAACATTAATTCGTTAGTAGACTCGGGGAAAATTTTCACTAAATGCATGAAAATAGTTTGAAACTTATGTAACATGCTTAACACCTATGCCATTTACAACAAGGTAAACAATCACGCATATCCATACTCAATTAACAGTTAAAAATAAATAATATATCACTCTTCGTATATCAAGGGATTACTCAAAAGAATAAATGCTTGCCTATATCACGTTGAATCAACAAATACTTAACAAAAAAACTTCAGTTAGATCTCGTAGGTAAACTTCTCTATAACCAATAAACTATACAGTGCATGTACTAACCTTCATACTGAATTTCTATTTTTGTTGTTAAACGTTAAAGTCGAACATTGAAAGCATGTAATTTTTCCTTATACATCGTAAAGAATACTGATAAAAGACGTAATTCACCTTTTTTCTAGTTTAAATTATAGTCTCTACAGTGATCAATGCATATCTGTTTACCTGACGAATATTGAATGAGTTGATGTAGACGAAGAGAATTCTTTCTCTCTCTCATGAAATGATTCTTTAATTGTTTTAAATTTATGAACTATCAAAATAAAAGAGCTCCGATAATTTTTTTAATAATACTCGGTTTGATACATTTTCAAAGTGCTATACATATATATATATATATATATATATATATATATATATATATATATATATATATATATATATATATATATAAGGCTGATGTGTGCATATTATTGCCCTAGAAATAAAAACTTAAAAATTCGAAATACTTTGTGTAATAAAACATTAGGATATAAATAATTTTGTTCACAGACACAATTATTTAGTTCATTTTTAATGTTGTTTGAACATATGTAAACAAAACGTTAAATGGAATTACAAAATATGTGTTATTTATAGATGGGAACAGATTAAGTTGAAAATTTAACCATGTTCACATAACGTTGATTTATTAGGGTGATTTCACAACAATCGAATTATCATACCTGAACCCAGAAATCTATACAAAGATGAATAATTGGTGGAATGCAACTGGAATAATATCCTTTAATTAAATATTTACACTTATTTCTTAAGCCAAACGTAAATGGATGATAAGAACTGATGAATGCCTACCATTCAGAAACTTAAAATTATACAAACTGAGGTCCACGGTCATAACATATGTATTAAAAGTAAGGTTAAATCGATTCTCACATACTTCTGTTTTGGGAAAGCTGTATCGTAAGGAGTGCCCGAAAACATCTGTTTGGTAAACCAAGCTTATTAAAATAGGCTTTTAGTTCCACCACATGATTAAGTGAAAGAAATACCCATATTAACATTAAATCATATTGAGACAGAAATATATGTCATCTTTGTAATAGATTGATTGGAAGAAGACTTCATATCCTAAACCATAGGATGTATTTAAAGGATGAATCGTACACAATTCCGCTTAAAAATATGCGTATGCCTTTTAATATACCTTTTGTCGACATCTCATTTCAGTCATAATTCATAAATTAAGATACGTTTATGCAGTAAATAATTTTATGATTCCCAGATTAATATATAAAAGTTTTGTTTATGATTTTTTTAACATTCGACAAACATTTTAGGTAATAGGCTGTTCACTAAAAATTTTTTGAACATTATCAAAACTTACGAGTAGTTGAGGGAAAAGAAGTCCGACCAGAATATTACACAACCAATTTGTACCCACAGCCACACTTTGTGCAGCATCTCTATATTCTTGAGTGAATAGTTCAGCCACAAGGAACCAAGGAACAGAGCCTGAAAATTTCATAAGATTATTATAACTGCAGAAACGCAAGGTATATTAAGTAAGTGATTCACTTACTTCAAAATGTGCATATTTGATAAATGCTAATTTTTACTTGTTATATGATTACAGACCACTAACTTCTGTTTATTAGCAATTTTAGATATCTCACACGTTTAGACTTACATTAATTTTTATAGATACGCTCATTCAAGTATTTTCCATATCTACTAATCAGCTGATGGTACTCTACGATTTTCAATAATTATTGATTGGCTATTAAAGGGTCTTCTTTACCTCACTTATATTAGTCTAAAAAACAACCGTAAACTGTTTTCAAGACCGTTTAAAGCACTATACATGAAATTTCTAATCACTTGGTAATAAACTTCCTTTTTCAATTGATTTTTGTGCTAAATAGCTGTAAACGTGATGAAACTGTGAGGTATGCTACTTATGTTTGCAGACATAAGTAGTATATAACATCGGTCAGAAAAGGAATGTCTGTCGAAAGAAAGTTAAGAAGATTGAAATAAAGAAAACAAAACGGGAAACATGAAGGAATTGAGGATTGGAAGAATCATGAAAGATGTGCAAATGAAGTATTTAATGTATGGTTTTCATAATTTACGAAGACACTGTAACTTCGCACTAAACAATAAATTGGCCTTCCTCACCTGAGTCTTCATTCACTACAGTACAACCGCCGTTGATAAAATCACAAAAAAGAAACTTGTTTTCACTGAACCGTCCTATTTATCGACAAAGTATATTCTTTCAGTAACAAATTCACCTATATAAAATTTATTTGAACCTGGATATCCAAATAATTGTTTAAGTGTCCTCGCACTTTTAAACATGCTTACAGATATTAACATTTTGATTTCCGTTGGAAAACAATAAAATTTTAATGATTAACTCCACTGTCCAGTAAACAGATATTTTGTAAACAAACTTCCAGTGTAAATTTAAACACTACTAACTTCAACAACTATTTGACTCTTTGTTTAATGGGGAACTAAGAATGTAACCGGAAAATATAATGAAGATCATAAATCATGAGGGGTGAAACCATAAGGATAAAATTAACAATCATTCGTTGTATACGAATAACAACGATCACGGACATCATGAGAAATAGTGAAATCCAGTGAATTTCCTACTTTAATCTACAAATGGGTGGATTTTATGGTGAGGCTCATTTTTTGTTTGATGGAACATTGGAAATATTAATGAAAACTTCGTCAATAATGCGCGTCCTGTAATGTCAACTATTCAAGTAGATACTTGTAAGAAAATGTTTTCCCTTTGATCCTGTTAACAACAATGAAACTAACGGATTTTTTCCTGTGTACTTTACATCATATTTTAAGTTTACGCTGAACAAGTACACTTTATTCCGGAACCATAAAAGATCATTGTTTGACCAGATTCTTTTCGCTTTATATTTACTTTAATTTGAATAAAAACGTTAGGCAAATATAATTGCATCCATTACCGCGTTGATTTTATTCAAAACAACATTTTTGTCATCTTGAAACATGTATTTTTCGGACACGTTTTTACCAGCGATGGCAGTTTTAAAGACCAGATAACTTTATTACTTAATTGTCTTCAGTTCTATACAAATATTTAGGGGTAGTTAGTAGATGACGTTATTTTTTATGAAATAATCCTAAATTTTTGATCAACAAACATCGTTTAAATTGCTGGTGTTTCCCAACCCACATACGTTGAAACTTACTTGGATGTCAAAATTTCGCAGTAGGTTTGCGAAAATTGGAATAAAATCTCAAAACAAGCACGCAATTTCACATTCGCTTGAACAATATTCTAAGTGCAGATAATGACCTTCATAGAAGAGTAGCAGATATTATAAGCAAACACAATTAGTAGTATTTGCATATGTTACCATGAAAAAGTTATGTATTTACGTACAAGCTGTACACAATATTGTTTATCGGTTTTTTTATATGTTACCCAGATAAGCTGCCTTAGCTTTTTGAGAGACGCACTTGATTAAAAGTCGGTTTTTACCAAATGATTAAATAACAGAAATATTTGTTTGCATACCTGGGCCAAAGGAGAATCCTGAAACAAATAGGTATAATACAAGAATAGAAATGTAGGTTAACCAAGATGCATGACTGAACTTCTGAATTGACAAAACTGTTGTAAATGTAATTAAGCTGACTAAGCATACTGAAAATCCAACGAGTAATAGCATCCGTCTGCCTCCTCTGTCAATAACACACACTGACACAATTGTGCCTAACACGATGACTGCTCCAACCCCAAGATTGACAAAACTGGCATCTCTGTTGGTTAGGCCAACACTTTCGAATAGCGGAACAGAGTAATACAAAACCTAAAGTTAAACAATATAAGAAGTCTAATATTAATTCGAGCAAAGAGGTTTTTGATAAATCTGAGTATTATCTTGAATCAAACTTTGCATGACATGAACCTGACTACTACCTTACTGAGCTTAATCCATTGACAAACATCGAGATGGCGAATGGTTTGAACAGTTATATATACCTTTATTGAGCTGAATGTTTAACAATTTGGGAGAGAAAGAGAGGTAATAGAGACAATATAACTTCTACTTATTCTGTTTTGTTTGACTGATTTCATCATGCTGTAATGTTTTAAAGTATAATCATAAAATGCGTTCAGAGCACTTACAAACATTTATTCAGTTAGAAGCTAATGTAATTAAATATCATTGCAATATAATGAGTAGTTGAATACAGCTCAGAGAGTGAGTAAAAAAGCTGAAAATGCATACCATACTCAAAAGAACGAAAAGTAGTACATTACCAACAAAAATGATAATTTATCGGATAGGATGCGACATATAAACAACCTTCTACTAATACAACTCCTTAGTTTATATGTATGTAAGTAATGATTTACAGATAAAATACATCTATATTTAATCACAAACGCACAACAGAATATTCGCCTGCTCGTAAGAAATAAGCATTTAGATTGAAATAAGTTTTTACAACTTCTACAACTACCCAAACGACTAAGCGATGTATAAGGTGGAATATAAATTCTAATTTTCCTGTTAACAGAGAAATGGAATATTTTCAGTCAATTAAATAACAAAAAATGATTGTTAAAATTAAAACGTTTCACACAAGCTTGTACGATGCAAGCCGACAAATAAACATAAAAGCATTAGAATAGCTATTGTATTGCATATCAGCCCTATTACCACAGCAAGTGGTAAAATCCACAGCCCACTTTGTTGACTTTGTAAGTAGTCCTTTTTTCACTAGACTGAGAAAAAATAAAATGTAAAACTATGCTTCTGTCTGATATCATTTGTTCACTTGTTTGCTATTAACAAATCTCGAGATTTCTGAAGAACAGTCTATTTTTATCACTTATCTAACGTATAAGCATTAACTGCGTTAAACAAAAATCTAGTCCCAGACAGGACGGCAGATTAACTTTGATAAGCTGTTAATACAAAAATAGTTTTAAGATGAAAGGCAACCAAAACGTGGAACAATCGGATGCCAATTATTTATAACAAAAAAGAAACCAATTTTTCATCATAAAGTTCTGTATATCTCGATTTAAACGACTTTGATGTTTTGTGTGTTACATAAATTTAATATTTATAAAAGAAAGTGGATGTGCTAAACTGAGTCTAAAACGTTTTGGTGGAAAGCCAAAAATGAGACCATTAAGTTAATGACCGGATTAATAACCCAAGCTGATTTATTTATGACCCGCTGAAATTTCAGGTTTTAAATATCACGGCTTCATAAAATGAACTTTGAGGCTCCTACAGTTTGTTAAACACATTTGTTTATGTAAGACAAAGTGTTGAAATATTTTACCCTCAAAAATTTACTTGATTAATTGAGTTGTGTATTATAATTTTACCCATCATATGACATCGCAATTTTTATTTAAACTTAACTAAACATTAAACCTTGATATCTTATTAGTTGTAATAAAAGCTGATAGTGACAATATTGAGACCGTGATGACTGAAAATATGACCTTTAAATATCACGTAGATTTGAAACTATACCAACGAATTTTAGAGATAATCGTTTGATTCGTTTGAGTAGAGGTAAACTTGGTTAATAAATACTTTCCTGTAAATAACCACTGATTGATACAATAAATTTTGATTTTTTTGTACTTCTAAGCGTCTTTATTTACTGATTATTGCAAACCAAAATGTACATATACATGCTTCCAATATTATAGAATTTAATTGAGAAACCATCCAAACGAATCTACGCTCTATACACTTAGTCTAGTCGCAAAACTGTCCATATAAAATGATTTTTTTAATTGATGACAAATCTTGAACAAATAGGGAAAGAAATAGCTAGCTGGGTGTGGCGTTTGTATGAAGTAATAATTATTTTGTACTCGGTTTCTATCTGATGTTGAATTTTAAATACAATACGTTCGTTTGTGCTCACACAGTTCTGTGTGGTTTAAATCGCTCTGACTCTTAGATTCCTGGTTTGTCTAAAAATTTAAATACTTCTGATTATCACACTGGATTATGTAACTTGAGAGTAAATAGCTAGTACCTAAGCTATTCTGATAGTAATGTCCGTTAAAATATGTTATTAACACTTTCAAGTTAAGTCGCTTATTATTATTTAGGATAAATTTAAACTATATATCATAGTTGTAAAAGTAATCAATCAGTAACTTACACCATTGATTCCTGAAAGTTGCTGCCCGAAATGTGGGATAAGGGCAACAAATAAGCCCCATCGGAGATGTTGAACTCGAAATAAGTTACCCATTCCAAAGTTATGTTTACAGTTATATTCCAGGTCTCGTTGAAATGATTCAAGCTCCATAAAAACATCGTAGTCCTTACCTCTTAGAAACAAAAGAGCTACAGTGTTTAAAGAACTTAAATAACGAAAACGTACCATGTTTTGCAGCATCTTTGTCTCCCTTTACTAAATACAAGTAGCTAGGACTTTCAGGACAAAACGTCATAAGTATCACATGAAAAAGACAAACAGGAGCACAAAGACCTGAAACCGGATCATAAAAATCATATTATTACCCAACAAGAATGGCCAGAATTTATCCGTCCCCATTACTTGCGACAGACCTAGAACCTGGGATAAAAGAATGGCCAGCACTGTAACAAATTGATTCATAACCCCTGCCACACCACGAGACTTTATTGGAGCAATCTCTGAAAGGTATGTAGGTGTTACAACTGTATAAGCACCTAAAAAAGCCATTCGAATATATTTTAAAACGGATACCTGCAGACAGACCAACTATAAATCTCCCGAATATGATAGCCTCGAACGATCTCAAGCTCACCGAAACCATGATGAGTAAAGATCCTAAAATTGTTGGGATGGAAAGAAGAAACAATGTTTTTCTTCTAGATTTTAAAGTTATTTAAGTTTAAAGACATACCGACCGAACCTATTAGCTAAAACTCCACCAAACAGGCCCCCAAATAACCCACCGATAACAAATCCCGTCACACATATTGATAAAATCACTCTCACACATGAAGAGCCACATGTGTATCGTCTTTCATCAATAATTTTCTGAGTAAAATTTTGGATGAGCTTTGGAAATATTCTCATCATATTTTGAATGCCTACCGATAATGGTGCGTTGATAACTCCCGTATGATATCCGAATACGAAAGAACTCCCAATAGTTATGGAAACGTAAGTAAAGTATAAGCGCCAAGGAGGCATGAAGAGCAGAAACTCGTAACACTTTTGAAAGTGTCATTTTTAGGATCCATTTAATGTCCAATATGTTTGGCATCAATTCATTAACATCATCAGTTTATTTCGTTCTTTCAACCTTCATCATTAAATAAAAGAAAAAGGCTTCCTAAAAGGCTTGAGCAGGTTTGAACACAATATGTTGTATTGGACTAACTGAGTGATTCATCTCCTAGCGAAACGAACTTGTAAACGTACTAAATTGGCACCAAGTGTTTGTTTGTCATAAAACATTTCTCTGTTCATGGTTGGTAGGTCCGCGTAATATTGTCGGCACTCTAAATAGTGCAGATCGAGCCTCTACCATATTCGGTTTCTGCATTTGCGATAGAGTAATTTTCTTTCCTCTTGTAATTTTTGGGTCATCCCCATCACCGACTTACTGACTTGAAAACGAAGAATACACGATCGAATAGTTGTCGTCAGAATTTTTACTTTCGTGTCCAACGCAGTAATGTGAATATTTAAACTAATGCTCAAAATTGTCACAAATTGGAAGTTCACATCAAACTCGAGAACAATCTAGCAGGGGAACTTCCCACATATATATCGTATTATCGAAAACACCAGTAGCAGTATATTAATGCCAATTTCTCCAAAAAAAGCCTAATAAGTCGTGAAAGTAAAGTGAGCAACCCGTGCTACGTTGTCCTCTTTCTCGCTTGTTCCTGAAGTGATTGAACGTTTCCTCAAACTTAATAGTTACACTGTACAACGGAAAGATACTCTTCCTGACGAAGAATACGTTACTCCCAATAGTGTAGTAAAATTACTTCAGCGAAATCCTATCGCTAACACTACAAGAAGACTTCCGACTTAGAATTTCTCTCCCTCGATATGCGTTTTTGGCATCTTCAAACGTTTTTTATATTTCGTCGAACTTATGGGGAAATTCGACGACTTTGCCGACACACCTGCAGAAGTTGGTGTATTCATTTCAGCCTCAATCGCTCGTTGGAGTGATACAGCGCTTAGTCTGTTAGTGATAGGTAGTAAAATTGTCGCTGTAGAAAGAAGAATACATTTTATGTCGGCTGGTGTTTACATCTTTGGCACGAAAATGGCTTTGCCTGAAAATGGAAACACTTATGAGCGAAATTAATCGGCCTACAGCACAAGTACGATGAATCATTTATTTGCTTAGTATTGCTTTCCGGTTGTAGTTCATGACCACAAAGAATCGATTATGCGTTTGAAGCGTACTTTTAACAAGTAATTCTCAGGTATCAATAACCCTACCAAACGATGACAAAGTTGCTAAGCTTGACATACAATGTCATAAAACATTGTCTCTACGGG
Source organism: Schistosoma spindalis (assembly GCA_946903255.1). NCBI lineage: Eukaryota > Metazoa > Platyhelminthes > Trematoda > Strigeidida > Schistosomatidae > Schistosoma > Schistosoma spindalis. The sequence continues at coordinate 23,731,203 of OX336424.1, forward strand.
ACAACCAGTGTTTTCAAAATCACGCAGAGCAACTCCAGAAAAGACTAGCAATGATTATGAACGGATATGGCGTTTTTGGTCTAGAAAAAGCCTATCCTTCATAAACTCAATCGTGCTCTTTTATCCACTATTCCGAGGATCAATAGTGACGATTCTAATCGTACTGGCGGTTATAAGCGAACTGTTGTAAAGCTCACCTCAAACCATTACCCTCTGTTCTATATGCTAGTTTGAGAATTATGGTTTGTCACTTTATGACTGATCCAGTTTAGAGGCCTGTTGTGTTCGCTTGTGGTGGCGGGCTCATCATTTTAGTGGCCCGTGATCTGACTCCAATTTGATCGTAATGATTGGTTGCTATCGTCTATCCTCGTATATAATCATTGACTTAAATCGCGTTAGTTAATAACGGAATTAAATAAGTCAAATAACGAGAATGGAGTTTTGAATGCATATATTTCGTATAATTGTTGATTAGACGAACAAACGGAGGAACGATGCGAAGATGAGAAAGCGAAGCAAAATTGACGAGCGGTGGAGATGGCTGGTAAGCCAACTCCCCGCTTAACAAAGAGTTAATCAATATTTATAAGCCCACAAAAATAAATTACAGACATGTGATGAGTAACGGGATAAGAAGTGTGCATACGCCTACGCGCTCATATAAAGCAGTCAAGATATTGATAAGCGAATAATTAACAAGGTCAGAATGTGACTCAAATAGAATGAATAGAATGGGCTGTCCGGAAGTTAAAATAATAAGGTATTTGGGCTTAACATAATGACAGACACTACACCAGTAACGTCTTACGATCATCTCTCTCTAGCTCATAAATCACTGCAGATTCTACACTGTGCTCTTTCAAACTCACAAGGTTTGGGATTGTTAATGTGCAAGAAAAGACCGCGTTCTTACTTTGCGTACTTCAAATCACATTCCTGAACACGACAAAACGCGCCTAGCACTCTAACTAATTTTTGGAAAACTTTGAAATGGAGAGATGTATTTGAGCGTCTGAAGGATATGACTTAAAATCGACTGACTAGATTATATCAGGCCTTACAATAAAATTTGAGATATCCTGTCAGAGCAAGATATATCTGAACTTGCACATGGCCTAACCGGCAACTGCCATCATGTTATGCTCAAATGTATGTTATAATTTGGCGAACTATATCTCTGTGAAGAACTATCGTAAATTAAACAATTTCTTCACACTCGACCCAAGGTAAAGCTGCGTAAAACCGTTGTCTGATATCGGATCATTAAAGCTAGATATATTGAGTAAAATCCTCACAGTTTATATAATTATTCGTTTGAGATTTCAAGATATCTCACTACGATGTGACCTGTTGCCTGCTATGAAATCGCGTGAATTTGTATATCACGAACTTGTTGAGCAGCAAAATCATATTCCTGGTCAGGAGGTCTGAAATGCCAACAACTCAGGGGAAATATGCCACAACGAGGAACTAGATCTGTAGAATTATGATCTGCTATGATATTAGTACTGCTCCAATAATAGATCTAATCCTGAAATTGCAGATTTGTCATGATACAACTACCTAATCTATAAGATTTTACGTGGAAGTCACATCATTGTCCATACCGACTCATCGTATGGTAACAAATACCAATATATGATGGGGAACACATTCAGTCTGGATAGTGAACAATACATTTGATATGAATGAAGGCACATTGGGCAGAGTGAGCACGCCTGCGAGGCTGAGCCATGCCATCCGATCAATTTGAATCCATTCCATTCCTTCTTCCCCCCTTTTCCATTATCGTGTTTTTCCCCGAGTTAAGTGTTGAACATCTGTTTCCTCAAGTGTCTCGTTTTCAGCATTGAGGATTGTGTGATTAGGACCCAACTCTACTAAATTACACTTCCACCAGAATCAGTGTGATGATGGTTCGATACCGAATTGAGTGAGATTGCTGCGCGCCGGAGGTTATCAAGAATGATAAGAATCCTCCGGGTATTCTAGGGTGAAAGATAAATCGAAAAGAAAGGCGACAACAACTGATCGAGAAATACATGTAATAACTTCAAAATATCTGCCTCCATGCTTATGACGCTTAAAATGAAAACCCACATGAACAATACTTATGCGTTAAGTATGGTGGGATTATTACAATGAAGAACGATTTAGTAAAGCGATGATTTAACGGGTCACATTAAAATGTATAGTAATACCATTTGATTAATGGCTCAAGTTGCAGGCCATATAAGTTATTTTTAAAATATTTGGCTTTAGAAATGTACGTAAAGATTATACAGATGAAAAAAGTGGGACTAGAAAAATTAAGAATGATTTTTCGTATAAATATTTCAATTAATCGCCGTAAGATGCGTACTATTAGCAGTACGTTAATAAAATTTCGTGTTTAGAAATATTAAAAACAATCGATATTGTAGAAATGTTAATATTGGTATTAGTTTTGGTTTAAATTATTAAGCCAAATAACGTTTATGTTGGTAACCTGTTCATATGAGTTGATTTTCAATTACATCGGTATTAGTAGGCTGACTGAAAGAACAAATGTATTACCGTGGAGAATTTCAACTGGTGTTTCACTTAGTTTAATGCAGTTTATTTAGCTACGGGAGGATTTGATCGACCTCATTTTTACTTGACCGTAATAGAATTTAGTAATTCTACTAATACATATGAATGGTTATCAAAACAAATTTTTAGTACGTTAAAAGTGATAATTATGTGAACTTTGGACAAATACGTGAGAGAAATTAGTTAGACATGAATGTATTCGTAAGAGAGGTGCTCTAGAATCAATGTTCTGATTTATCATAGACTGTTTACCTAAATTCATACCAACCAGCTGGTGGTGCATACAAGTTAGTTGAAAGTATGCAGTTTAGCATAAGGCGTAATACGATTTAATCGAGATATGGTGATTATAAGTTATTGAAATTGACTAAGCTTGTGTGACACAATTATATATAATATGGTTCTGCAAGATATCTTTGGCTAAATAAGTCTTTACAAGATGATTAACAGTGAGTGATGCTCATGTGATTATCAGAGGGAACATAAGTTGTAACCAAGAGGAGTACACTCATAACTCATGTCTATGATAATGGCTTGAACTTTGGTCAGCATCGAGGTAAATTCGACAGTACTTTCAGTTTGCAGGAGATTTGCTCGATTGCTTATACTGATGATCCGTATGTATGATTTTGTCGCTAAACATTCACTTAGACTGCGAGGGTTTTGAGGTATTTACTGAATGAAAAACTGATAGAAAATCATACTGAAATCATCTGTAATGGATGGAGATAGCGAGAAAACAACTATTTAATGATAATTATAAGCCAATCTGTTGACCGATTTTTTTAACAATTTCATCAGTCTTATCGATCATATTACGTGATTATCAAGTCATATGTATAATGTATGATATATTTCTGCAAGAGCAGATACGCGCCATTTTTACAGGCATGATCTCCGGTAGTTGGCAACCGCTTGAATTTTACTCACGACGCCTTACTCCCATGGAGACGAGATATAGCGCTTTTGGTCGCGAACTGCTAGCAGCCTACTGTGCCATCAAACATTTCCGGCATGCAGTAGAAGGACGCCAATTCATCTTATTCACCGACCATAAGCCCTTAACGTATGCCCTGCATACCAAGGCTGACCGCTACTCACCACGAGAGTGCAGACATTTGGACTATATCTCCCAGTTCACGACAGACCTTTCGTCACATTGAAGGAGAGTCGAACTATGTTGCCGATGCTCTATCACGTATCCAGACGAATGCAGTTACCTAACCGGTGCTCGATCTTCCTGCTATGGCCGCCGCGCAAGCACACGATCCTGTCTGTACAGAAGCACCACAATCTTCGTCCCTTCAGTGCCAGGAAGTACCCCTAGCTACTAGCTCAGGTACTATCCTATGTGATATTTCTACCGGTCTTCCTCGACCCATCGTACCCTCTGCCTATCGCCGTCTCGTCTTCGATGCCCTTCATGGATTGTCTCATCCAGGTATCGCAGCCACGCTACGTCTCATCGCTGCGCGATACGTCTGGCCGTCCATGAATAAAGATGTGCGTATGTGGGTATAGCAATGCTTACAGTGTCAACGATCAAAAGTGCACAGGCACGTAGCTGTCCCCATCGGCACGTTTGCTACGCCTGATGCTCGCTTCGACCACGTTCATATAGACATTGTAGGACCATTGCCACCATCGCATGGGTATGATCACATACTCACGTGCATTGACTGTTTTACAAGATGGCCCGAAGCTATTCCCATCACGTCTATCACGGCGAAGACAGTTGATCACCGCTTCGTAGAACGATGGATAGCACTGTACGGTTGTCCCTCGACCGTCACGACTGACCGAGGACAACAATTCGAGTCCGCATTATTCTCCTCACTGACCAGACTGCTTGGTACGGAACGCATGCACACTACCGCCTGCCATCCAGCATCGAATGGTTTAGTCGAACGGTTTCATCGCCAAATCAAAAGCGCTCCTCGAGCACACGAAAACGACAATTGGTACGAAACCTTACCGCTCGTTCTTTTAGGCATCAGAACGAGTTTGAAGGCAGATATTCAATGTTCCGCCGCTGAACTTGTATACGGCACGACATTGCGTCTGCCTGGGGAATTCTTCACACCACGGAGCAGTAACGATTTCGGTAAATCAGACTACGTCCACCGACTGTCTGCATTTATACGAACGCTGTCTCCGGTGTCAACTCGAATACAACATCGACAGGTCGCTCTCCCTCGAGAGTTATCTACCTGTTCACATGTTTTCATACGAGTAGATTCGGTACGCAAACCTTTGCAACAGCCTTACGAAGGACCTTTTCACGTGATCTCTCGTCACGAAAAGACCTTCAAGGTTGATCGACATGGCCGAGTCGAGATCACCAGCATTGATCGTCTCAAACCAGCACACGTCGATGACAGTGCACTACCTGATAACTTGAGACTCAATGCTAGACCTATCAAACCTTCTAGCGGGATCTATACGTCTACCTCGGATCCCACGCTAGATACATCAGAGACCTCGTTCTCACGTCCCGGTCAACAGCACGCGGCATCTGCACCGTCTGCGGACGAGACTTCCGTCTCACGTCCAGATCGGCAGACCACGCCACTTTTGATCTCGGATGAGATTGCAGGCTCACGAAGCACGAACGAGACTACCATCTCACGTTCCGGTCGCCGAGTACGCTTACCCGTACGCTTTCGCGACTAACCGCACAGTCAATAACGGATATGGTGTAGGATTATTTCTATATTATACGCATGCTACACTTCTTTTTTTGATGCTTTTTTGTATCCCGAGCCCACGCCTCCGACCATCGCTCGTTTGGTAATGTCGACTTCAGTCAACTTTGGCGAAAGCTGGTTTGGCCACCCACACTCTTGTCAACACACTCAGTCGATTATCTGGTTTCGAATTCGCCTGGCGTACGTTTGGTTTCGCGCTTGGTCGTTATGGTCGCTTCCGGTTTCTTGGCTCAACGTGGTTACATCCTACGTCCGCAGTGTTTTCTGGTCCGCATCCCTACGAACGCAGTCATCAGATCCTGGATACAAACCACTCTGGTGTGGTATGCTATATTGAGCAGCAAATACAGCACGCTTCTCCTGGTACCGTTCTACGCAAAAGACCTTCCTTGGCAACTCGAGGATCAACAATCACTTCCTGTTCCGCACTTCTGCTGATCAGTCCCACGAATCAAACCGCTAACTATCGAAAGTGTAAACCCTTTCTAGCCGGGTGCTCTTGTAGTGACCTACTTTTGTCAACAGAACGCGATTGGTTCGATGGAAACAATTATTATTATAACCAATTGTACCAGTGATCGTTTTACTGTGCTCGTTTGTTTAACTATGCTAATGACAGCCATTGCACTTACTCTCCCGTTGACTTTGAACTTGTACGAATTCGGTTACGCTCAGTAACCACGCTTGTACTTCTTCGGCACGATCTTGGTTTTCTTTCGATACCACGAGATCGCCAACAAATACATCTCGACTACAGCCATTATCTGTCTTCTGATATTGGCCTACGGGGATCTTATTGGTTAATTGGCACGTAGTCTTGTGGCGGTGTATATAGTCAAGCTCAACTCGACACCACGCTACAGCTTAAAACAGATTGAAAAGTTATGTGAAGAAAGAATATGAAGAACTAGGTTGAGACAACTATTCAGTCCTCGCTTACGTCCTGGAACAAACATACATAGAAATAGAAGTAATTAATGGTTTGAAGGCAAATATGTGTAACAATAATGATAATTTATTCACAAATAACAACACGATACTTGAGGCACGCCAATTTACAGGCAACAACAAGTTGTTAAAAATGCTACAGGCTTTACTTTATTACGTCGTCAACACACCGGTTGCCAAAATTCTTAGTTTGCTTTGAACACATAAGTGAGAATTCAGATGACCAGATAAAGATATCCTTTAGATTTTTTACACTACCTATGTAGAACTTCTTGTAGAATAATGCATCCAAGTAGAATGCTAGCTCACTCGAGTGTATTCAGCGTGTTAGTTAGTAATGGGCCTCCCATAGTGAGTGCTTAGAGCGTTTAAGTTTTCCCCCTTTATCCTAGAACATGAGGTGAATGCAATGGGGAAGATTAAGTCGGTCGACAGATATTAGGATAGAACTTTCACAAAAATAGATTTGCAACGCAATTCAGAAACAGAAATTCTACTGCTAATGTGAGAGGCAATTGATGAACGATTCTCCGACTAAATCTTCTTTAGACAACTGTTGTCTAAGCTGCCCTAACAAATGTAAGTGGTTTGCGCCTCTTCTATAAGTAAGGCTGTAGACAAAGTGGCGGCGCCTGTTGGTAATATGGGGATCGCTGGGATTCTCAACACTGAGGTTTATTCTATCAAAGAAAAGACCCAGACAATACGAAATGACATTGAGAATCTCTGTCGTACTCACAATTGTTACCCTGAAATGGTATTTGTCCTAACCACACAATCTTTAAAGATGAATATGAGATAACTGGAAAAATAGATACTCAACATTTAACACGAAGAGAAGACAAACAATGATGAACGCAAGAATATTCAATTCAACCTAGCAGACTCACGTCTGCGTCTGCGCGCGCTACGGACTAGACGTTACTTTCAGGCTGAGGCCTTCAATTTTCCTTTTTCTAGGATTCTCGCAGAGCTGGATGGATTATTTTTTTCTTGGAATTACAGAAAATAACTCAACTCTGAAATAATAACTTTTAAAATGAATTTTACGCTATATGATAAGATCTGGGTTTAACTTATTCGTGGTATTCATGATCATATTTATAAATTAATTCATAATCATATAATTACACCTATTCATTTCGGCTATACAACCAAATCATGCTCTGTCATTTTTAAAACCGTATATAGTCATATTCGAAGAAGAATTGCATTTCATATCTGTATTCTATTCCTCAAGAAATATATAGTTATATCCTGTTTATATCAGAAATTACCTGTCCAATTCGGTGAGTCTGTCATATTTTTTTTGACAGTGTTTTTATCCAAAAAGCTGTTTCTTATATTTGTTCATTAAGCAACATAATCTTTTAAACTACTTATCCTTACACCTCCCAATTTTTACTAAAGCGGACTTTTAGTTTATATATGTATCACATATCGTACTCACTTTGGTTGTTTGATACTAATCATCGACATTTTCAAATTACTTTATTAAATAAGGTTATCTATCGTGTAGTATATGTTAAAATTTACACAACGTGCTCCATTATGTTCCATTTTGCCTCCACTCAGATACTGATATAAATACTATATCTCCACTACTATCTTCCTTCCATTCCCATCTCTTGTTTTTGACACCTTCACATACACTGAAACCCGTCAACACTGTTCGTGACTTGGGTTTAAGATATAGCAACAGTCTGAACTTTTCTGAGCACATTGCATCTCAAGTATCCGAAGCTAGAAAGCTCATCGGATTCATAATGATAAACTTCAATAATATCGAATCGAGATTATTATTATACAGAAAATGTATCTTACCCATTCTTAAATATGGTATTTTAGTTTACAGCAATTGCAGGCATAATGACCTGATTAAAATTGAAGGTGTTCAAAGAAGGTTCACCAAAGTTGTTCTGGGGTATTCCAACAACAAAGACTATCACTAAAGATGTCAACAACTCAAATTAGAACCTCTCTGGATCAGACGTATCAAATTAAACCTTGTCTTTATCTACCGGCTTATTAACGGTATTTCCTACTCTTCGGTATCCACCCCTTCATACTCCCACAATTTACGCAATAAGGAAAATACTCTAGCGATTCCAAGAAACCACACAAACTTACGCCATAATTTCTTCGTTATTCGCTACTCAACCATGTGGATCAGATTGACAGTGAACCTCCGTTGCAGTGAAACTACAACCCGGTTCAGAAGTCTCCTTGATGATTTTCTTTCCGAAAGTGGATTGTGTCACCTATTGAATATCAATGTATTTGATAATGATTTATACAAACAAGGTCCGTCATCCATCTAATTGACTGAAAAGCGAAATGCAATCTTTGGAACTTTTAACGTCTATTTTACTTTGTTTTCTTTCTGTTCATCTTAATATATGAAGTCTGCTTATGTCCGTATTTATAATTATTACTGTTATTAATATCATTATTGGTCCATCGACACAAGATATTCTTTTCATTCCTTCTTATCCTTCCGAACATATATTATTCCTAAATATCCAAAGTCTATAACTAAAAACAAATTATTTCACGGTACACTTAAATAAATTAACTTCTTCGATTCATTTTATCTTCAATATATATATATATATATATATATATATATAACACAGAAATTTATATTTGATTATCTTTTGCAATTAATCGTGACTTTCATAACATCATTCTTAATTATCATTGCACAAATGTTTATATTAATATCCGGTTTCACTCTATATACTATTGCATAAATCTACATGTATTTATTCGAGTACACTAAAGGGTTTTTTGTTTCATTTTTCTAAATTGTTGGTTTACTTTAGAGGTCGATATTCATTATACAATTACTATTATTATTATTATTATTATTATTATTATTATTATTATCATTGTTGAACCCTTTCACTAGGTGCTTATTTCTTTTCTCTCTTTTCCTACTAAATAAATATTATTCTTAAGATTACGAAGTTTATAATTAAAACAATAACTTGTATTACACTTAAATTAACTTCTCAGACTCGTTTTATCTTTACTATGCATATATGACTCATACATATTGATATTTGGTTATCCTCTTCACTTAATTGTGACTTTCATAGCATCACTCCAAACTATGACTGCACAAACATTTATTCTGGCGTCATATCTTATTGCAATAACAAGTTTTTTTCCTTAATTATTTTCTATTTTATTTTTGTTAGTAATTTGACTATACATACATAGTCGTTTATTCTTGTTCTGTGTTCATAAACATGCTTATAAAACTATTTGCATATCTCACGTCTCCTTTGTTTCTATTCTTTTACTTTCTCCCTTTCCTTCTTTACACTCAATTCAATATTCTTCTCAATTACACATAACCTGATTTATTATTTTTATATTATTACTACTCTCTTTTTTCAAATATGGCAAATATAATGCTAACATTATTGAAACTTGTGTATTATTGCACTTTTGAAGAAACCCGAAATGGTATCTTCACAACACTTATGTACCCATAAGATGTTTGTGAATAATAATAATAATATTCTATCTTTATTTTGATAATGCAATGAGAAGACGAAGTTTATCAGAATTATGTGATATATTAGCGCAATACATTTCGAACAACCTGATCACACATATACTTGTTAAGAGCATTTATATATAAAAATAAAAGGTCAACTAGACAGGTTAAGGGTAAGTCATGACAAAGGAAAAATATTAAAGTACACAAAACAAATGTGATTACCACTCTTTAGCCTAAATGTGTTCTTCAGAAGTACCAAGTATAATTTTGGTAATTGTTACGACACGATAACCCAGTGTAGACGATGGTGTGACTTCCACGTAAGGTCTCATAGATTAAGTAGTCACATTATGACAAATCTACGATTGGCCCCCAAATGCCCTGGTATGGCCGAGAGCGGGGAGGGTTCGCTCTCCCTCTAGAAATACTCTCACACGGCCACGCGTATACAGCCTCTGCCAGGGAAGTCCTACTCACTGCATTCTCGAGGCATTACTGTTGTTTACGAAAATGAGAGGACGAAAAGCGAATGTCCGGCGCTATTACCGGATCCCAATTCAATGGTGCACATGAGCTCCAGTATCCTGCGGGAACAAATGGCGTATGAACCAATCGTTGGTCACCGGCTACCATGGGACTGCATCTCCTCACGATGCTCCACTGCCTTGTGGACTAGACCTTTAGGTCAAAGGCTCGGGGTGTGGCCCCCTAAGAAAACCACCTGCTTCGGTTTGGGCACCCGGGCAGTATCTCAGCCCACACACTAAAGCCATGATGAACTATCTGCTTATAGAAAATATTCGTTTCTCTCCGACTAACATTGAAATGACTGGTATTATTATTATTATTATTATTATTATTATTATTATTATTATTATTATTATTATTATTTACCACGTCATTTATTCACCCTCTCTTATACCTACTTTATGTATCCGTTTCGACCTAGACAGCAGCTCGCCTATGGTGAAAATTCAGCTTTATCTAAACGTTCTCGAGTCACTGCCTGGTTGAAAATTGTATGTTACCACCGAATATGAGTACTGAATCAGTTTTTCTGAAACCACGTGCACCATTCAAACTGGCTGCCTTCAACGTTCGCACGTTTATGCAGGTCGGACAACAGATAGTGCTGTCTAAGTCTTTGGAAAGTCTTAATATTGATGTGTGTTGTCTATCCGAGACCCGTATTCAAGACTCTGGTGAAGTACTACAAGTTCGCTCTCCATCTGTCACTTCAAAAATCTTGTTTTATTTGCGTTTATGCGGGGACCCTGTGGCATCTTCGTCTGGTCTTGCTGGCGTTGGTGTCGCACTAAGCGCTAGAGCTAAGGTAGCACTAGTCGACTGGATCCCCATTAACAGTCGGTTATGTGCTGTTAGATTAGAAAGTTCCATCAAAGTGAGAAGAAATCGGCGTGAGAAACGATGTCTTTTCGTCATCTCCGCCTATGCCCCGACAGATTGCAGCCCGGATGCACTCAAGGATGAGTTCTACCACCAGTTAACTGTTCTTCTCCAGAAAGTGAGTTCGACAGATATTGTAGTACTAGCCGGAGACTTGAATGCTCAGGTCGGGCGTCTAGGCACAGAAGAGAGTCGTTTAGGTGGCCGATGGGGACTGGTTGGTCGCAGGACAGATAACGGGGAACGTCTACTGCAACTATGCACAGACCACAACCTGTTTCTGGCTAGCACTAACTTTCGGCACAGTCATCGCCGATGTGCCACCTGGCGTCCTCCCTCTGCATCTCAAGCCTGGACTCAGATTGATCACATCGCGATCAGCTACCGCTGGCGCGGTTGTGTACAAGACTGCCGCTCCTTTTGGAGTACCTATCTGGAATCTGATCATGCTCTGGTCTGCGCCAATCTTACCTTACTTTTCAGTGGACAGCGAAGTGACCGCCACCAAAGGATTGATGTTAGCAAGCTGGCTGCAACTTCTGTTGCTAGTAAGTACCGAACCGAGCTAGCTTCTAGGCTAGCTACCATTCCACCGAAAAGTATAGATGAGCATTGGTTGCAATTGCATGACGCGATGAAAATGGCGGGTCAAGTCTGTTGTGGGTTCGCGAAACGTCCCGCTTACAAGCACTGGGTTTCTTCTGGTTCTTTACAACTCATTGAAGCCCGTCGGTCTACTCCGGGTGACCGTGAGTTTGACCACAGACGAGGGATGTTACGTAATGAAATCGGGCAAAGCTTGCATAAGGACCGTGAAGCCTGGTGGTCGGAGCGTGCTAATGAGCTGGAAGCAGCAGCTGCATCTGGTAATTACCGGAAGCTCTTCCAACTCATCCGAGCCACTGGCAGCAAGAAGTCTGGTGTGAGCGAAACAATCTGCGAGGATGACGGAACGCCAATCACTAACATCCATCGACGTCATGGACGATAGGCAGAATTCTTTGAAGGGCAGTTCAACTGGCCTGCTGCTCCGGCAACATCGGTCAGACTGTCCTGCCCTCCATGGCCGGTGACGACTGATCCACCAAATGAGGCGGAAGTCCGCAAGGAACTCCAACTCTTGAAACGTTACAAATCACCGGGCCCAGACGACTTACCTCCGGCTCTTTTTAAAGATGGTGGTGACTTTCTGACTAAGGGACTGACGACGTTGTTTACAAAGGTCTCGGAACTAGAGTGTGTACCAACGTCATGGAATGAGTCGATAGTTGTCCCTATCTTTAAAAAGGGTTCACGTCGTTCCTGTAACAACTATCGGGGGATAAGTCTACTTCCGATTGCGTCCAAGTCATTGGCTTCCGTCATACTTCGTAGGTTGTTCAGAACCCGAGAAGGATTGACTCGCGAGGAGCAGGCTGGGTTTCGTCCTGGTCGAAGATGTATTGATCATATCTTCACCCTCCGCCAAGTGTTAGAACACCGTCATACTTATCAAAGGCCAACAATCGTAGTGTTTCTTGAGATCAGGGCTGCCTTCGATTCGTTGGACAGAACTGTTCTCTGGGATTGTCTATTAAAGAAGGGTGTGCCTGGGAAGTTTATTAACATCCTAAAAGCCCTATACACAAACACCTCAGGCAGAGTGAGGGCATACAACCACCTTTCTCCACTATTCCATTCAAGCAGTGGGTTTAGGCAGGGTTGCATAATCTCACCATTCCTCTTCAACTTTGCCATCGATGACATTCTGGAAACAGCTCTGGCGGATGTAAGTAATGGTGGTGTGGATCTGTTGCTTGGAGAAAGACTTCTCGACCTTGAGTATGCGGATGATATTGTCTTACTGTGCGAGAATGCCCAAGCTATGCAATCCGCACTTAATCAGTTGACAATCAATGTCCGTAGGTATGGTATGTGCTTTGCACCTTCGAAGTGCAAAGTACTTCTACAAGACTGGCAGGATTCTAATCCTGTACTCACTCTGGACGGTGAGCAGATAGAAGTGGTCGAGAAGTTCGTGTATCTGGGTAGCCGCATAAGTGCTGGTGGTGGCGTGAGTGATGAGATCAATGCACGTATAGTGAAAGCCAGAGCGGCTTATGCCAATCTGGGCCACCTTTGGCGCCTTCGTGATGTTAGTCTGGCTGTTAAAGTTCGGATCTACAACGCGACGATGAGAGCAGTTCTACTCTATGCTTGTGAAACCTGGCCTCTCCGAGTTGAGGATGTTAGACGACTCTCTGTGTTCGATCATTGCTGTCTCCGAAGGATTGCTGGCATCCAGTGGCAACACCATGTCAGTAATGCAGAGGTCCGGCATCGTGTGTTCGGTCACAGAGACGATAATGAAATTGGTGTCACCATCTTGAAACACCGACTTCGGTGGCTTGGACATGTTCTACGAATGTCATTCCAGAGAATTCCTCGTCGTGCATTATTTGCCGACTCTGGGACTGGTTGGAAAAAGCAGAGAGGTGGTCAGTATATGGCATGGTGTCGTGGTATGAAAGAAAGCTGCAGAGGGCTGGCTTGTGTTGGTCCTTCACGACTCCCTGGCTGGGGTCCGAGAGACGGTGTAACGCAGTGGCTAGAGACGTTATCAGATATGGCTCAGAATAGAAGCCAGTGGCGATCCTGCTGTAACCTTCTTTTACTTTCTTCACAAAAGGTGGTTGTATCTTCCTTAACTGAAAGATTTCTTCTGATTGTACCTTTCCGTTTTCCCCATCATTGTTCTCTCCCTCTTTCTTTTTATAATTCCCCACGTTCATTACTTTTTTTTATTTTTTTTTTCTCCTCTTCAAATTATCATTGTTTTGTGTGGCGCATATATATTTGGTGCCCCACTGTACCAATATTTATGTGATCAAATAAATAAATTAATAAATAATCTACGATTTTAGGATTAGGTATATTATTGGAGCAATACTAATAACGAACTTAGACCGTAATTCTACAACCTTAATATTCATCATAATCTCAGAATCTCCGAAGACCACCACGAAAAAGCTCTATTTTTGGACTTCGAGGAGCAGATAAACATGATTGGTGTTGATACCACACTAAGTATGATAATTCTTCTGAAGATAGCAGGAAACACTGCAGTATCCGCAACTCGGAGCCTTACGTCACGATAAACCTCCCGGGAAACTTCTATGTCGGCATACGTCAACGGGATATGTGGTGGGTGGACAAATCTGTGTTATACATCACCGAAATGATGAAAAAAGTTCGCTATCTAGTCGACACTGACGCAGAAGCAAGAATTCTTTCTCGAAATCCTAGAAAACCTTTGCACGAACCAGTTTTCAACTTACAGGTTGCAAATGGGAAACCAATCGTCATATACGTTAAACGATATGTGTATTCCTACGTGGGTTTACACAAACTTATTAACTGGATTTCCGTCGTTTCAGATGTTTCTACACCAATCACTGGTATAGTTCTGCTACAGCATCATAATCTACTCATCGACACGTGCAAATAGAGGTTAGTAGGCGGAAATACTAAATTATCTGTTTGTGTAACTTCCTTTTTCAGTTGTAGATAATACGCAGTCACTGTACGGCACATAATTGTTCCATTCTATCAACAGATACTCGATAAGTACCCTGATCCGTAACAAACTCGGACGAAATTACCGTGCGTAATCCGCAATGTCACACACCACGTCACAATTACCGGACCACTTGTATTCTCGAAATTGCTCCGACTAGCTGCCGAAAAGCTAAGGTTTGCTAAAAAAAGAATTCAAGCACATGATAGACTAAGGAATTATTTGGCCATTGAACAGCCCATGAGCATATCCTTTTCACATGGTGCCTGAAAGAGTCAGCAAGGACTGAGGTCCGACTGATGATTATCGACTACCTAACACATAATCCACTCTTGATCGCTACCCGTTGCCGTACATCGACAACCTAATGGTCACCTTAAAAAAGTCGACTGTTTCCTGAAAAATCAATCTGGTTAAATCGTACAACCGAGTTCCTATGGCTACGGAAAACGTCCCTAAAACCGCCATCATCACGTCTTTCGGACACATTCCCTCTGGTTCTGAAAACCCTGTACAAACTTTTCATATACATTAACGACGTCTTTCGAGGTCCTAAGTATTGACAAAGAATCTCAACCCTAGCATCTGGACCTTGTTTCCAAACGACCCCTAAAACACGGCATTACCATAAGCATTCAGAAAGTCGGATCGGTACTGACACCCAAGGGATTTCTTGGGCACACTATTGAAGCTCAAGATATTCTCTGTCTACAGAGGGAAATGGAGGTCATTTTGGTTTACTCGGAACTGATCACAATCAAGCAATTACGTACGTTCAACGACCTGGCGAATTTTTATCGACGGTTTATTCTGAATTGCCCTTCTCTCATGGGACCCTTAACCAACCAACTTCGTGAAAATACAAAACTCACCAATTTGGATGACTACGAGAAAAAGCATTATTTACGATTAAGGAAATTATGGCAGAAGCAACTACGCTCGCCCACCAGGTCATCAAAGCACCCGTCAGTATCGCATTAGAAACATTCAGCTCGGCAATTGGAAGGGTCATACAACAATATGTAAATAACACCTGGAAACCTTTGGAATTGACCTCGAGACAATTGCAAGACACTGAATCAATGTATGGAACTATCAACAGGAAACTCAGTCATATATTGTTCTCCGCGGCACTTTTCACACTTTATGGAAAGCCGGGAATTCACTCTGTCTACCGATCACAAACCTCTCACCTCTCCAAGCTTGTCTTCATACAAATACCCCCATCGTGAGTCTCGACAACTGGACTACATTCTGCGGTTTACTTCAAACATGCAACACGTTTCTGAGGTGAACAGTGCAGTCACAGATGCCTTGACCCACATAACTTCCTTGAACAATTTCCGAAGTATCAAACTTTCTGAACTCGCCATGTTTCTAAAAGCAAGACATTAATCTTCAGCTTGAGTTAGCTTCGACAACCCAGAAACTGAATCAAACAGATAGGAACACGTGAATGGACCTTACTATATGATACATCTACAGTTAGGGACCGTCCGATCGCAACATCTTCAATACGTTGCAAGAGGTTCCTCATTCAGATGTATGAACAAGGATCAAGGCAATCACAGAAGGAGTTTGTTGGCCTGGTATGGAGAGAGTGGGTACGCTACTGTGTAAACTGTTAGAAATCTAAAATGATTAGATTAAAATAATGGTCTTTGGGCTTTTTGGCAACTCTCGACGCTTGTTTTCACCATGTTGATATTTATATGACGAGACAGTTAACAGATTCAAACTAATAATATTATGTAATAACGTGCGACTCACGTAGCCGAAGGTGCTTGCTCACGCATCCGCATCAGATCTACAGTGAGTACGTGATGCTACGTATCTCTTACAACCATTAGCCAACTTAGATTGAACGCTTCACGACATATCTATAGCCTTTCAAATATATCTTCGAACCTCTTCATTTCTGACTTTTGATTTGACTGGGTTGGTGTAGTTCTATTATAAAGGTGTTGCATGCAATGGAGTTGCTTAACTCCGAATATCTGTGGAGTCTTTGCTTTTCTACATACTAAGTCAGTCACATATTGGTCATAGAGAATACATCGAGAATGAGTGCCGTTGCGATGGTACTGGACAATTGTGTCGTTATTATTATTATTATTATTATTATTATTATTATTATTATTATTATTATTATTATTATTATTATTCACAAACATCTTATGGGTACATAAGTGTTGTGAAGATACCATTTCGGGTTTCTTCAAAAGTGCAATAATACACAAGTTTCAATAATGTTAGCATTATATTTGCCATATTTGAAAAAAGAGAGTAGTAATAATATAAAAATAATAAATCAGGTTATGTGTAATTGAGAAGAATATTGAATTGAGTGTAAAGAAGGAAAGGGAGAAAGTAAAAGAATAGAAACAAAGGAGACGTGAGATATGCAAATAGTTTTATAAGCATGTTTATGAACACAGAACAAGAATAAACGACTATGTATGTATAGTCAAATTACTAACAAAAATAAAATAGAAAATAATTAAGGAAAAAAACTTGTTATTGCAATAAGATATGACGCCAGAATAAATGTTTGTGCAGTCATAGTTTGGAGTGATGCTATGAAAGTCACAATTAAGTGAAGAGGATAACCAAATATCAATATGTATGAGTCATATATGCATAGTAAAGATAAAACGAGTCTGAGAAGTTAATTTAAGTGTAATACAAGTTATTGTTTTAATTATAAACTTCGTAATCTTAAGAATAATATTTATTTAGTAGGAAAAGAAAGAGAGAAAAGAAATAAGCACCTAGTGAAAGGGTTCAACAATGATAATAATAATAATAATAATAATAATAATAGTAATTGTATAATGAATATCGACCTCTAAAGTAAACCAACAATTTAGAAAAATGAAACAAAAAACCCTTTAGTGTACTCGAATAAATACATGTAGATTTATGCAATAGTATATAGAGTGAAACCGGATATTAATATAAACATTTGTGCAATGATAATTAAGAATGATGTTATGAAAGTCACGATTAATTGCAAAAGATAATCAAATATAAATTTCTGTGTTATATATATATATATATATATATATATATATATATTGAAGATAAAATGAATCGAAGAAGTTAATTTATTTAAGTGTACCGTGAAATAATTTGTTTTTAGTTATAGACTTTGGATATTTAGGAATAATATATGTTCGGAAGGATAAGAAGGAATGAAAAGAATATCTTGTGTCGATGGACCAATAATGATATTAATAACAGTAATAATTATAAATACGGACATAAGCAGACTTCATATATTAAGATGAACAGAAAGAAAACAAAGTAAAATAGACGTTAAAAGTTCCAAAGATTGCATTTCGCTTTTCAGTCAATTAGATGGATGACGGACCTTGTTTGTATAAATCATTATCAAATACATTGATATTCAATAGGTGACACAATCCACTTTCGGAAAGAAAATCATCAAGGAGACTTCTGAACCGGGTTGTAGTTTCACTGCAACGGAGGTTCACTGTCAATCTGATCCACATGGTTGAGTAGCGAATAACGAAGAAATTATGGCGTAAGTTTGTGTGGTTTCTTGGAATCGCTAGAGTATTTTCCTTATTGCGTAAATTGTGGGAGTATGAAGGGGTGGATACCGAAGAGTAGGAAATACCGTTAATAAGCCGGTAGATAAAGACAAGGTTTAATTTGATACGTCTGATCCAGAGAGGTTCTAATTTGAGTTGTTGACATCTTTAGTGATAGTCTTTGTTGTTGGAATACCCCAGAACAACTTTGGTGAACCTTCTTTGAACACCTTCAATTTTAATCAGGTCATTATGCCTGCAATTGCTGTAAACTAAAATACCATATTTAAGAATGGGTAAGATACATTTTCTGTATAATAATAATCTCGATTCGATATTATTGAAGTTTATCATTATGAATCCGATGAGCTTTCTAGCTTCGGATACTTGAGATGCAATGTGCTCAGAAAAGTTCAGACTGTTGCTATATCTTAAACCCATGTCACGAACAGTGTTGACGGGTTTCAGTGTATGTTTGTGTATAGTCAGATTTAAGTTAAAGCAGCGGCCACTGTGAATAAATCCACTTTTGTCAACATTAAGTGGCGAATTCCACGAAACATTCCACTCGTATAACTTGTTTATTTCTTCTTGGATTACGGCTGAAATATAGCTTTCTTTGGTGGGAGAAGAGAATGAATAAACTACTTTTAGGCCATCGATAAAAAGGAAAGGTTTATCATACTGAAAGAGGGAACACACGTCATTGATAAAAAGGAGAAAGAGTAATGGACCAATCACACTTCCTTGTATAACCCCACTGGTTACATTTACAGGTTGAGAGTAGCAAGATCCAAAGCGAACTATTTGGCTACGTTATTATAAAAAATATTTGAGCCAACATAGAAGGGGATTCTGTATGCCGAATGAAGAGAGTTTTTGAAGTTTGTGTGATACACTGTCGAAAGCCTTACTAAAATCGAAGTAAAGAATTATGACTGACTGATCAATATCTCTTCTCTGAGTAATTTGATCAAAAAATCCCAAGTGCGATGTGAAACATGATCGTTTAGTCATAAACCCGTGTTGGGATGGGCTAATCAGACTAGCCGAAAGTAAAAATGATAATAGCTGTTTGTGGATGAATTTTTCCGTGGTTCTTGAGAGCACAGATGTTAAATTGGCCTATAGTTAACAATATCACTACGTGGTCCTGCTTTGAATCTAGGGGTGATAAGAGATGTTTTCCATACAGATGGATAAGTCCCATATTCCTAGATAGGTTGAAAAGTTTCAAACAAAATAGTGGGAATTCTCTACTCTCATATTTCACAAATGATGAAGGGATCCCATCAGGTCCACCATCATAAGACTTTTTCAGGGCAGCTATGGCCTGCTTGATGTTGGAGGGTATGAAATCAATTTTCGATAGGTGTCTGGATGTCAGCATTGGAAATGTAATGATAGAGCTTTCGGTTTCAGTTTTGTAGCATTGCGAGAAGTGCTTGTTGAATTGTTCACAAATAATATTAAAGTCGTCAACAATGCTTCCGTTAACTGTGAAGAATTTAGTCGTGCCGAGGGAATTTGATTTCACACGGGATTTAAAAAGCCGAAGTATTGATAATTCTGGGCTTTTACTACGTAGGGCTTTATTTTCTATATTCATAAAATACTTGCGTTTGGATGAAGCATTTTTGTCGATTAATTTAAGTATACTCTGAAGTGCATACACGTCATTGTGTTCGTAGTAGCGGCGTTTTAATTTCCTTAGCTTTGTTTTAAAAGTATTCTGGCTCCTATTCGCATTATAAGCTATATGGCCAATAACTGGAGCAGTGAAGTCAAGTCAGTATATCAGGTTGTGGTATGGATTGGCAAGCGCAATGTTAACATTATTTGTGGTAAAATAAGTTTCCCATGGTAAACATTGAATGAGTTTCAGACCGTTTCCAGGTTTGTTGATCAAAATGTCTGCTCTGGTACATCATTGAAGCTTTGGAGTTCAATTGTATGGCGTTTAGAGAATGAATAATACTCAATACAACTCCATGATCACTCATAAAAAACTATGATAATTAGGAGTAATTGAATTATTGTATGAACTAAGAATCCCAGGGATAACGCAATTGAATCAAGAAGTACTACACAAGCACTAACGAATGTACTGTATTTAGAATTCGAAATCAAACATTCAACAAGTACAAAGGAGTCATTAGTTCATTCAAACACCACATCCGCCACAGCTTAAATTAGAGTCTGTGTCTGTAATCAATTGTACGTCTTCTCCTCAAGTTCATGCTGTGTCTGTCCGACAATGTATTGGATAAAGACTCTGTATTATCTAGAATGCACTCATTAGTATTAGAATTAACAACTGAAATCGGAACAGACTCACCTGGTTCCTGGAATTGTATTTGATCAACATGTCGATTGTGTGTACTTAAGTCATTGATATCTAGAAGTCTCACCATAGATTTCTCGACATTCTTCAGAACAATCCCCGTGGATGGTCATGATAATACGTAACTTCTGCAGACTCCAAACATCTCATTCGACCGAAGAATTCTTCCTTTAAATAGTTTTGATGGAGTCTCTTTCGTCACCGAATGTCTGGCATTTCTATATTGCAGCAGAAAGGTATCTACTCCCCTCTCCAGCTCATTAAATGTTGAGGCAGCAATAGAATCAATGGCAGTTTTTAACGTCCTGACAAAATTTTCTGCCTGACCATTGGAACAAGGATTTTTGGGAGCAGTAAACAGATGTTTGCACCCTATACCATTTAACCAGGTAGTGACTGCATCTGCAGCAAAATGAGAGCCGTTATCAGTCACTAACACCATTGGAGCCCCTTCTCGACTAAACACCTTTCTTAATGCTTGAATTGTGAAGTCAGAATTTGGTGAAGTTGTGAAAAAAACTTCAGGCCACTTTGAAAAAGAATCAACAACT
The DNA here is from genome assembly GCA_946903255.1 of Schistosoma spindalis. Taxonomy (NCBI): domain Eukaryota; kingdom Metazoa; phylum Platyhelminthes; class Trematoda; order Strigeidida; family Schistosomatidae; genus Schistosoma; species Schistosoma spindalis. The sequence goes on from OX336424.1 coordinate 23,752,362, forward strand.
ACAAGCGCATAGTATTTACCAAGAAACGGACCACAATAGTCTGCATGAATTCTCTGCCAGGCCTCAGACGATACTGGCCATGGAGTCTACTTCGAATGTTGATTTTTCAGCTTATGACACTTTTTACAATTGTTTGCTGTACGACAAATATCTGCATTTATCTCTGGCCACCAACATGTGAGCCTCGCCAATGACTTCATTTTTTCAACACCTAAATGTCCAGTATGAAGATCTTCTAGGACAGATTTACGCAATGAAGGAGCAATAACAACACGATCATTTAAACACAAAGTACCATCAGGAGTAGTAGATAGCTCATCCCGCTTTGAAAAATCTACGTTTCAGATTAGCATTCCAACCTTTCCGTATAGCATTAATTATACATCCAAAGTATTTACGAGTTTCTCTAATGAGATCTGGACGTTTCACTGGTAAAGGTTGCACTAACAAACAGTCTGAAGTATTTACAGGTTTATCTTGTAATGACTGTCGAGAAATGTAGTCAACATGTTGAATTTGTTTGGCACTCCTGTGCTGAACCGTATAGTCATAGGCACTCGAAGCAATACTCCATCGTTGAACCATAGCAGCTGAGGAACGTGCTAAGGATTTTTCAGGATGATAAATAAACTTTAAAGCCTCATGATCAGTAACAATAGTGAATTTCTTTCCGAATAAATGTTTATGAAGTCTTTTAACAGCCCAAAACACAGCTAATGCTTCTCGCTGAGTCTGTGAATAACCTTGTTCAGTAACAGTAAGTTTGCGTGAAACACAAATAACTGGTCTACCCTCCTGTTCCAAAACTGCGCCAATACCCACAGGTGATGCATCAGTGATAAGCACGGACTGTACACTAGGGGAGTAAGTTCGAAGAACAGCATCACTTTGAAGAAACTTTAGTAGACTACGTAAGCATGACTCTTGTTCCTCACCCCATTTAAATGAATTGGATGTCAAAATATTAAATAAACAATTTACACGACAAGAAAAATTAGGAATAAAACGGGAATAGTATTGAAGAGCACCCACTAGTGAACGTAGTTCCGTAAGATTTTTTGGAGACAGTGCATTTGTCAGTGGAGCTAGTCGTTTCATATCTGGTCTAAAACCATTACCATCAACTAGGTATCCAAGACATTCAAAACTAGATACACTAAATGAACATTTATTAGGAGTCACTGTAATATTCTTCTCAATTAAACGACGCAATAAGGCAATAAGTCTCTGGTCATGAACTACCTTGTCAGAACCATGAACAATGAGATCATCTTGATAAACTTCAACACCTTCAAGATCACTAACCACCTTATCCATAACTTCCTGAAATATGGCTGGAGAACAACTTAGACCAAATGGAAGGAAATTGTACTTGAACAGACCAAAAGGAGTATTAATTGTCGTCAAAAGAGATGAAGATTGATCTAAAGGGATTTGAAGATAAGCATCTTTTAGGTCAACTTTCGAGAACACTTTAGAACCATGAAGTCGATTTAGAATATCTTCAGCCTCTACCATCGTGCACGTTTGCTTCAACAAACGGGAATTCAGTGTTAATCTATAGTCACCACATATTCTAGGGGTTTTGCCATCCGACTTCAGTGGCGTAACAATAGGAGTACCCCATGCTGAGGACTGGATCGGTTCAATTATGCCTTTCGCACACAAATCGTTTAATGTTTTATGTACTGCCTCTCGAAGACCATAAGGAATTATTCGTCTTTTAAGAAAGACTGGATCACCCTGTACTTGAAGTTTTATAGGCTGAATCTTCATACCTCCACTGCACTTAGCACACGTAGATATCAAATCTTTAAGTAAAGCATCATTATTTTCTTTACAAACTAGGAAAGACAGCTCCACTTTAAGCCTTTTTAAATTCCTTAAGCCCAGTATTGACAGTCCTGTTTCGCTAACTAAAAATTCACAAGGTATGTATGAAGAATTATCATCTCTTATTAGCAATTCACAACATCCACGTATAGGCAGTCTGTGTCCAGTAATCCCCAATATTGATACCTCAGTGGGTCGTACCACAACGTTAGGATCTAAAGATTTCAAGTTCTTGAATGAAATAATGGACTCTATACTGCCTGTGTCAACAATAAAGTCATGACATGAACCAAGCGATGTATATAATCGCTTTTGAATATGAGCATTACCTTTCGAAACAGTAGACAAAGATAAATGATCATTAGGAACAGCTGAATTATTGGGATCTAAATTACAAGATTTAGTACTACTTGAGGCAAAATGAATAGTAGCTTTGCATACTGATTGAATGTGTCCTATCTTACCACATCTAAAACATTTAGCATTACGAAATGCACATGAATTACGAGAATGAATTTTTCCACATGATAAACATTTGCCAAACTTGGTCTCACCTTTGTGATTTCCTTTGTAATTTCTTGTTGAGATATCTTTCATATTTACACGAGAATAGGAACCACTGTTAAATGAACGCAATTTTGATTGACCCTGAGATTGTATTCCATTATGACGACTAAGCGAAGTATTAGAAATATTCATCGACTGGATATCAAGTTCATTCACTGCCTCGTAGTTAATACACGCAGTTCTAGCATCTTGAAAGGAACAGTTCGGCATTCTTAACAGCTCTCTTTCCAAACCCGGCAAGTTAATTCCTGCAATTAATCGATCTCTCAGTTGCACATGAAGTTGATCACCAAAATTACATTTGGCAGCTTGTTTCTGCAATTCAAGAATGAATTCCTTAACCTTTTGGTCATTTCGACGAGTCATCTTATGAAATTTTGCCCTTTCACGGCATTCAAAACTAGTGCACTTTACATGATTTAATAATAACTCCTTAATAGTTGCATAATGAAGTGAGATAGGTTTTTCTGGATATGCCAAAGTTTTCAATAAGCTGTATGCTTCTTTTGCGATGAATGTCAGGAAATGTGCCACAATTTTATCACCTTTAACATCCTTCTTGGTCATGCTCCAAATTTCAAACCTTTCCAAATAATCCTCAAAAGCTTCAGAAGTTGAATGAATATCTAACTGTTCCATCTCAGGCTCCATCGCGACGCCATATGATAATTATAAGTAATTGAATTATTGTATGAACTAAGAATCCCAGAGATAACGCAATTGAATCAAGAAGTACTACACAAGCACTAACGAATGTACTGTATTTAGAATTCGAAATCAAACATTCAACAAGTACAAAGGAGTCATTAGTTCATTCAAACACCACAAAAACTCATGACTGGTATGCACTGAGATAGATTCTATGTTAATTGTAAACAATAAATCAAGTATATTATTCCCTCTAGTCGGTTTTCAGACCTGTTGAACCCATCCACAAATTTCCAGTGTTTCAAATAGCTTGTTATATCGACCTGGTACCACAGTCGAACCCCAAGCAATTTTCGGCAGAATAAAATCACCTCCGATGATTTTAAAAGTATGCGGTTGGTGCGAAGCAATGGAAAAGATGTTTCTTAGTAATCTGTCAAACTTAGTATCCGCATGAGGTGATCTGTATATGCATCCCACCAGTAGATAATTTCGAGATCCACAGTTTACAGTAACCCAAGTGGAGTCATCTATAGCCTCAAGAGATTTATCTTCAAATTTGCACGCCTGAAAGTCTGAACGAACATAGATAATTGTACCGCCTCCTAATCCATAACATCTATCGGTTCTAAAGAGAACTTAGTTATCTATATTCAAGGAGTGATCGGATATTGATGAATTGTACCACGTTTCCGTAATAAGTACAATGGTCGGATTTACAAGGAATAAAAGAGTTTTAAGATGAATAATTTTATTGGACAGAGAGCGGCATTGAACGAAAGAATAAGAAACTCAGAGTTATCATGGTGAAGCAGGCTAGAGCATAAATCGCAATTGGTAGTTCTATGAATACTCGTAGCATTGTCTAAGGTAAGAGTTGTGCTGCGACGGGAAATAGATTCAACCATTTTGTCATCATTTGATATATGTTTACCGTTGCCGGCAGAAAAGCCGGCGGCATTACAAAAGGATTCTTCTCATTGCTATTAGATATAACATCTGATAAAGGCATAGTGTACTTATTGGGAGCCGGACCAAGAAGGCTATAGGGTCTATGTGTGCGACCAAGTGGCCATTTACAATTCAGATTACCATTTATACCTGACGTTTGGGTAACATTTTCCCAACGTTTATTTACAAGGTTTGTGGTTAATTTCGGCTTCTTCATAATTTGAGAAGAAGCGTGTGCTGTTAAACATAATTGTGATGGTTTGCGAGGTTCGAATATATCGACGTTAAGTGTGTGGTCAGTTATAGAAATGTTATGATTAGTTTTCCTGTTATCTGTTGCACAGTTACTGTAACTGGGTGAAGCACTAACAGGGATTTGGAATGTGTTATCCCATTCTTCATCAGCCATGTCACCAAGAGTCTCCAACCATTGGTTACGGTAGTCACGCGGACCCCAACCAGACAGTCTGCATCTACCAACATGGCTCAGACCAGAAGTTAGTGACTTCAACGACTGATGCCAAGTTTGGCCGCCCCTAGCTTTTTTCAACCATCCTCAGCACTAATCAGCATTACGCACTGTGGTAACCGGTATCCAAGCATACGTAACACGTGATCCAACCATCTCAGTCGATAAAGATTCACAACCTCATCGACTGATATACCGTCATTCCCTAATACCCTGTGTCTAACCTCACTATTACTTACCCGGTGATCCCAGCAGACACCCGCAATATTTATAAGGCACCTGTGGTCAAATACTAGTAACTTACGAGTGTCCTCTACTCCTAATGGTCACGTTTCTCAGCCATAGAGTTAACAGAACAGATTGCTGCACAGTATACTCGTCCCTTAATTGATAGACGGATATCTCGCCTTCGCCATAGGTGACGTAGCTTGTTAAAAGCCAAATGAGCTTTTCGAATCCGTGCTGAGATTTCGCCAGACACTAACTCATGAGGGCTGTTCAAACTTCTAAGACAAGTGAAGTTGTCAACGCGTTCGACCACTTCACTCTCTATCATTAGTTCAGGTGTTGACACAGGCCAGTCCTGAAACAACAATTTTCATTTAGAGGGAGAGAAACGCATCTCAAACATCCTGGCATTGTTGCTCAGTGCTACCAAAATACTCTGCATTTTATCAGCGTCTTCATCAAACAGGACTATGTTATCTGCGTATTCTAAGTCAATAAGTGGAACTCCTGGTAGGAGATCAATACTCGAAAATTCAGTCGACGAAAACGTTATTTCCAGCTGTAGGTCTAAGATGAAGTTGAACAAAAATGGAGATAGTGGACAGCCTTGTCGGACACCATTTCAGATTGCAAGAGCAGATGACAGTTTGCCATAAGCTCTGACTCGACTGGTAGTGTTTGAGTAAAGAACTTCCACAAGGTTTACGTACTTCTAAGATGTGTCTTTCAGTGACAGGTACTGCCGTAGAACCTTTTACTCTACAGAGTCAAATGCTGCTTTTAAGTCAAGAAAGACCACCATTGTCGGACGCCAATAAGCATGCCTCTGTCCTAAGATCTGGCGAATGGTGAATATGTGGTCAATGCATCCACGACCTGGTCTGAAGCCAACCTGCTTTTCTCGTGTTTGCGGTTCACGAGTCTTAGTTAGGCATCCGATAGTTATTGAGGATAGTTTTATTCATTTATTTTAACACATAGATATCGGTACAAGAAGGCACCAAATACATATGCGCCACACAGATCTCACTTGATATGTGTGAGGGCTGTGATACTGCACGGGTGCCCAAACCAAAGTAGGTGGTTTTCTTAGGAGCCACACTCAGAGCCTTCGACCTGAACGTCTGACCCACAAGGCAGTGGAGCATCGTGAGGAGATGCAGTCCCATGGTAGCCGGTGACCAACGATTGGTTCATACGCCATTTGTTCATTCAAGATACTGGAGCTCATGTGTACCATTGGTTTGGGATCCGGTTATAGCGCCAGACATTCGCTTTTCGTCCTCTCATTTTCGTAAACAACAGTAATGCCACGAGAAGGCAGTGAGTAAGACTTCCCTTGCAGAGGCTATATACGCGTGGCCATGTGAGAGCATTTCGAGAGGGAGAGCGGACTCTCCCCACTCTCGGCCGTACCAGGGCGTTTGGGGGCATTGAGGATAGTATTTTAGATGCGTTATTAGTTGAATTAATCTCTCTATGGTTATCACAAGATGATTTTGATCCTTTCTTATATATTGGGACAATCAGTGATTGCGACGAGTCACATGGGATTTCATCCAGTTCCCAGGTTTTAGCTAGAATATTAGTCAACCTAATCGCTAAAACTGGACCAGTTTCCCTCTCACGTTTCAGACTAGCTGTAACTTTTTAAACTTCAATTAGAGTTGAGTTTGGGGTCTATTTCAATGTTCCATTCAGGCTGTTTGGAAATGGTGGGTAGCTGTAAATGTAAACGGCACAGAAATTAGCGTAAATGAATATTGGTGAAGACTGCTTCAACTCCAATTCGTTCAGCTGCAGTGGAAAATAATGTGATAAGAAGTAAGCAAACAGAGATGATAAAATTGACTGTATTTTTAAACTATACACTTTGTTCTTTTACAATGTGATTCAAGTTGGTAATTATGTTTTTGGTTGTGTTGTGTTCTCTGAGCCAAGTAATTCGATTGAAAAGCTTTCATTCTGATTCCGGATAACGTCATCGCCCTTTATCGTATGAAGATGTGAGCTGTTTACGTATTCAAGATGCACTAAATCAGCTCTTTCTGATAACCTTGTTTGTAAATACTTGTCTTCGGATGGATTGTCAGCTTCATTTGTTTTTGTATGTTTAACATTTTCGCTGAATAAGTCTAGCACTTAGGTGTTCCTAGAGGTAGTCGTTTAACTCCCCTTGAATTCTTATCAGCATTTATAGCTGTGGTTTTGATGACGAATGTTGTTCTATATTAACATGTGACGTGAAGTATCTGTTTAGTTATTTTATTTGTACAACTGAATAGTATTTACTGGACCATTAAATATGTACGTATATCGAATGACTTGTGAAATATTTATATATTTTTTTGTCAAAATTTATTTCCAAATTACTGTATTAAGATGATTTATATCTCCATTAAAATTAGGCTTTCTGCCATGTGAAATATGAGTTGGAATATATTTCCAATGGTGCTCCAGTTTCCTACTTTGTATATACATGGGTTTGTGGTTACTCGGAATTAGTGCTGCTGTTGGTACTGTTTTCATTTTAACAATGCGGTGGTTAACTCAGAGAAAAACGGTACTCTGCAATTGTTTGTCCCCTGTTGGCCAACATGCAGTCATCACTGGTGCTAGTTCCGGTATTGGTCGCGCAACTGCATTTGAATTGGCCAAAAGAAATTGGAAACTAACGTTAGGTTGCAGGTAAGTAACAGTTTATCTCAGTTATAGTTTTCAATTTTCAGAAATATGAACTCTGCCATTAAGGTTAAAGAAGAAATTACATCTCTCACTGGTAATCATAACATTTCTGTTAGACTTTTGGACTTGGAGAATCCACAAACGATTAAGGAGTTTGTACAATTTTTACCTTTACCTGTTCATGTTTTGATCAATAACGCCGGTGCATTTTCTAAGATTCTTCGTCCTTCTATATATTACCAAGATATCAATGTTACTTTGGCTACTAATTATGTTGGACATTTTTTCCTGACTTCACTACTTTTACCTTACCTCCGAAAATCATATCATGAAACATCTATTTATCCTCGTGTGATTGTTGTAAGCTCCTCTTTATCAAAAAACGGAACGTTCTCGACAGAAGATTTATTTCAACCGTACAATACTACATCAGATTTAAATTCCAATAAAGCTTATTCTGATTCTAAGCTGGCTTGCAATTTATTTTCACGCGAACTTCATCAGAGGTATGGTTCAGGTGATAATAAAATACTTGATGTTTATTGTTTATTTACCGGAGGGATGGTAAATACTAATTTATTTCGAGATACTTTGATAAAATATTCACCACTCACTCGGCGTTTCATCCGTGTTTTAATGCAACTACTCTTGAAATCTCCTTCAGAGGGTTGCCAAACGGTTGTTCATTGTGCAGTTAGTGATCAAGTTCCTATTCATCATAATAATTATGCTCAATCTATTTTAACTGAGACATCTGGTAGCGGTATGCTATATAACAATTGTACACCTATTGATTGGCCTGATAATTCACTCGATCTTCATCTAGCTAGTCAACTTTGGGATTATACAACAGAGTTCTTAAAACTATCAGTCAATAATAATGCATAAATCACTCACTTCTATGTACAATTATGTATTTATCTGTACTATATACAATGAGCTCATAAAACTCCAATTAGCTAATTATCACTTAGCATTTACGATGAACAAAAGCAAACTACAGAATGACATCCGAACAATTAATATTATAGATGTAATAAGTTTTTTAGAATTTGTTTTTTTTATATAGTATAACTCTTCCTATCGAACATTGAGTTCCTTTGCATTTGTTCATCGGTTCGTAGTGATTCGTTTTAGTGTTGTGTGGTAAAATATATCTTATTGATAAATTTTCTTTACTTCAGAAATAGGAGGTACTACAAACTCAAGAAAACTGTTTCAAAAAAACGGACCTTGAAAACTTCGAGTTATATACTCGTATCCGATAGGCTGTGATAATACGTGTCATGTCCTTAATATCTCTATACATGTGAGATAACTGCCAATACACATTCCATTTGTAACGTTCTAATTCAAGTATACTTTTCACTTATATGCTGACAACCTTATCCTTGACCATCGACATCCTGACTTAAAACGATTGAGACAGTTCCGAACAGCAGTTAGTCCGGGACGCATGTAACCTTGTGATCTGGTATCCAGTCATAAGTATTCGTGCATTTTATTAGGTAACTCGTCCACTCTTCTGTTCTTGCTCAAGTAGTCCATTGGGTGGTTGGGGTGTAGTACGTCATGTATCAGTATCAGATTTCACACACCGTCTGTCATAACATTTCAGTTTACAAATTTCGGTATTATAGTTACCAATATGATCTCAGATTGTTTTTTCAGCCAGCAGAAATGCCTCTAAGAATATTTAGGCGTTGGATCCTAGAAGGAACTTGTTAAAAGATTATTAATTATGTTTATCAACAAAAAGTGATACAGTTTATTATTGAAATATGTATCATGTGATATATCTATCTAATAATTTTTTGTTGTCACATATCTAAGCTAGAAGTTAACAAAAGTTGGTAATTAAGAAATTACTTCATATATCAATCATACAAACAACAAATAAGCAAACATGTTGGTATGTTTCGAACGATCATGAATCTGTATACATAAGTTACCAGGTTGCAAATAAAAGTATTACTTAATGCACACAATCAAACCGAAAGCGATAGGGAACGGAGGAAACGAATAATAATTTATCAATGATAATATAGGATTGGTGAAACATGTATCGATAGTTTGTACACTAGACAAAAGCTTGTAAATGGAAGTACCGTTAACCAATTTCCTAATAAATATATTATTATTATTATTATTTATTTATGGCTTTATTCAATATTATATTTTGGTACAATATAGAATTCACAGCACAAATAGGAGATAAAATTTTCAGCTTTTACAATTTCCACTCCATCTCATCAATATATAATTCTAATCTGTACAGAATTACCTGGTAAAATCTTGTTTCATCTCACACTGACTTCAACTTCATAAAAAATATCTTCTTAGTTTACTAAATATTCGTGGGAAATTCGGAAATAGTTTTCATCTCATCTCAATACTAGTGAAATATTCATTTAAAGTTAGCGACCACTAAACGTTTATTTGTTACAGTTTTATGATTATCCGTTAATGGACATTCATGAATCCAGTTGGGATACTCTACAATCTACAAAGTAAAAATGTATAAAAGATTGCATTCAAATGATGATTCTCAACAGTTTTTCTTTCTTTTTATAGTTATTTTTCTCCTATTTTAATATCTTCTGAAAGATACAGCAAATAAATGTTTTAAAAAACCTAAAATTTGCAACTAACTTGTTATTGTAATGAATTATGTTCTACTCATCTTGGGCGGAGATTTAAACAAATCTATTAGGGGGAAAAGATGTTACTCTACAAGTTAATATCTTGTTACTTCCTGAAAATGAATTTCGATTAATGTTGCATTATAGTAAGATTTGTGTAATTAATTACATAAAGACGAATGATAGATTGGATAGTACACCGATTCTGACTAATGCTAGTTTGATCACAACAGGAATAGATAATTCTGGGTAAAATTCTCAATATTGCAGAATAACTGTCATTATTCTACGACAATACGGAACTTTTTTCTCTTAATATTCACTCTTTTAAAAACCTCTAACAGAAATCTTACATTTAATCAAATCCGATATTTAATGCATCAGCTATACAAAGCGAATGATAATTTCTTTTATAAAAACACTGAATTTAAATGGCTTACTCATTTCTGTCTTGAGTTACACTAATTTCCTAGCTGCCATAATTTTGTTCAGTACATAGTAAAGGTTTGTTCTTTAGATTGTCGACTGTACAATACATCTGATTGAAAAGAGGTTAACGGTCTGTATAAGAGTACAGCATAAGATTTATTATGAACAGTTCACCACTGTGTTGATAATTGTTCACAACATGAATAAGCATCTAGGGTTATTCTTAGTTTATACTTCAAAGATAGTAACTTAGATATTCACATAAAATGTAAAATTAGAAGTTACTGTGATATAATTTCTTAAAGGTCAAAAGAGCATGGAAAGATTTGACGTGCTACTTCCGGTTGATAGTGAAAATCTGTAAGGTGTTACTGCCAGTAGCTTTCATAGATCATTGTATAAAATATCGGTTGAGTAATATTAAAGCACTGAAGTTCACCATCATCATATAAATACAAATCAATAACACAAACTAATGAGTTGCGAATTCGGAGGATTTCTAATCCATTGGATTATATTGATATCATGAATTGATCGGTGTTAGACAACCATTAGAAACCCGGAAGCACTAGAAGGCCTTCTCGTCCTGGTACGAGACTCCTCAGCAGTTCACATCCACGATCCCACACAGGGAACTCGAACCCGAAACCTCCGATTTTGCACGCAAACGCTTAACCTCTGGACCAGTGAGCCGGCATCCGATGGTGTTAACTTCAACCGATCCACGATATTGCGCGACCGTCCACTGCCTCACAATGGAACGTATGTATCCCGCAACCAATCTAACGAATAGTTCAGTGAACGAGACCACAAGTGCGGATAATCAGATGTATTACAAAACTTCTTAGTAAAATCTGAGAACTATACAGTGAATACTTCATTTGCAAAATGTTCAATAATGGTCTAAAACTTCATTGTCCGCGCATTTCCATATCAATTGCTTTCTGTCGCTGTTCTTTCCTCTCGAACATATGCTGCCAGACATTCTATTTCTACTACCATTATATACTACTTATGTCAATATAAGTTGCACACACCACAATAGCAGTGTGTTTATTTGTAAAAAAGTAGATAGTAGTATTCTCAAAATCGCAGTCTATTGATAAAGAACGCATCGATTATCATAAATTGTATGATTCACGTGCGTAAGTAGTTCACCTGAACATTATTTTCGTCCCACACTATCCAAAAATCTGAGCCTTAATTTTTTGTGATCGTAATATTTCCCATTCATGGTTTCACAGCTTGTAGAACTGGAAAAATATCCATGTATGTCATTTTCTGTTGTACCTACTGCATGTTTGCTCAATAAGCAGTTTTCATTTTAACCTGAATAGTTAGATTACTTGAAATAACTTTACAGACTAGCTTCTCAGTAGTATCTGTCATTTTCTAGTAAAATTAAGTTTATAACCTAATAACAGCATTTCTCTTTACTTAGGTTTACGTGATGGATACTCTTGGTATGCGATAGTTTTTCTCAACTTCACAGATACTCTGTGTTTGTGAGTACTATTTATTTGTACACATTAACATTGGTACGAAGGGGCACCAAATACATATACGACTCACAATAAAAATCCGGTTGTGAAAAGATAGAGAATGGTCTATATAACAAAAAAAAGAAAAGCAACCATGAACACAAATAAGTGTATGCGAGTGAGATAATAATAGTCGGGTAATTATTTCAGATAGGAAAAATACAATCAGACAGAATTCGTTCAGTTAAGCTAGTTACTTTCGCTCTGGATCGCCACGGGCTTCTATTCTAAGCCATTTCTGATATCGTCAAGGAACACAACGATTATTGGCCTGTGATAAGTATGACGGTGTTTTATCATTTTACAGAGAATGGAGTTATGACCAAAGCATCCTCGACCAGAACGAAAACCGGCCTGCTCCTTGCCAGTCCATCTTTCCCGGGTTTTGTACAACCTACGAAGTATGACGAAAGCCAATAGTTTGGACGCAATCGAAAGTAGACTTATCCCCTAATCGTTTTCTCATAGATGAGGTGAACCCTTTTTAAAGATAGGAAAAATTATCGATGAAGGTAAGTTCTCTGGGCCTGGTGATTCGTGGAGCTTTGAGAGTTGGAGTTCCTTGCGGACCTCCACCTCATTGGGTGGATCAGTAGTCACCGACCATGGAGAGCAGGACAGTCTGATCGATATCGCCGGGACAACAGACCATTTGAACTCTTCCTCGAAACGCTGTCCATCGTCCAAGACGTCGGTAAATGTTATTGATTGGCATCCCCTCAGTTTCATAGATTGTTTCACTCACACCAAACTTCTTGCTGCCAGTGACTCGGATGAGATGAAAGAGCTTCCGGTAGTTATCAGATGCAGCTGCTGCTTCTAACTCTTTGGACAGCTCCGACTGCCGAGCTTCTCAGTTTTTTGACCAATTTCATTTCGTAAACTCGCGGTTACTCATAGTGGGTAGATGAACTTCAACGAGTTGTAATAAGCCTGTAGAAACCCAGTGCTTGTAAGCGATACGTTTCGCAAAGCCTCAAGCGACACTACTCATCACTTTCATAGCGTCACACAATAGCAGCCGATGCTCATCTATACTTTTCGGTGTGATGTTAGCTATCATTGAACCCAGCTCGTTTTTATATTTATCTGCAACAGAAGCTTCAACGAATTTACCGACTTCTATCCGTTTAGGAAGATGAATTTGTTGACCACTGAAAAGTAAGATAAGATTAGCGCAAACAAGGGCATGATCAGAGTCCAGATAGTTACTCGAAAAAGGGCGGCAGTCTTGTATACAACCACGCTAGCTGTAGCTGATCTCAATGTGATCAATCTGAGTCCAGCCTTAAGGTGCAGATCCTTTAGATAGGATAGTGTTTGCACCATAGGTGAGCTGCTCTGTAAGTCTAAAAGTAAACGAATGCATGGAAAGATAATAAAAGGGAGTGGATAAGTGGTGCAATATGAAGTAAAATCGAATGTAACCAAATGATTGGGAATGGTGAGCACTAACAAATAATAAACCGTGGTCATACATCACCCTTTACTCGGTCTTAGTGATGAATGCTTTTAACTAGATCTTTAAACTCCTTGACAGCGAGGTATGAATGATGTAGGGAACTGCCTAATGATCACTTTAGATTAGTCAACTAGCAGTGAAAACTGTGAATTTAATGGTTTTAAAGGTCGAGTTTTTCATCTTTTTCTAGAGAGAAGGAAGGTGATCTTGTAGAATACATAGTCGTGGAAGTGTGAGATTCCCGTTGATTTGAGTTGCGAGGTCATGTTAAACATACAGATGCATTTTTTCAGTGTTTGATTTTATCCATTATTTTGACAATCACTAGGCCAAATCATCCTCATTTTACCTATAAATATCAGTATACGAGAGTTTTTAACTAGTATAGTTCACAAGAAATCATAACTTCACTTGAATACTAAAAAAAATATTGATAAGATGCCAAACAGTATACTGGTGAAAATAAAGTTTCACATTCCTTACTTGCGCATGCTGCCACTCGTGGAGGAGCATAGACCGCCCACCAGGATTCTCTATCAAACTCTGACCTGGGCAGTCCTTTGCAATTTTCTACAGTTGCTGTTCATTCTTAACATGCCTGCTTCCAATTCCCGATGCAGTGTGATCTTTGGCCTTCCTCTTTTCCTTTCAGGATTCATGTGTAGACGATTGTTTATGAATAGTTGCACACTTTTGATGATGATTGTAGCAGTTCTCCCAATTGATTGATCACTGGGTGGTGATCAATGTCATGCGTATCTAGTACTTATTAGTGCAGATCGAATGCTATCGACCATGTTGCAATGTGGCCACCAGTCTAGGTGACTCGACACTGCGTGCACTATTGTGAGATTAGATGGTGGTTGGAGGTAGTCGACAGGAAACCCTGGACCCGGGTTTCGTGCTGCTTGGCACTCGTCAGCTAGGTGTGCCTGCTATCTTGAGGGAACTGGTACTCCCTGACAGATTCAATCCCGTGTCACCCAGCTTCATAGTTAGAGACGTTACCACTGAGCTACCATAATGCATGTGTTATGTAACATAGTGATCTCACTTGTAGAATAATATACACTTACAGGGGCTAGAACACAATGCATTTTCAGAACAGCAGTATACATCAATGCAGCGAGGAAAAAATTGGAGTAATTTTATCTTACGGATAGATTATTCTTGAGTCTGTAAAAATAATAAGTAATTCATACAGAGAAATGATTTAGAATGGGTTTGTTTCACTAGTGACAGAGTCGGGGATGTCGTAATTAGAAGTTCCTGTATATTGAATTACATGACTGGATATACAGGATAGTTTATTAAGTATTTTGAAGAAAAATCTAAAATTTAGTTTGAGTCTCCTCTTCCATAAAGAGTCAAGTCCCAGTATATTACATTTAAATTATAATTCACGGAACGACCAGTTCAGAGAATCCTGAGTGTAGATCGTCTCTGTACTGATTCCAAACTTAATTTATCCTTTATGCACACACTACTAAAAATAAACGTGCAGCACTCTAGGATTGGTTAAATGAAAACTTTGTACATCAAAGTATGTGACTCATTGTGTTAGGGTTTGAAAATTTAAATCCGGATATCAACTCCGGATCTTCAAAAAAAAGGGAGGTGATATGATGAGAGGAAAAATCAATATTCGATTGATTTACTTAATATGAGTTTTATTCATCATTACATTCTTTTGATTCAATGTAATGATTACGCAATGTAATATTTCTTTTCTTTTCTCGTATGATATTTATTCTGCATAATATACAATATTCTTGTATTCCATTGACTATGAACTATACTCAGCATTTGTTATAACTGTGAGTATTTTTCATGTATGTGATTTTCTTCTAATTATTAATCAAAACGGGTGTACAATCAATATATAAACGAGTATATTTTCTACTAAAGGGACATCGCTCATTTTCTGGTTGTTGCAGAATATACTTCTCATTTCAAGCCTGGACTTCTTCCTCTAGTTAGCTGGGGCTGGGACGCGTCAATAGATAGCTCACTGGTCATTGGTCATCGAATTTCGTTCTCGCTCGCAAACTACGTGAACCCGATCTCTCTCTCTTTCAAAACCTAACACATTGTTATATAGGTTTCGAGTTATGCAACCCATGAGACGTTGAGCCTTGGAGGTTTGTTTCAATGCCTGTTCTGTAAACGACGAATCGTAGGAGAACCTAAGTCTACTACTGTAAGCAGCTTAGTTAACACCTTATCATTTATGGAAAGATCTAAGTTGAGTGATATATTACCAAAGCATATTCATCTACATTTAGCTGCACTGATCTCCAGCTGCCATTTTGAGCACCACTACACTACCTTGTTAAGCTCCATGCTGATACAATTTTGCATAGAGTTCATAGCAGAAAAAGAACACTACTTTAAGATCGTCTGCATACAGAAGGGGCTTAACCACAGAAAAACCTTCATAAATATAATTGATCAAAACTAAAATGAGCGAAGGGCTCAGATACGCAAAACTTTCCGTCCCTTCTAGAAGTTTGCTAACAAGTATGGTTAGGTTGATGTTCTCTGTGTTGTATTTCAGGATCTTGCTCTTGCCGTTGACGCTGCTGTTGCACTGGCTGTCTCCATCTGCATTTGTTGGTGTGTATATGATAGAAGAGTTAGGTCATTTGCAAAGTCCAAATCGTCTAACTGCATCCAACCTGTCTATTTTATTTCCTCTGTCGTTGATAGCTCTTCCAAGTATTTCTGCTTGACGGTTCTAATGCTCCTCCTCATTTGATTGTTTGTTTCAGCGTGTTCCTTGACTCTCTCTGTTCTACTTCTTCTGTTATTAATTGCTGTGTTCTTTTTCTTTCTGTCTTGAATCTCCCGACCGTTGTTGCTACCTTGACGTGGTGGTCGGGCTTGCCTATCGTGATGAAGCAACTGAGCTATACTGGCTGGAACAATCGTTACTCAAGGTCCTACCATGCCAGACAGGTCGGTGGAAGAGCGGTAAGACTAAAAGCTACAAATCCAAGGTCCGAAGGCGAAGTCCTACTGCTGACTGTACAGAGGTGTAACAGCAGTAAAATGTTTCCTTCAGACAACCAGCATAACAGCGATGCTGCCTTCCCACGAGAATGAGTGAGGTTAGAAAAGGTCGACTCTAAAAATGCACACCTTGCCTTATCCCACGCATATCCGTCTCCGGCGGTAAGGTCTCAACAAGTACGGAGCTAACACAAAAACTACTCATAAAAAGGTCGTGTGTGACCGACCTCAAGCAGCTGTCCCTTGGGCACTGCGGTCACGCTCTCAGGTCACTAAGACCAACTCTAACCGAATTTCCTTTTCAGGTACCTCCAGCAGAACCCTTCCACGGTGTGGGCAACCGGGAAGTGATAACCGCCCTCATACCTCTAACAGCACTCAAGACCACTGTATTCATAATCAACCTACCTCTTCAATTCCTATCGACTTTCAAATCTAAACTCCCTCTTTCGGCTTCCTCCTCAAGTGTCACCACAGCCAACGATTCTAGTGCGCAAAACACTGTCCCAGGTCTACTGAAACCTCGCTCCAAACTACACATTGGAGCCTTCGACCTACGCACACTATGCCAAATCGATCAGCAGGCTTCCTTGGCTAAAACCTTAGAATCTCGTACCATTGATGTATGCTGTGTCTCCGAAACACGCATACAGGATCCTAGTGTGGTCATTCACTTGACCTCACCTCGGCAAAACGGAGAGCCGACGAGATACACCCTTCGTGTATCTGGCGACCCGACGGCTAGTTCTCGTGGACTTGCAGGTGTAGGCATAGCACTTAGCATGAGGGCGGAACAAGCGCTATTAGAGTGGATCCCCGTTAACAGTCGTCTATGCGCTGTTCGGCTAAACGGCTCGGTGAGAACTCGGAAGGATAGGGACACACGTCGTTGCCTTTTCGTCTTTTCTGCCTACGCTTTCACTGACTGCAGTTCGGATGAAGTGAAAGATGAACTTTACAGAAAGCTGTCTGAACTTCTTCAGAAAGCTAAACGTTCAGACATAGTACTCGTAGCAGGTGACTTTAATGCCCAGATAGGTAGCTTAAACGAAACAGAAAGACATTTAGATGGATATTTTAGTATTCCGGCACAGCGAACAGATAATTGTGATCGTCTGCTGCAACTTTGCTCAGACAACCGTTTATTTTTAGTAAACACAAATTTTAAGCATAAGGAGAGACATCGTCTAACATGGCGACCTCCTGCACCAAACCAACGATGGACTCAAATAGACCATATTGCCACCAGTCATCGTTGGAGAGGGTCAATAGAAGATTGTCGCTCATTCTGGAGTACCTGCTTGGACTCCGACCATGCCCTAATACGAGCACGCATCTGCTTGCGCCTCACTGGACGCAAAAGAGCCACACAAAAAAGACTCATTAGAACCGAATTGAGTAATGAGAAAACCAAAAGTAGGTTCCAGGAACAACTGAGGTCACACTTAGGTAGTTCTGAAAACGAGGCTGACCCAGATGTTGCCTGGAAAGTTATACAATCAGCTGTAGAAACAGCTCAGAGAACACAACACAACCAAAAACATAATTATCAACTTGAATCACATTGTAAAAGAACAAAGTGTATAGTTTAAAAATACAGTCAATTTTATCATCTCTGTTTGCTTACTTCTTATCACATTATTTTCCACTGCAGCTGAACGAATTGGAGTTGAAGCAGTCTTCACCAATATTCATTTACGCTAATTTCTGTGCCGTTTACATTTACAGCTACCCACCATTTCCAAACAGCCTGAATGGAACATTGAAATAGACCCCAAACTCAACTCTAATTGAAGTTTAAAAAGTTACAGCTAGTCTGAAACGTGAGAGGGAAACTGGTCCAGTTTTAGCGATTAGGTTGACTAATATTCTAGCTAAAACCTGGGAACTGGATGAAATCCCATGTGACTCGTCGCAATCACTGATTGTCCCAATATATAAGAAAGGATCAAAATCATCTTGTGATAACCATAGAGAGATTAATTCAACTAATAACGCATCTAAAATACTATCCTCAATGCCCCCAAACGCCCTGGTACGGCCGAGAGTGGGGAGAGTCCGCTCTCCCTCTCGAAATGCTCTCACATGGCCACGCGTATATAGCCTCTGCAAGGGAAGTCTTACTCACTGCCTTCTCGTGGCATTACTGTTGTTTACGAAAATGAGAGGACGAAAAGCGAATGTCTGGCGCTATAACCGGATCCCAAACCAATGGTACACATGAGCTCCAGTATCTTGAATGAACAAATGGCGTATGAACCAATCGTTGGTCACCGGCTACCATGGGACTGCATCTCCTCACGATGCTCCACTGCCTTGTGGGTCAGACGTTCAGGTCGAAGGCTCTGAGTGTGGCTCCTAAGAAAACCACCTACTTTGGTTTGGGCACCCGTGCAGTATCACAGCCCTCACACATATCAAGTGAGATCTGTGTGGCGCATATGTATTTGGTGCCTTCTTGTACCGATATCTATGTGTTAAAATAAATGAATAAAACTATCCTCAATAACTATCGGATGCCTAACTAAGACTCGTGAACCGCAAACACGAGAAAAGCAGGTTGGCTTCAGACCAGGTCGTGGATGCATTGACCACATATTCACCATTCGCCAGATCTTAGGACAGAGGCATGCTTATTGGCGTCCGACAATGGTGGTCTTTCTTGACTTAAAAGCAGCATTTGACTCTGTAGAGTAAAAGGTTCTACGGCAGTACCTGTCACTGAAAGACACATCTTAGAAGTACGTAAACCTTGTGGAAGTTCTTTACTCAAACACTACCAGTCGAGTCAGAGCTTATGGCAAACTGTCATCTGCTCTTGCAATCTGAAATGGTGTCCGACAAGGCTGTCCACTATCTCCATTTTTGTTCAACTTCATCTTAGACCTACAGCTGGAAATAACGTTTTCGTCGACTGAATTTTCGAGTATTGATCTCCTACCAGGAGTTCCACTTATTGACTTAGAATACGCAGATAACATAGTCCTGTTTGGTGAAGACGCTGATAAAATGCAGAGTATTTTGGTAGCACTGAGCAACAATGCCAGGATGTTTGAGATGCGTTTCTCTCCCTCTAAATGAAAATTGTTGTTTCAGGACTGGCCTGTGTCAACACCTGAACTAATGATAGAGAGTGAAGTGGTCGAACGCGTTGACAACTTCCCTTGTCTTAGAAGTTTGAACAGCCCTCATGAGTTAGTGTCTGGCGAAATCTCAGCACGGATTCGAAAAGCTCATTTGGCTTTTAACAAGCTACGTCACCTATGGCGAAGGCGAGATATCCGTCTATCAATTAAGGGACAAGTATACTGTGCAGCAATCTGTTCTGTTAACTCTATGGCTGAGAAACGTGACCATTAGGAGTAGAGGACACTCGTAAGTTACTAGTATTTGACCACAGGTGCCTTATAAATATTGCGGGTGTCTGCTGGGATCACCGGGTAAGTAATAGTGAGGTTAGACACAGGGTATTAGGGAATGACGGTATATCAGTCGATGAGGTTGTGAATCTTTATCGACTGAGATGGTTGGATCACGTGTTACGTATGCCTGGATACCGGTTACCACAGTGCGCAATGCTGATTAGTGCTGAGGATGGTTGAAAAAAGCTAGGGGCGGCCAAACTTGGCATCAGTCGTTGAAGTCACTAACTCCTGGTCTGAGCCATGTTGGTAGATGCAGACCGCCTGGTTGGGGTCCGCGTGACTATCGTAACCAATGGTTGGAGACTCTTGGTGACATGGCTCAGAATCGATCACAATGACGTCGGTGTATACACTCTCTGTCTTTCTTCTAACTAAGAGATTAAAATCACTTTATGTCTTTCTTTCTACGAACTAATTCTTTCTTCCTGTACTATCTCCTTATACACAATCTTTCTTCTATATATTACCACCACTGAATTAACTACTTCTATGAATCCGGTGTTTATCTTGTTGTGCTGATGAAGTGTGGCAACTTGGACTGATGCATATATGTGCCTGGTCCTACGTTGCAGCTGACTGACTGTCTTGAATCTTGTCCACCGTTTCAATAGAGATTCATTCCTTATGATGATTATATATATATATATATATATATATATATATATATATATATATATATATATATATATATATATATATATATATATATATATATGACACGTTGAATTTAGTGCTTCTTTGATCCCTTTCCACTTATCATCCATCGTAGTTTCTTCTTTCAGTATATCATGTAAGGCTTGGAATGTGTTGTTGAGATCTGTGTTGAATTCGTTGAGTTTTTCAATGTTTGTGTGGGAATATTGTGCCACTTACAATCATTCTGTTGAATGCACATAAATTTGCAAATTTGTCACCATTCTCATTCATTTTTCCCAATCAGTTCATGACATCCCATGATATCTTCATTTCCGGTGTTGTCCATTCCGACTATGGAGTTTATGTCTCCCATCAGGATGTTGAGATCCTTTCTTGGGCACTTCGCCACGAATGATTACAGCCTCTCATACAACTGATCTTTATTGTCGTTGTTGATATCATTGTTAGGTGCATAACATTCATCGTGATTCCCTCCTCCTTTGTTTTGAAAGATGTTTTGATGATTCTGCATCCATGAGATTCCAATCCTATAAGTGCATTTCGTGCATCTTCGGAAAGCATCAGAGTGAATCCCTGAGTGTTTGGAGCAATTTCTTCTTCGTGACCGGCGTACAGCAGCATCTCTCCCGTACCTAACCTTTGCTGTCTAGCTTGTGTTCAATGGATTTTGCTGATTCCGAAAACCGCCAAGTTGCATCTCCTCATTTCCGTTGATGTTTGGTTGGTCCGTCCAGTCCCCTACATTGTCCGAACATTCCATGAACCTATATTAATTGATGCTCTGATTGTTAGAAGGGGCATCGGCCACGTGACTTCCGAAGAATCTCGGTTTTAACCATGAGGCATCATAATTCATTTGAAAGATCCTCCAACTCTTAGATCAGAATTTAAATTGTTTATCTTGGCTGATAGATTTTAGGAAGGTTGTTTTCTACTTAATGAGGTTGCTGAACTCATGTCCAATCCTCCTCCTTTACAAGAATTTGGGAACGGCAGTAACCCTAGAAGAGCTACAGGAGCTGAATATATTTAGAATTAATCACGATTTATTTGGAATATCGTTGTAATTTATTTTTCAGAATGACAAGGTCAGTAGAAGGCTGTCAAAATGAATTTGCCGAAGAGAGCTCCGCTGAACCAAGTTTTCTTATTTTGTGTCTCAATAGGTATATTCCGTTTACTTAAAATTTTATGTTTCAAAATAGATCATTTCATTTAAAATGTATTTTTATACAATAGGTCCTTCTTTTACTACTCTCTTAATAAGTACAAAGTTGTGATGCAATCATAAAATGTAAATGAAAACACCAAAGATAATGTTCATTTGAAAATTTTGCCAACTACATAATATTGCAATATGTGACTTTTACTACTGACATTTTTTAAGTACCATGTTTCTATATCAGAAAACTAATTGTGCTACCGAGTGAAAAACTGTAAGGCATCAATTAATCACCATTATAAGTTATGTTTATTTATCAACAGTGAAAATAGACGATTAATTCATATGTAATGTATGGGGGATTCCAATAATACTTAATATTTGATAAAAGGTATTGAAAATACAGATAGAACAACATCAACTCACTACAGTGATTGAAATAAGAATAAATTTGTAAGAGTGAAACCATTACACTCATCCGTATTTATTGAAATATCTTTTAATGTGATATTCTGGGTGGAGGTATGGTTTAGTTAGATGCACATCCAAGCATTTTTCACACAAGATCAGAAAAATCTATTTCTGCTAATGGAAATATGGAAAAAACAGACTAACCCCAACATAACATACTTTTAATATTACCGTCAGTTTGTAGAGTTTATCCAAATACTTTAAACTACTTCCTAATGACTTTCTTAATATGCAATTTAAACTTACAGGTTAAGGAAATGGGGACAGTCAATTTCGTATTATGTGTATTTCCTGAGGAGTTCATAGCTGGCTAAAACTATTTGTTAAGTCACCTTAAAATTATAAACTGTGAATAACATTATTAAGAACTGCAATCATAAAAATTTTCAACAAACTCACTAAACAAGAAAATTAATTAACATTCATTTGGTCAACCAATTCACTTGTCGAAAATTTAGGTCTAGGCTACAATTCTGTCGATGAAATAGTTATTTTCGATAAGCTGGGAAACTGGTATTTCATTCTGTAATCAACCTTAAGAGTATGTCTTATCTACCCTCACACCTATCGGCTCTATTAGCGACAGTGAGTTTAGTACATCGATCATCATCAATGCTTAGTTTGGTAACATTTTTAGTTGGTCCAAGTTCCTATAATTCATTAGCACCACGAGATGAAATTTCAAAGATGAGATGCAATAATGTAGTGCTGTAGTGTATGCTATTATGTTAAGCTCATATACCTTATTATGTGTGTAACGATAAATATTGATTAACGTTTGGTTAAAGGGGAGTTGGCTTACCCGCCATCTCCACTGCGCGTCGTTTCTCTTCTCTCTATTCCATTCGCCTCATACACAAAATGTATTTAAAAGTCCATTCTCGTTATTTGACTAATTTAATTGCGTTACTGACTAACGCGATTTAAGTCGATGATTATATACGAGGATAGGTGACATATATATTTCGACAACGATCATTCATGCGACCTACTTGGAGTCAGATCTTGGGCCAATAAAGTGGAGAGCCCTTCGACAACATCGTACGATCTAAACGACAACAAAGAATAAGGGCCCCACAGTACCAACAATAACAAAAAAACTATATAGTTATCATATTGTGTGAAAAGACAAAAGGAATAAAGCTGCATGAAGGAATATGAAAACTCAAGATTTAGAGGAACATAAAGATTGAACGTATCTGCGTCATTATTACCGATTGTGAACCATGTCACCTAACGAATCAAACAACGTGTTGCGGTTATCGGGAAGACCCCATGCGTGTTTAGTAACATTGAATCTGAGTTAAGCCAGTTAAATTGACAAATTTCATGACACCGAGTATATTAATTTCTTCACTTGCAACTTGTATTCTATCAGTTTTATGGATCACATCTGTTATAGCGTCAAAAATCGAACCCAAGAATTAAACTTTTAGTCAGTTTCGCTCCTAAATATCCTGTAATTTACTAAGAAACACTAAAATAATGTTGAGGAGGAAAGGTAGTGTGTTGCCTCTTTCAGCAAAACTCCATACCAGAATGGTTCTTATTCTCTTCAATAGTTGATTATTAACTACAAGAGCTAATAAAGCACCAATAAAATAGTATTTTCCCGAAACGTTCGATTTTTTCTTACGTTAAATTATGATAGTTAAACATAAAAATTAAATGAGTATGGGGAATTGTAGAGATTTTAGTATTTTCACAGTTGAAATCACGAGTCGATCTAAGCTAGACCACCATCAAAAACCTGGAAGCACTGGATGGTTGTTTCGTCCTAGTATGGGACTCCAGTAGCGCATATCCACTATCTTGTACACAGGACTTGAACTCACGACCTTCACTCTCAAGGTTAAGAGTTCGTGCACGAGTCTGAGCTCTGTGTGCAAGATCGTGGTTGCTCACCGCTAGAGTCCCATACTAGGACGAATCAACCATCCAGTGCTTCCAAGTTTTCAATAATCGTCTAGCTAAGATCAACTTGTGATTTCAACTATGAACATAAAAATTAAAGTATTCATTATCACATTTATTATATTTCAGATAACATTAAGTTGTATAGATACCAAACTGTATTACATGATAGCACGAAAAATTTACTACATCATAATTTCTATCTCTTATCATCAAATTCCATAACTATTTTGGTTAAAACATCAGTCTACGAAAAACTATTTCGTATATCATATGATTTTTAAAGTATGCTCTAAAATCTATTGTCATTTGTACCTAGATTACTCTATTAACTTACTTTCGTGATCTGATTGGTTAGATGAAGTTAGAATTAAGCTGAAATTCAATCAATATATATGTGTGTTTAGGTAACTGATTGGTTTATGAAATATCGATTTATGGAAAATGTAATGTACTTTGGATTTTTCTATAACACAAGTTTTATCGTACGACACGGTTAATTTTAAATCAAAGTTTTTTCATCTGGTCACGTAAACCTGATTTTTTTAAACTACTAACTATAGTGGTATTAGTAGATTAGATCACAGAATTGAAGCATACAAAATAATAATTAAGAATCAAAGAGACAGAATTGCAGTTATATTACTTTGAATATTGTAATACATCCAAAAAAAGAACGTATGCTTTAACACTGATCACTGCAGAATATTATCCTCAATCCGAAAATCAAATTTATGCAAATAAAACGACAATAGATTACAATAAGACAGAAACCTCTTTTGGAGGTTTTCGGATTCATTACTAGAGTGTATATATTTGGCTTCTAGGTAATTAACACTAAGTTCATAATTAAGATTCAAGTTGATCAAAATATAGACAAGAATGTTAATAGCTAAATATCCAACAAAATCATAGTGAATACATGAGCAGTTATTTGATAAGTAGCTACCGGTAACATCAAGTACACAATACTAAAACTATAGATTCTGGGGGATAAACATTTACTAGTCAGTTAAACACATCTGAGCTGTGTAATGTCATTCATCAGACAGCTAAATCTGTTTTAGGTCATGTATTTCGGTCGATAGCCAGATTATTTATTTATTTATTTGAACACATAAATATTGGTACAGGGGGGCACCAAATATATATGCGCCACACAAAACAATGATAATTTGAAGAGGAGAAAAAAAAATAAAAAAAGTAATGAACGTGGGGAATTATAAAAAGAAAGAGGGAGAGAACAATGATGGGGAAAACGGAAAGGTACAATCAGAAGAAATCTTTCAGTTAAGGAAGATACAACCACTTTTTATGAAGAAAGTAAAAGAAGGTTACAGCAGGATCGCCACTGGCTTCTATTCTGAGCCATATCTGATAACGTCTCTAGCCACTGCGTTACACCATCTCTCGGACCCCAGCCAGGGAGTCGTGAAGGACCAACACAAGCCAGCCCTCTGCAGCTTCCTTTCATACCACGACACCATGTCATACACTGACCACCTCTCCGCTTTTTCCAACCAGTCCCAGAGTCGGCAAATAATGCACGACGAGGAATTCTCTGGGACGACATTCGTAGAACATGTCCAAGCCACCGAAGTCGGTGTTTCAAGATGGTGACACCAATTTCATTATCGTCTCTGTGCCCGAACACACGATGCCGGACCTCTGCATTACTGACATGGTGTTGCCACTGGATGCCAGCAATCCTTCGGAGACAACGATGATCGAACACAGAGAGTCGTCTAACATCCTCAACTCGGAGAGGCCAGGTTTCACAAGCATAGAGTAGAACTACTCTCACCGTCGCGTTGTAGATCCGAACTTTTACAGCCAGACTAACATCACGAAGGCGCCAAAGATGGCCCAGATTGGCATAAGCCGCTCTGGCTTTCACTATACGTGCATTGATCTCATCACTCACGCCACCACCAGCACTTATGCAGCCACCCAGATACACGAACTTCTCGACCACTTCTATCTGCTCACCGTCCAGAGTGAGTACAGGATTAGAATCCTGCCAGTCTTGTAGGAGTACTTTGCACTTCGAAGGTGCAAAGCACATACCATACCTACGGACATTGATTGTCAACTGATTAAGTGCGGATTGCATAGCTTGGGCATTCTCGCACAGTTTTTTATTTATTTATTTCGAGAGGGAGAGCGGACTCTCCCCACTCTCGGCCATACCAGGGCGTTTGGGGGCTCTCGCACAGTAAGACAATATCATCCGCATACTCAAGGTCGAGAAGTCTTTCTCCAGGCAACAGATCCATACCACGATTACTTACATCCATCAGAGCTGTTTTCAGAATGTCATCGATGGCAAAGTTGAAGAGGAATGGTGAGATTGGGCAACCCTGCCTAACCCCACTGCTTGAATGGAATAATGGAGAAAGGTGTTTGTATGCCCTCACTCTGCCAGATACGAAAGTTGTCGCTGATCCTAACAATGGGCTCTATGATTTACATTTTTTCGACAAAAATCCGTTTTATCCCCAACTGTAAAACCTTTGAAATATAAAAGGGATTGGACAACTGTTACGTGTTGGTGATCACCGAATTGTGACTGATCCTATAACATCCACTTATTAAAGTGAGCACATTACGTCTAAGTAATTAGAACAAATTGAAAATTTTCACATCAACTTTGATTAATTTGGGATACAACACGATCTACACATAGTATCAGCAACGAATCACTATTTCATTCTTTACTAGATTGACTGGCTACGGTTTACTACTATTGAATTGGCCTTCTGTTTTTTGGTGTGTTTACGCGATGTGGCTAATTGCATTGATATATGTTTTTGTTCTGATCCTGTTTCGTTTCCGACTGGCTGAACTCAGTACTGTAGGCAGACAAAGTCCAGAAGTAGCTAATGATCAAGAATTTCCATATTATTCTGGTAATTATAGAGTATTTGCGCTGAATCTGGCCGTTGGTCATTTATTAGTAGTAGTGATCGCTCAACCCACCCACAATCCCTGATATCTAAGGGAATGAACGCATTATTGCAAAACACATACGAATAAATACATTCAGTACTTTTTCGTTTCCTGACAGAATTCACCAGTCATTAGGACTGCTAAGATTAAAAACTGATAATGTAATGGGATTGTCTGTTTATCCTTAAGCATCTAGTCCATTCAAATATAATTCGACACAACAGATTTTAACAATGTGAAGCATATCTAAAACAGATCGATTATTATATGTTCCAAATCAAGTCATTTATTCTGTTCCTAAAATATACTCAATCACTGATTATTTAGTAGCGCTACCACAAATAAATAATGCTTTGAAAGAATTTATGCATCTAAAACTTTAGTATTTTCATATCTTTTGAAGCAGAAGCTTATGCGCGTAGAATCTAACCTGTTGTAAAATTCTAAGTCTTTGACAGAGAAGCTAGCAGCGCATCTGCACTAGGCTGTGTGATTATGTGAACATGAGTGACCGATAGAGGCAAGTGATTTGGAGATAGTCGGCAGGTTCAACTTTATGGCTCTCTACTGTCGAATCAATCATGAAGCTGGTGAAATTTATGGACCATCGTTTTGTATCCAGCAAGTAAACGTGTACCACATATTTTCAGGTCTTCCTTTAGGATTTTCTTCAGCATCTCCATTGGATAGTTTGTGTTCCGCGGGTTCATGGAAAAAGCCTCTTAATAAAAGACTGAATCCTACCAAGCGAAGGAAATATCACTCTTGAATCACATACATGAATTCAAAAGAATACAGAATTGATGAAGGTTGCTAGATGTAGTTAGTCTAAATAATAGCTTATCATAGACCCTGTCCGAGTAAATCACTCATCCTGTTTTCTTCTTCATTTTATTTTGGCACAGATATCCTCCAACAAGTGGCTTTATTAATAAGATTTCTCAAGTATTTTTATCTAGAAACTCTTTTATAGGTTTGAAGTACTTAAGTGATACATTCACGTCCTAAAGAGGCGCCGACATAACGGTTTCTGGACACTGGGTGATGATAATTAATTAAATACAATTTCCTCCTTTTAAATGTAAAATATTGTTCCAACCCTAACAGATTGGTGGACAACGGAATTCAGGCAAGCACATAAAGATCTAGATTAAGTTTAACAACAAACACCATTTATCGTTCACGTAAGACGACCATTTGCCTTTCAAAGGGGGATCATGCTGAACAGCAGTGCACTTCGCATTACTTTACAGTTGTAGAGGTATAAAGCATGTATAGCTTACTTGTGTTGAACAGCAAATGCCTTCAATGATACTCTGATACACTGTGATATGATGGGTTTAGATGTGAAGTACTAAGACAAGCTGATAATTTAGTTAGTAAAATCGCATGACTTTTCCAGTTGAGACATCTGCTATCTTTACAGATATGCGTTATCGTAAGTAACATGGCTTTACATCTAAAGGTTTAATACAACTTAACAAAGATATGGAATTAATTCATTCTATTGGTTAAGTAGTAGAGATGAAATCTTGATTGTGGGTGGTTTGAAACAGAACAGTAACTACAACATATTAGCAAAAGTACCTCAAAAATGGTCATGTCGGAACAGATACATTCATTTTCCTAAATCTTGACCGTATTATTACACCCGGAATTAAAACCTACTAACCACAGTTAACTGCTACGACTACGTTACTCCTTTTCAGTGTTCATAGAGCAAAGATTGTTATTTTCAATTGCTTATCTTTCTTTTTGCGAATTCCGTCTCATTATGCTGAGGTGAAATGTGGTAATGTAAACTGATGTATACACTTGCCATTTTCTACGTCGATTATATCTATTTGTTTAACGCTTTTCAATAAAAGGTGCTATCACAAGACCTCTCGATCAGCGCAATCGGACATAACTTTAGTCCGTTGATGTTCATTATGTCTTGAGACGACGATTGGTAGATACTTGATCGATACATTTCGAGCCAAACTTGAGATATATCTGATTTACTTAAGGTTTCCTATCCCTATTTTCTAATCAAATGTCAAATGAGCAGAGAAGCTTAAAAACCATGTTAGTGAAGCTGATAGTGATAGATGTCCTTTCTCATGAACTTAAGTTGTCAGCAATTGAAAGCATGGAATTATTATCATCTAACCAGCACGCTTAAGCAGTAGTCCAGTCATAATCTACAAGAGAAATAGAAGACTGTTATCCTAAACACTTCAAGTTCCTTGCGACTTTCTCGGCTTCTAAACTAGATATCAAAGGGTCAGTATCCGATTAACGTCGATAGTACGACACTGAAAATCAACTAATGGTCAGCTTAGCTAGTTTTAGGTATCCCATCAATTGTTCTAGTAATATGGTCTCGGAATAAGTCGCCAGTTCACCTTTCCGTTATATTCTCAAACCCCCATATATTTAAATATGCTTTTAAGTTAAGGCTGTTGCTATTATATCAGAAAGTAACCAACTAGAAGGCATTAGTGTATGACATCAAGCCGTCTTTATTTTGCTTCCCAATCCTTAGGCCAAAAATAGAGATGGGTAACATAAGTATTCTGAATCCCCCAGTTAGTGAATATTTAAGGCTTCATCCGAACTAAGTAATTCAAGAACGTTCACTGTGGCGGACTTGGAGAATCAAGACTTTGAATGCAAACGTATCCAAAGCGCCTCCAATGACGAGGAAGTGTCAAAAGAAATAAAGGTACATGAATTATCTAAGGATCGCCAACTCTGGTTGGTAACTCTGTAGCAGCTTTTCCTAACATGGGGCTTCGAACACCACTCCCAACCCTTATCCGGATTTAGATCGACATAAGTCCCAGAACGAGAAATTTCCGTCATGTAAGATGCTCAGTGATACTGCCAGATGAAGTTACTAAAATAATAAAATGGACCTAGAGAAGCTCCTACTAGTCGTGAATAAAAATTCAAGCTAATACTTAAGCCTAAGAGGAATACTGATATCAACACCCCACGTCTAAGAAAACTGGGATTTTCTTGTAGCCTAAAAATTAAGAACCAGTACAACCTGGAATTCTGTTTATACGTTAAAGGACGACCAATAAGCATTGCCAATCAGACCATTGAATAAACTAACAGCAGTGTTGTCAACAAACGCGGACATACCAGACACCCGCTTTACTTCCAGGTTATCGAACTGCCGCACAACGGCTATTGGTACTAGGTTCGGGCGATGCCAAGCCTCTACCCGTAAAAGCTAAGAATATACTGACACTTAGGCATAACGACCCATTGCAAACAACCACTTATATTTGATGAGGTTGAGGAAAATTGACAGGGTAATGAAACAGACGACACCTACATCACACGAAGAGCACCTAAGTGATTCTGGAAACAAACACGCTAGTTCCATTAAGACGATATTAAGCCACGTCGTTGAACTTGCTAAGATATTTCTCTGAAAACTTGATTTTAGTGAAGATGCCGGTCAAAAGTCTGGCCGATTATCATAGGAAAAATAAGCTCACACAGTCCCGTGTCTTTAGCCTTCTCTCGACTTGCGTTACGCTTGGTTCGATATTTGTCCATCACCCAAACCCGATTTGCACAGTAAGACGAAATTATCGAAACAAATCCTAGGTTATCAGTGGTAACCGCATTGGTGATAAAAGAAAGGAACAAGCATAGCAGATAGTTTGGGAAAGTATAGACTAATAAACAAGACTAATTTAGAATCAGAGGAAGACATAAACGCGCCCGGGCTACTGTGAATTATCTTTAGTTATGTCACCCAGTCTCTAACCACCGGTAACGATTACGCGGACCTAAGGAAGGTAGTCTGGACTCATCCAGATGTCACCTGAACAATCATGAAGAGAACATACACTCAGTGAGTCTTGAGCATAAAAAAATTCCCGCAAGACCTGTTACAAACAATAATTGCGAGTTGACATATCCGCACATACACTCCAGCATACGAGTCCGGGCTGGTGATAATGTACGACAAACCTCGAACTTAATGCGACCCAACGCAGTAAGGGCGTACAACGCATACCACGCGTAAGAGCAAGGACGAAGTATGGATACAAATTGATATGGCAGGACATCGCAACTTACTGCATTCAGACAATTACCACAACATAACCGGTTAACCTATAAGAGTATCAACACACACATAGAGAATCAAGAACAAAACATGTAGAGAACTAAGTTCAATTAAAAGTTTATTAAGTTAAATGAAATGAAATAAAATTAACCTCCACGGAGACGCAACACCAAGTGAAGAGTAGACTCTTTCTGGATATTGTAATCAGACAATGTACGACCATCTTCCAGCTGCTTCCCAGCAAAGATCAGACGCTGTTGATCGGGTGGAATTCCTTCTTTATCTTGGATTTTAGCCTTCACATTCTCAATAGTGTCACTCGGCTCGACTTCCAACGTGATCGTTTTACCAGTCAATGTCTTCACGAAAATCTGCATACCACCACGAAGACGCAACACCAAGTGAAGAGTAGACTCTTTCTGGATATTGTAATCAGACAATGTACGGCCATCTTCCAGCTGCTTACCAGCAAAGATCAGACGCTGTTGATCGGGTGGAATTCCTTCTTTATCTTGGATTTTAGCCTTCACATTCTCAATAGTGTCACTCGGCTCGACTTCCAACGTGATCGTTTTTCCAGTCAATGTCTTCACGAAAATCTGCATACCACCACGAAGACGCAACACCAAGTGAAGAGTAGACTCTTTCTGGATATTGTAATCAGACAATGTACGGCCATCTTCCAGCTGCTTCCCAGCAAAGATCAGACGCTGTTGATCGGGTGGAATTCCTTCTTTATCTTGGATTTTAGCCTTCACATTCTCAATAGTGTCACTCGGCTCGACTTCCAACGTGATCGTTTTTCCAGTCAATGTCTTCACGAAAATCTGCATACCACCACGAAGACGCAACACCAAGTGAAGAGTAGACTCTTTCTGGATATTGTAATCAGACAATGTACGGCCATCTTCCAGCTGCTTCCCAGCAAAGATCAGACGCTGTTGATCGGGTGGAATTCCTTCTTTATCTTGAATTTTAGCCTTCACATTCTCAATAGTGTCACTCGGCTCGACTTCCAACGTGATCGTTTTTACCAGTCAATGTCTTCACGAAAATCTGCATACCACCACGAAGACGCAACACCAAGTGAAGAGTAGACTCTTTCTGGATATTGTAATCAGACAATGTACGGCCATCTTCCAGCTGCTTCCCAGCAAAGATCAGACGCTGTTGATCGGGTGGAATTCCTTCTTTATCTTGGATTTTAGCCTTCACATTCTCAATAGTGTCACTCGGCTCGACTTCCAACGTGATCGTTTTACCAGTCAATGTCTTCACGAAAATCTGCATACCACCACGAAGACGCAACACCAAGTGAAGAGTAGACTCTTTCTGGATATTGTAATCAGACAATGTACGGCCATCTTCCAGCTGCTTCCCAGCAAAGATCAGACGCTGTTGATCGGGTGGAATTCCTTCTTTATCTTGGATTTTAGCCTTCACATTCTCAATAGTGTCACTCGGCTCGACTTCCAACGTGATCGTTTTTCCAGTCAATGTCTTCACGAAAATCTGCATACCACCACGAAGACGCAACACCAAGTGAAGAGTAGACTCTTTCTGGATATTGTAATCAGACAATGTACGGCCATCTTCCAGCTGCTTCCCAGCAAAGATCAGACGCTGTTGATCGGGTGGAATTCCTTCTTTATCTTGAATTTTAGCCTTCACATTCTCAATAGTGTCACTCGGCTCGACTTCCAACGTGATCGTTTTACCAGTCAATGTCTTCACGAAAATCTGCATACCACCACGAAGACGCAACACCAAGTGAAGAGTAGACTCTTTCTGGATATTGTAATCAGACAATGTACGACCATCTTCCAGCTGCTTCCCAGCAAAGATCAGACGCTGTTGATCGGGTGGAATTCCTTCTTTATCTTGAATTTTAGCCTTCACATTCTCAATAGTGTCACTCGGCTCGACTTCCAACGTGATCGTTTTACCAGTCAATGTCTTCACGAAAATCTGCATACCACCACGAAGACGCAACACCAAGTGAAGAGTAGACTCTTTCTGGATATTGTAATCAGACAATGTACGGCCATCTTCCAGCTGCTTCCCAGCAAAGATCAGACGCTGTTGATCGGGTGGAATTCCTTCTTTATCTTGGATTTTAGCCTTCACATTCTCAATAGTGTCACTCGGCTCGACTTCCAACGTGATCGTTTTACCAGTCAATGTCTTCACGAAAATCTGCATCACAGAGTTGAATGTATACTAAGGAACAAATATGGAAGCCTTTCGGTTTTGCTGGTTATATATACCTTACTGTAAATTAATGCTATGTTACTTTTGATTTAGGTTAGTAAAACAACATATCTATTGAAATTTTTATTAATTAATTAAGTCACATTGAAGTCCGATTTAATTTTCGAAAATCATTTTTACAAATTCTAAGCTATTCATTTTGCTGTGGATTGATGTTTTTAGCCAGCAACTTGTTATTCAAATATTACAATCTTCAAGTTAATGGATAATGACATTCCAGATATTAATGTAAAATAAAATTCACCATATCATTCATATGGGTCTTACGTCACGCTGTAGTGGTAAATAAATCCCCAAAATAAATAGCTCTGTAAGTTTTCGACATTGGGTGCTGACCACATTAGTTTTAAGGGACTCATCTAGTTGAAGGCGCTCGGGCATGCATCCGCACCAGATCACGTGTGGGAACGCCATGCTCAACATCTACTGCAATCGCTAGCCAGATTAGATTTGACGATCCTCGATATATTGATAGTTTATCAAATATATCTTCGAACCTCCTCGTTTGTGTCTTTTGATTTCACTTGGTGGGTACGATTCATATTAGGTGTTACTGGTTAAAGCATTGTCAAACTCCGAATACTTGTGTCATCTTCATTGGTGAGCCTGAAGTGATCTAGTACACCAGATTGCAAACTGTGAGTCTGTCCATTTTAGGGATTTTATATATCATTGTCTTAATTTTAATTTTATACACTGTGATATTTTTTCCCCGTGTTTTTGGATATATATTTTTTTCCCACTCATTCATTTTCGTACTTGATATATCACTATGACTGAAGAGATACCTAAGGTATTTAAGTTAAAGACTGTGTCCCCTTCTAGCCTGGTTTTGCTACTCAGAAGCCGACTTCTGCGAGTACGGCGTGAACGACACACGAGTACAGTTCCTCGCAGTAGTCAAGGCACTTCCGCACGAATTCAACAGGTACGTAACACCTAGTATGTTTACCAGTGATGGTTCTGAACCCTACGAAACACTTAAAAGATCCATCCTTAAGCGCCTAGATCTAACCGATCGACAAAGGTTAGACCAACTCCTTAACAACATCGACCTGCAACACGGTTTTGCCACAGACATGTTGCAAAGAATGATAGGTTATTGGCCAAAGAACCTTCGTTGATGGCCTGTTCAAATAACTTTTCTTATCAAAACGTCCTCAATAGGTGCAAGTTGTGCTGGTCTCGTTTCAAGACATGCCGTAGACGAGCTGGCTGCATCTGCCGACCGTATCCTCAAAATCGCTAAATTTTCCAATGCCGAGGTTTTTTTCAGTCAAAGAAAAGCCTCAAACGACCTAGAATGAGATAACAGAGTTATGTCATACACTTACGTGTTATCTCAAACATCGTAACGAACGTAAACGGTCACTCACCCCGCGAAGAAGCACATCGCGTAGGTGATCTGTCTCTTGACCTCGAGAGATGGATAATCCTGACTGGTGCTGGTATCATAACCAGTATGGAAAGTCCTCCAGTAATCGCAGAAAACCCTGTAGTTTTCCCAACTCAAAATCGATCGACACGGAAAACGATTCGAGAAACTTCCAAGTCGGCACGCGTTAACGGCAACCTCAGCCGGCGAACATAGCCGTCTGTTATACATCACAGATATGATGACGAGAGTTCGCTACCTCGTCGATACTGGCGCAGAGGTTAGCGTTCTCCTAGCGAATTCCAACGACTTGCTTCATGAATCGGTTTTAAATCTACAGGCGCAAACGGAAAGCCTATTGCTACGTATGACAAAAGGTACGTTTATCATAACGTGGGTTTACGCAAACCCATTCACTGGATCTTTGTTGTTGCGGATGTTTCTATGCCAATCATTGGTATGGACCTTCTACAGCACCACAACTTGATCATCGATACGCGCAAACGGAGGCTAGTAGGCGGAAATACTAATTTATCTGTTTGCGTAACTTTTTTTTCTGGTTGCAGGT
Source organism: Schistosoma spindalis (assembly GCA_946903255.1). Classification (NCBI taxonomy): domain Eukaryota; kingdom Metazoa; phylum Platyhelminthes; class Trematoda; order Strigeidida; family Schistosomatidae; genus Schistosoma; species Schistosoma spindalis. Next base: position 23,787,693 of record OX336424.1, read on the forward strand.
TATCTCCAGTAACTATTAGGCACACTATAGACCCCTTCTATCAACCAATACTCGATAAGTATTCTGGCATTTACCAATCGCAACCGAAATTGCCGTGTGTAACCAGCAACGTTACACATCACATCACGACTACAGGACCACACGTATTTTCTAAAGCACGTCGACTGGCCCCAGAAAAGTTACTTACTTACTTACTTACTTACGCCTGTTACTCCTCGTGAAGGAGCATAGGCCGCTCACCAGCATTCTCCATCCAACCCTGTCCTGGGCAATCCTTTCAAGCTCTTTCCAGTTCTTATTCATCTTTTTCATATCTGCTTCTATTTCCCGACGTAATGTGTTCTTTGGCCTTCCTCTTTTCCGCTTCCCTTCAGGATTCCAAGTTAGCGCTTGTCTCGTAATGCAGTTTGATGATTTCCTCAATGTATGTCCTATCCATTTCCATCGTCTTTTCCTAATTTCCTCTTCAGCTGGAAGCTGGTTGGTTATCTCCCACAAAAGGCTGTTGCTGATGGTATCCGGCCAATGGATGTTGAGTATCATGCGTAGACAGCTATTAATAAATACCTGTACCTTCTTGATGGTGGTTGTTGTAGTTCTCCAAGTTTCAGCTCCGTACAGTAGAACTGCCTTGACGTTCGTATTAAAGATTCTGACTTTGATATTGGTTGAAAGTTGTTTTGAGTTCCATATCTTCTTCAGTTGAAGGAATGCCGCTCTAGCTTTGCCAATCCTCGCCTTGACGTCTGCATCTGAACCTCCTTGTTTATCGACGATGCTTCCCAGGTATGTGAAGGATTCCACGTCTTCCAGAGTTTCGCCATCAAGAGTGATTGGATTGCTGTTCTCCGTGTTGTGTTTGAGGACCTTGGTTTTCCCTTTGTGTATGTTGAGGCCTACTGATGCAGAGACTGCTGCTATGCTGGCTGTCTTTATCTGCATTTGTTCGTGTGTATGTGATAGGAGGGCTAGGTCATCTGCGAAGTCCAAGTCGTCTAATTGGTTCTGAGCTGTCCATCGTATGCCGTAGTTTCGCTCAGATGTCGAGGTCTTCATAATCCAGTCGACCACCAGAAGAAACAGGAAGGGAGAGAGTAGACAGCCTTGTCTTACTCCGGTCCTTACTTGGAATGCGTCTGTCAGCTGTCCTCCATGCACTACTTTGCACTGTAGTCCGTCGTATGAGTTCCGGATAATGTTGACAATCTTCTCAGGAACTCCGTAGTGTCGAAGAAGTTTCCATAACGTCCTCCTATCTACACTGTCAAATGCCTTCTCATAATCAATGAAGTTGATGTAGAGTGACGAGTTCCACTCAATTGATTGTTCGACGATGATCCGTAGTGTCGCAATCTGGTCTGTGCACGACCGGTCCTTACGGAATCCAGCTTGTTGATCTCGAAGTTGAGCGTCAACTGCGTCTTTCATCCTGTTCAGTAACACTCTGTTGAAGACTTTACCTGGTATTGACAGTAGTGTAATGCCTCTGTAGTTTTCACACTTGCTCAGATCTCCTTTCTTTGGAATCTTGATGAGGTGTCCTTCTTTCCAATCCATCGGCACTTGCTCCTCCTCCTGCTGCTTTCCCGCTCTTGATTTGTCTGATGGCCATTCTGATTTCTTCTGTCGTTGGTGGATTGACATCTATAGGAAGATCTGTGTGTGCTGCTTCGATGTCCGGTGGATTCATTGGAGCCGGCCTGTTCAGGAGTTCCTCGAAGTACTCTGCCCATCTGTTGCGCTGTTGTTGAATCTCAGTGATTGGTCTTCCTTCTTTGTCTTTGACTGGTCTCTCTGGTTTACTGTATTTCCCTGCAAGCTTCTTCGTCGTATCGTAAAGCTGTCTCATATTTCCTTCTCTTGCAGCTTTTTCCGCCGTCGTTGCTAGTTCTTCCACGTATTTTTGCTTATCAGCTCTAATGCTCTTCTTCACTTTCTTGTTTGCTTCTATGTACTCAGTTTGTGCTTGGACTTTCTCTGCTCTTGTTCGACTGTTGTTAATTGCTGTCTTCTTGTTCTTTCTTTCTTTGATCCTGTCCAGTGTTTCTGTAGAGATCCATTCCTTGTGATGATGCTTCTTGGGGCCCAGAACCTCTTGAAACGTTGAAGTTAATGTTTCTTTGATACCTTTCCAGCTATCCTCCATAGTAGTTTCTTCTTCCTTCAGTAGATCCTGTAAGGCTTGGAACCTGTTGTTGAGAGCTACCTTGAATTCATTGAGTTTGTCAGTATCTCGAAGGAAGGCTGTATTGAATCTTTGTGGTGCTGTTCGTTCAGTTCTTCTTTAGCTTCAATTTTAAATTGGCCACAACCAGGTGGTGATCTGAAGCTATATCCGCTTCTCTACTGGTTCTCACATCTTCCATTGTCCTTCGGAACTTTTTATTGATGCAAATGTGATCTATCTGGTTCTCTGTGATGTGGTCCGGTGAGATCCACGTAGCTTTGTGTATACGTTTGTGTGGAAATGTTGTACCGCCTATGACCAATTTATTGAATGCACACAGATTTGCAAATCTTTCCCCGTTTTCGTTTCTCTCTCCCAGTCCATGTAGTCCCATGATGTCTTCATATCCGGTGTTGTCCATTCCGACTTTGGCGTTTAGATCTCCCATCAGAATGGTGAGGTCCTTTCTTGGGCACTTCTCTATGATTGATTGCAGCCTCTCATAGAATTGATCCTTAACGTCGTCGTTGCTATCATTGGTGGGTGCATAACATTGGATAATGTTCATTGTGATCCCCTCCTTCTTTGTTTTGAATGATGCTTTGATGATTCTGGATCCGTGAGATTCCCATCCTACAAGTGCATTTCGTGCTACTTTGGATAGCATTAGAGCAACTCCCTGAGTGTGTGGAGCATTTTCCTCTTCGTGACCGGAGTATAGCAGCATCTCTCCCGTATTTAGCCTTTGTTGTCCAGCTCGGGTCCAATGGGTTTCGCTGATTCCGAGTACCGCAAAGTTGTATCTCCTCATTTCCGTTGTTATTTGACTGATCTTTGCGGTCTCCCACATTGTCCGGACGTTCCATGTACCTATAAAAATTGTTGCTCTGATTGTTAGAAGGGGCATCGACCTCATTGCTTCCGAAGGAACTCGGCTTTCACCATGAAGCGTCATATTACCTCTAACTCCCAGGGCAGAGTTTAAATGGTTTGAGTTATTTTTTCTGGTTAGCGTTTTTTTTTAGCGAGTTAGGTTTCTACGGGATGGGGACGCTAACCCCATGCCCAACCCTCCTCCTTTACCCGGGCTTGGGACCGGCAGTAACTCTGGAAGAGCTACAGGCGGAGTTCCCAGAAAAGTTAAGGTTGGCGAAAAACGAATTCGACCAGATGATAGACTTAGGAACCATGCGACCATCAAACAGCCCATGGGCATCTCCGTCGCACATGGTCTCTAAAAAGGACAGCAACGATTGGCGTCCCACTGGTGACTATCGGTGACTGAATGCAAAAACCATTCCCGATCGTTACCCGTTTCCTCACATTCACGATTTGACAGCTACCTTGAAAGGTACAACTGTCTTTTCCAAAATCGACTTGGTTAAAGCGTATAGCCAAATTCCTATGGCCACTGACGATATTCCAAAAACCGCTATTATAACTTTCTTCGGACTCTATGAATTTTTGCGAATGCCTTTCGGTCTGAGAAACGCGACAGAGACTTCCCAAAGGTTCATAGATGACGGTTTTCCAGGTCTCGACTTTGTACATGCGTATGTTGATGACTGCCTAATAGCAAGTCCGGACAGAGAATCACATCTCCAGCATCTGGATCTTGTTTTCGACCGACGACAAAAACATGGCATTACTGTAAACATTCAGAAATGCCGAATCGGAACCAACTCCTTAGACTTCCTAGGACACACTATCGATGAGCAAGGTATCCGACCCCTTAGAAAAAAAATGGAGGCTATTCTGGATTACCCAGAACCGACCACCATCAAGCAATTACGCACGTTTAACAGTCTGGTAAGTTTTTATAGACGGTTCATTCCCAAATGCGCGTCGCTTATGAAACCCCTTACCGACCAACTTCGTGGAAATGCGAAATCCATCAATCTGGATGACACCGATCAAAAAGCATTTTCCACAGTTAAGGAAAGTATCGCTCAAGCAACCACGCTTGCCCATCAAGACACTGAAGCGCCCATTAGTATCGCAGTAGACGCATCCGACTCAGCAATCGGAACAGTCTTACAACAATGGGTTAACCACTCCTGGCAACCTTTGGCATTTTTCTCTAGACAGTTGCTGGACATTGAATCGAGGTACAGCACATTCGGTAGGGAACTCCTAGCTATATATTGTTCTGTACGGCATTTTCAACACTATCGAAGGCCGTGAATTCACCATTTTTACCGACCATAAACCACTTACTTTCTCCTTAAGCTCATCTTCAGACAAGTACTCACCTCGTGAGTCTCGACAACTGGACCACATTTCGCAGTTCAGTTCAGATATTGAACACATTTCTGTAGCAAACAATCTAGTCGCGGACGCCTTGTCTCAAATGGCTTCCTTGAACAGATTCCAATAAAATCGACCTTCTAAAACTCACCTAACTTCAAAAAGAAGACACTGATCTTCAGCAGGAGTTGTCCTCAACAACGCTCAAACTGAGAATTAAACAGATGGGAACAGGTTAGGGACCCTTACTGTGTGACACATCTACAAGTAGGGATCGCCCAATCGTGCCGAAACATCATCGACGCAACGTCTTCAATACGTTGCACAGACTTTCTCATCCAGGTGTTCGTGCAACCATCAAGCTTATAGCAGAACGGTTTTCCTGGCATGGTATGAATAACGACGTGAGTGAGTGGGCACGCTCCTGTGTGAGCTGCCAGAAATCTAAGGTTACTAGACATAACAAATGCTCCTTTGGATCATTTAAAACTCCCGATGCTCACTTCGACTATGTTCATTTGGATTTGGTAGGACCTTTACTAGATCCAAATGGATATTCTTATCTTTTAATCTGTGTGGACCGTTTTACTCGAAGGCCAGAATCAGTACCCATCAAGGATATTACTGCTGAAAAAGTAGCCCGCGCCTTTTTCGAACGATGGGTGACAAAATTCGGCTGCCCTTCAACAATCACTACAGATCGTGGACGCCAGTTCGAATCTGAACTTTTCCGTTGTCTGACCGTAAACTTAGGAATCACTCGCTTCGAAACGACGGCCTACCACCCACAACTATCAGCCGCAACATTTCCAAGTTGACTGACGCTCTTCCACTCGTCTTATTAGGTATTCGCAATGCAGTGAAAGCTGACATTGGATACACTGCGTCTCAACTGGTTTATGGAACGACACTTCGACTTCCAGGAGAATTCGTGGGTCCTTCATCTTCCTCAATGAACAGGGATCTAACCTCCTACAGGCTAACAAACGCAATGCATTCAGTTAAACCTGTTTCCACTCGACCGCAATCAACTGATGTTTTCGCTCAACCTGACTTACGATATAGTACACACGTTTTCGTACGTCGGGACTCACATTGACGACCTCTCGAATCAGCATACGATGGAACTTCCAAAGATTTGACGATTCTCGATATATTGATAGTTTATCAAATATATCTTCGAACCTCCTCGCTTGTATCTTTTGATTTCACTTGGTGGGTACGATTAATATAAGAAGGTGTTACTGGTTAAAGCGTTGTCAAACTACGAATACCTGTGGCATCTTCAATTGTCTACACTTAAACCAACTGGGAATCAGTCGTTTTACTTTCCATGTTCTGAAGCCTTCGAGAGTGCCTTACTAGCTTATCTGTGATTTAGGTGAGTGAAGCACTTTCAGATTCTTCTGGACGTAACGTATTTGAAGGTCTCTTCAATAAGTAAACACGTATATGTGCTCTAACAAAGCAATATAATTGTTCGGAGACTACAAGCAGACGCGCAATTGGAAGGCTGGATTCACAACGGTTGAGAGCAAAACTTCACATGGCTGTCGTCAACGGTTATGAAAATTTCGCTTGAAAAGGTGGTACGACCGTTTTATTAGGCCGTGACTCCTGGATTTTGAGCAATTATCACCACCCTCATCCTGTTAAAAACGTCATTTACTACTTTATTATCACTTAAATTAATCAAAAGCTGACCAACATTCACCAGAAGTGATAAAAGAAACTCCATTGCTGATATTCAGCGTGAAAATCTAGTTATGGATGGCATAATCTCTTATCTTAAACTCTAAGACTTCATATCATAGTCTGAGGATATTCGAATCTTTTCTAGAATAATTTCGCAGGCCACACATATGGCGGAGGTGATGAGTCCAATAATAGAGATAATTCAAATCCGAAGAAGAACTAAAGTCATTCGCAAACGTAGGATCAGCAACCCAATGGGGGAGCAGCCAGTTACAGGTGTGCTAATATTGCATCTATACTGACGAAAACTTTCCGGCCAACAACCTCTAACTTTGGCTTTTTTGAGGAAGGATGGTCACTGGTTAGTACTCTGCTAGCTCCTTTGTCGGATCTATGGCGACAAAATGACACTTTTCAATGTAATTGCTGGAAATGCCATTTTGAAAATAACCCTATTCTTTGAAACCAGAAATGCTTGGGTTAAATATCAAAGAGAAGACTGTAACTATTACTCAACTAAGCTGGTCTCGAACTTAAAGAACTTATTTTATTTCATATGTTCATTTTCACGGAAAAACTGTAACGGAAAGGGAACGATGAAAATCCCTCCGCAGCTTTTTGTTGGACAGTATTGTCATTTATTTGTTTCTTCTTCCTGTCGTGTATTTTAGCCTTTATTCAGATCTCGTTTAAATTGGGCACATAGCTTGTGTTTTGATGTAATTTAATATGAGTGTCTCAAAAACGTTTCGTAAGCTTTACAGAAGAGCGTAGTCTGGCCTATTCGAACACAATTCGGTTCGTCAATCCTGCGTTCAAACCGAATACTAGCAGTTCGGTTGCTACAACACAATATAGTATTTTCAAGTCATTGAACCCTGATGCCTTGAGTATCACGAATAATGATGGGGCCGACCGATAATTTTAAAACTCCAGGTCATACCCTAGAATTCACACTACTGATAACATCAACGGCGGTTAGCTTATATACGAGGCTAATGAGCCATAAACTACTATGTCTATAAGGCACGTCTGTTCGTCCGAATATGATCTGATTCTGTTCTGATAGAAGCAACAGTCAGCAATTTTTTTATACTGACCCTGTTGACAACCTTGGTGATCTAGAAGCACTCAGTTCCGCCAAAAATAATTTCCTCTTGGTTGGAAGTGATTGTGCGCTTGATAAGCGCGAGAAAATAGATTAACGAATATTACAGGCTTTTATTCCCTCTGGTTTGTGACTTTCTCAAGCCTAGGAAGAGGAGACAGGTTGTACGTGTGGTTAGTAACCCTAACCCGCAAAAAGAAATCGAATGGAATCAAGCTGGACAGGAAAAATACAGTTGGGAGACACGTTGTGGCTTTTTTACCATAGAGAGCTGCACCAAAGTTGCATAGAGATTTTATGACATTTCGGGGTCGGAAGTTCATGGCTCTTCGTTCATCGAAGCACGCATATAAAAATGTACAGAAGAAGTATAATATATCGCCGTGTTTCACACACACAAATTATGTCAACGAAGATGATAAAACCCAGTTTTATGAAACACTGCAGGTTCTCTTTAACATTATCCATAGCCCCCAAATGCCCTGGTATGGCCGAGAGTGGGGAGAGTCCGCTCTCCCTCTCGAAATACTCTCACATGGCCACGCGTATATAACCTCTGCAAGGGAAGTCCTACTCACTGCCTTCTCGTGGCATTACTGTTGTTTACGAAAATGAGGGGACGAAAAGCGAATGTCTGGCGCTTTAACCGGATCCCAAATCAATGGTGCACATGGGCTTCAGTATCCTGAAGGAACAAATGGCGTATGAACCAATCGTTGGTCACCGGCTACCATGGGACTGCATCTCCTCACGATGCTCCACTGCCTTGTGGGTCAGACGTTCAGGTCGAAGGCGCTGGGTGTGGCTCCCTAAGAAAACCACCTACTTTGGTTTGGGCACCCGTGCAGTATCACAGCCCTCACACAAATCTAATGAGATCTGTGTGGCGCATATGTATTTGGTGCCTTTTTGTACAATATCTATGTGTTAAGTTAAATAATTAATAATTACGGGTGCATAGGTGTTGTGAACAAACCATTTCGGGCTTCTTCAAAAATGAAATAATATACGAGTTTCAATAATGTTAGAAGTTTATTCGCCATATTTGAAAAAGGATGATAATAATAATAGAATAATAATATTGAATTAAGTTTAAAGAAGGAAAGGGAGAAAATAGGGAAATAGAAACAAAGGAGACGTGAAATACGCAAATAGTTTAATAAGAGTGTTTTTGAACACAGAACAAGAATAAACAACTATATATATATATATATATATATATATATATATATATATGTGGTGAAGATAAAACGAATTCGAGAACTTAAATAGTTTAAGTGTGACATAAGATATTTTGTTGTTAGTTATAAACTTTGGATGTTTGGGAATAAAATATGTTAAGAAGGAATAGAAGAGATGAAAAGAATACCTAATGTGTCGAGGTACCAATAATGATATTAATAACAGTAATAATTATAAATACGGACATAAGCAGACTTCATATACTAAGATGAATAAAAACAAAATAAAATAGATGTCGAAACTTTCAAAGGTTACACTTTGCTTTTTAATCAGTTAGATAGATGACGGACCTTTTTTGTATAAATCATTGTTAAATACATTGATATTCAATAGGTGACACAATCCACTTTCGGAAAGAAAATCATCAAGATGATTCCTCAATCGAGTTGTAGCTTCACTGCAGTTTGGGTTCACTGGTAGTCTGTTCCACATTGTTGAGTAGTGAATAACGGAAGACTTTGGCGTAAGTTTGTGTAGGTTCTTGAAATCGCTAGAATATTTTCCTTAATGCGTAGATTGTGGGATATCATAGAGTATGAAGTGGTAAATACCGAAGAGTAGGAAAACTCGTTAATAAGCCGGTAGGTACGCCTGGTCCAGAGAGGTTCTAATTTGAGTTGTTGACATCTTTAGTGATAGTCATTGTTGTTGGAATACCCCAGAACAGCTTTGGTGAACCTCCTTTGAACACCTTCAATTTTAATGAGGTCATTATACCTGCAATTGCTGTAAACTAAAATACCATATTCAAGAATGGGTAAGATACGTTTTTGTATATTAATAATTTCGATCGTAGAGAAATATTCAGGAAAAAACAACTCGGATGAGAAGCCTGAATTTCAAAGTAGGGATAGACATCACCGATGAGTGCACCATGGGGTTATATGAACTTTGAAATAAGACTGAGAAATATTGAAAATAATTGTGAGTAACATCTTTTTTTTTCAAGCGCATATTGTTGTGCCTTGTTATTGGGGTTCATTAGAGCCTATGATGTTACGGATTTAGAAACTTGAAAGCTTCTCTAATAAGATTGATTTTCTTCGTAAATGACAATGGTCAATTATACTCAATATATCAAATCTCGATGGTTAAGACAGGAAAAAGATGGAATTGCATGTAACTTAATATTTGTAGTAGAACGAGCAACTAAAACGAAAATGCTGCAAAATGTGTTACTAAAGTAGCAGAATATGACTCCTGAGCATGTTGAGATTTGGCGAACTGCAAAGACATGACAACCAATCGGAAGTTTATCGTTCCAGAAGACATCTTAGCCCTTCTCATAAAACAAATTTTCTGTGAGTTTTCGTGATACTGTTTCTGTTCCGCTTTGTATCATTCTTGGTTCTTCCCTTGGAAGAGTGCATGTTTGATCTACACGTCCACGTCTGAAACCAGCCTGGTTTATCCGAGTTTGCTGTTTACGAGCACTAAATTAGAGCTAAAGCATAATTGAGGGTAATATTTTAGTTATATTAATCACACGAATTACTCTTTGATTGTCACAAGATGGATTTTTATCATTCCTTACAGACAGGAACGATTAGCCGTCGAGACCAGTTAGATGGGATTGCATTCAGCTGTCAGACTTGGCGATATGAAATGGGAAATAGGAAGGAGAAAATTGGAAAATTAATCGATTGATGCACCTTCAGTAACATGATTATCAGTAACATTACTTTCCTCTTCAGACGCTAACATAGAGTAACATGGGTTTTACAAGACCACACTATACAGGACAAGATTGATCACGTTTGCATTGATCAAAAGATTCAGAACTTCAGTGGAGAACGTGAAAAAGAGAGGAGTCGGCATAATTTCAGATCAATATCTGCTGGTAGCCAAGTTGAAACTGGAAACAAATGAGCGATGGACACCTGAGTAAGCAGCACTTCGGTCTTTCTCTAAGAAGTCAACTCATTGAATTCAAGATAATTTTCAGTAACAGTTTCCGGGCCTCACAACATCTACCAGAAAGATAATAAATCAATATGGAGAACGATTGTGAAAGAAACTGGAGAGACAACAGCTTCAATATGCCAACAGGTACTGAGACCCAAGAAGGGAGGATGTGAAGAGTGGATCTCAACAGACAGTCCAGGGGAGATTTAAGAAAGGAGGACCAAGAATTCAGTAGTCAATAAAAGCCAGTCAGGAGTAGACGCCAAGCGACAAGCTAAACATGCAGTAGCAGGCCAACAAGTGAAGAAGCGGAAATATACAAAAGGGATTGCAACTACATCAGAAAAAGCTGCGACATAATGACATCTGAGAACCATGTGACACGACTGAGGAGCCATCAGGAGCATACTGTAGACTAAAGTGATCAGTTAGGAATAGAGAAGGAACACCAATCACTGTGGTTCAAGAGTGGCGGAAAACCTGTGAAGAACTCTTTGCAGAGCTAGTGAATGGATCAGTGTCACTGAACTCACTGGCTATTGCAGCGACTCACGCAAACCTCCCTATTATTGTTACCGCACTAACAATAGAAGAAACAAGCACGGCCATCAGACAAATCTTTTGATTTGTTCACCGGACAAATCAGAAATGCCAAAGCAGAAGGACTAGACAGCATACCGACTGAAGCACTGAAAAGATGTTGAGAAGAAACTGTGAAGATTGTACAATTCCGCTTCAGAAGTATTTGGAGGGAAGAACAATTAACAGTGGACTAAAAAAGTGGATATCTTGACAGGATACTGAGAAAAGTAAATCTTGGTGAGTGTAACAACTATAGATATATCACACTCCTGTCAATATCACGTTATGTTTTCAGAAGTCATATTGGACTGAATAGCAGATTTAGTAGACACCCTTAATGGAAATCATCCAGCTGGATTCCGTAAGGACCGATCATACACCCATCAAATAGTGGTATTATGGATCACTAGTGGACAAATAATTGAATTGAGCCCATCCATATACATCGACTTCCATAAGCATGAAAAAGAATTCGACAGCATGGATAGGAGAGCGTTACAGAAGCATCTTGGACGTTGTGGAGCACCTTAATAGACCGTTATCACTGTCTAGCCCTCTGCTCCCACACACAACAACACATGTAGACAAAGGCTCTCAGTACACCAGCAGCTTCAGTAGAAATAAACAACGACATTCATAGTGATAACGACGCGATCGACAAATACGACAAAGCAGAAGCAACCAAATCACATTTGATGACGAAGCTCTAGCACAGGTGGGAGTCTTCACGTGCTTGGGTAGAGCCATTGATAAACATGGGCGATTCCATGCAAATGTCAACTCGCGGATTGAAAAAGAAAGGGCAACATTCCTATAAGTGAAAAATATTCAAAACTCAAAACAATTGTTGCTCAAGAGAAAGTTCCAATCTTCAACACTAGTGTTAAGAGAGTTCTATTGTAGGAAGCAGGAATTCAAGAGACTAGCGCACTCAAATTACAAAACATACAAACTAACATATAACCACCAAAATGACTAGAGCTTGAGCAGTCCTGTCTAGATTACTGTCCATTGAATATTACCAAGGACATGGAACCTCACCAATACAACAAGAAGAGAGAGCCGAGAAATCAAATGGTGCGCATGAGCTTGCACATAGATATTAGCTACTGGAAGTTATTGGTTATTGAATGTTAGAGGTAACTTTAGTTTCAAGGTTGTTTCGCTGACCCGTAAAACTGGAATATCAGAAACAGTATTTTACCGGGTTATAAAAACCCAAGAGAAATGAGTTAGTTCACTGTAAAGTTTTGCTTGTTTCCGTTATTAAGGAGGAAGTGCATCGATTTTAGTTTTGACCATTGTTATTTGAAGTAATTTGGAGATTACTTGTCTTCTTAAGCATGATGATAATGTGTACAAGTGCACTATGCAATGTGCGCATATTTATTTTGGAACTATCGAAGTGTTTTTGAAAGTCCTGTGATTATCATATTAATGTCGACAACATTACTGTTCGGTTATCGCAATTGCGGATTGGTAGTATCGGGACATTTTCTAGGAGCTTTAAAGATGCATCGTCTTCGAGTTAATTAGCCAGCTTTTGGATGTGTCACCGATTAATTATGGTCGCATTTTCCCCACGCAGTTCTTAGACCGAGTGTTGTTATAATTCATATTAGAAGCCTTAAATTCTAATTAATAATGGATTGTAGCTTTATTGGAGGAAAAAGGATGTTTAGATTTGCCGTGCATTCTATGAGTTAGTATTGGGCTAATGGACTGAGAATCCTAACTTTCACCATGACGTACCATTTACATCATGTTCAATATTATTGCTTTCCTGGGTTGTAATAAACCACACTGTTTAAATGTACTACTTTAAAAGTTGGGCTTGGAAACCCAATTCTTACTCGCAGATAAATCACAGCTCACCGACGGACGCAGTACAATGCTTCTAGGTCACGGAATCTTATAAAAAATATGGAGGTCCGTATACTAGGCCCTCAACTTATTACATGTCTTGTTCATATAGCTGTTAGCAGCACACTTTCAAGACTTAAGTTTTTATTCACTGTACAGCTCTATTTCCCTTACCACATGGGCTCTAAGTAAGGTGTCGTTTTTCTCCTCACTGTTTTCAAGAACCAGTTGCTCCAAGTCCATCGGTTCTTTCAGTTTCTAAGCATTTGGTACCGGTGTCTCGTTGTTTATTGTGTTTTTATATCCTCTTTTGATGTCTGCCGGGGGTTAAGACTACAGTAAGTTGGTCAGTGACAACGTAAAACCAGGTACTTATGTACAGCGTTTCAAGTCTTCACACCCCATTAGCACAGTGGGATGGTCACTGCCATATTTTGTTTGTGGTAGGTTGTTTATGGTATTCTTCCGAGACGGAAGTTCTCAGTCCCCTTCATTGTATATTTTGACTCATCTAGGTCTACATAAGCTTGTGTTTTAGTGTCAAGTCCTAAGAGTAAATTGCAGTTTCAAATAGCATGACTCGAGTGGCCGGCTCTTCCAGTTATTGGACGGTATGGGTTGCTTTGACAGAAATCTAAAATAATTCCTGTAAATAATTCTCGACAAAACTAATTTATGGACGAACCAACCGGATTTGCGATAACAGATCTTAGATTTTGGCGCGAAATTCATTCACCTATTTGGCTAAATAGAGTCTCGACATTATAGCTGGTTTCAGTTCATGATGAAAACCCTGAATCTAATTCCTAACCCTAACCATCAACTGCAAATCATAATCCTTATTCTTTGAACTGTTATACAACCCTCATTTACCCGTAGTAAGTGGGTAGACACTCCCAAGGTCACTTTGGCGTCGCTCAATGGTCGTCTATAAATTATAGTTTCACCTAATTCTCCCCAAACATCTACTCAGCTAATATCCACTACTGTTAATAGTGCATTCTCCATCATCAAAAAATAAAGTCTTTAGTAATAACGTACTAATTATTACTATGCTCTATAAATTTCTCTCCTGTTTGTAATTTGAATCAAAGTTAACCTCATACAGCAGCACAATCTACATAGCTACCAACACTGAGCTACATGACTTTGTGTATACGCTTCGTGGTAAGCCGGTACTTTCTTGGCACTTCTCGTCATAAATAAAGTATTTTATCCCATCATTCAAAAGAGAAGCAGGCACGTCATCTTCAAAGCACTGTACACATTGGAGAGACGTAGAGACTGACTAACTGATTGATGACTGAGGGACTTTTGAAAATGTAGCAGTTTACTGGGAAATATGATTTAACTCAGAAACCAGACAAGTAAGGCAAACAAGCTTTTTACGTAACCGACACCACAAAGATGAAAATTCATCTGGACGACTGATAATCAGTTTATTTTTCAGTGTTTGAAATATTAGGTTATCTTCTAATCTTCCCAATAGTCCGCGTCTTGTTTTGAAGGTTTAAGGAGGATAATAAGTCTAACTATATGACTAAACTTCTGCTTGATGAAATATTTTAAATAATGATTACGGCTTACAAAATATTCCCTCATTACTTCATGCTGCCATGCTTTGCCATGTAATGCTCTACAACCTGACCAATTATGATTTCGCTACATAATTCTACTGCTACTGGATGTAGTTAATTATGCTAATTTAATGCAGGTCTTTAATATAGGTATTTTATTTCAAATATTGGTGGAGGTATGTATATATCGGGCAGTTATTAATGTGACCCAAAGTCTAACATATTGAAAAATAGATTTTTGAGGTTAAATATTGTTATGCGCCGATATGCGTAATGAATGGTAACTTTTGGGGTCCATTTATGGACCAGTACTATGCGTATACTTTTATCGTATAGTTGTTAAATAACTAAACTGTTTATATTCATGTCCCTCTTAGTATGAGCCTTATTTTGACCTATGGACTATTATTATACGATTTACCATTCTTGAGTTATGCCTGGTCTATCAATTACTACCTCCCATATACACAGCCACATTTGGCTAAATCTTGTACACATGTTGTTTCTTATTTTCTGGTACGATGTGGTCTGTCTGGTTGTTATGTAAACCCAGTATACTTGAAATAAATGACTCATATCGCAGAGGCTGAGATTGGTGTTCTGGACTTAACTGTCTGGGCTAGGCAGAAAGCAGGACCAATAAGGACTCTAGATTTTTCTTACGTGTTTTATGCGTCATTGGTCAGATCGATAATTCACTGTTCTCTAATTGGCGGTATCATTACGTTATACATTAGCAGGGCACTCAGGCCACAAGTTATAACAAGTATATTTTATTCGAAATACTAAAACATATTTTGTTCCCCTTTAGCAATGTTGCCTCTACACACTAGTCACTTATGGTCATGTTCTTAGCTTGATATGTGTTTTGTCTATCCACATATACACATTATTCTTATTTTATAGCTCTACAAGTGTATTATCTTCCAGCTTATCCGATTTACGTGCGTTAATAATCCCTTATTGGCAACCAAAAACCGAGTATATTTATTCAATGGATGTACGATGAGAATGAATGACTTTCTGCAAGAGCATATTAAATCTGTATCTGGGACAGTTTTGGAGCTCATTCAAGAAGGAGTATTTTCAAATGTAACCGTTGTCATGAATGATTATGAATTCAAGTCTAACAGTCTACTCTTGGCTAGCTCTAGTGACTACTTTAGGGCATTGTTCAGTTTTCAGCAAAATTCAGTTGAAGAACCCCGTTTGGAAATCAAATGTGATTACGTTTCACATGTTGGTCTCAGCCATGTCATGCTGTTTATTAATTCGATTGGCCAAGTTCATGATTCTATTCCTACTGAAGATTATCAGGATGTATATATCGCGTCAAGCTTCCTACAAGTACACTGTCTTCGAAAAATGATGAGTCTTCGTTTAGAAGGGACTCTCTGTACAGATAATGTTCTTAGTAAATCGTACTACTGTTTCATGTTAAAACTTTTTCAGCATTTTTTAAAATTTAATTTTCGGTAAATTTATATTTGGAGACTAACTAGTAACCAAATGTGATACATTTGATTAGAAAGTCTTATTAGAGTGACTATGTTTCGAGAATTATATGCTCTGTATGATTAATTATTATTGTTTTTGAAATACAAGAGCATGTTGTCGGTGTGAATTACGTCATTTATTGTGTTGATGGTACACATATTCCTCAGCACAGAAATCAAAGTAAGAGATTAGGGTAATAACCATTTATTATTTTCCCAAACAATTCTTAATGTAAGCACTCATAGATGACGTAATTATTATATACACTGGAAACGCTTCTTGATATATCAGAAAGAAAACAGCCACAGACAGTATATTGAAAAAGGCTTTGATATCGCAGCGTATACTGCTGCTTAAATCAATGACAAAATAAACTAAAGCATGATCAGTATTGACTTTTTTTCTGTTGTAACGATGCATCTGGTTAGTGAGTAGTATAATCTTTAAAACTTCACGATGGAATTTGAGGTTAATCATAAAATCACTGGCAGACAAAACTTTAGTTCATCCTATGATCACCATTTACTCTCTTGATTTCAGCGCCAGAAGAGTGTTGTGCGTAAAGCCTAGTATTGTGGTACAGATAACATGGATACCAGTCAGTCAGTCATGCGCAATCTAGGACCTGATGGATGTGTACATCAGTTCAAGTTGTCACACTTCATTAGGACATCGAGAAGAAATCGTTGAAACAGATCCGAATAGACATGTTAACAGAAAACGTTGTTATAGAAATTACTAGGAAAGGAAGATATAATTCAAAAAGAAAATATCGGTTCATGGAATCAAAAAAGTGTATAAGGTAATTTAGGAACTTAGGACGGTGTATTTTGGAACTACGGAGTAAGCAATGCATGGGCTGGGAATAGAGTACTAGTTAAAGATGGGAAATAGATTGAAGAGGTAGTAAACATCCATCAACTGAGGCGGTTGGGACATGTGTCACGTATGCTTAACCACCACCTACCTTGACGGGAGATGTTTTCTGGTGTGGGAGAAGGCTGGAAAAAAGCTAGGGGTGACCAAACCAAAACATGGTATCAGTCGATGCAGTCACTAACAATTTGACTTAGCCATGTTGATAGGTACGGACTACCTAGCTGAGGGTCATGCAATTATCGTAACCAATAGTTAGAGAATTTGTATGACATGGTTCAAAGTCGTCGGCAATGGCATTGGTGCATCCATTATTTGTCTTCCACTCAAATTTTGAGATTCTGAATCCCTCACAACTTTTTTGACTTTTACTTCTCTTATTTGTATATTATTTTCGGGTTGTATCCTCGGTGCTTAATCTTTCTTATTGCCACTGTTACCGTTATCACCTCTACCATTATGGGTTTTAGCCTGACATCTTTGTCTCGGTGTGCTAATGTGGTATGGCAACTTGAACCAATGTACATTCGTCCAGGTTCTATGTTATGACTGACTGGATCTAAGGGAAATCAAAGAGTGAACGGACCTTGGCGATTGCGAACGATTTTCAGCTGTGTCACACAAAGTCTCTAACCATTGGTTACGATAATTACGTGGACCTATCTACGTGGTTCAGCCCAGCAGTTGAATTCTTCATTGACTAATGCTATCGATATTTCGAATGTTTCTCAATTTCGATATTGTATATGAGGTACTCATTGTGTTTCGGACCTCAGCAGTATGCTTTCACCTGCAGGACCACAAAAAGATGGTTGTTCAGATATTTGAAGGATGAGCCTTACTTGTTCACCTTGTTGGTTAGTGAACTACTTTAGCTAGCCAATCTGAATTACCGTTGAAATCTTGTATAAAGTACGCAGGGATTGCTTTTCCATTGTATCCATACTTTTATTTCATTGGCTAATTTTTAGAGATTATGAATTTAGCACATTGGTTTGATGATGATCCATTATTTAAAAAGGCCATATTATTCCTCTGGCACGAATTCCAACTAATCGATTATTTCTCAAGTGATTTCGTTAATTTAACTACCAAACAGATCACAAAAATATTTCAAAGTGATCAGATCAATATATCTCAGGAACGTGTTGTGTTGGAAGCAATACTTGTATGGCTTTGTCATGATGTTAAACGTCGAATGGAGTTTTTCAGAAATAACTTTCTTCATCTTGTAAGATTACCTTTGGTGAGTTGTTTATTCTTTTTGATTACGATTTTCGGTTTGTACTGAGTGAGTTATTATCGTCGTTTCTCAATCGTAATCAGCTAATGAGAATTTGCGAAATAAATGCATTCATATTATTTTTCTACGATCATTGTCTTTGATACTACTAAAACTTGTAAAAGGGAAGAACTGTATGAAGTTATTTGTGAAATATATTTTCATCAAGTTTTCAACTTGGTTACTACTCAATATTGTGAGTTTCATTTTGATTATGAATACAGTGGTCTTGAGTGCTGTTAGAGGTAACTTTTGGTCTGAGCCATGTTGGTAGATGCAGACTGCCTGGTTGGAGTCCGCGTGACTATCGTACCAATGGTTGGAGACTCTTGGTGACATGGCTCAGAATCGATCACAATGACGTCGGTGTATACACTCTCTGTCTTTGTTCTAACTAAGAGATTAAAATCACTTCATATCTTTCTTTCTACGAACTAATTCTTTCTTCCTGTACTATCTCCTTATACACAATCTTTCTTCTATATATTACCACCACTGAATTAACTACTTCTATGAATCCGGTGTTCATCTTGTTGTGCTAATGCGGTATGGCAACTTAGACCGATGCATATATGTGCGTGGTCCTACGTTGCAGCTGACTGACTGATTGTGAGTTTCATTTACTAAATGTCATGTAAATGCCTTACTAATGAATTCCAGTTGAAACAAAGCTTAGTTTGAGGGTAATAATAACGTACTTGACCATGCTATTATTTAACACAGGTTCAAATCCTGTATATATTTTTATACATAATTTGTCTCTTCATCAAATGAACAAGATGGTCATTGAATGATATGGGACCATTTAATTCCCTGTTTAGATGTGTAAATTTGATAATAGCTTTTATTTAATCAATAAACATCAAATCTTTAGTGATTATAATAATGTCACGATAGCACCATAGGTAGGAGTAGTTTAAATTAGCATATAAACTACCTTGTTTTTCACTATTCAAAAATTCATGAAGCATGTATTTATGTGAAACTATTGAAAACCTGTGCTAGTTTCTATCTCGTTCAATTTTATCAATCATTTAGGTTTCCTCTATACTATTATTATAAACACATGTATGCACTACTGAACACCTGAATAGATGTTTTGATTGCCATGGGTACGGTTACCTCACGAAGTGTGAATTTATCCCAAACTAAATAAATCCTTGTAAAAATTTGTTGTTTTTAATAAGTTGTCTAATAAGCTGTTATAAATGTACAGAATCTCATTTTATATATATCTATGAATTCGTTTTCTTTTTCCCCTCCGAAGATAACAAGAAATGAATTAATGGAAATTATTAGTAATCCAAAATACTCTGCAGCTAATGATGCTTTACAGTTCTTATTTTTGGCACATAATTCTTTAAATCAACCATCATTTCTTAATGAGTTAGAAAAATTTTCAATATCTGATATTTGGAGTTATCAATATTTACCGAATTCACTTATAGATCCTAAACAATATAGACCAAGAGTTGGAACCATATATCGTGTCTATGGACTTGGAGGGGAAAGTGATTTCAATAACGTAGGTTTTGAATTACGGGATATATATATATATATATATATATATATATATATATAATTTTGTTGAATTGCTACATACTCACGATAGCTCTTTCATATTAGTCAGTTGTTAAGGTCTTTTTTATTGGAATTTATATACATTTCTGAGAGGTTTGCATTCACAAGCGATATTTGAAGTATTGGAGTTTAATCCATTAGGATAATGAGCTACAATGTAACTCTTCAAGATTTAATAGGTGTTTGATGGGCCTATGGTTTCCCCATGTAAATGCATATGTATATTCTTGTTTTATTTTAGAACACTTCAGCATCTTATGAACTGCAATCGAATGAATTTATGGTGTATAATGAAGATTTAAGTGTTGCTACTACATATACACCTCCGTATGCTGCTTCAAGAGTACATCATGGTGTAGCTGCTTCTCTTAATTGGATATATGTAGTAGGTGGTGAATCTGAAGAGGGTGAATTATTAAACCAGTAAGAAATTGGAAATATTTTGTTAATCACACCACATACATACGTACTTTACATACATACATACTTTATTATATATATGTGATTGTTAATTGGTTATATAAATTAGTAGAGGTTAAAATCATATTGAACATTTAGTAAAATTTATTTAGGTGTTTATGTAGCTAAATTAAATCAAGTAGATAATTCATTTTTATATCAAGATATTGAATTACACTAGATATTCAGGTGGGCTTTTTAAATATCTCTAGGTGTCATATGGTAAATCCATTCGTATAACATATTACTCATCTAAAGGGGTTATATTTTTTTTTTTGAGATTAAATTGTGGAAACATTATCTTTAACGTACATACGATTGGTTGTCAGTATTCATCTACCTATCATAAATAACTGACCATACTAATTAAAGTTTGGATGACAACATACCTCGGTTAAATCATAGTTGTTAGCTTTACTTTCAGTAACAAACACTAGGATTCCAATTATTAGGTAGGTTAAGTAAGACAAAAGTATCAGAAGAACGTTTTACTATTCTTGTGCTGACAGACCAATAACGGTGGATATCGCCTGTAATTTCTCTCAAATATGTTACGTACTGGCTAGGATGAGTTTTAAGCAACATTATGGAGAATAATCCAAGCTTATGTAAATCAAAACTTTCCTCAGTCCGTTGAATATAAATGTGCCCTAAAGTTCATTATTGCAGGAGAGTAATATCGAACTCCTCAACATATTTTAAATCATATACAAAAACTCAGCTAGAGTGAGGGGATACAACTACCTGCTTTCATTCTCCCGCAGAATTAAGGAATAGATGGAATTGGTCATTTTGATTGTTCTTCTCAATGTTTGGCATTTTCGGTATACTGGAAACAACTTCAAAGTGTGTGATGGAAATACACATCTGTTCCGTAATTATAATAAAGTAACCTAGACAAAATCTGTAATTTAGGTTACGATTAAATTGCTAGGTGGATATGTGTTACTCGATTCTTTGGAATAGACTTTTCATTCACGTACCCAAACTCTGACATATCACGAATTGAAATAACCCACTTTTTCCCGTCAACAATTGTAATAAGTTAGGACACAACGGACAGCAGGTTTGTGCTTTAATATATTTATTACTTAAATTACTGATAGTAGGTAAAATGTATCTTTAAAATTACGTTACTGAAATTTATCATTGCATTTGTTTACCATCTGCTACCAATCCTTCGATAATTCTTATTTCCACAAGACTTTCGATAAATTGCGGTCAATTAAACTTGGAGACAAAGCATTCTATCTCATTCCTACGTAAATCGCGACTGTGAACATGGTTCTACTTTATTTTACATTAGTTAGGACTGGTGGAACATACCCAGTCCACAGTGTGGACATTTTAATTCATAGACGGTAACTCGTTCATTTATCGGTGTTTAACTACCGATCACAAGTGTATGCTTAACATTATTATTATTATCACTAGTAGTTCCCTAATGTATGGGGTATTTTATACACGCATATAAATGTTAACACTTGTTTTGTTCAACGGGGAAATAGGAAGAGGGAAATTGATTATGAATACAGTGGTCTTGAGTGCTGTTAGAGGTTTTCGTTTCCCGGTTACCCACACCGTCGAAGGGTTCTTCTAGAGGTACTTGAAAAGGAAATTCGGTTAGAGTTGGTCTTAGTGACTAGAGAGCGTGACCACAGTGCCCAAGGGACAACTGCTTGAGTGAGGCCAGTCACACACGACCATTTTGTGAGTAATTTTCGTGTTAGCTCCGTACTTGTTGGGAACTTACCACCGGAGACAAAAATCCATGGGATAAGGCAAGGTGTGCATTTTTAGAGTCAACCTTTTCTAAACTCACCCATTCTCGTGGGAAGGCAGCATCGCTGTTATGCTGGTTGTCTGAAGGAAACATTTTACTGCTGTTACACCTCTATACAGTCAGCAGTACGACTTTGCCCTCGAACCTTGAGTCTGCTGCTTTTACTTTTACTGACCTGCTCGGCATGGTAGGACCTTGAGGAACGGTTGTTCTAGGCAGTATAGCCTGATCGGTTCACTACGGTAGGCAAGCCCGACCAGCATCGGTTGGTTGTACAACGGTGATGTTTGCAGTACAAAATCTATTCAAGTACAATCAAGTTACATATTGAATGTTATTAGAAAGGTATTCTAATGCATAAGAATGCTGCAAATCGTTACGCACGTAATGGTTCATAATTTTTAAAATTTTAAATTGAACATCTTAATAAAGGCATCATGGTAAAAGGTAAAAGATTACTTGGGCTGTTTCGGAATTCGAACACCCAGCTTTCGAAGTCACTAATCTACCTATCTAAAAACCTAGCAAGGATATATATATATATGTCTGTGCTCAGTATTCACTGATCAATTGAATAATGTTTATTCTGCTACTTTTGTAATTTGACTACTGTTTACTCGATTGTTAAACTTCAACCCAGTGGTTTTCACGTCGCCTACTATTTGTTGCGTATCAGGTTTAAACTTTGCTTCTTACACTTTGATTTCAACAACTCGTACAATAAGTGTACGTCATTGCGAATGGGTTACCGTTTTCTACTAGCATTTAAATTGTTTAGTATCTTTCATAACTTTGTTTCTTATAACGTGACTAACTTTTCATATATCCTCTTTTTTATTTTCTCCCTTATAAAACATTTTAGTTGTTCACGTTTTAGTTTAACAGATCTTGTTTGGCATACAATGAGTGAATTGGACTCTCCTAGATCACACCATACTTTAATATGTATTGAAAATTATTTATATGTATTTGGCGGTTATTGTTTAAATTGGGCGACTAATTATTCACCAGCTAGCGATTCAATTTTAACATATGATATCTGTACAAATAAATGGAACAATTCAAATCATAAATTACCATTTGGTTTAGTAGATACATGTGCATTACTACTGACTCATAAAGGTATATATATATATATTTTATTCAAAATATTAAGTCATTAAATCTATAACTTTTCATCTTACCTACAAAACATATATTAAGAAACTGAATAGGGGATTACGAGTATAAATTTATAAAAGATGTCTGGGTATTCTGATTTTTTTCCACTAGTATTCAATTCTACTTTTAATAATTTTTTTTCCTACATGAAGTGTTCGTTAGTATTATTAGGCATTGTCTAGCTATTAAGTTGTTTCGAATTATACTTCAAAGGTATTAATACCTAACTACATTATTCAGAAACCGGAATCAGTAGCACGAAACACAGCAGAAGTGTTCACTATTCTCTCAATAACTTTAAGCCAGTCTGACATCGCAAAGCAAACTGATGAATTCCATTACAATACTGGTTAACGATGATACGATACAAAATGCAGGTATATTGATAGAAACATTTGATATATCGTTGAGAATCAACCCCTGACCGTTGTTGCTACCTTGACGTGGTGGTCAGGCTTGCCTATCGTGATGAAGCAACTGAGCTATACTGGCTGGAACAATCGTTACTCAAGGTCCTACCATGCCAGACAGGTCGGTGGAAGAGCGGTAAGACTAAAAGCTACAAATCCAAGGTCCGAAGGCGAAGTCCTACTGCTGACTGTACAGAGGTGTAACAGCAGTAAAATGTTTCCTTCAGACAACCAGCATAACAGCGATGCTGCCTTCCCACGAGAATGAGTGAGGTTAGAAAAGGTCGACTCTAAAAATGCACACCTTGCCTTATCCCACGCATATCCGTCTCCGGCGGTAAGGTCTCAACAAGTACGGAGCTAACACAAAAACTACTCATAAAAAGGTCGTGTGTGACCGACCTCAAGCAGCTGTCCCTTGGGCACTGCGGTCACGCTCTCAGGTCACTAAGACCAACTCTAACCGATTTTCCTTTTCAGGTACCTCCAGCAGAACCCTTCCACGGTGTGGGCAACCGGGAAGTGATAACCGCCCTCATACCTCTAACAGCACTCAAGACCACTGTATTCATAATCAACCTACCTCTTCAATTCCTATCGACTTTCAAATCTAAACTCCCTCTTTCGGCTTCCTCCTCAAGTGTCACCACAGCCAACGATTCTAGTGCGCAAAACACTGTCCCAGGTCTACTGAAACCTCGCTCCAAACTACACATTGGAGCCTTCGACCTACGCACACTATGCCAAATCGATCAGCAGGCTTCCTTGGCTAAAACCTTAGAATCTCGTACCATTGATGTATGCTGTGTCTCCGAAACACGCATACAGGATCCTAGTGTGGTCATTCACTTGACCTCACCTCGGCAAAACGGAGAGCCGACGAGATACACCCTTCGTGTATCTGGCGACCCGACGGCTAGTTCTCGTGGACTTGCAGGTGTAGGCATAGCACTTAGCATGAGGGCGGAACAAGCGCTATTAGAGTGGATCCCCGTTAACAGTCGTCTATGCGCTGTTCGGCTAAACGGCTCGGTGAGAACTCGGAAGGATAGGGACACACGTCGTTGCCTTTTCGTCTTTTCTGCCTACGCTTTCACTGACTGCAGTTCGGATGAAGTGAAAGATGAACTTTACAGAAAGCTGTCTGAACTTCTTCAGAAAGCTAAACGTTCAGACATAGTACTCGTAGCAGGTGACTTTAATGCCCAGATAGGTAGCTTAAACGAAACAGAAAGACATTTAGATGGATATTTTAGTATTCCGGCACAGCGAACAGATAATTGTGATCGTCTGCTGCAACTTTGCTCAGACAACCGTTTATTTTTAGTAAACACAAATTTTAAGCATAAGGAGAGACATCGTCTAACATGGCGACCTCCTGCACCAAACCAACGATGGACTCAAATAGACCATATTGCCACCAGTCATCGTTGGAGAGGGTCAATAGAAGATTGTCGCTCATTCTGGAGTACCTGCTTGGACTCCGACCATGCCCTAATACGAGCACGCATCTGCTTGCGCCTCACTGGACGCAAAAGAGCCACACAAAAAAGACTCATTAGAACCGAATTGAGTAATGAGAAAACCAAAAGTAGGTTCCAGGAACAACTGAGGTCACACTTAGGTAGTTCTGAAAACGAGGCTGACCCAGATGTTGCTTGGAAAGTTATACAAGCAGCTGTGGAAACACCATTGACATCTACTAGTGATTTAAACCACAGGGTTACAAAGAACCAATGGATTTCTTCAAGGTCTATTGCACTGATAGATTCTCGCAAACTCATCCCATCAGGATCTGAACACGATGAAGAGCGTAAAGAAATCAGATCTAGGTTAAGCAAAAGTCTAAAGAACGATCGTGAGCAGTGGTGGGCAACAAAAGCAAAAGAGATGGAACACAAGACAACTCTACAGACTAATAAAAGAAACTGGAATTAAAAAGTCAAGTGTAAGTCAGACTATTTCAAAAAAAAACGACACTCTTATCTGCTCCCAGTCCAGACGTTTAGAAAGATGGGCGGAACACTTTAAGGAGCAGTTTAGCTGGCCTTCAGCTACTCTACAACTACCCTCTATTCCCAGACAGTATGAATGGAACATTGAGGCAGGTCCCCCAACTCTAGCTGAAGTTCAAAAGGCTATAGCTAATCTGAAACGAGGAAGGGCAGCTGGTCCAGATGGATTGGCCTCAGAGGTCTTTAAGGATGGTAGTCTAGTTTTAGCGATTAGGTTGACTAATATTTTAGCTAAAATCTGGGAGTTAGACGTTATCCCATCTAACTGGTCACAATCACTTATCGTCCCAATATTCAAGAAAGGGTCAAAATCATCCTGTGACAACCACAGAGGGATTAGTTTGACTAATATAGTATCCAAAATACTAGCCTCGACAACTATCGGACGCCTAACTAAGACTCGTGATTTGCAAACACGAGAAAAGCAGGTTGGCTTCAGACCAGGTCGTGGATGCATTGACCACATATTCACCATTCGCCAGATCTTAGGACAGAGGCGTGCTTATTGGCGTCCGACAATGGTGGTCTTTCTTGACTTAAAAGCAGCATTTGACTCTGTAGAGTAAAAGGTTCTACGGCAGTACCTGTCACTGAAAGACACATCTTAGAAGTACGTAAACCTTGTGGAAGTTCTTTACTCAAACACTACCAGTCGAGTCAGAGCTTATGGCAAACTGTCATCTGCTCTTGCAATCTGAAATGGTGTCCGACAAGGCTGTCCACTATCTCCATTTTTGTTCAACTTCATCTTAGACCTACAGCTGGAAATAACGTTTTCGTCGACTGAATTTTCGAGTATTGATCTCCTACCAGGAGTTCCACTTATTGACTTAGAATACGCAGATAACATAGTCCTGTTTGGTGAAGACGCTGATAAAATGCAGAGTATTTTGGTAGCACTGAGCAACAATGCCAGGATGTTTGAGATGCGTTTCTCTCCCTCTAAATGAAAATTGTTGTTTCAGGACTGGCCTGTGTCAACACCTGAACTAATGATAGAGAGTGAAGTAGTCGAACGCGTTGACAACTTCCCTTGTCTTAGAAGTTTGAACAGCCCTCATGAGTTAGTGTCTGGCGAAATCTCAGCACGGATTCGAAAAGCTCATTTGGCTTTTAACAAGCTACGTCACCTATGGCGAAGGCGAGATATCCGTCTATCAATTAAGGGACAAGTATACTGTGCAGCAATCTGTTCTGTTAACTCTATGGCTGAGAAACGTGACCATTAGGAGTAGAGGACACTCGTAAGTTACTAGTATTTGACCACAGGTGCCTTATAAATATTGCGGGTGTCTGCTGGGATCACCGGGTAAGTAATAGTGAGGTTAGACACAGGGTATTAGGGAATGACGGTATATCAGTCGATGAGGTTGTGAATCTTTATCGACTGAGATGGTTGGATCACGTGTTACGTATGCCTGGATACCGGTTACCACAGTGCGCAATGCTGATTAGTGCTGAGGATGGTTGAAAAAAGCTAGGGGCGGCCAAACTTGGCATCAGTCGTTGAAGTCACTAACTTCTGGTCTGAGCCATGTTGGTAGATGCAGACCGCCTGGTTGGGGTCCGCGTGACTATCGTAACCAATGGTTGGAGACTCTTGGTGACATGGCTCAGAATCGATCACAATGACGTCGGTGTATACACTCTCTGTCTTTGTTCTAACTAAGAGATTAAAATCACTTCATATCTTTCTTTCTACGAACTAATTCTTTCTTCCTGTACTATCTCCTTATACACAATCTTTCTTCTATATATTACCACCACTGAATTAACTACTTCTATGAATCCGGTGTTCATCTTGTTGTGCTAATGCGGTATGGCAACTTAGACCGATGCATATATGTGCGTGGTCCTACGTTGCAGCTGACTGACTGAGAATCAACCACTAAGGATGAGGTCTTCAGTGCATCGAACTCAGGTTTATGTGGACACTTCGATATTTCGAAAATAACGATTAGAAAAGTCATTTGTTGAGTGATTCTGGTTGCATTTTTAGAAAATTTCGTACTTCTCAACAGCGTTGCTCAAATAATCTACAAAAGATTATACTTACGTGCATAGAAGTAACAACGTATTTTGTCATTGTTTACTGTGTTGAATACAGTCGATTCAGACTCTGTTGACAAAGACTAGATATTTTATGACCAAATATGGAATTGTGAATCTAGGTGTTTTTTACACAGCAAAGTTGTGGAGTGAGATTACTGACATTATACGATATTCTTTTGTCCGAATTATAAGATTTAACTTTTAAATCGTTTGCTGTTGTCTAAGTGAATTGTTCTAAGCAACTCTTGTACGAGAGTAACTTTTCGCATCATTATAAACGCTAAGAATCAGTTTCTGTTATATCAAATAGCTAAAATACTCAATTCTTATTTGATGCGACTTAGCGAACCGAATGGTATTGCCTCAAAAACTGAGCGCAACAATTTGTATTAAATTGAATTGGTCTTGATTGGTCATGTTCATTCGTACTTATTTTATATTCGATTTTTCAGAATACACTCTAATCGTTAATGTGTTGTTCCATTGAATGATTGTTTTGTACCTGGATAGGAGGACCAGTTTACACTGATTATATCTTGTGAAAAAGTTGTTCTAATACCACATTTTAAATCCAAATACAACATTTTATCTTACCATTGAGTTACTAGGACTGATGTTTGTTACACTAGTGTAAAATTATTCAGATAGAGGGTGACAGTAGCGAGTATGAAAACTATGGCTATTCACCTTCCATATTTGTTTAAAATCCCTGTGATTAACCGTTCTTGTTAATAATAATAAACTTGATTCTCACTACGCGTTACACTTATTTCTTTAACCTTATTGGTGACAAAAACAAGGTCTTATTATGTTCGCTGGTGGTCTTGAAGAATATGGCGATGAAATGCGTCCATCTGATTGTGCTCTTCTATATGATCCCACAGAGGAAGATGGAGAAAATTTTAAGTTTCTACCAAAATTACCAATGCCTCTGATCAGTGTGGCATTGGCTTGTGACACTGTAGAAAATCAAGTATTTTTGTGCGGTGGTCGAATGAGTGTTTACGGTTCGGAACTTGGTGATATTTCAAATAAAGTATTCTGCTTTAATTTTAGTACAGTGAGTCCATCGATTTTCTGTAGATAATATGGTTACAAAATATTCTATTTTAGTTATTCCTCCATTACAATATACTATGCTTATTTATTTAAACACATAAATATTGGTACAAAGGGGCACCGAATACATATGCGCCACATAAACCACTTGATTTGTGCATGGGCTGTGATACTGCCCGGGTGCTCAGACCGAAGCAGGTGGTTTTCTTAGGCAGCTACATCCGGAGCCTTCAACCTAAACGTCTGGTCCACAAGGCAGTGGAGCAACGATATGATATGCAGCCCTATATTAGTGACCAACAATTGGTCCGTACGTCATTTGTTTCTTCAGGATCCTGAAACTCATGTGCATCATTGGCTTGAAATCAAGGTTTTTCAACTCCCCTATGTGGATCCTCCGTATCCACTAACCCGGTTAGAGCGGTGGACATTTGCTTCCCGTTCTCTCGATTTCGTAAACAACATCCCCGTCGCGAGAAGGCAGTGAGTATAACTTCCCTGACAGTAGCTCTATACTCATGGCCATGTGAGAGCATTTGAAGGAGAGCAGACTCTCCCCACCTTCAGCCGTACCAGGGCATTTGGAGGCAATATACCATGCTGTTGTTCCCCAGCATCAACCGTTCATCAAGTGAATATGAGATATGATTTCGTGTCATAGTCATCAACTAAATTCTCTCTATTAGCTCAGTTTTTGAATTTCGTATAATCTGTTAACCAGTTTATTTCTGAGTTTAACAGTATCTGAATCAAAATTTGACACCCGTTGTAATAAATAGTATTATATTGGAATATAAAACGGGGAACTTTACTGAAAGCTTTCAGATAAATGTTTCATATACATAGTTTATGATGTCTAGAAGATTAAGCAGGTCAGCTGCTTTAGACGATGTTTTTGCGTTCTCTGAGCTAGAACATTTAGTTTATCATTAGCAACTGTTAATATTCCCTAAAACAACGTCTTGAAAGCTTCATCAGTGGATTTTAGTTTAAGTGGTTTCCAATCTTTGAGATGCTTAACAAAAATTCCTGAACATAGATGAGCAAAATGCGTTGTATGGGCGGTCATCCACTAAAAATAACACTGCACAGTAGATTAAATGTCAACAGAGTAAGGATATTAGTGTGAAACCAGTTAATTTTGGATGTGGTCGAGAGACAATTAGAGATAGTTTATAGTAGGTCAGTTTAAACAGGATTTTTTACCATACAAAGATAAGAAGAATTGAAAAGTGAATTAACTGTTTATTCCTTTTTTCGTAATAACTAAAATAGAAAAATGAACTGTATTTACTGATCTTTTGGATTTCTTTAGAAGGGTTTGGGCTATTTTTTCCACAATTTTCACTTACATGCCCAACCATTGAAATATCATCTGGAGAACACTAAAAACAATCTGGTTGAATATATAATAATGGAATAAAATTCTGCTTTTGATCAAACGAGTATTGTCATTACTTACTTACCTTTTCATTCTGTCTTGTTGGTCCATATTATCAGTCTTTGATTCTTCTCATCACCATTGATACCACATCATTTCGATTTCTTTGCTACTCATCTCATCTTAATTTCATTCAGTCGTGATAATGTGTTATGGCCGATTGACCCAATACGTGTATGTGTCAGACTTGACCCTGTTTATGACTGACTTACTATTAATTTTAATGGATTTCATTTAAGAAAAAATTATTTTCTCAGTGAGCATTGTATTTTTTATTGTCTTGTTTTTTATTTATTCGATTTTCTATGTATCTATCCTTTTTAATTGTTAATTATAGTAACAACAGTTTGTATTCATTGTTGAGTTATATAATCAATTTACATTTCACCAAGTTCACTATCGGCAATTGAATAATTTTCGATAAAAAGCAATGATTACATGTTTTTAATTTATCTATATTAACCAAAAGTACTAATATTCAGGTTGTTTATATTTTGTGATATTGTCAACTGTATTGTTTTGTTCCTTATGTTTTCATCGAATTGTTAAATAACTGAAATATTTTTTTGTGTTTTAGAATTGTTGGACTCAGGTCACTGTACTAGATTTTCCACGTTACAATGCTTTCTCATTTGTACTGTACGATAGATTGTATGTGATTGGTGGTATTACAATTGATGAAGTCATTGAGAATACACCGAGTTCATTGTTAACTTCGTTAATCAATGTAGATCATGAGGATTCTGTGATGGATAGACAAGTAACTACTGCTGATAATGATCAAAATATTTCTCCTAACTTGTTAGAACAATTTTCTGTCGGAAATTATATTCGTCCGAATATTCTACAAGCTCCATTTAGACCATGTCATTTTTCTGAAGGTTGGCAGTTAAGGTTACCATCTTCAACATCATCAAATAGCTTGTATAGAACATCAACTCAGTCACGCCCTAAACGTTTGAAATTATCACTTGCTAGATATGAAAATCATTTACCTGTTATATCAAGATGTTATGCAGTTTATTGTATAGCTCCATATTTAAATTGTATGAAGTAGTTGAAATGAAAAAAAAACAACGTATATATTACAAGGCTACTTGACCGCTATATCCAGCTAATAGATATTTTTTTGTATACTTCATTGAGCAAAACTACTTTTTCCTCCTTCACCCCATATGATTGTGTAAAACCATGTTTATTATTATTATTATTACCACTACCTCTTTGTCTTTCTTTGTTTTATCTCTTTTGTTTTATTTGTTTTTAATGTTAATTTATTTGTCCAATAGTTGATTTATTATCGTTGTTTATGTATTTAAACAACATTTGCTTCATATTATATTAAAATTATTATAAATCATTTGTTTTCATTTAAAAGATTTCATTTTTCTGTTGAATATAATGATAACAAAAATGGATATATATATATATATATATATATATATATATATATATATATATATATATATATATATATATATATATATATATATATATTAAAAGCGTTATTATGGACCTTATTAAAATGTTTTGTTTCAATTAAACCTATCCGTAGTGTTTGGTTAGACTATCTAAAATCGTAGTTCCTGTTTATTTTATTTTTTCAACAATTATTCAAGTAATCTAATATTTAGTTCAATCTGGAAGGCCACTTTTATTCCAAATGGTGAGCGTATCTAAAGTGACCCAACTTTATATATACAAAACGAGTTAATATTGTATTGTTAGACAGCGTTTCAGTTCTGAAAATCGATGGTCAGCTGAATAATAATTGGTTCACAGTCGTTGATTTTATGTGTGGGTGTTATCGTAAGTTTGGCATTCTGGAGAGCTAGTGGAAAATTCTAACCAAATAGTTAAGTATTTAGGGTAATCGAGTAAAGCAATCCGAATATATATAGAGGTTGGAACTCTGTTGCACCTTTTATCTCTATAAAGTTATGAGATCTGGGTATATTCTGAGTCAAATTTATGCGTTTTTATCACAAATTTTTCATGAATGACTTCTTTTTGTAGTGTCCCTTAAAAATGACTATAAAAAGAATTTATTGTTTACTTTTTATTTACCTAATTTTTTATATAGTCTTCATCCAATAGACTAGATTATTTAGTTATAATACAAATAAATCACTCATTAGTCCTGTGATTTTGGCATTGACTAATCTAAGATGAATATATTCTGTGCTGATATTTGTTAACAATTAAAAACCTTGATTTTCATTCCACTTACGAATCGCTTCAAAAAATATATTTTCACATAGTTCTGATAGTCTTCGTTCACTTATTACACTATCCAAATTTGTCAAAGGGACTAATTGCTTCAAATATGTATTTTTAGTCAGCTAGATTGTTCCTTATGAGAATAAGCTATATAGTTCGTCGAGATAAATATTGGAAGTGTAATTATTTAAATTGGTTAAAAACGTAGTCGAAATTTATTTGATATCCCAAAATATTATTTCATTCAGTCACTATTCATCAAGTTTTCTTGCCTGTTTGTTTCAACTGAGCTGCGCTCCGGTTTGCATAAATTAAAAGCATCAATAATGTCAAGTCTTACTTCTAGGAAAATGTTTTAGTGATTACGATATAAATGTGACAGTCCGATTAAAAAGGTCAACTATGAGAGAATACAGCTCGTTGAAAAGGTTTAACCTATTAGAATCTGACCACTGACCTCGTTTATTTTCAATACTAATTATTTCGTCCTAGTGTGAAATATTTTATGGAAACTGAAAATGATTTGTTTATGATATCTGCAGTATCACGACAAACTTACACAGTCCCTACACTTTCTTAACTGTTGGTGACCGTATTATTTGGCGACTTCATTAATCATTATTTTTTCACTTTTTCGGCCTCCTGAAGGTCTTACATTTGATTAGATGCTAGATCGTAGGTGCTCAATGTTTAGAAGTTCCCAAACTAAAACGAAGCAAATGTCTAGTGTTCTTTGACTTTCTATGCTTTTCCAACTGTTGTCAGTCTCTGGCGAAAACCAATTCATCTCTCGGAACCCATTTTATTAAATTTTTGTTAGTTATTACTTGATGTGCTCAATCTTACAGTGATTTTCTGTTACACCAATTTATCTTTGTGAGACATTCTGTATAGTCATATTTTCTTTTAGTGCTTTGTATTACGCACAGTTTTTTTTACACAATTGTTTTTTTTCCATTTTCAAGTAACATATTCTGATCTGAACGAAAGTCTACAGTACTTTTCAAGGTTATTACTGTAGTGAAGGTGTTTATTACTCCTCATAGGATATTAAATGTTATGTGCGAAATTCACCAATAACCTTCAGCCAAATGGATAAACTAAACGCAGATGATAATTCTAAATCCTCCGCTAATTTACTACTGCTAAGTCCAGATAAATCAATGACACATATCATTAAACGTCTACCGAAAGAGGTAATCAATCGAATTGCAGCTGGTGAAGTAATACAACGTCCTGTAAATGCAATTAAAGAACTTCTAGAGAATAGTATAGATGCTGGTAGTACAATGATAAAAGTACTTATACGTGGTTTGCTTCCCTTTAATCCTTTTATTTAACTGATCAATGCTATCTCATATCAGTTATTTTTATTATGTAATGAAGTTTCTAGTTATGTTTTTTTCCTTATGAAACTTTTCTTTATGAAATTGTTCATAAAAAATCTGCCAAGTATTTCTCATAGAAAGAATGAAAAACTGTTAGGAATCGTGAAATACTGTAACAGGTGTTCTACTCTGTTTTGAAACTCATCACGAATTCGTACACTGAGCTGGAATTATTCAAATATAGTTGAATTACTGACTATTTAATGTTATAATGCTCTGTTACGTTTATAACCCAGCAATTCCCATTGCTTAGTATTCTCGGACACCAATTCACTCGACAAGTCCCCAAAGCAGAACTCAGTTGAACAGGAAAGAGATTATATTCCAAATAACAAGGTTAGATGGAAATAAGAAGCACAATAGGAAAAACGTTAGTATATTTATAGTTTTTACATGAGATTTCTAGAGTATTCTCTAAGTATCGACTGGCGCTGATTGGCTAATTCTTATCCAATCAGCGTGCACCAAAGCAATCGTGCATTGAGCATGCTTTAATCCAATCTATGTCCCGCTAACAATTAATTTAACTGATTAATCACCAATTTTATGAACGTTTTTGGCTTTTACTTTGTAAAGCCTGACTAACATTGTTTTATCGTCCCCGTTAGTTTTTTAAATAAAGTCAATACCTATTCATGAAAAAGTCATCTCTTGGCCTATTGAGTTCTCAATTTATCAACTGGATTTACAGGAAGTACTTTATCTATTCGATAAGTGAATCCTCTCAGAGATTTTCAATTCTTTTGTAGAGGTTCCGAGCTACATATTAACTTCTGTTTATATTACTAACATATATTTGGTTAATACAATAAAATGTATTTTAAAGTTAAAATGAGTTGGTAATTAATATTTCTTAATTGTGAATAGATTGTGGTTAAATTCTTCTAATAAGTCAATCGCTAGATTTTAGCTCTTAGTGTAAAAACAGGAATTCAAAACATTGATGTTTTTTTATTTAAAAGAGTCAAGGGTCAGGTAAATTCTTGGACTCTCTAACAATCCGTCTTGTGTAAGTTATTCTTGAAAGTTGTACAAATTTTGTGGAGACTAAACTAGAATAATACAAATTTTCAGTTCTCCCTAGTTTTCAGGGGTTATTTATATGACGTTAGTTCTTGATGAGCAATTCTTTACACACCTCCCGTTATAATAAAAGACCTTAATAGTTAAGTGGCTAGTTACCGCATTCAGATTCTTCCTGATAATGTGGTCAGTGAAAGTGAAATGAGAATGGCTACGGAAGGAGGACAGAAGATCACTAAGTATATAAACTATTTTTGTATGTAAAAGATTGATTGAATCATAACTCAATTCCATTCTGATTTCACACTGTGTCAATAAACAATGATTCTGATCTATTATCTGTCTCTCAGTTGTTGGTCGGAATGGTGTATCTACATGTAATATTATCTAGTTTAGTGTTGTGTATTATCGTATTTCGTACTCGAGGGCGAATCCTTTATTATTAATATTATTATTTTTTCGACACAATGCTTTCATTCATTCATTAATTAATCATTACTAGGTGTTACATTTATGACATAATCGTATATAACAAGTAGTTATGTGTCTTGCTCATTCACCTCGTGTAATCTGTTTTCTTATTGAAGTGGCACGCTTGTTTTTCTAGGCTTCATGGAAATTTTCACTCGTAGTTTTAATCTCGCATACTTTTTTATATATCTCGAACTTATAATGTAAAATAAAACTAATTTTACTGGTTAATATTCAATCTTATCCTCCTTTGATATATATATTCTCTTTTATAATGCTCAATATTTATGAAATGATGAGATAAACTAATAAAATTAGATAGTAAACTTGCATATTTCCGATTTTAAGTCTTAGTTTTAAATTCCGCTTTACTTCGGTTTTACTAGTCGGGTATTATCATTAGCCTTCAGGCTTAGCTTGTTGCTCATAATCTGGTGTTTGAGTTAAGTTAATCATTTAACTAATCTGTATTATCATTTAATATATCTTTTTTTGCATACTAACATTTTTTTTCTTTAAAATAGATTACTGTTAAAGATGGAGGTTTAAAACTTATCCAAGTTCAAGATAATGGCTGTGGTATACATCAGTCAGATTTGCCGATTCTATGCGAACGTTTTACTACAAGCAAATTAAAAGTTGGTTATCATTATATATCTTGTATTTTCTTAATTATATTCTCCTTCAATTATCTCATTTCTATGTAGTTGTATTCGAACTAAAAAAATGATTACGTGTAAATAAATAATCAAACAATTGGTTACAAAGGGAATTTGTAGAGATTTTGAGATTCTATAGTTTGTGTCAAACATTAAACCAATAGCTCAAAACAGAACTTAATGTTAATCGTAGTGTAGTTTTCTCTTTCCTTTTTTTTTCTGTAGACAATAAAATAAACATTTGTGAATAATCAAATCTTCCTTAATAGTGTTTCATTTACAGTATATCCATCAATCTTTTCATTTTTATCGTTATGCTTATCATTATTAATATTATTGGTTCTTGATTGATGCCTTCCATATTCTATGCCAAAGTGATCTTTTCACTAATATAAATAGTAAAAATAAATGTAATAAAACCAGTCAATCCATAATTCGGTACACA
Source organism: Schistosoma spindalis (assembly GCA_946903255.1). Lineage (NCBI taxonomy): Eukaryota > Metazoa > Platyhelminthes > Trematoda > Strigeidida > Schistosomatidae > Schistosoma > Schistosoma spindalis. The sequence continues at coordinate 23,823,901 of OX336424.1, forward strand.
GTTCTATCTTACCCCAATTTATATCTTATTTTTTCATCATTCTCATGTATATTCCTGTTATCATAACAATTTTATTTAGGCTTACAATATAGTTTGTAATAAGAGTTGAAAATGAAATAATTGTTATTCTAATGACTGAAAATGTTCTGTCTGTTTTGCATTATTACTAAGTTTTTAAGGGATTAGGGATAATTTACTTATTTACTTTACTTGCGCCTGTTACTCCTAATGGAGCATAGGTCGTCGAGCAGCATTCTCCAACCCACTCTGTCCTGGGCCTTCTTTTGTCGTCCCATCCAATTCTTGTTCATTTTTCTCATGTCTATCTCCATTTCCCGGGCGTAATGTGTTCTTTGGTCTTCCTCTTTCCCTTTTGCCTTGAGATTAGGGATGATACAGACTTTATTTTCAGTCGAATGATATTTATGTTAACTGACGAAAACAATTGTAATTGTATTAATTATTAACTCCTATAAACGTGTAGATGTTATACTTTAACACGTTTAAACAAACCATAATCTTCATTAATAATAAAATCAAATTTGTTCAAGAAATACTATCTTAACAGTTAGTTTTTTTAAGCAGGGAGATTTGGGTAAATTCCACTTTGACAGATGGCCTTTCATTATCGGAATTCTAATTTTTAGTATAGTTTTTTTCCTTCAATTTTTCGTTGGAATTCTTGAAATATGTTCGTCGTATAATTTCTTATTACTTTCGTATTAGGAATTTTCAGATTTAAGTAAAATCTCTACATTTGGTTTTCGTGGTGAAGCACTATCTAGTCTCAGTCATGTTGCCTTAGTTACTGTGACAACACGCACAGCAAATCAAAACTGTGCTTTCAAAGTTAAATATCGTGCTGGTGTCGCTGAATCTAAACCCGTACCTTGTGCCGGCAATCCGGGAACTACTATTGTCGCAGAGAATTTATTTTATAATGCACCAATCAGGAAATCTGCTTTGAAAAATGGAAGAGAGGAATTGTCTAAGGTGACAGATGTCGTTGCTCAGTAAGTCGACCGAAGTGTTTAATCTTCATTTTTATTTTGAAACTGGAGTGATAAATGCAGAGCAATTTGCTACCGGTTGACAGATTCAAAGCGCCCAATTTTTAAATTTCAATCCAGGCTCTGAAGTCTTTTAACATGCCAACTAAATCTGTAGTTCTGCTCAGACGGTAGGAGTTTTGCACTATGTTTATCCACATTGTCATCATGCTACTTATTAAAAATGTAAGTAGTTGTAAGCAGATTATAAGATTTTAAGATACAAATATGAACTAGAAACATTTTCATAATGGTCAAGGGTTTTTGACATTTGAAATTCCATAATCAAATGTTTTCTAATGAATGTAATATGCGGAATCAGCTGTGTCTTTTGTTTGAGAATAAATGTTCTTATGATACTAGAAATATATGCTATCCATTGAAAAACCTCAATCTTGGAGCATCTAGTTCTAGTCATTCCATTTCACGAGAAGTCGCCTTCAAAATCATACATATAGTCAGAATGATAAGCTCAATATAAATGCAAATGGAACTTGTGTGTAGCAGAGACTATTGATGTCCACCAGTTCAGTCCTGACCTTTGAGTACGAAAACAGTATGTTCAATTTCCCATTCAACCATGGTCTTAACCTTTTCTTCTTTCTTCTATCGTTTTTCCTACAACTTTCTATTTATTTTTCACGACCATTAATTAGCTATCATTACAACTTTTAGTTATTCTGTTCTTAGTGTCTATCAAGCGGACAATTTTCTTGATCTTAACATTTTTCATTAGCCGATTATTACATAGTTTTCTTTCAATACCTGATTTTCGTAAGTAATTCATGACAATGTACCACTTCAAGTTTTTCTTTTAATTATTCAACACCAGTCTGTCTTACTATAGACTACTAGTTTTAACAAGTAAAATTAACTGTGAATATGATTGTACAGCTTAAGTAAATAAAATAATCGGAAAGGAAATATAATATCTGTATTGCAATCACGAGCCGATCGATGTTAGACCATCATTTAAAACTTAGAAGGAATGGGCGGTCGTTTCGTCCTAGTGTGGGAATCCACACAATAATAATAAGGCCCCCAAATGCCCTGGTAAGGCGGAGAGTGGAGGGAGTCCTCTCTCCCTCTCGAAATGCTCTCACATGGCCACGCGTATATAGCCTCTGCAAGGGAAGTCCTACTCACTGCCTTCTCTTGGCGGGGTTGTTGTTTACGGAAATGAGTGGACGAAAAGCGAATGTCCGGCGCTTTAACCGGATCCCAAATCAATGGTGCACATGGGCTCCAGTATCCTGCGGGAACAAATGGCGTATGAACCAATCGTTGGTCACCGGCTACCATGGGACTGCATCTCCTTACGATGCTCCACTGCCTTGTGGATCAGATCTTCAGGTCGAAGGCTCGGGGTGTGGCCCCCTAAGAAAACCATCTACTTTGGTTTGGGTATCCGTGCATTATCACAGCCCTCACACATATCGAATGAGATCTGTGTGGCGCATATGTATTTGGTGCCTCCTTGTACCAATACCTATGTGTTAAAACAGATAAATAATAAGGGAATCCAATGTGGATTGATTTAAGTTAGACATAACACCGTTGGATGCTGAATCAATGGTCTATAGGTTAAGTGTTCTCACGAGATGGAATGTCTTGGGTTCGATTCGCTCGTGCAGGATTGTGGATGCCCACTGCTGGAGAGTTTCATATTAGAACGAAATGGTCGTCCAGTTCTCACAGGTTTTCAATGGTGGTTAAACACTGATGGTTTGATTTCGATGAAACTCAACTCTATATATTAGCAAATATTTGTATTGTTAATAATGAAGGTTCACCAACCAAAGTTATCTCTATTCATTCAACTAAAAATCTGTATGCGCTACACTTAAATGATAAGAAAACCTTTTTCATTATGCTTCTCCCTAATTTCAATCAATTCTTTGTGATAAACTCCAGTTAAGCAAAATAGGGAATCGTGTCAGACTTAAACCATGTTGTATTTGATATAGTTTCTTAATTTTTAAATATTTCAAATTCACAAGTGATAGAAGTAAATAATAATTTTTTTCAACTATAATAAGTCGGTTGTATTGCTTTTTATGTGTTATTTGCACAAACTATTTACTAGAGTTTATTCCAAATAATCTTCTTTACTTTAGGTACGCTATTCATTATGCTCAACAATGTGGATTCCATTTACATTCTGAAAGCGCCACTGGGAAAAGTTCGATTGAACAAGGTTAGTTCAATGCTAATAATTATGCACTTCGTGGTTTACTCATAGTTGTGTTAACATTTTGGGAGGATAAGTGCATAAAAAGACATGGTAGTTCAAAAATACCTTGTTCATCTGATAGGCTAAGAAGTTCAACATTTTCCAGTTCTGGGTATTTTACGTACATGGTCTGTATATCATATGCTAGATGGTTGATATAAAGCCAAAAAGTTATCTTTTATGCCCAAATAATCATCATTCGATTATTTTCAGGGATAAAGATGACAGTCCGGTCGGGGAAATAAATGAATGTATTAAAAGGGTATGGCATATATATCAGCGGTTAGCAATTTTCTCATTAAAAGACTAGTATTTGAACGAAGAATATTCTTTTCGATAAATTCTCTTCAGGTTCTACAATTATATATCCAAATTGATAATCCGAAAAATGGCCAGGTTAAGGGTAAAGTACATCGTTTAAAGCATGTGAATTTAGGATTGTGATAAACAAAATACAACAAAAATTGTTCATGTTGATATGACTCATATAGAATGTTAACTTGAATCTGTGTGTATGTTAAGTGAGATTTTAAGATCCGTGATCAGAATAAATATGGGTCAAGTAGGGTGACAGAGAGAAAAATAATAGTGCAAATACCATTCGATCGAATAAGTAAGACGTCTAGCTTCAACTGACTCATGATCTCAACCATTGAAATTACTACAATCTCCATAATACCCCTTCTGATAATAATCAATATATGCTCACTAGTGACTGGCTTGAAAAGGCATATCCTGGAGTTCTAGTGAGAAGTAGTGACCAGTGGAGTTCAACCTGGTCTGTTGTGAGATAGTAGCTCACTGAAAACAGTGGTGGATGTGTCGCTCCATTTCATGGATTAGTTAAAGTTAGACATTAACACCGTTGGATGCCGGCTCAACGGTTTAGTGGTTAAGTGTTCGCGCGCGGAAGCAGTAGGTCCTGGGTTCGAATCTCGTAGGATGCGAGGTCGTGGATGCGCACTGCCGAGGAGTCCCATAATAGGACGAAACGGCCGTCCAGTGCTTCCAGGTTCCCCATGGTGGTCTAGCTTCAACTGACTGATGGTCTTGACCATTGGTATTATTATTGTTATTATTATTATTATTATTATTATTATTATTATTATTATTATTATTATTATTTGTATTATTGGTTAAACATCATTATTAATCTCCCCTATATATGATTCATTCACTTTGCATTCTTCCCTCCTTATTACGTCTTATTCGATCGAATGGTATTTGCACTATTATTTTTCTCTCTGTCACCCTACTTGACCCATATTTATTCTGATCACGGATCTTAAAATCTCACTTAACATATACGCAGATACATTTATATAGTGTCTCAAATAATAAAAAATATGGATCGTCGATTCTACTGTTAGCCACTATCTAAGCAATTGTAAAATATATGTATCTACATGTGGGCCAGAAAATTCCCACATGTAGATACATATATTTTACAATTGCTTAGATAGTGGCTAACAGTAGAATCGGCGATCCATATTTTTTAATTATATACGCAGATTCAAGTTAACATTCTATATGAGTCATATCAACATGAACAATTTTTGTTGTATTTTGTTTATCACAATCCTAAATTCACATGCTTTAAACGATGTACTTTACCCTTAACCTGGCCATTTTTCGGATTATCAATTTGGATATATAATTGTAGAACCTGAAGAGAATTTTCTAATTTCTTAGTATAAGTCATCGTTCCAATTCATTGCATACAACGATGTTGCAGGCCTGTCAGTTAAGAGGACTCAGATTAGCAGTGTCGTTATTTTCTGAACAAACCTTTTCCACCTAAGGCATGCAAGTGATATCATCTTCCTCTCTTATTTAAGTTGCAAATAATCAGGTGATGACTGACATTTTTGATGACTATCAGTTTTTTGTTATATCTATACGTTTATGAGGGCAGTTATAAGGATGATAGTGTTATTGTGACAGATTTGGTTGACGTTTCCTTTGCGAGAGACAGTTTGGGATATCTGTTGATCCACAAGAATCTTAATGTGGTTGTAAAGTGTAGAGTTTATAACACTGTTATTCTCATATCTGATTTACTACTGCAAGACCTATCCACTTCAAGGTAAAGATATCTGTGTTTATTCATCTCTTTCTGCGAGATTGCCACACCGAGATCTGTAAATATGCCTGACTGTATGATTCACTACTCTAAAGTGTCATCTTGTATAACTGGATCTAGAAACTTGCATCCAAGCACCTTTAACTGCTTTTCGGACTGGTAATATGTCACTGTCAAATGAAGAACAATTAATTTAGTCTTTAATCTTCTAACCAATCATAACTATTGCCCCAACGCTTTGAGACATTATTAAACATAACTCACAATCAACATCACTGGTAATTTCTATATTAAATTTCTTTTAGGTGTTCTTTGTGAACAGTAAAATGTACTTTTCAAGGAAATGAAATTTCACTTGTTTTTAACTCGTTATTGTTGTTCAATCTGCTTTTTTGTAAAAAATAGTTTATTATCATAATAATAACATTTTACTTTATTTCCTCCATTACTATTTGCTTATAATGTTGTTTTTAAATCTTTGTACATATTACTGTACTAATTTCCTTTTAGGTAAAATCAATCATTCATTGAGATTGTTGTTTCCATAAGAAATATATCACGTTTTATCATTTCTTTTATTCGAAATACTAGCAATGTGTTGTACAGTCAGGCTTTGTTTATCGTATATCTCTGTTGTTGTTATTATTATTATTTTCATATTGTTAACCTTTGTCTTATTTTATTCTAAATAACAAATCGAAATTTCCTTCTCTTGAAGTTCTTTCGGCCAATGTTGGTTACTTCTGTTTTATTTTCAGTGAATTAAGTCTCAATATCTCTTCACCTACATTTCCTGTTTAGTTTCCAATCTTGAATTTTAAAATGCTGATTTCGCATTAATGTTTTCCCCCTAACTATTTAATGTAATTCGGATAAAATATTTTATTATACGGTGCATATCACGAGTTCTATCGATCACTAGCATTAATATAGGTATACACCCTGAAGTTCCTGTAACAAAAATACATATTTCGGTTTTTAAGGTAAAATATAAGGTTATTCACATGATTTATTTATGGTCTAAAATGTTTATCGGTTGATTAACTTTTGCTGAGAGAATATGTAATTTTTGGATCATAAGTTGACCTAATGTTTTATCATTTTTTTTGTCAGAAAGAACAATAAGCAAAAATAGGATATAGCCGTATGATTAAATAAAGAACATATGTCATTTTATTCTATTTCTGCGACTACGCGAGCTTCATTGAGAACAATGACCAGTTTAGCCTAATTCATAAGTGTTTTCCATTTTTCCCAATCATGATTGTTTGCTTAATGCCAACTTAGTCTTAATATATTTGAAATTTATTCCAGGGGATTGTGATGATCCATTAATGAACTTGGTTGTAAATGCTATTATTTGTATTTACTTCTCATAGTCTTATTTCTATCATTCAATTAATTCCGAGAACACTCAGTCCAATAACTTTGACGCAGTATTTACGACGATCTATGGACTGACACAAAAATCGCCCGTTCCCACATTTATTGGTCAGAAAACCAGGAAGAGCACTTAGGCACCTCTTGTATTTTAGATCCGCAACTCACGTAATTCTATCTTGAAAATACATTACCACAACAAATCGAAAATAATAAATCACAATACATGTTTAACCACAGCATTTTTGACATGAATCTCAGTGATATATACACTGGCTAATTAACCGTAATGTATGAGTGGTAATAGAAATAATGAAAATTAGTGGATAGACAGAAAGCTTACTTATATCGATGTATAAAGATACTATGAACCAGTAGATACAAAGATAATATACAAACTGATTTCCTGCCACTATTTTCTCGAGTTTACTGATTTCCACTTCATGACGCTTTCTAACACTTATAGATGAAACATCTTTGGATCTGTGGTTTAATATCCGTAAGCACAATTTAGACGTTAAATTATCATGAGTCTTTAAACTTTTGCAACCCTCTCAGTACAATTTCCCTTGTCGTTCCTGGTAGTATATTTATTTATTCATTAACTCGATGAAATGATATTCGAATAAATGCTCAATTATATATTTTTAGTGGATTGAAAATTGATATTTTAGATATCGGCCCAGTAGTCTAAATATTGAACTCTGATGCCCTAGACCGAAGATCTGGAATTCGATTCCCTCGTGTGGGATCGTGGATGCCCACTGCTGGAAAGTTTCATACTCGGACGAAACAGTCGTCCAATGTTTCCAGGTATTCAATGGTGGTCTAAGTTAGATCAACTCGTGATTTCAATCGCGTGAATTTAGACATTTGTTAAAAAAGAACTAATAGCAGAAAGAAAATTATTTTCGATTAGTTTTTCATCACGGCTTTATGCTAATATATGTTTTTATTAAAATTGAACTGTTTCTCTAAATTATATTTTATGTGTTTGATGTTAATATTTGCTTTAATATGTTTTCTGCTTATATAGGTCTTGTGCTTACTGCAGGACATATAATGTTACCAATATTTCTGTTCAGGATAATTCTTGACTCATTCACTTCTTGTATTTCCCAGATTACATATCAACAGCCACATTGAAAATCTTAATTTTTTCAACTTTCTATGGTCAAAACTGTTAGTGATGGAACATTATGTTATCTTCTAGCTGATAACATAATACATTAGATAAAGAAGTCTGATCACATTTCTAACCTTCAAATGATAAAATGGATGCTTAAAGTTTAGTACCTGTGTTAGCGGGACATAAATTGAATTGAAGCATACTCAATGCACGATTGCTTTGCTGCACGCTGATTGGATAAGAATTAGCCAATCAGTGCTAGCCGATGCTTGGAGAACACTCTAGAAATCTTCTCACGTAAAAACTATAAATATACTAACGTTTTTCCTATTGTGCTTCTTACTTCTATCTAACCTTGTTATTTGGAATATGATCTCTTTCCTTTTCAACCGTGTTCTGATTTAGGGACTTGTCGAGTGAATTGGTGTCCGAGAATACTAAGCAATAGGAATAGCTGGGTTGTAATAAGAGAGAATTATATACATGATCAGTACGTTATATATATATTATGGTTATTTACTTGGACTTTTTATGAAATACCTTGTAAAAATAGTTAGGATCATTTTTATTGATTAAGTACAAGTGATAATAATTTATTGCCTTATTTTCCATAGTCTTTATCGGTTTACTTTTTATAGATGCTTTATTATTCATCAAGAGTTTATTTATTCATTGGTCCTTAGAGAAATATTATTTCTGCGTGTTGATTTTCGATTTCAATTGTCTTAATAAATGATGCTGCTACTACTACTACTATTACTAATAGTAATAATAATAATAACAATAATAAGTGATAATAAATATCGCATAAAAATTAATTAATAATTAACTGCTTTCAAATCAGTGAATAACAATTGGTCATTTTCTTATTTATTCATTCTGAATTATTATATTTGGTTATAATTTTAGTGAATGCCATATAAATTTCTCAATAGTTAACGTGTTATTACTTTAGATATTTGAAAAGACTAATTTATAATGTTTCTCTTATCATTTTACCATCGGAGTAGAGAGAGAGCTCTTACCATTTTTTTCTTTCTTTCTAAAATTAACTAATTTCCAATCTCAGAACAAACTTAAGCGAATTTCATCCTTCATATGATAATGAATGAAGTTTTTTGAGGATAATCAATTTATTGTTTAATCTAAAATTACCGAGTGCTTTCATAAAATATGATAACTATACATTGAGTACATTATTTGCACGTCTTCCTTAAGTTGTCCTTTTTGCGCTTTATGGTTCTTTCAACTTTGTCGTTATCACAATTACTTCCTGTTTCCCTTTGTATCTTTTTAAATTGAATCTTCTGCAGGTAGGCATTCCACTTCTGATTGCTGTTGCATACTACTTATATTTGTCAACATTAGTGTGCACTGCAATATCATAAAAATGTTTTAATGTTTGGTTTTCGTTTTTTACATTTTATTTGTTTGATTAAATTGAATTAAACCGTCTACTGCAATAAATACTAATATGTACTAGATTTAAACGATTTAAATAAGGAGTGAATCATTTCTGTTTTGTAGATTTAAGCTTATTTTTCTTGTCCGGTTCAAAGAGATGGTCATTAATGTAGATAGTACAATAGATTTTTTAAAACGTAAATGTATTTAGCAAAGTTTGTGAGACAAAGTAAATAAGAAAAAATATTAAACAAACTAACAATCACAAAGTGTTTTTTTCAAACCTCTGTTTACTAACTATCTGCTTCGAAGTTATAATTGGAAAGGTTTAATATATGTGGTTTCAAGTTTTTGTTAGGAATATTTTAGAGAAATGATTGGAGGCTGGAGTTTCTACTGATTGAACTATCTAACTTTCAATTTTTAATTCGATGGTTTGAACGTTGCACTACTTACTTCGATTTATGTTGCAAAGTAGTATTACTAGGCATCACGCAAACAATCTTGGTTAAACACGAGTACATAAACCTGTACGTAATGAGTAAACTACTTCATCATTGTTTAATGTGTCTGGTAAATACATGATTTATTGTCAATGGTATAACAGACACATTTTTTTCTATTTAAAACCCCAATTCACCTAATAGTAATTGACCTATTCACTTATTGTTTAATAACAAAAATATAATAATGACTAAATTCTTCGGGTTTTTTCTCAATAAAATATATTCTTTCTAGATTTGCGTACATCTGCTGGTTGGTCAAGAATGGATGCAATACGTGCTGTAATTGGTTCGTCTATAGAACAGAATTTAATTTCTTTCACTAGTTCACAATGTTCATCTTCAGAATCAACACGTCTAGCTATAGAACGTTACGGTCTACGCTATGAAGGTTTACTTACTGCGCCAAACCAAGTTTCATCAGGCAAATTACTTTTTTTGTATGGTGTTATGCTATTTTTTGAAATTAAATTATAACAAGCCGTTTGTTATAGGCTTTATAACAAATAATGAAGCAATTAAGCAAAGTTGTTTTAGGTGTAGCTGTTTTTTTGTAACAAATTTTATTAATATGACGTCTACAGCCAGCTTATACTGGTAAGAAGCAATAAGAATTATTCTATCATTTTTACGTATGCTTAATTGTGTCTCTCTTGGTTTTCACTATAAATTTACTGCTATAAAGCAAATAGGTGATCATATCAAATGACTCAATAAAAGACATTTACATTGAAATATGATAAATTATTGAGATATCCTATATCCAAACTTAAATATCGCTCAAAATGTCAGAAACTACTCGAATTCTTAATTCCCAAGTTGTATATAATTTTTCATCATCTATTTATTATTAGGAGATTTGTCTGTATGACTAAAACATTTCAATCTTTGGAGGCTGTAAAAACGATGAAGTTGGCTATCGGGTAATTCGAATCACATGGTTACTTAGTGTTCGCTAGACAAAAATGCTGTTAGCAGAAACACGAGGCTTGTCGATAAGCAAGGTTTAGTTTATTTTTTCCGTAAATCGATTTGTAAATCATATTCATTGCACAAACTTACTGATGCATGTTCAAATGAACTGTCTCATACTGAGAATATACAACACATGAAATTTAAACGAAAAAAACTCAGTGGGATTGCCATTTTCAAGTGTTATTCATCAAGTTTACTCACCTTTCTTAGTTTTATTCAACTTCATTATAGATATTTTTCTAAAGATAATATCTTCGTCATCTAACTTTTCAAGAAAATTCACTCGTTGGCTTAAAATACGCAAATTTCATAATTCTGTTTGGTGAGGTCGCTGACAGAATGTGGAATTGATATGACGGATGGCTTGAAATATTTTTCTCTTTCTGCGGTATAGTACGATAATACGTTAGATCGGATAATTAGACGGTACACGATACCGAAATCAGATCACATTATATCAGATTCAGGATTTACGACTAATAATAGAAAACCAAGGTGAATGCTAGACAATAATTTATTCAACACAGTTACAAGTAGTCAATTTCAATGAGTCCGAAGTAGAAATCAATAAAAAAAATGAAATCACATATTAAATAGTCAGCACGCTAAGTGCCTGTTTGTTCACGCTTAGTGACCAGTCATATTTCACTTTACCACGTATCAAGAGTCATTTTATCGCATTGAGCAATAATGTAACCGTATTTGTGATACGATTCTTTCCGTTTAAATGCACACTTTTGCTTTAGAATTAGTTTGTATCAATTTCTGAACTCGTGATGGCGAGTGATGTAGTTGAGCTTGCCGATCACTTCACTTATTTTTAATGTCTAATCAGCCCTGGTGCATTGCTGTCTGAAGAAGTCTCTGCATGGATTCAGAAGGCTTGGTTAGTGTTTGACGACTGATGTCACTTGTGGAGTAGGCGAGATGTCCGCGTACCAATCAATGAACCAGTATACTACTTAACAACATACTTTTTACTTTGCGGATATACAATATGTCCATGAAGAATGGAGAATATTCGTAATGTTTGGTCATAGGTGTCTTCGAAGGACTCTTGTGTATTTTGGGACTTTGCCTGGGTTAGTAATAGAGTACTTGGTAAAGATGGTAAATCGATTGATGAGGGAATAAATCATCAACGGAGATGGTTTGGACATGTATTACGTATGTCCAACCTCCGCCTACCTTGACGGGAGATGTTGTCTGGTGTAGGAGCAGGTTAATAGAAAGCTAGGGTTTTTAAACCAAAACATGGCACCAATCCATGAATTCATTGACTGAGCCATATAAGCAGGTCCAGATTATCTGGTGAGGATTTGCACGATTATCACAATCACTGGTTACCAACTTTAGGTGACACGGCTGATAATCGTTCAAAATGATTTGGATGCATTCACTCTTTCTATTCTTTTAGATCCTGAGTCCCAAAATATCATACCTTTTGTGTCTTTTTCAGTACCTAATCTTTTGTACCACTATCGATACTTTTGCTACTTCTACTACTCTGAGATTTTTCATGATAATTTTATCCTGTTCTTGATCTGTCTACCCAATAATATACAGGAGAACCTGTCTCGATCTAGATTATGGCCTTGACACGATAGTCTAATTGCTTTAACCCTGAGACTAGAAATGCGTGAGTCCGAATCGAGACTAACAGCCTTGGGTAAAGAGACGAAAACTACTTCGTCACATGATTGGTTGACAAGCTAGAGAGAAAGAGCAGATGAGTCAACTGCAACACTACTCGATTTATTCCTGATTCCCAATTCACATTAGTGTAAAATGATACATGAATAAATAGATGACCACAACGCACAAACAATAGGCATAGTTCAATAAACCTATATAATTGCCTGTAGTGTTTTTTCTTGGGAAGAAAAGGTGTTTTACGCAAAAAAGTACACAGAAGCACAAACCTACTTTCTGAACACACTATAAAAGTAGGCACTAAATGAAATAAAAGAGTTAATGTACAGCTTAAGTAAATGATTTCGTCGAAAAGAAAATTTTCTTCGCTGAATTCTCTTTTTCTTATTTAATGGAGTTTCTCATGTTATCTGTAAAACATTCATCATATTTAATACTTGTAGAAAAATTTCCTAGTTTCATTGTCATTTTACTTGTTCTGTAATCATCAACGTCATCTGGAATTTTGTTATATATATAATACAGTGATACATTAATTGATATTTTCATGGTACGTCACAGCACTATGAGATCATAGATTTGATTTTTTTTTTGTTTTAATCCCTTGAAATTTAATGCCAATTAAACAAAACGATTCAACTTCAAATATTAAGAATAATTATAGTTTTACATAATTTTCTCCTTCAGTTTCAGAGTATATTTCATTTTTTAGAAGTGTTTATCATCATCTTTATACGGCTTGATATTAGTGTTATAATTGTCACCAACAATATTCATTTTTATTTGTCTAACATTAAACATATAGTTTAGAATATCAGCGTTCATTAAATTCCTGGAAATTATTTATTTATTTATTTGATCACATAAATATTGGTACAGTGGGGCACCGAATAGATATGCGCCACACAAAACAATGAGAATTTAAAGAGAAGGAGAAAAAAAAAGTAATGAACGTAGGGAATTATAAAAAAAAAGAGAGAGAACAATAATGGGGGAAACGAAACAGTACAATCAAAAGAAATCTTTCAGTTAAGGAAGATACAACCACTTTTTATGAAGAAAGTAAAAGAAGGTTACAGCAGGATCGCCACTGGCTTCTATTCTGAGCCATATCTGATAACGTCTCTAGCCACTGTGTTACATCACCTCTCGGACCCCAGCCAGGGAGTCGTGAAGGACCAACACAAGCCAGCCCTTTGCAGCTTTCTTTCATACCACGACACCATGCCATATACTGACCACCTCTCCGCTTTTTCCAACCAGTCCCAGAGTCGGCAAATAATGCACGACGTGGAATTCTCTGGGACGACATTCGTAAAACATGTCCAAGCCACCGAAGTCGGTGTTTCAAGATGGTGACACCAATTTCATTATCGTCTCTGTGACCGAACACTCGATGCCGAACCTCTGCATTACTGACATGGTGTTGCCACTGGATGCCAGCAATCCTTCGGAGACAACGATGATCGAACACAGAGAGTCGTCTAACATCCTCAACTCGGAGAGCTCAGGTTTCACAAGCATAGAGTAGAACTGCTCTCACCGACGCGTTGTAGATCCGACCTATTACAGCCAGACTAACATCACGAAGGCGCCAAAGGTGGCCCAGATTGGCATAAGCCGCTCTGGCTTTCACTATACGTGCATTGATCTCATCACTCACGCCACCACCAGCATTTATGCAGCTACCCAGATACACGAACTTCTCGACTACTTCTATCTGCTCACCATCCAGAGTGAGTACAGGATTAGAATCCTGCCAGTCTTGTAGGAGTACTTTACACTTCGAAGGTACAAAGCACATACCATACCTACGGAACTGATTGCCAACTGATTAAGTGCGGATTGCATAGCTTGAGCATTCTCGCACAGGAAGACAATATCATCCGCATACTCAAGGTCGAGAAGTCTTTCTTCAGGCAACAGATCCACACCACGATTACTTACATCCATCAGAGCTGTTTCCAGAATGTCATCGATGGCAAAGTTGAAGAGGAATAGTGAGATTGGGCAACCCTGCCTAACCCCACTGCTTGAATGGAATAGTGGAGAAAGGTGATTGTATGCCCTCACTCTGCCTGAGGTGTTTGTGTATAGGGCTTTTAGGATGTTAATAAACTTCCCAGGCACACCCTTCTTTAATAGACAATCCCAGAGAACAGTTCTATCCAACGAATCGAAGGCAGCCCTGATATCAAGAAACACTACGATTGTTGGCCTTTGATAAGTATGGCGGTGTTCTAACACTTGGCGGAGGGTGAAGATATGATCAATACATCCTCGACCAGAACGAAACCCAGCCTGCTCCTCGCGAGTCAATCTTTCTCGGGTTTTGAACAACCTACGAAGTATGACGGAAGCCAATAGCTTGGACGCAATCGGAAGTAGACTTATGCCCCGATAGTTGTTACAGGAACAACGTGAACCCTTTTTAAAGATAGGAACAACTATCGACTCATTCCATGGCGTTGGTACACTCTCTAGTTCCCAGACCTTCGTAAACAACGTCGTCAGTCCCTTAGTCAGAAAGTCACCACCATCTTCAAAAAGAGCCGGAGGTAAGTCGTCTGGGCCCGGCGATTTGTAGCGTTTCCAGAGTTGGAGTTCCTTGCGGACTTCCGCCTCATTCGGTGGATCAGTCGTCACCGGCCATGGAGGGCAGGACAGTCTGACCGATGTTGCCGGAGCAGCAGGCCAGTTGAACTGCCCTTCGAAAAATTCTGCCTATCGTCCAAGACGTCGATGGATGTTGGTGATTGGCGTTCCGTCATCTTCGCAGATTGTTTCGCTCACACCAGACTTCTTGTTGCCAGTGGCTCGGATGAGTTGGAAGAGCTTCCGGTAATTACCAGATGCAGCTGCTGCTTCCAACTCACTGGCACGCTTCGACCACCAGGCTTCTCGGTCCTTACGCAAGCTTTGACCGATTTCATTACGTAACATCCTTCGTTTGTGGTCAAACTCACGGTCACCCGGAGTAGACCGACGGGCTTCAATCAGTTGTAAGGAACCAGAAGAAACCCAGTGCTTGTAAGCGTGACGTTTCGCGAACCCACATCAGACTGTACCCGCCATTTTCATGGCGTCATGCAATTGCAACCAATGCTCATCTATACTTTTCGGTGGAATGGTAGCTAGCCTAGAAGCTAGCTCGGTTCGGTACTTACTAGCAACAGAAGTTGCAGCCAGCTTGCTAACATCAATCCTTTGGTGGCGGTCACTTCGTTGTCCACTGAAAAGTAAGGTAAGATTGGCGCAGACCAGAGCATGATCAGATTCCAGATAGGTACTCCAAAAGGAGCGGCAGTCTTGTACACAACCGTGCCAGCGGTAGCTGATTGCGACGTGATCAATCTGAGTCCAGGCTTGAGATACAGAAGGAGGACTCCAGGTGGCACATCGGTGATGACTGTGCCGAAAGTTAGTGCTAGCCAGAAACAGGTTGTGGTCTGTGCATAGTTGCAGTAGACGTTCCCCGTTATCTGTCCTGCGACCAACAAGTCCCCATCGGCCACCTAAACGACTCTCTTCTGTGCCTAGACGCCCGACCTGAGCATTCAAGTCTCCGGCTAGTACTACAATATCTGTCGAACTCACTTTCTGGAGAAGAACAGTTAACTGGTGGTAGAACTCATCCTTGAGTGCATCCGGGCTGCAATCTGTCGGGGCATAGGCGGAGATGACGAAAAGACATCGTTTCTCACATTGATTTCTTCTCACTTTGATGGTACTTTCTAATCTAACGGCACATAGCCTACTGTTAATGGAGATCCAGTCGATTAATGCTGCCTCAGCTCTAGCGCTTAGTGCGACACCAACGCCAGCAAAACCAGACGAAGATGCCACATGGTCCCCGGATAAACGCATGTAGAACAAGCTTTTTGAAGTGACAAGTGGAGAGCAAATTTGTAGTACTTCACCAGAGTCTTGAATACGGGTCTCGGATAGACAACAAACGTCAATATTAAGACTTTCCAAAGACATAGCCAGCCCTATCTGTTGTCCGACCTGCATAAACGTGCGAACGTTGAAGGCAGCCAGTTTGAATGGTGTACGTGGTTTCAGAAAAACTGCTTCAGTACTCATATTCGGTGGTAACATACAATTTTCAACCAGGAAGTGACTCGAGAACGTTTAGATAAAGCTGAATTTTCACCATAGGCGAGCTGCTGTCTAGGTCGAAACGGATACATAAAGTGGGAATAAGAGAGAGTGAATAAATGACGTAGTAAATAATACTCATAATAATCATAATAATAATAGTAATGATAATAATAATGATAATAATAGTAACAATAATAATAATAGTAGTGCGAGTCATTTCATTGTTAATCGGAGCGAAAGGAATATTTACCATAAGTAAATAGTTCATCATGTTTTAGTGTGTGGGCTGAGATACTGCTCGGGTGCCCAGACCGAAGCAGGTGGTTTTCTTAGGGGAGCACACCCCGAGCCTTTGACCTGAACGTCTGATCCACAAGGCAGTAGAGCATCATGAGGAGATGCAGTCCCATGGTAGCCAGTGACCAACGATTGGTTCATACGCCATTTGTTCCTTCAGGATACTGGAGCCCATGTGCACCATTGGTTTGGGATCCGGTTAAAGCGCCGGACATTCGCTTTTCGTCCTCTCATTTTCGTAAACAACAGTAATGCCACGAGAAGGCAGTGAGTAGGACTTCCCTGGCAGGGGCTATGTACGCGTGGCCATGTGAGAGCATTTCGAGAGGGAGAGCGGACTCTCCCCACTCTCGGCCGTACCAGGGCATTTTGGGGCTACCCTGGAAATTACATTACTGAAAGTTTTGAAACATCCTTATTGTCGACTGTTTTGATGCATGTTTAGAATATTTTAACAGGATGTCACTTTTCTTTCAGGAAAATTAAGGTGACAGATATTTTTTCAACTGATCAATAATTACTAACCTTCCAAATAAACATACCTCTTCTTAACCACGTAATTTAGTGCTCTACTTAATTTATACCCGTACTTATATAGAAAAAGCTGTTTTATTTCGCGTAGTTTTTGTCCTACCTTGTGCCATTTTGAGGATTTTTTAAGAGTTTAATCCGTTCTCTGTAATTATTGCTAATTTCATCATGTTCTTACCTTATCATTGACTTGATATTTTTTGTGAGCTTTTCAAAGTCATAAGAAAACTGCACATGTGACTTTAATCATGGAGGGTTATAGATAACCCATCATCAATTTCTGTTTTATATATTCCTTCTGTTTTTTGTTCGAGGTTTTTTCGCTCGCGATATCTACCCTCTTCTGGATGTATACATGATTATCTCACTGTTACTTCGTTAATTTCTATGTTTAGGCTACTATGAAGTTAGAATGACATGTCTCAAGTACGCATAATTATGACTCATTTATTTTCAAATGTGATAGTTTCTAGAAGGTTGAATTGCCATTAAGTAAAACGATGATTATTTTGTCGACTAATTGTAATATTTAGGAGTGTCGATAGATCAGTGTGTTGACACTGATGTACAAATATATGGGACAATTTCGTAAATTCTACTAACTTCCATTCTAGTTTACTTTCGTGTCAGTAAAATACACATCATTCACTTAAATATACTTGAATAATCAATTGGTCGAACTCAGTTTGTAATGACATGATCTTGTATCGAGTATGTGAATTCGAGAACTGGTACAGTTTATGTAATATGAAATATCGTATATCTTTGTGAATATTAACATCGTAATTCTGTTTCACTCAATTGAATAGTTTCAAATAAGGTAAAAAATCGTCTTTAATTCCATCGTTTTCCAGTACTCCAGAATATCATAAATATAAAATTGATAGTAATATGGAGTTTTTGGAGATTTTAGTATTCTCTCATTACTGAGGAGTCCCATACTAGGAAGAAACGGCTGTTTGGCACTTCCAGGTTTTCAGTGGTGGTCTAGGCTTAGATAGACTCATGAATTCAATTATGAAAATAAAGTTTATAGTTAAATTTATATAAATTCAAATGTTTACTAACAATAGATTTCATTGTTTACTTGTTTCTCTTTTTTGTACCTTTTTTACTCGACTGTCATATTTTGTACAGGTTGTAGTCCATCTTTAAAACTTAATCTATTCATTAATAATCGTTTAGTTAGTTGTACACCAATAAAACGTATTGTTGAATGTGCTTATTCTTCTGTGATTTCACGTGGTTTATCGTCTAATCCAATTGATCAACATCAAGCAATATTAACAAATAAGAAATCATTTAAAGTATCGACTAATTCAAATATTATGTATAAATCTCCAGCATTTAATTCATTATATGTATATTTAAATATACAATTGCCTGCACATACTTTAGATGTAAATGTTCATCCAACAAAAGCCGAAGTAAATTTTCTTCATGAGGTTAGTTATATTTTATTGTATGTTTATTTACGTACTTATATGGTTAATTGAAGCTGAATAAACCGTGAGATTCTTTTGTTTTAATACAGTAGATTTTAACCAAGTTAAAAAGTTTATAACAAATTTGAATTAAAACTTTTATGTGAATTACTGATCAGTTTACTACAACAGAAATGTTTCTGGGATAACCATGAAGTGATCCATTTAATCAACATGGTTCTTAAGCTCTTGGTCTCTATTATAATTTGACGGTTAGCGGAAGCTTGGAAATAACGTACCTGAGGAAATTTGAAACATTTTAGAATTGGCAATGAATTTATTAGTCAGATGTTTATCATTCGGTGGTTTTTAGAACATGGTCAAACTCTAGATGGATCCATTTATCTGAAAGTGGCACTCCATCTCATTAATCTATAGGTATTCTCATAGTTTTTTTAATATAAAAAGATATACAAATGAAGTATATAAATATGGTACTGTTCTCTACTCAGACACTTCATCGGATCAAAACCTATGGATTATTGTTACGGTAGTGATTTGCCGTAAATGGCACCCATCGAGGCTGTCCACTTTCCTAATGTTTGCTTGAATGTGTCAAAGAAATTCACTTTGAGATAATTTTCCTGTCGTGTGCATTTGTAGAGATTGGTGTCTTACTTAAAGTGCATAAGTGACATTGTCATTGTTGTTGAAGACGTTAACAACACACGATCTGCTAAGCACCTTGAGTTACAGTGCTAGAAATCTTGAGATGGATCCTTCTCCTTGAAATATTACATGTTGCTTCAAGTTTGATCTATGTTTATGCATAATTTAACCACACGAATCATGTTTACCACTGGAATTTTTTTTAAGAAATCACACCCACTCGGTTGATTAACTAAAACTCAATACAAGTTAATTAACAGTGTGATTATTAGCTTTTGAAATGGAACTAATCCATTTGATGATTAATAATTTTTCTACTAGATTATTGAATAAACTAATGACACTCAGAAAATCTTAGTTCTGATATTGCAGAAGGCCACTATGAAAAAGGTTCTATTTTGTATAAAGCGCATATATTTTCAATTTTCTTTAATTTTTGTGTTTATTGTACTAATAGTATTACAAAGCGATAATTAAAATTTCCACATTATTGATTATCATAACTCTATTATTATTATCCAATCTTTTTTGTTGAAGTATAACTTATTTCACCATTCTGATTCCATGCTTTTTTTAAAAATTTTTTATAGGATGAAATAGTTAATGGACTACAGGATGCTATTGAACAAGCATTATTATCATCAGCACAAATTCAAACATTCATTCGAAATTGTTTGCCAACACCGATTACTTTTAAAAATCCTAAAGAATTAAATATTCATAATGATCAATCAGTAGACAACAATTCTAAAGATCTTCATTCATCACAATTTGTCTATAGACCAAATGAAAAAGTACGAATTGATCTACGTGAACAACAACTTGAACGTTTTCTATCACCTCAGTCAAATTACATGAATAATAATGGTAATAATATGGCTTGTAGTAAGCTTAAAAGATTACATAATAATTCGTTGAAAAAATCTATTGGTGAAATGAGTCCGGATATTGAAGTTGATTCTGATGAAGCTGATGAAATATTGAAATCCAATCTTCTTCAGGAAAATAGTTCATTGAATTATAATGAATTTGATTGGAACAAAATAAAGTTAGTGGTCTTTTTATCATATGAGTGAAATTATTCATTCTTAATGTGAAAGTAAAATAACTTTTGACGTGATTTCTCATCACAGTCTGATATCAACTGAGGAGAACTATTGAAAACCTGGTAGAACATTGGGCAACTGTTTCATTCTAGTTTGAAACTTCATTGTACACCTAAAACTCATCTCGAAAAAATTAAATCTAAGTCTCTGCAGCTAGTGAGTTACTGTTTGGTAGTTGAATTTAAACTTAATGGACTCTATTTCTAACTCCTCACCATAGATTTAAGATTGTATCACGAAGTAAATCAGTGGTTTGTATATGATTATTACTCATTTAGGGATATATATATATATATATATATATATATATATATATATATATATATATATATATATATATATATATATATATATATATATATATAGCTCGTTGTATGCTTCCATTATGTCCTCGTGACTTTCGCGTCGCCTTATCTGTCAAAAGCGATGGGACAGTCTCTAATAAAAGGAACTTGAGGCACATTAATTGAGTCATTCGACTTTCGGCCAATCAGTTTCAGGTTTGATCTCCTGCTCCACCTACTTTTCTCGTCATAGATGTTAAATGTACCTACTGAATTTTGTATTCACACAATTGTTACATTTATTATAAATTCGTTTATAAACATGCAATCTATTCGAACAAACAATAAAAGGATATTTAATCTTTATCGTATTTTTGTTTAATTTTGTTTTATCTTAGAGAAACTACTGAACAATCTCAATTATTTCATGAAGAGCAAGAAAAGGATTCTGACGAAAATGAAGTAACCAATACAGCTCAAAATCATTTACAGTCATACACTAATAATAATGTAACCATTGATAATAACGATAATACTGTTAGTTTAACATCTAAGCCGATAATAAAAACAGACGCAAGTTTATCATCTCAAAATACTACTACTACTACTACTACTACTAATGATTTACTTAGCAAATCGAACACACTTTTAACTTACTCAAATAATGATATGTTAGAATCAGTATCATCAAAACCTCGTCATCGAACAGTTTATTTAATGAGTATTCTTGCATTAAAACGTAATTTAGAATGTGATTTAGACCAGTCCATTAAGACTACATTACGTTCATGTAAATTTATTGGTTTTATTGATGAAACAAGATGTTTAGCACAACATCATACAGAATTATTACTGATACGTTTAAAACCTTTAAGTCAAGCATTATTTTATCAATTATTATTAACAAATTTCGGCAATCATGGTGAAGTGAGTAATATATGATTTTTATTGTTAACACTTTGTTTATTAGGATAATAGATTGGTTATGTATTGTATTAATCTTTCTCTATAATCCAGTGATCAGTTTGTTTCTTCACATTGATTTGTACGATAATCCATCATAAATAAGAATATAAATTAATAATAAATATATCTTTTTGTTATATCCCAATGAGTAGAAAAATTGTATTTCTTATGTTTCATGGCTTTTAGAGTAAGTAAATAACCGAATAAAATTGACTCACGTTTAAATAGTACGGAGGGAAATGTTATGTCCTGAAAATTCCATATTGTACTAAACATATAATACTAAATTAAGCCATTACTAATCATAATAAAATCAAGTTCCAATGAACCAGGTTGATATGAACTAATTAATGAATATCTAATTCATTAACCAAGTGGATTTATTCAGTTTTAAACGTTACTGTTTGTATAAGAATTGGTTATTTTACTCAACTGTCCTAACCGAAATTTGTTTGAACACATAGGTATTGATACAAGAAGGCACCAAATACACATGCGCCACACAAATTTCATTCGATAGGTGTGAGGGCTGTGATGCTGCCCAGGTGCTCAAACCGAAGTAGGTGGTTTTCTTAGGGGAGCACACCCAGAGTCTTCGACCTAAAGTCTGATCCACAAGGCAGTGGAGCATCGTGAGGAGATGCAGTCCCATGGAAGCCGGTGACCAAGAAATTGGTTCATACGCCATTTGTTCCTTCAGGATACTGGAGCCCATGTGCAGCCTTGGTTCGGAATAATGGTTTTCCAACTCCCCTAGGTGTACTCTCCATGTCCACCAGCCCGGTTAAGGCACCGGACATTCGCTTTTCATCCTCTCATTTCCGTAAACAACACCCCCGCCACGAGATGGCAGTGAGTGAGACTTTCCTGGCAGAGGTTATATACGCGTGGTCATGTGTGAGCATTTCGAGAGGGCGAACGGACTCTCCCCACTCTCGGCCGTACCAAGGCAATCGGGGGCCTAACCGAAATCGATTGTATAAAGCTAAAATATGTTTGTTGTGTTTTATATATTTAACCTTGGTCATTTTAATACATTTGCTCTTTCTCTTAATTTCTTTCTGTGCTATTTTCATATTCTGTAATTCAGTTTGATACAATATGTGTTACATTCCATTCATCGTCATTTCCGTTTTATTGGTTGTTCTTTAATGAAGCTTATCATCATATCGTTTTTTCTTGTGGATTGCAAATTATTTTTTTATATCAACGAAATTCACTGGGAAATTAGGTATAATCCTGTATTTTCATTTTAGTTTGTAGTAAGTATCACGCTAATGGGAACATATTAGTCTTAGCGATATAATGTTAATCACTGTCCCAATGTAGTTCAAACTAATCATGGCTTAGTTATATCGCTAGCATTTTGTTCTATCAGTACATTATATACTACTACTACTACTACTACTACTACTACTACTACTACTACTACTACTAATAATAATAATAATAATAATAATAATAATAATTGGAAATTTGACTTTTCCTGTTTGTAATTTCGGAACTAAATCTACCTAATTATCATTCACTTTGATATAGAACTAGCTAAAGTTGATAAAATTAAATTAATGATTTCTGATCAATAATTATTTCATGTATACTGGTTTTATGTGTTTACTGTTAGTTAGCAAACTTCGAATTGTTTACATCTTATTCCATACATATAAATAGATGGCTTTTAAAAATGCGGGGAAATTTTTTTTCTTAAAATTCATTTATTTGATAAACAGAACAAATGTGGTTAAAATTTCTAATTTGAATCCAAGTGTATTGTTAGTTCGTTAATTAGGAATATAACAGCTTATTCTCTATTTATTAATCTACTGTATTTCCTATTTTTGATAATTGATACTGTAAATTAAATTTACTGGATCTGTTCTGATCTGTAGATAGATGTTTAGCACTGAGATGAAAATAATTGGAAATAGGTAGATAAATAAGATATAAATTTTTTCATGCTTTTTTTCCTAAAGTCTTTAGTCCTATGATGAAAATCGACTATCAATGGACAAAATGATTTGTGGAAGTATTCTAATCTCCGTTAACATTGAAATACGCTAACCCCATATATTTTGTCAATCTGTAGGCTTAGGAGTTGTCTGTCTATCAGTTGGAATCACAGAATAAAAAGTTATTATTGTTTACATTTGGTTTATTTTTCTGGTCTTCCAGGAAACAGACCATCACGATAAGCAGTAACGAGTTAGGTTGTAAAATGTAATTATATCAATACTACATGAGATCAACTATGTATTTTATTTCTCTATACTCAAGCGTACAACCTCCAGGATTTGGACCCAAGAGCTCAGGTTTCGTGCACGAACGCCTGAACTTTAGACCACTGAGCCGGCATCCAGTGGTGTTATTGTCTAAACTCAACCATTTCACAATATTGCGCGATCAGCTTTCATTGTCTTCGGTGGGTAACTGCCTCACACCGGTTATGGTGGCCTAACATTGATCGACTCATGATCTTAATCAAAACCCAACAAGCTTCACAACCCTATACTGATGATTACCATATGCTCACTAGTGACTAGTTTTGAGAGGTGGCTCTCGAAGTTTTAGTGAGAAGCTGTGACCAGTAGAGTTAGGGCGGTTACTTACTGAAGACAATGAAAGACGGTAGCGCAATATCGTGGATTGGTTGACGTTAGATATTGACACCGAAAATTGCTGTTTTAGCTTCCTGTTGACGCTGTCATATTAAGGGTGTAAAAATGATTATTTGATCGATATTCAGTTGATAACAATAAAAATTGTTTTTGTAATTAAAGAAAATTATTTCAAGTAAATAGAAGCAGATTACTTAAAAGTCACTGTTCATAAATTTTGAGCTTGTAAATCTTCTGATCGTTTCTGTGCACATATTGTTCATTCTATTAATAAATTACTGCATTTTGCTTACCGGATTGAATATATCCTAGAGAATAGTGTCCGTCAACAATCTGTAAAATGTAACTTACTTAAGAATCAAAGTTATTTGAAAGGTAACTAATATTCATTGAATGTATATACATAAGTAGTAAGTTTCCGTACAGATAAATATACTGCTTGCTAATGAACGAAGTATGACTTCGTTGAACTACCTATTTTGATATTCGATACAGTTCATAAAGGTTATTGTTTGTAACTATTTTTTACTCAACTAAATATTTCTAAATAACTACTATTCCTTCACACTATCTTTTAATAATGTGTAGATAATCCTTCGCGAACCAGCCCCATTAGCAGATCTTTTATCAATAGGACATGAATATCTTCGGAAATCTTCACGATATCTATCTAATATCAGTTCAGCTGAATTTATTAAAGAAGCTACCGCTACTCTTGTTAAGTATGCATCTATGCTCTGGGATTATTTCTCAATTAAAATTACTACCGATTCAAATGGTAATCAAGTGCTCACTGGAATTCCTTTGATTATAGCTAAGTAGGTTTTTCCGTTGAATTGATAAATATTTTGTTTTCAAGTTTTCTCAATAATTTTCAAAAACAATTCTACCGGTCTATAGAGATCCAAAGATGCTAGGTACTTTTCTCTTGCTTCGAGATTTACATACATTGCTTATCAACACGTTTTCGGATTAGAATTAGAAATAGTCCTATTTTTTTAACAAGTACCTCAGGTTTTTGGTTTAATACAACCACTCGTTCTTAATGGCCAACATTATCAACCTCAGTCAATTTGTAATCTGATGCAAAACTGACATTTCTATATTAACCTTTTTAATTACTAGAGATGACTCCTGCGAATTTACTTCGTTATTTTTCATGCAGAAATGTGATTTATTTAAGTGACCTATTGAAGTTGGTGATTTTTTGTATCTTAAATTTTATTCACTAACTGGAATTAAGTGGGACAATAAGACAGCGAATGTCGATAAGCGCAAAAAACAGTTGTTTCATTTTTGAACTACTATTAAGGTTTACAAACTGTCGACCTGATGTAATGTTGAAATGAGAAATTACATTTTAAAAAACGATCATATTTTCACGCCATTGATCAAACCATCGTGTAGTGGAGTAGTTGGTCAGTGCTTAAAGCGTTCAATCTTCAACCACCAAGTCATAAATTGGAGTCCTACTCCACCCACTTTGGTTCAAACAGTTGGCTATCACCAATATCCCTCTCACTTAAACTTTAGTCTGAAGTCAAGTACGGGAATTTGTACCTGGTAATGAGTTGATAACAATTCTATAATAAATTTGAATATATATGTGTATAAATCTTGTACTAAAAGGAAAATTAATGGAAACATATTGTTGTACGTTACTTTGTATCTTGTAGACTACCCGACTGAGTGTCTGATTTTTTTACGCTAACTACTCACTTGAATTCAATAGTAAACGACCGATTACAGTAAGCGGTGGTTTTCTCTCTAGATAGACAAATAACTATTCAAGGAATGTCTAACAACATGTGAAGCTTTAGTGCTACGAAATGTCATTATTATATTATGAAAAAGCTTCACCGTAATCGTTTACTCAGATTTCGATCAGATCATACCACTTTCCGTGTAGAGAGTATAACGATAGAAAGTTCTTTCTTATCCTTAAGTTTCTTTGTGCTGTATAAAATTATTCAATTATTTTCTAATCAAAATAATTTGATGATTTCAATTAGAACTCAGAATGTTTTAGTTACGATAACCGACATCAATATAAAAATGCTTATATATATATATATATATATATATATATATATATATATAACTCAATGTTTGGCATAGGCTTGCCACAATCACTTGTCACTATGACAACGAGCAGCGGTAGTTCAAATGGACAGATATTACAATATTTTTTCTATTCTTTTTCTGCCTTTAGGATAATCTAACGATAACATCATTTTGATAGAAACACACACAAATATACATATATTGGTAAAGAATTAAATTACTTATAAAAATGAGAGATATTAACTATTATTACACACGATATTTATATTCTGGTGATTTTGTTTTACTCGGTAACCAAGTATAGATTTATGTACAGCGCATTAAGCCATACTTTTCATGCAAATTGCCTCATGATACATGGTGCAGTAGTTAGTGCGTTGTCGTTTAAAGTTTCAGTCCAGTTACTGAGATTTGATCACTTTCATTAATATGTCGCTGAATTAGTTCCTTTTTTCCTTCTAAAAGATAAATATATACAGATATGTCTATAACCTAGAGATTCTTCCAGCTTCCGATTTTCTCTTAATAATTAGCGTTTTGGGTTGTATGTATACGAATAACTCAAGTTATTTTTACGTTTAATTTCGATTAACTATTATTAGTATGAGAAAACATATGACATTAAGCATCCTGACATTTTTACAATACTTCACTGTACAGTTTTGTTGTTTGAACGAAGTTCACGTCTCAGTTAGCAGTTGGATGTATATTTTTAGACTATCAATTTTACAAGATCGTGGCTGTATACGATTACAAACTACATGTTTTTTCAACTATGTGTTATCCCGACCGTTGCTGCTACCTTGACGTTGTGGTCGGGCTTGCCTATCGTCATGAACCAATCGAACTATACTGCCTAGAATAATCTTTCCTCAAGGTCCTACCATGCTGAGCAGGTCAGTAAAAGTAAAAGCAGCAGACTCAAGGTTCGAGGGCAAAGTCGTACTGCTGACTGTATAGAGGTGTAACAGCAGTAAAATGTTTCCTTCAGACAACCAGCATAACAGCGATGCTGCCTTCCCACGAGAATGGGTGAGTTTAGAAAAGGTTGACTCTAAAAATGCACACCTTGCCTTATCCCATGGATTTTTGTCTCCGGTGGTAAGTTCCCAACAAGTACGGAGCTAACACGAAAATTACTCACAAAATGGTCGTGTGTGACTGGCCTCACTCAAGCAGTTGTCCCTTGGGCACTGTGGTCACGCTCTCTAGTCACTAAGACCAACTCTAACCGAATTTCCTTTTCAAGTAACTCTAGAAGAACCCTTCGACGGTGTGGGTAACCGGGAAATAAAAACTGCCCTCATACGTCTAACATCACTCAATATCACTGTATTTACATATAATCTCCTCCTAGCTGACTGACTATGAGTTATCAGTTTCATATTTCATAAGCGTGATTAATTGCACCAATAGTCTCAGTGTTAACGATCATTAGAATAACTGTTGTTTACAATATGAAGGAATCACAGATTTAAACGAAAATCGAACATTTCTAATTAAATAAATAAATAAATATTATATTTTATTTTAAAACATTGACCTAGACAATTTCCCACACTACTACAATAATTTTTTTTAAATGTTTCTTTACTAAAATGAACATGGCGATTTTTTCTCTCACTGTTTTGTTAATCAGCATCACTTAATACATAAACTTCAGGAATGTCTTTTGATTAATGAAGAACAACTATAGTAATACTGTCTATTTTTTTTTAAATCTCACATTCTAGTTATATACCTGAATTGAATCAGCTTCCAATCTATGTAACAAAATTAGCTACACAAGTTAGTTGGTCAGTTGAATCTATTTGCTTTGAAAATATTTGCTGTATTACAGCGAATTTCTATGCAGTATCATCATCAAGTTTATTTGACGATTGCTCTTTATTGCCCATATCATCTTCCACATCAATTATTGACGATAAGTCAGATAAAGAAAACACTGTATCGTCATCGTCATTATCACCTCGTGAATGGATGATTCAACATATACTATGGCCTATTTTATGTTCTTCTTTACTACCTAGTCGAAGATATCCTAATTTCGATTTAGATCATAATGAGAATGACAGTAAATCATTCTCTTTAAAATCTTGTTTCATTCGTCTTACTTCATTAACAGAATTATATAAAGTATTTGAACGTTGTTAAATTGTTTCAAACTGTGCATTTATTATTATTTTTTATTTAATTACTGTTGTTACTCAGGAGATTCAAATTATATTTTTTGATGATTATTGTTGTTTCATTTAAATCGACTACTATTGCCAAGTGATCAGTGTTAAATTTAGATATTTTGGATGTAAAATAAAAAAGAGGGAATCAGGTAACTTATACCATCACTTAACGTTTACGGACTAGATAAAAGTTAATTTGTAAATCCATGATCCGACTCCATTGTGAGCTATTATAAATAATAATCTTCAGTACATAAGTTTTAGGATCGTCTCCTTACAAATTAGAGCATTTTCAATTTGATCTGCTTTTAATAGTTCTGTAGATGTACTTTCCATCCTACAAATTCAACCACTATATACTTGAATAATAATTTCCGATAATGTAAAAGTAAACTTCTATGAATACTAGGCCTTGGTCAATCATTTTAGTACTGTGTGATGAAGATCCGACAAACAAGTTACAGACTAAGTTTTTTACATTAAACATGAAAGTGATGTTGGATATTTTGAGCTAATCGACATAAAGTAGTGAACATAGGTTTTTTAAGAGTTGACACCGGTCAAATTTTAAGAA
Organism: Schistosoma spindalis; assembly: GCA_946903255.1. Classification (NCBI taxonomy): domain Eukaryota; kingdom Metazoa; phylum Platyhelminthes; class Trematoda; order Strigeidida; family Schistosomatidae; genus Schistosoma; species Schistosoma spindalis. Next base: position 23,853,124 of record OX336424.1, read on the forward strand.
ATCGGGAAAAAATTTTATCTCGATACATAGAATAGTGTTGTGTTCACTGCCCTTAATGTTTAGATAAATTAATCTAAGATGTGAAACCAATAAGATACTTGAAAATTAATATGACTATCTAACTAATCACAGCATAAACATTTAGAATTAATGACTTCATACACCAATAGATTAAGTTGGGTGATATTTTAGATTATCACGTTTCCTGTTAGGAAAATAATACCTGTTACATTTTCTTTCTGACAATGTATCATGTATAGATAACGAGTTGGCAACATATATATATATATATATATATATATATATATATATATATATATATATATATATATACGCAAGTAAACATGCAAAAAAGTGTATGATATGTTTATACGTAATCAGTAAACAGAATCGAGTGTATTAATTAATTGATAAGTGACAGTTATACACTTAGTAATGAAATATTAAATAATTCTTCAAGTTTATAATTCTATTTTGTAAATAAATTTGATGAAAAAAAATAAGAACTTTGAGCTTTTACATCTGCATGATACACAACAAACAATTAAACTTTTTAATAGTCTCACAAAACATACATTCGTAGTAATTTTTGTTACATACTAAATTATATAGTAAATCATTATACACCAAAGATTCATAAACAGTTATTCCCCTCACATTAAGCTCTTCAGAAGTGAACAGTTAAAACCTAAAATAATGAACACGCTATTTCTAACTTCAGTCAACCGTTAGCATAACACATCTAGGCTTAGATTTCATATAGAAGTGTTAATTATCAGTATAGGGTAGTGGAGATTATTAAGTTTTTGATTGAGATCATGAACCGATTGATGTTAGACCACCATTGAAAACCTGGAAGCACTGGACGGCCGTTTCGTTTAATTGTGATCTAGAGGTTAAGCGTTCGCGCGCGAGACCGAAGGCCTTGGGTTCGAACCACGCGAGCGTAATCGTGGATGTGCACTGTTGAGGGGTTCCACAATTGGACGAAACGGCCGTCCAGTGCTTCCAGGTTTTCAATGGTGGTCTAACATCAATCGGTTTATGGTCTCAATCAGAAGTGTTAATGTTCAATTTTTAAGTAGTTTTAAACTATTATAGAACAACTGTCCAGTAAGTTTTGGTTTTAGGCTTACTTTTGCAGTTAACATCAATTCTTAATAAAAAATTTTAATTTAATCAATTAAATGTAAAACAAATATGTGATTAATCCCCACAACAATATTCATTATCATTTACAGTGAAAAAGTACTAATCGGTGTTAATTTAGTAATATTTTTCGGATTATATGGCTGCTGCACGAAGTTTTTATGATAAATGAAGTCCCCATTAAGTTACTGTTTCATGTGATATTAGAATTCATAATGCTAAAATTATGTTTAGTATGAAATGTCCATTGTAAACTTCTATCATACCAACTTAATTGAGTGTATTTGGAGATTATTACTGTTAATAAAAAAAGTTATCATGAAATAATTTACTAAATACATAAATCAACATGAAATGTGTGCGAAATTCCAATTATAAATGTTTCTTTGTAGTAATTCATATCCATTAAAATTAACTTACCTATGATAATCATCAGCTCTATTATTACTGAGTTTCTTCATGAATGATTCAGTTACTGTCAAAGATATAGCTATGGTTTCAGAAACTTTGTGATTTGAAATTAACTAGGTAGCTGTCGAAAAACCAGGAAACAATCGATATCTGTTTCTTCACAATTCGAGATTAGTTAGCTATGAGCAATCATAGCTCCACCTAAAATATTTTGGTCACAAGCAGTGAATTCAAATCTAATTGTACTTATTTCCTACATTAATCAATTTGTGATAATCCGACACAGCTGTTTAGTTTCACTCTTGACATGGTTTAACTCCACGAGTTGTAACTTTAATAAACCATTCTAACTGAGTATCAAACCTTGCCAATAGTGAGGACATGATTTTCTCTAAGTTAAGAGGTTTATATGGATAGTTCAGTTTGAGTATAGCTTGAATTGTGAACTGATGTCATTTGGAGAATTATTTCTGTGCATGTGTAAGGTTGCGCCAGCATGGATTTACAAACTTCTGATGAGTACCAAGTTACAGAAAACTGTTCAGTACTTCATCATTTTAAATGATTGTTTGGTTAATAACAATTATTAATAGAAAATAATTCCATACTATTTCTTATCATCGTCAGTTCTCTATGTACGTTTCTGTGTTCTTTTACTCAATTATCTTTAATTGTACATCATTTATTCCTAATTCGATTGACCAGATACTTTATTACTAGCTACATTATTAGTGTAATCGCTTACGGTACTACGTGGTTGTTTAAACTGAAGTATAGTGTGTCAAGATTCGGATCTGGAATTTAATGACTATAAATCGAACACCTCATTTTGTAAACCATTGATCTATTAATTACTTTTCCTGTGTCTTGAAAATGACAAACGAACTGTCAGAGAGATTATTGTTTTTCCTGCATTCTTTGTTTTTCTTGTGAAATGTTTATTTTTACGCATATTCTTTTTTATTAAGGCCAAAAATCAAATTAATTTAAATGTAAGTGTCAAATAAGAAGGACTACACTCACTTAGCCTTTTATTTTATGACGTATTTTCTTTTTGTCACCGATATGAGTGAAATATGTACAAAAATAAACAGATAATATATAAATTTTATATTAAAGCAAATATTAAGAAACCCTATTTGACAGATTGATTAGTCTCATTGACCTCGATATACAATTTATATGTACATTCTCTATCTGTCTAATGAAAGCTGTTTCCGTTATTCTTATATTGTTTTATTTTCTGTCGAAATGACCTCACTTTAACAATAAAACAAAACAAAATACTTTGAAATGTTATTTTGTATGTTATGAATAATGAAATAGTTTCAGGAGAAAAATTTTTTTGTCTGTTTAATTTTTTCTCATGTTATATGACCCTGATTCTTATTTATTATCAGTAGATAAATATATAATTCGTTAATTTTTCTAAAAAATGTTTACTTAGGATGCATATGAAGTGGTCAGATTTATCATAATCGATTTGAATATTAAACTTTTTCAAACTAATCTAACCAACTTTTTAAGCAAAGATGAATAGTGGCTAACAGTGTAATCCAGGATGTGCGTTTCGTCCTATTTATGACTCGTCAACTGGATGTAACTGTATGTTGATGTTCACTCTGGGACTCGAACCAACTACCGTTCGGTTCAAATGCCATCACGTTATCCACTTAGCTACTGAGTCGTGATAGCCATCTGCTTGTGCCATCCAACTAACTAACAATGGAAGATCGTTCATATCACAATTATTTATCGACTTAGATACATATTGAACAGAACGAAAATAAATAAGATTTATAAAGTAGATGAAATTCTTTTGATTTCAAAATTTATTATCACTGGGATACAATTTAAATTTATAATAACTAATATTGTTTAAGGCAAAAGATTGATCAACTCTCATTGAAGAATATGAAGCAGAAGTTTGAACCAAGATAGTAAATTAGTAGAATATGACAACAACTTTACACCTTTTTTAGTAAATGAATATTTTTGTGATGAAAATCTATTCATATAAAATAAGGGTAAGGACAAAAATAGTAGTAATAATACCATTGATAAAAACAAATGATTTAATAAATAAATAAATGTACTATAAGCACAAATTCAACTCAATGAATGGTAGTGAATCATTAAGAAAGATGAGATTATTTATTCGGTAAAATTGTCTCAAGAATTGATTACTGATTTCTTATGATTCTTGTAAGTAACCGTAGATTATAATCAATCTATTGATGCCGTATTTTCTTCTGTGACCTACTCATAGGTGTTTTTCAATGTCGAAGACTAGAGCGTAACTATTAAGTTTTTGGCTATATTAAATGACGAACAGACAGTTACATAGCAACGCTGTAAGAGACTATTTTTGAAAGTCTATTATCAAGTTTATTTTATCGAATTTCGAAAACCTTATCATTGGGTTTTTTCCATAAAGAATAGTGCACTATTGTACTGATATTCTTTTTAATTGATTTGAGATACCTTTTATGAACATTATGAGTGTTATATGATCTGCAGTGTTTACCCTCTCTCTCTCTCTCTCTCTCTCTCTCTATATATATATATATATATATATATATATATATATATATATTTCATGGTTTAAGTTTTCCCATTACTGTTATTATGGACTGAATTTGATCAGTATGTTCTGAGATGCATAAATTATTTACAGACTTTCTCATTATTGCCTTTAAGTATAAAGTCTTAAAAAATGTTGGATTTTGGTTAGCGTTGGGAATTCAAGACATGTTTTTCATCTTTGATTCCCCTGCTAGATACAATATAAACTTTTCTAATATTTCAAAAAACATTTTTCTATCATCATTTTTGAATTCAGTTAACTGTTCTACTCTTAACACTTTCATTCATACCTGTTTTCATTACTTTCTTCATGTGAATTTGTTCATAGATTTTTTGTTTAACAGTAAATATGAATTGTTTACTGTATTAATTACTTATTTTCAATACCATAGTGGTATTGTACACAACTATTCTTTTGATATCTATGAATTAGTTGGTTTAAAATGGATTAAGTATGTGGTAGATTAGTTATTTGTACCAACCGATAAATCTTATTATTTTGTATAAATCACGTATATGATGTGGTCATAACAGTTAACCAAGTCAACTCTGATCATGAATTTTTGTCAAAAAAACAAAGTATAAGATGGATAAATGATAAGAGGCATACACTGATTCTCAATGGAATAGGAAAATAACCGTGCAAGTGAAATAATCTTAGATAGTTCAACAAGATGGTCGCACAATATCATCGATTGGTTGAAGTTAGATATTAACACCGCTGGATGCCGGTTCAATGGTTTAGAGGTTAAGTGTTTGATCGCGAAACAATGTCCTGGGTTCGAATCCCAAATGTAGAATTGTAGATGCACACTGATGAAGAGTCCCATACTAAGACGAAATGGCTGTCCATTGCTTTCAGGTTTCTAATGGACGTCTAACATTGATCAATTCATGATTTTATTCAAAATCCAACAACAATATTTTAGAATATTTTTGAGTAAAGCCTGATGATGATCTAATTGAAAACAATTGTTCGCTTATATGTGTTGTTCTAACAATATTTTAGTCATAGGTAGACCAATGTAATGTTTTTCACTACTCTATAGGTTCTATTGTTTAAAAAGATGAGTTTCAAGCAACCGCTTTCCTAATTATCAAACGATGTATCTAATAAGACATTTGTTAACTGATCTAAAACAGAAAATGAAAAATAGGTACCTGATCTGTATGGGTCAATACATGAAGAAATAATTTGTTCTTTACTATATAAATCAAGCTAATTGATTGGAAATTATCGATTTTTTTGTTTGAAATACAAATAAAATTGTATATTTAAGTGAAAATTTTACAAAGTGGATTATTGTTTTAAAAAAATTTTCATCTACTGAATATTACAGTTGATTATTGTAACTAGAATGATAAAATATGTGTGTGTGTGCTTGTTTGTTTATTAAAGTGAATCAACAAAATTTGGTAATATTAAAGAAAATTTTATTTACTGGTTAGTATAAAATCAAAAAACAAAATCAATGATTATCCGAGAGAACAGCATGAGTATTTCGGACTATTTTATTGAGTTGTTCGTCAATGAAAATTAGAAATAAATAAAAACGATCAGACTATAATATATGGACGATCTTCAAGTAACACCATAGTAACTTTGAGAATATCCACCTATTTACTATGGTTAATTGAGGGTAATAAAACAGTTTGAATAATAAGAATTATAATTTACAGCTGATAGTTAGTTAAAGTTAGGAATTAGATTTATGATTTTTATCACGAACTGTTATCAACTAAAATATCAAAACGTTATTTAAACTAAAAAGTGAGTGAATTTCCCATTAAAATATAAGATCTGTTATCTTAAATCTGATTGATTTGTTCATAAATTATAGTCTGGCCATAAAAAAACTACCAAATGCTGATTAAATAGTTCAACAGTTTGTCTTACATTTTGAAAGTTTTATACCGTAGGATGAAATAGTTTTCCATTTTTCTTTTATTCACATTATTAGTTTGTAATAAAACCTGTTTGTTTTAAATGAATAAAGATGTTAAAGATCTTAAAATATGTAGTTTTTTTGTGTGCCAAATTTCAACATAAGTCATTTGACATTTTAATTCATCAAGATAACAAGTTTCATACACATAGTTCCCTTTATCATTTTGAAAAGAGCTAGAACAAAGATTTTAGCAGAATAGCATGAATTCATTTTATTTCGTAGGTTCTCATCAGCTGCTTACAACCTGTTATATTTATAAATCATAATAAGACAATGAGTTTAAATGACTTACATGAGAGGATTTTGTTAGAAGTTATATAGAAGACATATTCGTATAGTGTAGCAAGGGTGTAAATGAAATTAATATACTGAATATTGTAAATATATACCTAATGTGAAAGAATATTCTACATCATTAATTGTGACGACAGTTCAAAAAGGGGGTTAGAAACAATTGATTACATAATGAGTAAAAAAAAAAAAAATTTTGATAGGAATATAGTGAGTAGAGTTCAGTTAAAAGATTATTAATTTGAAACGTAGTTGAAGAAATAAAATAATGAAAATCAATGATGTAATAAGTACAAAAATAATAATAATAATTTATGGTGCAGAGAAGGAATATTTGTCACCAAGGCAAAGAAAGATTAACAACCATCTCCTTTTGAACACATAGGTCAGGTTTTTGACGCCTGATGGCAACGGCTTCAGCAAACTTCAGAAGACTGGAGTTTGGCTGCTTACTAATCACCTTGAAGGATTGTAAGGTATCTACCTGATGTCCTGTATCAAGGAGATGTTTGGTGATTGCACTATTCAGAGTCCTTCTTTCCCTTGTTCTAAGACTTTTTGGAACATGTTCAAAAAATCTAAGGTATGCTCTCCTTTCTGTTCTGCCAATGTAGCTGCTTTGGCAGGTACACGTAAATTTATAAATACAGTTGGCGGTAACATGAAAGGGTTGCTTGTCGACCTTTGATTGAGTTATTGAACATGTTGTTTTATAGAAAATTAAAAGTTTAGCAGCCGGATAAGTTCTGGCAAGCGCAATATTCAGTCTCCTACTGATTATTTGTGCGACGTTATCACCTTTAAAGTTAAGATTTATAGATACTGTCTTTTTATTGACCGTAGTTATTTCCGTCTTGTTTTCTTTGGGCTTTTTATATTTGTCAATAAACTTTTGTGGATAGAAGTTGTTTCTTAGACATTCTTCTAGGTTCATTAATTCTTCTTCAAGTTTGTCGGTGGTACATATCTTTTCTACCCTGTCAAATAGTGTTTTAACCAGTGCCTTCTTGTAACTAATTGGACAGAAACTATTGAAATTCAGATAGAGGCCATTCCAATTGCTTTTTCTATAAACTGAACGTTGTACTGTCCCGTCTTTCCTACGTCTTATGGCAACATCAAGAAAGTGGAACATGTCGTTCTGTTCGTGCTCCATAGTAAAGTGAATGTTAGGATGAGCGTTATTGAAGAGTTCTAGCAGGCGGGTTGCATGCTGTTTATTATTACAGACAATAAATGTGTCGTCCACATATCTGTAGTATTCCGTCGTTTCACTGATCGCCTGTTTAAGTACCGTGTTTTCAAGATACCCCATAAAAATATCTGCCAGAATTGGACCTAGTGGACTCCCCATTGCTACGCCATCGATTTGGCGATATATGGTGTTATTAAATTGGAATTGAACATCAGTTGTGCACATTAGTAGTAGTTTTTTGAGTTCTGGAGCTGGTAAAGGTAGGAGATCATCATTCTGACAAATTATATCAATAGTTTCAAAAAGTGGTATATTGGTGAACAATGATGTTACATCAAAAGAGACCATTAACTTATCAGTAACATTCGTATGATTTAATCTATCAGCAAACTGGAATGAATCTCTTAACGTGTATGTTGCTAATCTCCGACGAACCGGTTCTAGTTTTACTGCTAACCAGCGTGCAACTTTATGATACGGTGAGTTGATCATTGATAGGATAGGTCTGAGGGGAACGTCATGTTTGTGAATTTTTGGTAAACCATACATGTGAGGTAGACGTGAACCACGTGGTCTTAGATCGTTGTACGTAGAATTATCAATCATTTTCTTTTTTAGAAGTTCTCTGAGCATTCCTGTGATTCGTTTTTCTGTTGAATCAGTCAAATCTTTTTTGGATTTATCTACCTTGAACCTAAGTTGATCGTCTAGGATTGACTTCATCTTAGTTACATAATCAGCTGTATCTATTAAGACTACACCTGAACCTTTATCCGGTCGTAGAATCATCACCTCATTATTTTGTTTGATGTTTCTTAGGGCTGTTAGATGTTCTTTGGATAGAACATTCGACTTTGGTGTCGATGACACGAAGTATTGGTTGGCAATATCAACTAACTTTGATTTGAACCATCCTTTCTTTTCCTCATTCATTGGTTGCAAATCTTTTAACTGGTCAAACAGATTTTCAAATTGAGCTTCTGTATCAATCCTGTCCGTATTTGTTTTTGGTATATGAAATTTGAGTCCAAGTGATAAGGCTTCTGTTTCTATACTATTGAGCTTCGTATTTGATAAGTTATAGATAAACTTCGAAGGGTTTTCCGGAAACCCTAAACATAGTTGTTCTCTTAACAGAGTTTTCGATAGAGATTTATGGAAATCCTTGCAAACCTTGATTTGAAGATCACGAATGAAGTTCATGAATTTTATTCGACATACGATGTTTAAATCATTAACGGCTCTAACAAAAGCACTGGCCTCAGTCCTTAGTTGTGTAATGAGTAATTTTGTCGATTCAATATGAGATTTGGTAATGCGTCTTAGGTTTTTAAGCGATGGTGGAAGTTTACATGAACGTAGTCAAACATTTAAAAGCGTATTCTATCATCTCATTTCGATTATAAGGCTGTACTCACTTTCCCGTTTTGTCATTCCTCATTGTTTTCGCTTGGTTTCACTATTAAATGCAAGTGTATATTGTGTGGTTATTGAATCGTCGACTTATCTTTTTTCTCGTTCTTCTCTCTTCAAGTTCCACAGTTCAGCGCATACATTCATACTAAATGCAAACCTACTGAAGTTTCCACATTACAATGCCGGACATAACTCGATTTATGAATGACTTTATATTGCTTAATTCGTTTGAGTGATAAGAAAAAGTTCATCGTGCCATCGTACAGCGAAAATGACGGTGTAAAAAATACATGAAACGTTTACTCCCATTAACGCTGGTTCTGTCCAAAAATATGATAACAACTTCCTTTTCATCTTTTTAAAGTTAGCTCAACCAAACGATGTCATTACAGACCCACTAAGCATTAGAAACTGTTGAGTCATACAGATCGCTTAATAGGTTAGGGATTTCGATTATATTGTTCTCCTATCTTTGATTTATAACACTGCTTTGCCGACATTTTAGTGAATCTACAAAAAACGCTGTAAAAGTTATGAGAAATCTTTTACCGAAATATTAATGACTAATAAAAGACCCGAAAATATGCCGGTTTACTTTGGAATAACTGGTCATTGTAGCAAAATTATTCTTTTCCAAGTAAGATGAAAGCGAATTTAAAACCTAAGAATAGCTCATAAGATAGTAGGAACTAGCATGTACACTTAAGCTTCGTGGGTATTTTGGCGAGATGCTTGATTTTGACTGTCTATATATTCACTAGGTAATAAGGTGAACAAAAATTCTAACCTCGTTCCTAAAGTCATTCAAATTCGATAGTATGGAATAATTTTACCCGAATTCCTCTTTCATGTACATTTTTAACTAGAACATTTAAATGATGGCAAGTTCTGAGTTTTTTTTCATTTACTAACACACCTATCGATACAGCATTGGATATCATTGATGATTGTCTAGAACTTGACACATTTGAATTTACGATGCCTGTTAGATTTTTTCAAAGTTATTAAGTGTTTGTAATTGCGTTGACTATCTACCTTATTTTTATTCCGAAGAGATGTTTACAGACGGAAAGATGTGGCAATGGGTTCACCAGTTTCTCCGATCCGTACCCTAGAAACTAATGTGACCACAAAATATTTAAATTCACCAAAAGTTTGGTAACGGTGCGTAGATAACACTTTTATCACTAAACGGAATGGTTTAGAAGAAATGATTGAAAATGTAAACAACATATCAGATAGCATAAAGCTAACCAGGGAGATAGAGTCCACTGACTACAAACTCCCGTTTCCTGATCGTCTGACTGAAAGAATATATAATAATTTAAAAATTGATGTATTCAGAAAATCAACACATTTTGAGGGATACTTAGATTACGGTTCAGCTCGTGTTTGTTGTACCAAGGTTGCAGTAGTAAAAAATTTAATTAATAGAATTAGTAATCTCATTACAGAGAAGGATGACTAACAAACTGAACAGATTGTAATATTGTCTATAATTGGGGCAAACAATTACCCTCAAGAGTTTTTAAAGAAGATTGTTAGAAATGAATGGAATACTAAACTAGTCTATGCCAAAAGAACAGAAGGACACTGCGGTCATCCCGTACTGTAAATAAACTTCAGAAAAATGTAAATGACTTCTTAACAAACATAAGTGCATTTTCGGACCAGTGATGCTATAAGATCGCCTTTAATAAAATTTAAGGATAGTTTTCGAAAGGAAGTACAACAGTGTTGTCTATGAGATTGATTGTTATGATTATAATGCAGTTTACGTTGGAAAAACATCTAGACAATTTTCCGTGAGGATGCACAAACAATGTTTGCAATATGTTCCCAAGTCCTCGAATGATCCAAAAAGAACTTAAAATAGTTTGGCGATGGTGTTACATCAGTTAGGAACACGATACAAGATTAACTTCAAAGGGACTGATAAGTCTTGCTAATCGAACGCTATATTCGGTTCCTAAGCTATTCTCGTAGCCCCCAAGCTAGAACTACATAGTGATCTGAATACGAGAGAAAAGGTGAAAAATATACGAGAAGCACTTTACTCCAAAGGTTCATTCTAACACAGAAAAGATAGGGTTCTTATAGTATTTTAGATCTTGAGTTTCCCGAAAATTCTGGAATGCTACTATACATAGTAGCAGTATAGTAATCAGCCAATAAGAAACTTTACATGTGACTTTTCACTTTCTTGATGTTTCTGGTTAAACTTCAAGTGAATGCTGATTGGATCAAATGCTTCTTAGTGTTTTCCTGATACTTTCTTGTCATTTGCGAGTTTCCTGAACCGCCCCGACAGGGACCAAAATACTTCAGACAGTGTCTGGTACGTATAAAGAAGGATTGATAGCAGAATAGCTGTATATGGGCTAATAAGAACAACCAAAACAGAGATGGTACTCAACTACCCATCTCTAGACAAGTGATCATTAACACGTAATTGGTCTTTATAACTATTCAACCTGTTTATTTTATATGCATCGTTATTCTGACAAAAAATAATCTAAATATTTGATGGTTCTCATTTTACATACACATCAACATTTCAATCAACATTTTGAACTGTTACTCCTACTTACAAAAACAAATTAACACCCAATACCAACCATTGATAACTTAAACTTACACATACACAATCACTCACTCACTTATTTTCATAATGTGAATTTTTCACATGATTCACACTTAACTAACACCTGTTTATCCTACTTAGTGAAGTCAACATCTGAATATGAATGGATAACCACAGTAGCTAAGTGGATAACGTGATGGCGTTTGAAGTGAACGGTACTGTTTTTGAGTCCCGGAGTGAACATCAACTCTGAAATGCAGATACATCCAGCCGACGTGTCCCAAATAAGACGAAACATGTGTCCTGGATCCTACTGCTGGCCACTATCCATCTTTGCTTAGAATGCTTGTGAATTAAGACAATATCGAGGCAATACACACAGTGTACACATATACTTATAAGAGACTGATCGGTTACAGTCCTAAATGACAATGGGAAGATCCAAGTAAACAATGCCAAGTGAATTTTTACAGTTAAGATTTGATATATTTGTTAAGCTTCATATATTCTTTGATAATTTGATTTTGATTATCACCCTGAAGAAGTTCAAACAAGTTTTTTGAATGAATCATTGAAATTATTTAAGCTGGTAATTAGCTGTAACAAACGGCGTCGTATGAAAATAATAATAAATCACTGACTTTCACTACATTTCCATATAAACTGCTGATGTAAAGTCCAAATAAAATACCAAGTTATATTGATTATAATAAATCATCATAAAATTAACGCACTTTACTGCGTAAATAAATTTCTAAACATTCCAGTTTTGTACATTCAAATATATCAAATAATTCTTTTTTGTTATATAATTCCAAACGAATAGGTAGATTATTATTAATTGTATTCAAATAGGATGGGTTGAATTTTAATGAGTGTTGTAACTAAGGAAAATTGTATAAATTTGCAATTGATTGAATTGACGTGAATACTGTGGTCAAGAGGTGATTGATCACGAAATCTAAAATTATTGAAGCTCTAAACCAACTGGTCAGTGAAAAGAGTTATTTCTTTCTTGAGAAATAATATATCGTTATAAAAACATTTAAATTAAAAATAAACATTATGGAGTGTCACTTGAGTTTTGAGTAATTTTTGAATATGGATTAGTTTTGGTTCTTTATGGGTTAAGTAATTAAAACCTATCTGTATGCTTTAATTAATCAACTTATTTTGATAAAAGACTAGAATAACCAAATATGAAGAACTTGATTTCTCCCTATATAAAAATTACTTTATGTATCATTATTACCGTATATGTTAGATAGCTGATTGGTTTAGTATTGTCATTTATCCATATTGATTAGCTTGCAATGATTGTTTTTAATTATTTGGCATTGGCAAGAAATAATCGTTTAACTATCAGTAATACGATAAAGTTTTCTCACCTAATAACTTTTGTTATACCCCTACAATTCATTACATATTGTAAAGAATGAATCATGAGATAGATGAAATATTTTTATAAAATAAATTATCTGTTTTGGTTTTCTTTACTAGAAAACATAAATGGAGAAGTCTTTTGTCATTTATCACATAAATTATGGCGAAAGCATGAGAGCGTGTCTTGCAGAAGGGATATTATGACTGTCTGTGAAATTTCAAATAATAATGGAATCACACTGTATTTATTCTGTCTCCATGCAGTCGTTTGAATTAATTAACCACATTACTATTTTCATTTTAACTAAACAATATGTACATTTCGGGTTTAATTAGTTTATTAGATCGGAAGATAGAATTCTAAATAAAATATTGAACACGTTCAGATAGAAAAAACGCGGCTAAATATTAATGATATATGCTACATCTAGTAAGTGCCTTTAATTAAAGTCTCCATAATAACATTTCCAGCATAGACCCAATAAAAATGCATATTCACACCTTCAAAACAGTCAGTTAATATTTAGCTTTCGGATTTCTAAATCTTCCAAGAACTGTTGTTGAATGCTTCTTTCAACAATTGTATACCATTTGTGTACACTTTGCTGGTTATTGCTACAAATTTTAAGCAGAATGGTAATTCACTGTTCAAGTTAGTCGAATTTTTACTATTCGGTTTTAAGTTTGAACTTCATTCTACCTCATTCGTTTTAAGAAACGTGATAGCATTACTAGCCCTCATGCAGACAGTGTGAGTGAAAACTGAGTACATAAACCGGTTATTAGTAAATAAGCTATGATGTCAACACATTTAAGCCATCATAAATAATGAAATAATCACTAAAAGTGGATCATTATTCGCTCAATCTCTGGATTTCACATTGTTAGTTAATGTATCCTAAATCCCTTCCTAGTAAGAAGAAAGAAAGTCAGTAATCATTAAATCATTAGATTTATATAAACACCTTACCAGATTGTTCATTAGTGTGATGTGTGCTACTTATATCAACATAAGTAGTGCATAACACTAGTCAGAATAGAATGTCTGGCAACAGAAGGTCAAGAAGATCGAGGAGGAAAGAACTAAAACAGAAAGCGATTGGTATAGAAATGCAGGAACAATGAAGCCTGAGATGATTGATATTTGCAAAAGAAACAGTAAAGTTTGAGACAATTAATTAACATTTTGCAAATTAAGTATTTACTGTATGGTTCTCAGATTTTACTAAGATGTTCTGTAATTTTGTGTTCACGTACGTTCGATTGTCTCAACTTGTGTTCTCGTTTACTACAATTAGAAACTGTGCTAATTAATGATACAGGTTTAATAGTTTCGCAGGTGTATAATGAAAGTCTGAGAACTAATTACGATAGGAAATACTACATCAAGTCATTAGTGGATACATAGTATTTCCAAATAATGCTCGAATCTAGCTTTCAAGATTGGTAATGAAGAAGTCAACAATTAATTTGTATCTAAACCCCCATAATTTTGATTTAATCTGGATTTTGTGGTTTATCTTCATTAAGTTACTAAGTAATGAACTGTACCTGCCTTTTAATTATAAATCTATCTAAAAAACACACCACAACCCTACATATTCGTCGGTAAATGTTAGCAAATTTTTAACCCACAGTTTGATCACTAATGTCAAACCTTTTTGCTCATCAAATAGAATGTATCAAATAACAGGGCGGCTGATGAACCTCCTTCCTCATTACTTCCAAAAATGTTTTGAACAATGAAAACAGAGGTTGAATGAGTGCTTAAATATAATTGGGAAATTATAATAATTACGAGTATTTGAATTATAGTACGAACTAAGAATCCCAGAAATAACGTAATTGGATCAAGAACTACTAGATAAACACGAACGAATGTACTGTATTTAGAATTCGAAATCAGGCCTTCAACCAGTACCAAGGAGTCATTAGTTCATTCAAACACCACATCCGCCACAGCTTAAATTGGAATCTAAGTGTCTGTAATCAATTGTACGTCTTCTTCTCAAGTTCATTCAAAAACCACAGAAATATTTTGAAGTGAATAAGAGTGAGTTGAACAGTTGAGCAGCTTTAAAGTAATCTGTAAGCAGCCATGAATGCTAATATACTCATTGAAGATTTTGAATGAAACACTAGGTACAATTTTCATTTTATTATTATTATTATTATTATTTTTAGATGAATTGAGATTACTAGTAACAAATTTAAATGAAAAGTGTATTAAAGTTATGTGTAAGTATTCGGATGCTGGAAAAATCCATTATTCTGGTCACATTGAACTAATGACCACTCAGTCAACGAGTTTCATCATTGGAATTTCCTTTAAATGTTACTCAAATTTAATTATGCTCGAATCATACTTCCGTAAAATTAACCAAGGACTACATTGCTCTCTGAAAATAGATAAGAATTGTGTAAGACATCACTATACGATTAGTGCATTTGTAGTTAAAATTTCATTATTGTGTATACTATTTGCTTCGTAAACAATAAGTTCGTTAAAATAATAGGGAGATCATTGAATGAGAAGCGTTAGTCAGACAACATATAAGAAACTTTTTGATTTGTGTTTTTTTAACAATAAGTTAAACAGTCAATCAATAATTAATTTTCTCGCAATTCTTAAGAAAATTCTAGCTAATTAATTTAGATCTGCTAATTGAATTTTTATAATGATTAACATTATTTAGTTAAACTTTGCTTTTATATCCGGGCCAATTTCAACAAAATATTAGATTACTTATTTTGAACAAACCCTATGAACTATAAGCAAAGATGAATGGTGGCTTTCAGTGGGATTCAAAAGGTGAGTATCTTCCTATTTCGGACTAATCAGCTGAATTGTTATATCTTGTTGTTTGAATGCTTCTTGGTATATCTGGTCGTCGCTGATTGTTGTATCGGAAACTCTTATCACTTATACTCGGAATGAGGGACCTCTGCAATTCCCACGCCACGAAAGTAGGAACACAAAGACTGGTATAAGTGAAGATTTATTAACCCCAAAACACAACGACGACGATTCTAGTAGAAAATACACTCATTTATATATTGATTGTACACCCATTCTGATTAATAATTAGGATGGAATCACATGTATGAAAAATACTTAGTTGTAACAAGTTAATTTCAACTCCAAGTACGGTTCTCTTCAAAAGTGTTAGGGTTATCTATTTAGCTACAGATTCCAACTACCCTTATGAATTAATGGCAATATCCAGACAATCCTCACATAATACATATATGTCAAAAAGAGAGTGATCAATTACAGTCCTAAACATCAATTCGAAGATTCAAACAACTAATACAAATGAATTAAACCCTATGAATGATTTAGTAGAGTAAGTGTATTTGCATTTGGAATTTTGTCGAACTACTTCGTTTTTTGTTATTTTACTTATGGATTATATGTTATGCTGACTTAAACCTGTCCGATATATCGTTGTTGTTTTGTTAACTGTCCTTGTTTTTTTCAGTTGCATAGAACTTTGATTTGTTTTAAAACTGAACTCTTAAAACTTAATCTCACCACTAGCTTAACATGATTTCAATTGGATTTGAGTGATGTGAATTTAGTGTACCATTACCTTAGATTCGTGACTTGTCTGAAAAAAGCTTGACTTTCAAACAGTAGGTCAAGAGTTCACAGCATGCTTCATTTACATCTGTTTGGACAATATTATAATATAACTATCTATCACAAAAATAGCCTACTGTACACCAGAGGACATTATTCTTTGCTTACCTTACTTTCTGATGAATAATGTGCCAAGTTGATTTCTATTCTTTCTCAGTAATCAAATAATGTCACTGACTAGTTAAGAATATTTTGTGTCTATAATTCAGGTTAATTTATTTAAAGAGTACTTCTAATAGTTCTAATAGTTCGCGAATGTCGGGCGCTTTAACCGGATCCCAAACCAATGGTGCACATCGGCTCCAGTATCCTGAAGGAACAAATAGCATATGAACCAATCGTTGGCCACCGGCTACCATGGGACTGCATCTCCTTACGATGCTCCACTGCCTTGTGGATCAGATCTTCAGGTCGAAGGCTCGGGGTGTGGCCCTCTAAGAAAACCATCTACTTTGGTTTGGGTATCCGTGCATTATCACAGCCCTCACACATATCGAATGAGATCTGTGTGGCACATATGTATTTGGTGCCTCCTTGTACCGATATCTATGTGTTAAAATAAATAAAAATAAAGAAAATAGTTCGCTGTAGAATTCTCTTACAAATTTACTATAAAAGTCAGATATATGCATTAAATTTTGTAGATATTCGTATTAGTTATCTGAAAAATCTGTTCATTCACTAACTTTCATGAAATATTGTTGTAACCTCTCCTGGTTTTTACACATCTTTTATCATTTAATACTCCCAATTACATGATAGTTAACAGTAATATTTGGTTTAATACCTTTTTAGTTGAACTGATGATTATTTCTATGATGAAATAGCTTATAATAGTTTATTGTTCAGTTTAGTTGATTCGCTTGTTCCCAAACCATGATCAAGCGAACCGTGTAGAGATAAAAGACAAACTCTCGTTGGATACATTTGTTCATTAAAAGATGGAAAATAATGCTTCCGTCACATCCTGAAATGTAGTGGTAATAACTTTGGCATAATGTCATATCATAAGATTATGGAGGTAATGAACTCTAAGTATTCTCAATCTATCACGTCATTGGGAGATGTCACTAGAATGGTTACACTTACATGATTTCATGAGAATAGTTAATAATTAGGCAGAGATGGATGGTAGCTAGTAATGGGATCCAGGAGACGTGTTTGTTCCTTTTTGGGCCTCGTCATCTGAATGTACCGGCATCTCAGAGTTGAAACTCACTTATGAAATTTCAAATAACCAATGCATTTGCTTTAGAATTTACCCCATTACAACAAACAATAGTTATCTAGACTCAGTAGCTAAGTGATAATGAGGTGTCGTTTGAAGCGAACGGTACTAGGTTCAAATCCAAGATTGAACATAAATTTTAGGATGAGGCTTATGAGTTCTAAACGGAACGAAACATTTCTGATTGATCCCACTGCTGGCCACCATCTATTTCTACTTAGAAAATTCTTGTGATTTAATAAAGATTTTGGGACAGTCCTCACAAGGTGGACGTGTGCCAAAAGAAAATGATCAGTTGGGATCCTAAATATCAATGTAAACATTCAGATAACCAATACATTTGAATTATCAATTAGTAATTATACGAGATTTATAAATAGCATTGATTTAAGGTCCCGATCAATTCCGTTGATTACGACATCATATTAAATTTTCATGGCTGAATAAATTTTTGTCGTGTGACAGAGAATGGTGTTAGATAACGAAAGTATAACTGACGCTTACCTTAACTTGATATTTATCAATTCTTCAGTTACCTATTGCTTCAAAGAATTATTTGTCTATTGTTGAACTATAAAATATTGATATCGTACTGAGTTTGTGTGCTTTAACCTTAATGAACCGTTTCACAGTTCAACAGTTCTTTTACTATGTGCTATAAATTGTCGAATATAGATAATGTTTAGTACTCCAGACTTCATTGTAATATAATCAAAGCTCTTAACTCCAAGGATGCATCAATAAATTCTATTTATAATATGCAAGGATTTCAGAAAGATAGTTATATCATCTTATTTGCTAACTTGTTATCAGTTATAGCCGAATGATTCTCACAGAATATTTAAATGGATGCATTATTTTACAAATGATGAATTTTAAAGCTCTTGTGTAAAATAAACTGACAGGATAGTTTGGTGTTAAAATACTTTTTACTTCTGAATCTCCAAAATAAATAGTTTAAAACATATCTGAAGAGGTTTGTTTGGATATTATAGTAATTTTAATAGATGAGACCATGAGCCAATTGAAGCTAGACTACCATGAAAAACCTGGAAGCACTAGACCACCGTTTCGTCCTATTATGGGACTTCTCAGTAGTGCGCATCCACGATCCCGCCTCAATAGATTCGAACCCAAGATTTACCGGTCTCACGCGCGAACATTTAATCTCTAAACCACTGAGCCGGCATTCGGAACATATCTGTTTCATGATAGAATTTCAAAATATAACTATTATTTAGTTTAATCAAACTATTGATATATTAATTGGAAAGTAAATCATTTACTAGATCTAAATGAAATCAAAACGAAGATGTATTTTTAAATTTATCTGCAAATTAAATTCATCTGATTTTTATTTTAAGTCGATTATACTGTTCCGATTCCGGAATGTTTAAAATCATAGAATAGTCATTTGTAAAAGTTTCTTTTATCACAACATTGTTAGTATTTCAGACTTCATTTAATCAGGATAAAATATACTTTTTGGACCATATAACTAGATACAACTCGAAAAATATATGAAAATATTTTTCACATTCAGTTTTACGGTTTCTCAACTGAACCAAGTTCAATTTCAAAATGATGCTTAGAACATTTAGTCGTTTTCAGCTGGAGATAAACTGAGAGGAAATATTACAAATTCCAAAGCGGGTCAATACGACTAGATAAAATGGTACGTCGTTAGTGAAATAATCGCATGCGATAAGAAAAAAGATTGGTCATTTTATATGAAAGGTTTTTTATGTCTTAAGATAGTCAAGTGAATAGAAATACATTGTATACGTAGTATTCACGTGACATTGGATAAGGTATATTATAGTAGGTTCACAATAAGGTAAATCGAAGATAAACAACCAATTATAAGAAAGGTCAATTATAAACAATGTTCACGGTTTAGCGTCAGATTGTAAATGCAACAATTTCAAAGATCATCAATTAAATTAATATTTTTGGAATGATCCTAACAGACCTGTCATAAAACGCACGTCATTATTTGTATGTTATTAGGATTATAATTACTGGTACTTCCAGTTTTTTAATAACTTATGATGCAAATACAGTCGCCAGATAAAATCATATCAGCACTAAGGATTGAATGACAACAAATCGGTTAACATACAGTGGTTGATTGACATGAAAAAAATACCGTTGAATTTTTTCCGTGAACAAGCTTTCATCACATATCTACAAGCTAAATGAAGAATGTTGAACTTTGTAATATTGTTTGCTTTTTATTTTATTAAAAAAGAGTCCAGACAACATATGACTTGGACGTCTTAGCAATTAAATTAGTCAAGGTTGTCTGGAACTGATTTTTATTTTTTTATTCGGATAAAAAGGAGGACAAATTACAAACAAACTTGAAAATTCAGTATGTTTGAGGCCTTATAATTCAACCTACATGATTAGATATACTGAAGTATTACTTCTTATTTCTCGTCTACTGATTAATTTACTTATTTTAAATTTTTCATCAATCACATTATTCATACAAACCATCTTCAAATTAAGAATGATTTATAATGACAAGAAAAACAATTGTAGCTGATTGATTGATTTGGTTTCCAACTAAAATACAATAAATTTTGCTTTGAACTACAATATGAACATTAATGAATATTTTTGCACATTTTAATAACTAACAATACAGCTTTATTCTTTATTTTAATCATTCTAAACAACTTTGGTTCACAAATAATAATAATAATAATAATAATAATAATAATAATAATAATAATCTTTTATAGTAGATAGATGAACTGATTACTAATAAAATTTTGGCTTTCTTGCAGAAAGCCAATTTAAATTATGGTAACCTTTGCATTTTTAGTGTGTAGTATTTTTGTTTACTCATTAAAAAGCATGTAAGTTTGATGGTAGAGAACATAGGTAGATTGTTAACTTTCGACTTTAGATATTTCTAAAACAGCACTCATGTGTGAAGAAAAAGAAAAAGGTTGCAAAGGCTGTCAATTTTTGTCGAATAAACTGGCTAGAATAAGGGTTATTATTATCATTATAGATCAATCAATACTTTATTAGTTTAGAATTCTATTTAAATGATTTCATTCTTTTAATTGTAACTTAGTACTTTAAAATATTTTTCTCACTTTTTTCAACTGATAAATGCATAGCTTAAAGATACCTTGACTTGTTCAAATCTGGTATGTTTTTTTAAAAAATATTTCATAGAGATTTCTATAGACCAAATTAACCATATGAATGATTCGTAAAAACCAAGAGATAGACAAAGTGAATCGATGAATCCATCTATTTCTTGTGATAAATAAAAAGTGGCGACAAATTTAATGATGTCGAATTTTTTGTATGGTTAATATCAATCAATTAAAAAGCTGTTACATCATAAATTATTCACTAATTATCATGATAAGTATAAAAATTTTAAAAAATATCTTCATAAATAGTGACATACTGTAATATTCCAGTAATAGTAATTTATTATTACGATAATAAAATATTAAATTACCTTAATTTTTATTGTTTAATTCTTTGTTTTGTCTATTATGTTTATAATAAGGTATCTGATCAACTGAATAACTCAATATAATGGTATAATAAACTGAATACTAAATAATGAATGATAATAGATAAAATTGTTTTGAATCATAACAATATTATGCGTTAGACAATATGATATTGGTTACCATTAATTCATAATGTAATTATTTCAATTTTTGAAAGAGTATCTATATCCCAATTAAATTGATTGTAATATTTTGGAATATGTTATTAAATGGTTCGATCATGATCACAAGATTACTTTATTATAGTGTTCAATAAACATAAAAATCAAATTTATTTCAAACGTTTTATACTAAATAAAGCTCAGTACGTCATTAAAATATTCAGCATTCAAAGTATACTTTCAAAAATCATTCGATAGGATTTGATCAGTATAGCGTTACAAAGCAGTTGGTTGTAAATGTTTCACAACTGATTATTTTTCCTGTCAGTCTAAAGAACTTTATATTCTAGTAGTTGAATCCATGAGTCAATCTAAGCTAGACCACCATTGAAAATCAGGAAACACTTGACAGATGCTTCGTCCAACTATCAGGCTCTTCAACAGTTCGCATACACAATTCCGCATCTGTAATTTGAACCCAAGACCTTCGATCTCACGCGCGAACGCCTAACCTCTAGACCACTGAATCGGCATCCAACGGTGTTAACGCCTAACTTCAACCAATCCATGATAATGCCGTTCAGCGTCTCCTAGTTTTCAGTTGTGGTCTTGCTTAAATCGATTCATAAATTCAACTATTAAAATTAATATAATCTCTAAAAACATTCATTTTGATAATAATTTCATATTTATTACCTAAACTGTAAACAAATGATGGATTTTATACAATTTTTTTGTTTTGTGAAGTAGAGATTACTTTTTTTGATAAGGAAAAAGTAAATACACTGAAAAGGAATACTAGACATACGGAGGCTTAAAAGAAAGACTTAATTTTGTGACAAAGTTTTAATAGTTTCTGTGTATCTAAGTTTTATTTATTATTACAATGTACTTGTTGAACAGTATTTTATTAACATTCGTACGTTTGTTACTTGAATAATGTGAACAAATTGGTTTCATTTATGATCTGTGTAGATAATTGTTATCCTGAGAACTTATATATAAGGAAATCAAATCTATAAAATAACAGATGTTGGTATAAGTTGCTTATAAACAATTGATTGAAAATCAATTAACGTCTCTAGTTTTAAAAATTGACATAAAATGTTAGTGCTTTTGTATATGAATTAACCTTGGAAGAGAAGCTTTTTTCATTTCCAATTTCTAGTTTCATTCGTGCTGAAAGTGTTGGAAGTTGTAAAAGTATAGAAATTATTTAGAGAGTCAAATTATCAAATGATCAATTTATACAGGTATTATTGAATAAATTTTATTGATAGATTCGATGAATTAACTCCTTTTTGTCGTATCCAATCCATTATAATTCTTCAGTGATTTATATTTAAGGATGGTTTCAATATTCATAATTATAAGGAGTAAAAGCTCTTTTTCAATATAACTGTCGTTTAGCTAGTTATTAAGGTAAAGTAATTTTGAATGATCGAAACAGTGTTTTTGTTATTGAAAAACAATGTGCCCATAAAAACGTATTGACAAGAATTTTATTTGAGATATTCACATATGAATTTGAAGTGATTTTTGTTTATTTGATTTTCATTTGACTTTCACTGTATTAATTAATTTACTGTGATGTTTCGTTCGAGTTACAATTGTTCAGTTTGACTGATTAGTTAGTTATTAATATTTAAATACATTTGTTCTAAAAGGGAATGAACTCGAATGTGAAATAATCCCTTTATGACCACTGTCTACAAAACTTCTAGATAATCTTGAACCTCCTTCACTGATTAGCTATGGGAATAGAAGACAGAAACAAGTCACGTTCATCTCCACTGAACTCTAAACTGTGAATCATTAGTTTATAACACAATCGTATAATATCTTTTCGACAATTTAATTGTCGGGGAAATCTACAGACAATTATTTGAAAGGCATTTTGAAAAAAAACTTCTTTAAATATGTAGATCATGGACGTGAAAAAGTCATTTTTTACTTCTAATTTTAAAAGTTTTTATTGACATGTCTTTCATGCTGCATCATAAAATATCTCTCTCGTCATAAGTAGTATTGACAGTATTCAGATAAATAACAGATGACTTTTCTATTCTATCCATTTATAATGGGTGTTTGTATCTTCCTTTTGATGTTCAGGATTGCGACCGCCCAGTCTTTTATGGCATATGCAGAATGCCTCAATACCGTGATTAAGTTACAGGCTTTTATGCAGAGTGAATGCTAGATTGCTGTGGAATACAGGACGTCCAGACGTATTCAATCAATGATAATGATTACATGATTAACATAGACTTGTGATGGAAACAAACATTTGGATTTCATAAAAAGCTAACAATTTTCCAATATACATCAATTTATTACCGATTTGAAAAACAGTTTCAATATTTAAATGTAAAGATGAATTTTTTTCAGATACTTTAAATCGTAAATTTTCAATAATCCCTTATGGTCATACTGGTTTTGGCGTACCTATTAGTTGAATTTCACATTAAATGACTGAATTTTATTGTATTGTATCTTAGGAGAATTAAATGTTTAATATATGCAATGGGTAACATTTCGAGTTTTAAACATTGCCAAATAACCATTAGTATTTTTAAAACTGATTAATATATTGGATTACTAGTCTCTTGTTTTATAGGTTATCAGGTTTGAATTTTTCTAAATCTCGTCATCTGGAAATTGCCATTATCACCTTCGGTTATTTGTTAATTATAAATTTAATGTCTCATTTTTCCAAAGTTTAAAGACAACATTTCCTAACATATTTAAACAATTACTGTTGATTTTTTTAAAGCAATTTTACTCGTCTTTTTCGATAATTCAATGTAATTTTTAATTTTTTTCTAGTCTGTTTTAGTTTTATTTTATGTAGATTATCCTTCGTTCTTTTTTCAATTCTTGATGTGTTATCAAACTAAAACATGTCCCCGAAATATTCATTGTTATTAATATACCTAACATTTCAAAGGGTAATTTTGATTGCAAACTAATATTAACTGGAAACCATAATCAGTGAACAACTATTTCTTGTTATTTTGGAACTTTTCAACACCTCGCGATGTGTATTCCAGTTAAAACTAAACTCAGAACCACCAGCTGTCGTGAAAAATAGGAAAGCTGATTAAATTAAGTCTGAATTCTCTGGTACACCTTTTCTCTTTAACTGGTGATATACAGCAACAAACGTTCAATATTATTAGTCTCATATGGCTTAACTTCGGTTGTTGTATCTCAATGGCAGTTTAAGAATCCATGTTCAAAAGAAACACTGGTGTGGACACAACGATAATGATCTGTAGAGGTCTATAGGACAAGCTGTGAGCCATATGTAAAGAAATTCGAACACTTCAATTCTACTTGAAGTTTATGCTGACGTCCTTTAGAATAATGATGAAAGCTCCACGACTAAACCATCCAGCTCAGAGAACAAAACTCCATCAAAAAGTCTACTCATGTAATTAATCAAAAATTTATAGGACATTACTGCTAAAAGGGTAACATTCTGAAAAACTTAGTCGTGAACAAATCTAATTAGATTTAATACACAAGTAAATGAACAGTTGTTGATTACTTTTAATTTTAAGATTTTCGAAAACATGATTCCGTTGTTTAGAAAAGTTTAATTCAATAGTTTTTGATAAGGGAAAAATCGAATAGGTTAGAAATTAAGTAAACAGAAAAATGGAGTTTTTAGTTGTAATAAGTTTTCTACCTTACATTATTAGACACAGTACATTCTCATCCTACATTTGTTATTTTTCTACATCTGTTCACTATTATTTATTGATGTTTTGCGTAAAATAAATTTTGTTTCTTTTTCAGAAGACTAGCTGAGATTACTCAGCACAAGTGTAAGTAGCAAAAACACTGTCATTGATTTAAACACCACCGGGATCCATTCAGGAGTCACATATGGCAATAGAAACTAATCAGCTATGGTCTTCAACACTAACATGTTAGCAGTTTTCTAGAATCAGTAGCATACTAGATAATGTGTTGATGTTGAAAACAGTAGCTGATGGTTTTGAGTGTCAGTATGGACATCAACACTTGGATATAGACATTTCTACCTGATGAGTTTAGAATAAGACGAAACATGGGTCCTAGATTCTAATACTATAACTTGTCTAACGACTGGCTAAACATTTCTGTTTAACATAATGAATGCGACTAGCTTAATAAATAGTTTACCAGATGTATTGTATAAGTATGAAGAGGCAATTCAACAAAATTATTGTTAATAAATGGTCTCTTCAAAACATCAGGGAAGAACCAGGTTTTTGTTCTTTTCATTGAAAATATTTCAACATACAAGCCATGTAACAAGCCTCTTTAATAAGTGATTCCCAAGAATACTCCAAATTCGTTTATAAATGTCAATTAGTTTTCTGTGACCAGAAATGTGCTGAATATTAAAAGCAATTAGTCCCTTTGATAAATTTCGATAGTGTAATAAGAAGACGAAGATTATCAGAACTATGTGATATATTAGCGCAATACATTTCAAACAATCTGAATATTGTCAATCACTGGGATATTGGGTAAAAAATCATTAGAGGTAACATGAAGTTATGTTGTTGATTTTCGTATCATTTGAGCTGTATTGCAATAGTATCATGAAAAAAAGTTTTTTTAAACCGTATGTGTTATTTTATATATTTGAAGTGAACTATTTATTATTCAACAGAATTCTATTAGTTGATTAATAATACCTCATCAAGAATTATTAGAAATTTCATTCATTGAACAAATAAGCAGCTCTATCCAATCTTCTTTTACATGATATTTTTATATCTCTAACGAAAACGCTACTGTGTACTCATAGACCAATTATTCTTCAATGAGGTTGACCTTACTTTAATACTAAAACAAAGTAAACTCTTTATAATTTACCTATTTGTTTGTCAATAATAATGAAACAGCATTTTAGAAGACCTATTGTTTCTACTCCCTTAACGTGATGACCTGATTTTTATTGATTACGAAAATAGACAAGATTTTAATTCATTAGTGTAAAATGTTTTTTTTTTTGTTATTTGTCTACCGAGTAATTATTACAACAAAACTATAATTATCAGATAATAATCTTCGTTTTCTTATTTCATTGTTCAAACGAATGTTATATTTTCATTTGTGATGGTCATTATCGACAAAGCACATAGTCTAACTTTACTGCTACTGACTGATTTTCTTTAACAAACTAACATAGAACATCCTACACTGTAACACCAAGTTCCTTAACTGAACAGTCATATTATGAGGTTAATCAACAGATTTTGATCTTATCATAATGACATTACAAGTTCCATTCTATTGAGTGAACTTTAATTAATTTTATACCCTAGTAATTATCCTTGATAAATATTCTTACTTTGTTCAATGAACTAAAAAGACTAGAAACAGTTGCGATCATTAATCCGGCAGACAAGTGACCAATCAGGATGCATTTCTACAGAGACGATGGGAAAAATCTAAACTTATTCATGTCAATGACTTATGACACTAATTCTAAAACTACTCTTACTTTCACCTGCTTCTGATTCATATAGAAAGAGTAACTGCTAATAAATGGAGACGTCTGTGAAAATTACCACCTTATAATTGTCTATCTTCTTCAATAGTTTCGCAAATATCCTTGAACAATGAACTTAATAATATATTTCTTCCGGTTGTTGATGTAATGAGAAAATATTCTTATGTCCCCAAAATAAATCATCGTAGTAATCTTGGAAATATCTTTAAGTATAGATACCATCACGTTAAGTGTATTCTACTATACATCGTTTTATCATCAAGAAGTTTCTATCATTCTTCTACTGTTATTACTCTGAGGTAGCAGAAATAATTTATAACTTGTTATTTTGCTCAAGTTGTTTGCACTGATGGGGTTTCTTGAATGGTTTGTCCAATGAAACTGGCACGGGGCAAATCACTGAGACATTTTAAGTTGACATATCCATAGCTTAAAAGGGAACGAAAATAACAAAGTAATGATTTACAGACAAAACGTGATAATTATTCATCTAAAGTAATGTATAAGAATTCACACGTGAATAAGTGGGATACCGATTACCATAAAATTATTTACTTACTTACTTCTGTTACCCCTCATGGAGGTGCGTAGGCCACTCACCAGCATTCTCGATCCAACTCTCATGAGCAATCCTTTCCAGTTGCTATTCAACCTTTTCATGTCTGCTTCCGATTCTCGACGCAGAGTGTTCTTTGACCTTCCTCTTTTCCGTTTCCCTTCAGGATTTCAAGTTAACGCTTGCTTCGTGATGCAAATTGATGATTTCCTCAATATGTGTCTTATCCACTTCCAACGTTTTTTCCTAGTTTCCTCTCTAACTGGAAGCTTGTTTGTTCTCTCCCATAGTAGACTGTTGTTGATGATTTTCGGCCAGCGGACGCATGGTATCTCACGTAGACAACTGTTTATCAATGCTTGCACCTTTTGGATGATAGTCGTAGTAGTTCTTCAAGTTTCAGCTCCGTACTGTAGAACTGTCTTGACGTTCGTAATGATGATTCTGAATTTGATTTTGATTGACAGTTTTTTTGAGTCCCATATATTCTTGAACTTTAGAAATGCTGTCCTTGCTTTTCCGATCCCCACCTTTACGTCTGCATCGGATCCTCCACGTTCATCGATGATGCTACCCAGATAAGTGAATGTTTCCACCTCTTTCAAAACTTCTCCACCAAGTGTGATTGGGTTGGTGTTCTCCGTATTTTATTTGAGGATCTTGGCTTTTCCCTTGTGTATGTTTAAGCGTACTGATGCAGAGGCTTCTGCTACACTAGTTGTCTTGACCTGGATTTGTCCGTGTGTATGGGAAAGAAGATCTAGCTCACCTGAGAATTCAAAAAAGTCTGGTTACATCCAAGTTGTCCATTGTATTCCGTGCCTCCCCCAGATGTGACGGTTTTCACAATCCAGTCAGTCACCAGACGAAAAAGAAAGAGGGACTGTAAGCAGCTTTGTTTGACTTCATTCCCCAATTAGAATGCGTCTGTCAGTCGTCCTCCATGCACGACTTTGCACTGCAGTCCGTCATGTGAATTCCGAATGATGTTGATGATCTTTCCAAGTACACAATAGTGTCGAAGGAGCTTCCACAATGTTCTCTTATCCACACTGTCAAACCCCTTCTCATAATCAGTGAAGTTGATGAATAGTGACGAGTCCCATTTGTCTGATGGCCATTCTGATTTCACCGACCGTTGATGGAGTGACATCTATAGGAAAGTTTATAGGTTCTCCTTTGATTTCCGGTGGATTTAATGGAGCAGGCTTTTCAAGAGTTCCTCGAAGTGTTCCACTCATCTGTTCTTCTGTTCTTGAATCTCAGTGATTGGCTTGCCCTCATTGTTTTTGAGTGGTCTATCTGGTTTGCCATATTCCTCTGCTCGTTTCTTCTTTGTGTCACATAGCTGTCTCATATCTTCTTCTCTTGCAGCTTTTTCTGCTGTCATCGCTAGCTCTTCCACGTACTTCTGTTTGTAGGCTCTGATGCTCCTCTTCACTTACGTGTTTGCTTCTATGCATTTGGCGTGTGCCTTGACTTTCGCTGCTTTTGTTCGAATGTTGTTAATTGTTGTCTTCTTGATCTTCCTGTCCTGAATCAAGTCCGGGGTTTCTACAGAGATCCATCCCTTATGATGACGCTTCTTGCTGCCCAGCATCTAACACGTTGAAATTAGTGCTTCTTTCATCATTTCTCATGTCTTCCATTGATCTTGTTAATTTTCTATTGATACAAATATGATAGATCTGATTTTCTCTAGTGTTTTCCGGTGAGACCCATTTACCTTTGTTTATGCGTTTGAGTGGAAATATTGTGCTACCTATAATCTTTTTGTCGAATGAACATAGATTTGCAAATCTCTCACCATTCTCGTTCCTTTATCACAGTTAGTTCATGTCGTCTCATCATATCTTCATAACCATTTTTGTCCATTCCGACTCTGGTTTTTAGGTCTCCCATCAGAATGTTCAGGTCGTGTCCTAGTCACTTCGCTATAATCAACTGCAACCCCTCGTAAAACGGATCTTTATTGTCATCATCGCTATTATTGATGGGTGCTTATCGTTTGATAACATTCATTGTGATTCCCTCCATTTTTGTTTTGAAGGATGCTTTGATGATCCTATATCCATGAGTTTACCATCCTAAAAGTGCATTACGTGCTTCTTTGGACTGCATCAGGGCACCTTCCTGTGTTTCTTGAAACATTCCCTTCTTCGTGGCTAGATTGAAAAAGCAGCTCTTCCGAATTTATCCTTTTCTGTCCAGCTTGGATCTAATGAGTTCCACTTACTCTAAGCACTATCAAGTTGCATCTCCCTATTTTCGTAGCTATTTGATTGGTCCTCTCAGTTTCCCACATTATCAGAACATTCCATGAACTTATATTAATTGTTGCTCTGGTTGTTAGAAGTGGTATCGGTTTCGTGACTCTCACAGAATATCCGTTTTCACCATGAGGCGTCTTCTGAAAAAAGATCCTTCAACTCCCAGATCAGAGTTTAGATGGTTCAAATTGTTTATTCTAGTTAGCGATTTTTTAGCAAGGTTGTTTTCTAAGGGATTGGGTTGCCAACTTCATGCCCTACCGTCCTCCTTTACCCGTACTTGGGTCCGACAGTGTCTCTGGACGAGCTACAGGCGGAGTTGAATACGATAGAAAATGATGATAATAACAGTAGGGATTCAAAACATTCTAAAATATCTTAACGTCTCCTGTTTAAAAGATCACTGTCATTTATTATTGTTTATGAGCTTCATGAATGAAATCGGTATTTAAAGAAATATTGTCTTGTGGTAATACTGTGTTCTTTAAGCTGGATGATTTAATTAAGAAGCTTTCATAGTAGTTCTGATTACATCAACAGAACCCAATTTAAGTTATAATTTTCTTAATTTATATCATTCAGTCAGTATACTGTTACTTCAGAAGTGTGAAGAATAAATGGTCCATTGTATTGTTTAATTCTTTTATACAATAACAATTTTAAATAAAGAATATAAAATATAGTTATAATAATTCAAAAATTAGATTGAATGTTTTTGACCTATATTTAAACGATTACTTCATATCGCCTCAAGGTTGCTAATCATATTACATTCAAAAGATCGCTATTACCAAGTATTGCATGAAAACATTAGGTCTATGAAAAAAAACAAATATACATTTCATAAATTGCTTTAAACATAAAATTTCAGGTTAAATGTATGAATATCTAAAACATTTATACTATAAAGTATGTTTAAACATCAATGTCTCGAAATATTCGACTATATCTAATAAATGATATCAAATGAAAAACACTGGATTAAATGTTTTGAATCAGTTACATACATGTTCACTTGATAATTAATCTATATTATTCTTTTTAAAACAATTTTTTTCATTTTCATGAAAATCCCAATTATTTGTGTTTAGATTATGACATGTAAAAAGATCATTTAAGAATTTCCCTTTCATCATTAAATGATGTCATAAAAAGAGGCACTAGGTACTTTTGAAAATATGATGTTCCATAGATTCTTCACTGTCTGACTCAGGCACTACATCCAATTTTACACAAGAAACGGTTAAATGAATACAGGTTCTATGTGTTTATGTACTTTGATACTTTAGATATTTTCACAACAAGAATGTAGTATAAGTTTTCGAATACAACTAAAGTTAAATATGACTCAGGCTGTCATAAAACATAAGACAATTATTTAATGATTTAGTGAGTCATCTTAACCACAATGTTTTCATTTTGTACATATTGCAATGACTAATAATAAAGTCGTATTTATATGAGTTTCGTTATTTGCATATATGATAATTTAAATAACAGGTTGGATATGAATATTAGATCCATATACACGTACTTTTTAATTTGTAGTTATGCTACGTTCTTTAAGATCGATTGCTTAATTACGAACTTTCATATTCAAAATAAACTTTCATATAATTGTCCGAAACTACTATGAATGTTTTTAAATCAAACTAACTGGCTCAAAGTTTAGCACAAAGCTACGAAAAAATTTTTTAACTTTATTTGAGAATTTCAGTTTATACTATTTTGAATATTCGGTATGTTGCTATGTGACAAAAGTAAAATATCATCTAATTTATCTAATTTTTAAATGCTTTAACAATAAATTGTATAAGCAAACATGTTTATTCCTGTTCTTGATGACTTATAAATTTGGCTCTGATAAAGGTTTTGCAATTGTATTCCATTAAAAAAAAAGAGAATGTTGAAATCTGAATGAATATTATTTTTAAAAGATATATGAGTATTTAAATGTATACAGAAAACATATGAGTTAACTTATAATGAAATCACTGAAAATTCAGTCACATAATATGTATTTAGCATAAATTAACATTAGATACCACATGGCAGACCCAGTTAACTTTTCAAAGTAAATAACGAATAAGTGAATTGTAAAATCTATAACTAAAATATATGTATCAATTGATCATATGGATGAATCCAGAATTATGTGAAAGAAAACTATTTCGTTTATTCCCTTATCAATAAAAATAATGATGATCAGTACAGTCTTAGTTTTATTTATTTTAATTCTAGTGTGATAATATGATTATATATTCTTGATCAGTTTACATAATGTTTTATCATTGTAAACACTTTTTTTTTCATTTTTAGCAATTCAAAACAATAAGCTCGTGTTAATATTAACTTCAAATAAAAATTTAACTGAAATCCACTCAGTTCCTTTTGGTGGAATTTTGTTTTTTGAGCTGAATGGTACATGAATTTTGTACTGATGATGTTTTTCAGAATAACAATGAAAGCTTCACTAACAAACCATCCAGCTTAGAGAACAAAACTCCATCAAAATCATCCAACTGATCTAAAAATGTTCTCCATCAGCTCAATTCATTCAACTGAAGGCTTCTTTTTTTTAATCATAAAATTACTCGAAAAAGGTTGAATAACAACTGAAAACATACATTATTTAAAGGGAGCAAAAAAGAACCTAATTTTTTTATTAGACATATTCATTTTTACCGCTTTAAATGTTCTGAAAATCAATAACTTTGTTAACATAATTTCTTCACAACAGAGAGAAGCAAAGAACTACTGATTATTGCATGACTTGTATTTTTACTACTAATTCACCATATATTATTGTTGGATAACTATCCTGCTTGACTGAGCATACACGTCAGCTTGATCAGTAAATATTTACTGACGAAACAGGATAATTACTTAAATATCATAACTGACTATTACACAGTAATGTAAAATATTTCAGTATTATTCTATATATACTGCTGAAGTCGTATTTTATTATTCTTGAAGGAATTAGCAATAAGCTTTTTTATCAGCATAGGATTGTGCAAATTGTTGAGTCTTGATTGAGATCATGAACCGATCATTGTTAGACCACCATTGAAAACCTGGGAACATTGAAGGTTAAACGTTAGCTTAACAGTCTGATTCAAGTTTCTTCAACGTAAATTTTGACAAATATAATTTTATGTGCTCACTAGTGACTAGCTTTTAAAGGTGATTCTCGAAGTTCTAGTGAAATTCGGTAACAAGTGTAATTCAACCGTGTTGGGTATGAGACAGTTACCCATCAAATACAATAGAAGATAATTGCTCAATATTGTGGATTGATTGGAACTATACATTAACATTGTAGGATGCCAGCTCAGTAGTTTGAAGGTTGTGTTCGTGCGTGAGACCGAAGGTCCTGGATTCAAATCCCGCTTGCGGGGTCACGAATGAGCACTACTGAGGAGTCTCAAACCGGGATGAAGCGGCTGTTCAGTGGTCCCAGATTTTCAATGGTAGTTTCAATTTATGTGTTTTATTCCCGTATTCTACCATTATATATTCATTTAAATCAAATCAGTTTGTTTAATTGTTTTGTATTTTATCTGAAACCGATTACCATTAAGCATTTAGTGTTTCACTTAAAGTAGTTAATATGTGCATCTGAAAACATTACTACAAAGTTTCTATTAAAATTAGTTTTAAACGTCCCTCCAATCACTAAAGTAATACATTTGTTATGGAAACGAAACAATTTTACATCTGTTGTTATATTGAGTTGTTTTTGTTAAGTATTCAATTAATGCCATAAGTACACAACTAAATTATTACAAAGTTGGTACAGATATCTGGATATTTAATATGCAGTAATTATTTAATTTCTCGTAGTGTATTTAAATACAGTATGATAGTTACTCTAAGTGTACTGTGAAAAACATTTCCGAAATTTTCCTTACAAATTTAATTGATTTATCATCAAACAATTTATGTAACATGCGTTCATTGGAAAAATACTAACGCTGAACATATTGATGGCATCTATATTAATAGAAACGCACCGCATACATTGAAAATTCTAAAATGAAGTTAAATGTGCAAATTCTAATGATTAGACCAACTCCCTGAGTTCTCCACATCCATATATATTTATTTATCAAACTTATCCTGTGGAGTCGGTTATATAGGGCGTAAAATTCGGAAAATTCGTTGTCGTAGAGCAGAAAACCATCCATTTTTTTTGAGCAAAAAACATGTAAGAGTAATTTGAAGTTCCACTGTCGCTCACTTGGTGGACACACGACATCAAGCAAACTTGAATTAAAGTTTTAAGGTTATCCACCATTTTTCACATGGTTTACGAGCCCATCTTTTGCATATTCCTTAAACTATCAGAATCTATGTTCAAAAATCTAATCTTTGCATCGAAAATAAGTTTGTACATCCACTATCACTACCTTGGCCATCAGTATAAAAGTAAGATTGGACTAAACTTCGATTAAACCCATTCTTTCAAAAATATTTTGACAATTTTCTAATTATCTCCACTTTTCGTATCTTTGCATATTATCAACATCCGTCTCTTCAATCTCACACAGCTACTGTAGTTCTGACCTTTCACCAAAATATTTTGTCAATTGTTTTATTATATATTATGAAATTTAGCGACAGTTCAATTGAATTTTTCGAGCACATTCATTATGAAAATCCTCCTTTCAATTGCTCAGTATTATTTTATAATCACAGTGACATTATGTAATTGTTACGTAACGCAAATGCTCAGTGAGTATTATTTATTTGTTGTTGATCATACATATATTTTACTGTAGAGCCATGATGCAATACTAATTGAAAAGAAACTTCTCTCTATTCCTTCTCTTTATTAGATTTATTTATCCACAAATCTTAAAGATTACAAATGATTTTTTGATGATATAATATGCCTTAAACCTGGATTACTGTTGATTAAACCCAACAGGAAACTTTGAAAATTGGAAATAATAATGTTCTTATTTTTTACACAGGCTACTTCTGGACAAATACTAAATATCTGGAAACAATGGACGTCTCTTTCGTTTTCGTATGAAATTCCAGGTAATGTATAACTCACTAGGCATTAAACCCAGGATTTTGGTCTTACTACGAGAGCTTAAACATCAACTCCCTGAAATGAGATCTGATAACTAACGTTTTTACTTTCGTTCGCGTTAGTATATTGGGCGGCTATCGCCCAGTACTATTCGTGATACCTGTCTCACACTTGGTGTGAGGATTCAAGGTCTTTAGTTTGATTCCTAGCGGGGCAGTGTATGAACACCGAAAATGAGTTTCATACTACAATAAAACAGCTGCCCTGTACTTTTCAGCTTCCAATAGCTATTTAGCTAAATTAGTCACATGATGTAAACTACAAACTGAACAATTTCCATAATTGTTCGGTTTTCACAATAAGGTTTCTATTGTAATCGATAATTTCTAAATCGTTTTTCACCTTTCTTTAAAATATCAACCCTCAATTAAAACTGCAGTTTTTTATAATAAATGTTTAAGACTGAATACTAAACTTTGATTTAACTTTCCATTAGTCAAATAACTTATTTGTATTTTTCAACTTCACCTATTGTCTTTAAATGGGGTCAGTAAAAAAGTAGAAAATTAATGGACATTCGCCGAATTCTTTGACATAGATACAATTGTTCATTAGTCTATGCTCTCAACGTTAAACAAAATCAAAATCAGAATATTTTTAGGTCCGACATTATATTCGATATCATTCAGTCAGTAAGCCTAGATTTAATCACTTAAAATTTTCATCTTCAATCAGTTCAACATTTAGAATGCATTTTTAATCCGCTATCATGATGAGCTACTGATTCACTGATGAATTTGTTAAATCTATAAATCACGGCTTTTCAGTGAGACGTAGAAAGATATCATTGAGAGGATCATTGGTGTACAATACCTATCCTATCGTACCAGCAATTTTTACTAAACTAACCGTTATTTATAATAATAATTAGTAGTAGTATTTATTGAAGAGGTTTAATAATACTATCATAAATACTAACAATGCATAATAACCATTTACGATTTAATCCCACTAACAATGGCATAGTATAATATACACTGTCTATGTATATGTGTGTCTTACGATAACTCATGTAGATGATTGCGAATTCGAATTAACTATGTACAGTTAAATTAATACTTGTTGCTTTTTATGCATAATTGAACAACAATAATCGAATGAGCATATTTAACCTACAAAGTGTTTGTACTTAATAACTGTAATAATTATTTAGTCATTATATCGCACGATTCAAGATACTTCATTAGATTTTTAACATGTTCTAGGCGCCGATATTTCAATGTTTAGTTTCATTGACCAGGTTTATATAGAAGTATTACTTGTGCATTATTTTTACAATTGAATATGAATGGATCGTCTATGTACCTTCTGGGTTTTTTAGTTAACATTTTCTCTAGTTCTTCTCTCTTCCAGGTCATCACAGACAAGTTATTTCTATACGTGACTCTGACAAAAACAAAAAATGTCTGGACACAAATCTACCAACAGTTGAACTTTACAGATTAAATAATAATATTCCACGTCAGAATACAAAAATCCCTTTATTAAAACAAATTCAAGATGATGCTGAATTTACAATCACTTTTTATTTTTATCAAATATTTGTGTCAAATAGCCTTTGCTCTGATGGTGGGCGAATGTTGGTGACTTCATAATTTATCATTATCTTTATCATAGATATTGATCAACCGCTTGGTTGAAACTAAATTGATAAATCAGTTGGCATTTTGAATTCCAATATTTTATCATAATTGATTGAGATCATTTTCGGTTATTTATTAAGTTAAAATGATCGAAACGGTAATGACAATGCAATACTTTCAAGTTATTTTCGATAAATGTGAATTTATGTTGTGCTTGAATCCTGATTAGTTGTATTAGATATTGGGACTAGAAGTAACTGTTTTCTTTATGTCAAATATCTGGTGCAACAGTTAGTTTTAAGATTTGTACACTTCGTTTGAATTTAGTTGTATCTAATTATCATTAATTATAAATTTCTGTCGATGTGGCTTGGCATTCTTAATACTGTTATGTAATGAGGTGGTTCAATAGAAGAAGTTCTCAAATATAAAGTAGTTAAGTGGCAGATTTTTGTATGGCTTTGTATTGATTTATCAATCTGGATAATACTATTATATTTTTGGCTAATAAAACCAATTAACGTATGACCTAATATTAGCATGGAAAATTGTGAAGATTTTAGTATTTTCACAGTTGAAATCACAAATCGGTCTACTGTAGACCACTATTGAAAACCCGGAAGCACTGGACAGCCGTTCCGTCCTAGTATAAGACTCATCAGCAGTGCGCATTCACGATCCCTCACTAGAGAATGGGACCCAGGACCTTCCATATCGTGCGCGAACGGTTAACCTCTACACCACTGAGTCGACATACAGCAGTGTCAATGTTTAACTTCAATATATCCATGATCTTGCGCAACCCTTCATCCATTGTCTGAGATGGATGACTGTCTTACATCCAACATGGATTTGACTCCACTGGTCACGGCGTCTCACGAGAATTCCAGGAGTCAAATAATGAAGCCAGTCACTGATAAGCATATGATTGTTATCAGCATGGGGATTCATGGAGATTGCATGTGTTGTGATATGCCGTCTCCGAAGTCTGATACTAATACACAGTGTGCTACACGCTTACCCCCAAATGACTACTTGAGCGAGAACTTAATAGTGAGTGGAAAAGTGTATTGGACTACTGAATGAAATGCACGAATTCTCATCCATATATATACCACTCTATCCTTGGGAAATTGACCTACTGACCCCAATGAAATGCACTTGACTTTTAGAACATTTCTGACTGCTATTGATTGACTTTTTTGTACTTCTGGTTGGTTCTTCACATCAGTATGATCTGATAGACAAAACTGTAGATTGTTTCACTTTAGTATACAGTGTGATTTAAGAATATTGATTGTAGTGTCAGGTGCTCAGTTGAAATTGGTGGGAAATTCTGATACTAATTTCTAAGCTAATTGGTAAACGCCAACAAGGTGCATTGGCAACATTGAATCGGTGTTACGCATCAGATAAGAAACTCTATCATTTATTGTAACAACTACAGGCATTAATTCTGAACCATCCAAATCGTGATTGATTTGTTGTATGACTGAAATCTTAACACTGATTTAAACTGGTAGTAACTAATTTCAAATTTTGTATAATGCATAATTTTGACCATATTTAAAAAAAAATTAGATACTGCGTCCAACTATCTGGAATCCCATATGTTGTATTAAAATGCCAGTTACATAAACTTTAAGCTTGGTTGACGTAGTTTGGAGACATTATTCACTAACCAATGATAAATCAGTGCAAATCATATGATCTTGATTTATCACAATTGATTGATCACTGGGTGACCAATGTCATGCGTGTCTAGTCCTTATTATTAATGCAGATCGAATGCTATCTATCATGTTGCAATGTGGCCACTGACTGTGAAGCTGGGTGACACGGGATCGAATCCGCCAGGGAGCACCAGTTCCCTCGAAGATTACAGGTACACCTTGCTGACGAGTGCCAAGTAGCACGAAACCCGGGTCCAGGGTTTCCTGTCGACCACCTCCAACCACCATCTGATCTTGATTTATTTTTTATATTTGATAGAATGCAAGCTTTAATTTAGTTTTAAGTCATTCACTTTAAATTTATCAATCGACAATGTGAATTACTTTATTTTATCGTATCCTAAATAGTAAATTATCTCAATGGGTTTGCGGCATGTATCATAAAAAGTGTCCAGTTAAATAGTATATTGGTAAGGTGCATAACTCTTTTGGTATGAGGTCAAATTTTTAATTTAAGTGGATTCTAGTGGTTTTTGAATCACTTGGTATTATATGGAATATTCAAAGCCTATAAAACAATCTATTCAGTGTAAAACAGGAAAATGATTGACATGAATATAAATTATTCTGTATGAATCATTTCTAATTAATTTCTGTATTTAGTAAAAATTAAATATATGACTCATCTAGAATAGATTATTCAAAGAATAAATTTCCGATCTTTTATCTGCCAACTCTTATTATCTTACTGCTCAAAATAATTTTACCAAGTTAACAGGTTTATTTTTTTATAACTTTTAGTGTATATAGGGTTGGGATATCTTACATGTGACGAAGTCATTGACATACAATTAAAATTCACTTGGATTAGAATTGTGATCATCTTGGCTTAATGTGATTGAATAGCTTATCAACATGCAACTTAACCGATAAGTTGTATCTATCTTATTTAATTTAGTTATAATGGGGTCTTATAACCAAGTTGAAGAACTATTCACATATCCATGAATTCAGTAGTAGCTCTTTCTAATTTTTAGTACGTAGAAATGAAAGATAATTCTGTTAAAAAATGAAAAAAAATCAACCAAAGTTAGTTTATCACACAATTCATCAAATAGTAATTTAATTATCCTAAGGTCTTCGAAAGCGTTTTTTGGCATACAAAGCTGTTGATTCTGACTATATCGAGGCACTTGTAAGTGAATTTCAGACACAAACTACCTTAACATGACACGTTGCAGTAAATCTGTGGTTAAATTTTAGAATATTTCATGTACGTTAGTCTAAGATGTGACATATAATTGTGAAATATCTGGTCGTCAGTTTGAAATTATCGGAGTACTATTATTCAACAATGCTAGTTGTTTATATTTGTCTGGGAATAAAACGTTATTTTGTGCCAATTTTCCAAGAGTTTTTAAATTTCTTTCAATAATTAGTTTTTCCTACTATTTGGTACAATTTGTCAAACTGATATACTCTTGCTTATGAATAAACGAACAAAAGATTATAAGCGACATATTACTTTTTGCGATTAAACTTCTATCTGTGACGATAAAAGTCCGTCACCTCAATAGTCCTGATGGACAGAGTTGCTCGTACCCCATTAATCTAATTTCCTTTAAATATAAATTATATCTCTTTACTAAGCGGTTACGCTAGAAACTAAACATGTGGTGTCTCTAAAGGACTTCCTGTATTCTTCGTTGAACATTATTTCAACCAAATAAGACTCGTAAACCTAAAGCAATAGTAAGTGTAATTCAGTTTAATTTATACTCTTTCACTCTCTCATACTGTATTTTATTAATACTTCTCACTGTTCAACTGGTTTGCCACAAAAACCGAGTGTCCATTGAAACAGTCAAAGTATTTCAATATCCTTTTGAGGTCACTCCTAAGTGTACTTATTTTTGTAAATATCAAAGCACTTATTTTGAATGGATCAAAAGAAAGATTTATGAAACATTTTCTGAACACTCGCATTGAAAACTTTCCTTACATGGAAGAAACGATTTTTTTAAGATAACTAAATATTTAGTGATTAACAAACAGAATATGAATATTTTCAAAACCTTAAAAAAATCAAGAAACGTTGAACGCTTGATTTATCTCGACTTATGAGGACACTGGCATTAAGTATTTGCAACATAATCTATATATGCAGAGACAAAGTGTGGTAAACTTCTTTTTATCTTGGTTCGGTTAACTGTATGTGATCATACAAGCAAAATCTCAAATTATAAAGTATTATAATTTATTGGTCTCAACAGGTACATAAACAAAACATTTTCACCATAACAGTGAGTGAGTCACTCATGAATGACTGACATTTATTGTTTATTTGTAAAAGATGTAACGATGATGAATGAGTCAAAACAGAATGGATAAA
The DNA here is from genome assembly GCA_946903255.1 of Schistosoma spindalis. Taxonomy (NCBI): domain Eukaryota; kingdom Metazoa; phylum Platyhelminthes; class Trematoda; order Strigeidida; family Schistosomatidae; genus Schistosoma; species Schistosoma spindalis. The sequence continues at coordinate 23,893,698 of OX336424.1, forward strand.
AAATCATCTTAATAGAGATTTCGGTGAATGAGTTGTGTAAACCACATTGCCTTCATACGTTATATCAGAAGAAATAGCATGTGACTATAAGTGCACAATCAATCACTTGACTTGATGAGAACAATGTAAATATAGTTGATTGTACATGAAACTCAAATTATTGATCCAACGCCTCAATAAATGAATATTTGATGATGAAATAACTAGTCAGAAAAATATGAGTGAATTGTTATAGAAAAATTATACAATTATTTACAAAATGTTTTACACAAAATAAACATGGTTGAAACTCATCTAAAAAGGAAAGGATTACTGACTTCAGATTTTATAGGACATTTACCAACCGGTATAATTATTAATTAATTTTTAAGATTTCTTATAGTCTGTCATGTTGTCGAGAATTCTAACTAACATATGAGAAATTAAAACCATAATGTTAAGGACTTTTCTTCTATTCTGTATTATTATTTTATTGTTTGACTGTATATGTTGTTCAATACTTCTTGATTTGTAACGTCTTTTAAATAAATCACGTATGAGTATAGTATTTACTCGTATTGATATATCAATTTAATTATTTGTTCAAGAAAATAGGGCTCTAAAAAGCTGTTGGATTTGGGGATTTGTAAGCAACAACAAACAAATATTAAAAAATGGCACTACCTAAAGTAGCATTTGATGTATTCAAGAATTATTTAACTCCTAGTACATACATAAATATTGATGATAGAGTGTTACCTTCTTCTATCTCGTAATTTTTTCATGTTTATATTTAAAATACACTTGACAAGTACAGATGTAGAACATCCGTTTCATAATTCATGCAACATTCTCTTTCTTAAGATGTATCCTTTAATAAATCACGTGTATATTATGTATTTGAAAACATGTTTTTTAAAAGTCAAAATTGATGCAAAATTATGACCTGATCTGTACAGATTGTAAACAACCACTTTGTTTATAAAACAAATATTATGGGATGCTATTCACGTGTATCGTGAAATTTCCACTTTACCTCTTATTTATAGTCTGCTTTGTAAACGACATTTCATTAAATGCGTCTGTTTGAAAAAACCCAGATTATGTTAACTAGACGTAGCAGAAGTTCGATAAGAATATTTTTATTTTTTGTTTGCAGTCACTAACAGTGAAAATCCAAGATATTAGTGTCTAGTTTCGTTTAGGAACCTTCAGCTGAGTGTAACAGACTATAGACCTAAGTTAAGTGTTATTTCTCATACGATGGTATTATTGCATCACGAAGTCAAGTTAATTAAAATAATCACATTTCATCTCGATCTATTAAATTCAATGAGAACTAGGAACATTACAATAATTACCGCCAAGTGGTTAGTTAACTACGCGTGCGGCTTATTTGTAACGCTTCTGACTGCGGGATTGGTCGATATGAATTTGAATTCTACAGGAACATCAGACTTTTTAAGACTGCATATACATCTTGCTGACAGGTACCAACTTGTAAAAAAGTTGCAGTCCAGTTGCTCCTACTGGTTAATTACAACTACCTAACACTGAATAGAGTACTCGGGAGTGTTTGGCTACCCAAACCACTGGGGGCATCGGAGCCTGATAGATTGAATTACAATAACAATAAAACTATCAAACCTGATATTGGTTACATATAAGTGATCAACTTATTAGAAACATATTTCTTTATCATATTGATTTGGGTAATTATAGTTTAATCAAATGGAGTGTGAATGAAAAATGACCTTTTCAAATTGTCTGTTCCATGTATTCACATCTTAAGGAGGATTATAGACAAATAATTCTGTAATATTGTACATGTGTTCACACAGTAAGTTATTGAATCAATAATAATAAATATATTTTTATTATATCCCAATGAGTAGAAAAATTGTATTTATGACGTTTCTGGACTTAATGTAAGCCACTTCTTTAGGGTAAATAAATAACAGAATTAAATTAACACAAGATTCAATAGTACAAAGGAAACAATGAAGAATATTTCTAGGGTAAATGAATGATATAAATGTGGAGTATGCCCAAATCACTACTATTTATATTGAGAGTCAAAAAAATTCTTAGCCCCAGTCTTTGCTTTTTGCACTTCGCGGCTTTTCTGTTATGTTCAAGTTGCTGTATTTATTTAGTCTGGGGTTATTAGAAGCGTCTGAGAATTCGGATCGAGCATTCAATTACCAAGACTTATTAGTTTTATATACCCGTACGCTGTAATAACATGTTGAAGATACATATAAAATATTTAACTATTACAGGTTCTAGACAGCCTAAAGCATTTCATACTATATGTTTGTACCATGGAATTTTTTTGACTGGAATCATAATTTGTTACTTATTACTAGCTTGACATTGATAAATCAATTCAGTTATTACTAAGTTACTTTTCTTTGTTACTATATTACATTTACAGTAAAAAAAACAAAAGAAAACATGGCATACTGCTATGTATTTAATTACCACAAAAATGAATATTAACATCAGCCAAATAGATTGTTTATGTTGTTGTTTTTAAAATATATAACTATATTATTTCTGCAGTTTCTAAAATTCCATTTGACCACATATCAAATGGTAAAATCAATTATTTTACAGTGATATAGATTTTTATGGTGGGTAAAAGTAACTATTTTATGTCGCTTGGTAAAATACGAGGTTATTGCTTTAGAAACCTGATTTTTATCTACCTATCAAAACTATTCTGTCTGAAATATGATACTGTCCAATGTATAATATATATCTTATGCGGAGAACATCTATGTCCAAACAGTCCTTGGTTGTTCAGGTCTGTTGTATACATATATATACAATAAGAAGGACCTGACACACATGACATTGATCCCCATCCAGTGATCAATCAAATGTAAATATATATACATCTTTCAACCTTGCTACAGATATTTGAGTAGTTTCCCCTTTTTAATGTATTTACATGGTTGAACTATTCTATATTTCTGAGCTCAAGTAGATCACATAGTGAACTTAAGTCTATTTCGGCCCTTGTTAACTAACAAGCACATGTAGGTCATGTTTGGAAACTTTTGCTAAAAAATACAGTGAATTAAAGCAGTTAAATAACAATATGATAAATATATCCAAATCTGTTTAGATATTCATATGTATCAGATGTGTTTAATATATAGTACATCATCAACATCATGATTCGCGATTCTGAACCAATCATATTTTAAAATAAATTACAATCAGTCTGATGTATAGGACTTTCAAACTGTCCCTAATAAATTTAAAATGTTTGCTAGTGCAATATAAATCGTCATTTCTAGATTTAAACAAAATAAATAGCTTTGTAAACAGTAGTATAATACAGTATAGAATGTTCATTAAAAGGCTCTTATTTGCAGTATTTATTTGAATAATTCCTTAAAATTTAGTAAACTTAAGTGAAATCCTCCAAAGGTTTAACATCTAAACACAGTTCACACGATGTTGAGTCACTTACACTAGTATCAAGATTGTAACTTGATAAATAAAATACGGCCAGCGAATCACAATTAATTAATCACTGGGCGGTGATTAATGTCATGTGTGTCAAGTCCTTATTAGTGCAGATCGAATGCTAGTCCAGTGGTAACGTCTCTGACTGTGAAGCTGGGTGACACGGGGTCGAATCCGTCAGGGAGCACCAGTTCCCTCAAGATTACAGGCACACCTCGCTGACTAGTACCAAGTAGCACGAAACCCGGGTCCAGGATTTCCTGTTGACTACCTCCAACCACCATCTAACGGCCAGCGAATGTTGAGTAACTACAAAAATCTTAAAATGAAACATAATATTTACTTCGGTTAATTTAATTAAAGCGTGAATCTCCACGAAGATCTGAAATCCGTTTTGAGAATAGGCAATAAGTATTAGAATGCGTTAATATACTTAGTCCTAGCCAATTTGAAATGCTAAATGTTAACAGTGACTTGTCTCGTTCTTTATAAAATAAATACCAAACTAGAAAATGCTTATATTTTAACTTATCAGCTTCACAATGTACAGTTTTGAATTGACAATTTTCAAGAGTTGAGTGGACGGTGCATTTGTTTGAAGCAATAAGTATGGAGTTCGAATCCTGACGAGTATCTGGACGGCCAGTGCTAAATAAATTGAAATAAGCTTCCTGAATTGTACTGTAAGCCAAAAAATAACCCGTTACGTTAATCGTGATGAGTATCTTCACTAGGAAATTTATGACTAATCAGGTTTCCAAACATTTTGTTAATGTAATAGTGAATTCAATAGAGCTGTAATACATAAAATAAATGGAATTCTCAATATTCTATTGATAATATCTTGTTGATTTATGAGCAATCAATAAGATTTATAAAGAATTTACTTATTTATGCGATTAAATGATTTCAGAAAAACACCCTTGAATCTCTTTACATGTAAATACCAATCACATGACTTTCTACGTTGTATAACAGCGCAACTTATAAATACAGTGTATTTTATTTTTCTAGCGTTAAATACAATAAACAGATTGTTTATCTACAATTACAAAGCGGGCAATAATTGTGTAATCAAACTGTGTATATGTGTGTAATTCATACACACACAAATTTCATCATTTTATTTATTAAATTCTAATATAAGAATATTACACTTAACATTTAGTGTAGCTTGCTAATGGTAGAAGCTTTTCAGTGCTTGAAATTACATTAAATCTATTGTTTGGTAAACTTCGACTAAAATCATTTCAGTTTACGTTCAGTCCTAAATAGTTTTTTCATTTCGATATATAATAAAATATTTTATTCTACCAGCTGTTAAAAGTGTGCATGGAAATTTATTTGTTTACTTTTCTTTGACTTTTTAAAAATCGTTTCACCATATCTGACACAAGATTATCGCAGAATATCGATTAGTCAATTATTTGCTTACTTATCATAGTTCTATACTAGTCCAACCTTGAAACTTGAACAAATTAATTGTCGAGAGCTCATTTAGTAGATAATAACGTGCCGCTGAGTACTACGTCGAATGAACATTTTATCATGAAAAATGATGGAAATTTATCATGGAGTCCACTACTTGATGAATTCAACCTTCTATCTTAATTACTTATTTTAAAACTTTTAATAAACATTTGTTTTGACTCGAACATAAGTTTTTATGACTTTTGATAAATTGATGTATGCATGGAGAATTAGTGAAGATTTTTGGATTTACATAGTTTACGTCACTGAATGGTTTCAGCTAGACAATTACTGTAAACCAGGGAGTACTGAACTGTTGTTTGGTTCTTTTATAGGATTCTTCAGCAGTGTTATATTACGACCTCACCAGGAATTGAACCCAGGAAATTTAGTATCGCGGCAAGCACTGACCTTGCACAATATTGCAAACTGACTGAAGTTAGGCGTGTGCAGGACCAAGTGCTGGTCCGTCTATTCTGGAATAAATAATTTTTAACACAATCATAACCAGACTGAAAACAAAGGTAGGCGGTAAGACAGTGCTAAAATAAAATGTATCAGCTTCCCAAGTTACCCAGTTTGAATAATTCATATAATCAGAATCAAATCGACTAAGAAAAGTATTATAGAAGTAGTGTAGTGAAGAAGAATACAGGTGAGAACTACCGAATTACATCTAACACAAAATTATAGTTGCTTGATAAAATAGAATAAACTTACTATAATACTTAATTTGCAAAATGTTCAGCAATTGTCTTGGACTTCATTGTTCTTGCATTTCCATACTAATTGCTTTCTATTCCCGTCCCTCCTTTCTTGATCTTCCCCTTCTTCTGCTGCCAGACATTGCATTCCTGACTCGCATCATATACTACTTATACCAATGTAAGTAGCACGCACCATAGTATTATAACGAATCTTTAAACATATGTGACTCAGTCTTCGATATTTATGGCCCTCTCAATTTACATAATCACAATTATTCATACATTTAATCCATATGAGTTTTAGAATTCAAAATTATATTTACAAGCAAAAATGATATATGTTTTTAAAGATTCATCCGTTTTATAATTGTGTATAAAAATTTATTTCTATGTAATGAAAATGTTTTCATGTCATTTCATCATCACACAAAATTCCTACACTATGAATAAAACCAAAGATCAACTGGAATTTCAGATATTAACAACGAATGTTGGCTGAGATTACTGAAGGTCAGGTGGGAAAAAAGGTGTAGGATTTAACTAACCAGTTTGTAAATTACTTTTGCCAACTATCCATTCATTGATTATTTTTGTAGTGACTATGGTAATCTACTCTGGTCTATATAAACAACCTCCTCACACGTATGGATTTGTAACTTATCTTTTTCAAATTTCGGGACTACAATTGATCAATCACTTTTAGCAGGTTTATCCAGATGATGATTCACAAATAGGAAAAAACATACGTTCTAGATTCCTTGATTGACTATAATGCAAATATACTTAGACCTTATAATTTTAAAACTAAACAAACAGAGTGTTTATTAAAAACTTTCACGCTCAAAAGTAAATTTTTGATATAAGATGATAATGTGTAAAAATTTAACAGTTTCGAAACTCCTTCGTTTCCTCTTGTAACCAATGTTACTCATCCAGTCATCCATAACTACACATTAGCATTTAGTACATTCAAGAAATTAAAATAATTTTCACCAAAAATACTTGTACTGATCGGTACCTCTTTTAAAAATCATTTTAATGTATTTGTTTCTAAGTGTATTTTCAAACCAGTCCAAATCGATTTATTTTTTCTTGTTTTTCTTCTTCATAATTTCATGAGACTGATTGTGTGTTTTTTTGTAAGATCCAATAAATTCGATAAATCGAATATGACCTCATTTTTATGTTAATTAATTTAGTATTTATTCTTAGATTTGATTATTATATTCAACAACAATAATAATAACGAAATCACCTCATGTTCCGATATTACTACTTTGTTTGACCTTGAGAATTTATTTTTTTTCATGATAGCTATATTGACAATTACTATATAGAAATGATGAGATTTTAGATGAATGAATTCGATGGATTAACTAATCTAAAGGATAAATTTTTGATTTTTACAATCTCGATTCTTTAATAACTTTTAATCCAGATCTGGTTGAAGATGTAGTTAGTTAACCGGGTATTGATTTTATTTAAGGGATTATAGCAATCTAGAAAGTACTAAATGATCAATCAAATATACTTTAATATGGAATATTAAGTAAACAATCGGCTTATAAATTCAACTATTAAATTATTACAATCTTTACAAACCCCCATTCTGATAACAATCATCATGTACTCACTAGTGACTGGCTTTAAAAGGTATTTCCTAGAGTTCTAGTGAGAAACCGTGACCGGTGCAGTCCAACTGCGTCTGTTGTGAGGCAGTTACTCACTGAAGAAAACGATGGACGGTCGCACAATATCGTGGATTGGTTGAAGCTAGCCATTAACACCACTGGTTGCCGGTTCAATGGTCTAGAGGTTAAGCGTTCGCGCGTGAGATCGAAGGTCTTGGGTTCGAGTCTCGCGTGGGGATCTTGGATGCGTACTGTTGAGAAGTTCAGTGCTTCCAGGTTTTCCATGGTGGTTTAGCTTAAATAGGCTCATGAATTCAACCATTAATTTATTACAAACTGTGATAATAAACAAGATATAACTGCTTAGTTAATTCACTAAACTGAAGGTATTTTCATTAATTTGTTGTATAGTGATTCTCAATCATTCGTTATTGATTTGAATATAATTTAAAATAAAAACCTTTAGTTAAGAGTCAAACGAATCAATTTTTTATGTTTGCAACAGATAATTTTCACCATATTAATGAAATTACACGTAATGGAAAGATAACTGTTTTTTGGGAAAGCCTTATATTGGCAACTTCCTCTCATTTTCGAATAAACAGAATCTTATCAATCTAGTAAACTTCTTAAATGGTTGAATATATATATAAGGCCTGTGGATTAGTTCACTCTTCTTGATAAATGCAAATAAAACCAACCAATTCAGAGAAAGTAATGCTGAGAAAATTTGTATTATTTGGTAACTTTTAAGGAATTTGGTAAAATATATCCTTAAAAATTATGATTGTCTATTCGATAGCTTTTATAAGAAAATACATATGAAACTTTGTTAATGAATCTTATCCACAGCTACATACAATACAAAAAATGCTTTATAATGAACCTGGTTTTCTATTAAATGCAGATATTTTCAGCAAATCAACATAAGAAAACTATTGAACGTATCAATAAATCACATTTATAGCCTTCATCAATAATTCCTCTTAACTCCTATGTAATTGGTTAAATTAATAAATAAGAATTTAGACAGATAAAATTATTACATTATACTGATACCAGAAGTCTTAGATGTCATCCTATATCAGACATACTTAGTTTCCTAAGACGTAAATTAGTGGAATGTTCAATATAAATTGAATGAATTTTTCAGATAAAATCTACAAAAAGGTCAATGAATAAATTTAGAAGAATAATTTAAAAGTACACTTTCAGATTGTATTTCCAATAGGAAATAGGTCATTCAAGAATCTTTTTTTGTAAAACTAACAGTAACTAAATCACTGAGTATACACAACACAGCTTATACATTGTGATGGTTGGTACTTCATTTAAATTTTTCAGTGCACTATAATTAAATGACAATTAATAACAATTCTATCATAGAGTATATTATAAATGAAAAATTTAATTGTAGATATTAATAAAAATATAACAAACAAGTTCAGTATTTGAAACAGCATCTGTTCACTAATTTTTAGTTATGAATATAAAATGATAATAAAGATATGTAGTTCGAACAAAACAATATATAGTTGTGTTATATTCTCTGAATTGAATAATTCAGTTGTAAAGCTTTGATTGTTATTCTGGACGAAATCATTAGTTCGTATTTCTAAGCATAAATAATACAAATCATTTGGCAAAACGTTACTTCTATAGCTTTTAGCCAGTATTTAGTAAATTTCAAAATGACGTAAAAACCCCCTATAAAGAAGTAAAACACTAGAAAGAGATAACATGAAAATTAAACCAAACTAAATTTAATTGTTTCTTAGTAAAGTAATTAACACTTTTTTAAGTGAGTAAAAAATAAAGATAATATTTACCGTAAAGCTATTAAGTAATCGTTAAAAAATTATTTAAGCTGAAGGGGTGTGTAGACAGGGGTAATCAATAAATTTTTCGAAGTAGTTAAAAAGGCGAAGAAAATAAGTAGTAAATTTAGTTTAAGACGTTCGAGGAAAACAAAAACTTTGGAGGAAACAAGCATCCGAATGAAATGTGAAAGACTGATAGATATCTTCTCTACAATGTGAAATTTCTCAACTACCTGAATTAATGTCACAACTACGCACTTGCCCAAGCCACAATAGATGAAGCGGGGCTCAAATCTGTGTTTTAGTAGTCGGAAGTTGAACATCCTAAATATTGAACTACTGCTTCACAGATTATATGAAATTCACTTAATTGCACTAATCTGGACTTTATTGGAATGCATTTATCATAATCTCTTTATCGGCAAACACTATGATAACTCTTGATACGTCTACGCTGACCATATGACGCACTATTGATACATGAAAACATCAGATTCTTGACAAGTATTTTCTTGAGTATAAGCTAAAGGTTCTATTAGAAATCTAGCTCCAATTTTGCGAACTTCTTACTATTAAATACGTGTTTCTTAGTTGGAAAATAAGAGTAATCATGATGTCCTGAAATTTATGTTATTTATTATTTATTTTAACACATAAGTATAGGTACAGGGAGGCACCAAATACATATACGCCACACAAATCTCAATTGATTTGTGTGAGGGCTGTGATACTGCCCGGGTGCCCAAGCCGAAGCAGGTGGTTTTCTTAGGGGGCCACACCCTGAGCCTTTGACCTGAACGTCTGACCCACAAGGCAGTGGAGCATCGTGAGGACATGCAGTCCCATGGTAGCCGGTGACCAACGATTGGTTCATACGCCATTTGTTCCCGCAGGATATTGGAGCCCATGTGCACCATTGGTTTGGGATCCGGTTAAAGCGCCAGACATTCGCTTTTCGTCCTCTCATTTTCGTAAACAACAGTAATGCCACGAGAAGGCAGTGAGTAGGACTTCCCTGGCAGGGGCTATATACGCATGGCCATGTGAGAGCATTTCGAGAGGGAGAGCGGACTCTCTCCACTCTCGGCCGTACCAGGGCATTTGGGGGTGTAATGACAAAGATGAAAAAATAGGATACTACACTATATACTTCCTACATCGTTGATTTGTTTACAATCAAGGACACTTGCATAACTAAAGATGTAAAAAATTTATTACTTATTTCTCTAGAAATGTTTTTACAAAGCCGCCTTTGAGGCTTTAGTGAAAAAACCATACACCTAATTTTTATTTGGCGGTGTCAATGACATGAGAAATGTGACCATCTTTTGCTAAAATCAAATTGATATTTGATGACGATTTGAGTAAGAGATTTAAGAAACTTTGATTTCGAATCAGTTCTACAAATCAGCCACAAGGTTTAAAAGGAATGACTGATGCATGTGCAAATAGTTCCCTTCTGTTATCTGGGAAATGCCTCAAAAAATACCACTCTACCATTATGTTGATTGAAATTTAGGATTAGAAATCCCTACCTATATAAACTGCAATCATCAAATAACTGTCTTATAGTTATTCCATAAAGATTTAGCAAACTTATCTATTTTAAAACACAATAACGTTTAGTTTACACACATCACAATTCTATGTTATAATCAGTATGACCTTCAAGATTTATTATCCTTCAGCTACAATTCAAAATGATTCATGTTATCTATTAGTTAAAATACTGAACTTAAAACTTGAAAATTAAACGATAATTAATCAATGATCACTATGGATAGTTTTACGAATTTTGACAATTGAAAGAAACATATTTTTATTAAACAAATTAATGTTTTTCCAGAAACAATTACTAACCCAAATTAATTTTTTTTTTAGAAAAAAGTAGTATGACCTATAATTAAGACAAACAATAAAAAAACTCATCCCACTAACGTAAACTTATTTCAGTTATTATTCACAAAGGAAATTAAAACAAATCATAGTAAACTTTCATTCATCCAATAAAAAATCTACCTAACGAAATTATAAATATATATATATATATATATATATATATATATATATATATATGCCTATAGGCTGTTATAGAATAATATGATGCAGTCAATGTTCTTTGTTTCTATCTATCTATCGACATACAAAGTAATTATATTGATAGATAAATACCTTTACAATCTCAGATTCATACTACACCACTCACTGTTTTCTTCCAGTTATTGCGATAATCACGTGTGTTTTTGTACATTGCATTTTTGGATTATTTTGTAGATGTTGCAGTATTATTGTAAATTTTCATGATGACCAAGATATTACAATTGATTGACAAATCAGTAGTAACCAATATTTCTACTTGTCTAGTCCTTCAGTACTGATAAAAATTTACCTGTAAAGTTGTAATGTGGATATTAATCTAAGTGAAAAAAACATCATGTGCACTATGTTGGGATGTTAGGTAGTTAAGAGTAGTCGATATAAACTTTGCACTTAGGTTTCGTGATAACTGACACTCTTCAGAAAGGAATTTCTACAATCTTGCGTGAATTACTTCTCTAAGTGAAATTCGAATCCACAACTCTCGGTTGCACAGTCTCGAATGTTATGGGCTACTTGGGATACAAACCACTTGGTATAGGACTGAGATATTTTACAATTGATTGACCACTTAGTACTGATCAATCTCATATTTTTCTAGTCATTTATTCCAAGTAGTATTTCGTCAACCAAGTTACAACGTAAACATATTGTTCTTTGCTAGTCATTATGTAATTTGTTAGTTATGCCAACCTCCTCTTATTTAAATTGTGTCAATATGTTTTGACAATTTCTGTTATTTTCTTTTTTGTTTTTGTTTCGTGTTCCTTTTCTTGGTAGATAATAACAAATTAGTCTATTGGTTAACATTTATTTTTAAGTAACTACTCATCATTCATTACAAGCCAACAAACTTCTATGGAAATCTTTACTATGATCCATTATGTAGCAGAGTTGAGTGATTGATAGCATTGTTGTTGTATTTATTTGACATTTTACAATTTTTGTAAAGGTCAAGTATAGACTTTTTATAATAATCATGTCATACCAAATATGCAGTGAGACTTCTACCACTTTACAAATTTTAATTCTTAAACAAACAATAAAAAAACGGTGTCATTATAATTGAATGTTTACTTCAAGGTTGAATTACGCACAGAGATGAAAAGTTATTTCGAGAGTATTAAGCTAATTAATTGCTGGGTTTTTGTCAATCAAATTAAGAACTGAAATAAATATATCAGCTGATAAAATTCACACAGATAAAGCCGATATGGTATTTTTACGATTTCATAAGATTAATATGTTTTAACGCATCACACGTCTAATAGTTCCACAACCTATTCAGGTGCGTTTAAGAAAAAGTTTACGACCTTTTGCTGTGCAAATTACAAAAAAGTCCAATCAGCGACATCGTGATTGCTAAAAATATGCATTGAGAAAGAACATTATTCAAAGGTCGATTCCTGAACTGCTAATAACTAACTGCTGGCGATCGCCCAATATTTATCGTCAGGATCGATCGGGAAATTAGAAAAGCAAACTTGTTGAAATACTTTGTGCTGATAATTCTATATTGTATCAAAAATACAATATTGAATAAAGCCATTATTCATAATAATAATGTATCTAATTTAATTTAATGTCAAAAAAATTGACATTACAGATTATCACAAATTCACCAAATATATTTGCTGTATACTGTTGTTACTAATAAGGTAAGCACACCCAAAAATGAAGTCATACTTGCGAAAGAAGAAAGGCGTTGGAGGGCTCCAATCAATTCCTCAAAAAAGTTTAAATGGGAGCTGAAAACTCTAGGAAACATTTTATGTAGTCAGCGTTGAACAGTAGTTCTTCAGAAGTGTCTAGAAAGTGGGGAGTCGTGTGTCACATTTCTGATTGGATGATTACATATCTTGCTACTATGTTTGGAATCGTTCCAGCTACATATAGAAGCGAAAAGCCATATGAAATACCATGCATACTCTCAATTTTCTGTACATTAGCTAACCTTAGTGTAAAGCATTCTTTTCACACTTTGTGCCTTTTCTTTTGTGTTCAAGTTGTTATGTAGATTTCACCTGCGGTTATTAGAAGAGCTTAGGAAACCGATTCAAGTGTTCATCTAGAAGACTAATCAGCTATAAAAATTGTATTATTTACAAAAGTTTTAATTACACTAACGTAAACATAAGTAAATAGACTTACTTGTATAACAGATATCTTTCATACAGAAATTATCATTATACAATATTGACTAATAATTAATAGTTGAAGCATAAAAGCTCAAACCCCTAGTTCATTTTATTCTGTTAACTACACCGTTAGTAAATTCCGATTTTTACAAAATCCTCACTTTTATTAGAACGAGGAAGGGCTATTTAGACAGTATTCAATACAACTTCTTGACATTTTTGTACAATCTAAAAACTAGAGTGAAACAGTTGATTCTTCTGTAGACGTAAATCATAAAAAATAACTATGATTACATAATTAGAGACCGATTGTACAAAACGGTTAACTTGAATGAAAGGACAATTGAAGACAGTAGGATTAAAAAAACAACCCTTAACAAACAAGACCATCAGAACGAAATAATTTAAGACTTATAGAATAAATAGGAAACATGATGCAGGTGCTGTTATTGTTGTTTAGAGGTAAGAATAAAAACTTCACAACTAAGTTGAATGATTTAATGACAGTAAAAAATAACTAATTCAAAATCAATAATGTAGATGGGAATAGCAGCATGTACACTTGTATAAAGTCAGTATTGTTTCCAAGATATATGCACCATAACTGCCAGATAATATCACTCAGAGAGTTGTCATATGCTTGAACTTTGTTATACTGTACTTATGGAGTATTAAATAGTTCAATAAGACTTGATATTGAAGTCAATCAGTTGTCATTATTTTTGATAATCTTTTGAACATTTAATAAAATTTAAAAACAGTAACTTGTAAATTATATAATTTAAGTATTTATAAAGTATATACATCGAAATTTCAGAATATTAAATTATTGTAATGTAACCACATCATAGATAATAATGAATATGATCCAAAACGTAATTCTTCGAATATTTTACTTTCATGGCTCAAAATTATTTTAATTTATATTTTATCAAATAAATAAAGCGTTATTTTTCCACTACACAACTGACGTTAACTCAACATCAACTTGATAAAGAAAAAATATCGCATCAAAATCATATGAATTTGTTTATTTCATGGATTATTTTCATTTACTATGTACCATAATTTGTTAAGATTCTCAAAGCCAGAACCAATCAATAGGATTGAACTTAACGTTTGTAACAAAAGTGAATTAAAATGGTTAATCCTCAACATTTTCGGTAACAGAAGCAAACAGTGTCATAACCAGGAATCCCAGCTTTTCATTATTTTGTATTTTTTAATTAATTCTGGTCGAAATCTAATGATTTCAACTAGAATGGGGTTTTCTTTAGCAACCTCCATGGTTTATTCCAAATATTCTACAAATATCACTTCAGGTATTTATAAGAAAAAATACCTTGTTAAAACTTTAATGTTTAATTTGATTTACATTTAAGACAACTTACTTTTAACTAGTTAACAATCCTTTTTTTCAAATTCGAAACTACTTTAATGTAACGAAGTAACAAAACACATTAACTTATATGTATTTAAAGAAAAAGCTAATACAATCGTTTCCGCTCTGTTTGAATTTCTAATTTTAGTCACTTGGTAACATTTTAAATTGGTCTTTCTATACTATTACTGGTATCCATTTAAGATAATGCAACAAAAACCATTGAATCCTATCTCTTAACATTTCAATATTTTTCCCTTAATATCAGTATCTTTTAGGAAAATTAATTTTAAACTCGACAAATTTAACAAACATCTTATTTCAATTATATTAAACATTCTTCGGTATTATTCATCTTCTTTATTAAACAGGGACGCACATAGAAAACGAAATTACCTCTTAATAATTTGTGGTATTCAGACATCGTATTACGCTTGATGGGTAGAATCTAAGTCGGTTATCATCAAAAAACACAAGCGTTTAATCAAAACAATTTTTTTGAAATTTCTTAAACATTTTCCTAATTTCTTGAACTGAAACTTGATGTAAATCTGAGGCATTACGAATAGAAATATGTAACTTTGCTCATATTCTTCTACAGATTAATTTAATAAATAAAATGAGATTTTGTTAAATAGTAACTACTTTTGTTGATAATTGATCAGAATAAAATTTTTCATAATTCATCATATGAAAATTCATAATTAACGATTAATCATACTAATCTGTTCCCCTGACAACTAGAGAAAATTATCAATAATTATAATGATCTGACAGAAAAAGAAAATATAAACACAAATGAAGTTTGTTATTTTTATTATTTTCAAATGACTTTTTCTTAATTTTAACTTTCACTAGTGAAAATACTTCAGAAGTGACTCTTGAGATATTTAGTGTATTGACTAGAAAGAATTAGATGAAATAAAAAGAACAAACTGATAAGTATTGGATTTAAATTTCAGTTAAAATATACACAGTAAAGTGTTGTTACATCTACATAACCTTTTAAGGATCTACGTGTAATTTTTTTAAATGTTATGAAACAAATCTTATTTCATAAGTTAAGTAAAATAGTGAAATTAAAGCGATAGACAAGTAAAAAGATTTCAAATATTATTAAACGTTCACTTATTAGTAAATTAACTAAGGAAGCCAACATGTGGTTTACTGAAATATTATTTAAACGAATATGACAATGAATTATCCATCAGATGACAAAATTAAACAAAGGTTAAAAGTGTCACATGACAACCAATATAACCGTATTTTTTGTTCTTTAAGTAAGTATAAATAAAGAGATAAATATGTCAGATTTTTGAATTTCTATTAATCTTACCAAATAGAATGAAATAAACAATTTTTTTATAGTTTGGCATAAAATATTTCAAGTTTTCTTGTTCAATATTCTATGACATATGATAATAATTTTAACCAAATACATAATATTATAATGCGTTGAATCTACTGATTTTAGTTAGTACATTGGTTTCATAAATGAAACTATTGATTATTAATTGATGAATTAAATTAAATTTATTTTAACGTGTAACTGTAAGTTAACAATATTTCGTGAATTGTAATTGTAACTATCTGTGTGTACTCGTTGAATACAACAACCATTTTTAAATATATATATATATATATTTATAAACAGGGTAATACTCATATGTGTATAGAATTAAATATTAAACAAGGTTTATTTATTTTACGTACCCCCTCAATGTTTTCTTTTATTGAACATCAATAGAATTACTTATATGAACTACATAAATGTAGAGATTTATATTGAACTTTAAAAAAAAACACAAACTGATCAATTTGATGACAAATACACAAACAAAATTATTTCAGTATCAAAAAAATCCATTGAGACAAACTATAAAATTCACTTAAACAATCAATTTTAGAAATTTCACTGGTTGAAATCATGACTCAATTAAAGCTGGACCACCATGGAAAACCTGGAAGTACTGGGCGGCCGTTTCGTGGATGCGCACTGTTGAGGAGTCCCATACTAGGACGAAACGACCGTCCAGTGCTTCCAGGTTTTCCATGGTGGTCTAGCTTTAATTGACTCTCGATTTCAACCAGTGAAATTTCTAAAATCTCCACACAACCCCTTCTGATAATAATAATCAATTTTAGTAAATAAATGGATAAAATTAATAATGTTTATATAATTAGTGATTTAAGAGTAAAAATATTAATCTCCAATTTTCCTTTTACCTGTCTATATTAAAATTACTTTTTTGTAAAAAATAAACCATAAATCAATTAAGGATTTACTTAAATTCTTTTGGAAATTCCAATCAAAATAAACATCAATAATTATTATAAGCAAAGATGGATAGTGGCTAGCAGTGGAATCCAGGACGCGCGTTTCGTCCTATTTGGGACTTGTCAGATACATGTACCTGCATCTCAGAGACTGAACAATTTCAGTCCTAAACATCAATGGGAAGATTTAAATAAAACAATATCAAGTGAATCAATAATTATGTTAGTAGTATGTTAGAAAAATAAATAAAATGACTTAAGCATTATCATTAAACAAATATTGTCATATTAAAAAGTATAGATTGTTTTATCAAAACTCATATCATAAATATTTGATGAATAACTTAGAGTTCCGATATACAAATTGTTCATGATTAAGTAATAAATGAATAAAAACCTCATTATGGAATTCACTTTATTCATGTAAGAAATTTCAAGTTTATACTATTGATTAATTTAATGTACCAAAATGCTTTGGGGTACGTTTAAGGGTAGGGAGAGTGCGCTCTTCTTTTTTAAAATGCTCTCACATGGACAACAAACATTTTTTTGATGTTTATTTGAACAAAATTTCACTTATTCTATTGAAACGATAGAAATACGCATTGAAGCATTAGTTAACACAGTACATATGAGATGAGAATCATAATGATTTACTCAAAAGTGTTACTTTTAAAGCAGACTGTCTTTTTTATCACTAATTCAATCAAATAAATCAATCAACTTGTAGTAAGTAATCTTTGCCACGATTTAAGTTTGTTTATTCAGTGACAAAATATATATTATTTGTCATACAATTATACAAAATAGAGATAAATTAAGCTGCTAGTATATTTTTCCCTAAAAAGGAACTAAATGTGTGACTACATTTAGTAACAAATAATAATATCAATTAATTACAGGGAAGAGAATCAGTCCCTCTAAAAGTGAATATTTGCTATGTTAAATTATATCAACTAGGTTAATGCCTACACTTGAAGCTTCAAAAATTTATAATCGGTTAATATACTACAAAGCTTGGAATATTTGAATTTAACCAAATAAATAACAGTAAACAGGTATCATCTGCGATAATCGTGAGTCAACTCAAGTTTGAAGTGCGAAACAGTGAATTTTAACTCATTGATTTACATGTGTCGTTGTAGTGGCTTTGCTTCGTTAATCCATCGCCCTTGTAACCGTTATTACATAAACCTCAACGGTGTTTAAAATCAGAAGTCAATGAGAAGCGGCAACTACAGTTTATTAGCGGATAGCGTAGATCATAAAGCTATAGCACATCGAGTGAATATGTATGCGATCAAACACAGAGACAAGTTTATAGTCAGATTGCATAAGGGCACAGCAAAGGCTAATAATAGGATTTCAGTACATACATACATGGGGGAGGATGGATCACCGAGTGATATTTAAGCATTCAACATTTTAGCTAGTGATCATAATGGTACAAAGAAATGGCGAATTGTTAGTATTCTAATGACATTTCCTGTCAAGTTAGTAAAAGGGTTTGACCAAGACTAATCATGATCGAAATAGGTCGTAGGATAGTTGCTATATTATGATTACAGTAAGAATTGAAGATTTTAATTTCGTGTATTTATCAGGAAAACGAAGTTCTGTGAAATCTTAGATTACCACGAAACAATTATTCACTATGCTTTATTCTGTAATAGTCTATGAGCAGAACATTTATTTTATCTAAAGGAAGTTAGGTTATCCTGATTAGAAAACAAAAAATCCTGCTTCATGAATCGCCTTACAATGACATTTACTTCATGACTAAAGTTATATGAAATACTTCCAAACCGTTCACCAACACTTTCTTCTTGATAGGCATTCTCTCATCAATAATTATTTTAAAAAGATTATAAAGGTATAATCATTATTAATTCGGTTCATTTTCTAAACTAAAAATTTATTGATGTACCACACCTGTTTTTCACAATATTCATTAAGTATTGAACTTGATTTTGGAGAAAAAAAAGCCAAAATTGGGCTCTATAGAACCAGGAAAAGTGTAGCATTGTATATAATCAGAAGGGGGTGTTGTCGAGATTTTGGTAATTTTATAGTTGAATTCATGCATCAATTGAAGCTAGATCACCATGGAAAACCCGGAAGCACTGGAGGGCTGTTTAGTCCTAGTATGGTTGACGTTAGACATTAACACCGTTGGATTCCGGCTCAGTGGTCTAGAGGTTAAGCGGCCGCACGCAAGACTGACAGGTCCTGGGTTCAAATCCCACGGGGATACGCACTGCTGAGGAGTCTCATATTAGAACGAAATGGCCATCCAGTGCTTCCAGGTTTTCCATAGTGGTCTAGCTTCAATTAACTCATGAATTCAACTGTTTTATATATATATATATATATATATATATATATATATATATATATATATATATATATATATGCATCAATTCACCTTGACCTTCAACAGTGAAATAAAACCGACTTTATAATTAAAAGGACTAAGTTAAGGTTATCAAAATCAATTGACTTATAGAATAAAATGATAATACTGATATGAAATAGAAAAGGATTAATTTCAGCTCCTTAAACTTAAAGTAGTTTAAAAATTTAAACATAGTGGTCAAACAATTTAAACGTTTCAGGTGTCCAATGGAAAATAAATATGAGATGGTTTACACTATAGACTGCTGGACTAATTTGAAATTATTATCTCATCAAATTATGATGAATAATAATGATCGTTTGAAATACATCTTGAGAATAAAGTGAAACAGTGAAATTACTTAAAAAGTAACTGATGAAACATGTTCTGAGTTAATGAAACCTATTTATTAAGAAAGCTCAAATTGATGTGCCTACACACTGATCATAAACCAGAGCGTTTCTGAAATCATTTCAGAGTTCAAAATATTTACCACTATCAATCTGCTTAATTTACTTTTGAAACATTTTGAGTTTCAATCCATTCAGAAAGTAACAGAAGAAAAATAGTGAAACATTTCCTTAGATCTCATTTACCTAACGCGAACCTATAACCTTGATTTTCAGAGCTATTAAAACTCTACCGCTGTCCAAGCTTAAGTAAATGAAGCGTACAGTGAACTTATGACTTCATAGTTGAAAGCCACCGCTTTACATAGAAAGATATCGTAGTTCGTATGATTTCCTTATATACAAAGAAAACTGATCGTCTATGAAAAATTACAGTTATCTGTTGACAATGTAGTGCCTATTATCTCAGAAGATACCTGCCAGGTTAATAATTGTATGGAAACATCACTTAGCTAGATCAAGTTTTTTATGTCTTCAGTAGGACTACATCTTACAGTCAAAATTATTAATCAGTTGGACATGAAGTTATTGGGAAACCAGAGGCGGAGGAAACATATTTCCGCAACTTCACATCTGTATTTTTTCAGCAATTCATACCCATAGCTTGCGCCTGACAGCTGCTATTTTGCCCAAACACTATTAAAAATATTCACATGAAAAAACTATTAATATGATTTTTGAGTGGGATCGTATAGAAAATGAACTTACATTCATTTATTTAAGTTATCACATGATATCATCGAGTGTATTTATATGATCTTAATACGGGTATTGCAGCGAAACGCACGAATTGACAAAAAACACACTGTTGTCCCGTGTTAACTAATCTGTGCTAAAGGAACATCAGAAGAGCAACTGACCTTTATAAAATTATTACTTATTAACACTTTATCATTTAAACCGATTGACCCAACACCACCACGACGTAATAGCATAAAATTGAAATCTAATACGGAAAAGTTCCTGCCTTATCTATCAGCAACGAGAAATACAGATTTCAACTTTTGACACATCCAATCGACAGACAATCCTATATTTGTAGTCAGTAGATATTGGATTCAGACTCATTTTATTCCAGATATTATATGTAATATTTCTTACTAGAAAATATTGCACACATATCCGGTTTCCTAATATTTCTCAAAACTTCCCGACTAGATTTTACTCGTACGATCCCCTTGAGTACAGTAGAGATGAATTTACCAAGTAATATAATAGTAATAAATATCTGTTTATTATAAATGCTAAGATATATGCATGTTATTTATATTGGCCATATTATGGTCCTTTCTTTATCAACTGTAAATTTTCCCTCCCAAATAGGCATACGATGAAAACAAGAAGCGACAAGTAACACTTAAAGTGAATTCTATCTTTATGGTCATAGTAGTAGTAATAAGAATAATAGCTGTATAAGTAACGAAGATACTGGTAGGAGTAATAATAATGAAGAATATATTCCTGTGAATATTTATGACGACGATAATAATAGTAACAAGAACAATTCTAGCAACTAATATTTGTGTTTCTATACTTAAATAATATAGTGAGGTTGAATAGAAAAAAACAGAGATTGAAAAAAAAGAAGGAAAATACAAATACATAATTTAAACAATACAAAATAACATAGATAAGTTTCAACGATAATGAAATACCAGTTGACAAAAATTAAAACCTCAACAACGAGAATAACAGCAATCACGAGGGGACAATTGACAGTAGATGAGTGAGAATTAAAAGATTTCTTCACTTATATTACCCAACACACACTATAAAAATGTGACGTAAGGCTAAATGGTCTTCATATCCATACTTATTTAGGTTATACCAGCAGGAGAACAAGACAGTTATATATATATATATATATATATATATATATATATATATAGTTTAGATGAACTAATTACAAATGATTTATCACTATTATCGACTAAAAGATGAATAACTTGGGATAATGAACACACAAAAGGGGACACAACTATGATGAAAATGATGAATTGTATAATGTAAATAAATTCAAAGAAAACTTTCGAACGGGAAAAAAAACGGAAAAGAGAACATTATGGGTATAATGAAGAAGGTGATGAAAAGACATTGTCAACAACTCTTGTTATCTATTAAAGAAAAGAACAGAAAGAAATAACATTTCAACAACAAAAATAAGAAAGGACCAACAACATATACACAATAAACGCAGTTATATAAAAAACATGAAGAAAATAGTAAAATCTAAGAATGATGGGAAACTACAGTTGTATGGTGAAACAATAACAATTATAATTATTAACATGTTTAAGATACAAGAAAACGGTATAATAGAGAAATAATTGTTATCCTACATGTAAACGTACATTACATATACGTAAAACCGTATGTATGTATATATACCTATGGAAACTAGTGATAACAGAATAGAATTGATTCTTTTAGAAAATAAACGCTTCTCATAAAAAAATATGCATAAAATATCCATGAGTAATAATAGTAATCATGGTGATAATGATGATACTAATAACAATAATGTGATAATAGGTGACATTATCGATGAATTTATTATAACTATCCAATTAGAAAAGTGGAATACAACTGAAAGGACATTGAATCGAGCTAATAGATGTATTTGAAAAAAGTGGATATCAGCTGTGTTTATATTCATATAAATGATATGAATAAAATGGAAGGAAAATTATTTTCAGAGAAAAAAATATGTTTATCACATATTGTGCGAATTAATTCATCGTAGAAAAAAATGCAGAAAAATTGAATAATGAAATCAACTTCATGCATAGTGAATTCTGGAAATATTTTGAGCACCTTGATCAACAACAATAACATCTCTACAATTTGATAAAGTAACTAAACCAGCCAATCGTCGAAATGACGGATCTACTTCAATTAAGTATGGTTTAAAGAGGTATCTACTTCTATTTAAAGGACAAAAAATTGCACAAGTATTTGTTTGAAAGTTTGGATCTACTACAGAGAAACGGTTGTTATTGTTACTACTGCTACTGCTAGGGACATTAATAGTAGTGGCAGCGTTAGTGGTATTACACACAATATCATTATTATTACTGTTAGTAATTATGTTAGAAGATATCGTACTGTCATCTACTTCGTGAACGGATTGTCGACAACTGGAAGTCCACAATGTTTCTGGCCAAACGACAACACCAGAACGTTGTCTATCTGAATAAGTTGCTAGGATACATTTTCCTAGTTTATCGGTTTGACTATTAGCAGACTCCGTTGGTGCAGTACTGAACGACACACCACCGAATTGACCACGTGATGGAGGAATTCGTGACTTTGAAGGACCACTTGAATGGCGGATTTCAGATAAACTTAAACGACCAGCATTTATATATTCCGAATTTGGATTGTCATATGAATTATTCAAAGCATTAAAATAAGAAGTATCCAACGAAGCTCTTGACGGTAATGTTGAGATACGCACACGTAAATGATCATCACCTGGTTGATTTGGAGGTAACAGGTCAGAAAGAAAATGTCCATCTGATGAAAATATCTAAATTAGAATGAGGATAAAAGCATTATTTAATACATCCAAAAATAATTTACAATATTTTCTTAACAAGTTAAGCTTTAAAATGAGGAAGATAATGATATCACATTACACAAGTAACTTACATACTATACAACCAACTACGTGAAAAAACAATACTTGAGAAATCGAGTCAAGAAATCGTATAAACAAAAATAAATAAGAGTAGTGAAAGTGGACAACAATGATGAACTATTAGGGTGATCACGGGGTTACCCAGCTTTTGTTGATAATATTAAGGTTTTACCAGTGTAGTAAACGAGAACACAAGTGGGGACAATTGAATGTATTTGAACATAAAATTACAGAACATCTTATTAAAATCTGAGAACCATACAGTGAATACTTAATGTGCAAAATGTTAATCAATTGTCTTAAACTTAACTGTTCCTTTTTGTAAATATCAGTCAATCATCTCAGACTTCATTGTTCCTGCATTTCCATTCCAATTTCTTTCTGTTTTAGTTCTTTCTTCCTCGATTTTCTTGACCTTCTGCTGCCAGACCTTCTATTCCTGACTAGCGTTACATACTACTTATGTCGATATAAGTAGCACACACCACACTAGTGACGGTAACCTCAGATGTTTTTTTTCTAATTTAGTTTGTGGCATGACCTCTGAACTTTTTTGACTGTTTGCCACTTATTTTATTTCGCTGACTTTCTGAATGCTTGAAGGTCATGCTTTTGTTTACATGGTGAGTTGTATTACTTTAAGTTATTCTGCTTGAATAGTAATTTTTTCCTATATTTCGTCTTTTTCTTATGTTACCAGCCAATTGTTGAATTGTCTGTCAGCTGCCATTATCCAGTCCCCAAGACAACCGTTCGTATTCGGATAGCTTAGTCGTTCCTTAATTCTCAAGTATCTTAGACCAACCGTGAACCCCAATATACCTGACCGACTTACCAAGATTTAATACGTATGTGATTTGAGGTAGCGACTTTACATTGTACTGACTATAAACTATGGAGTCCGACTACTAGTGTTTGAGTAAAGATTTTAAAAAATCCTCGACAATATGATCTAATGAATATGCACCTATTTCCGTTCATGAGAAAGACTGCAAATCTCTTGCTATTTAGATTCAAATGTCGTCTTCAAGTACAGTAGTCCGATAACACTCAAGTATCAACATCTTTGCTCTCAGGAACGTGATGAAAGATACATTTTCTATTAGCTGTGTCCTTAGAATATCATTGATGCCAGAATAACAAAAATGTCAAAATTCTACAACCCTATCTAGAATTGTTATTAACAACCGGTAAAGGTAGTCAGTTAGTTACGTGTTTCTATTATTCTTATTTATTTATTTGAACTCATAAATATTGGTACAGGGGGGCACCAAATATATATGCGCCACACAAAACAATGAGAATTTAAGAAGGGAAAAAAAAGTAAGGAACGTAGGGGATTATAAAAAAAAGAACAGTAATGGGGGAGAAAAAAAGGTGCACTCAGAAGAAATCTTACATTTAAGGAGGATACAGCCACTTTTATGAAGAAAGTAAAAGAAGGTTACAGCAGGATCGCCACTGGCTTCTATTCTGAGCCATATCTGGTAACGTTTCTAAATCGAGAACGTTTAGATAGAGCCGAATGTCCACCATAGGCGAGCTGCTGTAAAAGTCGAAAAATAAGGATAGATAGAGTGGAAATAAAAGAGAGTGAATAAATGACGTGGTAAATAATAAAAATAATAATAATAATGTTAATTGTTTGACGATAAATCGCATCGTGAACAGAGTTTTCAGAGATCATCATTTTCATTATATTTGTGTGTGGGCTGTGATACTGCCCGGGTGCCCAAGCCGAAGCAGGTGGTTTTCTTAGGGGGCCACACCCTGAGCCTTTGACCTGAACGTCTGACCCACAAGGCAGTGGAGCATCGTGAGGACATGCAGTCCCATGGTAGCCGGTGACCAACGATTGGTTCATACGCCATTTGTTCCCGCAGGATATTGGAACCCATGTGCACCATTGGTTTGGGATCCGGTTAAAGCGCCAGACATTCGCTTTTCGTCCTCTCATTTTCGTAAACAACAGTAATGCCACGAGAAGGCAGTGAGTAGTCAAAAGTTAAGGTAAAAAAAACTCCATGTAAATTAGGATGGATAATTAGAGTATTATCAGATTAATTAAAACTTCCTTCATAATAGACGAAAAATAGTATAACAAAATTATTTTTTAAAATATTATTCATTTACTTATAATATACATAATTGGTAAACTTGGGAAACAAAAAAATCACCAAGCAGAAGGGTAAAGAAAATACGACTAAAATAGCCAGAAAAAAGGAAGGAGGCGAAGCAAGTTATCTATTAGGAAAAAAATACCTAAATAGTTGTCTGTTACATTTGTACAAGAAAGGCGAAAATCACACTATAACTTCAATGATGAATTGAGTTATATCATATTCTGGTTGTTACGAGAGAAACGATGTACCAGTAAAGATGAAACATAATCTGATTTCACAGTGAACTAACACAACTAGTTTAAGAGACTTATAACGAATGATTAGAAACCAAGCGTCATTTTAATCAACTATTTATGTATGAAGTAGAAAGTTCATTAGCATAAACTTACAGAAAATATTAAATTAATGATAGAATTCGATAAGAATTAAGGATTAAGCATAATATTGCTTACAGAATAATAATCATTTAGTGTAAACATCATAGTCTAAGTTGGTAAGTCTGAATAGTCTAGTGTTAACTTTACTATTTGTGACACAGATCCGAATTTCACAGGGAAAGTCACTATCTCAATATTTCAGACACATATTGCTGAAGGGATGCTAAATCGTATCTTAACCTACCATTTAGAAAGAAATCACTACAAAGACGATACAACAAAATATTGACCATTACTATTATCCCATTGAACAATAATTTTACTCTAGTTAATGTATTTATTATAAGACTGACATTTTAAAGATGAATAGAGATCTTTAAAAAAGAGAACTTTTGAATAGATTTAATACAATGTTAGTTCTGTGGCTATGAGGTTCTAATGTAGAAAGAAGCATGTTTTAAGAAAAAAGTCTAGTGATCTGTCAAAGAAAACAAATCAAATACCAATGAAATTACGGTAAAACAGAATCATATTCTTTCATACAAGTATGCATATTAGAAAATTTTCTAAAAACAAAACTCACTCGAATACATGTTCCTGTAGACAAAATCAATTCTCCAGAGTCAGCTACACACAATCCTGTGATTAATTTGCAAACTTTAGGTTGAGGCAAATGAGAACTAGCTTCGGTTCGAATTAAAGTACTGTGTCTAGTCGGAGTGCTTGCATCATTATCCGCATAAACGGATGTAGTATTTGTCCCAATAAACACATTCACAGAGCAGGTTTCAGGGTCACAAACAAAAACGCAACCAGCTCCATTATCAGCAATAAATAAACGATTAGTTAAGGGACATCTGGCGATACTAGTTGGCTCCTTGAACAAGGGACTTGACACAGATGAAAGTACCTAAAAGGAGAAAGAAAAACATAAATTAATCGCATTATGAAGCTAAACATAGAAAAATACAGCTCAATAGTAGAGAGAGATTGGAAAGTGAGAATTGTGGAATTACAGATATAGATAGAGACAAAATGAACGTAACTAAGTCACAGTTACTGATTTCAAACTATATCACCCAAGGTCTAGGAACCGTAGATTTTATTCACCACACAGACCCTAATAAGGAGGTCTATATGTACCGCTCTCTGTGTTATTTAAATAGGCCATCAATGAATTGACTAAAGTTTTATCTTTGTCCGAACTTCCTTAACCTTCCGACCAAATTCAATGTGAGCCGGCACAGAGCACTGAAGGAAACAGATGCTGAGTATGTGTAGCATTTGTTCCAAAAACTTCAAACGGTGAAGGTTTGAAGCGTTTTCAGTCTTTTTTGATGTCTACCTAAAACCCTGAATATATACATAATATTACTTAGTGATTCTAATAATGCCACGAA
The DNA here is from genome assembly GCA_946903255.1 of Schistosoma spindalis. Taxonomy (NCBI): domain Eukaryota; kingdom Metazoa; phylum Platyhelminthes; class Trematoda; order Strigeidida; family Schistosomatidae; genus Schistosoma; species Schistosoma spindalis. The sequence continues at coordinate 23,921,023 of OX336424.1, forward strand.
TACATTTATAACTAAATGCCTGGGAATTACCAATACATATACTTAATGTCATATAGCTTTGGATTTATGAGGTGATTGAAAGCGATCAGTAAGAAATTCTGAACCCGGGTTTCGTCTAACCTGGTATTCGTTAGGAGTCACCATTAATCTTGGGTGAAGTGGTATTTCCATTCAGAACCGAACCCTGATCAGTAAGTATTATAGCGTAAATATCTTAGTCTTACAAAAGTCAACCCAAAAAGCCCCGGATTGTGAGTTTGTAATTGGGGTTAGAATACTATAGAGAATATCGGTTCTTCTAAGATTCCAGATGCCTTTTACTGACAAGTGCTATCTAGAACAGACGCTCGGTTAGTAGTATCCTGCTGACTGTTTCTAACTACAGAAAATTAAAAACATAGTACCCGCATACCAAGTATTTTAGACTGGCGGCCATATTGTAGGTTGATGAACAAGATTTGATTAATACCGAGAACATGACATTGGTTGAACTTCTACCGGGGGATTCACCTGTTGACTTAGAATATGCCGATGACATAGTTCTATTTGGTGAAGACGCTGACAAAATGCAGAGTCTTTTGACAACCGTAGGCAAGAATGCAAGCATGTTTGGGATGCAATTCTCCCCCTCGAAATACAAAATGTTGCTTCAGGATTGGGTTGCATCGGTACCTGAACTAGTGATAGGAAGTGAAGTAGTTGAGCGTGTAAACCGCTTCACTTATCTTGGGAGTTTCATCCGCCTTTGTGGTCTGGTGTGTGACGAAGTCTCAGCACGGATACGGAAGGCTAGACTAGCTGTTGCCAACTTGAGTCATTTGTGGAGTAGGCGAGATATCCGTCAACCAACCAAAGGAGGACAGGTTTACTGCGCAGCAGATCGTCCCATCCTACTTTATGGCTGTGAAACATGGCTATTCGTAGGCTACTAGTGAAATGGTGGAGAAGATTTGTAGCTCAGGTGGATGATTTTGATGGAGTTTTGTTCTCTGTTCTCTGGTTTGGTCGACCAAACCATCCAGCTCAGAGAACAAAACTCCATCAAAATAGGCTACTAGTATTCGATCATAGGTGTCTCTGAAGCATTGCTCGTATATCCTGCGACCACCGAGTAATGCAGTTGTTGGGAAACGGGTACTAGGTAAGGATGGAAAATCAATTGATGAAGTAGTGAAACTTCATCAATTGAGATGGCTGGGACATGCGTTACGTGTACCCAACCACTAACTTCCCCGACGAGCGATGTTTTATGGTGTATGAGTAGGTTGGAAGAAAGCAGAGGGCCAGACCAAAACATGGCACAAATCCATGAAGTCACTGATAATTGGACTGAGCCATGTTGGTAGGTGTAAACTACCTGGTTGGGATCTGCGAGACGATAGCAACTGATGGTTAGAGACCTTGAATGACATGGCTCAAAATCGTTTGCAATGGCGCAGGTGCATTCACTCTTTGTGTCCTCCCAAATTCTAATCTTCTGAATTCTCCTTGTCTCTTTTTTTCTCTTTCCAAATTTATTTCACTGGATTATACTCCTTGAATAACATCTTCAAACCCTAATGTTTCCGATTATAGCTTATACTCTTATTACCTCTACCATTACGGGATTTCAATCAACAACTGCATCTCTGTGCTAATGCAGTATGGCAACTCGAACTGATGTACGTACGTACGAAGTTCCACGTTGACATGACATTGGTTTATTAATCAGTGTAAATCCTTTCCTGTTTGGTTAAGATATACCAATAGAAACGCTAACATGGAAATATCTATAGCACGGTAAAGGTAATCAAATCGAAAGTTTTCTTGAAAGTTTCCGTGATGTAGAAGCTATACACGATTATATTAATTATTAAATTGTTGTGAGTTAAGTATTTAATGTCCTCTGAGCAAAAGGCTAGTATTGAACTCTCACCTGTTCAGTAGCTGGGTCTAACAGGAACAGTTGCTTAGCCCGCCAATTTACAATCCATAAGCCCTGAGGTGACCACACCATACCAGTTGCAGCTTGACTAGATAATGGTTCACCGGTCACAGTGGTATGAAGTGAACCATCTGCAGGATTTAGTACTAACAGACGGCTATTGCCTGTATCCAAAACGTAAATGAAATCTCCAGTTATTGAACAATCATTTTGTGGGGCATTTGATGAGGCATCAGAAGGACGAATAGGATAAGGTCCAAAAGCTACAGCGAACGGTTGAATCAATCCTCGACCGTCGGAGCCTATTTCATAAATTGAAGTAAAGATTCTTAATCAATAAAATATATAAAATAATTTGATAACTAATCACTATTAAAGAATGGTAAAATATAACACTCCAGAACTTTATATGAAATGAGGTGCTTGTAGAAATGTTGTACATGTATAAAGAGTAAAGACATCAGTGTAATGTAGACAACAAAGCTCTACCTTATTAAGCAAGAGAGTATAACATTACGCAGAGACCTTATTAATTCACTTCAATATTGAACAAAAATGTCCAATATTTATATCACAAAAAAAGAATACATACTCATATAACATAATAATAAGGATTACATGAAAAGGTTTATGATTCTCTTGATTGTCCAACTACTGGATCACAAAAAATCCATAATAATTGCACTTATGAGTTAAGTATTTTACAATCGATCATTCATACATTACTAAGAATATTGACATGTAAATGGTTTATAAACTTCTGATAAAATTAAAGATATTTTTACCTTAATAATTGAATTCACGAGTCGATTAAAGCTAGACCACCATGGAAAACCTGGAAGCACTGGACGGCCGTTTCGTCCTAGTATCAGACTCCTCAGCAATGCTCATCCACGACCTCACTCGCCGGAGTTGAACCCAGGACCTTCGGTCTCACGCGCGAACGCATGACCTCTAGACCACTGAGCCGGCATCCAGTGGTGTTAATGTCTAACTTCACTTAATACATGAAATTGCGCCACCGTCAACCATTGTCTCCAGTGAGTTACTATATCACAATGGTGGACAGTGGCGCAATTTCGTGGATTGGTTGAAGCTAGACATTAACACCATTAGATGCCGGCTCACTGGTCTAGAGGTCATGCGTTCGTGCATGAAACCGAATTTCCTGCGTTGAACTCCCGCGAGCGAGGTGACATTAATAAAAAGAACCAAACAACATAGACCAGACTAGTATAATAATTACTATAACAATGAAATATATATTATAATAAATAACAAAGCAAAACTACTGCGAAATCATGAAAATGTATGTTTTCAAAGGAAAACATATTAATTTAGATTATAAATTCTTTAAAAATGATTACTTTTGACAACGGACGAACGAAAGCTACCTGCTTTTCTACTTAACAAGCCTGTCTTAGCAGGATGCAGTTCTAACTACTTCATGCTCAAAGTGTAATGGGCCGATTGGTCCATTTTCAACCAACCAATCATAACTGACGAGTCGAGAATATACCAGAAGCTTCTATCATACGTTGTATATAATACCTTGTTTTCGCTGCTCTATCTTTCGTTGCCCAGTTTGATTGGAATAACTATTGTTCCACCTCAATTTTTGTTCTGATTTAGGACGAGTTGAGAAAGGTATAGTGTTCAAAGAATACTAGGTAGTAGAGAACAAAACATCTAGTCAATCTGAAGGCAAGTAAAACCTTGATCAAAAGATACTTTAGGTCCATAAGAAGGGGACTTATTTAGATGTACAGTAAACATTTTCACAGTATCCTTGTAAAAACAAGACTATAAACTTTCTAAATAGGAAAAATGAAGGATATTCAGTGTGAAGAGATCGAATACAAGGAACGTCAAATCGTGAGAACGTAAGCTTCAAATGTTTATGTTGCGTAAAGATATGAACAAACGTCCTCATGAAAGTGACTTATAAACTGAAATAATTCAGCATATTGAGTTGCACGAATATACCATGGATTACCGATATCAGAAATGAAAAATCATATGTATAGATTTCTTTATCGAACTATCAACTGAACTTAATCAACTCCAGATAGTATGATACCAAGAAAGTTAACATATACGTAAACAATAATAATGCGTGAAAAAATTACCTTCTTTTAAAGACCAAATACGTTTTTGTGTTGGTTTTACATGAACACTGAAAGGTGAGCCGCGAATCGGTCTGTTGAGAATTTTTACAGATAATTTATGAAGACCTGAAAATGGGGTAATCATGCTAACCTCGTAACAACCATTTCCAATGTCTAATATATCAGTTGGGACTAAGTGACCTCGTGGATCTGTAAAAGCAACTTCAATAGGATCTGTTCCACTGTTTGATTGAGGACGACCATGATAGTCAACTGCTTGAATAGTGCACTAAAAAGAAAAAAGAACGGAGTGCGAAATGAACAATGTATTCACTTCAAAACAGATAATTAAAAAGCGCCTCTCAATGAAGTTGTTTACAAAAACTGAACTGAATTCTTGCTTATTAACAAATGTTAGGAGAGGTCAATATTTTTTGAGAGACAATAAATGAAATTATACTACTTAGTGATTTGGAAATGTTTTTTGTAAATAAACATTTTTGTTGGGTGTGAAAAATGTACAACTAACTGAAATAATTAATATGCTCCAGACCACAGGATAGATGGAATATTCATTTGATAGTGCCTGCAAAAGAACGTTCTGCCGTATTTCATACTAACACGATTTCAAATGAAACGCTTATGATCTTCTATACAAGGAAATCATTCTTCAGTATCATCACTTCAGGAGGAATATAAAAAACTAAGCGTAAACGTCATGGAAATCAAGTAACACAATACAATAATTGCTATCTACCTAACAAAATTAATGAATAGTTAGGACTTGAGTAGATCGTAAGGGGATTTCAAAAACCATGTTTACTGGTATACTTTTACTAGATTATAATCTTTGATAATTTCGGTCTTATATACAGTATAGAAAGGATTGAATACAAGTTTGTAAATATCATAAGATCAAAATATCAAATTTCTGAGTTAAAAAATAAACTACCTTTGAAAACAACCCTAAAGAAAGCTAGAGTTTTACTAATAGTCGATTGACTTAATAAAATCTTAGCTGTTATGTTCAGAAAAAATCACTTTACAAATATGTATAAATTAACAGACCACAAAAACGTCTTTGATCTTTAGTCCTAGAAAAGAATTTCCAACTGGAACACAAATATTACGTTTGTGAGTTGAAACTGTGCTCAGATTTTTTTATAATCTTAGCTAAATTATTCCAACATAGACATGTACGTATCCGGAAATTCAAAAAAGAAAAGGAAATACACGAAAATGTTTTCTAATAGAATAGTTTTATCATGTACAGGTCGGTCAATTCAAGTCAACATAAACAAAGTAACAGTTCAGAGATGAAGGTAAAAAAATGTTTCATGTCTGGAATTATTTATAATTTCAATGTCTGGTTATGTATGCTTATTCATCAACAGAAACAGAGCTGTTCTATGGAAATTGTGACTAGTAAAAAAGGGATTTTCAGGTGTCATAGATAAAGGTAGGAAAATGTTTCTAATTCAATAATAGATTGAACATAGAGCATAAGGTTTACTACAAAATACAGAATTGTGGAGAACAGACGTAATAACGCTTATTACCCCATGATTAATGAAATCTATTGAATAAAGGAAGGCTCCAGAATTTAACACAAAACAACAATTATCGATCGTATTTAAATCATATTTCACTTACCGATAAGAAAACAAATATTAATAAGTCTAGTGGTTCTTTGAGGGTACTGGGTTAAATCTCGTGTGCACAGAGTAATCAATAGTCTAACATACGGGCGAAACAGCTGTTCAGTGCTTCTTAGTTTTAAATAGTTTTCCAGTTGATATCGGTTTCTAATGAAAAATATTTCTAAATTATAAACTCTTTACAAACAATCTCTAATTTGTTAACAATTTCTGTTCGGCCACTAGTGATTAGCCTTAAAATAGACCTCTAAAAGTTGTAATTATAAGCTTTGATTTGCGAAAACGAGATAATAACGTGTTGACGATAAAAGTTTTATAATGCGAATCAATAAAAGCTCACAATATGGACCAGTAGATGACGCTCTGGCAGTCGGAAGGAATCGTGGTTGGAACTAAATTCGAAGGTCATTGCTAATGTTTGGTGCAACTTATTTATGTGCTCAACTGAGGCACAAAGTTTTTGTGACGGGCTGATGATACTACCTGGGTACTTAAGGCGAAGTAGATGGGATGGTGTTCGAACATGTAATCTCCTGGTTGAAAGTCGAGTAGTTTCACCACCGAGCCACACCCCTACTTGGGATTAAGCCTGGATATTGTAGACTTAATCCCGTATGGGGTAGTGGGTCCACGATACTGACCACAGTGAAACTACCAAGAAATAATTTTCTAAGGTACTTTAGTTTTTACTGGCTTTCTGTCTGACGTAGTTCGTAGTGAAAAATGTAGACAAAATCACCCTAATATGACAGCACATCATAAACGGTCATGCTACCCTTTCACATGCCACCTACCTACATACTGCTATACCTGGAATTTTTTTAAAAAAAAGGAAATAACTGATCTTTTAAAACGTAAGAATAATCCAATTATTGTTCTATTTGCAAAAACGACAAAAATCTAGACAATAAGGAAGGCAGTGTGAGAATAATATGCGACTAGCCTTTTGAAATATACTGACAATGACAGGTTTAAGAATAAACGTGTTATCAACTAGAATAACTATGAACAGTACGATAAAGCATCTTTTAAATTATACATGATTGAAAAGTTTAACTAGATTATAATTATTAAAATTGCTAGCAATGAGATGACAGCTTGATTTTTCACAATTAAATAGAAATGAACAAAAGCGTTTTGTATTATGTAGAACAATTATTGTGTATAGTGTAGAATATTGATGATTTAGTTTGATCCAAGTGATAATATTGTCAAGAATATTCTACTGTACAGAACAAAATGTTCACAAAAAAGCCCAATAATGATACTTCAAGGACAATTGTATTTTTTTAATTAAGAGAAAGTGTTTCAGAAGGAAAGAGGAGAAAATATGAAATAATAATAGGAATAAACATTTGAATATCAGTTTCAGAAACCATGGACAAACAGAACGTTTGTCTGGTATCCAGATCCCGGAAACAACTTTATCTTACATAACTTTTAAGGGATTTTTGTGTCTTCAAAAAAGAATCACAAAATTGTTTCAGGCCGCGTGTAGTTTAGCCCTTTATTATGAGAGAAGTCATGTTATTTGATCCGATTATTGACTTATTCGCTCACATCTGTAGAACCGATAACTTATTTTACCACTCTAAAACGGCCGGAACCTTAATGCCTATTAGTCTTCGAGATTCTTGAGATCCAGTGCCCAATCAAAGAACGAAGGTTAAACACAGATTAACTCGCGATTGTACTTAATTCATTTATTACTCAAAACCCATACATATAATACACTTGAAATACCTGATTGCATACCAATACAAATAAGAAATTGAAATGCGTGAACAACTGTCATAAGTGATATAAAGACGAAATAATTATTCAATAGGTAAAACTTGAACAATAAAGAAACATAAAAACGATTTATGGGTCAGACAAACGCTTACAAATATCCGAATATAAAAATACGATTATTCAAGAATTTAATAACCGCAAAAATACAAACGAGAATTTCCCGTACGACAGTTCTGAAAGTTTGACCTTACGCAAATCCTCTTTGATAAGACAGTTTTTATGAACGGGCTTTCTACTGTAAAACTCAGTGAGCATAATCCCTATCAACCGATGATATGCAGTGATACTAAATGGATGAGTGATGCCTGCTAATGAAAACGAATGACTAACACAAGCCTCCTAATGATTTTAAATTAAAGACAGTCAGAAAAATAAATATTTTCATATAAGAAAGTATCATGCTTACATACAAAGTACGCTTAATAAATTGAAGAAAAGAATTTTGTAGATCACTCGCTCTTGAACCACTTAATATCTTTCCCATTGTATCAATAACCAGCCGAACATGTCATCACCGGACTACAATATGACATCTTTGAACAATGAAATCAGTCAGTCAGCTATGTAGGACCAGGCACATATATGCATCAGTCCAAGTTGCCATGCCACATTAGCACAACAAGAAGAACACCGAATTCATAGAAATAATCACTTCAATGGTAGTAATGTATAAAAGAAAGAATGCGTATAAGAATATATTACACGAAGAAAGAATTAGTTCGTAGAAAGAAAGATATAAAGCCATTTTAATCTCACGGTTTAAGGGAAAACAGATAGTGTATACACATACGCCATTGTGATCGACTCTAAGTCATGTTATCCAGAGTCTCCAACCATTGGTTACGATAATCACGCGGACCCCAATCAAGTAGTTTGAATCTACCAACATGGCTAATGCAATACATATGAAAATATAAAGTTTTTACAAATCTTCCTCAGTATTATAAAGTACCTTGAAGATGGATGCTACCATGCAGAAAAACTATGTCTAGAACCTTCAATTAACTTTAAACGAATATTTGGAAATATTTTTGCATTATTTAGGCTAGTGATTACATATGTACTAATATGATTTATTGAACATAACTTATACTGGCAAATAATGGTAGATATTAATTACATTTCCTACAACAAATCTATGTAATTATCAGTTTATATAAATAAAATGCAAAGTCATATATTAAGAGCATTTTAAAAGAAAAAATACTTACTCTAGTATACAGATGGGTAAACATTTCATTTGGTAAACGAGCAGTACATAATGCAGGATAAGTTGTACTAACAACTAAACGACCAAAGCCAGCAAGACAACGAGCAATATCAGGAAGGCTAACCTGATGAGGAGAAGACTGAAGAGTTGTTGTAGAAGACACATTCGATCTTTGATGATGATTACGATGATGAGATGAAGAGGATGGTGAGTCTGATTCACTATAATTTGTAACCGATGGGGATGATGAACATATGGTGCGTTTCGAGGCAGTACAACACATATTTATATGATTATGCTGATTGTATGGACCAACACAGTCTTGATAACAAAGGAAGGCATTTTCACGAGGTTCAGTTAAGCTACTAATCGAATCCAATTTATCATTTAGGTAACTTATTGTTTTCGTAATACTTCGTACATCCATCTGAAGATTAAAAGAAAAGTGCGAAAAGTACACGGAAATATTATCATATTAAAAATTATGTAATTTATACGTATAAACTTTGGTAAACTGATTGAAATTATGATATATGGTAAAACGCATAAGTCAGTCAGTCAGCTACAACCCATAAACAAAACGACAAAGAGCGACCTAAGTGAATAAAACTGATAGTGGTTAGACATTAGCCTAAAATAAATGGAAAGTCAGTGACTTGTCGTTATCTTGGCTCCACAAACCAATGTATATGAAGTAACTTGAAAAAACATATCTCCTAGGTTACATAATTATCCATACATTAGTGATCTACTCGGTGAAAAGTTTACTGGTTAACTATGCGGTCCTCTGAAACTTAATTAATTAGAAGTTGTACTTAGTCATTATTTGACAAACAGTATGTTACGCCAATCGAGTGGTAAAAATTTGATCAAGTTTATCCATCAGGCATTTATCAAATCGAAATGAACGAATAAATAGGGTATGAAATTTGAAGGGAAAATATACAGAAGATAGTTTTTACACTTACAAAAAGAACAGAGGAAAGCAAAAACCGATTTCTATTATTTTGATAGTATTATGAAATAATACATTACTTTCAGTAGCTATAATTTAGCGTGATTTTGATATCCAAAGTTATACAAAGTTTTTGTCTTGACGACAAAAAAATGAATAATAACTTCAATTATTCTCCACTATTGTATGACAATATTTATAGGTGGCTGGAGCACACTTATTTTATTTTATTTTATTTTAACACATAGGTATTGGTACAAGGAGGCACCAAATACATATACGCCACACAAATCTCAATTGATTTGTGTGAGGGCTGTGATACTGCCCGGGTGCCCAAGCCGAAGCAGGTGGTTTTCTTAGGGGGCCACACCCTGAGCCTTTGACCTGAACGTCTGACCCACAAGGCAGTGGAGCATCGTGAGGACATGCAGTCCCATGGTAGCCGGTGACCAACGATTGGTTCATACGCCATTTGTTCCCGCAGGATATTGGAACCCATGTGCACCATTGGTTTGGGATCCGGTTAAAGCGCCAGACATTCGCTTTTCGTCCTCTCATTTTCGTAAACAACAGTAATGCCACGAGAAGGCAGTGAGTAGGACTTCCCTGGCAGGGGCTATGTACGCGTGGCCATGTGAGAGCATTTCGAGAGGGAGAGCGGACTCTCCCCACTCTCGGCCGTACCAGGGCATTTGGGGGCGCTGGAGCACACTCGATGTGGCTGAACTCCTCTGATCACGACTTCTTACTAGAACTATGGTAATGACGTCTTAAAATTAATCAACAGTGAGCATATGATTACTATTATTAATGTAAGAGGTCTGAGGAAATTTTTAATCACGAACTGACCTTAATTAGACAACCACTGAAAACCAGAAAGCACTGGAAGGCTATTCTGTTATATTATAGAACTCTTTAGAAGTGAGCCGATCCACTGGTTCCAATGCTAAGGGGTCGCCAAGAGAGTTGAAATCCCATAGTCCCGTCACTAGTGCGGTCGTAAACACACACTGCTGAGTCTCGTGCTAAAGTGAAGCAGCTGTCCAGCCCCTCCTATTTAGCAACTGTTGTCTAAATACAGTCAGTTCGCGATATAAACCCTCAAAATTTGATAATCTTCACAAAACAAAACTACATAAAAAAATATACTAACTTATTAATATGCAAAAATAATCTTACTGAATACATTTCGTTCTTGGTGACTTACATCAACAACTAATACTATAACTAAATAGAGATGGTATTAGTCTATATTTATCAAGTCTACTTCGTCTTTCTGTTTGCGTTTTAAACAAAGAAAGAATAATTTCTGACATTTGTGAACTTTTCTTTGTTCACATGATTACAGTTAAATCACTTACTTTTCATAACAGTTGGATAGAACTCTTAGTCCTTATACAACCGATTTAAAAGTTTGTAAATGTTAATTTCCCGCTATTTGATAGTATGCCTGTAACTTGGCGTCGCAGACCTTTCCTTAAAGTCGTACATGTGCACTGAAGATATTATGATGTAGATATTCTGGGTCAGACAGTCAGTCAATTAACCAATACCAAAGAGAGATTTGATATTAGTTTATCGGTTTTAGAACCCATACCTTGCATCACATCAGCACAGTGGGAAGAAATTAACAAGATAAGTATAGAATGAGGAAGTAATATTGAAAGCAATAGAAATCTGGACATGTGTTACACGGTTCAAGAGGAACAAGTATGACTGAAGATTCGAGGTAAGAGATGACAAGGAATGTTGATGAATTCTGAAATACAGCCTTGCAAACAAATATCATCCGAAAGGTAAGGATATGAAATAAGTCGACCACTAACTGATTTTATGACCGTAGTTATAACCTTGAGACAAATTATAAATGATTCTAACCAATCAAGTGAACGGTCTATGTATTACATGTAATTCCTAAAGATTGCCAATTAGAATTAGATGTCAAAAAAATGATATGATGAAATGAACCAACTATTTTATTCTTAATGACAGAATAATAAATAAGGTGGTTAACTTTTTAACTTATAATCAAATACTGCTTAAAATGATATGATGTATGTACATGAAAAATAAACCAGAATTCCTGTCAATCATGTTCTATACAGTTGACATTTATTGTCAATAGTACGGATAGTACGTTTATTCAGTTACGACATTTTCTATGCTAACATTAGACTAAAGGATGTCTTAGTTAGCAAATCCTTTAATTAAACAAGCTTAGGTTAAGAGATGTGATTAATATTAACCTTAATTTCTGATTACATATATGGCTCACAGTCTAGTTTATGAACGTTTAAGTAATAGCGAAACTGATTTACTTAGAAGTGTACCTACAGCCTAGTAACCTAATGCAACGTTAGATCCAAAAAATACTGGATGTTATTAAATGTTAAACAATCGAAAACAAACAAGTCAGTCAAAATGACTGGTCAATCAGTAAATATTAACAAGAACCGAACAGAATAACTGGGTTATAGTTAGTAAATTATGAAACAATTAAACAAAAGAGGATTACTTACAACGCCCTTTAAACGATCACATTCTGTACGAATTAAGTCTCTTTCTGTTTCAATTAAAGAAAGTTGATCTGTTAAGGCACGTCGTTTTTCTTCTCCAAGTCGTTTCACACAGTCTAATAATTCTCCCTGACGATGTTCAACGAGTGCCAATATCTCAGAAAAACGTGAGTTAATAGACTAAAATAGACAAAATAAATAATAAGGGATTACGTATTGAAGGAACCAAAAACGTTTAATATAATGAAATGTGAAAACATATATCTATGAAGGATGACAACAATCAGAAAGAGAGGAACAGCAATAGCTGACATATTAACTCAAAAGAATGATGCTTTATCCTAAAAGAAGTCATAAATCCACCATCTACCTATGTATAACTAGTTTGTATCAATAAACAATGATTGATATGATAGTCGATGAGATAGTGTGAACAAAAACATATATGTTACGGAAAAATGAGCTGTAGAATGACTTCATTTCTCGATCTTCACTGTCTTTAAACATACACCATATAACCTCAACATTACTTTTATGCTGATATCAATGAATATGAACTGAACTATAAAGGTATCTGAAAAATTACGTTATCCTAGAACTGCAACGTTTTGAAGACGTGAAACTTTGAAAAACAAAGTGTTACACTTCTGATCATTAGAGCTCAAATCGACGTTACCACTGTATCGAAAAACAACCTATATTGGTATACAGCACACTAGCTTTGTTGAACGAAAATCAGTTGGGCGTTTCGCAATAAAAACAGCAATCACACTACCTTAAAACGCAGGCTTTTTGACTACTTACAACGATATATCAACCAAACTCACTATACGTGAAAAGATATTATCCGCATACTTGGTATGGAAAATTGTTCCGAAAAGTAATAAGTTTATGTTGTTACTAAACACCTATAATTCTATTCTTTATTAATGATAATTAACAGCACCTACATTTAAATCAAATGATATGAAAGGGGAATATATCTCGAAGTATTCGAGAAAACTGCAGCCAAAAACCAAATGAAAATGGTCAAGGTTATCCGTACAGCTTAGTGTTTCCAGTGATTATGCCAAGAATAATATTTGGATTTTCTGCCAGCCACTATCACCTTAAAAAGTTTACGAGCCGTATTGAGATTTAGAGAATTATAAAAAGAAGAACGAAAGAATAAACACAAGATTAGATGTTGATAACAGACAAAGGTTTTAGGCAAGAGAGAAGGAAAAAACGAGCAGTATGAGAATTATCAAACATATTTGTTGATCCAACTTGCCATAATTCATATAGTAATAAAGAAAAATAAAAGACGAGTGAAAGTGATTAACACTGTCAGAGGACGAAAACGAACAAGACAACAAAGCATATACAATGGAGGATGGATACGTTCGAACTTTTAAGACTGATGCTCAGCCTTAGTGCCTGAAGTTTACAACTACGGATAATAATGGTGGAACGGCCATCTTACTACATTAGTTAGATCAATGGTCAAAGGATTCATGAACGCATATTATGTTTTGGCCGGACCACCATTAACGATTTTCTAACTCAATACTAAGCCAATCAACGTAGTGCGATGGGTGATGAATAGTTTTTTATTATTTTATTGTCTTATTTACCATGTAAAACTTTGTTTACTTGACTTTGAGCCCTACTATTAGTGTGTGGGCTAGTGAAATAACTGATTGTCCAAACTGAATTAGGCGGAGCGGTGTCAGAACCAGTTAATGAAAGTCAAATCCCCTAACCATAGAGCGAATGCTCCACTGCGATGACTAAATTCGGATTATAAATGTCTCGAACCATACATCTGATTAGGCTTCACAATCTTATTAATCTTATTTATCACCTTAACTCAGCATTCAACCCTTAAAGTTACTTCATACACACAGTTCCCTTTATCATTTTGAAAAGAGCAAGAACGAAGATTCTAGCAGAATAGCATGAATTCATTTTATTTCGTAGGTTCTCATCAGCTGCTTACAACCTGTGATATTTATAAATCATAATTAAATAATGAGTTTAAATGACTTACATGAGAGAGTTTGGGTAGAAGTTATACTGAAGACATATTCGTATAGTATAGCAAGGGTGTAAATGAAATTAATAGACTGAATATTGTAAATATATACTTAATGTGAAAGAATATTCTACATCATTAATTGTGACAACAGTTCAAAAAAAGGAGGGGTTAGAAACAATTGATTGCATAATGAGTAAAAATTTTGATAGGAATATAGTGAGTAGAGTTCATTTAAAAGATTCTTAATTTGAAACGTAGTTGAAGAAATAAAAATAATGAAAATCAATGATGTAATAAGTACAAAACACAAAATAATTTATGGTGCAGCGAAGGAATATTTTTCACCAAAGCAAGGAAAGATTAACAACCATCTCCTTTTGAACACATGGGTCAGGTTTTTGACGCCTGATGGCAACGGCTTCAGCAAACTTCAGAAGACCGGAGTTTGGCTGCTTACTAATCACCTTGAAGGATTGTAAGGTATCCACCTGATGTCCTGTATCAAGATGTTTGGTGATTGCACTATTCAGAGTCCTTCTTTCCCTTGTTCTAAGACTTTTTGGAACATGTTCAAAAAATCTAAGGTATGCTCTTCTTTCTGTTCGGTCAATGTAGCTGCTTTGGCAGGTACACGTAAATTTATAAATACAGTTGGCGGTAACATGAAAGGGGTGCTTGTCGACCTTTGATTGAGTTATTGAACATGTTTTTTTATAGACTATTAAAAGTTTGGCAGCCGGATAAGTTCTGGCAAGCGCAATATTCAGTCTCCTACTGATTATTTGTGAGATGTTATCACCTTTAAAGTTAAGATTTATTGATACTGTCTTTTTATTGACCGTAGTTATTTCCGTCTTGTTTTCTTTGTGCTTTTTATATTTGTCAATAAACTTTTGTGGATAGAAGTTGTTCCTTAGACATTTTTCTAGGTTCATTAATTCTTCTTCAAGTTTGTCGGTGGTACATATCTTTTCTACCCTGTCAAAGTTACTGTTGTTCAATTAAAAATTCCACCGCCCACAAATGCCCTGGTACGGCCGAGAGTGGAGAGAGTCCGCTCTCCCTCTCAGAATGCTCTCACATAGCCATGCGTATATAGCCCCTGCCAGGGAAGTCCTACTCACTGCCTTCTCGTGGCGGTGGTGTTGTTTACGAAATCGAGAGGACGATAAGCGAATGTTCGGCACTTTAACCGGGTTGGTGGACACGGAGGGTCCACCTAGGGGAGTTGGAAAACCATTATTCCAAACCAAGGCTGCACATAGGCTCCAGGATCCTGAAGAAACAAATGACGTATGAACCTATTCTTGACCACCGGCTACCATGGGACTGCATCTCCTGACGATGCTCAACTGCCTTGTGGATCAGATCTTTCAGGTCAGAGGCTCTGGGTGTGGCCCCCTAAAAAACCACCTGCTTTGATCTGGGCACCCGGGAAGTATCACAGCCCACACACAAATCAAGTGACTTATGTGGCGCATATGTATTCGGTGCCCCTTTGTACCAATATTTATATGTTCAAATAAATAAATAAAGACATTCCACCATACCCGGTCAAGATTTATGATTGAGTACATGAAATCAACGCATACTATCCACATCATCCAGCTGTTTTACAGACAGAATGTAAAACCAGTTTGTGTCAATATTCTCTGAAAAGACAATGACAGCTTTACGATTAAACCACTCAGCTCAAACGATATGAATTCACAAAAACCATCCCCTTTAGCTACAAATATCCACTATGTTAAAGGTAATATAATTCAGGTGTTGAATTTGAGTTTGCTTAGCGCGGTCAACACCAATAAACCTTTCTATAGAAATAAATCCAAAACGAAATTTCTGTCAAACTAAAATCGACATTGTAGACGTTTTATTGTTTCAAGTTGAAAACAGTTGACTGGACAGAGCAAACTATTTTATACCAGCAAACGTAAAATTCAAACGTTATACAGCACTAATATTACGCCTGATACATTGGTATTCGGATTGATTGATAGTCACAATACACGAGCTTAAGCTCCATTTAAACCATTAAGAACATGTATTGTTTATATTACTGAGTTGTTTGTGTTTAATTAAATGAAGGTAAAATACAACTTTATAGCATTTGCATCATAACATGCAGACACTAAAATGAATGTTCATGAAGAATCAAAACTAGTTAATTATAACAAATTTTACTTAGAAATTCAAATTGTTTTCTCATAACCCTCAATAGCTGGAGATTCATCTCATCCAACACGAAGTTGAATGCTTTTTTAAAAATCTAGCGACTTACTTCAACACATGAACTAGTATTATTTGTTAAACGTTCTAGTTCACTTGTTACGGCTTCTTGAGCACAATTTAACTCTTGAGTACATAAATGCATTTTATAAAGCATAATTTCTGAACAACGTTTTAGTGCAACATTGAATGTGATCACATTATGATTTAGGCCAGTATTCGACGATGAACTTTCTACTTGTGCAGTAATATCTTGATTTCCATTGTTCACTGGTAAACACGATGAGTCTAAAAAGTTAACAAATTCATTTAAAGGAATTAATATTCTTTATTACCATTCACATGATTTTGAACAGCATGATTACGACCTCGGCATTCACTGCAAAATACCATATCACAAGTTTCACAAAATAATAGCTCTTGTGATGGATGTATACAACATTTAGGTACAACATCTCGACGATGGGTAGCAAGTAGGTCTAATAACTGATTTACTATAAAAGCCGGAGGAAACGAAGCTGCACCACCTGATGGAATAGCAATATTCTCCCGGCAAATTGGGCAACGAAATGTCTCTGACTGAGTCTAAAAAAATAGACAAATTCAAAATTACTTAGAGTCATCATTCTTCAAGTTGTTTTACTTTGCGCCGTATGAAAAAATGTGTAAAATGCATAGATTCAAACAAAATTACAAATTCAAAGTGACTTTATCGCAGTTAATTGTTAGTAGATAATCACATGTGAGTATTTTATACATATTATATATATATATATATATATATATATATATATATATATATAATATTTTATACATATATACTGAATAAAGATATGAATCAGTACCAAACTAATAAGCTCATAATATTACTTTCAAATCCTACTAAATATGTGGAATTCGGGATACAAAGAGATGTCTTCTTCTTCATAACACTCAACAATTAAGCACCACAACAACTAGTTACTGATTAGCATTCAGTGAACACTAATTATTACTTAGTTGGTACAATTCACATCAAAATCATAAGGAAAAAATAAGACAGAAATAAGGGGTATGACGTTAACAGTAAACAGTAAAGGTTGGTATTGAGGGTTTCTTTTCCAGTATGACTCATCGTCGTCAGACGTTAAAAGACCCAAAGCATGAAAGCTGAATACTTTTTTACGTAGAAGATTAACGGTAGTAATCCTTGTAAACATTTACGCAAGCTGAACTTTTTCATGAAATTAGAGCTGGTGAGGTTCCTCTAGTTTGGTAACGAAATGTTTACAACAGGATAGCGAACTCTATAAAACAAACATAAAATTATGATCCTCGAACAGAAACATTTCCTGAATTAAACAGAAGGCGATTTTAATTGAAACGAATCTATCAGTAAAACCTTGTGGTGAAGAATATGAAATTCCAACCTGGTGGTGTAGAAAAGCCGTATGGCTGAAAATATTTCTTACAACACAGATTATGCTGAAATATGGCCAAATGAAAAAGCTATGTTAAAGGCTTAGAGTATGAATAAAATTACTGGAAGTGACAGTTAGGACTTACTTCATTTGTAAGGATCCGATCTAAACAAGAACGGCATATTGTATGTGAACAAGGTAATAATTTGGCAGCACGTTCACTTGAATTATAACCACTGAAACACGTACCACACGTTAAAAAATTATCTGCGAAGTCGTCCACATTAATCATAACAGTTTCCACTAAACGGGATGACATCTAAATACAAGTGAAACAAATTGTGAGCAGTAGTGAAATATCATATCCTTAAATAAAAGATTAGTGAGATTAAAAGCTTCCTAAAAGTTTGCAAATGATTAGATGAGTTGACGAAAGTGAACAAATCAAATGATAATTTACATTACAAGATTATTTCATCCGACTACTTCATTATTTCCAGTCCTAATCCCCTAACATTTCTAAATGTAAGTTAATCTCTTCAGTATTTGCTAAAACGAACAAAATATATGGATTAAATGACCATGTAATCCTGATGAGATTCACAGGACCACAACGGTGGCTAAGGTCGATAAGAAGACTGAAAGCACGGTCTCTAAGAAGAGAAAAATGAAACAAGTTAAAGCTA
This sequence comes from Schistosoma spindalis, assembly GCA_946903255.1. Lineage (NCBI taxonomy): Eukaryota > Metazoa > Platyhelminthes > Trematoda > Strigeidida > Schistosomatidae > Schistosoma > Schistosoma spindalis. Next base: position 23,939,523 of record OX336424.1, read on the forward strand.
TCACCGTTTACTCAATGTTACTATGGAAGGGTCAGAAATCATTTCACGGGGGTGCCATGATCTTGAAGGACCAGTCTTAACAATCAAACCTTAGTTGATTGAAGGGCGAGAGACCTACGAATTAATTTTTCCCCATTATCTGAAGCATTTTGTTAGTTATTTTGTGACTATTATACAAATAAGCATACCATTTCTTTACAAAGAAAGCCTATTCTTCTGGCTAATGTCCTTGTCACGTTACAAATCATTCGGAGGCGTGGGTAAACTATCTGTTATCGTGAGCATTCATCACTCAGACACACGGAGTACCATTATGTTTTGCCTATAGACCACTATCCCGCTTCCTGATTTTAACGATTGAATCTTTAGAATTCCACACCATAACTAACTTGTATCACATTTAGGTTTAGGTGGAGTCAGTGAGCATAATTGAGCTTCCACAGATTAATCTATGTTTGGCTACAATCTTCTTTGACTGATGTTTATCTACTTTGATCTTAGAGATCAGAAAAATTTAAAACTACGTGCTACCATTGAATTTTATTGAGGAATGGGTTTAATTTGCAAGTATTTATTCCCATTGAATAATAACTCATCTACAGTTCTTCCGTAATTATAAACTCAAAAGCTCGGCAAAATTATCGATCAATGGTCGAATTTCTGGCTCCCAAAAACCAAGTTCAACATGTATCTTATAAACTATAGTTACTTACTATAACCAGTTGTAATTTTTAAGGGTTTCGTTTTTAGTCAGGGCTACTATATTGGAATTACTTTGAGACATGTGAAAACATCCATAAAAGGGATGCATTCTTCAGCAAGTTATCGATCATTGGCTTAACATGTACCAAGCATACAAAGTACATGGGAGTTAATGTTGATCAATAATGGACTAAAACATTCTCGTTTATTTACATTGAATGAAAGACGTATAGCTTGCCGTGCGATTTATTAAAAAACCAACTAACTTACGCAACTAAGATTTTGAAGGGAAATATCTTATTACCTGAACGTACTGCAGAAGGTACAAATGTGTATCTTTTGAGTTTAGTACAAAATTCACAAACTAAAAAATACAGTCCGGAGCTAATGATCAGACTGCCCGTTAGTGTTCCTTTACTCACGGTACGATCACAGAGTTAAATGACATTGTGGTCTTTTATGAAGACATACTAGTGAAAAATTCTTTATTATATACTCAACTGCTTCACACAGTCAGGTTAAAAGTTAATTTGGGCACAGCAAAGTTTTAATAACTCTGTGATATATATTATATGTTACGCTGGGGTCGGAAGCCAAGATAAACTTAAAAAGACTATACATACCATTGATGAGGTCATCTCCTAAGGGACAAACCCATACGCAACAAGCCAATCAGGTTAACGAGAACCAAACAACCCGCAGTAACAAACAGTGTCCAATGGAAATCCTCTGGATTACGCGATATTTTGTATTTAATTGTACGGATTTGACTGAATGACTTTCTGAGCTGTACAACCTAATGTTGCCAACCGTATGTATGTTTTGATATAACTCCTAATCACAATTGTTATGGTTAGAACTGCACTCTATCCCATAGTTTTGGTTTGAAAGGGACAAGAGCCTAGGTCTCCTGTATTATTCCTGGCAATGATGGTCTCTCAGTTGATCCAAGTTTCTTTTGAAAGAGTTGACGGATGGAGCTTCAATCATGTGTTGAGGTAATGAATTCCACCCGTTGATGATTCAATGGGAAAGTGGATAGTCAAATTCAGATTTGTGTAGTAATAACAGAAGGCCTACGGTTTATGTTATTCTTTTTCTAGTATGCCATTGTGATTATCCAGTCTTCTGTTGAATGAGTCAATTGAAGGTGTGGACACCACTGCTTTGGGTAACAGGTTCCAAGTGTCGATGAGTCGATGTGAAAACCTGCGTGCCATGGGCACTTTGTTTGTTCTTGGCTTTCTTACTAGCCTGCTATGTCCTCTGAGATGTCCCAATCTAGTGGGAGGGGAAAGGGCAAATGTGTTAGGTTCAAAACCATTTCTTAGCATTCTATACATCAAAATCATATCTCCTCTTAGTCTGCGATAGGACAGAGTAAAGAGGTCCACTTTTTCAAGCCTCTCTTTGTATGATAAAACCCTGGAGTTACATGGATAGCTGCCCTCTGTACTTTTTTAGGACATCTGAGTCACCTTTTAAACGGAGGCTTGAAGCCTGAACACATTTCTCAAGCACAGTTCTTACTAAGGTTGCGTATAATGTAGTGAACATGGCAGAATCTAACTTAGTGCATGTCCGTTTTAAAGCCCAAAGTGTTCTGAACCCCTTCGCTGCGACCTCCTGCCAATGGGTCATGGTCTTAAGATCATGACTTTCTGTCACCCCGAGATCCTTATGAGACCGGATCACTGGTACAGACACTTCCCCTATGCTGTACCTACTGACCTTTTTATCCTCAAAGTTCATGTAAACACACTTTTCCGCGTTGATGGGCATCAGCCACTCTTTAGACCAGTTAATCACATTAAGGCTGCCTGAAGTGCGCATTCATCTTCTCTCTATATCGTCAGCGTATAATAACATTGCGAACTCAACTATACTTGGGAATTCATTCGCATACATTACAAAAAGTGAATGACCTAGGAAAAAGTTTTGCGAAACTCCGCTAAGTACTGTTATCTAGTTGGGGCAGTTGGAACTTACTCTTACTTTCTGTCCACGGTCTACCAGGAAATCCCTAAAACATTTTAGGGGAGATCCGCCAGTGCCAAGATTTTCCAACTTCAAGAGCAATTTATTTGTTGACACCTTATCAAATGCTTTACTGAAGTTCATGTAGACAACATCCACTGATTTTCCATTGACCCCCTGCAATAAGGAGGTTTGTTGTGCAAGATAAATCTTCTGAAACCATGTTCTCTTTTTAACAAGCTGTTAGTTTCCACAAATGTCACTCTGGTCTTTTTAACTATTCTTTCCAGTATTTTAACTACGAGACTGGTGAGGCTGACAGGTCTATAGTTCTATGGAAGTTGTCTTGGTTCTGTTCTATGTATGGGAGTGACAATTTCATCCTTCCAGTCTATAGGTAACACACCTTGGTTAAGTGATATATGGAATATCGCAGTTAGTGGGGCTGCAATATATTGTGCAGTTTGTCTCAGGATTTTGGGATGTAGTTCATTCGGTCCTGTTAACTTTCCGATGTCTAAGGTGCTAAGAGCCTTAAGTACATCGTGTAGATCAAAGTCCACGGTGAGCAGACGGTTTGTTGACATTATATTTGGGTCTAGTTCTTCATTCAGAAGAGGCTGCTGATAGAAAACTTCTTATTCCTGATCATCCCCGATTATTTCAGATCCACTCCCTCACTTAATTAGTTTGGGACTCACATGCCGCATCCTTGTTCTGTAATTTATATACAGGAATAGTCTCTTAGGCTATTTGAGTGAAGATTGTGCCAATTGCATTTCTTATTTTCTCCAAGTTTCCCTTATTTTAATTGTACACTTACTTCTTATTGACCTGTAGCGTTCCATAGTACTTGCTGTGCCAAAGCTGATGGCAACGTTCCAACATTTCTTTTATCTTAGTAAACGTCGAATATCCCGGTCTATCCAGAAATGACTGTGTTTCTTCTCTTTCTTACTTGGGCCTTTGCAGGGTATATATGGTTGAGTTACCTGGTTTTATAACTGCCTGAAATGAGTTAATGCCTCTTCTACTGATACCCCTGAATCAATTATCCAGTTTTCAGCTGATGCTGCATAGTTTATCGCTTTCATTTCTTCATTTCAAATGTTAGAACGGGCCGGTGCAACTGTTTGGCAGGCCATCTCAGCCATGAGCTTGAATAAGATGACTTCATGATCACTTCTCCCTGGAGGTGATAGAGAAGTCATTTGACCGACATCATCACCGTATGTGAAAAATAAGTCCAAGAGAGACGAGGAGCTTCGTAGGTCATTTTTGGTGGAATCTTTAACGTGCTATAATAAAGCTAGTGCGATTGGGATTTCTAAAAGTTTGAAATCAAATTTCGTCGATGACTGTACTTCTCAATTTACCCAGTTTGTATGTGGTGAATTAAAGGCTTTTACTCCTACCATATCGGGACTTAAGTTTACTTAGGAAGAAGTCATCTACTGAACATTCTGGACTGTGATATACTACAGCTAATCCAATATCTTGCCGTCTACATTTCAGCCTGCAGCGCACCAATTCACATGTCCCTGAATCATGTGCCGATGTTTCAGCAGCTCGTATGGTTAAGGTACTCTTTGTACACAGGATAACTTCGCCACCCCTATGGCTTAATCTGTCAGCCCTACTGGATAAAAAAATACTCATTATAGAACACTTTTGAGGATAACCATGTTTCTGAGACAGCAATAACACCCGATTTTTTTATCCACTATTGTCTTGAGCTCCGTCATTTGTGTAGCACACCCTTACCACGCATAATGGTTTGAGGATCGTATTGTTCCGAACTTTTAAAGTTTGAAATCCCTTAGAAACGAGGTTTTTTCACCGTTTCGGTGGCGCTCATTTTTTTCAACTTCTGCAGCTCGTTCCTAATACAATCAACTAGTCTGAGATCCTCACGGACGTATATTCCGGATCCAACTAGTTTGCGTGAGTTTCCTAGTACCATGTTTCTTTCTTCAACCGTAGCAAAGGTAAACTTCAAGAGGCGGCTTTTCTGAGTACTTTCAGAATCCACCTTTTGTCCTATTCTATAAAACTTATAGATGCTAACCCCTGTAACTGTTTCTGGAAATGGCTTACTTATTAAGAACTTAATATGACTGAGACCGTGCTCAAATCTAGCCCTTGGTTCCTTATTGGAAGATTCTCTTAACTTATGAAAAATGACTGGCCTCTCAGCGAGGTCCGTCCTGACACGTTGTGGAATTTAACTTTCTGAAATCATCTCAACCCTGAAGTCCAGTTTCAATTCATCGTCAAACTCAGAGGTTGCATTCCGTTTTCTTACTATTCTTTTCCTGAGTGCGACTACGGGCCACTCATTCACCATACTTTGTCACTTTATCAGATCCTCTACACTACTCAGACTTGGCTCCCCTATGGTTTGTATTACATTGATATGTAAACCCGGAACTGAACCCGCAGACTCACATGCCTTAGTGCTGTCTATAGGTAGTTTCTTCTCAGTGCGATTCTTCTTTTTCTTTGCGAAAAGGCCCACGTCCATATGCCTATCTGCTTCCCTGATGGAGCCCACCTTTCTGGTCTCATTTAAGTCTAGAGCTGAGGTAGTGATAACGCTCTCAATTTCCTCGAAAGCGGAATTCTGTTAATCTATTGCCGCTTGTTTATCAGAGGGCAATTTTCTAGCAATGTTTAGCAGCTCATCCGCCTCTAAAATCAACAGAGACTTTGTAGAACAACATTATTTGCACAACCGACGTGATAGTGGCTTGCAGCACCGTTTATCTGCAGCCGTTGTGAGTCCGGTGCACACTGTCTCCCCATAGCACTGGAGTATTTCATTCTCTTCTAGTCATTTGCTGTGCCTACGAACGCAAGCGTTTAGAGCATTCTAGAGACTTCTTAAATTTTTTCTCTTCGTATGATTTTCTAAACTTACCGGCGATAGAGGAGCAAGTATTTTGAGCTTCTCGATATTGAGATTTTGTCTCATCAGTACTCAGTAACCTAAATCTATCCCACATTCTTATCCACTACAGAGAAGAGTGCGAACCGCCCCACTGAACCATGATGGAAAGTTTCTCGGACTCATTGGTTTGGTCCAAGGAATGTGGGGCGTAATAACTTTAAAGTACGAATTTCGAAATACATCCCAAGCCGTGTTAATTGGGAACTCCGGCTCTACTGTCCAATTTACTGACAATGCTGAGGGTATGATGTCTTTTATATTTGCTTTCCAGACATAAAGTCTAGGTTGTGCCGGTGCGTGCTAGTTTTTGACAACTACATGAAGGTCAAACTTAGGACTGTATGATTGCTTTTATGTATAGGTGGCATGTAATCGAGTTTCGTAACATCATCCTCACTATGGGTCAATCTAAGATCTAGTTAGGATGATTCAGAGTTAGGGTCGTACCTAGTCGTCTCTTCCACATGGTGCACTAGGGAACATTTGTTTGAATTTTATCTGTGGCGGGAGGACGCTTCTTCGAAGGACACACAGCAACACAGATGATATAAGTTAGAACTCTATAATTAACGCGTCAGTTTCTGAATTCTGTATTCTAGAGAGTTGGTTTAGAAAAGAGTATTATTTCAGCGAAGAATGTGAGACCCGGTAACTTAACCTTTTTGGGACTCTTTTCAATTTTGGGCCACTTTGCTGTGATTTTGATGGAATTTCAAAAACATGCGTTTAAGATATGATCACCTATATGCTTCGTTTCAGACTCCCCTCTAGAGACTCATGGCTAGTGAGCAAATGCCTCTGATTTCTAGATACTGAAATCTATCTTCTACAGTGTTCCAGTAAAGATGCTAAAAGTATTCGGAGTTTGACAAAACCTTAACTAGTAACACCTTTTATGATCGGAAAGTGTCAACCCAGTCAAATCCAAAGTCAGAAGTGAAGAGGTTCGAAGGTATATTTGATAGGATGTTGACATATCGAGGAGTGATCAATCTAAGCTGCCTAGCGGTCGTAGGAGATGTAGAGCACGACGTACCCACGCATGATCTGGTGCGGATGCATAACGGATTGCCTTTAGCTATCAGACAATAAGCATTTTTTGGAATACCTGTTGCTTTCACTGTCACTCTACGTTATGGAATTTCTACTGCTCCGGATTCCTTCGAGGGCAATTAGTATATCGTTTGACACAGCCTCAGACAAACAGGCAAGAATATAGTATATGGATGAAGTGAAACAACAACTACCAATTTTGAGCTCATCAGTAAACGGCTTTTGTAAGCGGACAGCCTATAGATATAACAATAATATCACGAAACGTTAACAATTTTTGCGTGTCCAACGAATCAACCAAGATGTTTTAATGTAATATAATATATTTCTGTCAAGGCAGATTTTACAGGTATGAGCTGTAAGTTACAACACTAGTTTACTTGAGTCAAAAGCTACATAGCCGTGCCCTGAGGGCATGATGCTGAATAAATGAGGAACAAGGAGGAAGCTAGACATTTTTACTGTTTGATTTTTTTACAAGATGCCAGCCACGATTTCCTAGTGCAAAAGTCCGGTTAAGCATGTTATTGGTTGTCTTAGTAGATTAGCTAATCCAGCACGAAATTGGAAACATGAATCTGAATGGTGAGCGTAAGGGGAAAACCTCAGTAGCACCTATTGATTGTTTTGCTGTCAATCATAAAGAGCCTGATTTAAATAAGGTGTTCGCACTCTCAAACGCGTTAGCATTTCTTTTCGGGTTCACTCGGTGCTCTTGTAGCTTATTAATGTTTACTGTTCGTTGATGAACTGTGGTCAGCCCTTCGTATTGTCCTCCGAACCCAACACACCGTTGTGATTTATTCTACAATGGTTATCAGGGGGACTGATATGCGAAGCATAAAGAAGTATTCTGGAGGCAATCTAATACAGAGTTTAGTTTTTTTACAACAAACCACTATGGAAAAATGCCCTGAAGTAGATGTATAAAGATCTCACGAAAATTCAGGATGCACTATCTAGTGAATTTATCCAGATTATGTTGTCAAGGCACAAGCTAAATTCATAGGAGCAAAACAGCAAGTGAAGAGAAACATCAGAGCTGACAAGTAGAAATATGTGGAAGAGCTAGCAATAACAGTGCAGAAAGCTTTGAGAGAAGGAAATATGTGACAGCTATATGATAACGAAGAAACTGACAGGGAAATATAGTAGGTCCGACATAAAGGTTACATAATCATTGAAATTCAAGAACAGATAACCAGATAAGTAAAACACTTTGAAGAACTCTTGAATGGACTAATCCCAGTAAATTCACTGCACATCAAAGCAGCACATATAGACCATCCTATGGACGTCACCCCACCAACGATCGAAGTAATCTGCATGGTCATTAGACAAATCAACAGTGAGAAAGGAGAAGCACCTGACGACATACCGACCGGAGCACTGAATTCAAACGTAGAAGTAACTGCAAACATGCTCTGCATTCTATTCAGGCTGATTCGGAGGAGGAACATGTGCCAGTGGACTTAAAAAGAAAAACACCTCAAGATAAAGAAGAAAGGAGATCTGAGCAAATGTGAGAACTACAGAGGCCACACATTACTGTCAGTATCAGGAAACGTTTTCAACAGTAGATGCTTGACTCTGAGATCAACAAACAGGATTACGTAAGGATCGGTCGTGCACAGACCAAAACGTGACACTACAGATCATTGTTGAGCAATCGTTTGGATGTAATGCGTTACTGTTCACCAACTTCCTTGACTGTGAGCAGGAGTTTGACAGTGTAGATAGGAGCTTATTTTGGAAGCTTTCTCGAAACTCTGGTGTACCTGAGATCGTCAACATCATCCGGAATTAATATATTGGACTTCACTTCAATGTGGTTCATGCTGGTTAGTTTACTGATGCAAGTATTTAAAAGCAATTGTCTACGTAAAGTACCCAATGTCTGTTGGGCAGATAACATCAGCAAACAAAGAACTTTGGGAGGAGATAAACTGACTCGCAACCGAGGAAAAAATTAGGAAAAGACGTTGGAAATTGATAGGACATGCATTATGGAAATCATTAATCTGTATCATAGTGATCATATAATTCTGCAAGGACAGGTACACGCTGTTTTTACAGCTATGACCTACAAATTACAGCATTTGTTAGCTCACAGTATGCTTCCCAATTAGGTCAAATGTGTCTGTGATTGTTGGAGGTAGTGATTAATAGGCAAGGCATAATTCGAGAATGGAAATCGTATAATAATAGTTCATAGGTCGAAATAAAGATCATATTAAGAGAGACTTGAATATGAATAGTTTAGTTATTTAAAGATTATACGACAAAAATATACGCATAGTATTGGTCCATAAATGGATCCCAAAAGTTACCATTCATTATGCCTATCGGGACATAACAATGATAAATTCGATCTAATTTATACCAGCTTTTGTTGCTAGAATGAAATGTGATAAGAGGCGCTAGATGAGAGAATGCAGTAATAGGCAACAGTGAGTTGTGATATGACAATGTAGAGTATGTTCAAGTGATGGAACGGAAGACAAAGTCAGAATAACGAGGCAAGTGCTAACCTAGAATCCTTAAACGAAACGGAAAAGCGGAAGGCCAAACATCTTGCGGCGAGAGTTGGAAGCAGACATGGAAAAGATTACCTACGACAGGTTTGGACGGAGAGTGCTGGTGTGTGGCCTACGCTCCTCCTCGAGGTGTGACAGGCGTAAGCAAGCAAGATGAAGTTCACATACCTAAATTAAAAAACTCAAAGTTCTCAGTAGAAAACCGTCGGACACCTCGCTCGGGCATTCCGTATATTGAAAGGGTGAATAATCAAATATGGTCCAAATCATCTTACTGACCTCTACCACTATGTGTTACGTTCAGTTTCCTAAACGCGAAGTAAGAATATCAAGACTGGTACAATTGAGGGTATATCAATCTCAAAACACAACGACCATAGTCGAAAATACACTCATTATATATTAATTGCACACCCACCTTGATAATTAATCTTAATAAAATTACGTTTATAAAAAATTCCTAGAATTATAACAAACCATATGCTGCATGCCTTGCTGAAAATAGTCCACCGTAATTTAATACAAGAATATCGTGTCCTGAATGGACATCACACCCAAATAAACAAATGTCATACCGAATAAAATATCACACTGAAAAACAAAAAGGGATATTACCCAGAGTAATTATCATATTGAAGTAAAAGGACGGAAGTAATGTTGACCGAAAATAGGAATGAGTCAAAATTTAATTTTGCGTATTTATCCTGTCATATCATGTAGATATTGGTCTCATAGTCTACCGTAGCTAGCGAACTCGTTCTTCGAAATTGACCATTCATGAAATCGGGGCTGTCGAGGTGCACGTAGGAGACATTCATGAAGGTTGCTGATTGCCACAAATTATACAACATTATTACACAACGTTGTTTTTAGACAATACGGAAAGGAGAGTCACCATCCAAAATTTTGAGGAATTGTCTCACAGGTCCTTTTTAATGTTGAGAAAGAAGTGAATAGATTTTATTATTCTCTGACTACTCTCAGTTTGAGGAAGGTGCGAAAATCATACTTCAGAAGTGAGGATTTGTTTATTTCAGTGTTGCGCCTTGCGCCGTATCAGCCCAGAAGTTTAGAGATTTCTGTCGAAATTATGCCATAGCCACCGTTGATGTAAGTAATCCGTATGTGATGGCTTGAAAATGTTAAATCCAGTTAGACAGGAGCTCTATAGCTTCGCTGACTTTTAATTTAAACTAATTGGGAGTAATACTCCAGAGACATCTGCTTCGAATTGTCGAATAGAGATCAGGTTTGGATTTTGATTTGGAGAGACATTTGTAGATCATTCCACATTGATACTGATCGTGTTGTTCGGATCCGTAAATTTTTGGGTTAATCTTCTGTATAGAAATGGTCTTGGAAGTTACAACCTCACTAGAACGAATGATTAACGAAACTGTGCCCAGGTGATCAAGTGATTCTAATAGAAATATAATGTATTTCTAATCAGAAAATGTTGTACTGTACCTAAATAGTTTTTGATAAATTCTACACGGTCAACAGACGCCCGAAAATAAGGATAGATTTATTTGAGTTGTTCGAAAAATGAACTCTCAAATTTTTCAATGGTGATACGAGTTTTTAGAAAGCATGAAACGTGATCCCCATTCCTTAAGGTTGGTTAATTCACTGAATCAATTGGTAGCAGTCGGAAATGCAGTCGACGAATTCAGCCGCTACTGAAGTACATTTATTGAAGAAGACGAAATTTAAGTAGTAATTGACAAACTACATAATGGCGAATTGGGGACTGATATCTAAAACTGGGCAAAATGACTGATTCTGATCTCATGAGACCTAAAACATGTGATCAGCTTACAAAGAAAAACAGTAAGAAGTTGGCAACTATGCTTGAGTGAAGACGACGAGTTTTTTTCACACAAATGTAACATCTAGGGATTTTCAAACACATTCACACAAAATGTAAAAAATGGATCTTACACTTGTATCATTCCTCGTTCATAGCTTTTGTCCAGTTAGTTCAAGAGTTTTAAAAGTGCTCATATCGCAAATCTTTGTAAGCTCGTTTATTTGGTGCTTTGAAAATGTAGGGTCTTAGGTTGTTTAAAAGACCTTTTATGAGACAGACTGACTAGTGGAATATGTAAATATGTTCATAACAAATTCCAATTAGGTATTTGTATTGAACAGAATCAAAGTCTAAATATTTGCAGTTGACGTTTAATATTATCGAATTCTGGTATCCACAATAATGCACCTCAGGTATATATGGGACCTTATTTCCGTTTCAAGGATAAATTTAAGGGATCTAGCAGTCGGTTCATAATGGAAGATAGAAGTCGAAATCCAGAGGTTGTCAGTCCGACTTTTTTTCCCAGCGACTATGCAGTACGAGCGTCCACGAACGTTTCTCGACTGTGTCGGCGATCTCATATTTCCGAATAATCTTATATTTTAGTTAAGTCAGATAAATAAGCTTTCACTAAGTCATGTGTTCATTTTCACATCAAATACACTATTTTATCGTCAGCCCAAATGTGTTCCTCAGAAGTGTTAAACATCATAATGCTGATTGTCGCAATAGGACAAATATACATTGTTGGAACTGAGATACTGAGATAGCATAGACTACAATCCCTTAGCCTAACATTGTAAACCGGATGCCTATCAGCATGAAAAAATCTCACTCAGTTCCACATAGATTTAGTGAAATATTCAAACCTTTTAGTCCACACTTGGTGTGCTACTGACCAGGATCTTACATAATGAGGTGCCTTACCACGTGTTCGGTTCCCAGTCGTTAAGAACCACTAGGTTCGGACATCTCTTGGTCATTGACGTAAAATGATGCTGATGTTTATATTTTTATGAAAAGACAAAAATTATTCACATCACATTATTTGCCCAACTTATCAATTTTTTATTACGACTCAGTGCGTTTGTATACGAGTTGATATAATTCTTATTAGAACGTATGGATATCCATAATCACTTTGTTTATTGAGCAAGGAACACAACCGGAAGACGTTTCCCGGTTGAGTGGTGGCTTCTCCTTTTTCGTACTTTGTACTGAGAAATCCATCAAGAAATTATCTTTACCATTTTAATCTTGTCGTGTCAATCATTTTGCTCTGTGGCTTATTTGGATGCACATAGATCTCAAGTGTCTGTCGGAAATGCCCCAAAGGCAGCAGCTGCCACCGAACGATGGAGAGAAGATAACCCTAATTGCCCGGGAGCCACTATCATTAGTGTTTAGCTAACCAAATAACCTTCTGATTTATCAGATTCAGACTTGTGCACTGGGAACAGAAGGATGACAGCCTCAGTTAGTTCCTCCAAGTCAGTCTTTTTTAGCATCCAGCCTTCTCTTGAATGACTCAGTTGAAAGTGGGGATGCAGTTTTTTGGACATTAGACTCCGAAAGTTAATACCTTGGAGGAAAAGCCCATGTTATAAGTTAATTACGTTCGTTCATAGACTTTGAATTCGCTCAACATGTCGTCTGAGTCGTCTAAAACTAAAAGCAAGTTAAGAACAGCTTCAAATATAATTTATACACTGAGAAGCCCTTGAAAAGTAAACAGTATGCTTTCTTAACAGTCCAAATCGTTAAGCGGGAGCTCTTCTCGTTCTTTTACAAAGTCCACAGCCACGAGCGTTTTGAAGATGAAAGATTTTCATAATTCATGTGAATATGTAGAATTATGGTTTACTATGATATTAGTACTGTTCTAATAATAGACCTAATACTAAAGTTGTTGATTTGGTATGATGTAACTGCCTAATCTATAAGATCTCACGTGGAAATCACATAACCGTCTACACTAACTCACTGCATCGTAACAATTACCAATACACGATGGAGAACAAGCTTAGGCTAGAAAAAGAACAGTACATTTAATATGAATAAAAGATATAAGGTAACATTCGGTAAGGACCACGCCTGCATGGCCGAGCCATGCCATCCGATCAACTCGGATTGATTCAATTTATTATCCCCGCCTTTTCCATTCTTCTGTATTTCTCCGCCTTAAATGTTGAATGACTATTTTCCAATATTGCCTCGTGGTAGGCCCCAATGCCACTACAAATACACTTTACTTTTGTGTACTTATCGCTTCGAAAATATGTTTGATTTACATAAATTTGAATTGTTTTAGCTAAAGTTTAGAATTTTCTTCAAGTTCGTTCTGTGGTACTCTAGTTTTAGTTGATTCTCAAACTAGTTAGTGTCCTGCACATTTTTGTTGAGTATTTTCCTTAAATCTTATTGCAGTGGTCGTGTGTACTTATAAATGTGAGCAGCCGTGTTGCCTCCTTCCTCTTCAGAAAGGGATGCGACATGATGAACATAAAAACTGATTAACTTGAGCCCATTTGAAACCCACCCCATACTAAAGATGCTGGAAGTTAAACTTATGTTGTCTATGTATATTTTTTGTTCGTGCAAGAGGTAACTAGCCTTTTGGAGTTTGCCAGTAAGATGTTTGATGATAGCGGCACTGGTGAAATGGACACTGGCAGTGAAGAATATACCATTCTAGTAAATTCAGCTAGAAGAACACCCGACTGCTAAACATGAAAAAGTTCCCCTTTATACAAACAAAGAGTGAAATATTACTGAACTTTGGCCGTCATAACTATTAAATCGTACTTGAAGTCGCGAATAAAACCAACACCGATTCAATTTATCGTGAGGTGGATGTCAAGCGTGGCGGGAAGTGGACAGCAGTGCGGAAACGAAAAAGCACAAAGCCATTCTTAAAAACAGCGCACGTTCAACTGATAAGTCTTTGGCAAGCTTACCTTCTGACTCACAGAAAATTCCATCAACGTTTCAAAGTAAGACCATACTTAACCCTGGCGTTCTAGGAAAAGGCTTGGTTTCATCGAATTCAGTTGTGAGCAACTTGTTGTAAAACATCGTGACTTTTATTTTACAGCATCTAACATGATAGTTCAATGGTAGTTCAGATAAAAATTGATAAGGCAAGGGGATTGAAGCAAATGATAAACCTCACCATGTAGACTCCTCAAGGTGATCCTAAAGTCAGCGACTTAACTTATTTTGATAACTTGAACCTGGAGCCAAGATTATGTCATTATTTGAGTAAGACATGACGTGCCTCTGAAAGGTAGAATAAAGAGAAATTCAGCTCTAGCTTATCTAGAAACCCCTTGACGAAGTGGTGACTAAAATTACTTCTTCGTGGATTATTGAGTAGTCATGCTCTGAAAGTGAATGCTACCAAGACATGTGTGGATAGGTTGTCTTCTTGTGGACGTTTTTACATAAATGCTCGTGATATAGGAAATTAAATATCTAAACAAGGATTATTAGTATTCCAATTAAAGCCACCTATTTAGCTGTAACTTAAAACGTTTTGTCCGTTAATAAGACCTCACTTCTTATTTATCAGAGTATAATTAATTGAGAAAAATTGATGCAGGGTGGTAAAAGATGTTCCTTTGTTTACCACCAATATTTCGGACATTTGTTTCATTTTTCGAATCTCATGATAGTGAAACTTGTGAAGTCACAGGCTATGAACTCACTTTTGGATACTCTGTTTGTACCGTGTCATCTGTCGTAGCCAATTGTGCTTAGTTGGTGATTTTATTTTGGAGCACACTAAACTATGGAGTAAATTTATCAGGTGCTTGACGATAGATATTAACGTACCTGAAATTAATGGGGTAGAGGAGACCATCGATGGACTTGAAATGTGTTTCTATAGTCGACTACTGATGACTCTAATGGAGCACGCTTAAGCGCAGCATGAATCTGAACATACACTGTATGACCAAAATGCAAATATTTGGTTTGATCGGAGAACTAACAAACGAAAATTTATTCGATCAGACCAGAATACGTGTAACAGCTTAAGTTGGTTGTTAAGAGTTAATCTCAAGCAACTAAGCATATATCAAAACAGCATAGTCTAGATATTCATTCACTTCTTTATTTTGTTTAGGCGTTATATTTCTAACTATCTTATATTGCTTGTTGAGAGGCTTTGTTTGTCTGAGTAAGAAATCCCACACTCCACTGTGACTGCGCGAGGATTAAAATAAAGACCTATTTACCTACGAGTCTGGTTTCTTCTATTAATAACGCGAGGGTTACCAAAAGGCACGAAACTGGTGAGCCCTGTGAAACACAAATTTGATTTCTTTTTTGATTAATAAATTTTTTTTGTTTTACTTAGTCGTAAAAGTAGACCTTCTGATTATCCGTAAACATAGTCTGGTATATATATCTATCCATAGTTTTTTTATTATCTTAAGATATTCGTGCTGTAGTAACCATTTTTCGTGTAAAGTTTATTGCTACATTGTTCATATACTTCATGTCAGACTTAATACAAACTCAAAACCTGGATGATTTGTCATCAGTGGAGATAGACACTGTTATGACTACGAAATCACGACTTCCAGAATTTGATCGTAGTGATCCTGAGTTGTGGTTTGCTCAACTAGAGCATTATTTCACGAGACATAATATCAAATCCGAAGGAATTCGCTATAGAGACTTGTGTTCTATACTTCCTCCTTCAGTCACCAAAGAAGTCCGTGACTTGATTTTAAGCCCACCATCACCACAACCCTACATCATTTTAAGACGAGAGATCATGAATCGTTTATCATTAACAGACAGTCAAAGAATCCAAAGGCTTTTCCAAGGAGAAATATTAGGTGATAGGTCGCCGTCACAGTTTTTACGTCACCTTCAAGTCTTAGTGGGTGATAACACAGTGGGTGAAGCAGTCCTAAAGCAAGGATGGATACAAGCTCTCCCATGCTACATCCAACACTGTTTGGATGCACAAGATCCTGAAACCTCTTTATCTCATTTAGCGCGTATAGCCGACAGGATAATGGAAAGGGGTCCCCTAACTGGATCAAACACGATAAACCACACACAAAAAGAAACAGCAAAAGACTCAGTCATAGAGGGACTCATTGCGAGTGTGAAAAGTCTCACTGAGGCTGTTGCCAAAATGCAAATGAATCATAGAAACAGGAGCA
This sequence comes from Schistosoma spindalis, assembly GCA_946903255.1. Taxonomy (NCBI): domain Eukaryota; kingdom Metazoa; phylum Platyhelminthes; class Trematoda; order Strigeidida; family Schistosomatidae; genus Schistosoma; species Schistosoma spindalis. Next base: position 23,955,735 of record OX336424.1, read on the forward strand.
GATCACCACAACGATCAAGATCCAAGTCACGAAACAGATTACAAACGTCTAGACAATCTGGGCAATTCTGTTGGTATCATTGGAAGTTTGATGTCAACTCAACAAAGTGCATGCAACCCTGCGCCTGGCCCAAACACAATCCCAGAAATGCGGGAAACGAGTAACCCCTCCCCAGGTCGCGACGACTGAGGAGGGGCGCCTAAATAGTCGCTTGTTTTATGTTAGAGACAGAAACTCCGGCTTGTGCTTTTTGGTAGATACTGGCGCTGCTCTTGGTATCATACCTCAAAACAAAACTGAGCTGGGGCGAAAAACATCCCCAGTTACACTTCAAGCTGCCAATAAAACTAAAATTGCGACGTTTGGGCAGAAAACTTTAACACTAGATTTGGGGTTCAAAATGCAATTCCCCTGGGTTTTCACTGTAGCCGATTAAGATCTGGCAATACTGGGGATGAACTTTCTAGAGAGATACGAGTTTCTCGTTGACACTAAGAAACGACGCTTAACACTGAAAGAAACTTCGAATTACACAAAAGGCAAAGAAAGTCACATCACATCCCTTAACTTGATTCAAACTCCGCCAGTAACAACAGCGAAATTCCAAGATATACTAGCGGAATTTCCAAACTTAACTAGACCAAACCCACAACCTCCCAAAGACAAACTAAAAGTAAGTCATACTATCAAAACCGAAGGTGCGCCTGTGTTTGCAAGACCCAGGAGACTGGCAACAGATAAGCTCAAAATCGCTAGAGCTGAATTTGACTATATGCTACAACTGGGTATTATCCGTCCCTCTGATAGCCAATGGGAATCCCCTTTGCATATGGTCCCAAAGAAAAACGAAGGGGATTGACGACCGTGCGGGGATTACAGAGCGCTCAACCGTCAAACCGTACCAGATAGGTACCCGATCCCGCATATCCAAGATTTCACAAACGGTTTACATGGTATGAACATATTTACTAAAATTGACTTGGTCAGGGCATATCACAATATTCCGGTGGCTGATGAAGATATCCCCAAGACAGCCATTACTACACCTTTTGGTCTATTTGAGTTTGTACGCATGCCATTCGGCCTGAGAAATGCGGCACAAACATTTCAAATATTCATGGATAACCTACTTCGAGATATGCCATTTGCACAGGGGTATATAGACGATTTGTTAATTGCCAGCCCCGATTTACAATCACACGAACAGCATGTACGAGCAGTGTTGAAAAGACTGGATGAAAATGGAATGAACATACATCAAAGTAAGTGTGTTTTCGGTGTTCAAAATCTAGAATTTCTTGGGCACACAATAAGCCCAGAAGAGATTACACCTATCAAAGCAGAAGTGGACACCATCAAACATTACCCTATACCTAGTTCTCTAACACAACTGAGAAGTTTTTTAGGTCTAATTAACTTTTATCGCAGATTCATACCCGGTTGTGCACAACTAATGCAACCCTTGACAGATTCACTTAAAGGAAAACCAAAAGAATACAAACTGTCTTCTGACGCCGTCGAAGCGATTAAACAGCTAAGAGATAAACTGGCTCAGGCATCTACGTTGATGTATCCGAATTCTCTTTCTCCACTTGCTTTAATGGTGGATGCTTCAGATAAAGCAGTAGGTGGTACCTTTAATCAACTGGTTAAAAACGCCTGGAAACCAATTGCTTTCTTCTTGAAAAGACTCGCTCCAGCAGAGACAAGGTATTCTACCTTCGGGCGGGAGCTTCTGGCAATCTACTTGACCATTAAGCACTTCCGACACATGTTAGAAGGCAGGGAAGTTATAGTCTTTACAGATCACAAACCACTAACGAATGCATTAAAAGCGAGAGCCGGTAAATACTCACCGCGAGAAGTTCGACACCTTGACTATATATCACAGTTCACAAGTGATATCCGACATGTCAAAGGTCGGGACAATCAGGCTGCAGACGCTTTGTCTAGATTAGAAATGAACGTGCTACAGCAGTCTACAGTAGACTTCGAGACACTGAAGCACGAACAAGAAAAGGATCCAGAATTACGAAATCTGCTTAAAACAAAAAATTCAAGTCTTAAATTAAAACAGTTACCGTCGCCTATCGACGGTATTCTAATTTACTGTGACACGACCAAGGCATCGCCTCGACCTTTCGTTCCTAAGAGTATGCGGAAGTTGATATATAAAAACTTCCATGCTTTGTCTCATCCTGGCGCAAAAGCTTCGGCTAAACTAATTAACGCCAGATATATATGGCCGAATTTACAAAAGGATGTACATAGATGGGTCAGAGAGTGCTCGGCATGCCAACAATCAAAGGTTATTCGTCACACAAATTCACCCATAGGTGTTTTCTCGCAACCAGATGCACGTTTTGCCCATGTGCATATTGACTTGGTAGGACCTTTACCACGTTCGAACGGTTTTAATTATCTTTTTACATGCATAGATCGATTTACCAGATTCCCTATAGCCATCCTGATAGCGGACATCACAGCGGAAACAGTAGCCAAGGTTTTCATGCAGAACTGGGTAACCATTTTTGGTACACCCATAACAATAACGACGGATAGAGGAGCGCAATTTGAATCCGAATTATTCAATAACTTGGCTAAACTTCTAGGCTCCAATAGGATACGCTGTACGGCATATCATCCTCAGGCTAATGGGATGGTAGAACGTTTTCACCGTCAGCTAAAGACCGCTCTTATATCTCACTCAAACCCCAATCAGTGGACAGAATTCCTACCGTTAGTTATGTTGGGAATACGAACATCTGTCAAAACTGACGCACAGTGTTCAGCAGCGGAAATGGTTTCGGAACAACTCTGAGACTACCAGGTGAATTTATTAACCCTAATACTAACAGTCAAAAACTTAATTTAGAAAATTACGTAGATCAACTACGGGACCACATGTCCAAACTCAAGCCAATTAATACTCGTGAACAATCGCGAGCTATATATATACCTAAAGATCTAAGCAATTGCACGCACGTCTGGATAAGGTGTGACAAAATAAAAGCACCGCTTAGCCCTCCGTTTGAAGGTCCTTTCAAAGTCGTCTCAAGAAAAGATAAATATTTCATAATAGAAAGGCATGGAAACACGGACTCCGTAAGTATGGACAGGTTGAAACCAGCTTATCTCGATCATGAACCACCGTACGTGTTGTTAGACCGCTTACCTGACAAAACAATTGCGGAATCGACATGTAAAAACGGTAAATCTGTACAAGTGACTAAAACGGTTAGATGGGCACATCCAATTAGTCAGTCAAGAATACTGACAGTTTTGGCTGCAGAATAAAATCTAACCACGTACCTAGTAGGATCCTGCGTTTATTTAAAAATGATTTTTTTTTCTCATAACTTCCCACCTATTTTATTTAAAAAAAATATTACTTTTCGACGTCACACTATCAACAACTCCTCAGATCTTTTACTTTTGATATATGAATGCGTTAAAATTTTTATTAAAAAAAATACTGGATACATAAGCTAGGTATTCCTAAACAATTGCTGAGTGACAGTAGTCAAATTCATAAAAAGGGGTAAGTCAAACCAGAGAACGACAAATCTCCAAATAAGGTGAGTGATGTGAACAAGCTGCGCCTGTTGAACTAAACAATTTCTTAGATTTTACCAATAATAGTAAGCAATTAAAAAGCTGGAGGCAAACGTTGAACGAATTCCCTGTGAGCATGTATTATAAAACCACACAACTAGGCCTGGCAGTAACGGCGAATTCAAAAAGCAACCCAGGCGAGTTTTTTTTTCTTTCGGTTAATTGACTGTGTTTGTAGTACTTCTTATACACATATTCACTTAGACTCAATATAGACCACATGAACTAATTCTAAAACGTTTTCGGTTGGAGAGGTTTAGTAGCTTGATACGACCGATAGTACTATTAATAAGTTCTAGATATTCATTCACTTCTTTATTTTGTTTAGGCGTTATATTTCTAACTATCTTATATTGCTTGTTGAGAGGCTTTGTTTGTCTGAGTAAGAAATCCCACGCTCCACTGTGACTGCGCGAGGATTAAAATAAAGACCTATTTACCTACGAGTCTGGTTTCTTCTATTAATAACGCGAGGGTTACCAAAAGGCACGAAATACGTTCTTCTGTATAGCGTGAAAGAAGTTTTTGAGTTACTTGTATTAAATTTTATCAGAACACAAACTGTGCTCATTTTAAAAGGTCGTAATTTGAGAACAGAACAAATTGTATCAAAAGTAAAAAAACCCTCAACGATACGGCCTGCGCTACACAGCCTATGGTTTCTGTGTCACAGATTAGTGTGTTAAACGATTAATAGAATAGTTAATACAAAGGAGTCGAATGCCTGAGAATCAGTAAAAATCTTCCCAACAAGATGGGATCAAATATCTATCTACAGGAATCCCAGCAGTCCATCCAAGCAGACAGCCAAAGATTAACGATGTAACGGGGTTAAAATCGTCATGTATGGTATTGTTAATAGACTCTTTTCTTTCTATTGCAGGGCAACCAAGAATAAATGCTTTAGAAGAAGAGCAAGCTCTGCATGCACTAAACTTACAGGATGACTCATGAGACTGTTTGTAAACTAGCCCTCCTTTTCTGTACATAACGCGCGAGTTGTGATTTTCAAATAAACGACTGGTGGTCTCCATTCCGTGTTCTCTCTGTGTTGTGAAGTGCTCAATTAACATTGTGTGTTTGTGGTTTTAGATCTTCCCACTTGTTCCAGTGACTGCTGAATACACGAGATACATGTGGTTATGGAGGTGCCTATGGCAAAATATAATGAACATTATGACGAACCCCCAGTCCTCCCAGACAAGGTAACAGTCAGCACAATGCCCTGTCAACCGCCATTGTTGAGAGTTACATCAGACTATGATATTTGGAAAATCGGAGTGATGACGTGCCTACGTCGAGTTCCAACTTCGGAACACTATGAATACCTTCTGTCCTACATAGATGATGAAACAGCAAAACGAGTGACAGCTAACGGCTTCACTGTGTGCAATTCGCCATCTCAAAATTGTAAGATTTTAGATGAATGTTTTTCGTTGAAGATGGATACCCAACAGAAGGCCATTCAATTTTTGTCGCGCTATCAGAAACCGCATGAAAGCCCCATCGATTTTCTTCACTCATTACACCAGATAGCAACCCAGGCATTCCCTAGCTTAGACATCTTGGGGCGAGAGGAAATTACACGCTTCGTTTTGTTAAAGGACTGCTGCCAGGCGCACTGAGAGAACACCTCCTTCGAGTGCCACCGAATGACACAGCTGATCTGAAACGAATAGCACTCCGATTTTTGACCGCTGAAAGATTGTCAGTTACATCGGCGACCCATTGACCAACAGTGACGACTATTGGCGAAGCCACCAAACCTAATCGACAAGATAGCTTTCACAGTGTCGCGGCTGTTAGAGAGTTCCCTGACAGGAATAACAGACGAGGGCAGCTCCTTATGGTCTAGTGGAATGTCATGAACTAATGGTATTGATGCTGATTTATCATGCAAAATACTTCATTAAATCGTGTTTAGAATGTTAAATTGGTTTAACTTCCTACCCAGTAATCCTATTACAAGCAAACTGGACAATTCGATAGAAAAAAACGAAGCCTACTCAAGACCCTATAAAATTTAAAAAAGGCCCCAATAGCTTCGACAAAAAAAGGAGACACACATTTGTGTATCATAACACTGTAATGATATTTTATAATTACATTTTCTCATACTCTCCGTTTCTTTCTGAACCACCTCCATTTATCAGTTGATTATCCACTCATACCTTGTTTACACTTATTTTCTTTAACTTATTAGGATGCTCCTGCTTACTAAATACTTTAATAAAAGAGAATCAGACTGAGTAGTCATACCTTAACAATTTCTTCATGAACATTGTCTGTTCTGCTTCTCGTCCTTTTATGTTTTCTTTTTTTCTTGCACCATTTTTTAACCCCCATGGGATACGGAACGGGTGACCTCGTCCTGCACCATCCTTAAAGCCTCAAATATTCCAAAGGGATGTAAGATTGTGATTTCTAGAAGCCTTCAACTGCACATGAATCTGTCATCGACCCTCAGTTGCACGTCGCAACACAACTTTTATGAAGCGCGCCAACTGTGATATTGACTAAAACCATTCTAAATTCATATCTTATAAATTATCGACTTAGCTGAGTAATTTACTAGTTGGAAATTGTATCATTCGTAACAAGTTGATCTTGCCTGTAAACTGGCATGCCTCATGTAACAAACTGTTATTTGAGAATAAATTATTATTATTATTATTATTATTATTATTATTATTATTATTAACTCCCACATGGAATGGAAGGTCGTCAAAGAAGAATTATCGGAACCAGCAAACAGAGTGTTTCTACTGCAAACTTTTCGGGAAAAATGCCAGAAAATGTGGGCATAATCGCATGAAAAACAGAGATAAGAAGTGTTGTTTACATATATTGTCCTGCTGTGTTAAACATTTATGCCCTGTTACTATTAAAGGTAAAGTACAAAGTACTGCGAATAATATACTGTTAGATACAGAAGCCTCTGTATCCTTGATCACGGAAGACCTCTTCCAGAAACTTAACCACAGCATCCAGCGTAAACAATGCTCTTCTAAATTAACTAACGCGAGCGGAGAACTCATGAAAGAGTTTTATAAGGCAGGGTTTGAACTAATGATAGACAAGAAGCCTTTTCAACATAAATTCTGGATTTGCCCCACACTGACTTGGGATATGATTCTCGGGGTCGACTTCATGATAGAATACCAGGTCTCTTTACATATGAATAAGCCAGAAGCAAGTATTGGCGGAGTTGTCGTGCACATACAACATCATGAAGTGCCAGCTAAGTCCGTAGCTCAGGTGGAAATTGCTGAAGTTATACGTCAGGTACAGGATAATAAAATAATAAGTGAAAAAGACCGTCGAGAAACCACTGATGTGCTCCAACAATTTAGTTCCGTTTTCTCTGAAAATATCTCTGGGAATCGGACGACGACGGTACAGCACTCCATCCTCACAGGTGATCACACTCCACTACGTCACCCACCTCGCCGAGTACCAGTACATTACTAGCCTCAATTAGAATCAATGATAAAGGATATGCTAGAGAAAAAGATCATTGTACCATCTTCATCACCATGGGCCTCGCCTATCGTTTTAGTGAAAAAGAAAGACGCCTCCCTGCGACTATGCGTAGACTACCGCCGACTTAATGCTATAACTAAACGGGACTCCTTCCCACTTCCACGTATAGACGCTACATTGGACGCCCTGAAGGGTGCTCGTTGGTTCTCGACTTTAGAATTAGCATCGGGGTATTGGCAAGTGAAAGTCCGACCCCAAGATAGAAAAAGACCGCATTCACAGTACCCGATGGTTTATACGAATTTCAAGTGATGCCGTTCGGGCTAACTAATTCCCCAGCAACCTTCCAACGCCTAATGCGGACAGTTCTGCACGGTCTCGTACCACACCAGTGTCTAATTTACCTTGACGATATTATTGTGTATAGCGGAACGCCGGAACAGCATAATGCTAATTTGAAGGCAGTCCCACAACGAATTAAGCAACACAACCTAAAAGTCGAACCATCTGAATGGCGACTATTGCAAAAAGAAGTGCCCTTTTTAGGGCATCGCACTACAGAAAAGAGTGTAGCAACGGATAAAGACAAGACACATGCGATTGTTGATCGGCCGCAACCAAAATCACCTGAAGATGTTCGTAGTTTCCTTGGATTAGCTTCTTATTGTAGACGCTTTGTACGCGGCTTTACATCACTAGCAGCACCCTTACATCGATTAACCCACAGATGACGAAAATTTTCATGGACCAGTGAGTGTTAACAGGCGTTCGATGTTTTGAAGGCCCGGTTAACCTCTCCACCTATATTAGCTTTCCCCGATACTTCAGCAGATGCAGGCGAGCTCATGCTGGACACGGATGTTAGTTCCTCGGCTAATGGGGCAGTTCTATCACAAGTGACTCGAGATGGACACGAAAGAGTAGTTGCGTATGCTAATCGACGACTAGATAAGAGTGAAGCACGATATTCCACAACACATCGGGAAATGCTAGCGCTAGTAAAATTCTTACAACACTTCAGCCGTTATCTATTGGGCAAACCATTCCGTGTGCGCACGGATCATCGTGCATTACAGTGGCTCCGCTCTTTTAGCGAACCAGAAGGAAAAGTGGCACGTTGGCAGGAACGGCTACAAGAGTTTGATTTCACATGTGAGTATCGACCGGGAAATCGACATGCAAACGCGGATGCTCTCTCCCGAATACCCCAAAGCAAAGACATCGTTAGCGTAATTCTTAGTACAGACCCAGAAACTGACTGGCCCTCCCTACAAGCAGCAGATCCAGACCTGCAGATTATTTACCAGAGACAGCTGAATGGGAACAATAAGCCATCCTGGAAGGAGTAAAAAGATCAACCCTTAACAACGTGTCGTATTTGCACTAAATGGAGTAACCTAAAACTATATGGGGACACGTTATTCCTAATTAATGAATCGAAACAACCAATACTGATAGTACCGCGTGTGAAAGTCCAGAGCATTGTGGAACAGGTACGCCGCGAAGTTGGTCATGCGGGAGAACGGAGAATTGAACACTCTGTCCGTCAACGTTTTTGGTGGCCATCCATACACGAAGATGTAGCTCAATTTTGCAAGAACTGTAACACGTGCTGTCGTTTTAAATCGCCCCACCAGGCACCTCGTGCACCAATGACGCCAATGCTGACAGCCGAACCACGCCAACGAGTTGGCATAGATATCACGGGACCACTGACAACGACAAGAAACGGGAACCACTACATGCCGGTTATGGTGGACTATTTCACTAAATGGTGCGAAGCAGTGCCCATGCCGCAGCAAGACGCCCTGACTGTTGCCCGAGCGTTTATTGATCATTGGATCTCCCGCTATGGTGCCCCTGTCTCACTTCACTCCGACCAAGGCCCAGCCTTCGAAAGCCATCTCATTGCCGAGGTATGCCAGCTATTAGGTATCAGAAAGACACACACGGTCGCGTACCACCCAGAAGGTAACGGTCTCGTAGAAAGAACGAACAGAACTATCAAAACCATCTTACAGTCGTTTGTCAGCAGATCGTCGCCTGACTTATGGGATGAGGTACTTCCCCAATGCCTTTTAGCATATCGTACGTCGGTACACGGCTCCACGAGATTTTCACCCGCTATTTTACTTTTTGGGCAAGAAATACGCTTACCAGTAGAGAGACAGTTACCCCTACTGCCCTACGAAGTACAAGGACATGTACCGTACATACGTACGCTCCGCAACCGCTTAGCTGATGCATACCGTCTGGTCAGTATTAACTTGCGCAAGGCTAGTGAACACCAAAAAGATATATACGATCGTCAGGTGCAAGGACGAAGGTATACAGTCGGAGATCGCGTCTGGCTACGCCGTCCAATGACTTCGTTAGGGGGTTGCAGTAAATTCCATCGGCCCTGGCAAGACCCTTTTGAAATTGTCCTCATCCTGTTCCCCACTACGTTTCTACTGCGCAACATACAAAGGCCTAACGACGACGTGATAACAGTACACTACAACCGGCTAAAATCGGATCGGACGACGTTTCCCTCCAATGTTCAGTTCGCCGACCTATCGCCGGGCACTAGATTTTATGAAGTACCACCTGAAGGAGGTGGCGATGTAACGGGGTTAAAATCGTCATGTATGGTATTGTTAATAGACTCTTTTCTTTCTATTGCAGGGCAACCAAGAATAAATGCTTTAGAAGAAGAGCAAGCTCTGCATGCACTAAACTTACAGGATGACTCATGAGACTGTTTGTAAACTAGCCCTCCTTTTCTGTACATAACGCGCGAGTTGTGATTTTCAAATAAACGACTGGTGGTCTCCATTCCGTGTTCTCTCTGTGTTGTGAAGTGCTCAATTAACATTGTGTGTTTGTGGTTTTAGATCTTCCCACTTGTTCCAGTGACTGCTGAATACACGAGTTACAACGATATCACACTAGAATGGCGCCGTGACCTTGAGTTTAGTTAAACACGACCTTATTATCAATAGTCCGGCAACATGCAATAGAAAATTTAAGCATTAAAAAGAAAGTGTTTAATCAAAGTTACATAGTGAAAACTCAGACGAGGAAAACTGAAGAACATAAAGCGTGGTTAAAAGATATCTGAATAAATGTCAAAATACACTATAGGAAGAAGAAACAAATAAATGACAATACTGTCCAACACACACGTTTTGATCAAACCAAAAACGTTCGACACACGCAGTAGATGCTAGTGCAACCGGAAATACTGCCAGTCTTAATATCCTCACATTTTCAGTAGTGTTAATCGCACAAGTCATGAGAAATTATTAAAAAATGTGAGTAATAACAAACACTGACTACAAAATAACTTTATGCCAACTATCTTCACATATCTCATTCCAGAGTATCTAGTAGTTACAATGGTCCGTGAAAAAAAGAGAACGAAGCCAAATGCACACAAGCTGGAACAAAGACACAAAAGAATACATGATGATGTTTCATGAAAAAGTATTGTGCCGATAGATGTGTGTATATTACGATGCATGACTTCGCGTTAGCACTGCGTGATATATTAGTGTACAAAGTTATGTAGGCGAAGTTGAGTATCACAAGTACGAACATGCAAACATGGATGATGTCTTGTAACGACTGTAATATTTATTTTGAATGTTTTGTGTGTGAAAATCCTTTCATGTATACACTTGTAGTTTGTTCCTATTGATTCCTTTAGTTGTACATTTCGTCAGTCTTTTTAAATCCATTTGAGTTGGTAATATTTGTATTTCACCCTAGTTTTTATTTTTATTGCGCCTTCACTAAGTTTCCATGTTTCTGCATTTATGTTGTTTTACTTGATATTTAGTCTTTGAGGAAGCCATATTTGTTTGGTACTCCTTTTGATTGTGTTGCTTGCATTGACTAGAATTGTGCATCTTTGGTTATAAAGTGAAGCGGTCTTCCAGAATTGAAAACATTGTGTAGTAGAGCAGTTGCCAAATGCGAAAAACACTAGATCGGACAATGCGGACGCCCCCTTCACCTTCGCCTACATGAACATTAATTAGCAGTCAAACGCCATGATATTTCCTCACTTATATCAATACACGTAGACAACTGCGGACACTCATTTGATCGGAAAAATGTGAAAATCTTGGACGGAGGAAATTCCAAAATCAGAAAATTTTTAGAAGCCTGATACTTAGGTCAATTAGCAATCAACAAACACACTGAAGTCGATCCAATTTATCAACCAATCAGGAAAATAATACACAAATATAGGAACAAAAGTCAAACCAAAGGGAGACACAAACAGAACAAAGAAGTAAACAATGAAAAATTTAAGGTCAATAAGAACCAATCAACATCGAGTTGTACAGAACAAGCTGTGAAACACATATGGAGAAATTCGAACACTTCGCTTCTATCTGAAGTTTGTGCTGATGATGTAGTTTAGAAGAACGATGAAAGCTCCATGACCGAACCGTCCAGCTCGGAGAACAAAACTCAATCAAAATCATCCAACTGAGCTGTAAATCTTCTCCACCATCTCGATATCGGTACATGTTTAACGATTGAGTCAGATTTTTTGGCAGGCTTATAAATCTGCGTCTACTGATAACTTGATCATGGGTTAGAAATTATTATCTTGTTTTTTGCATCACGGTGTTGATGTATCTTCGTGATAATGCGTCTGCTACGATGCTAGAGTATCCTTTGATAAACTGAACGTTGATTGTAAATTGCGAGATGTAACGCAATTGTGGCGCTTCATGTGGTAAATCTATATCATGTAATGTGTTAAAGTATTAAAATATGGGCTTGTGATCAGTCTTATCATAAACTAACTTCCCCGTAAGGGGAAACTGAATTTTGTTACCTCCAGATAGATCGCTAGTGATTCAAGCCCGAAAGCGCTACAGAGTGTTTCGGTTGGTGACGTACCTACAGAGAAGAACGCTAGGTATGTATTGGCGTCACCGACTCGTCGTTGTGTCAGTCCTGCCGGCGCTTTCTAAAGAATTAGTGCGCAAAAGATGGTGACTTTAAGGTTCAAGATTTATATGTTTCAAGATAGAAACATTCATCGTCATAGACTTAGCGTTTTTAAAATCTGTTTTGGCATCGTGTGGTAAGCTAAAATCTTTGATATCCTTTGTCCTTGTTTTTCTCTGATTAAGCCTTAGATGATCAGACAGCCGCACAACTAGTCAAGGAGCAGTAAAAGTTACACATCGTGATTGGGTTGGATTCTGAAAGATTGATAACACCGTTTATCACTTGAGCGATAGAAGAAAGCAGGCTGGTGGTCGAGAAGTTATTTAATTTGGTCGTTTAATAAAACAGTTGGAGCGCAAGTTTCTACTTTTTAAACACACAAAATTCGCAGTATTTAATATGCACTAGGAAATATAATACCTATGCAAAATGAGGAAGTGTATGCATACTTCAATTACATTGTCTTGATATTACTAAGATGTTTTCGACCAACTCTAAACCAGTTAATCTAAATTGTTATGTCAGCATCTTTTTATAATTGATTTCCATAGAAATATCGATTCGATCAGCATACTAAGTAAGAAAAAATATCAGTTCGATTTCCGCAGCACATTGAAGAATTATCAAGTCGTTCAATGTTTGACCTCCGGATGATGACGAACAACGCTCATTCAATACCCATAAATGTTCCACAGATGCCATATACGTCACTGCCTTGTTGTCTTATCTAATACCATTTATCGCATTTCCACAAATTATCCCTCATGACTTGTTGAAAGTGTCCTGTGTATGAGATTCAGAGCTTGTAAGAGTATGGAAAGTAGGAAAACGAAAGAAGAATTTCTCAGTTAGTTAAGCGGGTCACTCAACACCGTGCTGATGAGGTACGATCTTCCTATACTCTGTCTGACTTATTAGTGTCTACACATTTGACTCTTGAGTCGCCCTAAAGACAAAAATAGAGAATTAACTTCGAAGAAAAAGTAAATGGAGACATCCAAACGTTAAGAATTACTTCATTGTTTGCATAAAGTAATCAGATACAAAAGGAAATGTACATATGTAAATGTTAAGTGTTCGGTTCGACACAAATGTTTGGTTTCTAAGACGTGTTGGGAATCCGGAAGGAAATAGACACAGAGTAAATATTCTGAGCATGAGAGCAAATCTAACAGAATGTAACTTTTTTAAGAATAAATCACGTGTGAACCTGCTATAAATTGGATTCACCACCAACTTCAATCAAATATATGACTCTGAGTCCGTGACGACCAACTCTTTATAGCCTGGTTCGTGTCAGTGGATACAGAAAGTATCATAAGTATCGCTAATAATAATAAACTCTTTCATTTAGGTCTCATAAATCCTTTATAAGGTCGAAGTATTCTGAATGAATCTGTTCATTATTCAAAATTTTTTCAAATGGAATAATTACTGGAATATCCCGCAATAAAATGATTTGAATTGGCGTGCCGCTGGAACACTTGGGCTACCTGTTCCTGCCGTCTAGATATTCTAACAAGGTATCTGCTTTTTGTTTTAAAGCATCACGTGTCAATTAGTTGCATAACCTATTCAGCTGCGCTTATGAAAAGTTCAAGACCTTTAGCTGTTCAAGTTACAAAGAAGTACAATCAGATACATCGTGGTTGCTAAAAATATGGATTGGAAAGGGTGAAAATTATTCAGATGTCCATTCCTGGACTGCTAACATCTAACTGGCGATCACCCGATATTTATCGTCAAGATCGATCAAGAAATAAGAAAAGGAGACTTCTTGAAATCCTTTTACCAGAGAATTCTATATTGTAAGGAAATTATAGTGTTAAATAAGGTTGTTAGTGACAAAGTTTTGAACGATAAATATATGACAGGAAATACAATGTCTAAGAAAAATGGGGAGGCGAATAAATACTTGAGTAACATTGTTTTGACATCACTGTAATATTTGCGGACAACTCAACCAATCATCCTAAGTTGTTTCAACACCGCGCGAATCTTTGTGTCCTAGAAAGTCGAATGCTGGGACACCGAGTAAATACTTTGGATAATTAACCACATCATCGTGACTTTCAAAGCGGTCGAACAGAATACGTTTATGGTGTACGTGTTCGTCTGTGAAAGATCTGGCTACCAGCAAACTGTCGGTTTGCGTAAATAGAAAGTCTAGATATCTTATGACCTCATCCGTAAACCACTGAGATATTTGGACAGCATCTTTTGGTCCGAATGGTACCTTCAAGGATTTGAACAGGCCGAATGGTGTAACGATGGCAGTCTTTCTGATGCTACTAGAATTTGATGGCGGGCTTTTAGGAGTTCCAGCCTCAGAATAATGATTTCAATGTGAATTCAAGATGGTCTAACATCTATGGGGCCTGAATTCGCATTACAACTGATTCAGGTATGTGAGGTAATTCAGAGGTGAATTTGACAGAAGTACACCCGATGTCATGTTAGTCATTTGTAACATGCACTAAACGAAAAAGCCTACAGATGTGCAATAGTAATCACTATAACAAGCAAAATTAATGTTTAGGCCCACCATAAAATGACGACGGGTCAAATGTGTCAATTCCAAAATAGTGATAAAGTTATTGCGAAAACGGCGGTGCACTATTTAAAAAGGACAGTGACATTATTCCTCGTTGAGTTGAACTTACTGTTTTGATCGTATATTACGCATCAAACCTATTGTTTACACTTAAGCTGAATTTATTTCAGTTAAGGTGATATTGTATTTGTGTTTATTGAGTTTTCTTTCGTGTATTGACTACATCAAAGAATATGTGATCGACTTTGACTTGCTTTATTCGGCTAAGGTTTGAAATTTTTTATATATCCATTTTAAAAAATTAAGGGTATTCGAGCGAACAATTGTTTTCAATAACTTCATCTTCAGGCTCTACAGTTATAAGTCCATAATTGTGATATTTTACAAATGTCAAAAATAAGGCACATATTCATGAGTTTGACAATGTTATGTGTTAAAAAAGGCAAACGTTTGCATCTGTTACGATATATATACTTCAAAATTGTATTATTTCAAATTAGAAAGGTCAGAATGATTTAGAATAAAGTGTCCAGTCACAATAAGTAGAATAGTATTATAGCAAAATTGGTAATGCAGAAAAGTTGTGTGAATAAAATGCATAGTAGAAGAATTTGATCTTGTCAATTGAGATAATAACAATAATATTGTTGTATGAATATAATATGTAATAAGGGGGGTGTTATCAAGGTAATTACGGTAAACGAATTAAGAATGATGGATATGAAGATAGAGGTCATCAAAAAACAGGGGGTGAGATGTTTATAGTATTCAGTTTAGGTATCTGGTGGTCCAGTTGTGGGCCAAGATAAAGATAGAGGCTGGATAACTTTTTCTGGATACATAAGTTTGGTTTTCTGGAGTCGATCCAGATGGATCCGGCTATGTAGAGCAAGCATAATCTAGCTCCCTGAGGTAGATATTTTGCAACTTGATATAAAACAGAGAAAGCTTCCTTTATTTTGATATGAAGTTCACTATCTACCAAGTGTGAAAAAATAATGCTCTTAATCGATTTAGTAACTTCTTTTCCCAACCATGCTAGTACAGTTTCATGAACACGCAAGGATAAAGCCCTCTGAGTATAGCCTATATAACTAGCTCCACAGGAGCATTTCTATTACCATTTTTGGTTTATTTTTAAGATGATCGGCTCTGCTCACATATGTGGACAGCCATTTTGCTTACTACCTGTAGAATAAGGAATTCGATGTGATGAGTGTAAGAAGTGGTTCCATAAGTTATGTACCCGTTTAAATCCCACTATCTATGAAAGGTGCTCATAGCCCATTGACATTTCATGTTTTATTGTCCAAGCAAAACGTTATTCATCCGAGAGGCAATTAGCCTTCCGGCGTTGACTAACAAAAAGGTTGATGACAGCTGAAGCGGTACTGATAGCGAAGAATACGTCAATGTCGCAAGTGCTGTTACGGCACGTACCAGACACCTGATCGTGCAACGCGCAGTAGAGATTACCATCCTGAGACAATTAATAAGCGACACGTTATTAGATACAGGTAGCCAAGATGCTACAGCAGCGATTGATGACCCAGACAAAACCATATTTGTCCCGACTAGTTCCAATGTGGATGCTGCAACTGACGGAACTCGATGACGTGAAGACATAAAAAAGAAGGAAAGATAGCCAAAATAATGCCTGTTTGGTTGTAAAGTCCTTGGTGGACTCGTATTCTGTGTTACGGACTTCTCCGCCAAAGACCAGAAGTAAAACTATTTAATCCTGTCGTGGATGGAAAAGTATGGCCTTATCAAAGCTTGTCGTGAGTCATTCACTCGACTGCACGACTCCGTTACAGGAAAAATTAATGGTAAGTTCCCAGTAGTTAAGACGCAATATCTGACATCACGATCGAAAGCTGTGAACTCAACTTTTAAAGAAGCTAAACCCGTTCCTAGTTTGATCATTCGGAATCTAGAAAAGTAACAAGACAATAACCCTTCTTAAAGGTGTGCACACGATCAGGAGTTAGTGGAGTCTGCCATCAGAAGTGTACTGCCTGAAGATGTTTCAGGGGTACATATCATGAAGTTGATTCCAGAAAAAGTGTGTTCATGCACATTGTACACAGTGATAGTTGCCATTATACTATTGATGGTCATCTCTTCCATGCGTTCAGAAACATAAAGAGTTAGGAGTAATAATTGGTCATGGCTTGAAAACTGTTGGGGTGATCCGGAAAAATTCTCGCAAAAGACAAGAAGGGATCAGAAAACACTAAGAAGCATTTCATCCAAGAAGCGTTCACTTGAAGTTTTAGCCAGAAACATCAAGAAAGTGAAACGCCACATGCAGAGGTTCTGATTGGCTGATTACTATACTGCGGTTATGTTTAGTAGCAGTCCAGAATCTTCGAGCAACCCACGGACATTTAAAATATCATGAAAACCCTATATCTTCTGTATTAGAATGAACCTTTGGAGTAAAGTGCTCCTCGCATAATTTGCGCCTTTTCTCTCGTGTTCAGGTCGCTGTTTAGTTCCAGTTTGGAGAATACAAGAATAGCTAAGAAACCGAATATAGCGTTTAATTAGCAAGAATTATCAAAAACAACTGCTCATTGCAGCGCAGCAGTTGTCAAAGGTCACCGTGCGTTATGGTCACGTCGCCGAGCATTCGAATCTTTCTATGAGATGTTTCGGGAACGAGAGGCGTGCGCGTGGCAGTGTGTCTACTCGCGAAAATCCATGAGGGAACAAATTCAGCATAGAAGGTCAAAGTCGAAAATTTTAAACAGCAATTCTACAGCCAATAACGGTAGATTTACAAATTATGCAAAATCATAAAAAAATTGAATTATAACAGAAACTAAAACAAAATAAGTTCTTGTTAATTGTATTCATACTGGTTCACTCCTTACTCTTTCTATTGTTTACTGAAGCCTTGAACATTTTGATGAAACAGTTCATGAAGTAGTCCATCTGCGACACGTCGCAGATTACAGTTACAACTTAGGAAACTCCTCTCTAGTAGTATCCCGAGTCGAAAAAGATTCAGGAGTTCTGGTGCCCTACGACTTAAAGTCTTACGCCAACTGTGACAGAAATGCCTTTTGAGCAAACCTGGCACTGGTAACATTGAAGCGCATTTTTAGTCAGTTTGACGAGAGAACTTTCCACATAATTTTCAATAGTTTCATTCGTTCCCGTTTACAGTACGGAAACATAGTATTTCCTCCTACACCAAAAGGATAATGACACTCTGGAGCGTATCCAACGGCGAGCCACGAAATCAATTTTGGGACTCAAATTTAAACCTCCAATCACTCGACCTTTACCCATTAGAGTATAGGCGTCTTAGAGGTGACCTTCTAATAACTTACAGTATTCTTAACACACCTGGACATCCTCTTTAACACCTACTTAAGCTTAGTCCCAACACTAACCTAAGGGGTAACACCCAGAAATTAGAGATACAACATAGTAGAACGGACTGCAGACACAATTTCTACTCCTTAAGAGTTGTCAAATGCTGGAATTCGCTGACAGCTGAGCTAGTCCAAGCAACTTCCCAGGAGTCCTTTAAGAGGCGACTTGATCTATTCTTAAGGACTAAGGATAGTATCTTACTATGATTTATCAACTTATTTTTTTTCTCTTTTATCGTCAACATACCTAGGTTCTTGCCTGGAAGTATTGGTGATCCTCTGCTGCTAGACACGAAAGCCTGTTAAGCGAAAGCTTCTTCTATTCCGTCCACAACCATTTGAACCATTTGATACGATGGTGACCTTGACAGCTGTTCACATTTCGAAGCACATGTCGATGTGACCTTCAAGTGCTCGCAACCTCCATCAATAGAGGATACCCCTGAAGCGTTGCCCCTCAAGCCCATCAACACTACGATTGTTTGTAAAAGTCAAGTATGTGGAAAAGTCAATCAGGCTTTGGCGTGATATCATCTGGATTCCATTTTCTGAAGAGAAACACAATAATTTGTGTAAATTCTCAATCTCCTTATATTGGGAAAAATTTTGTCCGATTTGGAAAAAATTTTGGGAAACCGCTATAGCAATTTTGGGGACTTTGCACAAGAAAACCTGGAATATCCCCAGGTCTGGAAAATCCCCAAAGTTTTGAGGAGATTCTGGGTTTACCCCAGATTATTCTAACACTGGATTTTCTCCTCAAAATTTCTCCAGACATTGGAAAAGACTACTAAATTTCTTACGGCTCTTGGGAAAACCCAAGAATTTACCCGAAAGCCCAAATGTTTCCCATTAAATATGGAGATTGGGCCAATATTTTGTTAATGTAAAAATTGTCTGTCAGTTGTAATTGTATAAATTTTTCGTTGTAAATAGTTTCATAACCATGCAATATTTTTCGAAAAACATATGTAGACTCAACGCATGTGCGTTTACATGCTATTGATGCGTTCGCTTATCCACAATTACCTTGATAACATCAAGGCTAGTAAACTAGTCAGTTAGTAGACGTTTTTCTCTAATCGAAGTTTTCTAGTTGCTTATCATTTTAAATCTAAAAGGTCTTTCGAAATCTCTCAAATGGGTTCTAAAGCTCATGAGTAATACTACCTGGCTACATAACATTTTCTTTCAATATTTTTTTAATACTTGTAATTTGCAATCAGGGATACTTATTCGTTCAATAAAAATGCCGGTAATATATCGAATTGCTTGTTGCTCTATGGACATCTATTAAACTAGAAATTAGACTGAGAATATTTTCAAGTTCAAACAAGATCCACGTCTTTAATTCGCAATTGCTTAGACATATGTACTGCCGCATCAGTTTTCCTAATGTAGGCTTTTTAAATGTGCACTTGGATGATGTCTGTCAACAGGTTTATCGAGATTACTTTATATTCTGTCGACCGTATAAGTCTAATAGGTTACAGGTTACTTCAGTCGGCTGAATACCGGTTATTTTCTCTGTGTATCAGTACTGAAGGATGCAATCTTAATTCATCGTGATTAGACAGAACAGTTTAAAACCAGAATGCTAAACATCATCTTATATCGGTTTGTTAAAACAACTCTTCCGTAGTCACCAATCCCTGTTTCGGCCTCAGGGCGCTGCGATTATAACCATTAAATGGTTTTTATTATGAGATCTTGAGTTTGTTTGGGTGTTAGAAAATTAGAGACACAATACTTCCAGAAATATTGTCAAAGAAAACATGTCTAGCACATCATTTCTTGAAAAAAATTATTTCTTTTTATTGTTACAAGTGTCTTAAACATATCTTACAAACATTCAATCGATATTCATACATAACGGATACTGTATCACTACCTTTCTCCTGAATTAGATGGAGAGACTACAATTTATGGACAAACCAATCAAATTTAAGTTAATAGGCTTTGAATTTCGGCACGAAATTCATTTATCCATCTGGCTATATAGCGTTTTATTATAGCTGATATCGGGTCTTAGTGAAAACCCTAATTCCTAAAGTTAACGTCCAGCTGTAAATCCTAATTCCTCACACTAATTTGTAACCATCACTTAGTCCTAGTAGGCACGCGGACACCCTCAAGGCCCCTAGCATCACTTAAAAATCATCCATAAGTTATAGTCTCACCCCGAATGTTTTGCAATTATTTGTACTGCTACTACCACTTTAATATCCATTTTGATAGTTTCATCTCGTCGTGCCGATGGGTTTTAAGTACTTGAACCACTGTACATATGTGCCAAGCTCTGCGTTTCTTATGTCCGACTGACCGTGACAAAAGCAATCAAGTACAGGTAGACCTATTTTGGATTGACAGTAACCCTGTGATATAAACTGTTACGTTCGTTATTTTGCTCCATTGGATTGATACTACCATGCTATTTAGATCAAATGTACATGAAGGAGGCTTTAGATCTCCACTCTAGTGACTAGAAGTGGAGTGCTCGAACCGCCAAGACATAAACCGTTGGACTTGTATTACTCATCTTATTTATTCCCGTATAAGTTTCTTGTCCTTGTAGGATACAAAACGGCAGTGCTCCGTCGTTGAAATTGCAGTTACATGTTTGTTAACGAATGCTAGTCAAAGGCGATATATATATATATATATATATATATATATATATATATATATATATAAAGTAAATATATTTAAAAATATACGATCGAGTTGCTATATACTTAATAACGTCCTACTTTCATTTTTACGTATGTTAGGAGTTATGGCTTTAACATCGTCACGAATACGATCATCGCATAGCAATTACTTCCTACGTCATAAATGCATCATATTTTGTCAAAAGTGTAAATTAACAGAGAACAGTCCCATTCGTGTACGTTTCGCTCCAAGTCCTACAGGTTTTATGCATTTAGGCGGTTTACGTACTGCCTTATTTAACAAGTTGTTTGCTGTGAAACATTCAGGGAAATTCATACTACGTATTGAAGATACGGATAAGGTAAAGTAATTATTCCTACATGCTTATTCAGTAGTCCAGAGTTCAACCATATGCTAAGGATGATATTATTGAGTCGCTTCACTGGTCTGGACTAACTCCTGACGAAAGTCCAACCACTGGTGGAAATTATGGTTCGTACATTCAAGTATGTTCGTTAGAACTTTGTAAAACGTCCTTATCATAAATGGTCACTATTTGGAGAAGTTTAATTAGTCTGAAGTTCATTCTTTTGTTGTTACTCAACAGGTACGGTACATATGTGTATTTCGACCACTTTACACGTCAGGTAATAATAGTACATAACCACCTGGATCAATCGGATCATATTTTACTTTCTCAGTCGTGTTGAAACAATTTTAATATTTTGTGCACTAATTATGTCATTGGTTAGTTCTCAAGACTCCTGAAGCATGTAACAATAGCAACAGAAACAAATTGCTTGTCTGAATATTAGCTTTTTCACTTGTTTTTTTTACTTCATTGATTTTTATGTAGTCACTTAGAGCGTAGGTAATTTTAATTGTTATTACTGATAAAATATCTTTATCTTATTATGTCATATACTTCTGTTGTTGCTTTCATTACGGCTCAGAATAATTGATTTTTCCGACTCCTAGTAAAAGTGGCATTCAGTGCTCAAACTTTCTAATGAAGCAGTACCAATATTTTTTTAAATAGCATCATGTACATGGAATATTTATGAATATAGTTACATAGTTTTAGTAAATGGTAGCAAAAATATTTTATTTGTTCCAGTGGCTGTAGTTTTCTCCTTTCTGGGTTAAGAGCTGGTAGATCAAAATGTAACATAAGTTCGTGCAGTCGTTGACTGTTGATATAAATTATGTCGGTTGATGCTAACTTACTGGCTGTGGTCCACACAATACCCGTGATCATTGACATGGCGCTAAATCCGTCACAATTGCTCAGTTGTATTCATTCATTAATCATCTGTAAATCAATGTAGTTTCTCTTTATTCGTCGGGAAACACACTTTACTGTGATAGTTGTTTACTATGTGCTCATAGATCTTATAATCATTATACCTGAATTTGGATTGAATAACTACTTGAGTCTTTTCAGTGAATGATTGAAGTTATCCGTTTACATACCGGGTGTACACATTTAAACACTTATTAATTTGATAAGGTTTAGTGAAAATAAAGTGTATCAATTGTATATATCTTTATATTATGATCTCTCTTATTACGACCCAGCTACTCTTATTACTTCGTATTCTCCGGACAGTACGTCACTCGACTAGTCGCAAAATCAGAACATCGTTGGACAGGAACGTAATTATTTATTTATTTATTTTAACACATAAGTATAGGTACAGGGAGGCACCAAATACATATGCGCCACACAAATCTCAATTGATTTGTGTGAGGGCTGTGATACTGCACGGGTGCCCAAACCGAAGCATGTGGTTTTCTTAGGGGGCCACACCCTGAGCCTTTGACCTGAACGTCTGACCCACAAGGCAGTGGAGCATCGTGAGGACATGCAGTCCCATGGTAGCCGGTGACCAACGATTGGTTCATACGCCATTTGTTCCTTTAGGATACTGGAGCCAGCCCATGTGCACCATTGGTTTGGGATCCGGTTAAAGCGCCGGACATTCGCTTTTCGTCCTCTCATTTTTGTAAACAACACCCCCGCCACGAGAAGGCAGTGAGTAGGACTTCCCTTGCAGAGGCTATATACGCATGGCCATGTGAGAGCATTTCGAGAGGGAGAGCGGACTCTCCCAACTCTCGGCCGTACCAGGGCATTTGGGGGCAAAACGTAATTATATTCTAAATAAACAAGGTGAAAGGGGAGTATGAGTCACAGTAAAAATAATTTTTTTGCGAGAAGATTCTAGAGTTCTCTCCAATTATTCGCTTGCATCTATTGACCTAGAAATAGCCAATCGGAATGCTTGAATGTAGTCCTTCACGGAACATGTTTTAATTCAATATACACCCCGTTAACGCTATCTATTTACGGGAATAATTATAAATTGTAAAGGTTAGGTTTATAAATCTCTTTATTTGATCGTAACAATCCTTTGTCATCACTCTTCATATACTTTCATTAGATAGTCATTGTCCTACGTTGTGTCTGACTGACTGGATAGTATATCTCCTAGAATTCGGCTTACGATACCTTATTTTCAGCTCTTTATTATCATTCACATAAGTTTGGTATTGTATCAACTTTGTTATGGATTAAATTTAATAATCATCTGCAATATTCATCTAGGTTTATGTTTATTTGATAACTATTTCCACTGTATGCATATCTTTAGCATCAAAAGCTTGTTGTATGGACATGAAAAGTACTATTTCCGCATCATTTTCTTGTATCTGTTGGTCTTTTAGTCGGAAAGAAGACCCCTGTATTCATCTATTGCTCAAAAGTTAATTGATGAAGGATTCGCTTATCGATGCTTCTGCTCTTCAGAACGGCTAGCTATCTTACGTAAGGAACAAAGTCGTCGTAGGGAACCTCAGCGTTATGATAATCGTTGCCGTAATTTATCTCAAAGGGAAATCGACGAGAACTTATCAGCTTCTCTGCCATATGTTATTCGGTTCAAGGTTTGTTATTATTCTCATAATAATTTACGGTCGTCTTTAAGTTTGAAAAATCATTAAGTGTTGTATTTTCGGAAAACAATATATTAGACTGCGGTCACAAGAAGCTCTTACACCAACCGACTTTCGGGATATTCAAACTACTAGCCTGAACTGATCGTTTTCATCTCCGAACCCGAAAGTCCTGAATTCTAAGTTATGTTCAACTATGGTTCCACGAAACAGTGAAACAGCTTTTTCAGTCCTTCATAGTTTTCAGTGTTTATTTGTTTGATTAAGTTTCCTAGTAATACAATCGTAAATGCTAAAAAAGATATGATTGATTAAAAATTCGTAATAAGTGTGAACAGTTACACACCATTGAAGAATCATAATTTCATTAGTTGTCAACTATTAATCTATGTCTGAAAATCATTTTACTTTCCATTTAAAATAATAAGAGTTCTCCGTAACGTCAAATCAATGAATCATGATTCAAGAGGACAGGTTATTTTGAAAGTGGTGTGTAAGAATTAACAATACTAGTAGACGAACTCTTAGATATCCAAGGTTTTAAAGTTTATACGATCACTACCGTTTTAGTGTTGTATTATATCACACAGCGTATTAAGAGACATGTAAAAGTTATATTTGAATTAGTCGGTATTAAAATTAAAAACTGGATTTTATGTTCATAATGTCTCATATACCGAAAGAAAGCGCCATAAATTAAAAGATCATCAGAGAAGGGGGGCAAGAAAGTGTTGATTAGTTATAATCAGTAGACCTACGTCACATGCAAAAGTTCAAAATAAAATAGTAGAGATGTGTCTTATCTTCCGAAATTCGCATGTATGATCCGGTAGTAGTCATTCACTTGACCTCACGTAGTCAATATAGACAGATGACACGATATACTCTCCGCTTATATTGGATCCAGAATTATAGAGAGCGCAGCATATGTCATTAGGGCGATATCCCGTAGTCATAGATAATAAAGCCTGTAGTCCAACATGACATTGATGGCTCCAAACACATGGTTTAAAGTGTAATTTCAGGAAACCAGGAATAAAACTTCTTAAATTCAAGCATTAACACTGATGGTACGTTGAGATAATGATGGAGCTATAACAAAAAGTTTGATATAGGAATGAAGAAGTGACGAAACTCCAGAAATTCAGTTTCCTACCAATTGGGGTATTATAAGAATATCATTATTTCATTTTTTACCCATCTACATCATTTGATCATTATCTAGTTAATAGTACATTTTGGGGTTTTAAATGCGCTATATATATATATATATATATATATATATATATATATATATATATATATATATATATATATATCGATTTGTTGATTCTTAACTACATGAAAAACAGCAAATAAATTAATAAGATTTTTAGTACTTATTTCTTCATTCTTAATCAGCTCACAGATTTAAGAATATTAATTTCGTTGTAAACAAAATTAAGAAAATGGTAAAAGGAGACTAGTAATTTTTATTGAACTTAGAAACATTTCATATTCTTTTTTGAAATAGTTGCTATGATAAACAATTTTGAAAGAAAAATTATTAATATAATTAATGAAAATAGTTAAGTGTAGTTTATACTAGAACATAAAATAAATTATATGAACTATCAAACTAATTTTTAAGTATCAGAAGCTAAAAATCAGAAAAAATATCACTCTAAATTGAAAAAAAATAGCGCTATTTTTTTTAAAATTGTTAAACAAATATCATTTGGAGAAATTAATATAATACTATTCATGGAATAATTGAATGAAATTAGTGAATTTTAGTGGAAGATGTTAATATTTAATGAATTAAGGGAGATAAGGTTATGCAAAAATTGAAGGTAGAAAAGTCAAACTAAAAAAAGATGAGAAGGTAATAATGAAATATGAAGGAAATGACGGATAAAGTAAGAAAAACGCCGTCAAAATATGTTTTTATATGCAGGTTTAACCTTACTTTGCCTACACTTAACGCTTCTTTCTATGCAAATGAGATTTATATGCACAGCTTTCAAGAATCTTGGTTTTGTGTTATGCATAGTATTGTATAAGCACAATAGAGGATAACAATTTTCTTATTGATAATGAGCATTATCTTCTACCAAGAGTTGACACGATATTAAATAATATCGTATAAGGATAAGGCGTTAATTGTAGGTGAATGAGTTAATCACTTCTTTCATCTGGTAAGTTATTTTAATCACATTGGATTGGCAGTCAACCAATTCTACGGTGTTTTTCTCACCTGCCTGTTGATACCTATATTTATTTTACACCGAGAATTTTTTTAATTATCGAAAGTATTTTATCTTTTATATGATTATTCGCTTAGACTGATAATTCACCAATAGAAGTAAATGACATCGTTTACGGAAGTTCTGCCTTCAATTCACTCAATTCTGAAGGAGATTTTGTAAGTACCATTTTATTAACATTATTTCTCTTACTATCAATACCTAGCTGACTAGACTAATTGTCTTTCTATACAGTAAGTGAATTAAAATACCTTTAGACTTCCGCTAGTGTCTAATTTGACTACAGTGAATGGAGTAAGCGAACTCGTTGACTACTTAATTTGTTGTGAGAATCTCACCAACCTCGATAGACTGTTGGTTAACAAAGTCTCGTCACAGATACTAAAGGGTATATTAATTTTTTCCACCTTACGCTATCACTAGTATTAGCGACATATTTTTCTGCACAATAATGTTCTGTACTATTTTACAACTGTAAGTGAAGAAAAATGGCTTGATTAAGTATTTGATTAGTTGGTCATCTTTTAAGATTAAGGATACGATTTTTAAAGGTTTTGAAGCATCGTTTTTTTTGCAAAGTTTTTTAATGTTAGCTGAATATTTCGAATTAATTTTTTTTCTTATTGCTTATCTGTTACACTAATTTTTCAGTCTCCTACGGACTTAAAGATTGAAACTTACAAAAAATATCAAGTATTTGATAAATCCTTTGATCATTGAAACAATGTCATGGCAGGCCATTGAACTCCATATTTAGTACATTTTGGCAATAAGTTCCCTTGAATACGTTTACAAATTAATTTCAGTTTGACTAAAAAGCGTGTGTTTACATTGTGTAATGTGAACATTTTGTAATAAGTATATACTTTATCAGCTTGGAAATATATTTTTCTCATACAAGCATGTAGTAGAATGACGTATGGTTTTACAAAAATAATCAATAAGATATTTTATACCGACTGTGTTTTCTTTGATTTATTTTATTGCTTCGAACAGATCATTGTGAAATCCGATGGTATGCCTGTTTACCATTTGGCTAACGTAATTGATGATCATTATATGGAAATCAGTCATGTTATTAGAGGATTTGTAAGTTTATTATGTTTTTCCATTTCCCTAATTTTATTTCAATTAATGGGTGGCTTCAGCAATCAAAGGTTATTTTCACTAAATATTGAATTCAATAATATAATAGTGTGTAAAGGCTAGTTTTCTCTATATCTAGTTCCAATAAGTAGTATCCCGTTTACTGAGTATTTACTCAGACTAAATCTCCTAGTGGCATTATGACTTTACTCAAGATTATTAAAAAGCCTGAACACCAGTTGTAGAGCTAGTTTATTGTTAATGACTAGTAAAAATCCGCAAGCTTGCAGAAAGCAAGCAACACAGAGAAACCAGTGAGAGTGTGTGTGTGTGTGAGTATTAAAAATCCATATATGTTTATGAGTGTTAATCGATTGTGCATAAATTATTGATAAAGATAAAGATTGATGTGCAGACATGCGCTCAATCAATTTTGCATGTTTAAATTACAGCGAGTAGACAAATAATAAAATAGTTGAATTGGCTCACTACAAGTGATCACCTGGTATTCTAAATCCTTTTCAAAAGTGGTTATTAGTATACACATATGGACATCAAAATATGGCTAATTAGCATTTCAGTGCTCCCTACTGGTTTATAAAGGGAGTAGTATGAAAGTAACATGGTATTCACTTGATCAAAATATTTTGGAGTTGATCCTTAGCAGATCCGTGGACGCCAACTGTTAGGGAATTCTACGTTATGACGAAACATCTTTTCAGTGCTCTCAAGTTTTCAACGTTCATACAGTTGACATCAATTCGTGTTGAGAAATCTGCTTCAGTATTCGACGGACATTGAGTATCTTGCGTAGACAATTGTTTAGAAATAGTTGCACCTTCTTGGATGATGGTTGCAGTAGTTCTCCAGGTTTCATCTCCGTACGGTAGAACTGTCTCGACGTTCGAATTGAAGATTCTGACTTCGATGTTGATTGACAGTTGTTCCGAGTTCCATATGTTCTTCAATTGTCCAAATGCTATCCTTGCTTTTCCAATCCTTGCATTTACGTGTGCATCGGGTCCTCCTTGTTCATTGATGATGCCGTTCCGGTACGTGGACGTTTCTAACTTTTCCAAGACTTCTCCATCAAATGTGATTGGGTTGCTGTTCTTCATGTTGTACTTGAGGATCTAGCTTTATCCCTTGTGTGTACTGAGGCCTAATGATGCAGAGGCTTCTACTACATTGGTCGTTTTGACATGCATTGAATCTTGTGTATGGGATAGGAGAATTAGATCACCTGTGAATTCAAAATCGTCTAGTTGCATCCAAGTTGTCCATTGTACTCCACGCTTCCACTCAGATGTGGAGGTCTTCATAATCCAGTCAACCACTAGAATAAAGAGAAAGGGTGAGAGTAAGCAGACTTCTTTGACTCCGGTCTTTAGTTGGAATGTGTCTGTCAGCTGTCCTCTATACGTGATATTTCAATGTAATCCGTCTTATGAATTCCATGTGATATTGACGATCTTCTCAGATACACCATATTGTCGAAGAAGTTCCCATAATATTTGCCTATGTATTCTGTCAAACGCCTGCTCATAGTCAAGGAAGTTGATGAAAAGTAACGAATTCCATCCAAACTATTGCTCATCTATAGTGTGGCAATTCGGTCTGTGCACGACTGATCTTTACGGAATCTGGTCTGTTGATCTTGAAGTTGGGCGTCTACTGAATATTTTATCCAGTTTAGAACCACTAGTGAAAACTCTTCCAGGTACCGATGGTAGTGTGATGCCTCTGTAGTTCTCACATTTGCTCAGATCTCCTTTCTTTGGTATCTTGATGAGGTATTCTTTTTTCCAGTCAGTCAGTGGCACTTGCTCTTCCCTTTAAACCTTGCTGAATATAAGGTGGAGCATCTTTGCAGTTACTTCTAAATCTGTCTTCAGTGCTTGAGTTGGTATATTGTCAGGTTCCGCTGATTTTGCATACTTGATTTGTCTGATGACCAGCCTGATTTCTAAGATTGTCGGTGGAGTAAGATCCATAGTAATGTCTGTGTCTGCTGCTTCGATGTGCGTTGGATTCAGTGGAGCTAACCTGTTTAAGATTTCCTCAGTGTTCTACTCATCTGTTTCTTTGTTCTTGAATCTCAATGATTGGCTTACCTTATTTGTCTATGTCTGGTAGCCCTGGTTTACCATATCTCCCTACCAGTTTCTTCGTTGTATCATATAGTTGCCTTATATTTCCTTCTGTTACATATTTTTCCGCTATCATTAATATGTCTTTGACGTACTTCTGTTTTTCAGCTCTCATGCTCCTCTTCATTTGCTTGTTGACTTCAGTGTATTCAGTTTGCGTCTTGACGTCTTCTGTTTTTGTTCGTCTGTTGTTAGGTGCTGTCTTTTTGTTCTTCCTTTCTTAGTCTTGTTCAAGGTTTCGATACAGATCCATTCCTTGTGATGATGATTTCTCTTGAGGCCCAGCACCTCCTGACATATTGAAGTAAGTGCTTCTTTCATCCCTTCCCAACTGTTCTCCATAATAGTTTCTTCTTCTAGCAGATCTTGTAAATCCTTGAACTTGTTTTTGAGAGCTGTCTTGAATTAGTTGAGTTTGTCAGTATCTCGAAGGAAGGTTGTATTAAACCTTTGTAATGCTGTTTGTCCAGGTGTCCATTGCTTCTTTAGCTTCAGTTTCACCTTGGCAACCACCAGGTGATCTGAAGCTATATCAGCTCATTTCCTTGTTCTCATGTCTTCCTCTCATATAAAATCTGACTCATTCTTCAAGTTCTACTCTGCCTGAAGTCTTCGACAGAGTTTACCATCACTTACTATTATCAACTATCCATCTTTCTAGTATTGATTCATCTGTTTCCACAGTTTTGTTGTCCGATCATGGAAGAGCCATCAAACGCTCAAGCGAATTCAATAATGCTCTCTTAGTTAAATCTAGGTGGTGTAAACACTCATTTCATATGTTAAAATTTATGGCATGCCAGTTTAATGTCATTCACATCTCTACCCAAAATATCTTTAATTTTGCATATATTCTAACCCTGAAATATAGGAATGGTTTACTTCCACGCCTAAGCATTTGATGCTATACAAAGCTTTAAACTGGTCACCTCCACAGTTTGCACATCTCCCTCTGTTACTTTCCAGGTTAGTGGTAAACATTTTTTAGTTTCTTAAGACTTTGAGTAGGCAATCACTATGTATGTATTCGTCAAATTTATGGTTTAGGGATTTTACTAGTTTTAAGCATAGCTGTAATCATGTGTTCTGAATCGTTTCATCTACTTCGGTTCGCGCAGTTGAGTTCCACCTTTAAGCTATTGCACCAGTCGTGAAACACAATAACTTCTCAAGTGTAGCTCACAAAACGGTCAAAAAATCAGTACATACTTGTTTGTCGAGTTAATTTTAATGATTATACAGTGAACAAACATTTATTTTTTCTGTCATACCAATTTAGTTCAGGTGGTAAACTGTCTAAACGTAGTCCAGAATTCTCTCTTATCGGTAGTGTTCACAGTTTGCGTAAGGCTGGTTATATGCCTTCTGCGGTATTGAATTGGTTAACATCCACTGGAGGTGGTGTCTGTCATGATGATTCTAACGAAAAGGGTGACTTTTCGAATAAGTGGAGGCCTGAATTTGAATTCTCTGAATTAGTTTCTCGAGTAAGTTACAATTTTACATATGGGTTCTTTTCTGGTTCTATATGCTTGATTTTAATTTTCTAAACTCCTGTGATATCTTCCGCTTTTTATCCCCGTCGTTTCCATCGAACAACGTTAAAAACCGGAATTCAAAACTTTAAATATATCAGTCCTACTTGTTCACACACACAAAATCACCTCTCCGAATACACTTTGGTGTTTTGTCAGGGGACTAAAACATCTATCTTGATAAGTATGCACGATACTTTTAGACTGTTTGAAAGCTAGGGGATCGTCAATCGGATATTTTTCAAGCCTTATTTAGACATGCATTTACTTTGGCTTTTAAATTGTAAATACGATCGATAATTTACCACAAAATAACCACCCTTGATTTGTGGATCACACTAGCTTTTTCGATCACCATAAATGGTGAGCATAATTAGAAGAGAGATTTACTAAGCTTTTGTGCAACAGTTATAGAAAGTGAAAGATTTTTTTCAGTGTAGACTACTGAATGTCTTGAACTATTAAGGCAGTGTTCTAAAGAAGATAATTTTTTCAAGTAACCCATCGACAGACAGCGCTTAATTAAATATTTCAAGAGAAGACGAGTAAAATGATAGATGAAACACTCTGAAATTAAACCCAACTAAATTAGATAGAATTGGTGTGGCTCAAAGCTGAGTACATATATTTATACTTGGGGAGTTACATTTCCAAATAAAACCAGAAAAGTACCCATATCTTCCATATTTTATAAGGATTTTATTTTATTTATTTAAACACATAGATATTGGTACAGGGAGGCACCAAAACATATGCGCCACACAGACCTCATTTGATATGTGTGAGGGCTGTGATACTGCACGGGTGCCCAAACCGAAGCAGGTGCTTTCCTTAGGGGGCCACACCCCGAGCCTTTGACCTAAAGGTCTAGTCCACAAGGCAGTGGAGCATCGTGAGGAGATGCAGTCCCATGGTAGCCGGCGACCAACGATTGGTTCATACGCCATTTGTTCCTTTAGGATACTGGAGCCAGCCCATGTGCACCATTGGTTTGGGATCCGGTTAAAGCGCCGGACATTCGCTTTTCGTCCTCTCATTTTCGTAAACAACACCCCCGCCACGTGAAGGCAGTGAGTAGGACTTCCCTTGCAGAGGCTATATACGCGTGGCCATGTGAGAGCATTTCGAGAGGGAGAGCGGACTCTCCCCACTCTCGGCCGTACCAGAACATTTGGGGGCATTTTATAAGGAAGTCGAGGAAAACCAGAAAATTTTCTCGGATCATCTGCAATCACCTGATAAAATTATTGTAACAAAAGTATTGCTATTTTTGATGCGAGTAGCACTGCCCAGTAAGTTTGTCAGCGAAAACACCAAAGTCACTACAATATGGCAACGTCCCATATAGTGCAAATGTATTCTGAAGTTCATCAATAAAACACTTTAAACTTCATTTCATCGAATGCAATAAATTTTAATACATATTTTTGGTTTTATATAAACTAGCTTGAAATGTACCATTTAATTATTCCATATAGTTCAACTTAAGCAATATCAATCGTCATAACGCTCATTTATCAATAGATTTGCTAAAAATATGCGGCCAATTTCATTTTGATAAAGCTGTAAACAATGCATTGGATTATTGTGTAATGCATCAAAAGCAAAGTAATCAAACTACTTATAAAACTCCGCAAATACTAGAAACAATTAAAGAATATCTGCAATCAAATGTAGAAAACGTATCTATTCGTAAAAAGTAAGACGCACAGTATTTTAATGTTGTAATTGTATTTTAGCTCAAGTGATTTCATTAAATTTTCGTTGTATTAACTATTTATCATTTTGGCTATATTTTCGATAGGCAAATATAGGAGGAATTTTTAGTCACTTTGTGCTTTCACTTAATACTTGCAGTACTGTCCAAATTTATGTTCTGACAAAACCCTATTATCCAGTATATTCTTGTATTTTTTTTATATCCCTAATCGAGCGTTCTTGGACCTACATTAACATGATGTCATTCTAGTGAAATTCAGAAGCCTTATAGTTATCACTTTAAGTTCTTACTAAACTTTACTAAGTTTCAATAACTTTCTTATGTTTAGCAGTTACACCATACTATTATTGTATTCTATTACGGCGGTTAATTATAAAGTGAGACGACTGCTGGATTCTAGTCTCAGTAGGGTAGTAAACATACTATATGGTTAAAGAGGAAAAATGTATTTGTAAAATCTCAGCGAATGAATTTGAAGCACATTCCTAGATCCTCAGATGATGTAAGGCCCCCAAATGCTCTGGTACGGCCGAGAGTGGGGAGAGTCCGCTCTCCCTCTCGAAATGCTCTCACATGGCCACGCGTACATAGCCCCTGCCAGGGAAGTCCTACTCACTGCCTTCTCGTGGCATTACTGTTGTTTACGAAAATGAGAGGACGAAAAGCGCTTTAACCGGATCCAAATTCTATGGTGCACATGGGCTCCAGTATCCTGAAGGAACAAATGGCGTATGAACCAATCGTTGGTCACCGGCTACCATGGGACTGCATCTCCTCACGATGCTCCACTGCCTTGTGGACTAGACCTTTAGGTCAAAGGCTCGGGGTGTGGCCCCCTAAGGAAAGCACCTGCTTCGGTTTGGGCACCCGTGCAGTATCTCAGCCCACACACTAAAGCCATGATGAACTATCTGCTTATAGAAAATATTCGTTTCTCTCCGACTAACATTGAAATGACTGGTATTATTATTATTTTACCACGTCATTTATTCACCCTCTTTTATACCTACTTTATGTATCCGTTTCGACCTAGACAGCAGCTCGCCTATGGTGAAAATTCAGCTTTATCTAAACGTTCTCGAGTCACTGCCTGGTTGAAAATTGTATGTTACCACCGAATATGAGTACTGAAGCAGTTTTTCTGAAACCACGTGCACCATTCAAACTGGCTGCCTTCAACGTTCGCACACTTATGCAGGTCGTACAACAGATAGGGCTAGCTATGTCTTTGGAAAGTCTTAATATTGATGTGTGTTGTCTATCCGAGACCCGTATTCAAGACTCTGGTGAAGTACTACAAGTTCGCTCTCCATCTGTCACTTCAAAAAGCTTGTTTTATGTGCGTTTATCCGGGGACCCTGTGGCATCTTCGTCTGGTCTTGCTGGCGTTGGTGTCGCACTAAGCGCTAGAGCTAAGGCAGCACTAGTCGACTGGATCCCCATTAACAGTCGGTTATGTGCTGTTAGATTAGAAAGTTCGATCAAAGTGAGAAGAAATCGGCGTGAGAAACGATGTCTTTTCGTCATCTCCGCCTATGCCCCGACAGATTGCAGCCCGGATGCAATCAAGGACGAGTTCTACCACCAGTTAACTGTTCTTCTCCAGAAAGTGCGTTCGACAGATATTGTAGTACTAGCTGGAGACTTGAATGCTCAGGTCGGGCGTCTAGGCACAGAAGAGAGTCGTTTAGGTGGCCGATGGGGACTTGTTGGTCGCAGGACAGATAACGGGGAACGTCTACTGCAACTATGCACAGACCACAACCTGTTTCTGGCTAGCACTAACTTTCGGCACAGTCATCGCCGATGTGCCACCTGGAGTCCCCCTTCTGCATCTCAAGCCTGGACTCAGATTGATCACATCGCGATCAGCTACCGCTGGCGCGGTTGTGTACAAGACTGCCGCTCCTTTTGGAGTACCTATCTGGAATCTGATCATGCTCTGGTCTGCGCCAATCTTACCTTACTTTTCAGTGGACAACGAAGTGACCGCCACCAAAGGATTGATTTTAGCAAGCTGGCTGCAACTTCTGTTGCTAGTAAGTACCGAACCGAGCTAGCTTCTAGGCTAGCTACCATTCCACCGAAAAGTATAGATGAGCATTGGTTGCAATTGCATGACGCCATGAAAATGGCGGGTCAAGTCAGTTGTGGGTTTGCGAAACGTCCCGCTTACAAGCACTGGGTTTCTTCTGGTTCCTTACAACTGATTGAAGCCCGTCGGTCTACTCCGGGTGACCGTGAGTTTGACCACAGACGAAGGATGTTACGTAATGAAATCGGTCAAAGCTTGCGTAAGGACCGAGAAG
Source organism: Schistosoma spindalis (assembly GCA_946903255.1). Taxonomy (NCBI): domain Eukaryota; kingdom Metazoa; phylum Platyhelminthes; class Trematoda; order Strigeidida; family Schistosomatidae; genus Schistosoma; species Schistosoma spindalis. Next base: position 23,990,382 of record OX336424.1, read on the forward strand.
CCTGGTGGTCGGAGCGTGCCAGTGAGTTGGAAGCAGCAGCTGCATCTGGTAATTACCGGAAGCTCTTCCAACTCATCCGAGCTACTGGCAGCAAGAAGTCTGGTGTGAGCGAAACAATCTGCGAGGATGACGGAACGCCAATCACCAACATCCATCGACGTCTTGGACGATAGGCAGAATTCTTTGAAGGGCAGTTCAACTGGCCTGCTGCTCCGGCAACATCGGTCAGACTGTCCTGCCCTCCATGGCCGGTGACGACTGATCCACCAAATGAGGCGGAAGTCCGCAAGGAACTCCAACTCTTGAAACGTTACAAATCACCGGGCCGAGATGACTTACCTCCGGCTCTTTTTAAAGATGGTGGTGACTTTCTGACTAAGGGACTGACGACGTTGTTTGCAAAGGTCTGGGAACTAGAGAGTGTACCAACGTCATGGAATGAGTCGATAGTTGTTCCTATCTTTAAAAAGGGTTCACGTCGTTCCTGTAACAACTATCGGGGGATAAGTCTACTTCCTATTGCGTCCCAGCTATTGGCTTCCGTCATACTTCGTAGGTTGTTCAGAACCCGAGAAAGATTGACTCGCGAGGAGCAGGCTGGGTTTCGTTCTGGTCGAGGATGTATTGATCATATCTTCACCCTCCGCCAAGTGTTAGAACACCGCCATACTTATCAAAGGCCAACAATCGTAGTGTTTCTTGATATCAGGGCTGCCTTCGATTCGTTGGACAGAACTGTTCTCTGGGATTGTCTATTCAAGAAGGGTGTGCCTGAGAAGTTTATTAACATCCTAAAAGCCCTATACACAAACACCTCAGGCAGAGTGAGGGCATACAACCACCTTTCTCCACTATTCCATTCGAGCAGTGAGGTTAGGCAGGGTTGCCCAATCTCACCATTCCTCTTCAACTTTGCCATCGATGACATTCTGGAAACAGCTCTGACGGATGTAAGTAATGGTGGTGTGGATCTGTTGCCTGGAGAAAGACTTCTCGACCTTGAGTATGCGGATGATATTGTCTTACTGTGCGAGAATGCCCAAGCTATGCAATCCGCACTTAATCAGTTGGCAATCAGTGTCCGTAGGTATGGTATGTGCTTTGCACCTTCGAAGTGCAAAGTACTTCTACAAGACTGGCAGGATTCTAATCCTGTACTCACTCTGGATGGTGAGCAGATAGAAGTAGTCGAGAAGTTCGTGTATCTGGGTAGCTGCATAAATGCTGGTGGTGGTGTGAGTGATGAGATCAATGCACGTATAGTGAAAGCCAGAGCGGCTTATGCCAATCTGGGCCACCTTTGGCGCCTTCGTGATGTTAGTCTGGCTGTAATAGGTCGGATCTACAACGCGTCGGTGAGAGCAGTTCTACTCTATGCTTGTGAAACCTGAGCTCTCCGAGTTGAGGATGTTAGACGACTCTCTGTGTTCGATCATCGTTGTCTCCGAAGGATTGCTGGCATCCAGTGGCAACACCATGTCAGTAATGCAGAGGTTCGGCATCGAGTGTTCGGTCACAGAGACGATAATGAAATTGGTGTCACCATCTTGAAACACCGACTTCGGTGGCTTGGACATGTTCTACGAATGTCGTCCCAGAGAATTCCACGTCGTGCATTATTTGCCGACTCTGGCACTGGTTGGAAAAAGCGGAGAGGTGGTCAGTATATGGCATGGTGTCGTGGTATGAAAGAAAGCTGCAAAGGGCTGGCTTGTGTTGGTCCTTCACGACTCCCTGGCTGGGGTCCGAGAGGTGATGTAACACAGTGGCTAGAGACGTTATCAGATATGGCTCAGAATAGAAGCCAGTGGCGATCCTGCTGTAACCTTCTTTTACTTTCTTCATAAAAGGTGGTTGTATCTTGTTTAACTGAAAGATCTCTTCTGATTGTACCTTTCCGTTTCCCCCACCATTGTTCTCTCTCTCTCCCTTTTTTTCATTATTCCCCACGTTCATTACTTTTTTTTTCTCTTTTCTCCTTCTCTTCAAATTATCATTGTTTTGTGTGGCGCATATATATTTGGTGCCCCCCTGTACCAATATTTATGTGTTCAAATAAATAAATACAATAAAATAAGATGATGTAAGAAAACTTGAGAACAAATCAGTAATAGCATTACACCCGATATAATCGGGTCATACAGTTGATTTTAACAGTCATTATGCCAGTATCTGCTAGCGATAACGCTTAGTTGTACCATTCTCAATGGCTTTTAACAGACGAATACTAGACTTTAGGGTACTTGAAAGGGCAGTGTAAAGTATGGTCTATTCACCTACTAATTTTCGCACATTTTAAATACATTTTTTTAAGCAGTTTCACGTGTAAATAAGTATTGTTTCTTCCTATTGTACAGACTACAATTTTGCCTTAATATTTATATTTGTAGTCAATCTGCTCAAAATGATTTGCATGTGTTGAAACGATTGCAACTCTTGAAATGTCGTGTTCACTGTTTAGATGACTTGGTCGACCCCGATAATGGTTTCTTATTTATGTGGAAGTCTCCAGATTTAGCTACTTGTGAAGGCGTTATCAATAAAAGTTTTATCAAGATACCTTTACAAGATGTACTCAGATTGTTTGGATGTTTTGTCGAAGAAATGAATCATATTCTTCAGAAAGAACAAGTGAATGATAGCACAGATTTAAACTCCGATGTGATAACAACTTCCCTTGAGAGTGTCTGCGAACGTTCAGGAGTTGGGCGCAAGACTGTATTGCACCTAATCAGATTAGGCCTTATAGGATTCGAGGTAAGTGCTTAAATGATTCTTCTGTAAAAAACGCCAGCTTTTTACTCTTAGCGAGCAATGAAATATTGAGAGTGCACTAGTTTTTCACCCATAATACTTATTATTCGAAATTACATGCACTGTTTTTGGGGTACGAACATAATATTCATCGCCTTAAAGTATGGTTACTATCTTTCGTGTAACTGTATGTATACACTATTAGCAATTTTTGCCTACTTATTTACCGATGAGTCAGTAATCTAAAATTTGATTGAAATATAGTGGTAGCCAACGGCTAGAAATGGTGATTGAAGTGATGGAATTCATTAGATGATTAAACGGTCGAGCAGTTTCAATCTGTTTAAAATAACTTTACGACCTACTTGGTATATTATTCTGTGAATTATGTAGCATATATCAACTTATTGTTTTGCCCTAAGAGAGGCTTCATAATATCACGCGACCCACCGATTGTTGGCACTATCAATTTATTATCATTGCAAGATGTTTGATATTAGCAATAAGAAATTAATATGTCAACGAACGAAACGCAGTTGAGTTTAGTGAGTCAATAACGATGTTAGCCCTGGATCATCCCAACGTATAGAATTTCTAATAATTGCCAGTACTTCATGATATAAATTATTACCTTTGAATATTCAGGTGGGGCCACCTGTGGTCGAACTTATTCAATTGTTGTCCATACCAGAAGTGACTAATCGAATAAACAATCTACATCAATTTCTAATACGGAATTGTTCTCAATCTCATGAAGCTTTGTAAACGTTCATAGTTGGTCTTACTTTTTTATTCTGATTTGTATATTTAATTGATTCCTACTTTAAGATCAATATGATACTTGAATCTAACTGCCTTCGATTGTTGAACACTTTCATTAGATAATAACTCAGAAGTATCTTTCGTTAGGGTTAACCAAACAGCTGTATAATTTATTACTAATTTCCAGTGCAGTGCTTGGTTTGTTCGCGCTAACATAACTAAGCAGTCACAATATTACGGAAAAAGCAATTTAAAATATCTAATAAGTTAAGATTAAAATGAGCTTGAAGACTCCCCATTTAGTCTTATGGTGAACTGTGTGCGTTGTCGAAATGTTAAAAATGCCTATTATTTAAGTGCTTGATTCGCAAATGTGTTATAGACTTAAATCTTACCCTGACTACCTGTCGGTTGTTATTGTTAGGTCTGGGCGTTACAGTCAAATCTGGCAAAGTTTGCTGAGTTAAATTATATTAACTACTGGTTTCTTAAGGTCAAACACTCAGATAAATTTATGGGTCAATTGGATTGCAAAATGTGTTGAATGGTAGATTAAGAAATGTCCACTAATGATCTAAGAAGCACCAGATTTAAGATGCTTTATTTTCATAAATCTAAAGATCGCAACTATCAAGGTCATTCAAGAACATGGATTGTTTTTAGTAGGTGACCTAAACAGCAGTAAGGTACTTAATTTCTAAGCCTTTTGGTTTATTTACTTTAATATCTGCTGTGCATCTTAGTCAGGAAAGCGGTATGAATTCCAGATAAAATCGTGAAATTTATACATCAACGACTTCGTCTTGTTCTTCTCATCTTACAAACAATAACAAACACGACCTACCTATTTAATAGACTTGATTCTCATGTTTTAGATAAAATAACGAAAAATACCAAATCTGTCGCCACTATACAAGTGAATGTAAATAAAACTAGATTCAGTTTTACCTGGTTTACTATGTTAATGAAACCTTTATTATGTGGAATCGTAGATGTACGAAATTACCATTGGAAGCCGTATATATTTTGTTTCAATTACCTGTCAGCATCATCCTACCAGCTTAGCAACCAGAAATCCTCATATTGAACATAATTCTAATAAAACTTTGTATAAATACTCAATTGATCGGTATTTATTAAATTAAACTATAATATAATACAAAAATTAACAGTCCAGTGCAGATTCAGTGGATATATGGTCGATTGTAGGTTATCTGTTTTTTTTGTATTAAGATCCTCGATTAATTAAGATTAATATTGATAGTTCGATTCGTTGGAGTGAATTTTCTGTGGGAACACAGCAAGAATGAGAAACATAGAATCATACCTTATGCTGACACCAGCTTTATTAAATAAATATTTAGCTGCTTGATTAGATTCTGTTCCATTCTTCTTATCCGAATAATACACTACTTCCTTAATTCCAGCCTGTATAATCACTTTAGCACATTCATTACATGGGAACATTGTTGTGAATAGTGTGCAACCTCCAGAATGAGCTTCATTACGATTCAGTACTGCGTTCAACTCTGCATGACAAACTACAAGCCCCTTTAATAAAAAAACGTTAACAGACACTAGACAGCATACCATAAAGATACTTATTTTCAAGTTCATTTTTTGATCCTTTTCCCCAAGGGACATCATCATCTAAAATACCGTTGGGCATTCCATTATATCCTATTCCAACAATTTTCTTTTCTTGGTTAACTATGCAAGCGCCAACCTAAGTTTGAAAAAGAACACAAGGAAAATGGAGATTACAAATTAGAAAAACAAGAAATAATGCAACTTAGTAACCATAAAAATATTTGAGTGCAATAAATTTGAAATCGTGTCGATTGTGTACGAAAGCTGACGATAACAAAAACAATCAGTTTTTACGTTGCTATATCCAAATTTTCACGAACATAGGCTTATTTTACGTTCAGATTCTAGTGATGTTAACCTACAAGGTTGGTAGACATACTAAAAGAGGGAGCAGTCAGTCAGTAACAACGTGGAACTTCGTACGTACGTACATCAGTTCGAGTTGCCATACCACATTAGCACAGAGATTCACTTATCGATTCAAATCCCATAGTGGTAGAGGTACTGAAAGTATAAGTAGAGATAGGGGACATGAAGGTTTGATGATGTTATTAAACGAGTATAGTCCAGTGTAATAAATTGGGAAAGAAAATAAAGTACATGAAGAATTCAGAAGATTAGAGTTTGAGAGAACACAAAGAGTGGATGCACCTGCGCCATTGCAAACGATTTTCAGCCATGTCATTCAAGGTCTCTAACCATCGGTTGCTATCGTCTCGCGGTCCCCAACCAGGTAGTCTACACCTACCAACATGGCTCAGTCCAATTATCAGTGACTTCATGGATTTGTGCCATGTTTTGGTCTGGCCGCCCCTAGCTTTCTTCCAACCTACTCCTACACCATAAAACATAGCACGTCGGGGCAGTCGGTGGTCTGGCATGCGCAACACATGTCCCAGCCATCTCTACTTCATCAATTGATTTGCCATCCTTACCTAGTACCCGTTTCCTAACAACTGCATTACTTACTCGGTGGTCCCAGTATATACGAGCAATGTTTCGAAGACACCTATGGTCAAATACTAGTAACCTACGAATATCCTCTACTCTTACTGGCCATGTTTCACTGCCATAAAGTAGGACGGAACGAACTGCTGCGCAGTAAACACGTTATTTGGTTGATAGACGGATATCTCACATACGCCACAAATGACGCAAGTTGGCAAAAGCTAGTCGAGCCTTTTGTATCCGTGATGAGATTTCGTCACACACCAAACCACAAGGGCTGATGAGACTTCCGAGATAAGTGAAGCGGTCGACACGCTCAACTACTTCACTCCCTACCACTAGTTCCGGTGTCGATGCAACCCAATCCTGAAGCAACATTTTGCAGTTCGAGGGTGAGAATCTCATGCCGAACATGCTTGCATTATTGCTTAGAGTGGTCAGCAGACTCTGCATTTTGTCAGCGTCTTCACTAAATAAAACTATGTCATCGGCATATTCTAAGTCAACAAGTGGATCTCCCGGAAGAAGTTCAACTCCTAGAAATTTAGATGAGGAAAGTGTCATCTCTAAAAGGACGTCAACGACAAAGTTAAACAAGAATGGAGAGAGTGGACAGCCTTGACGAACACCACTTGAGGTAATCAGTTCTGATGACAGTTCGCCATAAGCTCTCACTCGACCAGTTGTGTTCGAGTAGAGAGCCTTTATAAGGTTAATGTACTTATTTGGTACTCCTTTCAGAGACAAACACTGCCATAGGACCTCACGATCAACCGAGTCAAATGCCGCCCTAAGGTCGAGAAATACTACCATTGTGGGGCGTCTGAATGTGTGTCTACGTTCTAGGACCTGACGTAATGTGAATATTTGATCAATACAACCACGTCCAGGTCGAAAACCAGCCTGGTTTTCTCTAGTCTGCTCTTCACGAGCTTTGGTTAGACGTCGAAGTATTATTGAAGCTAATATTTTAGACACTATATTAGTCAATCTAATTCCTCTGTGATTGTCACAAGAAGACTTTTGTCCTTTCTTATAAACTGGCACAATCAGTGATTGAAACCAGTCAGATGGGATTACGTCCAGTTCCCAGATTCTGCCTAAGACCTCAGTCAATCTCGCTGCTAATACTGGACCACCATCCTCAAAAATCTCAGGGGTAAACCTGTCAGGGCCTGCTGCTCTCCCACGCTTCAGATTTCCGATAGCTTTTTCAACTTCGTAGAGTCGGAGGACTTACATTAATTTGCCATTCAGGTAGATTGGAGATCGTGGAAAACCGAAGTGTGGCTGAAGGCCAGTTGATCATTAAGTAGGACCCTAAGGGGTTTCCTTGTACCATCTTTCCTATGTCCAGTAAGACGCAGACAAATATGCGCTCGCACCAGAGCATGGTCTGAATCTAAGCATGTGCTCTAGAATAAGCGACAGTCTTCTATCGAGCCCCTCCATTGGTGGCTGATAGCGATGTGATCTATTTGGGTTCAATGTTGATACGAATTAGGGGGTCGCCATATCAAAAGATGTTTTTCCTTATGCTTAAAGTTAGTGTTTGGAAGAAACAGGCGGTTATCTGAGCATAGCTGCAACAGACGGTCGCCGTTATCTGTTCTTTGAGCCGCAACACCATAAGATCCACCCAGGTGTCTTTCCTTTTCGCTTAGTTTACCTACTTGAGCATTAAAGTCACCAGCCACTATTACTACATCAGAGCGCCTAGCTTTCCGGAAGTCAGGAAGCTTTCTGTAAAACTCATCTTTTACATCATCTGAGCTGTAGTCAGTGGGAGAATAGGTAGAGACGACGAGTGTCCCTATCTTTTCTAGTCCTTACTGTTCCGTTTAGTCGGACAGCACACAAACGACTGTCTACTGGGATCCAGTCTAAGAGAGCTAGTTCTGCCCTAAGACTCAATGCTATACCTACGCCAGAGAGGCCACGGGAAGCAGCATCAGGGCTTCCAGATACACGAAGCGTAAATCGAGTTGGTTCGTTACTTTGACATGGTGCGGTCAAATGAATGACACTACTCGGATCCTGTGTGCGCGTTTCGGAGACGCAGCACACATCGATGGAGCGAGATTCTAAAGTCTTAGCTAAGGAAGCCTGTTGTCCTATTTGGCACAGTGTTCGGACGTTGAAGGCTCCTACGTGTAGTTTGGAGCGTAGTTTCAGGAGACCAGGAATAACATTCCGCGTACTCAAATCGTTTGCACTAGTGGGGCGAGGTGATACAGGGACGTAAGAAGGGTTAGTCGTGGAAATAAGAGAGTTATTAGGAGGTGTAGGAAGGATTTGAATGTGACCAACTTGGTCTCGTGTGCTGTTACGGGTATGAGGGCTGATATCACTTCCGGTTGCCCACACCGTGGAAGGGTATTTCTTGAGGGACCTGAAAAGGAAATCGGATTAGTGTTGGTCTTAGCGACCTGAGTGCGTGACCGCAGAGCTCAAGGGACAACTGCTTGAGGCCGGTCACGCACGGCCTTTTTGTGGGAGGTTTTTAATATGTTAGCTCCGTTCTTCAAAGGGCCTTACCGCCGGAGACGGAAATCCGTGGGGTAAGGTGAGGTGTGATATTTTTAGGGTCAACCTTTTCTAACCCCTTCCTTCCTTGTGAGAAGGCAGCATCGCTGCAGATGCTGGTTGTCCGAGGGAAACACCTTACTGCTGTCACACCTCTGTACAGTCAGCAGTACGACTTCGCCCTCAGACCTTGAGTTACTGCTTTTAGTCTTACCGTTCTCCAATCGACCTGCCTGGCATGGTAGAACCTGCAGGAACATGTGTTCCAGCCAATATAGCTCGGTTGGGTCATCACGATAGGCAAGCCCGACCACCACGTCAAGGTAGCAGCTACGGTCGGGGAATCGAAGACTGAAGCAACACAGTGGAAAACATATTTCCAGGATAGTATTATTTTATGAAAATTAATCCTCCGGGAATTTGCGCTAGTAAAATGTGGATAACAAACAAGATTTTGGGAGACTCGGGATTTACCTGTCTGTCTAGTAAGTAAGTGGTATAAATACCCATTGAGTTATCAGTCGGCTTATTATAACAACGCGTGAAACTCATACCCAAGGGCATTTGGAATATTTCCAAGTAGATCATTCAATTGTGAGAAAACAGCAACAAAGTCGAGGTGGATTTACGGCAACGTTTAAACAAACGCTATATTAGCACATTAGGCGAAGGTTATGTTTTTAATAAATGGTCTTTTATTCTTTACTTCAGTAGATATAGACTGTCATTATTATTCGATTATAGACACCTCTGACTTATTATTCACACACGGTAAGACTACTTAGTGAAATTATGCTGAGGGTACTAATTTGAGATGACTAATCAACTGGAGAGGTTGTAAACCGTCGTCAACTAAGTAGATTGGAATACATATTACCCATACCAAGCTACCACACAATAACTGTGGTCCGTAGTTAGAGATTGATATATCACTTGACAGCCGTCCAGAAAGAACTGACACATCTATTCCGTATCTTTCAAGAGATCCTGAACAGTCTTATTTATGCATTTCAGTATCCGATTTCATTTGTTCTTTCGGAACTACACTTGGTTGTCCGTCACAACTGATTGTACTTCGAATATTCTGCTTTTCATCTGATTGGTTTTTTAAAACTTTGCTAGGGTGGAATACAGCAACTTGGGTTGATGAAAATGTCGTTTGTGATTGACCATAGGCAAAAATTATTCGATTTCTATTAGTATCCTTGAAAATTGAAACTTTACATATCTATTCGCAATATGAGAATCTTTACATGCAAAGTAACAGAATTACATAGTATCTAGAAAAACACTTACTTGAGTAGAAGGGTCTTTACTGCGCATAGCAGATAATAGTGCTATAGACATGAAATATTCATCCCATGATATATAATTGCTACGTTTTTGGTTCCCATTTAAACTGAGGCTTTTTAATTCTGGTGACAATCAAAACAAATATGTAGAAAACAATGAGTAAAAGTGACCACAAAGGTTAAAAAGCAATTTATTTACCATTAATGTAGTGTAAAACATTCCCAAACTGATACGTCGTGGAGAGGAAATTCGAGCGCCTGAAGGTTGCACCCGGCATATTTACTGAATTACATCTAGGTAAGAAAGTGAAATCTCAATAGTCACGCTAAGCTATTCCAAAAATAAAGGTTTGGATTTATCAAAACTGAAAGCCTTTTAACGCTTGAAATTAGAAAGTTGAGGGGGGATAGGCGAGACGAAAATACTGACATTGATTTTAGGAGTTTTAGTGAGTTCGAAAAGTTCACAGAATCTAGTTTTGCCGATATCCCTAGTAAATTTCGGAGGTATATATCTAGGATTAGCTAAGGACAAGCTCATGTTAAGTAACTTACAATACAGTCCGATGGTAAACACATATCAATAAGGGGGAATGAAGCACTGTCAAACCCAACAACCATTATATAAAACGCATCTAAAGGCGACAGCGATCGTCGTCTTACTTTTCGAAATATGAGATTGCAAAGCGGCAAAGGTAAAACGTATCTTTTCCTTTGCGGATTTTGAACCGTATAAGTTAAAATAACAGACAACCAGTGGATTGAAAATATATGCCTTTTAGATATGGGGTACTGGGACAAAACACTCAATGTCAATAATAACTAATAATTTAGGAATCGACCAATCCGATGACTGAATCAGGAATAAGAAGTCCCGAGGATCTAGACGAGCCATGGCTTCGATAAGTACCGCTTAACGTTGCTAAAATAAGAGGTATAACTTACGTTTGAGGCAATATGTTAGGACCAATGTTTAAACTTAATAGAAATTATCTTGGATATTGATAATGATTAGTATAGTTGCCCACTCACAACGAAAGCTGTGAATGGAAGTGTCTTAGTAGTCGATCATTGAACCCGTGAATCCTCACAAAGAGTATGCAGTTTTAATTTATAAACATAAAGACCAGCATATATAACAAATCGTAAGGGTTAAAGGATGTGTATAACTTTACAAGCAACATTTTGAAGTTTGTTCTCTTGTGAATACGAAAGCACATACACGAACCTTAGACGTCATGATAAGATTGCTTGCTGCCTCAAAGTACAAAAAGTTATGTGGGGGGAGGGTTTGTATAAATAACCTCGTCAATGACTACGACAAAATATTCATCGGAAACAATCCTCGGGCTAGAATCCAGATAATGAATTGGTGAAATAAATATCTTAAATACTTTGCAAGGGCAAATTATTTAATCAACATAATACCAGAGTAAGAATACTCTCACGTACCATTCTCGACCATGTTCTTCAAAATACAATTAAACAGTCCAAATACGGTATAAGTATTTCAGATATTTACGGACGGTTATGCCAGGACTAATGGACTTTTAATTATCTGCAAGAGAAGGACATGAAGATCGAAATTGGAGATACAAAACTGAACTGATAAAAGCAATCAATAGATCAGCACCATATGTGGACTTAATGAAGACCAGGTGCGGCAAGAACCATTGAGACCATTTCTACTCCCTGGTAACCTTAAGAGATCAGAAAGTTGACATAGTTGAAGACTGTGTGCAAGGATAAGGTACAATATATCTACTTGATGATTTTGAGTTTGTATCAGTCTATGGTGATTTGCTTATCAATAATTTACGAGAATGGATGGACGAAGTCAAACGCACTCAGACGATTGTGGGATATGATAGTGAAAACATGATGTGCAACACGATTTTGGAAAAATGTAAACTCGCTGTATTAAAATACGAAAGTCCTCTTGAGGTGATTTACAAGCTCTTCATTAGTTTACGCAGAATATTAATGACATGTATTTTGAGTTTGACGAAGCCTTTACCAGTCAGTCAGTCAGCTGCAACGTAGGACCAGGCACGTATATGCATCGGTCCAAGTTGCCATACCGCATTAGCACAACAAGATGAACACCGGATTCATAGAAGTAGTTAATTCAGTGGTGGTAATATATAGAAGAAAGATTGCATATAAGGAGATAGTACAGGAAGAAAGAATTAGTTCCTAGAAAGAAAGACATGAAGCGATTTTAATCTCTTAGTTTAAAGGAAGATATAGAGTGTATACACCGACGCCATTGTGATCGATTCTGAGCCATGTCACCAAAAGTCTCCAGTAACATCTTTATAACCGAAGGATACCAACCCAGTCAAATTAGAAGTCAGAGATGGAGGGGTTCGAAGATATATTTAGGAAGCTACCTATATGTAGAGAAGCATATGGTCTAAGCTATGTAGTAGTTGCATACCCATAACGCCGTAGGAATGCATTCCAAATAACCTGGCATTGTTGCTCAGTGCTACCAAAAGACTGCATTTTATCAGTGTCTTCACCAAATAGGACTATGTTATCTGCGTATTCTAAGTCAATAAGTGGACGTCCTGGTAGGAGATCAATGCTCGAGAATTCAGTCGATAAGAACGTTATTTCTAGCTGTAGGTCTATGATGAAGTTGAACGAAAACGGAGATAGTGGACAGCCTTGTCAGACACCGCTTGAGGCTTCAGAATCAAATGAAAGTTTGCCATAAGCTCTGACTCGACTGGTAGTGTTTGCGTAAAGAGCTTTCACAAGGTTTACGTACTTCTATGATGTGTCTTTCAGTGACAGGTACTGCCGTAGAACCTTTTGCTCTACATAATCAAATGCTGCTTTTAAGTCAAGACTACGATTGTCGGACGCCAATAAGCATGCCTGTGTCCAAAGATCTGGCGAACAGTAAACATCGTCAATGCAGCCACGACCAGTTCTGAAGACAGCCTGATTTTCTCGTGTTTGCAGTTCACGAGTCATTGTTAGGTACCCGACAATTAATGAGGATAGTACTTTAGACGCTATATTAGTTAAGCTAATCCTTCTATGGTTACCGCAGGATGATTTCGACCCCTTCTTATATATTGGGACGGTCAATGATTGCGACCGGTTGGGTGGGACTATGTCCAACTCCCAGATTTTACCCGAAATATTAGTCAACCTAACCGCTAAAACTTGACCGCAACGTTGAGTCCAACTTTAAGGGATCTTAATGTGATTTTCTTGCGTTCAATGAGGTGCAAACGAATGTCTGCTAGTATTAGATCGCGACCAGAGTCTAAATATGTACTCCAGAACAAGAGGCATTTTTCCGTTGAGCCTCTCCAACGATAACTGATGGAAATGTGGTCTATTTGAGTTCATCGTACAGGGGGTCGCTATGATAGATGTCTCTCTTTATAATTAAAATTAGTGCTTGCCAAAAATAAACGATTGTCTGAGCGCAGTTGTAGCAGTCGATCACTATTATTTGATCAATGGGCGGGAATACCAAAATGCTTAACTAAATATCTTTCCGTCCATCTAGAGGAGCCTGAAAAGTAAATTGGGTTAGGGGTGATTTTAGTGACCTGATAGCGTGGCCGCAGTGACAAAAAGACTACTTGAAGTTAGGTCACACACGACATTTTTGAGTAATCTTCGTGTTAGCTCTATAGTTGTTAGGACCTTACCTACGGAGACGAAAATTTGCGGGATAAGGCGGAGTGTGTATTTTTAAGGGTCGACATTTCCTAACCTCACCTCGCCTTGTGGAAAGGCAGCACCGATACTATGCTGGTTGTCTGAAGGAAAACCTAATTGCCGTCAACCTCTGTACAGTCAGAAGTACGACCTCACCTTCGGACCTTGGGTTTGCCGCTTCTAGTCTTACCGTTCTTCAACCGACTTGTCTGGCATGGTAGGACCTCGAGGAACGATTGTTCCAGCTGGTATAGCACGATTAGTTCATAAGAATAGGTAAGCCCGACCACTCCCAATTTCGGGGAAGCCGCTGTAAAGAATTTTTGGGATTTCCCCAAACTTGGGAGATTAGGCCACTTCAATGTAGCTCCAACAGCTTCAGCTCGCTCTCATTTCCAGTGAAGCAATGATGGCCCCAAAATATGGTTAGTCAGGTGTTTAAATCCAACGAGCTTGCCATCGTTAAACGTCCTGATATAGCTATAGCTTGCAATGTTTAGCTGCATCTGCTTTTCTTTTATCAATATAAGGTCTTATGTGGTACAACGTAACAGTGAAAGTTTATAATAGAAGTATTTAAATTATTGTGATAACCAAGTTCTTCAGAAATAGTGCGATTTGAAGCAGATAAAACTAGATAACCTCAAACGCATTGCACTTACAACTTGAAATTAGCGCGCCCTCAATAACAAAGGAATAATTAGTTCGTACGAATACAACAAAAAGGCAATTCATAGTATTCTTCGTCGGTTTTTTATCTTTTTCAATCTATCCGAGAAAGGATTGAAAAAGAAAAGTAATTGCGTTTTTAAATACACTCATATATGCGTAAAGACGTAAAATGTGCGAGAAAAGAAAAATACCTGGAGTACATGCATGTACACTAAATGCTATACCAACAAAAAATTTCACAATGATTTTTTGAAGTTTTCAAGAAATGAAATTCACACAGAAACACGAAAATGCAGCAATACAAAAAAAATACGATGAAGCAGAAATTTATGTGTTGTCCTATGTATATTAGTCGTTCAGGTTTTCTGGAATTATTATCCTCCTTGTACTAGCAAAGTGGCTTCGTCATTATTGATTATAGCCAGAGGCATCGCAATTGTGAAGCTTGAGTCCTCTGAGTATACGAGAAGAAAATCAACGTTAATAGGGTTTCATTCAGAATACGCGGGTTTACGACGGTCAGCTCTGACGTTATCGTGAGTTCCACTTTCATAGATGATATATTACTTAGCTTAGCAATGCAAAACTTTGAAGGGTCTTGAGTAAGCAGTTTCGAGGGGTTTTCGTGATGGTTTGCGATATACAGAAGCGAGTGCATCACTTCGCAAGGCTGGTTGAACAGTGAAACGTTTGCAGCTGTGGATGGAACTTCCAAGTAAAAATGAAATGGTTATATCCGCTTGTTAGTTTGTGGGTGGAAGGCGGGCGTTCGGAATCGTGTGGTTTCTAGTAATGCAGTAAGACATACTGATATCAATGGTCAGTAGTGATAGTTGAAGAGCAGCTGAACTTTGCTACTCACCGCTGTACTGATGTTGATACATTACTCGGATGCATTAGGCTGTGAATCATTTTCAGTCTTCTTCCCATCAGGACTTCTGCTGCGGACCGTCTCATTTGGTGTTGTTCGATAAGCGAACAAGACGTTTCGTAACGCGTCGGCTGGTGTCCCTTCCCCTTTTGACTTAACCAATGCTCTTTAAAACGCACCCACAAACCTTTCCGCCCTCCCATTTGACTGCGGGTGGTATGGTGGCGACAATAAGTGCTTGATGGTCAGCCGTTGACTGGAAGCTTGGAATTGGCTGGAGGTAAATTGCGACCCGTTGTCAGATACAATCACATCTGGCATGCCATTTCTGGAGAAAATTTCAGTGAGTAGCTTTATTGTTTTAGTTGTCATGGGCACCATTACAAGACTGATTTCTGGCCCGCGAAGTCCACATGTGGCCATGAAACTGGCTGGATTTTGGCGTTCACCTTTGCCGCTTTATGACGACGAGTGCATTTGTCAATCAACTCAGTGATATGTTGATCCACCAGGGGCCAGTATACATAACTCTTGGCTATAAGTTTCATTCGTCTAACCCCCGGATGGCTAAGGTGGGACTCTTTAAGCACGTTTGAATGAAGAGGCTCCGGCACAATTACTCTTTCTCCAAACATCAAGCAGTCATTTACAATGCATAGTGAATCCCACCGCTGATGCAGTTGTTGGAAACTTTTGGAAACGTCAAACAGCAAACACAGGTGCAAGAGCCTCTTTTTCTATCTGACTGTGCTTCTTTTCTGCCGGGGTTAGTGTGCGCGATACATTCATAACAGCTTTTTCTGACGCGTCTTGAAACTGATGATTAAAAATGAACCCTGGATACTTGACTGACTGGCATTTCTCTGAGCGTAAGCGGAACGTCTTGTCACTGATGCGTTGCAGTACCAAAGTTGTGCGTTCTCGTAGTTGTTCTAATTTTGTCGCAACGAATAAAATGTCATCGAGATAAACCGCGACCCCCGGATACCTGATAGGACGGTATCCATTAGTTGCTGGAAGATAGATGGGGCAGTCTTGACTCATAAACGTAGACGGTTATACTGAAACAACCCAAGGTGAGCATTGATACTAAGCAGCTCTCTTGATTCTTCATCTACTTCTACTTGCAAGTGAGCATCAGATAGATCCAGTTTTGCGAAAAACTTTCCCCCATTCAGCATAGTAAACAGATCTACGGAAACTGGTAGAGGATAATGATGCCGTTTTAGAGCTGCATTGAGACCTGTTGAAAAGTCAGTACATGCCGTTGACCTTCTTGAAAACAACTGTAGGTGCTGACCAGGCAAAGTAAGAAACGGGCGTAATAACTCCTTCATCTACTGCTGGTAATGTTGCGTAAGGCGCGGGTCTTTTCTGATGGAAAACAGGCTTAGCCCCATGTTTCAACCGAAGCTTTTCTTTCATGGCGGAGCACCGACTCAGTCCAGGTTGGAAAATAGATGGAAACTGCATCACTAACTTTCTCGTATATGCTTCAGGGTCATGTGGTTGTGATACCAGGTTGCATATGGTATTTAACGGGACATCAGTTAATTTTATCTGGTCGCACCAATCTAAACCAAGTAAATTTAGATCAGTTGGCGTTATATAACTTACCCCAGCAAATGACGTACCTCGAAAAGTAACTTTACATTCCAATTGTCCTAACAAGCGAAAGTAATTACCACATGCAGTACGAGGCTTTGTGTTGTTCGCTGCAGGCTTGGGCTGTCCATTTTGGTCCAAATTTTACGCGGGAGGATGGTGAAATCTGATTCTGTATCTATCTGCAATCTAAACGAATATCTACTTATACCAAAGGTAACGAATTTCCTCTTAGCTGGGGATGAGCTTTGACAAGAAGTGGTACAGGATTTAGGAACAGTCTTTTTGGTACTTCTGGATCGGTTTGGCTTCTTCTTAAGACAAAACTGGTCTTTATGACCGACGACCTTACACATTCTGCATCGATGTTGCCTAACTGGGCAGTTTCGTACATAGTACCATGCACCACAGTGCCAGCAAGGAACAAGGAGTTTTGCTTTGGTCTGTCGGACTGAGCTGGAATGGGATTGACTGGGTGTGGCAGTAGCGCATTTATTCTGGTTAGGTATCTGTTGCACTACTCGTACTTCAGATCGACTAGAACCACCATCCTGAATCATAGTTGTGTCATGTTGCAGATTAATGAGGCGTTGGTATTCATTGGCCATGTCACTGAAAGTGAGCCTAGGATCTTGATCCAATCGACAAAGTAGCCGTGTTCTGATGTCACTGAGCTTTTGAAACTGGAGGCTGCAAATGAGGGTGAGGGCTTTAAACTGGTCTTCAGACAAAGACTTCAACCGGAAGCGTTCGCATTCAAGGTTGAAGATGCCCACATGCGTAAGAAAATCATCATCTTCATTCGTAATTAACTTCAGACATCGATAATGAGTATTAAACAATGATGAGATGTCGCCGAAATATTGGTCTAATGCCTGGACTGTGTCTGCGAATGAGCGATCGCGTGGGTTCAAAAACAGGATCAAATTACAGTACCTATCCAACTCACTTGCACCCAACCTTCGAAGTAGCAGCCGAACCTTCCAAGCATCATCTTGATTAGCAAAATCAAATTTAAATGAGTCGTCATAACGCCGGAACCACATGTCAAAAGTAACGTTGGCATCAGGATCTTAATGAAACGCAGCAATGCTACTTGCGATGTCGTCTACCGATGGTGCTGTGGTTGCATCCGGTGTGCTATGTTGTGTGGAAGGCGAAATCTTGATATCTGTCAACAACTGCATTAGTTTAGCTGCTGCTCAAGTAATAATTCAAGTTTAGAAGGATCAACGTTCCAAAACCACAGTTGCAAAACTTGCTAGGCTTGAAGCTATTACGAGTTCACTTAGTATGTGAACGGAACAAAGACTTGTGACTGAAGACCAATAAGCTGGATGTTCTGATGCGTCCCAGATCCGCTAACCAGAGAGAGAAGTTGGAGTTCGGAACGGGGAAGTATATCCGTAAAAGCCAGAAGCACGAGCATTAACAACAGATATATATATATATATATATACAGCCTAAAACTGTCCTTGGGAAGCGTCGCAAAATAGCATACTAAAATACACAACGGACCAATGGCGTTGAAGATTCTCCCAAGTGGGAAATATGACATGAAGGTGAAGAGAGCGCTTTTGACGCGAAAACAAGGAAATCCAAATTCCAAATTAAAATTACAAAATTAAACCATTTATCAAATGAGTTCTGGGGGTCTGACATCCCCAACAAGACTTTCAGATAAGTTTGTTGGACAGAACGTTGGAATCAATTAAATTCCAGTCCCTTAGATTATTTCAAATATGATTTTCACTATTAATGCAATTAAGTGATTAGTTTGACTGATATAGCATCTAAAATACTAGCCTCAATAATTATCGGGCGTCTAACTAAGACTCGTGAACTGCAAACACGAGAAAATCAGGCTGACTTCAGACCTGATCGTGGCTGCATCGATTACCTATTCACTATTCGTCAGGTTCTAGAACACAGGCATGCTTATTGGCGTCCGACAACGGTAGTCTTTCTTGACTTAAAAGCAGCATTTAAGTATAGACCACGAGATCCTGTCACTGAAAGGTGTACCTCAGAAGTACTTAAACCTTTTGAAAGCTCTTTACTCGAACACTACTAGTCGAGTCATGTAAGATTTTACAGGTTATGCAATCACATCATGACAAATCCTCCGTTTTGAGACTAGGTCTGTTATTAAAGTTTAAAATACAGCTAATTATAATAGAAAAATTCTAATAGCTCACCTCTAACTAAAGTGCGTGTTGATAGTGTTTGATATTCAACAGTTATAGAATTCTTTATATTAATTGTCCAATTCGTACTCTAATAGTTACACATGGAACTGTATTCAAGTAAGGGAGGACTCTGCAATCACAGCCGAAGGTAATGAATTTGGAATTCAAACCGGTAACGGAGTAATGTACATAGGAATCATCAATTAGTAAAAATCCCACGTGATGTTATCAAGAAAGACAATGAAAATATCAAGACCAAACAGTGTTGATCAGAGAACATACCACTTCAGAAGAATACATCCTATATTTATTTTGATATCTGACGTCATTCATTATTGCCCAGCCCTTTTTTCCTTCACATTCGTCTTAAAAATATTGGAGAAATTACTTTGTTTTATTGTCTCAACGGCTGTTGACTTTTTGACAATTAGTCCCAATAACTCGAGACCAATAATTTTAATCTATAACCCCCTTACTTAAAAAATGTCTTCTTCATTGGTATCTCAAACCAGGAATTTGCCACTAATTAGCTATTTAGATTAGCGAATTCAAGTCAAATGCTTTAAAAATACAGTTAACTTTACAAGAAAGACATATATGAAGAACAACATCATTACCAACTTCATCATTTCCATCTTTATCATTAGAACACAAAAATATTACATTTGAAATAATGAATAAAAGGTTTTTGATAAACAAGTCATGTTCTCTGTAACTGAAAATGTCTTCATGATTAAAAATATTGCTAGTTAGTTTGATTATTTGAATGTAATTCCACAGTAATAAGACTTTCAAAACAAGACTTTTGTCTGTCATCTTGAGTCACCTTAATGTTTAGCGAAAAGTGGAAGTATGAATTTTTTTAAATGTTTTAGCAAAGTATGGTAACTATTCTTTTCTTTTGTCTAGTGGTTTATAATATTTGGGTCAGTGTTGGTATTTCTTGGTTAGGAGAAATGCTTTAGCAAGAGATTCAAAGGTAATTGATGATTGGAAATATTCACTATTTTTGGCGGTTCAAACTATATTATGTGAACATAGTGAAAGTTTGAAACTTTCGTTTACGATTGACAAATATTATATCAAAAGTACAAAATACTTCAGACGGTGCAGCCTGTGCTATACAGTCAAGGGTTTCCCTAACGCAAACTGACGTGCTAAACAAGATAAGGGACAGTTGATAAACAGGAGTTCGATACTTGAGAATCAAGAAAAAAACATTCCCAACAGGATGGGATCAGATATATATGTGCAAGGATCCCAAAAAACTTTCCAAGCAAGCAGTAAAATGTTAACAGTCATGCACTGAACCACACCGTGACCTTGAGTCTAGTCAAGCACCATCTTATTGTCAATAGTCCAGCAACATGGAACAGTAAAATAAAATAATGAAAGGTGAGTCTTGAACCGAGTCCACATAATAGAGGCTCAGACGAGGGAGACCGAGGAACATAAAGTGCGGTTAAAATAGACCTGAATAAAGGTTAAAATACATGACAGGAAGAAGGAACAAGTAAATGACATTTATATACGTCCACTAACTAAAGTGTAAAATGTTACAAGAAATGGGAATTTCATCCTTTAATTACGTAATATTTTGTTGAACATCCTATTAAGTTGACATTATTAAATATTTCTTTTGTAGAATAACCAAATTTTCATACACTAATACTTCATTTATAACGAATAAAAGTATCTTTTTGACAACCTGTATTTTTTGCCTGTTAGCTTAAGATAAGAAAGAGTACTGAGTTTTCAGTAATCAGGGAAACGTGTATTTTCGTCAACAAAATTTTATATCCTTCCTTTTTTTCTACCGTTACTGTAAGTTACTCTTGTTTGAAATTTTCTAATTCATATTCTGTCATTTATGATTAATCTGTCTCGAAATGATGAAAATTCGAACTGAAGAAAATAGAAAATAATTGAAAATCAAATGAAAATTTAAGGGATTCTAGTGGTTTTCTATATATTCCATATAAATGGAGATTCTTAAGAACGAAATTAGTTTGGGACAAAGTCAAATATTAAAGTATAAAAATTTTCATTAATAATGTAAACAAACATAAATTTAACTAAGTTTCATGGACTAAGTCATTAGAATAGGTGTATGTTTGACAAACTTTTGTTGAAGTCAAAAACTACAATTAAAATTTCATAGTTATTGATCCATCTGAGAAGAAGCAGAAACATTAGGAACGAACCTATTCTACAATCAAGAATTTATCACCTACTGCTTTTTTATCATATTTCCTACGTTTAGATACCTTTCCAAAGGTAACAGAATACATCTTAATTCTTTAATCTAGATGGTTATGTAAAAGCCTAAGATATGTTTATAATGGTTAATTTTTATTTATTTATTTACTCCTTCACTAAGTCTAAAGTCAAAAATAATATTTTGTGTTGTAAATCCTTGTGTTTAATTTCCAACTATGTTTCTTTTCTGATTAAGATCATGAACCGATCTAGGTTAGACAATCATTATTTCACTAGAATATATGGGATTTTTTCAAATTTTCACTCACCGTATTTTTCTATTTGGATCAATTTTATTAACAGAATAGAGACTTTTATCTCACATTTATTTCTATTCATGAATAATGAGTAATGGTGTTTTGTTAAATTCCTTAGAATTCTGTGTAAATTACACTTTTCCAGTTTTATGATTTCATTTGATAAGTAGTTAGTTCATATGAACGATTTCCTTTCTCTATTCATAAATTGAGAATAAGAGAACCAAATAATTAATTGAATTGCAAACCAATGAATGTAGTAGTGCAAGTAATATGATTGTAATCAGAAACTTGCCATTTTATCAAACTAAGAATTACCTGATAATTTTTATAAATAGTTCAGCATTATTTTACTAATACATAACTTCGTGTTTAGCAATCATTAATCTCTATGTTGTGACCAATTTGATGTTTGTTTGCTGGTGAGTACTGATCAGATTTTATCGATTGTGTTACGATGTAACCACTAGTCTAATCTATTCGATATTGGATACATTGATTTTTTTTATATGTGATGGTTGAAGGTGGTCAACAGAAAATCCTGGACTTTGGTATAGAACTATTCATAACTCGTTAGTGGGGAACATTTTCAATCTTCAGAAAATTGATTCTCCTTACGGGATTCGAACTCATATCATTCATCTCCACAGTCTAAAACGTTACCATTGAGTTATTCAGCCCTCAAATGACCTAGTAGAATGAAGTATTCACATTGATTGATTCATGGTTAAAGTGTAGTTTTTAGAATGTCTAATTCTTACTGCTTAGAGAATAGTTACAACATTAATAGTTCAATGACAACATGATGTGAAACTAAGTAACCTGGATAAGAATTCGGTAAAGAGGTAGAAGGTTATCCTTACTAACAAATATCAACTAGTATAAATGGATAATTCAAAGAAAACTAATGAACGATTAAAAAGGAAATTTATAATATACTTTTGTTCATTTATTTTCATATTTATGAATACAGCTGGATGTTATTCAGTAGGTCTTCTAATATTTATTCATGTTACTAAAGAAATATTCCATGCTTTGTTCAATATTAAGCATGTATATCAAATTTGTTTATAATGTGCAGTTGTACAAGATACTTTCAGGAAAATATATACTGTTCATAATGATGCTAACAAATAAAATCCAATAGTGGTTACTCAAAGCCTACTCATTGATTACAATAATTTGATTTCTTAAAATTCGAATTAAAATAGTTCTTTTTTTTGTACAGTCATATAGAACTGTTACTTACTGTCTTTAATGAATAAATTATTTCTACTATGTATATTCCTTACATGTCTTTGCATATTTGATGAAATACTAAAAAGTCGATCACAATGTGGACATTGATATGGTTGTTCTCCTGTATGTGTACGTATATGTCGATTTAAATTAGCTGCACGTGGAAATTTTTTATGACAAACATTACATGTGTAATAGTTTTCATATAAGTAATTTTGAGATGAAATAAATGAAAATCTTCCTAGATCATGAGTTGAAATCATAGTAGATAAATTTTTCACACATTTTTCATCATTTAAATGTTGTTTAATATTAAATTGTTCAATAGATTCTTCAATTTGTTGTTTTTGATGATCCATAGATTTCATTAAAGACTGTTGAGCTGTACACATTGCAAGATTTACAATTCCATAAAGGTATTGAAATTTATTATCATATAAATTATTTTTCATAAATGTCATTGTATTACTCTTTGTATCTGATTTGATTAACTGTTTATCTGTACTAATAAACGATTTGACATGATCATTATTTAAATCAAATTTTTCTTTATTAGAGATAGGAATATGAGAATAATTTTGTCTGTTTATTTTTTGTTGACTGTTTGTATAAGATAGATCCATAGGATCTGAAGTAGTATTTATTTTCCTAAATTCAACATTATCTAATTTATGATCATGACGGGTTAATAGAATTGACTCTATTTTCATATCTTTTCCATAATTTGTTCTAAATAGATAATAAAATTTTTAAAATTTTAATGAATAAAAAGGAATTACTCAAAAGTTGACTTTAAGTAGTATCTTGAAGGATATTCAAATGTTTTTATATCAAAGTTGATTGTTCATTATGTAATACTTGAAATGCTACAATTTTCTTAACCATGACATTTATATTTTTTACCAAACTTAGTTTAATACATAGAATAAGATGTATGTATTGTTTTAGACTATAACTTAAATAACAAACTGACTAGTATAAAATATATCAATACAGAATGAAGTTGCACAATAATTGTTTATGAGAAAGATATACGTAATTATAGTGAGTTAGATTACCATCAGTCAAAGAATTCTATCATTATACTTACACTATCAATCAGTATACGTAGTCTGAACTTATGTTACAAATAGGATGATTAAATAAGTGCGAACTTATTTCAATCAATTGTATATGTAGCAGAAAGTAAGGAAGAAGATATGGAATTTAATATTTCCAGTTCACTGAATTGAACTGTTTAAATCCATGTCAAAATTACAGTTTACAATAGTAAGTTGGTCACATTTCTATTTGTATTTGTGCATTTATTTAAGTTTAATTTGAAACCGGAAGAAATTAACATAATTTACGAAATTCGGGAACAAATGTCATTAGAGAGTATTTATTTGCACAATATAAGGTAACTCTGTAGCTAATCATAAAATATTTGGAACAGAGTATGTTAGATATTTGTTGGTTGACAGATAAAGATATCACTCAATTGTTCAAACCTGTATTTCAATGGTTGACTTAAATTGTAACCTATTGATAAACTTACAATTTATAGAAACTAATGATCGGCTAAAATGAAAATTAGATAACATCAACGTTATGAATCACAAATAATGTTTAACATTACCCTATTTTATTTACTTATAGTTTGTTAGGAATAGAAAAGTGGATCATTTATATTCAAAAGAAAATAACTATATTCCCTAATGAAATTTGTTTAATTATCGATCACATTTATATATAGCTTAACCAATATAGAGACAGTAGCTTCAGATATAGCAGAAATTAAGGTCATACAACATAATGTTACTTAGTGTAACAAAGCCAGACTCGTGTAAATGTACAGTCAATTACAAAATAAGTTTGAGAGATATCTACTGAAGAACTTAAGGATTCCTCAGGTTATTTTATAATAGCATTTGATTGGTATATCTAAGTGTAATTTGACTCATAATAGGAAATATATTAGTAGTGAACAGTGATTAACTAGACGCATGGATCCTGAAAAGCTGACAGATATAGTGCATAAGATCTATTTACCAGTAATTTTTATATAACAAGCAATAAATATAATAAGTCAGTAGTTAAGTGTATAATAATTTAATGTTTACTTGCACGATAAACAAATTTCATTCTCACTGATAAAATTAGCAGTAGTGTGGTAGCCATATTGGCTAAAAAGTCCCAATATCATCAAAATACCAACCATTGCTAAACACAATAGAAAAGATAATCACAGTTTAAGTTAAATCCAATTTCTACCTACCATTTTTTATCTAACGATTTTTAATTTGTTAAAATTATAAACAGTTTAAGTAGATTACGTTTAATGAGATTATTATTTTTCACTACTAACTGTAGGTCTGGATAGACATAATCACTCATTGTAAACCAAAATCATTCTTACTCTTATACGAAAAAACACCTTACACATATTTCTAACATTTATTGAGTGGTAACTCGGTCAGTATTTATCGAATACCAACATCAGCTGAGAAACTATTGAAAGTTAGATGTCTTTTGATAAATTCACGCATTTCGTCCTTAATTCCACTGCTAGCCACCGTCCATCTCTGCTCAGTATAAATAACATTTGTATTGATTCAACGTAGAATACTTGTATGTTTCTGAATACTCGTGAGACATGAATTCTTACATCAAACTAAACTATGTCTTATATATTTAGCTATAAAGTAACAGAAAGTAATTTACTTATTTTGAGAATAAAACTCCGATTATTCACACTTTAAATTTTAGTCGCTTGATAACATGGTTCGATTCTCATCCGACATCATCGGTAAGTTAATATCACACCCACTGCTTATCAATTCATATTGAAAAGTACCCTCAAATTACACTACATAAATCAGTAACTTACATAAAATTAAGATTTTAAATAAAAAAAACTATCAATCAGGTAATAATTTCAATAGTTGAGATCATGAGTTAGTTAAAGCTAGACCACTATGGAAAACCTGGAAGCACTTGATGGCCGTTTCACTCCTATTCTGGGACTCCTCAGCAGTGCTCATCTACGACCCCACCTCGCGGGATTCGAACCTAGCATCTATCACTTAACTACTAAACTACTGAGCCGGTATCCAAGTAATAATTAATAGAGAACAACACGAAAAATCATTTAAGAAAAACGTACACATAATTATTTCTTTCATATTCATATTTCATATCATTACTCTTCATTTGGATTTCATTTGAATGTATTGATTCGATATCATAAGAGTCATTAATAACTTTCGATGTGAATTCTTCCATTAAATGATTACAATTCTTTGTATATTTTCTAATTTGTTTTAATTCATTATAATTTTTATAAAATGTATTATGTTTATGAATATGTGAAGTTTCTTTATTTATATTAGTTTTCATTGAATTATTGTAAAGATTAAATAATTCAATGGAATTTAATTTATTGTTTTTATGTTTTTTATCATTTTGTTTTAATTCACTACAATGTTTTGCATTGTAAATTGATTTTTTATCATTACATAAATCGGTATCTTTATTTGAATTGACATTTTTATTAGTATAATTAATATTACTACTATTATTGTTATTAGTAGTCTTATTTGTATCATTATTATTATATAATGAATTATTACCACATGATGTTAAAACTTGATGTTTTAATAATGAATAAGTATTGGCAAATTCATGTCCACATGATAAACAATCTGGTTTTTGTCGACAACGTTTATGTAAACGTTTGTGTCTACATAGATTACTGAATTGTGTATAAGCTTTATGACATACCTATTTATAAAGAAATATATAAATGTATAGAATGTTGATTAATTAAGACATTTTAGTAAATATTACACCTAACCTATAATTAGTTATTTCTAAACAATCTGTAAAAACTACAAAATATTAAAAGGATATTTCTTTGGTAAAAACGAAAATTGTACGGATTATTACTGAACTATACAAGTTTAATGGTTAGTTAGATTGTAAAATGTTACTATAAGAGAGGTTTCAATAACAATCTTTTTTTCTTTCTTTATTT
Source organism: Schistosoma spindalis (assembly GCA_946903255.1). NCBI lineage: Eukaryota > Metazoa > Platyhelminthes > Trematoda > Strigeidida > Schistosomatidae > Schistosoma > Schistosoma spindalis. Next base: position 24,017,048 of record OX336424.1, read on the forward strand.
ATGCTTCATCTCAGAAACATTTATGTCAACCATTTTTATATGAGACTATTCAATGCATCATTATGTTGGAGTACATATATGGTTAATTCTTCTAAATTGTTCGGCATTTACATAGTTGATAGTTTATCTGTAAATAGTTCCTTGAACTTGAAGTAAGCTGTATAATATGTATACCTTCTCTCGTTACTTTTGACATTAAGATTATCAAGATTCAATAGATTGATACCTTTAAAATATTACAATAAACGTTTGCATAGTTGATCTGATGTTTAATTATAGGAGGTAACATTTAATTTATATTTATTTATATCAAAAGGGGTTTTGTAGAAACACAAAAAGGACACCAATTAGATATGCAACACATAAATCATTCGATATGTGTGAGAACTGGGATACTGCACGTGCACTCAAACCGTACCAGGTGGTTTTCTTAGGGAGCCATATCCGGAGCCTTTGACCTCTAAATCTGATCCACATGGCAATGGAGCAACGTCAGAAGATGCAGTAATATGGTAGCCGATGACCAACAATTGCTTCATACGCCATTTGTTCTCTCAGAATCAGACTCCCCTACGTGGACTGTCCGTGTACACCAATCAGGTTAAAGCGCCGGACATTCAATTTTCGTTCTCTCGAATTCGTAAACAACATTAATGCCACGAGACGGCATTGAATAGGACTTCCCTGTCAGTGTTTGTATACACATGGTCATGTGAGAGCATTTGGAGAGGCGGAGCTGATCCTCCCAACTCTCAGCTGTACCAGGGCATTTAGGGGCCGTACAAATTTATCAATACTAGTCTTTATTAGTTAACTTAAATGGTTTTTTTTCTACCTCAATATCTTAAGATTATTACATGTCAACTAGAAATAGCGTTTAAATGATACCATATGTACGTAAAAGGTTTTTATACAATTAGTAGTTAACTTGAATAATTCCATTGATGTGAACTTCACTACATGAGCTGAACCAAATAAATTGTAACTGAATTATGTATGGGACTAATTTATATTTTTTTATAAGCAACTTTGCTATTAAATATATATAAACGATTAATTACAAACAGTAAATTCCAAAAGTGTATTTAGTTACGATAAGATTTGAATTATCAATCTGTACTGATGATAAAGTAACAGTCAATCACTACAGTATGTAGCAACAAAAGTAATTACCGATTTCATTCATTCGTATTACTATTTAACGTGACTTATTTTGTTTAAATCTATTAACTAAGTTAGCTTTTACAAAAAAACGCATATTTATCATAATTAAATGAAGATATAGATTACAATACTGTTAACTAATTTCCTTTTTATCTAAAATATCAAATATATTAATACTATTAGACATCTGCATGTATGTCATATTGATCTCCCACCATATTATGAGATTAATTTTGAGAATTATGTTCTTAACAACTATGATGGATATAACTTGACATTCAGTTATCAGACATTTACATTTACAGTACTTAATATTGGTTGACTGAGTAGTCTGTTTTAGTAATCTACATTTTATTTTGATTCTTTTAAAAATATTATCAGTATAGCGTTATGGAGAATGTTGAGTTTCATTAGGATCATGAACCGATGAATGTTGTTCCACCATTGAGAACCTGGAAGCAGTGAATGGCCGTTTCGTCCTAGAATGGGACTCCTAAGCGATGTACATCCACGATCCCGCAAACAAGACTCAAAACTGTGATCTTCGGTCCAGGATGAATGCTTAACATCTGGAAAACTGAGCTGGGACCCAAGTGCGTTATCATGTGCTCACTAATGTCTAGCTTCCTGAGGCAATTCTATGAGTTTCAGTGAGAACCCGTGATCAGTGGAGTTTAACCGTATCAGGTGTGAGACATTTGCCCACTGAAGACAATGGACATAGTCGCACAATATCGTGGACTGGTTGAAGTTAGACAACAACACCGTTGGATCTTGGCCAAGTTGTCTAGAGATAAAATTAATCGAAAAACTATTGAAAACCATGAAACCCTCTATGTGCTTATCATCCTAAGTTGCAACTCCTCACCCAGTGTAGAAATATGGTACATCAGACCTTATTTCAGTGGTCTAATATTACCATGTTACATTTGAAATTTATGGATTTGATCTTGTCATTTGATCATTAAGTTGCACTGACGAGAAGTTGTTCAATGCATCTAGTCTTCAATAACTATTTACATGGTGCAAGTTCATATTGTAAAGTATTTATTTTAATCAAGGTCATTCTGTAAAAGATCTCTGATCAAATAACAGTGATTAACTAGCTCATCCCATTTAAATCAAAGCATGAAATTTTATGGGTTATATAGATTAACCATTGTTTCTATAAGAAATCAACAGATTTTCAGTGAATCATATTCAGAAGTAAACATACTGAAGTCTGATACTGTATAAACTGATCTGTCTATGAAACACAGCTGCTGATAACAAAACTTTAAGTTCACACTTATTTTAAACGGTTTTAACTAGACATTAAATGAACAATAAACATTCAATTTTTTCTTTTCTTTTACACATGCTAATATCTATTATCTAATCGTGTACATTATAAAGATACAAACAGGTAGTTAGAATTGAATATGTTTTAAAGTAGTCTTCTCAAAATCTTTATATACGTGTAGTTTGTTGATTCACTTAACTAATATAAAAATTAAAAGCAACAACTGAAATAAAAAAGTTAACCTGATTATTACAATCTCACAAACCTGACAAGTGAATGGTTTGAATGATGCATGTATATGCATGTGTTGTTTTAATCCTGAATTTGAAGTGAAACATTTCGCACACTGTGGGCAACTGTAACTACGTTCACGTCCACGTTCAATATTATCGATTTTATTAATTACTTCTTTAGATATCTTTCGATTGTCTTTTATAAGTTGAGGGGTACTACTAACAGAATTGTGAACATCTGTAGAAAATGATGAAATATTATTTGAAACAGTTGGCGAAGTTTTATCGAGTTCAGTGATTTGATTGTCGCTAATTTTCACTTCACTATAAAAAGTTGTAACAAAAAAATCAAAAATATTCAACTACATATCACTAATAAAATATGAATATAAGTAGTTGTGATTGAGATAATGAGTCAATCTATGTTAAACCACCATTGACAACCTAGAAGCAGTCGACGGCCATTTCGTCCTAGTATGGGACAATTCAGCAGTGCGTACCTACAACCCCTCACCAAGTGGACTCGAACAGAGGACCCCCGGCTTCCTGCGCGAACGCTTAACCTTTAGGCCACTGAGTCTTCATCCAACAGTATAGAAATATTGTCGTTTGGTTGCTAATAGACGATAAAACCATTGGATCCCAGCTCAGTTGTCTAGAGGTCAAACATTCTCGCAGGAGACCAAGGGTCACGGGTTTGAATCCTGCGTGCGAAATCGTGGCTGAACACTGCCAAGGACTCTCTTTCTAGGACGAAACGGTTTTCCACTGCTTCCAGGTTCTCAATGGTGGTTTAACATTGATCGGTTCATGATCTCAATGAAATTCAATAATCTCCACAACCCTATCTTGATAAGTTGTTGTATAAATTTACTTTAAAAATTGAATATTAAATCATGTTCAGGAAAATTAAAAACAAACTCGTTTATTTGATTTTAAACATAATAGAAAGCTTTATTGTAATTAGGTATTCGAAGACGTCACAAATATTACCTAACATGCTAACATGCAATTGAATAAATGTAAACTGATATACAGTCTATATTTACATTATTTTCAACTATATTTAGCTATATTATGTCAAAGAGAAACTTCAGAAATTTGATTTGTTTAATACATTAGAATATTGTATCATAATTATTAGTTTTATTTAGAAAATGTGACTGATATAGTGAAGTCAATAAAAAATTATATTCGATTTTTATAACCTTACACATATCTACTTTAGGACTAATTTGATAAAATCATAACTATTTCTCTTTATGAATAAAATATAAGTTGTATTATTCATATAAGTCCGTTATAAGAGACATTGATTTGTGTCACAACCAGCTTTCAAAGCCTATACCAAATCAGGAAAGCTATCAAGGCTTCAACAGTTGAACAGTTAGTTAACTTTCTTCAATCAATAAATCCACATACTAACTTTGAAGTTATTTATGCGGTTTATCTAAATCCTATAAAATTTTATTTGTTCTGAATTACTAAAACAATGAGCTATTAGTTGTTCATAAAATGATGATCACTTTGACCTATCATTATTATCTCATATAACTAATTCCATTGATAAAATTTCATTAGAAAAAGATCAATGAACAATTTGAGATTATCCCTGATTACTCTATTTTTTCGAAGTTTAAACTTGCTCCTGTTTCGTTTTCTGAGTAAATATGTAACGACTGAGTCTCTCTAGGACGAGGTAAACATACATGATAAAATTATAGAGATAAAAATAAGCTGCTGATAGACCTTACAATTAACAAGCAACCAAAAAAGCTTAGTTTCTGATTTCCCATCTCAATACCTTGCATTTTCAATACTAAATATACTGCAAAATGATAAACGTTCAATGTAAAGATGAGTACAGTATTGACATTTACTAAGTGACCTTCAGTAATCAGAAATACTGCTCCATAATCCAACACTTAAGATTCAGTTAAAAACACTTTGTATATATATATATATATATATATATATATATATATATATATATGTCAATTGGGGAACTTAACAATAAAACTTGAGAGTATTATTATTTTATTTACATTATAAAAGGCATTACACCATTATGTTCTATCATTTTAAAGCGATAGAAAGTGTAACAATAGTCACTAATATCAAGTGACCAATAATTGTAAACAGTTCGTCCAATCAATCACAGCTCGAAAAGCTCAGTCATAACACTTCTGATTGTGACACTGGATTAGGCAGATTCAAACACCACAAAAAACAACAGTTTAATGAAAGTAAATATACACTTGTCAACGAATCCCAACTTTTACTATACTTTACTATTGATCTCCTTCAATCACCTAACATTATTCTATTTAAAGTTTCCTGTGAATCTTATTAATTTAATTCTCATTTAATTTTCTAGCCAGGTACATTTTAGAATAATTTATCTTCTTCACTATAAGTTCAGATGAATTATAATTCATTGTTAAATAAATGGTTGATATGATTTAATTATCAGTTATTTTATTTAAACACATAAACATTAGTACAAATATGCGTCAAATAGATATGCGCCACATAAATCATTTGATATGTGTGAGGGCTGGGATATTGCCTGTGCACTCAAACCCAATCAGATGGTTTTCTTAGGGAGCTACATCCGGAGCCTTCGACTTAAAGGTCTAGTCCACAAGGCAGTGGAGCAAAGTCAGAAGATGCAGTAACATGGTAGCTGATGACCAGTGACTCGTATATACTATATTTATTCCTTCAGGATACTGGAGCCCATGTGCACCATTGATTTGGAATCAGAGTGGACTCTCCGTGTTCACCAACCTGGTTAAAGCTCCGGAAATTCACTTTCCGTCCTCCCGAATTCGTAAACAACAGTAATGCCGCGAGCAGGACTTCCCTGTCAGTGGTTGTATACACGTAGTCATGTGAGAGCATTTGGAGAGGGAGAGCTGACTCTCCCCACTGTCGGCTGTACCAGGGAATTTGGGGGCAATTGTAAGTTAACACAAAACTAGACCTTTTAAATTCTAACCAATCAACGATTACTAGTGTTTACTGTTATTTAAGAAAAATAACTGAATATACTACATAACCTCATGGAACTACGATAGATTCTAAATTGTTGATCTAGTTTAAGATATAATTGAGATTAGTGATATCAAAATAAATTAATTTTAAATATGATCGAATATCAGAAGTAATAAACAACTTAATAAACTTTTAAGCATTTAAGATATCTGAACTACTATTAAATGATATATATAGCAAATTTTCAAAGAAACCGCGGCAGACTTTCGATAAAATAAAACATATAAATAATTATACATTTCAACTTACTTAATCAGGGATAATGCATGATTTTCTCTACTAAGTTTTTCATACAACTTATCATTATTAAACAATCTGCCTAAATTATCCGCCTTTTCTTGAAAAATACGTAAAAGTACCCATGGAGGTGGTATAATTAATGGAGTAGGCCAAATAGCTTTTAAATTATTCATAAATAAATTATTAGTATAATTTTTTTTCTCGGAAAATTCATCAGGTTTACTAGACATTGAAATTCGAATGTTTTTCATAAAATATAGTTGACTAATAATGCTATATATATATATATATATATATATATATATATATATATATATATATATATATATATATATATATATATAATTTCCACATAATTGAATATAATCACCGCTATCCATAAAATCTATGGAATATTTGCATCCCTTTACAAAATTTTCCTCCCTATCTATTCATTTTCTCTCTTCTCCTCTTATTTTTTTTGTTTATATGTTATGAAAAGACTAAGAATAATTTTTCTAATTTTATTAGTAGAAAAACAGAAAATGAAAATTTATCTCCCTCTATCTTTTCTTTAAAAATCTAGTTAACTCAATGAGAAATCAGACTGAGTAGAAGAGATAAATATAGAAATTTATTTATCGTAAATAATGAAGAGAAGTAAACTATAAGATTAGATATATACACTAAGATGTAGTGACAAAATTTCAACAGTAAAGTATTTGTGATTCTGTTAACCAATAGGAAAAAAGAAACACAACTATAGTTTTATTATACAAATAAAAGATTTAAAAAGAATCATGAAAATTAGTTTATATATACGTATGTTTGTGTAGAATATATGAAAGTTAATCAATTTTAAATAACAAAGGAAATATATATTCAACGTTTAACTAAGATATTTGTATACCATTATTTCATAAAATGATATTAACTGGGGAGCTATCCAAAATAATTAAACCAATGAAGCCCTAATAAGTTTGTGGGTGCGTACTACCGGTTATAACAATATTTCAATTTGATGGTCTAAAGATAATACACTCATCATGAGAAATGTAAGTTCTTGATGGGTCTACTGTGTGGAGACGTTATATAAATGGGAGAGATGGGTGATCAGTGCTTGCTGAACTGACCAGTTTTCTCCAGTTAATAGCATTCTTATGTTAGAAACAAAACCTTAATGTATACCTAAAACATCTTAGGAAACTAACAATCGAGGTTACGCTATGACGTTCATTATCGAGTTAACAGAGTTATATACTCCATCAAAATATTATATAGATGAATAGATCATAGCTAATTTCTAAATATCTTTCAAAATTTTTCATTTTAATTAAAGTCAATTTTCGTGAGACAATCTCTATAAATCAGAATTCGCGATATCCATTCATTTTTGAAATAATATTATAACCCAGACTGTACCAGTAAGTACTGTGTTTTGTATATAGACTGTAAAATTAAAAAAAGTATCGAATAGTTCTATCGCTTACTGACAAACTTTGTAGCTATTTTATTTAATATTATAATCTCGACAAACCCATACTGATAATTACCATGTGCTCACCAGTGACTAGCATCGTAAGGGAATTCTCGGAGTTCTACCGAGAAGCCGTGACCAGTGGAGCTAATACGTGTTGGGTAGAAACAGGTGTCTAACTCAGTACAATGGAAGATGGTCGCGCGATTTCGTGGATTGGTTGAGGTTAAACAACAAAACCGTTAGATCCAGGCTCAGTGGTCTAGCGTTTAAGCGTTCACGCACGAGAACGAAGGCCCTGCGTTCGAATCCTGCGAGTGAGATCGTGGATGCGAACTTCTGAGGAGTCCCACAATAGGACGAAAAGGCCGTCCAGTGCTTGCAGGTTTTCAATGGTGGTTTAACATCTATTGGTTCATGATTTCAATCAAAAATATAATGATCTCCACAACCTCATACTAATAATCTTTTTATTCTATGAAGGTTTATACTTTTACGTAACAAGTATATTTTTCATTCAAATATAATAAACCTAGTTCAATATTAGCCTTCATATGATTACATCATTTTGCATTTTTTTCACAAAGCCTAGTTTTTATGAGTTATCATTATTATTATTATTATCATGAATGTTTTTATTACTTATTTATATATGAAAAAAACAACTTAAAAACGGATTATTTGAAAAGAAGAAAGAGACTGTTTTCACTGAATTTCTCGAAATTATATGTGATTTTGGCAATCAAATTAGAAAATTAAGGGAATTCGTATGAACGATTTAAAATAAATAATTCAAGTCATATTGAATATTGATCCAGGAGGCTTAAAGAAAACATTTTCGTAATTTATATCACAGATAACTTTTGAAAGCCAGGAATCTATTTGTTCTTAGAGTTTAACTTCTCACTATAGCATATTCATGACCCCACCGGAGACCGAACTCCAGAACTTAAGTTCTTGCGGCGGGTTCTTAATCTTTAAACTACTGAAACTGCATACAATCTATGAAATGTAACAATTTCCCTTAATTTGCTGCAGTAATAAATAAATGGATTATCTTTGTTTAAGGAATTTATACTTTAGCAGGCCTAGTTACTAACAAAAAGATCACATATATATGTTAAAACTATATTTTTAAGTAATGAACTGGTTTTACTTCTACAGCTATAAATTATTATCCTGGTTAAAGATTTATTAACAATTCCCATTAGTAAACCTTTTCGAAATCAAAACGAATCCTTAAACATTTCCTGAAGAACATGAAAAGTTTCACGTTTCTGACTCAAGATTTTTAAATTTTATTTAATTTGTAATACGAAATTGTATTAATCCAACATCATTAGAAACAATTAACGGTACATAAATGTTACAGCTTTTTTGTGAAACTTTTAGGTTTCTAAAACAACTAACTAACTGAATATTGATCTTCAAAAGCCCAAAAATACAACACCAAGAATTGAAAATTGATACACTTCAAATTAAAATCTAACATGTGTTCTCTCCTCTTTAAGACAATAAAAATGTTCCAAAATAATTCACATTAATTTATATATAAACAATATGATAATTATGATTATGAAAAAAAGACATATTATACAATAAGGGATGACGTAACCATTGGTTAATAAAATATAAATAAATAGTTATACATATATTTTTTTAAAAACAGGAAAAGGTCTCATGAAATATTGATTATCAAACTCCAATGTCATGACAACAAAATTTTCATTCAATTTCAATTATAAATATCCGTCACATAATCAACAACAATAATTTAATACCATATAACAATTTATACCAAAACTAATGATAAGTAGACAATTATGAATCCAATGGTTGATTTATGAAAATTTGTTTAGTGTTAGAATGCAATTTCAATCTATTTAAAATGTCATTTGTCTTGTAAATACCATTTACATTATAAGATCCTATTTTCAATGAAATAACATTATTTTTGATTAAAATCATGAACCGATTTCCAACGGTAGTCTGACATCAATCGGTTCATGATCACAATCAAAAACTTAATAATCTCCACAACCCCTATACTGACAATATGATTTATTTGCCAGTTCATTTGATCAGCTTATATTTGAAGAGAACCCTCTTTAGTCTAATGAATTTAAATATTTTATTTCTTTAGTAATATGTTATGAAACTCTAAAAAAGATAGAAAATATAATCTAATATAGTTAAAATTGATGGTTTACCTTAAAATACTTAATTATATATATTGAATACACACTACATATTGAGTTAAACATTAACACAGTTGGATACCGGCTCAATGATCAAGAATTTAAGCTTGCATGCGCGAGACCGATAAATCTTGGTTTCAAATTCCACGGGACAGGAATGTGGATGCGCACTACTGAAGAATGCCATACTAGGATGAAACGACCGTTCAGTGCTTTCAGGTTTTTAATATTGGTTTAACTTCAATTGACTCATGATCTCAACTAATACAATTTGAAATATATATATTTTTAATAATTTGTTTTTACTTTCAAATGAATATTCTTATTGAATAAGTAAAATAATACTTTATATTTTATCATAAAATGACAAGTAATTAAGTAAGAGTTAAAGGTAACTGTGTAATTTTAATTAAATATGACACTCTGAATATATATATATATATCTGATTCTGATCAAACATCAATCTTCAGTTACGGAATAAGTTTTATAATCAAAAAGTAATTGAAAATCATTTTTTTTTCTATTCTTTTGCTTCTTATAAGCGTCTAAATTTTTCTACCTTCCTATAAAATCACCCTCTCTTTACACTATCATATTCTTAGTTAGTTCTAAGTTCTTTTTTTTTTGTTATTGTTGGTAACATCATCACCACCTTAGTAGAAGTAGAATTTCTTAATAAATGAATAAAAAAGTAATAATCATTCATTTAAGATGTTACATTAACATTTGTTTTTGTTCTTCTATAAATCTATTTCTATTGAATTAATAAAGACTTTGGGTTAAATGTGCATAAACGTGTATTTGTTACTTAAATATATGAAAAATATTATTTTATATAAACGAAGAACAATATATACATATATATCCTTTATGTATTCAAACAACAGACAAGCATAATTTTGATGAATTTGACTACTACCATTTCTGTCAACCATATCAAAATCTGTTTTTATTTCATACGGATGAATAAATCCAATTTCATTAGATCAAAATATAATTAAAATATATTAAGTGTTATTTGATTGAGTAGATTAGTGAACATTTATATATAATGTTATAATGGTACAATGGATTCTCCTCATCAATAACACTTTTCCTTAATGCCTTTCTACTGATCATATGAAATTATTTGTCTACTATTATTCTGTCCTTTTCCATTTTTTTTCTTATTGTTTTCTATACCAGAAAGCAGAGATGCTTCTATAGGTAAAAACAGTGTAAGAAAACAAAAACTAAAGATTTAAACTTATCTACTTACTAACAAATGAGGACAAAAAGTCAACCGATTTATATATATATATATATATATATATATATATATATATATATATATATATACGCAATATATTTGATAATTTTTGCCAATATTGTTTTCGTGTATATAATTTAGACTCATTCAACCATAGGAATAGAATTAATAATTATCTTAGAAACTTTGTGAAATTTTTCTTGTTTTTATTTTGGTTTATATTTGACCGTAACACTTATTTTGTTTTCCTTTTTTTTATTATTTCACACCATCACTGTGATGGCATTTATTTTATCAAAATAATCTCTCTCTGTAAAACAATATATATATATATATATATATATATATATATATATATATATATATATATATATATATATATATAATCATAACAAAATTAATTAGTGTAAAATGAAATGCCCCGAGGATAACTGTAATGGTTAGCCTTGTTTTTTATTTACCTTAAAAATTAACGTATTAATTAATGTAAACCTGTATTAATTTAAGTGATTTTGTGAAGTTTAGTATGATTTGAAGATTATTTTTATAATGTTCAGTCACCTAAACAATTGTGAGTATTTCATATAGGCTCACCATGAGAAATATTTCACAAGGTTTCATTTGGTAGCTTTGACTTGTTGATTCAGTAAATTCTTAAGTGAAACAGTCCGTGATCAATGCTGTTGGATAGGGATACATCTGCATCATAAATTGCCTAAACTTGTTCATACGAGCCAACAAGATCCAACTAAGCAATCTATAGTTACTATGCTCACCTGCAAATGTAAATACCTTTTAGTTATTCGTGTATGCAGTCGGGGTCTTGAATTCCGAAGAATCTGAAGCAAGGTACTTCATTGTTTTGAAACAACTATCTGATTTTTAGAGAAACTAAATAATATATACTATTAAAACTCAACCTAATATTCAACAAATTCTTTCTTTATACTTAATCTTTCTGCAACAATCTACATCGCTTTTCTTGTTTAACTCGATCAATGATTATTATTAAATCTGCAACTACATACACTTGTTAATTGCAGCAGTTTTAAACGTAAGCATATTTCAAAAGTTAGTCTGCTTCATCTGATTAGATAAAGATGTATTTTCATGTAGTCATTTCCTATATGTTTATAATATTAACAATATACAAATTTCAATGAAACAGTGATAAAAAAAAGTCATCTTGTTCACAATTATATGAAATGTCATACAACATGCATTTCTGTACAAAATTGCAGAATAATAATAATTTTGGACAAGACTACTTATGAATATATAAATAACCAATTCGACGTAATGATTTATGAATGTTTACTACTAGGAGGTATATGTTTAAAGTCCTTCAATCATAAAGATATATATGTTTGTAAGCCAATGAAAGATTTTTTTGTTGTGCCTAGTTTTTACAGTTAAAAGTACTGTTATCTGTAAAATCAATGGAAACTTTACAGAACTTTAATTTTACCCAATCTGGATAATGGGAATATGAAAGATAGCACAAGATCCTCTGGCTATTAACGTCTGTGATTGCTTTAATGGCTTGGATATTTTATCCTTTACTAATAACTCCCCATAAATATAAAACTCAGGTTATTGACTTCTTGCTGATGATCCTACATCCACTTACTATCTAACTTTTTGAGTGATCTTTAAAAGAACTTTTTTTGATTCTTCACATTTTTAAATCTAAAAAATCAACGTGAATCGCAGAAATGACAGGATTGATTTTCAAATAGTGAAATCTTTTGTCTTATCTACCAATTTATGATACTTGGATATCTTTGCTCGAATTCAATAAACAGTTCTGCATCTCATTGTGATCGCTATAAATCTCTCTTTTTGTTATCTTATCAATACTATTCAGTGACACAATTCATATACCACGAAGTGTTATATTCAACATTGATTGACCACCGAATAATAACCCAAATCTTGTTTATATACTACTGATTGCATTCTGCTAATCAAGTTATATTACGGGCATTAGTTTAAAAGACTCAATGTCAAATAAATGTCATTTTAATTTATATAGTTAAAGGCAATTAGCAGGAAAATCTAAATCTAGTTGAGAGGTACACTTGAAATCTTAAAGGAACTGATGCTTCCTATGTTATGTAAAACCGTTATTATCTAACTCGAAAGTTTGGCACTTAACAATTAAGCTATTCAATAACAACAAATATATAAATAGAAGAATTAAACTTAATGACAAATATAAAAGTGTAAATATTCTTTATTGCACATCTTAGCAAAATCATTCAAGTATACCGGGTTTTTTTCAAAGATTAGTGAATTAATTGTTTAAATCTACAAAATATATAAAAAGTTTTCTTTAAGCTTGTTCATTTTCATCAATTCAATGTTTTTTTTAAATTTTTTGATAATCGTATACTGATCAAATTAAATTGATGAAATCATAAAAAAGAATTCACATTTGAAATGTAAAACAAAAAGGACTCAGTAACTACTTTTTTCCCCTATACAGAAACTAATAAAAAACTTCAGAAGTTTTTTAAATCTGGCTCAATAATATATATGCACATATGCAATCATTTTTATGTTCAATATTTTATGTTGATAAAACACACACACAAATCAAATTTTAACAACTGGGAATTGAATTATGTTTGTGTAAATTGACCAGTTTTCTTTTTCCTCGGGAAAAAAACAAAGAAGAAATATTATTTATTTCAAGTTGTTTTAGAGTAGTGTGTTCGATGTGTAAAATTATTCATGCGTTACTGAGTTCTTTTCACTAAGAAGAAAGAAGAAGCAAAAAATAGTTGAAGTTGGAGAAATTAACGAATTGCAAAGAAAATTTGTTGAGAAAAGAAAAAGCAATGAAAAAAATTGAAAGAAAAAGTTAATGACAGATTGACAATTTTATTATCATAGTGAACAAATACAGTAATCATAAGGATTGGTTAGTTACTATTCTTCAAATGAGAGTCAATTGTTTTTTACAAGGTGCATACACTTACATTAATCCCAATTTGTACATGTTATTGGTCAGGAAAGTTTTAAGTGATTAATTCATTTTAATATCAATTGGTAGATATAAATGTTAAAATTTTAAATGTACATGAAGATGTCTAAATAACTACATGATAGACTTTCATCAGGATTTCACTTTCGTAGACTATTTCATAGCAGAGCTACTCAAGTGAATATTTTTAGTGATAAGTCAACTATTTTCATTTTGAATACTTTACCTTATTAAGGCGGAACCTCAGTTTTCTAGAAAATCATCATCAGATGCAAACCATTTACTTCAACGATCATATTACTTATCTAGGTTGAACTTGTACGTGATTAGTCTGTCAGGTTGAATGAAATCCTAAATTCCCCACCATGTTATGTGAGTTCTATACTAATACGGTTAAGTTAGGCTTTGTTACGTAACTAGCACTAAATAATTTGTACTACCCTGAAAATATCTCTACAATTACTTACCTTTTCTTCTTCCTGCTTTCACCAAGCATAAATAAATAAAGCTAACAGCGGTTCACTTTGTATTGTTTTACTTGAATATTCCCATTGATGTTTAGGATTGAAATTGATCAGTCTCTTAATGGCACATCGATGGGAAGATTCAAGTAAAACAATACAAAGTGAATTAAACTTCACCCCATTGCACAAGCAAGTGGCTATCAGGACTCAGTAGCTGAGTGGATAACGCGATGGTGTTTGAAGCGAATGGTACTGGGTTCGAGTCCCAGAGTAAACATCAACTCTGAGATGCAGGTACATCCAGCTGACGAGTCCCAAATAGAACCAGACTCGCGTCCTGGATTCCACTGCTAGCCACTATCCATCCTTGCTCAAAAAGCTAACAGTAGTTCTATATTCTTAATTGTTTACGATTCAACCTAAATATTTTCACGACAGTGACTAACATACAAGTTAATAAGTTATGAGCTAGTACGGCCGAGGGTGAGGAGAGTTACATCTCCCTCTTGAAATGCTCTCATATGGCCACGCGTATACAACCGCTGACAGGAAAGTCCTACTCACTACCGTCTCACAGTGGGGGTGTTGTTTACAAAATTAAGAGGACCGAAAGTGAATGTCCGGCGCTTTAACCGGATTTGTGGACACGGAGAGCCAACGTAGGGAAATTGGAGAACTCTGATTCCAAACCAATAGTGCACATGGGCTAAAGGATCCTAAAGGAACAAATGGAATATGGACGAATCATTGGTCATCGACTACCATGTTACTGCATCTTCTGACGTTGTTCCACTGCATTGTGGATCAGATTTAGAGGTCGAAGGCTCCGGATGTAGCTCCCTAAAAAATCACCTGCTTCGGTTTGGGTACCCAGGTAGTATCACAGCCCACTCACAAATCAAGTGACTTGTATGGTGCATATGTATTCGATGCCCCCTTTTGTACCAATATTTATGTTTTCAAATAATAACAAGTATATTTTAAAAAGCAAATACATTTACTGTGTCTATGCGAAGAAAACTGATGTAAATAAAAATGATATGAAAATGTGTCTTTGAATTTGTATTACCAGACAATCAGTGTTGAGCATCGACAGACAATTGCAAGATGACAGCTTTAAGAGAGGTAAAAAGTAATGAGAAAGACATCATGATGGAAAAAACGATTAATCTTAATCCATGAAAAACAAATCATAAAAATATACACTTTCTTGCGCCGATTTAAAGTCCTCTAAACATATTCTATATGTATAAATAGATTGAGGTTGGAGAAGTGAATGGCTGCTTATCATGTGTAATGAAGAAGTTTCCAGTTATCCTGTCTATTTGTCGTAAGAAAGTCATTAGCAGAATATACTGCATGAATTGTAGCCATTTTATTTCTTCCTATGGGACTTCTGGATATTGTTTGATTTGGTAGATGTGGTTTTTGTTATGAAAAGCTGCAGACTACCCAGAAATTACTTCACAAGATGTTTCTTCTTTATTAATATATCTAACTACGTTATTATGAAATGAAATAATCTGAAAGTGCTTCGTTTCTTTTGTAACTTATTAATATAACTGAACACTTATGTTATGAACCTATAAAACATAAAATAACTTATCATTCAATTAAGGCAAATAATGATAGTAGAAAGGACATGCTTTGCAAGCCAATACGTTTTCTCATTTAACTGAATTCTAGAATATTTTGATATTATTTGAACAGTAATAAGTTTTCCATAGCACTTTATTAATAATGATGGAAGCAAAACAATAAAGCAATACTCAAATATTTTTCAACTTCATTCTTCGTCAAGTACTGATTTCAGGTAATAATTTATTGAAAACTATGAAGAACTGCATACATGTTCCATACTAGTATGAGGCCTTTTAATTGTGTGTACCTGAGACTAAGCCAGGGGATTCACCTGCGGTTTGAAGGCATGACAGTGAGTGTTACCTCTAGACCATTGAGTTATAAATCAGTAGTTCACACTTACAAGTTCGATCAGTTTGAGATGTCTAACGATGATTATTTTATATCACTGACGGTTTCTGTTTGTTTAACCCCACAACCCATGAATTTTTAGCAGGACTTCAAGACTGAATCACAAATTTTTTTAAACTAAGCACAATTATTATTTATTCGGTTGTACTAACTAGTCTAGTTTTAAGATTATCACCATCATGGATTGTTAAGTATTTCTTACTTTAAACACTGATGAGATAAAATTTGTATTCAAATTGATTAGTATGTAGATGAATAAGAGGAGTATTTCTTGTTACCTCATCAGTTCATTTCACACTTGAAAATTATCTATTCACTTTACTTATAACATTGCCTAAAGAATATTTTCCACTGATTATGCAAGTTTTCAAGTTAGGAGAAGCAGTCTTATGATAATTAGAAGTAATTGAATTATAGTATGAACTAAGAATCCCTGGGATAACGCAATTGAATCAAGAAGTACTACACAAGCACTAACGAATGTACTGTATTTAGAATTCGAAATCAAACATTCAACAAGTACAAAGGAGTCCTTAGTTCATTCAAACACCACATCCGCCATAGCTTAAATTAGAGTCTAAGTGTCTGTAATCAATTGAACGTCTTCTTTTCAAGTTCATACTGTGTCTGTCCGACAATGTATTGGATAAAGACTGTATTATTCACTTGATTTCTGGGATTGTGAACAATCACCATGCCGGTTGAATACTGGAACTACTACCTAGGATATGAACCATAGACTATCCTCCCCCACGAAATAATGTCGGATCTTCATATCCCCAAGTTATGAATAATGTGGCTTCATTTAAAACATCTTTCTCAATTTGACTAGAGTAAACATTGGAAGTGAATTTATGATAAGGACAAACAACAGTTGATATGGAATTATATGAATTGTAATCAAACTCTAACTCATTTAATACTCGTGCTTCGCATTGAACAAGTTTCTCACAAGAAACAAATGCATCATGAGGACAAATAATATTTGATATGACATCAAGATTTGATTCTTCTGAAATAGTTTCCTCAAATTTATTAAGAATGTCATTGCAGAGTAAAGGATCATTAGAAAAATCAGCATCAATCAAAACTACATCAGATTTTCGATCATGATCAAATTCATCCGAAATATTCTCATCAGATTTGCAAGAAATTTCATCAGAAATATGTGAATCATTAGGAAGAATCATATCTGGTACAATAACATGAGAAATCTGATAGGTTGATTCATTAGAAATTGTTGTCTCGCAAGAATCCTGAGTTTCATTTAACTCTGAACTGCTATATGACTCTAAACTGTCTTTTGAAATCGTCGATAAAGATAAATGATCATTATAAGTATTTAAATTAATAGAATCAGTATCACAAGACTTAATATTAGTTGCAGCAAGATGAACAGTAGTATTACAAACTGACTGAATATGTCCGACATCACCACATGTAAAGCACTTACAATTACGAAATTTATATGAATTAAAAGAGTGGAACTTGCCACAAGAAAAACATTGACTAAACTTGTGCCCGTCTTCGTGAACTGCACAACCTTGAGTATGCACTGGGATGGGGTGACGTAATATAGTGGAATTTTTTATATTCTCATGAATTATTTTACGAAATCTCCCTTTACCGCATTCGAAATTTGTATACTTAGCATAGTCTAGAAGTAGTTCCTTGAGAGTTGTATAAGGAAGAGAAATGGGCTTTTCCGGTGAAGTCAAAATTTTTAATAAGCCATATGCTTCTTTTCCAATGAATGTGAGAAAATGTGCCACAATATTAATATCCTCATCATCTTTCTTGGTCATGCTCCAGATTTCAAACCTTTCCAAATAATCTTCAAAAGCTACAGAAGTTGAATGAATATCTAACTGTTCCATCGCAGGCCCCGTCGCGACACCAATATGATAATTAGAAGTAATTGAATTATAGTATGAACTAAGAATCCCTGGGATAACGCAATTGAATCAAGAAGTACTACACAAGCACTAACGAATGTACTGTATTTAGAATTCGAAATCAAACATTCAACAAGTACAAAGGAGTCCTTAGTTCATTCAAACACCACAAGTCTTCAATTCTCCATGCACATAACCAATCGTTTTACAGTTCCTTTCGTAATACAATTTGTACTAAATATTCAGTTACAGAAAACTTGACTCGATTGATTAGCTAGCTTTTAATAAATGTGTACTAATCAGTTAAAAAGTGAGGCCTTTTTCATATCCCATGTTGTGAAATACGTAATAATTAAAGTACAGAATACATTACAAACGGGCTTGATTTTTCTAGTTAAATATATGGTTAAAATCAATCATCCAGTCAAAGGTGATCGAACATGTCTCGAGTGATTAAAGAAAAGGTTGACATTTAAAGACGGACGCTAATCCCTGTGTGCGGGAATGATAGGTTACATTGTTCGGTTGCCTTTGTGCGCATTTGTCACTTCACTACTCAGTGTGGAACAAAGTAAACCAGCAACGACAGCTAGACACCAGATGATAAGTCACAGCCAAGCAATGTGACTGATTGGCCTTACAATATTACAGTGCTGTAATATCAAAAAAATAAGAAATTATTAACCTATGAATCGATCTAATAACAACAACTTTAGTAAATAAGAGTATGCTTAGTGACTATCATATATTGTAACGACCCATAACATGTCGACTTGATGTCTTTAGTGAATTATGTGAGTAGCTTTAGTACTTGCAAGTGAAACGCGAAATCTAAGATGTAAATTTTTCGGTACAAGTCAAAAATATAAGAAAATAAACAGCTTTATTTACCGGGTATATCTGCTTTCGTATATATAAACTGATAAAAAGAAACAGAAAAGATGGAAGCAGATGCACTGTCTGATATTGACTTATTGAACCAGCAGGTTATTTGATATCACGAAGTTAACGGTACTTTTCTACTCTACAGTGATCAATGTCGTACATGTCTAGTATATGGTATTGAACGGATTCCATAAATGCATTTTTTAAATACTGAATATTTCGTGTGAATATCTCAGAATTACAATTCATTCGCATTTTAAATAGCCCAGTGATAACATCTCTGACTGTGAGGCTAGGTGATGAAGATTGGAGTACTAATAGTAATCTCGGTTTTTATGGAAAAAAAAGATAAAACTTGTCAATGAGTAATAACTAGCACTCAACGGAATATGACAAAAGTAATTTTATAACTTGATATATGTACTATTTGTATTAAGCAATCAGTGTTTAATAAATTGTTGTTCACTTCGCTCATACATTTATTACAATCCATTCACTTTTTCCTTGTCTTTACATACACTCTAGTCATGACAACTAGAGAACAGTTTAAATATATTTATGAATTTCTCTTTCATTAATTTCAAACACTAATTATTTTAATAAACTTTAAAACAATAAACTATAAATATCAGATGGGTCCTGTGGACATTATAGAAATTTCAAAGGTTAAGATCATGAGTCAGTTGAAGCTAGACCACCATGGAAAACCTGGAAGCACTGCCAAACGGCCGTCTCGTCTTGTTGTGGAACTCCTCAGCGTTGCACATCCACGATCTCGTCCCCTGCGAGGTTCGAACACAAGACCTATCAGTCTCGCACGCGAACACTTAACCACTAGACCACTGAGGCGGCCGGCATCCAACGGTGTTAATGTCTAACTTTAACTAATCCACGAAATTGAGCGACACATCCACCATTGTCTTTAGTGAGTTACTATCTCACAACAGACCTGGTTGAACTCCTTTGGTCACTACTTCGCACTAGAACTCCAATATTTACCTCTTGAAGCCAGTCATTAGTGAGCATATGTTGAATAATATCAGATGGGTTTTGTGGATATTATAGTAACTTCAATGGTTAAGATCATGAATCAGTTGAAGCGAGACCACCATGGTCTAGTGGTTAAGTGATCGCGCGTGAAACCAATAGGTCCTGAGTTCGAATCTCGCAGGGGGCGAGGTCGTGGATGCACACTGCTCAGGAGTCCCACAATAAGACGAAACAGCCGTCCAGTGCTTCGATGTTTTCCATGGTGGTCTAGCTTCAGCTGACCCATGATCTTAACCATTGAAATAAACTATTATTTTTGTAGTTTATTATTTTACACTTCTCTTTCTATTACACATATTCCCTTCCTTTTATCAACTCATTATTCCTTTTTTAATATAGTTATATTCTACGAAAAAAACATTTCAAAGAACATCATCATTTAGAATATTTTATGAATAGTCATTTTAGTTCACATGTTGAATATTTTGAATAAACGTTTTTTTATTGATAAATTTATTATCTTTAAAATTATTATTTAAAGAAAAGGTTACAACAACACCACTTAGAAACAAGTAAAAACGAAAAAGAAACAACATAGGAATAAGATATTTCTTCTTCAAAATCACCTGTCAATAATTCGCTCTTATTTAATGGAATACTGTTTTTTTACTTTATTTTAATGAGTAAAAAACAAAATGAAAAAATAATAGTAATAACAATAATGTTAAATATTACTATTATTATTATTATTGGTAGGCATCTATTATGCATTAGTCATTAGGGAAAAGAAAGTAATATGAGTGTTTCATGATAAATATCTTCATAAACTAAAGACAAATTGAAAATTTCACCATTTGTCTAATAACTTAGTAGAAATTTATTTATTTTTAGTTAATTTCATTTGTTTGTTTTTTACTTGAATGAAAAATTCTAGTCGAATTTATAAGTGAATTAAGAAAAAAAATAGACTAATATTGTCTCATATAATAGAATTACAATAAAACCATACAAATTCATACAGATGTATACATATACAAACATATGAAGACAAATAACATAATCTCAAGTATTTAAAATGGTTTCATTTCATTTCATTTTCTAAGTACTGACTATATTATGTTCTTAATTTTCAGTAAAGTACTAATTATAGTTAACATCGTAGACTGGTATTAGTTAGACAATTATTGAAAGCAGGAAGCTGTGGACAATGTTTCGTTCTAATATAGGACTACTCAGAAGTATGTGTCCGCAACCTCATTAGAGATTAAATCCAAGATATTCAGTGTCGCGGTAAACGCTTAACTCCTAAACCACTGAGCGGATAACCAATGAGTTATATGTCCAACTCCAGTCAACTCACGATATTGCGCAACTATCTTCCAATGTCATTTGTGGGTCCTACGCTAGGACAAAACAGCTATCCCTCACTTTCTGATTTAAATGATTGTCTGAGATCAGTTTATGATGTCAACAATCTGCCTAAAATGCGAACAACTGGCAAAATCAAGTAGAAAAACTAGGGAAACAACCCGAATCATTCTTCACTGAAAAATTTGAAAATCCACACCCTAAATGCCGACTAACTGGAAAACCACACCACTAAGAAAAGTACAAGGTCAAGCTTCAATCTCAAATTAGTAAGCATGATCTCGCACAACGATAGTAACCAGTATCTTTATAGGACTAAATCAAACTTAACTTTTGGGAGAAAGAATAACTATATGACTGAATGACCTCAAATCATCTGGTTGACTTTTTATTAAGAGAAGTGAAACCTAACCCGGGCTGAATTTCAATTTTAAAACTAATCTTAGGGTTTCTGGTGAGAATCCTCATGTATACCAAGTGCTTCAATCAATTTAATTATCGCCCCTGAACAAAATACATAATTTATTAATCACTCTGGCGCTAGATATGCCACGAACTGACTCACTAGGATTTTTGTAAATACCATGTACTAAAATTCATTTTGCTTACTTCTGTTGTAGAATGAATAAGATTAACTGACGACATCCATATCAATTTCACGTAACTAGGGTCCCATGTATAAAAATAATTTTGTAACAGTAGTATCTGCACCAGAGAAGCAAATAATACAGTACAATCCTATCAAAGTAAAGTCTTAGGAGTTAACGACTAATCGGATGAAGAAATTTCCATTCATTAACACAATACTTAGCTAGATAAATGACTATGTTGTTATAAAGTGTTAGGAATAAGACTTTATACACGAACATTTAGCCAAACCTTGATTTTGATAAGAGCTATTAAATTGAGTGTTTACTCTTACATTAAACGCATGTGAAATCCTCCTTACCCAAACAGACCGCTGTCTACTGCCCTATAGATCACTAAATGCAAAAAAGAACAATATTAATTACTGACTAGGAAACTATGAAGCATACACTAATTTAATAATACGTAAGTACGCATCTCCTCATAAAATGCAATTGCAATACAAATCAGGTACATGCAGGATACTTAAAATATGTATGGCTTCAATGATAATTTCGGATTCTGGAAACCAGACAAAATTACAATTGCCACGTAAATTTCAGCCGAAAAGTGATTTCTGGGTAAAATAGGAGGTAATATGCACATTGATTCAGGATTATTTGTTGATAACTTTCAGCAATAGGAACAAATAGGTATGTTTCGGAGCAAAAAACAGGGGTATTTCCCTTTATCATCACGGACATTTTTGCTAACTATTCTATGAATATCGTTAGTTTCACTCTACAACCGTACAGACTTTTAAAATAAATAAATTTAGAATTTGTTTTCAGGTGCATTAAACAGATTTATCATTGGATGAAAACACATAAAGACCATGTATTTTAAGAATGAAATGAACGTTCGGTTTACATGTTATATTATATCTCTTAGTGGACGAAATTTTAGTGAACATAAACCAAAAAAACTAAGTTCCACAGGTTTAACGAGAATAAAGCATGTATTTACAATGATTTTAAAAAGTTAAATACATAATAAATGAATAGTGAAACTATAAAAAACCATTGCTCATACGTGGCGTAAGCCACAATTTTAGCCGAAAAGCATCTCTTCCATTTAAATAATAACGAAGAAGCCTTTTATCTCTGTAGAATCCCAGTTGTTCATAAAGTGAAAGGGCTGCTTTGTTGTCAACTTCTGCTTCTAAAACGACCTAAAACAATACAAGTGAAGCATAAAAACATATGGAAGTTTATCATACACATAAAGAATTTAGAAATTCGAAGACAGGCTGTTGAGAACTGATGGGTAGTATTTACGATGAGGTTTATGACTTTAATACAAAAACAAATCACTACCAGATTGATGTGGTGACCAGCATTGCCTACTATGATGGCTCACTTGGTTAATACCGTGATGCTGACTCGGTATAAAGAATTGGGCTAAAGTACATTTGTGGCAGGCTCCAAGCTGATTATAATCAACTGATTTACATCACTGAAAACGTTACAACGAAACAGGCTGGGGAGTTGTTGGAGGAAAATTAGCGATTTTCTTAGTATGAATGATTGAATGACACAGCGCGGGTGGACAAAGTGGAATGAAACAGTAGTGATGTTCCCTATTTTGTAAAGATAGCATGAAAAATCGACTAAAAAAGGTAAACGTTTTATTTGCCCATTTATGTAAAAGCACACACTGGTCTGGGCTGAATAATCCTCTGGAAATCCAGATTCTTATTAGATTCTTTTCTAACAAAACTATATGCCTAAGAATGTACTAATATTGTAGAATCTAATGTAACTTAACAATTAGGGAAGCTGTGTATCCAGCTTTGAATAATAAGTTTCGCAGAAAGGCGAAAAACGCTATTCAGCTGACTAAAGTTAAATTGAGATGACGTCCCGATTGAGTTGGAGATTGAATGCTTCGACTACTAGGGTTATACTGAGTATTGCCTATTTTATGGTTACAGAAGGGAGGACAACGCTGTTCGATTATTCTGAGAACTTATGATTATAATCAAATTTTAATATTGATGAATACGTCGGATGATGAATAATAATAACATGACAGAAAAGAATCGGATGAATGCGAAAACAGTACAACGATACTGTTCATATAAATGTGAAAAGAAAAATGTTGGAAATGTCATCTCACTTCATCACACTTATCTTGAATCATAAGTTCGATTGCAAGTTGAACCAATCGTGATCCTATGTTAGATAAAAATTAATTAAAATAGAACGTGATAAACCAATGCCAATTCTACGGTGATTTTCTTCAACTGCAAGCATAGCTATATATCCTCTTCGAACGTTTTCTAAATTAGCTTCCATTTTACAAACAATTGTGCCCACACAAGTTCCGTCCTCACTAACAGCCTTCACAGTTCGACAATTAATATAAATGCACAAGACAAACCAATAGACACAGTTTGGGCCAGTTGTATATAAAATATCGATAAGTATAAATAGAATAAGGTTCGGAAAGATCGTTAGCAATAAGGTGGATAATGCTGTTTAGATCTGATTCGCCAATATACTGACGAAAAGTGATTCCATTTTGCATATCTTTGAATAGAGGTTCAAGTGGCTGAACTAAAAAGTCTAGAAGCTTGACAAATTATATCATACAGTTCTTTCCACTTTGACATTTTTCCGACAAAACGATTTTGTTAAGTTCGGTAGAAAGTTTAACATCTGACATCTCCAGTTGCCTACATGCTGATTTATAAAAATAAAAAAGATGAAACACACAAATAACATGTATACTAGAGTTGAAGTCATACTTAAGATTTTCACGAGCGATTTGGCTTTATAGCACTATTTCGCTTAATAACAGACAGTTATGTACTGAGGTTGTAACAAAAATGTATTATTTTCCATCTAGAATATATTGTATTACTTGTCTATGGTTGGTAGGATAGTGAAATGTTGTGCAACAATAAGTTATAAGCCTTAGATCTTCGTTTTTTTTTAAAAAAAATCCTCCTTCTGAAACCGTTATTCGGGAACCTAACCTGTCGATATTACTCGGGAACTTATTATACCAGTAAACGACCTGTCAGAAACAATGTTTTCTTAAGAAAGGAATAAAGGCGTTGATATCGAAAAAATAGCTACAAACCCAAGGAAGACACTTCATTGACTGACTATCGCCAGTTGAGGCTGATATATATATATATATATATATATATATATATATATATATATAACAAGCTATCCCCTCACATTATTTGTAAAATCTCCATGATATTGAGATCAATAAGGTAAGGACTTTCTAAACTAAGACGAAATCTACTCCGAGCTTTCGATCTTTTTGTTAAATAGTTATGTAGTTAAAGCATATCGTCTAGTTGAGGAATAATTGTGAACTAACTCTTACGGATATTTTAGCCAGCGGCTGATGTTACGCTTGGTATTTGTTACAGGAAAACACGATTTACTGTCTTAATCTAATTACTAACTGAAAGTCTATAGATAAGGCAACTAGCAACTAGCAACTAGTTATGTGTTAATTAACACATACACCGAGCCTAATTGGCTCATAAGCCAAAGATAATTGCGCTTATGTGGTTGTGACGGCAAATTCAAATATAAGATCCGTTTTTATTAAATGCTGTAATCACAACCCTAAGAAGATCTAGAAGGTGGAGAGAAAACAATGGTGTTTTGAACGCACTGTTACTCCCACAAGGTCACTCAGGACAACGAAATTTAGCGGCTAAAAGTAAAAGAACTCTTGTTTCCAATTGTTCAAATGAATGTAAACGAATTAAAATAGGCCTCCGTATCTAGCAGCAGTGAACCACCAATGACTTCAGGTAGGAACCTATGTAAATTAACAGACGAAAAAGGAATAGTGGTAAATTATGGTCTTCCGTCTTCAATAATAAGGATAGTAGGTTGGTGAACCTGTGTTAATCCTAACAGATTGCCTTACAGTGAAGGTCCAGTTTCTCCTTGAAAATATTCGCTGATGGAGCTGGTACCACTTGTTTGGGCAAGGTGTTTCAATCATTGACTACTCGATGAGAAAAACGGAACCCCACTTTGAGTTTATTAGATCGTGGTTTATGAACCTTCTTGCTATGACCTCGGAGATTATTAGCGCTGGAGGGACCAAAAAGATAAGACATATTAACACCGAAATCATAATTAAAGATACGAAATTATAGTAAAAAGTCACCTCGAGTCCTACGATACGACAAGGTGAAAAGGTTTAGGCGTTTTAAACGCTCATCGTAAGGGAGTTTAGAAAGACCCTTCACTAATTTCGTTCCCACACGCTGGACACGCTCAAGTGAGTTAGTATCCCTTACCAGACATGAGCTAGCTGCTTGGATACAGTACTCTAAATGTGGTCTCACATAGGTGGGATATAAAATTCGAAACATTTCCTCGTCAAAGCATTTGAACGCTCGGCGAAGTGACCATAATGCACGAAAACCTTTGACGGCGGCTGCGTTGCAATGCGTAGTTGTTTTTAGGTCATGACTTATCATTACTCCTAAGTCTTTATGTTCTTGAACGCACAGAAGAGGTTTACCATCAATAGTATAATGGCAACTATTGCCGTGACCGATGTGCATTAGCACACTCTTCCTAGAATTGATTTCTAAACCCCAATCTCGAGCCCATCTAACTAAATCGTCTAAGTCAGCTTGGAGATCCAGATGATCAGCCTCACTTCTTATTGTTCTCCAGATTTTGACATCATCCGCAAATAATAATGTCGGCGACCTAAGCAACGGCGGGAACTCATTTACGTAGAGAAGGAAGAGCAGAGGGCCTAAGATGGTGCCTTGGGGTACACCACTTTTGACCGGCTTCCAATCAGATAGCGTCCCATTGACCCTCACTCTCTGTCTGCGGTCACATAAGAACTTTCTTATCCACTCCTGTAGAGTATCTATTATTCCGAAGCTCGTGAGCTTCTGCATGAGACCTAAGTGTGAAACCTTGTCAAATGCTTTGCTAAAATCTATGAGTATCACATCTACAGACAGACCTTTATCTAAGGCTGCTGTCCAGTCATCTCTCTCAATAAGTAAGTTAGTCAAGCATGAACGCTTGTCACGAAATCCACGTTGCTCAGGAGCTAACAGATTGTGTGAATCTATGTGGCTTAGCAACCTAGCCCGAATTATCTTTTCAAGTAACGTAACGACAATGCTAGTTAGACTGACAGGCCGGTAGTTAGATACGATCTGTCTCAGACCATCCTCAAAAATTTAGGACTGACAATCCCTAGGGAGTCGAGTAAGTGAAAGAGATATGTTGAAGTGTCGCGAGCGGTTTTGAAATAACGTCCGCAAGAGATGACAGCAGCCGTGGATGTAACCCGTCAGGATCCGGTATCTTACAAGGTTTGAGGTTAGTTATCAACGGAAGGACAGTTTCCTCAGTCACCTGAACAGATTCAATGGCTGGTATCTCGGTGTGGTTGGGACAAGTATTTGTTACAATAAACGTAGAGTAGACTTCGCTAAAATAGTTTGAAAAAGTCTCAGGTTTGGCCCGATTTGATTCAGCTAGTAAATCTGAATTATCGTGTAACAATAACGGGGGAATACCATCACTACGTTTCATTCGCCGTTTAACATACAAAAAGTCGTTTCGGACAAGTACGGCTATCATATACCGACTGTCGTTCGTAAGTAGTACGGGATTTAGCTATGGATTTCTCACAAATATTCCGCAGCTTTTGGTA
This sequence comes from Schistosoma spindalis, assembly GCA_946903255.1. Taxonomy (NCBI): domain Eukaryota; kingdom Metazoa; phylum Platyhelminthes; class Trematoda; order Strigeidida; family Schistosomatidae; genus Schistosoma; species Schistosoma spindalis. Next base: position 24,044,811 of record OX336424.1, read on the forward strand.
CTCACGCTTAAATGATGCATGACCTGTCAACAAGAATAAGTCCCAGTGTTTCCTACGCTTTAACAGCTTCCAGGTTTCCTTATTAATCCATGGAGGGAAATGCGATAGCTTACGTGCTGACCATGGGATAAACGGCGACGTTGCGGACTCGAATGTCTCCTTAAACTTATTCCATTCGTCTTCGATCGATCCATCTGCGTCAACCGACCAATCAGTAGAGATAGCACAGTCTCTGATTGCCGGGATTTTAGCCCGCCAGATATTGGGACGGGGTGGAGCAGATACAGATCGTATACCATGTGTCCTAAACTCAAAGCGAAGTACAACATTATCACTGCTCACTAGTAGAAGAAGGTGCTGAATATCAAAGTTATCCGCACAGTGGTGGGTGAGAGCGAGGTCCAGCAGTGTCGGATCATGTTTCAAACCAATGTGTCGGTTTAGTGATACATTGGACAAGTGCACACGGAATAACGGTTGATAAAAAATCGCTATCAAAACATCCACTTGGAGCTGTAAGCTCTATCCAGTTTATGTGCAGTGTGTTGAAGTCCCCATTGATGAGACAAAATTCTGCCATACTCCAAGAACAGATGTGTCTTAGGATAAAGTCGTCAGCAAGACAACACGGATTACGGTATATTCCCCCTATAGTAACTAACCCTTTTCTAGATTGAATCTTACAACATGCTACCTCACATGTGCCACTAACATGAACCTCCGATATGATTGATTGTATAAGAGAGTGATCCCTAATGTATAACATTATGCCTCTCCCCTTGCGACTTAAAACTCTATCACTTCTAATACAGATATAGCCTGCAATGATGGGAGAACATTCTATACCTACGGTGAACCAAGTTTCTGTAACGACAATTATATTGGGGCTTAATTCATCCACCATCAGACTTAGCTCGAACGTTTTATTCCTAAGACTACGGGCGTTCGTGTAGTACACACTTAAGGTGTTTTGGTGATCATTCTTTCTACCCATACAGGCCTCTGAATCATTGGCTTCCAAGACCTGACTACCCGAAAACCCTCAATGATAAGTTTAGTTTCACCATTTAACTTGCGAGTTCTCAACTCCGTAAGAGCATTTTTCCACTTGATTCTATCCTCAAGCGGCCAATCTGGTCGGATACGAATATTTGAATCACGAAGTTTTTGTGCGTTTTTCAATAACATATCTCTCTCTTCAAAACTCCTGAGAACCAGCTTGGTTGGGTCTCTCCTCCAACCCATTTACCGAGTCGTATCACCTTCGTGTTATGTACCCCTGAAACCTCTTCAGATAGTACGTTTCCTACAACAGATTCCACTAACTTCAGATCATGTGCATATCTCTTAGCAGGGTCATTGTCTATTGACTCCTCTAGATTCCAAATAATTAAATAAGGGAGTGGTTTAGCTTCTTTTGGAATCGTGCTTACAGTTATCGATCGTAACCTTAGATCCTGTCTATTAACTACTGGTATCTTACGATTAGTTTTTAATGTAAAAGAGTCATTGGAGTCGAGCTAGTGACTCATAAAAATGCTTGAAGAGGCTTTACTTTGGGACATTGGCGGAGTGGTCTGGGAGTCTACCAAGAACTTATCAAGTAAACGGTTATTTGTTTTAGCTGTCTTTCATACTCTTCTGCGTTCCCGCGTCATCCATATTTCATCAGTCGTAGCATCTACATTAGAACTACTCGGGACAGTAATTGTTTTATTTGAATCACCAGTTGCTGCTGTAGCAGCATGGCCACCAATATCTAACGAGGTGTCACTCATTGATTGTTTCAGGTCGCACAGTTAGATGTCTGACTTGCGCCGTGACAGTGTAAGATCCATTTTGAATGATTTGTGTGTGTGTAAATCCCTCCATGTATATACTTGCAGTTTATTCATATTGATACCTTTGGTTGTACATTTTTATTAGTCTTTTTCATTCCATTTGATTTAATAGCATTTGTATTTTATTATAGTTTTTATTTTTCTTACGCTTTCACTAAGTTTCCGTGTTTCTTTCTGAACTGCATTTATGTTGTTTGACTTGATACCTATTCTTGGCGGCAGCTATATTGGGTTGTTCCTCCCTTTGATTGTGTTGCGTGCATTGACTGGAATTGTGCATTTTTGATTGTGAGTTGAAGCACTCTTCCAGAATTGAAAACACTTGGTGTTATAAAGCAACCAAACATTATCTTTTGAACGAATCTGTGTGTGATCTATCCAGACAGGATAGAATAACATTTATTTGTTGCGATTGGTAATTTTCTAGCATCCTTTTTTCAACTTTCTTATTTAATGTAATTTAGATTTGATTAATTGAACTATTGTTGGTTGGATAGCTGGGTGGTTATATTTGTTTAGGTAACGATGTACATTTAAATTTATGATGAATTATAGAACCGTCATTTCACCCGATTACTTTGTTTTGGTTTCAAACGGGCAAGGGCGCGTATCTAACCCACCAAGACAGCTATTCTTCAGTCCAAACCTTAGTTTGGATCTTACAGTTCTAAACAAATATCGGTTGGTCGAAGTTGTTTGGCTATCGCTTCGCGGATTTTAATTGCTGTTTCTGGAAATATTTGGTCGTTTCTCTCGTGATGCCGAACACTCGTCAAAGAAAGTCAAGTTCAAAGCTCGGTGTTAATGGAGCTAAACTAAATGATGGATCCCCTCTTACAAAGCAAGTACCTTTTGATGTCCTTAAGTGTCATGGTTCAGACTCAAGTAGGGTTGATTATCATGATAGGGAGTCTAGTTGTGATTTTGTGGCAGATGACGTGGAAAATCCCAGTTCAGATGTAAAGCAAATGAAGAGCGTCATGCCTGTGACACCTTTCGTAGGTCTAGAGTTACCAAAGGTTGAATTAAGTTATTTCGATGGACAGCCAAGAGAGTACTGGAAGTTTATAAGGCAGTTTGAAACCTACGTAGCGTCAAGAGTCATTGATGATAGCCAACGTTTGCTCTACTTGATACACTATTGTAAGGGTAAAGCAAAATCTGCTATCGAGGGTTGTGTCATGATGAAAGCGTCTGTTGGTTATAAGCGGGCCAGAGAAATTCTAAAACGTTTGTTCGGACAGTCGCATGTAATTGCTCGAGAAACCTTAGAAGACTTATTCAATACAGTAAATGTTGATTGTAATGACGCAGAGCAGCTATCGAACCTGGCTATGAAAATGGAAAATTGTGCTATGATCTTGGAACAGATGAATTATACTGCTGATCTAAATTCTTTAGTTACTTTAGAGCGAATAGTCAGTCTTTTGCCTCACTCTATGCAAGTTCAGTGGGCGGACTTGGTAGATAAATTGACTGAAGACGATAGAGAACCAACGTTTGACGAGCTCACTGAGTTTATAGCAGCTCGTGCGAGAGTAGCCAGTAGTAGATTTGGACGGTTGGCAAATCGTTCAAAAAAGGGACATAACGTAAAGACGAGTTGTCACTTACAATCGGGGCAGTGGAATGGTTTGACCACAAAAAGTAAATGTAGTATATGTTCCGATGACCACTCTGTTTATAAATGTCCACGATTTTTAGCGCTTACAGTTCAAGAACGATGGTCTCACGCAAAGAGCAAAGGTATCTGCTTTGTTTGTCTTAGGCAAGGACATAAAGCTAATGAATGTAAACTGACAGAGCGCTGTAACGTTGATAGGTGTGGGAAAAAACACCATTCTCTACTGCATAGTGATTCAACAACCGACGGCGCAAGTGCTAAACCTGGTACTCAGAATTGTTGCGGATTTACTAAATCACTAAGTAGTCAGGTGTGTTTAGGAATGATTCCTGTGCGGTTGAGGTCGGAAAATGCCGAAATTGTGGGTTATGCTCTATTGGATAACGGTTCTGATGTGACGTTGATTAAATCAAACTCTTTGAGGTCTCTCGGGCTGAAGGAAGACCAAGCGACAGTGGTAGTTGAGACTGTGGGTGGTAATAGAACAACAAAGGTCACGAATGCGCCTTTTGAAGTATTTTCTTTAGATCGATCTGAACACATTACAATTGAAGGAGCTCTGATTGTGGCAAGTATACCAGGGCACAAACCAACGAGGGCGGCAATGAACAATCTAGTTAAGTGGCCGCATTTAAGTGATGTACCAATAGATAATCTGGACTATGGAGAAGTTCTACTGTTGATTGGTTGCGACGTGCCGGAAGCACATTGGGTGTTAGACCAGCGGTTGGGCGGAAGGAAAAGGCCGTACGCGGTGAAAACGTTGCTAGGTTGGACTGTCTTTGGACCTGCATCATACCCGGAATTTAGGAAAAGAGTTGTTAATCTTACTAGTAAAGTACAGACATTGGAAAACCAAATACGTAAGCTTTATGATGTGGAGTTTGCGGATGTCTATTCAGGTGATAAATCAGTATCGGTAGAAGACAAGGCGGCCATAGAGATTGTGGAAAGAGGCACGCGCTTCGACAATGGGCATTTTGTAGTTCCTATACCATGGAAAAAGAATCCAAATATGAAAGTGGGGAATTATGAAGTAGCAAACAGTAGATTACAGAGTTTGAAGCGTAGATTGTTGAGGGATGACAGTCTGCACATCAAGTATACGAAAAGTATTGAAAGTAATTTTGTTAAAGGCTATGCGGAGAAGGTCCCCGAAATACAATTGCAGCCTAATTACCGCCCCCGATGGTATTTGCCTCATCATGCCGTGTTAAACCCGAAAAAGCCAGAAAAACTTAGAGTGGTCCTCGATTGTGCCGCCAAGTTTTCAGGCGTTTCCCTAAATGATATGATTTATCAAGGACCCGACACCACCGCTGAGCTAGTGTGTATATTATTGCGTTTTCGCAAGGAGGCAGTTGCAATCTCTGCAGATGTTGAGGAAATGTTCATGCAGGTGAAGGTCCCTGAGTCTGATCGAGGAGCTTTAAGATTTCTGTGGTGGCCGGAGGGAGACATGTCGAGGGAGCCATCTGAGTTTCAAGTGACCTCTCATCCATTTGGTGCCACATCATCTCCGTTTTGTGCGAACTTTGCCATGAATAAGACAGCCCAAACATTCTCTGATGGTTATGATCGGTATGTCGTAGATGCTGTCAAGAACAATTTCTATGTTGATGACTGCTTGATATCCTTTTCTACTTGCGATCAGGCGAAGGAGTTTGTCAAGCAGATAAGTGAATTGTTACGTAAAGGAGGTTTTAAATTAAAGAAATGGATCACCAACTCGGAAGAAGTAAATACCATCCTGCCTGATGTATGTAAAGAAGAGTCTTGGATAGAAATGTCCATGAGTTATGACACCACTCATCGAACTCTAGGTGTGGAGTGGGATTTTAAACAAGATGTGTTTAGGTTTTACTTTGATGCACCAGAAAAGCCCTTGACTAGGAGAGGGATCCTATCTGTAGTGTCTTCTCTGTTCGATCCTTTGGGTTTAATTGCTCCAGTCTGCCTTACGGCCAAACTTCTTTTGCAAAAATTATGTAAATCTCAAATAGGTTGGGATCAGCCTCTCAACGAGCCATACATGTCCACGTGGCTCAATTGGGTGAATTTTATGCGTCAGATAGGTCATGTTACGGTAGCTCGGGGAATCAAGAACAGAGTCGACGAACCTGACGCGAAAGTAGAATTACATTTGTTCAGTGATGCTTCGGAGATTGGTTATGGAGCAGTTGCGTACGCACGAGTTAGTTATTTGAAGGAACCACCATACTGTATTTTGTTGTATAGCAAGTCGAGAGTAGCACCTATTAAACAAGTCACTGTACCGAGGCTTGAGATGGCGGCAGTGGTACTAAGTGTAAGGCTAAGTGAAGTCTTACGTAGGAGTCTGCCCAATTTTTTCTGTAAGGTAAACTTCCATACGGATTCCATGATAGTGTTATACTACATTAAGAATACCGAAAACCGATATAGCACCTACATAGCCAACCGGCTGGCTGTTGTGCACCAGTATACGAAGGTTGAACAATGGAGTTATGTAAGGTCGTCACAGAATCCAGCTGATTGGACCTCGAGAGGTATACAGAAAATGACCGACCTTGAATCTTGGTTTAAATGTCCTACTTTATTGCATGGCGAATTTTGTATAACAATTACTGATTGTCCGGAACCAACACCTGACAATATTGAGTTTAGAAAAACTGCTGTGGTTAACTTGAGTAGTACGGAATATAGCATGTCACCTATTCTTTCTCATTATTCAGAGTGGTTGAAATTAGTCAGGGCTGTGGCCTGGCTTAGAAGGTTCTTAGAATTCCTGATGGTACTTCGTTCATCGAGTCGGGAAGGATCCGTTCATTTAGGATACTTAAAGGTAAATGAACTTGTAATTGCCAAGCGTAAGATTTTAATGATGGTTCAGAAAGAAGTGTATGGAGAATTATTTAGTGAATTTAAAACCAACAGTAAAGTAGTTAGTCATAATGATCTGAAAGGATTGTCACCTATAATACTGGACGGGTTAATCTGTGTTGGAGGTCGCTTAAGCTACTCAGATTTCTCCGATGCTTTTAAACATCCAATAATTTTACCCAGTCGACACTTGGTGACGGAAATGATAATTAGACATTATCATAAAGAACAAGGGCACACAGGAACGTCTCAAGTACTGGCCACAATTAGAAAAAGCTATTGGATAGTAAAAGGAACTAGCACAGTTAGAAGAGTGATAGGAAAGTGTGTGACATGCCGACGGTTTACGATGAATTTAGGACAACAATTGATGGCACCGCTTCCAGTTTGCAGAGTGCAACAAGGCTGGTATAGCTTCTCAAATGTAGGGGTAGACTACTTCGGACCTTTCTTAGTCAAAAGAGGAAGGTCATTAGAAAAAAGATATGGATGTGTATTTACTTGTTTGCAAACCAGAGCAGTACATATTGAAGTGACGTATAGTTTGAATACTGATTCCTTTATAATGGCCTTATTACGTTTTATTGGAAGAAGAGGTAAACCTGCAGAAATTTACAGTGACAATGGGTCAAATTTCGTGGGTGCAGTCACTGAACTAAGGAAATTTGTGAAACAGTTTAATCAGCAGAAGATAAGTAACGAGATGTCAGCGAGGCAGATTCAATGGCATTTTAACCCACCCTCATCCAGCCACAGGGGTGGAGTATGGGAAAGGATGATTAGGTCTATACGCCGACTGTTATTGTTGATCACCAGAGAACAGACTTTAACTGACGAGGCTTTATGCACTTATTTGGTCGAAGTAGAAAGGATACTGAACGATCGACCCTTAACTCCAGTTATCCAAGATGCTAACGATAAGCTAGCCTTATCGCCAAATACTTTGCTGTTATTGAGAGAATGTGACGGAATAGTAGATGAAGGTAGCGTTCGAGACAAATATGACAAACGTTGGAAACAGGTTAATTATCTAGCTAATGTGTTTTGGAAAAGGTGGTTAAGAGAGTATTTACCGTCCTTACAAAAACGTCAAAAATGGTTAACTGAACATCGCAATTTTCAAAAGGGAGATGTAGTAATCGTGACTTCGGATATTTCGACCCGTGGAAAGTGGCCCTTAGGAGTAGTGGAAGGTTGTGAAATAGATAACGACGAAAAGGTTAGGACGGTTACTGTTCGTACGAATAATGGATTAGTTAGAAGAGATATACGTAAGGTATGTCTCCTTGAAGGTTCGAATTAGTTCTTTGCTATTATCAAGGTAGGTAGGTCGAGTAGGCGTACAGTTGTAAGTCCTGCTCGTTCCTGTGTAGTAAAATATGTTGTAGTATGAACCATGACCATAGGCATCAAGGTGGCTTGTGTTGTATGGAGGGATTTTGAGGGCCGGTGTAAGATCCATTTTGAATGATTTGTGTGTGTGTAAATCCCTCCATGTATATACTTGCAGTTTATTCATATTGATACCTTTGGTTGTACATTTTTATTAGTCTTTTTCATTCCATTTGATTTAATAGCATTTGTATTTTATTATAGTTTTTATTTTTCTTACGCTTTCACTAAGTTTCCGTGTTTCTTTCTGAACTGCATTTATGTTGTTTGACTTGATACCTATTCTTGGCGGCAGCTATATTGGGTTGTTCCTCCCTTTGATTGTGTTGCGTGCATTGACTGGAATTGTGCATTTTTGATTGTGAGTTGAAGCACTCTTCCAGAATTGAAAACACTTGGTGTTATAAAGCAACCAAACATTATCTTTTGAACGAATCTGTGTGTGATCTATCCAGACAGGATAGAATAACATTTATTTGTTGCGATTGGTAATTTTCTAGCATCCTTTTTTCAACTTTCTTATTTAATGTAATTTAGATTTGATTAATTGAACTATTGTTGGTTGGATAGCTGGGTGGTTATATTTGTTTAGGTAACGATGTACATTTAAATTTATGATGAATTATAGAACCGTCATTTCACCCGATTACTTTGTTTTGGTTTCAAACGGGCAAGGGCGCGTATCTAACCCACCAAGACAGCTATTCTTCAGTCCAAACCTTAGTTTGGATCTTACAACAGCACTTACGACACTAACGCAATCTTCGCCATCAGTACCAATGTTGCCGGTACAGCCCTCATCAAAATTCTTATTGGCCAACACCAGGAGGCTAATGGCTTCCTGAGTGAGTGATGTTTTGCTCGAGCAACAAAAACTACAAAGCCAATGAGAGTTAGGCTTCGAGCACCTTTTATACGCAGCGAGGCTCAATCGGGTGCACATCTTGTGGGACCACTTATTACACCCGTCACATTGCATCCCTTCCTCCACGGGGAATAAGCAACATGGTTGTTCACATTTATGAGCAGATTTGGTCATCTTGAAAATCAACTACAATGGTGAAACAAACAGGATATGTAAAAGAATTCTAAAACCTTGACAAAATAAATCAAGTAAACGTCGACCAAGTATGCTTCGATGCAGTAAATACACAAAAGCAAAGTTAAAACACTCAACACAATATCACTTTAACTGGAGAAGATTCAATTAAAGTGTGAACAATAGTGTTGATGCGTAATTTACGATCAAAACAGTTAATTAACTCAAGGAGAAACAATACCACTTTTTTTGGATAGCGCGGGTCCTGGTAAAGTAGAATTCAGAGTCTTTAAGAACATATCAATTTTCTCAAAGAAATACTCCTACGAAGTCACTTGAACCACTTTATCTGGCAGTGGATTCCAGAATATGGCTACTCGTTAGCAGTAGAATGTGTGCTTACAGTCCACTATGCCACGTTATGGCGACAATTTCTAGGTGTCACTCTTAAGGTTTGAGTTGAGGTTGTGATCAAGTAGGAGTTTACCGGGACGCCCGATGGTGTTTGAGATTCTATAATTCATAAGAAGTTCAGTTCTAAAACGCCTATACTCTAATGAGTAAACGTTCGGTGGTTGGACGATCTGTTCATAAGGTTTACATTTGAGCCCCCACATGATTTCATGGCTAGATGTTAGAGTACCAATACTCTTAAATCTTTTTCAACTTTAGATACCTACATAGGAACTTTGCTTAAGTTGTAAAGGTAGTTGACAAGATGTCTTAGATGGACTTTTTTACACTTTGAAGAGTTGAAAGTAAGTCCTTTGTAATTCACCCATGTTTAAAGTCACGTCAGGTCCTTTTGAAATGTTAGTTTACCATATTGATTATATAATACCCTCAAAAACTTAGATTTCTAAGGAAAGTCATCCATGTAGATTGAGAAGAGGTCCTAGCACTGAACTCAGGTATTCCACTAGGACATTCTTTAGGCTGAGAAAAACTGAAGTTTAATCTGACCATAAAGTGTCGATTATTTAGACATGAAGTAAGCCAGTTTATTAATGGTGACTTGGTGAGACATATTTTGTTAACCCTATCAAAAGCTTTAGAGAAATCAATGTACATTGCCCAAACCTATCCTTGCAATTAAGGATAATTGTCCGTCTGTTTACCTCAGTCACCAGGTTGACCATGTAGGACTAGCCCGTACTGAGTCTATGTTGTCGGGGTGTAAAGGATTTTAAAAGTAAAAGTAGCCACGCAGGCTGTCCTATATCAGGGACCTATGACTGCGAACATTAAGAGGAGAGCTATCAACCGGTAGCTTAGAGAGGCATTGATTCGGCCTCGTTCGAACAATGGTGTGATGTTCTTCAGTTTTCAATCGACTAAGACCATGCTTCGACATGGTGAATGTGAGGACACAATATTAGGCGGCGTTTCCAAGGTCAAAGCCGCTTCACTCAGCACAAAAGAGAAAATCATGTCCAGGCCAGGAAAAGTGTCCTTGTTCAGATTCCTCACTCAGCAGTTTTGTAAAAGGTTGACGCAAAAGACTTATTGCTTGGCTTTAGTTAATGCGTTACGTACGGTGATATTAAGAAGCATCTATTTAATACCTAGATCAATATGATTTATGTACAAGGGTCACGTTTTTTCGTAGTATATCGTTTCACGATGTATAAGCACATATGATTTCGAGTATGACCCTGCGGAAGTGTTACAATCTATGTGAAATTAGTTACAAAAGGTCATTAAGTATGCTAAACAGCAGAAAATTCGATACAACTATGAATCTAGTCCGTTTTATTATCGCTTTTGCGTCGAGAAAATTATCGACATTGAGATTTAGCAGGGAATGTTTACGGTAATAAACAAACTTAGGCTCCAGTAAAGATAACAATCAGATTAAGTTGAGTGGACCAGTTCCAAAATAATGATCAGGATTTTACGAAAAACATTAGCATGGTAATATACTGAAATATAGACCATACACAAAGAAAAATACTGAACGTTAATCAAATTATCTGAAGAAATGTTGGAATTGTTTTTTGGTCTCGTACTCCACAGTTATAAGTAGTCAATGATTCTAAGTATGTTTGATGTAATCCAAAGTATTCAGAGTAATCACGTAGTGAGAAAATCAATACGATCAGTAAAAATAGCAAGTACATCAGAGTTCTGTTATCGTAACAGCTGATTATTGCGAACGCGTAGTATGTGTGTGCAGCAGTGCTTTGTTAGAGGCAGTCGATGCGTCATGCCACGAAAGTACAAGTTCTTTTACATAACAATTTTGCGGTAAGTAGTGGTAAGCGTACAAATAATGCAGAATGAAGAACGAACGCCTAAAAACAAAAACTAATTACCAAATCAGTTTGTGTCAACTACCTCCACAAAGTCCTACTTGCTCTTTTAGTTCACCAACGTAGACGATTAAATTTCGATGACTGAAGATCTGCTAGAGTGAATGAGAATAGTGTGACCTTGGTGCTTACGTCGGAGTCATACACTGTACCCTATACCTAACGTGGATCACACTTTTGTCGTATCCGGGTATTGAAGGTACTTTGATGACCGTGTGGTGAAAACATAACGGTGTTACAGAAATGAATAAGAACAGGGTGCGACTACTGAAAATGTAAGACAGTCCGTAGCGTGCGATTGATCGATAAGTGTTGGCTGTCGTTGACCTCGCCAATGATCGTCAATGACATCGCCAACTGTGAAAAATTCAGTAATTTGACTGTCATGTGAGTTGGCAAGGAACCAATGACGTTTCACTGGCCCTATGTTTCTAGTCCTAACAATGTTAACCATAAGTTCTAGCCTTAACACTCATAACTCCTGGCTGCCGATTCTTGACGGGCTGATAATCCTTAATTTTAACTTTCATTTATTAACTTATCACACTGGAACTTTTAATGTATCGTAATTTTATTGCTGTGCATCATAAACTGCTTCGTAACCATGTTATGCCTTCTGATTAGCCTCATAATATCGTCGCTATTATGTATTTAACTTAACTTCAATACACTAGTAGCGAAAACTTCTGCAGAATTCGGCCCACGCTATCCAGTTTTTCACCGTGTTATAGCATTCTGTGACTATACTTGATCACCATTTCAATATCCTTGTAGCAGTAAATGAATCTTCGAAATCAATAATTCTGTAAGTCATAGACATTTGATGCTGACCGCAATAGTTTTACTGGAATCACATATTTGAACGTGCTCGGTCACGCATCTGTATCAGATCATTAGTGGGCACACCGTGCTTTACATCTCTTTAAACCCATATCCAGCTTAGGCTAGTCATTTTTCGATATATCGATAGTCTATCATGTATGCCTTCGAACCTCTTTGCTTCTGAGTTCTGATTTCACTCGGTCTGCATGTTTCGATTATAAATGTTATTGGTGATTAAGGTGTTGTCAAGCTCCGAATACTTGTGGCATTTTTGTCTTCGTTTTACACATTACTAGTCTAGTAATCAAGAAAATTCTCTGGTGAGAAGCCGTGACTAATGGAGCTAATACGTGTTGCGTAGACACAGGTGTCTAACTCAGTACAATGGAAGATGGTCGCGCGATTTCGTGGATTGGTTGAGGTTAAACAACAAAACCGTCAGATCCAGGCTGAGTGGTCTAGCGGTTAAGCGTTCACGCACGAGAACGAAGGCCCTGCGTTCGAATCCTGCGAGTGAGATCGTGGATGCGAACTTCTGAGAAGTCCCATGATAAGACGAAAAGGCCGTCCAGTACTTCCAGGTTTTCAATGGTTCATGATTTCAATCAAAAATATAATGATCTCCACAGCCCCTAAACTGATAGTATATTATTTATTTATATTTGGAACACTAACTATCCAACATTCCAATGATCACTTTATTTTTTACTTTGCAATTAAGCAACATCCGGCCTGATAATATCGTGAAACGAAACTATTCCAAGATATTCACTCAATCTGTAAGATATACAAGATATCTACAAATAACTTCCAAATTGACTAAAATTAGTGTAGTCAAGTGCTCAGGCTACTACGTATTATTTATCATCAAACACTAGGATCTGTACCAAAGCAATAAGAAGCGAGTACAAAGAAGTCAATCGGTTTACATAAGCTTGTGACTACAGCATTGTATATTGGATCTGTTCAGCCCCACAATTTAAATGCCTTATGAGTGACCTTGGGGCTAGTGACCCATCGGATAGGTCCTGGAACCGTTCCGTTAAGGATGGAAGCAGTAGCGGATTGTCAGACTGTGTGGTTTCATCAAAGAGCAAGACAATTACCGTTTGCATTTTTATTCTCATAAATGTTTTGAATTACATGGACAGATTTACAATCGCTGGTAATACTGGCTTAAACTCAATATTACTTTTAATCAGGGATTCCCGAGAATGTGAAAAGCTACTACAAAATAAACGACTCAAAACTAGGCCAGCTGCAGACCATGTTTTTTTTATTCTACACTATTCTTAGTCCTATTGCTGGTTATCTTGGTGATCGTTGGAAAAGAAAACGAATCATGCAGATTGGTCTGTCGATTTGGATAATCGTTACATTGGCGAGTTCTTTTGTTCCTGCTCATGTACGATGACAAAGTTATAATGCTTTTAGCTATTCAGCTTATTTTTAGCCACTCGCTGTTTTGTTGGCATCGGTGAAGCCAGCTATTCCACATTGGCCCCAACAATCCTATCTGATTTGTTTATGGGGAATGCAAGAACCAAAGTTTTAGGTCTCTTCTACTTTGCAGCACCTGTTGGAAGGTAATATTAGTTGTCTTTGTGTGCTTTATAGCTTAGTTTCGTCTGCTTTAAAACTTTCTAAAGGGATATTTTAAAGTCATATCTATTTAAAGTTTAATAACGGTAATTATTGCTTAGTAACACTACTCAACGTATGATTTTTCTCGTATTATATGAGTAATTATACACGTCCTATTAATGTATAAACTTGGCACAACAAGTTTTCGATTTAACAATAATCTCTTTTTCCTCATTTTATCTTGAATTCCTTAATATTTAAATGTTACTGAGTTCACTACATTCGCGTAAACTCAGTAGTCGTGTGGTCGTTCTCAATATTCAACCCTTTTCGTTTGGCTATGTTTTTTTAGCGGACTAGGTTTCATAGTTGGTTCAGAAATAACTCGGCTGACAGGATCTTGGCAATGGTCTTTACGAATTACACCGATTTTGGGCCTACTTTGTATAATTCTACTGAGTGTTTTGCATTCAGATCCACCTCGTGGTGAAGCAGAAGGTGGTTCACACATGCGAACCACTTCGTGGTGGCTAGATATAAAGTCCCTACTATCTAATCAAGCATTTATGTTCATTAGCTGTGGATATACATGTGTCTGTTTTGTTTTGGGTTCACTTTCTTGGTTCGCGATTGATCTAATCCAGTCAGCATTAAATGCAATAAACGATGATCCTTCTGCCTGGAGGAATTACAAGTAAGTCTTATTTTGTTCTTAATGGTTAATTTGATTTTTACCAATTATTTCGATTATGATCACAGGAATAAATCCATGTAGTTAAACACTTTAATAACTAAGAGTTGGCATATCGTTATTTTGCAACCGAAACTTACTTAACTTTGGTGATTTTTGCGCTAGAATAATATGTTAGTTTGTAATATAATTACTAAATCCGCGATAAGCAATTAGAACGTCGGTCTCGATTATGTTTGGCGAACTCTAATGTGGAGAATCGTTGAAAGTTTCTCATTTTTATTTGGAGCAGTTTATAATAAATTTTCATGCTTAATAATTACAAACTTCTTATGCGCTTTCTAATTACTTTTGTTTATATTGCAATCTAAGGTTAGATAAAGTATCTTACTCGTGTTGGTATTTTAAACACTGAGTTCTCCTAGGTGATATCCGTTTTTCTAGAAAGCTGATACCAAGAAAGTTTTGCAGTCATTGATATTGCTTGGAGCCAAACATTTCTGTACTTCAATATGTATCCCACCTGCTATCAGTATATCTGCTTCAATTAACCAAAGTATGATCATCAAATTAATTAATGTTTAAGGTGGGTTCACAGCTTTGAAATGATCATTGTCTTAATGGTCCCAAACCAATGGTGCACATGGGCTCCAGTATCCTAAAGGAACAAATGGCGTATGTACCATGGGATTGCATCTCCTTACGATGCTCCACTGCCTTGTGAGTCAGACCTTAAAGTCAAAGGCTCGGGGTGTGGCCCCCTAAGAAAACCACCTGCTTCGGTTTGGGCACCCGGGCAGTATCACAGCTCTCATACATACCAAATGAGGTCTGTGTGGCGCATATGTATTTGGTGCTTCCATGGACCAATATCTATGTGTTAAAATAAATAAATAAATAAAATACATCAAATTATGTTTATTTATTTATTTTAACACATAAGTATAGGTACAGGGAGGCACCAAAATACATATGCGCCACACAAAGCTCAATTGATTTGTGTGAGGGCTGTGATATTGCCCGGGTGCCCAAACCGAAGCAGGTGGTTGTCTTAGGGGGCCACACCCCGAGCCTTTGACCTGAACGTCTGACCCACAAGGCAGTGGAGCATCGTGAGGAGATGCAGTCCCATGGTAGCCGGTGACCAACGATTGCTTCATACGCCATTTGTTCCCGCAGGATACTGGAGCCCATGTGCACCATTGATTTGGGGTCCGGTTAAAGCGCCAGATATTCGCTTTTCGCCCTCTCATTTTTGTAAACAACACCCCCGCCACGAGAAGGCAGTGAGTAGAACTTCCCTGGCAGGGGCTATATACGCATGGCCATGTGAGAGCATTTCGAGAGGGAGAGCGGACTCTCCCCACTCTCGGCCGTACCAGGGCATTTGGGGGCAAGCAGCGTGTCATATGTTTATAGATCTAATGATAATTAGCACTTAGATTTTAGCCTTTCAAGTGGACATAGTGGTTAAAATCTGTATATACGTTCTCAAGAATTATATAATTATATGCTAATTAATATTCTCAGTATTTTATAGCCGTCATTTATCAATTATTTGTGCATTTCTTTTTTTAAAGTATTCCCATTGTTGTTGGAGCTTCAACATGTGTTGCGGGTATTTTTGGAGTGTTATCTGGTGCAAAACTAGGTCGTTATTTACGTCGATGGATTCCTACGGCAGATGCTTATGTTTGTTCTGCAAGTCTTTTTATATGTGCTCCATTCTTATTCTTTGCTCTGGTGTCTCCATCCTGGAATTTCTATGTATGCATTGTAAGTTATATTTTAACAAATACTGGGATTAAAATTGACCAAAATCTTGGTAACTTATCTTCTGAAGCATTAATCAAAAGTATATTAAGACAGATTACCAACCTAATCTTGTTTAGTGAATATTTATTATAATTTACGGTTACTTTATGCACGGTTAATTTAAAAATGTTACTTTCTGACATTATGTCAGTAAATTAAACCTACTAGATTTCTAGTAAATGATAAATACCGGTCTACTTTTTAATCATACCTTAACTCGACCGTCCATAAGTAAACTTGCTATTTTAATAAAGTTTATAGGTCAAATAAATCTTATCTCTGAAATCGTATTAATTGTTTAATTTGATAAATTATGAGTGCAGTACGCGAATACTTGATTTTTAGTGGTTTTTGTGAGATCATTTCGCATCTTAATGTGATCGGTCTAGTGGCAACCTTAATTCATACATAAGCCTGCCCCTCAGCTTAGTATACCAGAGTGTATGGTAATTATATTGACACTAAATCACACTGTGTGCAAGTATATATATATATATCAGTAGTGCATATCTGTTTGGTGCCTTCTTTTACCAATGTTTATGTGTTTAAATAAATAAATAGTATAAATCTCTGTTCTGGACGGTCCACATAAAGAGCTATCAGTGCTTTACGAAGATATTAGTTGCTGTTCTAACCAAGAATCTTGCATGTAATAATACACTTCACATTTTAGTTATTGAGTAGTGCAAGATTCTTCCGAACTTAGATATTAATTTATCATGAAGTTTATTAAGCAATAACATCATTATCTGAGGTCACCGCTAAAACCGGGGGAAATAAAACTTCGATGACCTCACTTCTGAAATTTCCATGGTTCTCATCCTCTTCCAAACATTTCATTGTTATTAATCTGTGGTTTGCTTTAGGACAATTACAACCTAATTTTTGAATATGGGATGTATAACTTATAGATAAATTTTTAGAAAATCTCTACTAGTTTCGATAACCAATTTCTGTACTTTTCATTTATCTGGAACTTCAGTTGTTAATAAGGACTATTTTGCAAATAAAAGATGCGACTGTCCAGTTAGTTCAATACGTTTTGAGGTTCACAATCAGCTATATGTACGATGTTTAACTAAGTGTTTCAGAGGAAACAGGAAAATTTCGTCGTTGTTGCTGTTAGCTTTTCATAGTTCTAGACTGTTCTGTTAGTGATTGTTTCAAACCATAGAAAAGTACGCCTAGATGAGATTTATAAGTTTTTAAAACCTAAATATACTAGACTGACATACTTCACATCTTTTAAACATAATGTATCTGAGTAAGAACCTTTGAGTGGTCATCTGAGAACGTTGTATTATTATTCTATATTTAATGACACTATACTTGCGAATGTTTTCATCAATAAATCCATGAACACTACTTTGAATTTGTTCAGCTGACACGATACCCTGAAATAATGAGTGTTCAAAGAACTAGCTTTTAAAAGATGTGAATAACATACAAATCAACAGTCTGATCAAGAAGAGCCAAATACAAGAAAATTGTTTTGTGTCATATTTTTAGGTGTTTTTTGTATTAAGTTTGTGTTTGATGTTAGACCATTTAATTCAAATCTCTTTTTCGCTTTGATTTTGCAGGTTCTTGTTTTCATCGTCGAATTTCTTCTATGCATCACATGGGCACTTGTGACTGATATGACTATGGTGAGTATTGATTAGTTGTTTATTATACATCCTATTAGTAGTTGGAAATGAAAACTAGATCATTTAAATGAGTGTCCTTCAAAAAAATATACGAATAGTTTTAATCTATTTATCTTCCTACTTTGAGTATATTTATATATATCCTTACAATGTTGATGTCTTACTTAATGCCATGTTTTGATCTATATTTATTGATACGTCTCTAGTTTATAACTTTGATTAACGTCCAAAATCACACTAGTGACGTTGCAAATTAATTTAAAAGTGATTTCAACGTTACACTTGATTGTATAGGCTTTTCAATTAAATATGTTTGATACTTATAAAATTCAGTTACCAATATTTACACAGATGTCTACTTTTAGTGATACATTTTAGATACCATATACACCTTCACTTAGTGAGAAGTCATAAAACCCTTAGAAGAGTGCATAGCTTATAAGCTGATTTCCAGAATTTTCACACATCTTGTGTAGTTCGTGTACTGTCATAGTAGTCCTTTTTAGGACTCTCTTAGTATTGGCCTCTTCATGGGCAAAAAACCTGTCATTTGTGATTTTAGATAACTAATATTGGTGGTGGGTCTACTAAAGTCGAACGGCAATGGTGTGACCTGACTTACATTGAAGTCATTCCCAGGCGGTGGAGCTTTCTTGGTGACTGTAAAGATCAAACAAATTTTTACCAAAGTGATTTAATTTACTCGATAAAACAAATTAAAGAATAGAGTATGGATACACTACCACTTGGCTCCTATGCATAGCGTCATGCTCAACATTGGCTAGTCATCCTTAACCTTGACGATATTTGGTAAATTGTTGAACACTCACTGACTAATCATTTAGCAAGGAAACAGTTTAATTTAATGGGTTACTTGACTAGGTCCCACTGATGCTACATATTCTTGTCTGCATCTTTGGAATGTTTTTATTTTTGTTATCATACTATTTTCCTCTTTTTTCACTCCTTGACAATTGTCTTGTGGTCGCGTTTAATTTATTAATTCATATTTTACCAAGCTTATTGAAATATTGGTAAGTAAATATATAGTCGAACTGGTTTCCTATATGAATTATGGCCTTTTGTTTCTCAGGTAAATAAGTCTTTAAGGTTTCATCAGTCCCATTAGGTTGACGGCTGATAAAATCTCTCTAGAAAAACACGACGTTTCCGTCAGGTTGTGTCACCTCTGGCACAGTCTAGATTCCTGCTTGCCTGTCGACAGATAAAGATACTAATCAATAGTTTGATTTGTATTACTTTATGATTATTGGTTATTCGATTTCTTAACCAACCATTATATGTATTAATTGGGAGAATTTAATCACAAATTTCTTCAGTTCATTATTCGTTTACGATGGGAATCGCAAAGAAACTGCCTGTTCGAGTAAAATATTCGTCGACTAATCTTTCTATCGTGATGAATTATAACAAGTCCACTGTCAATAATAACAAGCGTACAATATTATTCCTTCATATACTTTTGATATGTTTCACAGTCCTAAATGACATATTCGACTGTTGAAATTGTTTGAATAGGTATACTGATTCTGATGTGCTCACATCAATACCCATATCAGATTAGATATTTCTGAAAAATTATCTAACACTTATTAGTGTAGTATTGTATATCCCTCAAACTCATAGTCAAAAAGTTCAGTTGAAATATTCATCAAATATTATTTTGAATTCCTTAAATGTTTTAACCTGGTTATTGTCATTGATATGTGAATTATCGTACCACTATTTTTTAAAAAAGTGGTTACTTTCCCTCTTATCAACCAGTCAGTCAGTCAGCTGCAACGTAGGACCAGGCACGTATTTGCATCGTTCCAAGTTGCCATACCGCATTAGCACAACAAGATGAACACCGGATTCTTAGAAGTGGTTAATTCAGTGGCGGTAATATGTAGAAGAAAGATTGCATATAAGGAGATAGGACAGGAATCAAGAATTAGTTCGTAGAAAGAAAGATATGAAGTGATTTTAATCTCTTAGTATAAAGGAAGACAGAGAGTGTATACACCGACGCCATTGTGATCGATTCTGAGCCATGTCACCAAGAGTCTCCAACCATTGGTTACGATAGTCACGCGGACCCCAACCAGGCAGCCTGCATCTACCAACATGGCTCAGACTAGAAGTTAGTGACTTCAAGCACTGATGCCACGTTTTGGTTTGGCCACCCCTAACTTTCTTCCAATTATCCCTAACACCGGTTAGCATTGCGCGTCGTGGTAATCGGTGTTCAGGCATACGCAACACGTGGCCCAACCATCTCAGTCGATGAAGATTCACAACCTCATCGACTGATTTACCGTCATTCCCTAATACCCTGCGTCTAACCTCACTATTACTTAGCCGGTGATCCCAGTAGATACAAGTCATATTTCTAAGGCACATGTGGTCAAATACTAGTAACTTACGAATATCTTCTACTCTTAAAGGCCAAGTTTCGCAGCCGTATAGTCGAACGGAACGAACTGCCGCGCAGTATACTCGTCCCTTAATTGATAGACGGATATCTCGCCTTCGCCATAGGTGACGTAGGTTGGCAAAGGCCAAACGAGCTTTTCGAATCCGTGCTGAGATTTCGTCAGACACCAACCCATTAGGGCTGATCAGACTTCCAAGATAAGTGAAGTTGTCAACGTGTTCGATTACTTCACTCCCTATCCTTAGTTCAGGTGTTGACGCAGACCAGTCCTGAAACAACAACTTGCATTTAGAGGGAGAGAAGCGCATCCCAAACATTCTGGCATTGTTGCTCAGTGCTACGAAAAGACGCTGCATTTCATCAGCGTCTTCACCAAACAGGACTATGTCATCTGCGTATTCTAATTCAATAAGTGGACCTCCTGGTAGGAGATCAATACTCGAGAATTCAGTCGATGAGAGCGTTATTTCCATCAGTAGATCTATGATGAAGTGAAACAAAAATGGAGAAAGTGGACAGCCTTGGCGGACGCAACTTGAGGTTGCGAAAGCAGATGACAGTTCGCCATAAGCTCTGACTCGACTAGTAGTGTTCGAGTAAAGAGCTTTCACAAAGTTTATGTACTTCTGAGGTACGCCTTTCAATTGCAGACACTGCCACAGAACCTCTCGGTCTAGAGTCAAACGCTGCTTTTAAGTCAAGGAAGACCACTATTGTTGGACGCCGATAAGTATGCCTGTGTTCTAGAACCTGACGAATGGTGAATATGTGGTCGATGCAGCCACGACCAGGTCTGAAGCCAGCCTGATTTTCACGTGTTTGCAGTTCACGAGTCTTATTTAGGCGTCCGAAAATTATCGAAGCTAGTATTTTAGATATCATATTAGTTAAACTAATCCCTCGGTGGTTGTCACAGGATGATTTTGATCCTTTCTTAAATATTGGGACGATAAGTGATTGTGACCAGTTAGATGGGATAACGTCTAACTCCCAGATTTTAGCTAAAATATTAGTCAACCTAATCGCTAAAACTAGACCACCATCCTTAAAGACCTCTGGGGCCAATCCATCTGGACCAGCTGCCCTTCCTCGTTTCAGATTAGCTTTAGCCTTTTGAACTTCAGCTAGAGTTGGGGTACCTACTTCAATGTTCCATTCATACTGTCTGGGAATAGAGGATAGTTGTAGAGTAGCTGAAGGCCAACTGAACTGCTCCGAAAAATGTTCCGCCCATGGTTCTAAACGTCTAGACTGGGACCAGATAAGAGTGTCGTTTTTTTCCGAAATAGTCTGACTTACACTTGACTTATTAGTTCCAGTTTGTTTTATTAGTCTGAAGAGATGTCTTGTGTTCCCTATAGCCGCCGCCTTTTCCATCTCTTTTGCTTTTGTTGCCCACCACTGCTCACGATCGTTCCTTAAACTTTTGCTTAACCTAGATCTGATTTCTTTACGCTCTTCATCGTGTTCAGAACCTGATGGGATGAGTTTGCGAGAATCTATCAGTGCAATAGACCTTGAAGAAATCCATTGGTTCTTTGTAACCCTTTGGTTTAAATCACTAATAGATGTCACTGCTTGTATAACTTTCCAAGCAACATCTGGGTCAGCCTTGTTTTCAGAACTACCTAAGTGTGACCTCAGTTGTTCCTGGAACCTACTTTTGGCTTTCTCATTACTCAATTCGGTTCTAATGAGTCTTTTTTGTGTGGCTTTTTGCGTCCAGTGAGGCGTAAGCAGATGCGTGCTCGTATTAGGGCATGGTCGGAGTCCAAGCAGGTACTCCAGAATGAGCGACAATCTTCTATTGACCCTCTCCAACGATGACTGATGGCAATATGGTCTATTTGAGTCTATCGTTGGTTTGGTACAGGGAGTCGCCATGTTAGACGATGTCTCTCCTTATGCTTAAAATTTGTGTTTGCTAAAAATAAACGATTGTCTGAGCAAAGTTGTAGCAGACGATCACCATTATCTGTTCGCTGTGCCGGAATACTAAAATACCCACCTAAATGTCTTTCTGTTTTGTTTAAGCTACCTACCTGGGCATTAAAGTCACCTGCTACGAGTACTATGTCTGAACGTTTAGCTTTCGGAAGAAGTTCAGACAGCTTTCTGTAAAATTCATCTTTCACTTGATCCGGGCTGCAGTCTGTGGAAGCGTAGGCAGAAACGACGAAAAGGCAACGACGTGTGTCCCTATCCTTTCGAGTTCTTACGGAGCCGTTTAGCCGAACAGCGCATAGACGACTGTTAACGGGGATCCACTCTAATAGCGCTTGTTTCGCCCTCATACTTAGTGCTATGCCTACACCTGCCAGTCCACGAGAACTAGCCATCGGGTCGCCAGATACACGAAGGGTGTATCTCGCCGGCTCTCCGTTTCGCCGAGGTGAGGTCAAGTGAATGACCACGCTAGGATCCTGTATGCGTGTTTCGGAGACACAGCATACATCAATGGTACGAGATTCTAGGGTTTTAGCCAAGGAAGCCTGCTGATCGATTTGGCATAGTGTGCGTACGTTGAAGGCTCCAATGTGTAGTTTGGAGCGAGGTTTCAGTAGACCTGGGACAGTGTTTTGAGCACTAGAATCGTTGGCTGTGGTGACACTTGAGGAGGAAGCCGAAAGAGGGAGTTTAGATTTGAAAGTCGATGTAAGAGGAATAATAGGAATTGAAGAGGTAGGTTGATTATGAATACAGTGGTCTTGAGTGCTGTTAGAGGTATGAGGGCGGTTATCACTTCCCGGTTGCCCACACCGTGGAAGGGCCTCTTATCAATAGTTTTAAGTGTATTGGTTAATAGATAAAAAGCGTATACAAATGTCTCCTTCGTTTGTTGTTATTTTCTCCCTTTATCACTGTGTACTATTCCAGTGTAATTTAAAGTAATACATTATTTGATCAGTTCATGGCAGTAATTCATTTAAGTTTTTACTATTTTCGTTTAGGGAGTAGTTATTCCTACTCGCCGTTCGACAGCATCTGCTCTTCAAATGGTTATGAGTCATGCATTAGGAGATGCCATCAGTCCGGCTATTGTTGGTCGGGTAAGTGATATTCTCTTGTTTCGTAATACCACAAACACTAGATCTAACTATATATATATATATATATATATATATATATATATATATATATATATATATATATATATATATATATATATATATATTAACGTAAAAGATTAAGATATTTTTCTTTTCTTTTATTCCCACTGGGATGTAGGTATATCTAACCGACAGAACGTGCATCGTAGTTTTCACTGTTAGCCACTATCCAACTTTACTTAATAATGATTATATGGCACTATTGAGTTAATCTGCTAAAGATTCATTTATTCTAATAGACTGATCCACTGCAGTCGTCTATGAACTACCAACAAACCCTTACAAATAAAAATTACCAATTCTTTTGCTCCATAAGAAATAAGTTAGTGAGGTACCCTATGAAAAATGTCTATTTATCAGACAGTATTTCAATCTACTACGAAAGATTAGTCAGTAAGATTTAGAAGTAAGGCATTTCAGTTGTGAATCGTCACTGTGTACCAAACCGCTAGAATAACATTATCTACTGCTACTTGCTTTTTTTTGAATATAAACATTGTGAATTTGGCACATAAGAGTATACAAAGTATTGGTTCGAAAATATTACGTGTTTACCTATTACACCCTTCGATGTTTGACAGGACAATTGACCGTGTCAGGCAACGAGATCAATTATTGGTTATAGAATAAAAAATTATAGTAGTCATTTCATAAAGTCAATATCTACTCACTAGTTAATGAACATACCTTGTTTAAACTAAGTTGTTTCATATACTTTATTATTTTTCTTAAAGAAAACTGAAGAGGTCTCAAGTAAATAGAAATCATAATGCCATAAAATTCTTATTTGTTTACTGGTGGTTTAGTAGTTTTTTCATGGAAATATCTGGTTGGAATAGTTTATTTCTCTCCTATATTATTGTGATTATTTACTAATCTTAAGTAATAAATAAAGATTGAATGAGACTTATGTTTTTCCTCATTTTTATTTTTCATTTCAGATTGCAGTAGCTTTTACAGATCTGCATTCATTAGAAACACAATATTTAGGCTTACAAAGAGCATTATTTCTTACTGCGTTTGTTTGTGCTCTAGGTGGTTTCTTATTTCTTATAGTTACTTTATATTTGGTTAAAGCTAAGAATGATGTTCATAGAGCTATTCAAGGTACATTTTATTATTATTGTTATTATTATTATTATTATTATTATTATTATTATTATTATTATTATTATTATTATTATTACTGTACAATGTTGTTTCATGCTATGTATGTATGGTATGCTATGTATATGTACTGTTTTATCATAATCATTATTTCCAATCTCTTTAGAAATAAATAATCCTCTTTCCATTGACAACACAAATAAACGCAACTCAGTAGTCATAATGTTGATTCATTTGTGCTGAGATTTCTATATTGTAACGAAAATATAATATTGTACAAAGCTAGTAATGATAAATAAATAATAAGTAATTTACTGAGTAACTTACAGTATACGCTTATGTAAACGAATGCTGATTGACATTTCCATTAAGATCAAGTTAGGATATTGGACTAATTACATTTTCTGCTCCGATAGCAATACGGTCCGTTTACTTTTTTGTTGTACTTTTCACTTTCATAAACCCTGAATTGTAACATTAAAATATGTGATAGATAGTCACCATTATTTTTTATTGTTCACATATATAAAATGAAATATGTGCAAAAATACTGTTACAAAACTAAGTAAATTATTCGTAATTAGTATAAGGAGATTTGTGGAGTTTGTAGAATTTCCATCATGAACCAATCTTAGTTGGACCTCTACTGCAAACCTGGAAGTACCTGACTGCCGCTTCATCCCACTGTGGCATTCCCTGGTATTGTGCATCCACAAACCCAAATCCGAAAATTGGACCTAGGACCTTCAGTCTCGCGCGCGAAGGCTTAAACTCTAGACCACTGGGTTCACTATTGACTAGCTTCAATATTCAACTCTGGGAGTCCTATTAAAAAACCGTGATCAATGATGTTCAATGCGTGTCGGGTAAGAGACAGTTATCCGCCACAAGCACTGGATGAGGATTGCGCAATATCGTGTATTAATTAAAGTCAGACATTAACACCGTCGGATACTGGCTCGGTGATCCCAGATGCGGCATCGTGGGTGCATACTGCTGAAAAACCCCATACTAGTATGAAGCAGCCTTTTAGTACTTACAAGTTTGCAGCGGTAGTTTAACTAAGATTGGTTCACGATTTAAATTATGGGAATTCTAGAACCTTCACAAATCCCATCTATACTAATGAATTATTTATAGTTGTTATTAAAGGAGGTTGTGTATGTTTTTAAATCCAAGGTTTTACGTCACAGACTGACTTTAGTTTGACAACAATTGAAAAACAGGAGTCACTGGATTTCTGTTTTTCAGTATGGAGCCCTTATCAGTGTGCATTCACAACCTCACCATAGACCGAACTTATAACCTTAAGCCTTATGTAGAGCATTTAACCTTCTGACCACCAATTAGCATCCAATGTTTTATGTTTCTTAATGCAATCAAATGTATAACTGTCACCCGTCGCTAATCGCGATATCAGCTAACTGACTATTCGTTTCGTTCGATAAAATACTTAGCAATGAGCGATGCGTTAACATGGAGTTTACAATTCATATTAGATAAAAATACCATAAGACAATTCTTGGGTTAATACTGAAAGAATAACAATCTAATTTTTCTATTATTTTCTTTTCCACATCATTTCTCAACAGAAACCTAGATAGAAAAATAAGTAGTGTATTATTAGACCCTACGGTATTTTTTATCTTATCAACATAATATAAGTTGTAAGCACATAAAATCTCCAGAAAATAAAACAGATAACTCAACTGATTGAGATAACATATAATTGGAAACAAGTGTTTGTTAGTTCAAATTACCAGAGTTTGTTTATGTTAGGCATAGTAAGAAGGAAAAGTTGATTAAAAATAATAATATCAATAAAAATAGTAAGTTGAAAGGAATAAGTGGCAAAATGGAATAAGAGTTACAGAAGTATTAATTTGTCCACGATTCTAAAGAAAATAAAATGATAGATATATTTGAAACAGTCATACTGATTTTCAAGTATGGTTTTCTATTAGGAATAACAGTTTAATGGAATTCAACTAACAATGCTTATATCTTTTTACATAGTATGTGATCTGATGTATAATACCTCTCGAAACTGATACTATATTGAAATTTATTCAGATTAACCACCAATCAAAAAACATACATTAAAATACACCGAATTAGAAAAATCACTAACAACTTTAAGGTTAAAAAGATAGTCAACATTAATGCCTAGACAACCACAATAATTATTGCCAACTGTCTATCACATTCACTGTCAACAGAATAAACTCTTCATCAATTGTAGGTACATTCTATTACTTCAGTTCTGTTTAAATTGAGCGCTAATGATGTCTAAAAAGACAATGAAAGCTTCACGATTAAATCAACAAGCTTACCAAACTCAACTTCATTTGAATCATGCTCCTAGTTCGATTAACCACTTGTTTTTAACAATAATAGTCTGAAGGTAATTTCGATTAAATTCCTGATTAATCAACGGCTGTATATCAATTTTATTTAAGTATTTATGACTTAAACATCACAAGGTATTAGATAATTGAATTACTCATGACTGAAATAGAATAGTATCTGAGAATTTTTTAACTAGTTCTCGTGCACTTTCAAATATAGGTATGATATTAACAATCTAAAGGGAGGAAGATGAACCTTTTGTCCTGGTTCCCAGCGTATATTGACGTGTGTGCTATTTTAATGAATGGTTCTATAAGGAATCAGAGGAAAAGTGAAGCAATAGTTTCTCATCATTCAACTAATGACTTGAGATTGAAAGACATAAAAATAAGTTTAATCAACAAATATCAAAGATACTTTAATAAGTCAATTGTAAAGATATAATAATAATACCGAGTAACTTTAAAATGGGAGTAGGGAAGTTGAACTGAATAGAGAAGAGTCTTAGCAAAATCCAACCTTTTCAGATGAATTGATGGTTGTCACTAAATTCGAATATCAACATATACTGTTTGGTTTTGTCTCCGTTGACATCAACCTAACACTGGATATAATCAAACGGAGATTTAGACGAAATATTTGGCGATTTTTTCCCAACTTGCTAGTGCGAGTGAGAGATATATTACTACTTATAAAAGGAAGAGTATACTTTTCAGCATTTCTGTATATGTAACTTTTCGACTCTAACATACTCATCAAGTCTCAAAGATACTACTTTATATTTGATGATAAATTTCTTTGTGATAGTTTTCGAGGATAATAGAACCACTGAGTACTCAATGTTTTGATTAGACTCCTAATTTTAGGTAGGGTGGATAACTCCGTTCTGATAAAGTCTTAATCATGTTGGGGTTTTCTCATTCTGCTTATCATTTACTCCCCAAACTCAGCTTCTAAATTTCTCATAATTTTTTTATCTCACTAATTTATATTTTCTCTAATCGTATCTCCGATGCCCAATCTTTTCTATTACCATTGATACTGCTACTATCACCACTCTTGTGGGATTTGACCTGATAATTTTATCCCTTTGTGCTAGTGGGGCTTGGCGACTTGAACCGATGTACACACGTTGCGACTGACTGACTATGATTTATTTATTGTTCTCTTCGTTTAGACAATCATCATTAAGATCTGTCATTTACCTATTCATGTTTTATATCATAATTTTATTTAGTGTTTCATTTTATACCCTCCTCCCCAGATATCATACACCTTTATAAATAACAAATAATGTGATCCGATTTTTACCTATTTATCCTATAATTTACTTATATTGTAGCTTCTCAACACGACATGGTTGCTGTAATAAGTGGACAAGAAATTGAGGTTCCTGCGACCCCATCATCTATTCATAGTGAAGTGTTCACCTGATCAAATATATTCGTCATATATATATACATTGAAAGGTCAGCATTTGTTTTGCTTGTAGTTACATCTGTTTACTCTGAATATATTATCTATGCTTGTCCATCTATCTATCTATGTTATCATGGAAGTAGATTTTGTGTCTTGTTGAACTCATATTTTTATTGTTAAGTTTGTGAATTACTTGTTCTCTTTTTCTAAGTATCATTATTATTTTTTATTCTCTTTACTATCAATACAGAAATTGTACTGTTCTTTGTATATTCAATTTAATCATACTTAAATGATTAAATCATCATTGTATTTGTAATTGGCTAATTTCAACAGTTTTTGAACATAAGATATCAGTCAACCATTTTTGTGTAAAATATTCGATTTTAGAAGGGGTTTATTCTCTGTATGTTTTCATTTCACTTACATTTCATAAATAATTTTAATATGTGAACTATTGGGTTTATCAAATCACAATAATTATTTTATAGAATGATTTCGTTAGTTCTTTTTTTTGCAAACACATATATAAGCGAACATTATTGTTTTCAATTAGATCCTCATCAGGTTTTACTTTCATATACAGTAATATTTATATGCATATACGAAATTTTTAAATCGCTCAAGTTAGTTTATCAGTTGGTCATAACACTGGAATAGATTGCATAACTGATTATAAGTAAAAAGTATAGATTGATGGTGTGATGACCAGTGTACTAGTTGTGATAATAATAACAAGGTCTTGAATCAAAGTTTTATAAAAGGAAGTAAGTTAATGATTTGTCTCCGCTGAATTCAAGTCTAGGCAAGCTTTTGTCGTCTTCCATCAATGATGCATGTACCACATGATGTTAATTTTAAATTCACAGCTAAACCCATGACTTTTAGTAACACTTTCAACGTTATTTGAGGTTGTATCCCATGAATGGAATCCCCAGTTCTTATCTTTCAGAAAAATTTTACCAAAATGATTCATTCAATATCTGTCCCAATAATAATTGATAATCTGAACAACAGACCTATCACATCCGAGAAAACATTGGCGCTACATTCTTGAAAAGGTTGTATCAGCCGTGCGCACACTGGTATTATATACTGGATCTGTAACACACTGTCAATCAATAGTAAATGATGAATAAATCCCGACCATAACGATATCTTTTCAGAGCAACTTTTGCTGAACTTTGAACATAGGTATCGGTAATCTAGGTAACAAAGATTCGTCACGTTCAAAGCTCAGAAACAGAATATAAAATTTGTAAGATTCGAATGAGTTAAGCAACCAGATTAACGCTGATACTTCAATTCTAACAAGTGTTCTGGATTTCAAAGAAGCCTAAGAGTTATGTTGTAAAGATTCTAGTTAGAATTTGATCGGTTGTCCTATATCCATGCCTTAAATCAAATGTTCATTTGTTTTTAGTTTAACTCATTGTGAGGCATAAGGTTCAACGTTTTATCTAGAGTATATACGAATTTCACTAAATATAGTACAGACCATCTGGAGGTAAATGGATTCACTTATCTATCTAGAATAAGCCAGTTTAAAAGTTCTTATTAAAAGGACATAAAGACGCTTTGCCTATAACTGGGAGTTGAACTTTCACATATTGAAATGGAACAATTACCACCACGAAAACGTTTGTTAATTTGGATGTCATTTAAGTTTAAATTGAATAATTACGCTTCTGAGTTAACGATAGTTTTATTCAAGTTTTTCGAACCAGTAGCTAAAATCCTTAAACTGGGGATTTTTGTAAGAATTTAGATTTAGAACTTCACGCAATCTATTACTGAAGGTTGTTCACATTTAACGACATCAGTAAATTCTATATTCTTAGCTCTTCAAGAATACTAATAATTTCTTAATAAGTATTTATCTATGACGTCAATTTTTTTCACCACAATTTAGACCATATTTTTTTATTGATCGCTAATTTGTGCTTGTATTGCTAATTAATAGAAATCTCTCCTGTTGTCACCAGAGATGAATGATTAGCTATGTGAAAGAAAATGTGTTAAATTATACAAAAATTGTCACGAAGTCGATTTTAAAAGGACCTTGAATAACAATTTGCTTTAAGTATTTATTATTAAATAAACCTTTTCAATTTCCAATCGAATCTATGAGTCAATAGAATATTTCTTTTCATAAATAAGCTTGTTTCGGATT
This sequence comes from Schistosoma spindalis, assembly GCA_946903255.1. NCBI lineage: Eukaryota > Metazoa > Platyhelminthes > Trematoda > Strigeidida > Schistosomatidae > Schistosoma > Schistosoma spindalis. The sequence continues at coordinate 24,075,037 of OX336424.1, forward strand.
TTGAGAAAATGGCATATACTTGTAACGGAAACGTCGAGTAAATTTGAGATAATGAAGTTATTGGTGATTTATAAAATAGTACAATCTTTTTACTGTAACTATATTGTTATGAAAATAATTTCACTAAACTTCATCGTAGGTTTTTGTTGATTTTGTAAGAGAATTATTGATCTAAGTATCTCTTTATTTCTGTTCTACAACAAAAGCCTATAACTGCAATAGTTTGATAGTTGACTCCAGATTTTGTAATGGATCATAAATATAAGGAACCTTATTACGTCACCTGCGTAACCTCGTAAATTACAACTGTCTTCTTACTTAGTAGTGTGAATGTTATAATGGATGCTTAAAGTATTTTATCGCTCTCACATATATTACAATAATACGTTAATAAGACTAATCACTGTTATGTCATATGCCCTGTCAAATATCACATGATAAGATCGCCAATCAGAACATTGCCAAACCAATGACGTATTAACCATCACGAGCAGCCTAGAGTAAACTCTGAGTCCTTATTGATCCCTCTGACCTTGGCCTGCCTATTGAGTTCAGAACACAAGTTCAGCTTCCACTGTATGAACCATATATTTCAGGCATGCTTGATTTATATACGAGCAAACCAGACCTCATCTCACCATAAAATATAGATAATAATTATACATGATCAAACCAAAAGTGGCTGAGTGTAAGAGACAGTAACTATCAAATCGGGAATAAGCTAACAATGGTATATATATATATATATATATATATATATATATATATATATATATATATATAACAATCCATAAATAATTTCTAGCGGTTACCATTCATTTATTATTCGTTGGAATATAACAGTAATGTTATATCAAAACTAGGATTCACAATGCAAAATAGAGAACCAGATTAACACTAAACAATACTTTATTCAATACAGTTACAAGCAGTCACCTTTAGTGAGTCAGGACCAGAAATTAATGACAAGAAGAAAAATTACATATTTAATATTCCGTAGGCCGTGGCAATTTGTCCACGTTCAACGACTCATATTTTACTTTCACTAGCAAATATCAATAAACAGTTGAGCTGGATACTAGTCAACAGTTAAGAAGAAGAATATGAGTGAATGGGCAGAATAAAGTTTAGTAATTAGTTGATCGTTTATTATAAAGACAAATATTTATTAACCTTATATTTTATATTACGAGCTAATCTTAATTGGACAGTTATTGAAAACTAGAAAGTATTGGTCGGACGTTTTGTCCTATAAATGGAATTTCTCGATAATGGACATATAAACTGTTAGATGCCAGTCTAGTGGTATAAAGTTTAAGAGCTTCCCACGATGCATGGTGAATTCATGGAAGCCTACTGTCAAGTAGATCCATTTATGCAGTGTATTCTGCTTCTTGATGTTCGACTAGCTAAAATAAGCTCATCATATAAATTATTAAGTTCACAATTTCGTCAAACCTTTAGAGCAACAATTCCTTAATCTGTTAATGATGATTTGAAACATCGTAATAGTATTCGCTGGTTTGTTGAATCCGATGCCTTCAAAAAGGCACTAAGGATTGGAATGAAAAATCATGCATAGGAGGCAGACAACAGACGCATTTCAAGTAAAGACTAATGTGAGATAAGACTGCCTAATCTCGTCTTTTCCCTTTCTTCTGATTTTTAAGTAGACTATGAAGACTTCCACATCACAACAAAATTCACGGAATACGGTGGACATCTTGGACACAGCTGGACGATTTCAACTTCAGAAATGATTTAATTCTTCTTTCCCGTACACAGAAAATAAATGTCGACGAAAACAACCATTTTGTCAAAAATATCTTTATCTTTATCGATCTAACTAACCTTAAGAAGATCAATACTACTAAAAACTACTTTATTGAACAATAAACAATAAGTATTATATCAATTAGTCAGTTACAATTAACATTTCTAACTAAAATAAATTATTTTCATTGTTTCTTTGCTATTTTAGTTATATATTACTTGATTAAAGCCTTAAATTATAATGTCTGAAAATGATATTTAATAATAAACAAAAAATACAAACAAAAAAGTGATAATAATAACTCGTGGATGTTTGTTCTGCATTGAATGATTGAATATTTGTTTACTTTCAAAAGTGTAACATAAGAATATTTGTTTTGTTTGTGTTTTTTTAAAAAAACTAAATGAATTTCTATTCAGGTTACATCCATATCTGAATGATAATAGTGATGGTAAATTTTAATGGAAATAATAATAAAGTCTAAAGTTTAGTTTACTGATATAAAGTTATTGCACCATCATTTCATTGATATATATAAACAGTAGTTATAATGAGAATGGTGGTAAATAAGTTTTTATCTATTTAATGGTTCAATATTTTGAATAATTTAAATCAACAAACGATCTTAGCTAGATAACCAGTGAAAAACAAGGGAATACTGGACAAGTGTTTCGTTCTTACTACAGGGGATCGAACCCAAGACATTTAATTTTGCATTATCATTGTTGAGGGGTCTCATACTAGGATGAAACACTTGTCCATTTCTCCCTTGTTTATGACAGCGGACTAGCTAGGATCAATTCGTGATCTACACTATAAACATTTAATATAATTAACAAATAAAAATCATTCATGTCACACAGTTTGTACTTTAATTGACGATGATAAACAAATATGTGAATAAAACTTGGATTTATGACGTGTGGTTTACAAAGTGTACAATGTTTCATTTCGTCAATATAGCAATTCATAAATAACACAGGGACTGTGATTAAAAATAATACTTTGTCCAATAAAAACTATGGTCAAGTGAATTCGATCGATTCAAGACTAGCGAACTAATGGGTCCTAATGTGGTGAACAGAACACTAGTGGGGACAATCGAATGTTCTGATTGATCCTGCTTTCCTCCTACCCCAGTCAGTTAAGTCCAGAACGCTAATCTCAGCTTCTGCAATATGAATCATATTTCAAACATACTGAGTTTATATACCAATCAAACAGACAACAACGTAGCATAAAATAGAGAATAACATTTGGCCAAATATGGCTGTGAATGTGGGAAGCAGTGACTAATAGACAGGGCATAATTTTATAATGGTAAAACGTATAATAATGGTTTATAGATCAAAATAAAGCTTATAATAAGAGGAACATGAATATGAATAGTTTAGTTATTTAACAACGATACGATAAAAATATACGTTTAGTATTGGTCCAAAAATGGATCCCAAAATTACCATTCATTATTCTTGTCGGGACATAACACACCTCCCTTTTATTGAAGATCCTCCCTGCGAAATAATGTTGGGTCCTCATATACCCAAGTTACAATTAATTTGGCTGTATTTAAAACATATTGAGCAGAGAATCCATTAAAATTGACCAGATAGTGAGGATAAACGCCATTTAATTTGAGGTCATCAGAGTTCGAATCTTCTGAAATCTTGTTATCAATTTTATTGGGAGCTTCATTTGTAGATAATGAATCATTAGGATAATCAGCATCTATCAAAATTGTATTAGGTTTCTGATCATCGTTGGCGGACCAATACTAAACGTATATTTTTATCGTATCGTTGTTAAATAACTAAACTATTCATATTCATGTTCCTCTTATTATAAGCTTTATTTTGATCTATAAACCATTATTATACGTTTTACCATTATAAAATTATGCCCTGTCTATTAGTCACTGCTTCCCACATTCACAGCCATATTTGGCCAAATGTTATTCTCTATTTTATGCTACGTTGTTGTCTGTTTGATTGGTATATAAACTCAGTATGTTTGAAATATGATTCATATTGCAGAAGCTGAGATTAGCGTTCTGGACTTAACTGACTGGGGTAGGCAGAAAGCAGAACTAATCAGAACTCCAGGCTGCTTGCACATATTTTACGCGTCCTTGATCCAATCGATAATTCACTGCCCTCTAATCGGCGGTCCAACATACAACACTTGGCGACGGGGATGGGATTCAGTCAGCACCCAGATCGTCATCAGTGTCCTTGAACGACATTCGTCATTAGTCATACAGTGATTTTCATTACCGGTGCTGATAAAAAAATGACTCTGCCTTACGATCGACTACAGCTTCTATGAGAGCGACAATTGGAGTTCTTAGTCAATTTACGCACACAGCTGCGAAATCGCTCATGCTTTGGAGATGCGACGGAAGTGGATGGATTAATTTCTCAATTTCTCAATGAGCTGGAAAATGATTGCAGCCTCCGTGAATCCTCGGCAAACCGTATTTCAAGCGATACGACAGCCAATCGTGATCCGCCCAGTGGTCCATTTCAGAAACATGCCCGTAATGGATTCAGACTACATTATCCCCGAGAGAGGATGTGCAGACAGTGACTTATCCAGCTCAAAAACAGACGCCCTGTTAAATGTTCATAGAATTGTCGCAATAACCGCCCATGAAACCGAAAACAAATCGGGCAATACACTGAATGCAGCTGCTCCAAATGGATCTCAAAATTACCATTCATTATTCTTGTCGGAACATAACAAGTTAGCACTCAAATAAAAAACTCAGGATAATCAGGTTTTCACATGAACTTATTACTTCCAGACACACAAGCCCGCATTCAACGCTTAACATACATTTCTATCAGTTTGTGATATTGTGCAACAATTATCTATCGTTATTGATGATACCTACCTCATAACCCATATGGTCAAACCCCACCACTTACTTATTCTTCTATTCTCCAAGTAACATATTATCTTTGAAATTATCGAGAGAATATGTGATCAGGTTTTATAATTGCTAATATATCAATTTAAGTAATCTTTATCTTGGAAGCAACAAGTTCATGCCATTTAGAAATGAACAAATAACTAAGATAATTATTTTATATTCATTTTGAAATAATAATATTTTTCGATTCCCGTCTTGTGACATAATAATAATAATAATAATAATAATAATAATAATAATAATAATAATAATAATAATAATAGTTATAATATAGTTTCATTAAATTAAATCACATGGTAACCTAATGAAAAAATTGCTATTAAATGGGTTAGGTTCCTTTACACAAAACTTTTCAACATTTGTTATAAAATTTAAAGGAATTTATAATGACTATAAAAGAATGAAGCAATCGTTCAGTCTTCCTAACTCTAAATGATTCTTCAGTAAACTTCAGTAAATGATAGAAATTGCCAACATAATAAATAACGATAATTATTAAATAACAAATAACCTAACATTACAAATAACTGGGAGTATTTTAATCCATTCTGTACTTTAATGGAAGTTTGTAGAAATCAAATGACATATTAGTACGTACACTATCCTTTTATAGGAGTATCTTTTTGAAAGAATGAAAAGTATGTTCTAGGGAATGGAGGTTTTAGATTCTTAATTTTATCAATGAAGCAAGAGAAAACAATTTCTTCTCATAGAGTTGACACATTGCACTTTAAGTAGTGGTTACATCAAGTACCAGATTTGTTAACCAGGCAATAATCGTTGAACTCTACGTAAATATGGATTTTTAATTCAGCATTTAAAGGTATTCGATCCAAAGCTTTGATGTACTTAAATGAGTTACGAATTTGATAAGCAGTTTACTGGCTCTGTAACCTGTTCATTAATCCCCATATTTCGATTATCAAGACTGAACTCAGAGTAGAATAAATGACAAATTTTAAGAGTATGAAGATGTTTACTGATGGATTGTTTTTTCACATCCAGACCAACTAGAACATTTTAAAGGGATGATCTACTTATATCTAGTTATTCTTGAACAACCTCTTGTCTATCATCAATAGCTTAAAGAGGCTATGATCTTTAATTTCAGTAAATGTTGGCCTATAAATGACACTATGCTAGATAGCATTTGGAAATATCTTCGTATCTCTCATTCAAACTGAATCTATGTTAGTTACAGGAAATCATTTATTCTTTTTGAATGACATTCTCGACGCCTCTTCTTCTTATCATTAAAACTATATTCCTATTCCATTTGCTCTTCTTTTTCATCTAATTAATTTATTTGTAATATATTGTGCTGTGTTAATATTAAATGTTGTGACTTCTATAAGGACATATATGTGGCAATTCTTACTTCCTTTCTAACTGTTTGATTAATTAACGGAATAATGAAATTGTTTAACCTTATTAAATAATACCTAATCAAAAGAAAAACTCCTGCAGACACATCAGCTTTTGAAAGACCAATATTTAAACTTTCATATACTTTGGTTGCATGTGTTATCATAATTTTCGATTTGTCTAATCTGTAAAGGGAGATTGGACAGTACATAATTCTATGATTGTTTACTAAATTCAAAAAGATACTATATGTATCCACTTCATGTGATTATTATTCCAACATATATATAGATCATTATGTTTTTACTACTAATAAAAGAATCTGGCTTATTCTGAAAACTGAAAAAAAATCTTTGATTGTAATCATGTCTCTTTTTTCATTTTAATGAAATATTTCATTTATTATGTAAGATATTGTGAAATGGGGTTAAATATGATTGATATGTATTTTTAATGGTATATAGTATAGACATTAAAGAGAAAAATGTATTTGTAAAATCTCAGCGAATGAATTTTTAAGTAAATCCTTAAAAATTCATTCGCTGAGATTTTACAAATACATTTTTCTCTTTAATGTCTAACATTAACTCGGCGCCCAAATATTGTGAAACTATTCGTTCAAATTTAGACGAAAGTTCTTATTTGGTATATAGTATAGTTTATGAAAATAATTTTCTTTACATTATGTTTGTTATATTTGACTACGGAACATATATTACAAAGTTTTTAGTAATAATGATCATAATCAAAGAGGGGTTTTGTGGATATTATAGTAAAATTAAAACACGAAGTTTAAATGGGAATTATCTGTCGATATTATAGTAATTTAGTAGTTTAATTCATGAGTTAATTGAAGCTAGACCATTATGGAAAACCTGTAAGCATTGAACGGCCGTTTCGTCCTAGTTTGAGACACCTCAGCAGTGCGCCTTCATGATCCCGTTCCGTAAAATTTGAACCCTGGATCTATCGGTCTCGCCCGTGAACGCTTAATCTCTAGACCACTGAGCCGGCATCCAACGATATTAATGTGTTACTTCAACTTAAAGTATATATATATATATATATATATATATATATATATATATACATCGATGGTACTCAATATGTAGTGTGTATACAATATATAGAATTAAGCATTTTGAGGTAAACCACCTCACGAGTTTTATTTTATCGATTTAGTTCGTCATTACACCATACAATAACCTAATTAATTTCTGAAAAATATAATAACACTGATGAATTTTAAAATTAATATATTGTATTCATTAATTATCATCAGTTTAATAACTTTGAATTAGTTATTCTACATTGTAATTTTATGTGTTTATTACAAATATGAATTCAAACAAAACTGATTATTAGTAGAGACTGTACTTATCTATTCGGTACATCGATTCAACCATATAAGAATCATACTTTCCATTACAAACTGGATTTGTAAATATTGTACACAGTAAAATATCATAAACAGCAATAACAAATAACCATTAATAAAAAACAGGATGTTTACTCAAAAGTCTGGCAATTTATATTGCAATTGGTAATTTCAAATCTCAATACGAACACTGACATTCATCAATGATTGAAGAACACGTAGCTGGTCAGACCAACATAATAAACTAAACTTACGTACTGGTTACATATCTAGCAACTACCAAATAATAATAATAATATGGTTACCAAATAGTTTACTACCAGTTATATTTTTATTCATATTGCTAAGGTACATATGGATACAATCAATAAATTCATAACGGACATCCTGTACTTTTTATAATACAGTTGTTATGTGAATTTTTAAACCATTTTAGTGACTTTAAATGATTTAATACTAAGAGAATAGTTACAGACAGAATATTATTGATCAATTCTTGAATTAACCATAAATTAAATTCTAATATAATGTTGATATAAATCTGTCAGTGTGGTAAAACGTACATTTACTTTATAAACGGTCAAACTGTGTTCATTTACGTCACAAATAATCATTATATTTATTTACACAGGAAAAACTTCTGAATATGTTAGGAATTACAATAGCTGAAGCCTGGGGTAAATACCACGAAGCCAGGGTACATGCAGTCCAGCACGAAGCCAGGTACATGCTTCACTACATATTTTTGGGATTATCTTAGGGATTATCCGTCTTTGCTTAAAAAGGCTTGTGAGTTAAGGTTACATCAAGGCAATCTGCACAGGATGCACATATATAAAAAAGAGACTGATCAATTGCAGTCCTGAATAACAATTGGAAGGTACAAATAAAACAACAAGTGAATTTATGTTAGGGATTGGTATTGGAACTCTTTATAGTACATGTATAGCATCTCTCCTACAATTAAGTTTGCTCACGGTTAGTTTTGTCGAGTCCTTTTGCTAACTTATATAAAAGACAGCGAGTATTAACAATATGTCTATTTCTCTATATTATTATTATTATTATTATTATTATTAATATATATATATATATATATATATATATATATATATATATATATACTTGATATTTAAACAAATAAACCACCATTCATTTATGTAATGACTCAGCAAAATCTAATAATTACCTAGGTAATAAGCATTAATTTAAATGTTTGTTAGAAAATAATTTTCTTACCCTCTACCAAAATTACACTAAAAACAACGATTAAATTGGTTTTCGACATTGCTTTCAAAACAATATCATCTTAAATACTTGTAATAAAAAATACAACCATGTAGTAAGCGACCAGTCAGATCCACATACATTCAATCCTACGTGTATTCTACTGAAGAAGAGTTTTCCAAGATAAATACAAAAGGTTTGTTAATGGGTGTTAGGTAGTTACCCATCGAAGACAATGGAAAATGGTTGCACAATGTTGTGGATTGGTTGAAGTTAGATATTAACACTGTTGGACGCCAGCTCAGTGATCTAGAGGTTAAGCGTTCGCTCGCCAAACCGAAGTTTCTGGATTCGAATCCCTTGTGCGAGATCGAGGATGAGCACTGCCGAGAAGTCCCAGATCAGAACGAAACGGCTATCCAGTGCTTCCAGGATTTCAATGGTGGTTTAAGATTGATCGATTCATGATTTCAATCTAAACTCAACAGTCTTCACAACGCTATACATAAATAAGCCAATTTATGTAGGAAGTTATTCTTTATACTCTTTAATGAAACGAAATAAGTGTGAAGTATTGAAAATTTGTCTACTTTGACTATTCCGCCTGAGCTCCATCCTCATATTCATTGATCAGATATATCTTTATACTGTAATTTAAACGTGATTATCATTACAATCTGAATGCGAAACAGTCAATGATTGTTGAAAAATTTATTAGTTGCAAAATAGAAAACGTGGTATTTATTTACAAATGTTGTTGTGTGTTTGAGAACTGTGGCTTATCAACTAGAGGAATCTTCCATTGAGTTTATAAACTAAAATGAGTTATTCCGTTTAGAATGTTAATTTCAAGTAGTCTCATGGATTTTTTAAAACGTAAATTATGTACAAGATGATCGGCAATTGAACTGCAAAATTGTTTTACAAAATTTGATTTATGATCAAGTTCTCTGTTTAAAAAAATTCGGAGATGAACCACAGAAATGTTCAGTGTTTACGTTTCATGTAGGCCTTCTATAAACGAATCTTCCACGGGTTCCATTTAGTTTCGTTTACGATTATACATCAGGAAACCAGATTTTCAGCTCATTTTCCTATTGAAGGAAAATTCGGCTGCTAAGTGTTGAATATGTGCAGAATCTTATGCATATAATGGCCAAACTATTAAAAGATTAGATACCACATTTTATGCCGTTGAAAAATCACCAATCGACTGTTTTTCCAAAATTTATTAAATATTTTTCTAATAATACATCCAACATATAGTTTTACATACATTGTTTGTAAATGTTTATTGTAAGCTAAATGTAGATATCAATAATGATTTCTTCAGATAGAAAGTTGGTAATCAAATGTTCTTTGTGTTATCGCGTAAGTATTTATAATGATAACAAAGGAACACTGTATAGATATCGTAAATTTATCAAGCAGGTTCACATTTTCTATGTAATTGGGAATTTTAAAAGTCTCACCAATTCTGTATGTAGAAATACGTCTCTTCGCAGTCTCCGAGATATTAGCTAACTTATCGATATATGGAGCAAAATGGATATCGACTTATCGGGAACCATTCTAGTTTAATTTATGTCTCAGTGGGTACTTTTATGAGTCTTCATCAAAAGTTTAAGTTCACTTGAAAATCTAAAATGATCCAGTATCACATACCTTGAAACCTATCAATTAAAATTTAATTGTAACTATGAAAATATGATTATGATGCAGTTTGAACTTTGTGTTTGAAATTATTTACTACTTGCAAGTAGTTAAATGAGTACACAAAAGTAAATAGATAACTGTGAAACTATACTCAATATCACATGTTATTACATCATGAATAACATTTGTCGAAAAACTAAACACCAGAAGCTTATGAACCTAGAACTGTGAGACATAAGAGCACAAACTGCACTGTCAGTAGCACAGCTACGTGAATCATCATAAATTTACAGCATAAGCTATAAGTAAGCAATATAAACATCTGTAAGGTGGGAAAGTCAGTAATTAACGAAGAAAAACTAGAAATGAACGAATAAGTCAAACTAAACGTATTCTTGACTAGCAGAGTAGACAAAGAAAACCGATCTATAAAAATAGATTTGAATTCAATTGCAACTAGAAGAAACGACTGAAACATTCAAAAAAAGTACAAATGACTATGATAAGTAGTTCATATAAACAAAGAAATGTTACTCCTGGCAATAAATTAGCTATATAAATGGCAGAACGTAACTTTAACTATCGGATGTCGCTGAGTAATAAATCGTAACAAAATAGCTGACAGACAGGGGAGAAATGAAATAAAAAATATTCCATAATCTCCAATGCCTTCCTAACATTCAGATTTAGTTCTGTGCAATTGCACTTCACAAGATTAATCATTGAAACTAAACTCAATATTTCCGTCATTATGCACACGATTAACTTTGTATTTATTATCAGAAGTAGTAGTCAATAGATAAGTTTGATGCTATTTTCCCTTTACTGCGTTCACATTCGCTAATTTCTGAGATTTATAAAATCAACCAAGTATCGATCTGTCGAACAACGTAATAAGTTTACATCACAGTTTTCTTTATTATGTAACATAAACAACAGGTCATGTAAAAATTCAACCACATTTTTCTATCGAAGTATTAGTATTCTGAAATGGCATCAAGGTGAAATGTAAAAATTAGAAATATTGGAGTTGTTTATCTAAATGAAAAATATGTTTTTATATGTATCAGTACATGTATCATAAACTCATGAACAAAAAGAGGTCATTTTTTGTTATAAAATATTCTACTTTCGTTTCAGTAATTAATTACTAGTTCAAATGAAAGGAATTAAATCAGACCTCTTATGTGAGGGGTAAGTTATGTATCCGAATAGTGGGTAAATGGATTTCCTGTCAATGCTTCAAGTATTGACATTAAGTTACTATAATAAATAGATTATATTGTGGTGTGTGCTACTTATGTAGACATAAGTAGTATATGACGTGAGCACTGAACAGAATGTCTGGCGGCAGAGAGATAAGAAGATCGAATAATAAAGAATGAAGACAGAAGGCAATTTGTATGAAAATGCAAGAACAATGGGATTCTGAGTGATTTGAGACAATTGATGAACAATTTGCAAATTAACGATTCAATATATGGTTGTTTGATTTTACTAACTAGTTCTGTAATTGGTTGTTAAGTACATTGGATTGTCTCCACTGGTGTTTTATTCAATACAATATTTCAAATAATTTATGTAAATTCACTTTGTATTGTCTGTTTGTGACTTAAGGCAATATCGAGGCAATCAACACAGGATACACATATGCCAATAAGAGACTGATCAACTGCAGTCCTAAACATCAATGTGAAGATTCCAACAAACAATCCAATATGAATTTAAACTTCACCCCGTTGCACAAGCAAGTGGCTATCAGGAGTCAGTAGCTAAGCGGATAATTTGATGGCGTTTAAAGCGAACAGTACCTGGTTCAAGTCTCGAAGTGAACATTAAATATGGGGTTCAGGTGCATTCCGCTAACGAGTCCCAAATAGAATGAAAAGTGCTTCCTGGATTCCACTGCTAGCCACCCTCTATCTCTGCATATAATTCTACGTAAATGTTTTAAAAACACTTTTTCTATAGGATAATTCATTTGTAAGTGAAATCTCCAGGTTGTATTGTTAACTGTTTATAAGTATCGACTGTTAGAAATCTCAACAACAGTCTAAGTGCCTTCTTTAGTCTATTTTCATATAAGAATCAAAAGAGATAAATACTTTTGAACGGATAATAAGTGATAAACTTATATATTCTATTATCTTCGTGACTGACGTTTAGTCTATACTAATAGAAATATCATGCCTCTATTCCATTCTTCTAGATTTGGGAAATTATTAAAAACGTTTTAATGTCTTTCAGATTTTATTAGGAACTAAATAGGGAATGTAGTATTAATATTTAGTACTGAATGAAAGTTGAAGTTAGATTAATCACAATATTAAATTATTAGTTAAATGATTGTCATTACCTATTACAGAATCGTTCATGTCATTAAGAAAATGAGCGCTGATTAGTCGAACTAAGAATAAATTTCAAAAATCGTGATGTGTATATCAAAATAGTATTTACTGATTTATCTCACGAGGATAAAAATGTGTTTCAAGAAAATGGTATAAAGTGGTTTGAAATTCAATAACCACGATTAAATTGCATACCTCTACTTCATGAAGAAATAATTTGTAATGTCGGTTACTTTGTCAAGCCCTTATAACTTATTCAAGCTTCTGGACAGGCTAAAATATATCCATTCTCCTTGAGTCACGTTTTGATCTTGTTAATTATTCACTTATCGACCCTGAATGTTTTTATATGAGCTTATGTGGGTGTACATCTTATCCTACTCATCACATGTCTGTAGCTTATTTTTGTGTGATTATAAATATTGATTAACTCTTGGTTAAATAGAGTTGGCTCATATTCATTCACCACTATGTATCATTTTTTTCCACTTTGCTCCTTTGATCGTCTGCCCGGATCAATGGTTGTACAAAATAAACGTATTCAAAATCCTTTCTCGTATTTGACTTATTTTAAGCTACTGCTACCTAGAATTTGAACCATAGACATTCAGACTATACTTCCCCACGAAATAATGTCGGATCTTCATATCCCCAAGTTATGAATGATGTCGCTTCATATAAAACATATTTGACACATTGACCAGAGTATACATTAGAAGTGACTTTATGATAAGGATAAACAACAGTTGAAATGAAATCATTTGAATTGTAATCAGACTCTAACTCATTTAATACTCGTGCTTCGCATTGAACAAGTTTCTTACAAGAAACAAATGCATTATGAGAACAAATGATATTTGATATGACATCAAGATTTGATTCTTTTGAAATGGTTTCCTCAAATTTATTAAGAATGTCACTGCAAAGCAAAGGATCATTAGAAAAATCAGCATCTATCAAAACTACATCGGTTTTTCGATCATGATTAGGTTCACCCAACATATTTTCCTCAGATTTGTAAATTTCATTAGAAATAATGTGAATCATTAGGAAAACCCATATCTGATACAATAATTTGAGAAATCTGATAAGTCGATTGATTAGAAATTGTTGTCTCACAAGGATTCTGAGTTTCATTTAACTCTGAACTGCTATATGACTCTACACTGTCTTTTGAAATCGTCGATAAAGATAAATGATCATTATAAGTATTTAAATTAATAGAATCAGTATCACAAGACTTAATATTAGTTGCAGCAAGATGAACAGTAGTATTACAAACTGACTGAATATGTCCGACATCACCACATGTAAAGCACTTACAATTACGAAATTTATATGAATTAAAAGAGTGGAACTTGCCACAAGAAAAACATTGACTAAACTTGTGCCCGTCTTCGTGAACTGCACAACCTTGAGTATGCACTGGGATGGGGTGACGTAATATAGTGGAATTTTTTATATTCTCATGAATTATTTTACGAAATCTCCCTTTACCGCATTCGAAATTTGTATACTTAGCATAGTCTAGAAGTAGTTCCTTGAGAGTTGTATAAGGAAGAGAAATGGGCTTTTCCGGTGAAGTCAAAATTTTTAATAAGCCATATGCTTCTTTTCCAATGAATGTGAGAAAATGTGCCGCAATATTAATATCCTCAACATCTTTCTTGGTCATGCTCCAGATTTCAAACCTTTCCAAATAATCCTCAAAAGCTTCAGAAGTTGAATGAATATCTAACTGTTCCATCGCAGGCCCCATCGCGACACCAATATGATAATTAGAAGTAATTGAATTATAGTATGAACTAAGAATCCCAGGGATAACGCAATTGAATCAAGAAGTACTACACAAGCACTAACGAATGTACTGTATTTAGAATTCGAAATCCAACATTCAACAAGTACAAAGGAGTCATTAGTTTATTCAAACACCATAGTAAATCAATCGAATTTTGACTTGATTGGATGGAATATCTTCGACCCTTTCTGAGCTTCTTAGAGCTCCTTTGAGTTTACCCATGGACCGTTCTCACAAGATAAATTTCCCAGAGTTATTATGAACATCTACGTCTTGTGGATTTAAACAAATGGGAAGAAAAGAGACTCATACATATCAATAATATTATTTTGACATTGTGTTATATAACAAATCAACCGAGGTTAAATAATGGGTTTTGTTGAATTCTAATTAACTGTCTGCAATGGGAATTTCCAATTTTTATCTTACTTGAAGCAATCCCAATAAGTTTTTAGAAAATTCGGCTCTCTAGATTACGTAATTATATGGTGGAATTACAGATTACGATAACGTATTCTTAAACTGTTAATGAATAGCCTACACCGAATATTAAATGTTTGGACATAAATATAGCACAACTAAGTTATCCAAACAAATTGATTTTTACTTATTAATAATCACAAGTATAGGGAATATACAATATTACTGAACTTCTGACCCTTTCTGCAATAACAACACTATTACAAACAACGACGAAACCACCAACCCATGATATGAAAAATTATTTTGTTTACTTAATTAATAAATGTAAGATATTAATTAAAATTTATTTATATTGTCTATATAATTTACCTGGATGTAAATAGGACAAATCGAATGGAAAGTATTGAATTTATTAGTTAATTTCCTCACTTACAAACTTTTTCTGAAATAAATAAAATAGGTATTAACTAAAAGACAAATTTAAAAAGGGATAATTGAAACTAACGACTAGGTATCTGTTAAATTCAATGAATTCTTGAATAGTTCGGAGGTGATAAAATCTTTGATTGTACCATAAACGATATCATTTCCGTAAAAACTACAGATACACTTAATTAATAGCCAACAATATATTTAAATCCAGAGCAGACTATAATTTACGTACAACAACCTAACATAAAAAAAATCCACAACTAAATAATTGATATCAAGTCATTAAGACCAATGAACATATTGCAATCTGATCTATACTGCTTGGTTAATCAGCCAATGCAACATGTAACCTTATTGGTAAAAAATAACTAACTGGTAATGCGTTCAAATTAAGCTGTTGTCTTGAAAATGAACGTATACTTCGTTAGTGAATAATAGTTATAGTGAAATATAAGTTCACAGAACAGTACGTAATAAATATAATATAATAATTTGGTAGTGTATTACTATTTAGTATACAGGTTAGTGTGGTGTTTGAAAAAACTAGTGATTCCTTTGTACTTGTTGAATGCTTGATTTCGAACTCTAAATACAGTACATTCGTTTGTGCTTATCTAGTAGTTCTTGATTCAATTGCGTTATTTCTGGGATTCTTAGTTTATACTATGATTCAAATATTCCTAATCATCACATTGGCGTCACGATGGAGCCTGCGATGGAATTGTTGGATATACATTCAGATTTTGATGCTTTTGAGGATTATTTGGAAAGGCTCGAAATCTGGGCTATGACCGAGAAAGATATTGAGGATGTTAATATTGTGGCACATTTCCTCACTTTCATCGGAAAAGAAGCTTACAGCTTATTAAAAACTCTAGCTTTACCAAAAAAGCCCATTTTCGCTTCCTTATGCAACTCTCAAGGAACTACTTCTAGACTATGTTAAGTATACAATTTTCGAATGCGGTAAAGAAAGACTTCGTGAAATGATTCATAAGGACATAAAAAATTCCACTACATTACGTCATCCCAACCCAGTGCATACTCAAGGTTATGCAGATAATTCATTGAGGAGTTGCGATGCAGGTCACGTAGTTGGGCACAAGTTTCGTCAATGTTTTTCTTGTGGCAAGTTCCACTCTTTTAATTCATATAAATTTAGTAATTCTATGTGCTTTAAATGTGGTGATATTGGACATTTTCAGTCAGTTTGTAATACTATTGTTCATCTTGCTGCAACTAATATTAAGTCTTGTAATTTTGATCCTATTAAGTTGAGTATTTATAACGATCATTTATCTTTATCAACGATTTCAAAAGACAGTGTAGAGTCATATAGCAGTTCAGAGTTAAATGAAACTCAGAATCCTTGTGAGACAACAATTTCTAATCAATCGACTTATCAGATTTCTCAAATTATTGTATCAGATATGGGTTTTCCTAATGATTCACATTATTTCTAATGAAATTTACAAATCTGAGGAAAATATGTTGGGTGAACCTAATCATGATCGAAAAACCGATGTAGTTTTGATAGATGCTGATTTTTCTAATGATCCTTTGCTTTGCAGTGACATTCTTAATAAATTTGAGGAAACCATTTCAAAAGAATCAAATCTTGATGTCATATCAAATATCATTTGTTCTCATAATGCATTTGTTTCTTGTAAGAAACTTGTTCAATGCGAAGCACGAGTATTAAATGAGTTAGAGTCTGATTACAATTCAAATGATTTCATTTCAACTGTTGTTTATCCTTATCATAAAGTCACTTCTAATGTATACTCTGGTCAATGTGTCAAATATGTTTTATATGAAGCGACATCATTCATAACTTGGGGATATGAAGATCCGACATTATTTCGTGGGGAAGTATAGTCTGAACGTCTATGGTTCAAATTCTAGGTAGCAGTAGCTTTGTAGTGAAATGAAACACCAGTAGAGACAATCCAATGTGCTTAACAACCAATTACAGAACTAGTTAGTAAAATCAAACAATCATATATTGAATCGTTAATTTGCAAATTGTTCATCAATTGTCTCAAATCACTCAGAATCCCATTGTTCTTGCATTTTCATACAAATTGCCTTCTGTCTTCACTCTTTATTATTCGATCTTCTTATCTCTCTGCCGCCAGACATTCTGTTCAGTGCTCACGTCATATACTACTTATGTCTACATAAGTAGCACACTCCACAGTTTCAGTACTCAACCGACATGGTAATTGTACACAATCACAGGAAGCAAGTGAGTTTGTTCCGATTTCGATTGTTAATTCTAATACTAATGAGTGCATTCTAGATAATACAGAGTCTTTATCCAATACACTGTTGGACAGACACAGCATGAACCTAAGAAGAATACGTACAATCAATTACAGACACTTAGACTCTAATTTAAGCTGTGGCGGATGTGGTGTTTCAATGAACTAATGATTCCTTTGTACTTGTTAAATGCTTGATTCCGATTTCTAAATACAGTACATTCGTTTGTGCTTATCTAGTAGTTCTTGATTCAGTTTCGTTATTTCTGGGATTCTTAGTTTATACCATAATTCAAATACCCCTGATCATCATAGTTAGACTTGGACATTATAGGGAGTTGGAATTTATCTCAATGAAAACTTGTAAACATTTATCATTTCTGTTTTATAAATACTGATTAACGACAAATTATTTTTGTATCTTGTAGAAACATTGTTGGATAGTATTCCTTAGTGTTACAAATAAATGAAACCTATTATTTGTTGCATCGCTTTTATTTTCTGCTCAACTGCACAGTCACTTTATTGTTGACTTCTAAAGACTTCTCTCTCTCTCTCTTTGAAATAATAGGACCTACTTCAAGATTATAAATCCTTATCATAAAGTCACTTCTAATGTATACTCTGGTCAATGTGTCAAATATGTTTTATATGAAGCGACATCATTCATAACTTGGGGATATGAAGATCCGACATTATTTCGTGGGGAAGTATAGTCTGAATGTCTATGGTTCAAATTCTGGGTAGCAGTACTTTCAGTACTCAACCGACATGATGATTGTACACAATCCCAGAAATCAAATAATACAGAGTCTTTATCCAATACATTGTCGGACAGACACAGCATGAACCTAAGAAGAATACGTACAATCAATTACAGACACTTAGACTCTAATTTAAGCTGTGGCGGATGTGGTGTTTGAATAAACTAATGACTCCTTTGTACTTGTTGAATGTTGGATTCCGAATTCTAAATACAGTACATTCGTTAGTGCTTGTGTAGTACTTCTTGATTCAATTGCGTTATCCCTGGGATTCTTAGTTCATACTATAATGCAATTACTTCTAATTATCATATTTACTCATTATGATTTTTACTCAAATTTAATTCCATTTTATTTCATTATGATGGTTACTCAATTCAGTATTTGTTTCTGTTCCCGTATGACATTTTGTTTCTGTATAACATACGATATCCTTGTATTCAATTGACGTGAACTATGCTCAGCATGTGATTTGTTATAACTCTAAGTATTTTTCATATATGTGATTCCATCCTAATTATTAATGAAAATGAGTGTACAATCAATATATAAATGAGTGTATATTCGACTAGAGTTGTTGTTGTTGTTGTCGTCGTCGTCGTGTTTTGGGATTAATAAATCTTCATTTATACCAGTCTTTGTGTTATTACTTTCACGTCGTGGCAATTGCGGAGGTCCCTCGTTTCAAGTATAATCGATAAACGTTCCCGACACAACAATCAGCGACGACCAGATATAACAAGTAGTGTTCAGTCGACAAGACATATCAATCTTGAATTTGGCTGTCGGAGAATACTTTGTTCAAATTTAATAATGTGAAGATGTTACATAAATTAAAAAAGACAATCATTATCTTTTCCAGTTATATGAGTCTATGATGAAAATTACTTTCAATAAATTTAAAATCCTAACGAAAATATCTTAGAGTGTGGTGTGTGCTACTTATATCGTCATAAGTATTATATGACGTTAGTCAGAAACAGAATATCTGGCAGCAGAGAGACAGGAGGATCGAACAGTAAAGAATGGAAACAGAATGCAATTTATATGAAAATGCAAGAACAATGAAGTCTGAGTCATTTTGAGACAATTGATAGGCATTTCGCAGATTAAGCTTTTACTGTTAGATTTTATTAACAAGTTCTGTAATTTTGTGTCAAATGCATTCGAGGGTCCCCCACTCATGTTCTGTTCACCACAAGAGTAGTCTACGTTTAGTTAACGCATATTGTAAACCATTAGTGTTTTAGAATAATTTCACCAGAGATTTCTATGTGGAATTTTATCTTTGAACTAAGTCTTTATAGTTCACTTGATATTTTTTTATTTGAATCTTCCTATTGATGTTTAGGACTGAAATTGATCAGTCTCTTATTAGCATACGTGCATACTGTGCGTATTGCCTCGATATTGCCTTGATTTACAAGCATTGCAGGTACATCCGGCTGACGAGTCCCAAATAGGACGAAACGCGCGTTCTGGATTACACTGCTAGCCACTATCCATCTTTGTTTATCAGTCTCTATAGCTTTCTACGAACATATATATTGTTCACATTTAATTAATATGTTGACGAATTCAACAAATTAGATTAATAGATGATGTTTATCATATTTTATCTAAACTATGGTATGACTTTTAAATGATTACAGCTTGTGAAAAATGGTTACGGATACAAGTGACTTAAAAATGTTACATATCACATGTTCTTTAAAAGTTTATAAATAATATATTTAATTATTACATTCACGGAATATTGAACATAATTTTTTTCAATTATAACCTTTAGGTGGAATACAGAATGGATAAAACACGTTTTGTTGAAAAAGAATAAAAATTGGACGAAGTAGTTCTTATTCTTTAATATCATGAACTGACCAATGTTTAACCATCAGTGAAAACCTGAAAGCATTGGACAACATTTTATTCCGCACTTGGAACTCGAACCCAGGATTGCTGGTTTCATACTGGATAGTAATATCAGTTTAAAACTGTTTGACTTTGGATGATTCTCCAGTTAATGTTAATTTGTTATAAAATCCATTTCCAGTGAATATTGTAGAAATCATTAGGTATATTAAATTATTTGATTTGGATGATGTAATCACGAAATCTTCAGCAGTGTAATGCTCATCCCAATTAGTGATCGGTGCATGTAATCGTAAATATATCGCATAATATCAGCTAAAATGTCACTTGTTATTACTCTAACTCAGACAAACATGTTCACCATGGAGTATATATAAACTACGATGACAAACTGAAAAACCCTAACGTTTATGTTTGGAATCATTGGCACAAAAAGATCAATCGATTTGAGTAAAACTCTCTTAAAGTCCATTTTCTTTTTAAGTTGAAACTGTTAAGATAATAAAAATTTTATTGAAGAAAAGTAAAACTTACAAAATTTAGTAGAAACTAGTAAAATTATGTATATTTATTAGTGATTAGTTGCCTAGGTACCTGATGTCCTAGGAATTTCAAACTATCATAAATGAAACATTGAATTCTTGATTGAAAAAATAATTAAGGTAAACGTAAACAAGACACTTCTAAAAAATTGATCACCATTAATTTGTAGTGACCTACTTTCATGAAGAGAATGAGATTGGTGTAATGGAAACATTTATTATTATAACCAGATGTACCAGTGATTGTGTTACTGTACCTTTTTGTTTAATTGTACAAAAACACATCGTTTCCGTTGTTAGTGACCTTGAACACACTCACGTACATGCGTAGTCTCGTTTGTAGATTTTGGCACGATCTTGGTATTATTTCGATACCACGAGATAGCCAACAAATATATCCTAATTACAATCTACAATCGCCTTCTAATATTTGTCCTACGAAGGGGCTTAACCTGATAATTGGCACGAAATCGATCTGTAGTGGTGATCATAGTCAACTGCGACTCGGCACAACTACAAATTTACACTATTTTCTTGTAAAAATATCGAACTTGCGAGACTATGACTTATGGACGAACCAGTGAAATTAAACATAGTAAGTCTTCGATGTGGACAGGAAATTCATTCATTCATATATTTAAATAACGTTTTTGTATTATAGTTAATGTCACTTCGTGATGAAAACCTTTGCTATAATTTCTAACTTTAAATTTGAACTCTAAATCCTGATCCTGATTCTTCATACTAATTTATAACCCTCTTTTGATCTTAGTAAGTGTCGTGCAAAGTGCTTCATATATATATGTATATATATCATCGGCTGAGAAAAGTGTAATAGCTCGACAGATAAATCTCATCTTGTCCTTAGGCTAATGGAATATGTGTGGCCAAGAGGCGATACAATACTATGTCCATGACCCCAACGGTTTCGAAAGGAACACGGCGTAATTTAGAAGTTTGTTCCATTGAAATCATGAAATGATCTCATTTAGACCACCTGGAAGCTTTGGACGACCGTTTGATTCTAGTATAGAACTCCTCAGCAGTTCTTATCCAGATTTTCAATGGTGGTCCGTCTTATATCTCTTCATGCTTTCAATGAAACTTAACAATCTCCACAACCACATACTGAGCTATGCAATAACCTACATTGCATAATCTGATGTATTCACTATTTTCATATGGAGTTGTAAGTGTGACCTGCTGGAAAGTCTCGAAAAATGCAGCAGCTACCTAGTGCACTTTGGTTTCCATTGGTTCTCCCACTGACCTAAGTTTGCAATTTACAGTAATGCAAGACCTGGACAAATTCATTCAAATAAATCACTGTCTTGTTCTTGCTGGTAACTAACTTCAAGACGAATTCGACAGGACTGTGTTAAAAAGTTTATAACTTATTGAATCATTCATTCCAGGGGCTATATATTAATCAACTAATATCGTTATAAAAATGGTCTTACCACAAAGTTAAGCTACTAAAGTTGGAAGTATAGACAACTGAAATTCACCTCAATGCTTCATTTGTAGCATGAAACCATCTAGTATTTTCAGGAAAATCCTATACCCTAAACAGTCATCAGTAAGGTAATAAACTTAGTGATTTTTAAACTTATATCTATGTACTGATCAAGTGATTATTACCAGGTGATCTCTATGAAAATAATCAGTCACTAGGACAATTCAATACAAACTATAATGATCATTGCGGGTGAATATCTAATCAAATAAATCGTGTGTGCATACATATATGCGGATAAAAATGAATAAGTTGAGACTTGAAAATAACCAAAGTTTTCTGTTTATATTAAATGGATAAATTACAAACTTGATCATGAAAGAATGTAGTTTGATTATAATTTGACAAAGTTACTAATAACATAGTACATGTATTGTTATTACCGATTTATTAAGTTCAATAGTATACACTTTCAAATTAAAAAAAAAACACATCAAAACTCGGAAAGCTAGATTTCACTGTCTAACTTCAGATACATTTACTTAAAAAAAAGAGATTGTTTAGTATTTAGTATTTAGTTAGAATATGCATTTTAAATCTGCTAGAGGATAATCACAGTTCAAATACATCAACAGAAAAGTCTTTGAATGTAGCTATGGAAAAAGATGATAATTTATGAATCATAACTTTAAAAAGATAAGCTAAATTAACAGTAGCGAATGTGGTTATTCAATTACTACGTTTTTGTGTATATAAGTCTAGCTTTCAACCGTACATATTGATATAGTAGGATTATTTTTAGCTTCGATCTTTTAAATAATAAACAAAAGCAAATAGTTATTCTCCCTCTATAGTCATAGTTAATCCAAATATCTTACTTAGAAAATGTATTGAAGGGGTCAAAATATGGTTTATTTATTGTTAAAAAAGGGATAAAATATATTACTCCGTGTCTTTGTTAGTTAACTTAGTTGATTTAGTAATGTTCCAAATTATACACATGGATTTAGTTACTGATTGTTTTATGTCAATCACACTCTATTTCGATGTAATCAAAAACTAACGTTAACTAGATTAGTAAATCATATATAACTCAGTGTACTTAAATCAAGTTTTGGTTTATTTATGTTACATAATAAATCCTCGTTTGAAGTGTTGCCTTTTTCCCCCACATAGAGCCATATCAGTCTTTGTTCAGCTATTACACTTAGCAAGTAGTAGCTTTTCTACAACTATAATTAGAAGCTATATCAATATTCTGTCCAGTTACAACTTCTGTTTTATATTGAATACATTTATAAGCATTAAGAAGTAACTTAAAGGCTTAATACTCATCTGAGTCACCAATCGATTGACCTATTGAAGTAGAACCAATTTCTCAACTTATTTTAAACAAATATTAAGTGAAGAATTAGATCTAGGGGAGCAAAAATGAAATGAATGTGTAAACAATGGCATCACATGTGTTGATAACAATAACCAATCAGCTTCAATGTCAGTTGTATAAACTGATAGTCACTTAAACAGAAATTCTCGTAGCTCTTTTCTATTTGAAGTTGATGTTGATGATGTTGTTTAGAAAGATAATAAAGGCTTTACAATTAAACTACCCAACTCAGAGAACTCAGTAGCAACGAAAAGACGTGACCAATCATTAAGAAGCAAATATCTTTGTGAGTGGTAAAAATAAAGGACGACGAACTTGAAAGAAATCCAAACTTATGAAGGTAAATAACAAGACAGTGGATGGATAGATTAGTTTTGGGGATTTAATCATTCGAAGCAGTAATGATTGGACAATTCAAGGAGGTTATAAATATGAAGCATTCTGTGAAGCGGATTTGGTTCAATCAACAGTATCAAATAACTCTTTAATTTCAACTTGATTAAAACACACTACATAATACAAAATAAAAGATTTAATGGTAAGCTTCCACTCAAGAACACCTTTATTTTCTCCGCGAATGCTAACAAGTGCAAGATACAAACCACCAATCAACTGTCCAATCGGATGGAGAACTGCTGAGCAAAGTGGAAGGCAAATGGTACACTTAGTGATAACTGATGCACACTACAATGTTCACAAACAAAAACATATCATGGAGGACTAAAAGCTCACAAAATAGACTGCGTGCATACTTTATTGAAGAGGTTGAGAACACACTGAAGGATGCTTAAAGTGTAGAAAAATCGAAACATAATCTGCAAATAAACCATTCCAGTTGCGAGAAATGCTACAACTGACAAAGTGGACACCTCCGCTTACATGAACATCGATTAGCGGTCAAACACCATGACATTAGTCCACTTACATCAATATATATGTACAACCATGGACACATATTTGACTAAAGCGATGTTGAGATGTTGGATTAGGGGAATACTAGAAGCACTAGAGAATTTTCAGAGGCTTGGCACCCAGATCAATCAGCAATCAACAGACACATCAAAATTGATCCAATCTATGAACCAATTCGAATAATCGTCGGCAAATTTAGAACCAAGGATCAAATCAAAGGAGATACAATCAGAAGAAACATGTGGACAATTATAGGTTAAAGGACAACAAAACTTTACTTCTACCTGAAAGTTATGCTGATGATGTTGTTCAGAAGAACGATGAAAGCTCCATGACCAAACTACCCAACTCGGAGAAAAAAATCTCTACCTAAATATTTATTGGTGTTGTATTGTATCTTGTAATATAACACAATCTCATATATGACAGAATATTCTGCATCAACGAATAATCTAAATACTTAACCCCACCAGGAGTATAATTATGATATGAATATAGATAATTTACAGAACAACTTTTAGCAGTTTTCTCTGTGAGGTCAAAGGTTATTTTTGTTGAAGAACGCGTTTAATTGATTGACTAAAGTAATTGTAATCGATAGAAAACTAGTTATTATGGCAAATTTGAAGGGTTCTGTGTATGTTATAGTAATTTTAATGGTTGAAATGAGTCAATTGAAGCTAGACTATCATGGAAAACCTGGATGCGCACTTGTGAGGAGTCCCACAATAGGACGAAATGGCCGTCCAGTGCTTACAGGTTTTCCATGGTGGTCTAGCTTCAATTGACTCATGATCTCAACCATTGATATTGCACATTTATCAATAACCGACTAGCGTAAGTTTTCCGATGGCATTAAACTGCGATCAACTCGCCAAATTTGTCTTACGTAATATTGCTGCCAAAACTTGAAGACATGTCTCAATATAGTTACTGTATAAAAACTGATTATATTCTGGATAGTGATGAGTAGTGAACTTTAAGATCTACATTTGGTCTTATTTGGAGCTCAATAGCTTAATGTATTCTCAGTTCATTTCCAATGTAAACCTGAGTTTGAATAACAACAGTAAGGTGTGATTATATTCAGTTGATCAGTTAGGAATAGGAGGAGGTTTTCGTCTTGCATTAAACTAATTGCCATTCACCAAAATATTATTACCATTTGATGTTTTCTACTGGTGTTTTGTTGATTTACTTATGAATTACAAAGTTTCTAGCTGTTTCTTCTTTTCTAAAGTCAACAAATATCTCAATAATTGGTTGAAAAATCCTCTGTTTTCTATCTATTTTCCAATAAGTTATGCATTATTAATGATGAAATGATTAAAACGCTTCAGTTACTTACCAACCTACAATCGGTATTAGAATTCTATGTAAATTTGCATATTCCTTGTAAATTAAGATATGATTAATAAATTCATTTTACTAATGATGATAAATTACTGAATAATGATAACTAATCCTATTCGTTTGGATCAATCAATCAACCAATCAATCAAAAAAGTTATACTTTTTCGGCAAAATATACAAAAGTACATCATTATTTTGATCTTCATTAATACTTGTAATATCAATATTCAATGCACAATTCTCAAGTGAAACGGATACACTAATTTATCAACAGCTCATATGAATCAATAATTTTGAGATTATTATATACAGATTCATTAGATTTGACAATAACAATTTCTTTGATAAATGGAATTGAATGATTTAAAAGTAGCGTATACATCTAGAAAACTAAAAGGGAATTCGGAATATCAATTATGATAGTAGAATTAGGTAAAACATCATAGCGGATAATTATTCTTTTTCTTTTTCTTATTGGGGATATGATTATGTTTATTTCGTTATGAGATTCTGTAAAAAATTAAAAACCGATTTCATAACCTATGATTTCAAGTAACTTTATACCTCATGGTTTATCAGTCAAATAGACTTCTTAAAAGTGATCATGTAATGATAATAATAATGACCATAATAATAAGAAGAAGAACCAAAGTAGAATGTAGTGTTTCACATAACGAACTGACGTCAGTTAGACAACCAATTAAAACCAAGAATTATATATTGATACTCTATTATAAGATAATATATAATCTATTTACTAAGTATATTCTGTCCTCAACAGTATCGTTGTAAATGCATACTGTTAATATAGCTTAAAATTAAATAAAAGATTTATTCATTGTTATCTGGTTTGTAAATGATTCTCAAATAAATGTCAGTCTGTGGTGGAAATAAACATTAAATTGAATTAGCTCCATAAATTCCTTCATTTAATATTTGTATAGAGTGTAATGTATGACGTAGATTAAATTACATAATAATTATGATTGTTCCGTTGTACTATTTAAACTTGGATTAGTTTTAATTTGGTTATTTATTCTCTGAAGAATTGACTTACACTAAGTCACGAAACGTTAGAAAATCTAATTTTTCTACTCATTGGAATATAACAAATATATTATTTAATTATAATTATGAATTCTGTTACTGAATGTTACATTTTGTAGAAATTTATAGTAAAAAAATAATTTTAAAAATCAAATTCAGCTATACCTTTTATAAATTTTGAAATTATTCAAACAATGAAATTATTTTATTACTTAATGGAATAATCAGATGACTAGTAACCGTGCTGTATTTTGTTATCAAGAGTTTCTTTTATGATTTCGTAATAACTATAGTAATCTAAAAAGTGTTGCTTATAATAATTCAATAAAGTGAAATAATATCATAAAATGGAATATCCATAATACAAGAGAATATACATAAAGAGGAATGTAATAATATTATGATAACAGATAGTAGGGTTAAATAATGAATGGATGTTCAAAAACAGTGTCCAATAAATATTAATTGATATGTCTTGTCGACTGAACACTACTTGTTATATCTGGTCGTCGCTGATTGTTGTGTCGGGAACGTTTATCGATTATACTTGAAACGAGGGACCTCCGCAATTGCCACGACGTGAAAGTAATAACACAAAGACTGGTATAAATGAAGATTTATTAATCCCAAAACACGACGACGACGACAACAACAACAACAACTCTAGTCGAATATACACTCATTTATATATTGATTGTACACTCATTTTCATTAATAATTAGGATGGAATCACATATATGAAAAATACTTAGAGTTATAACAAATCACATGCTGAGCATAGTTCACGTCAATTGAATACAAGGATATCGTATGTTATACAGAAACAAAATGTCATACGGGAACAGAAACAAATACTGAATTGAGTAACCATCATAATGAAATAAAATGGAATTAAATTTGAGTAAAAATCATAATGAGTAAATCAATCGAATTTTGACTTTTCTCCCCATCATATCAATAATATTCTCTTAAAAGGAATTAGGACAACTTTCAATGCAAATTTGTTTGATTTCTATAGCTTTTATTTATTCCTAATGTTCAATGTCAGTAATACCTTATTCAATCAACGTCAATGAATTTGACATTTCCTTCTATATTTCAACTGAATCTAACTATGAATCGATATATGTACATATACTTACTTTTAACAACCAAACTAATTGTTTATCTCAGATCAACTCATCAAAAAATATTCACCACCAAATAGATGCATACATACGAACTATAATTCTTATCAGAATGAAGGGTTTATGGAGAATGTAATAATTTTAATAGTTGAATTTATGAGTCGATTTAAGCTATACCATCATTGAAGACCTAAAAGCATTGGACGGCTGTCTCTTACTAGTATGGAATTCTTCAGCAGTGCACATCCATGATCCCGCACCAAATGGACTCGAACACAGGACCTCTGGTCTAACGTTCGAACACTTAATCTCTAGACCACTGAGCCGATATTCAACGGTGTTAATATCTGACTTCAATAGATCCATGATGTTGCGCAACCATTCATCCGTTGTGTGAAGTAGATACTTATCTCTAGCTAACACAGACTGGACCACACTGGTCACGGCTTCTTAACAGAACTCCAAAAAATTCGTCATAAAGCCAGTCACTCGTGAGCACATAATCATTATTATCAGAATGGGAGTTTGTGGAGAATGTAGCAATTTTAACAGTTGAATTCATGGATCGATTAAAGTCAGACATTAACACCGTTGAATACCGGCTCAGTGGTCTAGAGATTAAGAGTTCGAACGTCAGACCAGAGGTCCTGTGTTCTAGTTCCTTTGGTGCGGGATCATTGATCCGCACTTCTGAGGAGTCCCATATTATGAAGAAAAAACAGTCCAATGTTTCCAGGTCTTCAATGGTTGTCTAGCTTATATCGACTCATGCATTCAACTATTAAAGTAACTTTAATACATTATAAAAGTTGTAAGTATTTTATATAATAAGTGCTTAATAATATAAAAAGAATGAGTCGATTTCTGACTACTTCACAGTTTATTGAGCACATTATAAAATTAACTAAATTCAATTAATTTCATAGTTCAAATATAATTATTTTGTTTATTAATAAATGGTAAATATAATGTTTAATTATTACTTTTAAAGAGAAATAAGTTGTAAAGAAATTAAATTCAATTTTGATCTTTAAACAGAAAGAAACATTGATTTTGTATTTATCAAATATCTACAGTTAAATCCAGAATTGATTAAACAGTATATAAACAAAATAAAAAGGCATCACAGAATAATTAAAATATGTGAATCTTTTATATTATAAGGTCAATTACTATTTGTTCACATTGATCGTCGTGTTTATCCAACCCTTAGTTAGGAATTGATTCTGCCGATCAAGTTTCAATTTGACCTGATGTCTAAATGATTCACTAGTGCGTGCACAGTTTGGGTTTCAGGTGGTAAGAAACCTTAAGCTAAGCCATATGCTAGTTGATATTCATAAGTAAAGGGTTTCTGCTTCCAGTATGCTTCTATCTATCAACCGAAATCATTCACAGAAATACATCTGAAAAGTTAATTAATTGTGGATTTCTTTCTTTTATTTATAATCACATTCTAGTTAGGAATATGATGAGATGAAAACTGCGGAGCGCCGAAACAAGAACTGGAAAACATGAGACTGATTAGTATTTTATAATCAGTCAACGTAAATATCTCAGTCCTACTGGAAGTTTGACACAGACCATACAGTCCAATGGTGACATATTTGATCATGAGAGTTAATAACATGAGCTTAAATAACACAAAGAGTGCCAGTGGTATCAAGATTACGTATGTACTTTATTGATGAGTATTAATGAACAACGAAGCTAAGTCAAACAGAGCTTTATTTAGATCTCATCCCTTCATATAACACTCACCGTTGATTTGATTAATACGAAGGTTTAGATCTGTATTAGGCTTTTAGAATCATAGTTAACAAGACATTTAAAAGTGTGTGAAAATTAGCTAAAAAATCTCAAGTATATTCATTTATTATACGTTATAAAATAATATAAGATCCTATAATTCCACGCCGATCACTTACTTGTGTAATTTTCTATTTTATTAATTTGCTGTTTTATTCATTGACTTGAAAACTTTAACCAGAACACTTATTCTCCTTTCTAGTACTTTTCAACAATTACTTTAAAAAATCGGCCGCAAATATAGTCACTAACGATTACTTTATAAGACCTCAAAATACTTTTTTAAGCTCTAATGGGAAGTCATAACTGGTGGAATTTAGACACTTCAGTGGTGAAAGGTATCATCAAGATCAGCGAATGAATGAGCCATAGTTAGAGTCAATCAAAGTTGGGAAAATGTACATTTGAATGCTAACGATGTAGTCCGTTGGTTTTGGGGCCATAAAGAGAATTGAAGATCTCAAGTCCAATCTGTTGTGGGGTCAGGAGTACATGCTATTAAGTAACCTTATACTAGAACAAAATAGCTATGCAGAGCTTTATATTTCCGATGGTATCCCGATCGATGTCAGTTTGCGACGTAATCCATCTACACATATCCTTACATTTATCTTTTCATTCAACCAGATTATATTTTCTCTTGTGCTCTTCACATCATATCAATTTATTTTTTCGTTGTAATAGCTTGGACAGATACACATTCATATTAGATCCTACGCAGACTACGACTAGTTAACTCATGACCACTGATAACTAAATTATTATTATGTCACTACATTTCAAATATTTTTATTCAATGCTCAAGAAGAATATCTGTCGTTCTAAAATATGATAATGGATATTATCTTTCACAACACTATTTAGAAAAAATATACCCAATTATCTAATAATAAAACAAATATTGTTTACAGTTTTTTAAGTACAGTATTGTATGAAATTAATCGATAAAAGAAGCTAATCTGATATAATTTAATTGTAAAATGTAGCCCTATTCATATACTAAATATACTCATTAAATACACAAAATGACCAGAGAAATATTTCTTTTTGATTAGTTCAACATTTATATATTGCGGTTAAGAGCCAATTCAGTCACCAAATGAATGGTGTTTGGTCAATTTAACAATGTTTTCTCTGAGACAGTAATCAATTAAAAACTCAAAAGATGTGACATCAGGCCTAAAGATTACATAATCGGTTAATTATAAACTTGTTACATAAGAATAAGAATTCAGTAAGTTTGAAGTGAAACAGTTGTACATAAATGTTTAGTGTAATTAATAAAATAGGTGCAAAGAAAATTAGGTAATCAGAGTATTAAAACAGATAGATCACGTTAAGTTCTCAATAAAAATTGAAATGACACTAAACACTTGTCGAACTGCTTCACTTCAAACTTACTGGATTCTTATTCTTAGGTAACAAATTTATAATTGACCGATTATGTAATCTTTAGGCTTGATGTCACATCTTTTGAGTTTTTAATTGATTACTGTTTCAGAGAAAACATTGTTAAATTGACCAACTGGTATTTGGTAATCAATTTAAAAATTTCTACTAAGTAAAAATAAACAATTTTTCCCATGAGATTTGCATCCATTAAAACTTTTTCACTATAGGTTCAATAGAGACTTCGTGTCATGGCTAATGGAAAGTCGAACATTTCGACCTCTGATAAAGACAGTTTATTCGACTGAATTCCGATTAATTCTCTTCATATAGCCCTTGCTTCAAATATAAGAAAATGAAATACACAGTCTGACAGCTCCATACGCATTTCCCAGTCTATCTGATGCTTTTGAGCAATATTGATTCACCGGACTCAGTGTTTCCCGAATGAAGCGTCAAACATATACTGATATGCACTTGATAGTGTTTTACTTGAATCTCCCTATTGATATTTAGGACTGAAATTCATCAGTCTCTTATTGGCATATGTGCATACTGTGCGTATTGCCTTAATTTACAAGCATTATAAGCAAAGATGGATAATGAATAGCAGTGGAATCCAGGACGCGCGTTTCGTTTTATTTGGGACTCGTCAGTTGGATGTACCTGCATCTCAGAGTTGATGTTCACTCTGGGACTCGAACCCAGTACCGTCCGCTTCAAACGCCATCGCATTATCGACTTAGCTATTGAGTCCTGATAGCCACTTGCTTGTGCAACGGGGTGAAGTTTAATTCACTTGTTATTGTTTTACTTGAATCTTCCCATTGATATTTAGGACTGCACTTGGCTATCAGGACTCAGTAGCTAAGTGGATAACGCGATGGCGTTTGAAGCGGACGGTACTGGGTTCGAGTCCCAGAGTGAACATCAACTCTGAGATGCGGGTACATCCAGCTGACGAGTCTCAAATAGGACGAAACGCGCGTCCCGGATTCCACTGCTAGCCATTATCCATCTTTGCTTATATACTGATATGGCTGTGCAGAGAAAATACACCATGTGCCCCGACACGGATCATAATCGTTTCTTGGTTTCACACTAATTCATTGTGTACTTTTGGCATTACTTACACGAAACTACCAGGATCTATAAAGTGTGGGCGTAGAACGGTTTCAAACTGTGAAGTTCATAGTAATTTACATTTTCATTTGTGTATCCAACAGAAGTTCGTTCAATACCTTAATTTGCAAAGGGTACAGTAAAGGTGAACATTGAAAATCTTACCAACTATTCACAATCCTGTAACTGTTTTGCTGCTTTTTGTTCTTTTCGTACCAGATTCTCCTAATGACAATTTGATTCACAAGCAACAATAACATTTAAATATAACTGTACATATTTGAGTACATCCTTTTACTAGATAGATATTTTTAAAATCAGTAGAACATCCTTTTACCGTTACATGACTTGTATTTATTTTATACTGATTCTTATTAATCATTTCGTTATTAGTGAAAATCCTTATTACTTTAAATCACTTTAAGTGGAAAAACGGTCATTGTCATTTAATCTGACATATGGCACTATTAGAAAACTGTGAGCTATACTGAAGTAAAAATTCTTATCATCGATCTATACCGTATCCCAAAGATTCATATCCCGGATTTCAGTAAACTACTATGAATATCTCCTTCAACTATGGATTTGTAGTTTTTCAAGTGCATCCATAGAATTTCGTTTCAAGCAACAAAATCCAATATTTGAGCGGGTAGTCTAAAAACAAACGACAGACGTCCAGGTAGCCAATAGGGTTTTTTCGGTCGTATAAGCTATTGTTTCATTCCTAACTCTTAACAAAGTTATTGCTGAAACGCTATACAATGTTTTCCCTCTTTCCAAATCCAGATTTTGAATAGATTATATTGAAGCGAATACCGACCGTGTTCATACATACAAGACTACCGACTCTTATCGGTTTTGCAAGATTTAAATATTATCTAACAATTCCTAAGTCAAGAAAATTATACCTGTGTGAATAGTATTACAACTAAAGATTAAAGCTAGTCTGAATCTCAAGGAAAGCATAGTTAAGAATCTGGTTGCATTTACAATGGGCAAAGAAAATGGTCTGTAAACTAGATCATAATTTTAAGAAATACCCTATTTACAAACGTGGCTTTATTTTATCCTTTAAAACTAATATGACGGGATGAAAAAGACAAGATTAATGTCTTTTACTAATTGTTACTTCTATTCAACATTACTTTCGTATATTTAATTCAATGTGATGTAATATTTGCTTTTATTTTTCACTGTGATGTTATCGGTTATAATATTAATTTAATTGAGAATGATATTATTTTAAGATACGATATTCTTGTATTAAATCAACATGAACTATACTGGGCCTGATCGACATTTGATTTTGCTATTACTCTGGGTATTTTTCTATCTGTGTGATTATATTTTATAATTAAAATGAGTGTCCAATCAATATATATTGAGTGTATTTGCAATTAGGGTGGTCTTGTTTTGGGCTTGATAAATCTTCACTTGTACTAATTTTCATGTTCTTACTTCGCGTCGTGGTTCCTTGTATTTTTCAAGTATAATTAATAAGCGGCGCGGATATAACAAAAACTTTATCACATCGGTGGATATGAACAGTGTTATAAATGACTAGTGTGGAACAATGACTTAAATATTGAATGTTTGGTTCTACAAAAGAAAACCTCATTTACGTCACAGATTATATTTTTTTCCATCAAGACAACATTAAACTAAGGAAATGAATATACTTTTGCATTTATAAATTTTGAAACTACACCTTTCATATCATCAAAATATGTGAATTAAAAAAACACTAATTGGAAATATACACGCTAAACAACACGTACAATAATAATTTATACAATAAATTAGGAGAAAGAGGAAAACACATAGTATCCAAACCTATATAGGCCTATGAGTCAGTCAGCTACAACGTAGGGCCAGGCATATACATGCATTGGTTCAAGTTGCCTCACCCCATTAGTACAACAAGATCACCAAATTCATAGAAGTATGATATCTTTGAGAATAAAATATTACAATTTACCTGAACGAACAAGTAGTGAAGGTAATAAAATGTTCAATGTCTGGTTTATCTGGATCAAGTATAAAGATGGTTGGTGGGTAGATAAGAAAATTTATTCTTCAATGACGATAGTCAACTATAAAATTAGCTTGCGAAGCAAAAGAAGGGATGATCATCATATAGTAGAAAAATATCTGTATAAGTCAACTGTAAAAGACAAAACTTCAAAGATATAGCAAAGATGTAACTTGAATTCGCCTTTTAACGTTGGAGAGAATGTTGCCGAGTTACAAAAGTATGCAGACAGGAGGAATTGGGTTGACAGAAATGTGTAAATCATATATTTTCAATAGTATATATTAAAAACACATACAGGAATTATAGAAATCAACACAGACAACTTTTTTATTGGATAAGAGATCAGCTATAAATGATTCTATTTTATCTTCTTTACAAAACAGAAGGGGAACATTTTCTTAATAAATGATACACAAGAATTCAATTCAGTAAGTATGTATACACGATAATTATTTGATGACCTTTTCTGTTGTTGTATCATTATTATCACCGAATTCGTCATAAGCATTACATTTTTCATTTGGTACAGCGAAACTATACTTTTTCGTTAAATGATCATGAAGTACAATAGGTGGTGGTGCACAAATCTTTTGACGTATCACTTGTAACACTGTCACAATACTGCCCATTGATAGTATGAAATAAATGATTGATACAGCAGGTACCTTTAATAGAAAACACATTATAATCATTATACATTAAGTTATCAGAATAATCATCGTTGGTCGAAAAGAAAATATGTATGTAATTCACTAATTATATTTGCAGCTAAACAAAAAATAATAAAATTTATTTTTAGTATAGGCCGTTGATCCCAGCTAAGTGGTCTAGATTAAGCGTTCACGTACGAGACCGGAGATTATGAGTTCAATTCGTGCGTGTGAAGTCGTTGGTGCACACTGCTGAAGAGTTCCATGCTAGGACAAAACGGCCGCTTAGATATTTAATGGTGATTTAACATAAATCGGCTTATGACTTTAGTGAAATAACACTTTTGAAATGAAACTTACATCAAAGAGAGATTATTAGTACAGTATGATAAATGCGAATGGAAATAAAGCATGAAAATTTTGTT
Source organism: Schistosoma spindalis (assembly GCA_946903255.1). Lineage (NCBI taxonomy): Eukaryota > Metazoa > Platyhelminthes > Trematoda > Strigeidida > Schistosomatidae > Schistosoma > Schistosoma spindalis. Next base: position 24,110,521 of record OX336424.1, read on the forward strand.
ATCATATATATATATATATATATATATATATATATATATATATATATATATATATATATATATATAGAAAACAAGACGGAAGTGATTACAGTCAATAAAAAACCAATATCCATAAATTTCAACTCCAAAGGTGATGACGTCGCAAGCACGATCAACAGGAGGCTTAACATTGCACTAGCCAGAACTTACCCGGCAGTTAAACCATTAATTTTGTATAAAACATGTTCAATAACCCAATCAAAGGTTGACAAGCACCCCTTTCATGTTACTGCCAACTGTATTTATAAATTTACGTGAACCTACCAAAGCAGTAACATTGGCCGAACAGAAAGGAGGGTATATTTTAGATTTTTTGAGCATGTTCCAAAAAGCCTTAGTACTAGAAAAAAAGACTAAATAGCGCAATTGTTAAACATTTCTTGAATACAGGACATCAAGTCGATACCTTGAAATCTTTCAAGGTAATTAATAAACAACCAAACTTCAGTCTTCTGAAGCTGTTGCTGTCAGGCGTCAAAAACCTGATTTACGTGTTCAAAAGGAGATGGTTATTAATCTTTCCTTGGATTGGTGACATAATACTTCGTTGCATCTTAAACTTTTCTAACACTTTCTTGCATTTATTACATCATTGAGTTTTTATTTCAACTATCTTCCAGATTAGTAATCTTATTTTATTAACTGAGCTTTACGCATTTTATTCCTATCAGCGTTTACTCATTATGTAATCACTTGTTTCTGGCCATTTGAACTGTTGTCACAATTTATGTTGTAGAATTTTCTTTTACATAAGGTATATATTTACAATATTCAGTCTATTAAATTTATTTACACCCTTGCTATGCTAATATGTCTTCAACATAACTTCCGACTAAACTCTTTCATGTAATTAATTTAAACCCATTTTGTAATTATGATTTTTAAATATTGGAGGTTGTAAGCAGCTGACGAAAACCAACAAAATAAAATGGTTTCATGCTATTCTGCTAGAATTATTAAGTCCCAAGATTGACATCGTACGGAAAAAAACATCAGACGATATTTGTAAAATCCTTATGATCAGTTCTAAAATGAATCAGTGATTCATCCGAAATAACCATCTGAGTGCAAATCGAAGATTTTGTCAAACTAAGTGGCTGAGGTGAAATCCATAAACATCACCATTTAAATACAGGATTAATTAGCATAACATAATAAAAGACAACTGTAAAAAATCACTTAAGATAATAAAGGTATTTTGAAAAACAAAACTATTCTCAATTTGCGAAATGAGATGAGTCGATTCATTCGTACTCTTTTAGGTTACAGATTGGATTTTTTGATAACCGTCAGTAATGTAGGTAAAATACGATTCACAACACAACTCATCACTAAAAACATTGTTTGTCGTTACGTATTGAAATGATCCTATAGTTATTTCGTATGCACAAGTAAATAAAAGATGGAGAATAGATTAGTAAGTCAAGCAAATCTACTTAAGCATTGCTGGAATGTTTTATGACTAATAATTAAAAAATATTGAAGTAGAGTTTTAAGTGAATGAAGAGAGTGCGTTGATGTGAATATTAATCAGCTGAAGTGTTTAGAATGTCAATCATTTCTAAAAAGAAATTAACTATTTTACTTTGGTTTTCAAAATTAGCTGTAGAGAAAGAGCTTTAAGCGGCCAGCTAAATAGACTGAGATGATCCATGAAGTAGATGGCTGTTCGAACCACTGATGTTGACATTGTCTACCAAGTGAGAAATCGGATTGGAAACTATTAGAGACTAAGAAAATCTCCAAGTATATCCGCTAACAGTAGGCTGGTATAAACTATTTCTATTGTGCTAAAGTTTATCCAACATTCTAATCGTATTACTGAAGCTTTCGGAAAACCTGGTAGGTCGTTAACCATTATAGTATTTTTCAGAAGTCTACTTACTGAAACGTTGGACAGTTACGAAGGTAAAGATGTTTGGTGAAAAAAGCTTACTATGCCACTTTATATATAAAAATCCGATGCTGATGGATAAAGACAGAATAATTTCAACAAAAGACACTAACGACCACACGGGTTTTGTCGATTATTTGAATAAAACATAGTTTTGAAAAAGAACGAAACAAATAGAACACCTACAATTGAATATATAGTGAGAATCTAGTTAAACCACAATCTGTGATTGATTGATTGAAGCTGTTTTCTCTTATTCCTGGATCTTAAGAAGCATGAATACGTTTAATTAATAACAAGTATGAAGCTTTAACAAATATTAATATTAACTTAGTGTCACTTAGTTTTTTCCGTTCCTTTTAAACCCTGATATAATGGATTCAGTCACTAAATGCTGATAAAATGTAATCATATTTGCTACTTGTCCTGTTTGTGTTTATAAGATATCAGTTTTATGTTAAGTAATTTTGCAAACATTTAAATAATATCTGACCTGCCATTCGTGACAATAGCTCTGTTGGGATATGACGTAAAGATTATAAGCCATGTATAGTTCAAAACCGTATACTACAAATAGGAAAGGTAGAACGAACGTAATTCGACGAAACATCCATGACATGAAACCATCTGTGAAAAGAAATTATCCAGTGGAATAAATTAGCATATTACTTAAGAAGTAAATCAAACATGGCTTAATAATTTTAACTAAAGTTGGTTTCAATTGCCCCACTTTGAAAGACCTTAGAATATAAAAATCAAAAACAGGAAAAGACAACATATAAAAAAGGGGCCGAATATAACGTTAACAGTGAACAGTATATCAATGAAAACTCAAAATCATATTAATGTCTTGAACCTCAGTGTATTAATAAATGGCATAAAACCTCAGTGATGTCTTTCAACACCATCTGACAGTGGTTCAAAGTAACATTACCTGATAGAATTAGTTCTACGTCAAAACGTAATATCACTAAGTAAAAATTACAAACCTTTGATTACAGATATTGAACAGTGTTGTCTCAGAAAATTTCTCCTCAGGGAAGTAGGCCAGTATCGAGAGATCGACATGAGAAACTTTATGTTAACAAATCTCAACCTATTTAACCCGGTGAAAGCACATCGTAAATCTTATCAATTCACTGATTTAACCCGTAAGGAACAAAACTTACAATCACACTAAATAATTAGACACTTTGTATTACATGACTGATCTAAGTAGAATAAAATATCATAGAACATAGTTCACGCAATCAACATTGAACACAGACCACAGACTCAGTCAAATAAATAATCTCAATAAACAATCACGTCCTACTGATATATATATATATATATATATATATATATATATATATATATATATATATATATATATATATGACGAGATAATATAAATACTTTCACAGAAGTCAATAAAATACTTTTAAATAAATAATAAAGTCCATTAATTTACCAACAGTTATATCCATTGGATGTCGACAACCCAAAGTACGAAGTTTATACAGGCAACTTATTTGATATTGAAATTGTATAAAATGAACAAGATCTGTAAAAGGAAACAAACATTATCAGCAAAAATTATTTCACGAGATACAGAAATCTGGGAGACAATCACCACAAAAAAAGTACAATCCTTTCTAGTTGCTCAACATTTCTCAATGGAACAGACTGTTAGAGAAGTAAGCAAAAGAAAGATATCAAAAGGCAACAGGGAAGGGGATAAATAAACGAATACATGCTAAGGAACTGTTCGAAATTTAAAAAAAAACACAAATAAACAGTAATATGCAGTGGGATTTCATGAACCAATTTTCGATTGTTAAAATTTAGAAAAAACGTTGACTGATACATAATATCCAATGAATGACACAATATGGCCAAGTGATAGTTGTTTATGAGTCAGTCAATCAGTAACAACGTAGAACTTCGTACGTACGTACATCAGTTCGAGTTGCCAAACTGCATAAGCACAGAGATGCAGTTGTTGATTCAAATCCCGTAGTGGTAGAGGTAATAAGAGTATAAGCTATAATCGGAAACATTAGGGTTTGATGATGTTATTTAAGGAGTATAGTCCAGTGGAATAGATTTGGAAAGAGAAAAAAGAGACAAGGAGAATTCAGAAGATTAGGATTTGGGAGGACACAAAGAGTGAATGCACCTGCGCCATTGCAAACGATTTTGAGCCATGTCATTCAAGGTCTCTAACCATCGGTTGCTATCATCTCGCGGTCTCCAACCACGTACTCTACACCTACCAACATGGCTCAGTCCACCTGTTAGTGAATTCATGGATTCGTGCCATGTTTTGGTCTGGCCGCCCCTAGCTTTCTTCTAACCTTCTCCTAGACCACTGAACATTGCACGTCGGGGCAGTCGATGGTTGGGCATATGCAACACGTGTCCCAGCCATCTCAACTGATGAAGTTTCACTACTTCATCAATTGATTTGCCATCCTTACCTAGTACCCGTTTCCCAACAACTGAGTTACTTACTCGATGGTCCCAGGATATACGAGCAATGTTTCGAAGACACCTATGATAAAATACTAGTAACCTACAAATATTCTCTACCCTTGTCGACCATGTTTCACTGCCATAGAGTAGGACGGGACGATCTGCTGCGCAGTACACATGTCCTTTGGTAGATAGACAGATATCTCGCCTACGCCATAAATGACGCAAGTTGGCAAAAGCTAGTCGAGCCTTTTGTATCCGTGCTGAGATTTCGTCACACACCAAACCACAAGGGCTGATGAGACTTCCGAGATAAGTGAAGCGGTCGACACGCTCAACTACTTCACTCCCTATCACTAGTTCCGGTGTCGATGCAACCCAATCCTGAAGCAACATTTTGCAGTTCGAGGGGGGAGAATCTCATGCCGAACATGCTTGCATTATTGCTTAGAGTGGTCAGCAGACTCTGCATTTTGTCAGCGTCTTCACTAAATAGAACTATGTCATCGGCATATTCTAAGTCAACAAGTGGATCTCCCGGAAGAAGTTCAACTCCTAGAAATTTAGATGAGGAAAGTGTCATCTCTAAAAGGACGTCAACAACAAAGTTAAACAAGAATGGAGAGAGTGGACAGCCCTGACGAACACCACTTGAGGTAATCAGTTCTGATGACAGTTCGCCATAAGCTCTCACTCGACCAGTTGTGTTCGAGTAGAGAGCCTTTATAAGGTTAATGTACTTATTTGGTACTCCTTTCAGAGACAAACACTGCCATAGGACCTCACGATCAACCGAGTCAAATGCCACCCTAAGGTCGAGAAATACTACCATTGTGGGGCGTCTGAATGTGTGTCTACGTTCTAGGACCTGACGTAATGTGAATATTTGATCAATACAACCACGTCCAGGTCGAAAACCAGCATGGTTTTCTCTAGTCTGCTCTTCACGAGCTTTGGTTAGACGTCGAAGTATTATTGAAGCTAATATTTTAGACACTATATTAGTCAATCTAATTCCTCTGTGATTGTCACAAGAAGACTTTTGTCCTTTCTTATAAACTGGCACAATCAGTGATTGAAACCAGTCAGATGGGATTACGTCCAGTTCCCAGATTCTGCCTAAGACCTCAGTCAATCTCGCTGCTAATACTGGACCACCATCCTTAAAAATCTCAAGGGTAAACCTGTCAGGGCCTGCTGCTCTCCCACGCTTCAGATTTCCTATAGCTTTTTCAACTTCGTAGAGTCGGAGGACTTACATTAATTTGCCATTCAGGTAGATTGGAGATCGTGGAAAACCGAAGTGTGGCTGAAGGCCAGTTGAGCTGATTCCTAAAGTGTTCTGCCCATCGACCCAATCTCCTGTATTGAGAACGAATAATATGTCCATCTTTCTCTGAGATTGTTTTGCTAACAGTTGGGTTCCTAATACCAGTTTCCTTGACAAGTCTGAACAGTTGCCTGCTGTTACCTATTGCTGCTGCCTTTTCGACCTCTCTTGCTTTTGCTACCCACCACTGTTCACGATCATTGCGCAAGCTTCTAGTCAGCTTACGCTTAAGCTGACTCCGCTCTTCGTTATGTTCAGAGCCAGATGGAATGAGTTTCCGAGCATCTATCAGTGCGGTAGATGCTGCTGAGATCCAGTGTTTCTCCCTAACCTTATGGTTTACCGTACTTGCAGACATCACTGCTGTTTCTACAGCTTTTCGGATGTCATTCCACGCTGCTTCGGGGTGGGCATCACTTACATGGCTGCCTAACTGTTTTTCTAGTTGTTCCTGAAATATACTCTTAGCTTGACTATCATTAAGTAGGACCCTAAGGGGTTTCCTTGTACCATCTTTCCTATGTCCAGTAAGACGCAGACAAATATGCGCTCGCACCAGAGCATGGTCTGAATCTAAGCATGTGCTCTAGAATAGGCGACAGTCTTCTATCGAGCCCCTCCATTGGTGGCTGATAGCGATGTGATCTATTTGGGTTCAATGTTGATACGAATTAGGGGGTCGCCATATCAAAAGATGTTTTTCCTTATGCTTAAAGTTAGTGTTTGCAAGAACCAGGCGGTTATCTGAGCATAGCTGCAACAGACGGTCGCCGTTATCTGTTCTTTGAGCCGCAACACCATAAGATCCACCCAGGTGTCTTTCCTTTTCGCTTAGTTTACCTACTTGAGCATTAAAGTCACCAGTCACTATTACTACATCAGAGCGCCTAGCTTTCCGGAAGTCAGGAAGCTTTCTGTAAAACTCATCTTTTACATCATCTGAGCTGTAGTCAGTGGGAGAATAGGTAGAGACGACGAGTGTCCCTATCTTTTCTAGTCCTTACTGTTCCGTTTAGTCGGACAGCGCACAAACGACTGTCTACTGGGATCCAGTCTAAGAGAGCTAGTTCTGCCCTAAGACTCAATGCTATACCTACGCCAGAGAGGCCACGGGAAGCAGCATCACGGCTTCCAGATACACGAGGCGTAAATCGAGTTGGTTCGTTACTTTGACATGGTGCGGTCAAATGAATGACACTACTCGGATCCTGTGTGCGCGTTTCGGAGACGCAGCACACATCGATGGAGCGAGATTCTAAAGTCTTAGCTAACGAAGCCTGTTGTCCTATTTGGCACAGTGTTCGGACGTTGAAGGCTCCTACGTGTAGTTTGGAGCGTGGTTTCAGGAGATCAGGAATAACATTCCGCGTACTCGAATCGTTTGCACTAGTGGGGCGAGGTGATAAAGGGATGTAAGAAGGGTTAGTCGTGGAAATAAGAGAGTTATTAGGAGGTGTAGGAAGGATTTGAATGTGACCAACTTGGTCTCGTGTGCTGTTACGGGTATGAGGGCTGATATCACTTCCGGTTGCCCATACCGTGGAAGGGTATTTCTTGAGGAACCTGAAAAGGAAGTCGGATTAGTGTTGGTCTTAACGACCTGGGAGCGTGACCACAGAGCTCAAGGGACAACTGCTTGAGGCTGGTCGCGCACGGCCTTTTCGTGGGAGATTTTTAATGTGTTAGCTCCGTTCTTCAAAGAGCCTTACCACCGGGGACGAAAATCCGTGAGGTATGACATTTTTAGGGTCAACCTTTTCTAACCCCTTCCTTCCTTGTAAGAAAGCAGCATCTCTGCAGATGCTGGTTGTCCGAGGGGAACACCTTACTGCTGTCGCACTCCTCTACAGTCAGCAGTACGACTTCGCCCTCAGACCTTGAGTTGCTGCTTTTATTTTTACCGTTCTCCAATCGACCTGCCTGGCATGGTAGAACCTGCAGGAACATACGCTCCAGCCAATATAGCTCGGTTGGGTCATTGCGATAGGGAAGCCCGACCACCGCGTCAAGGTAGCAGCTACGGTCGGGAGTTGTTCATGAGACCGAATTATTAACGTAAGGCCAGTCAGAAGAATAGGAAATTTTAAATAAAATAATATGGTTCTTTATAAATTATTAGCCGAAAAATAAATATAGTTAAGTTTTATAAACGATAAGAGGTAATCAGTTTCGTAGGTTACTCACTGTCCAATGAACTAAGACTTGACTATCAGACTTAATTCTTGCCCATTATATCAAACAGATAAGCAAATAGTCCAATGCCCATATTATTCAAAAGAATGTTAAGTACATTCATGATATATGATCCAATCTATTTTAGTTATTACGATGACTAATGTACAAATATCTTAACTAAACACGGATTTATGGCCAAAAAAATGTGATCACTATACAAACAACATATATTACGACGATGGTTTCTAATTCTGAATACATACATAATAAAACGAAATCGCTTCTGAGAATATTAACAATTTCCTATTTATTTCTAATAACTATCAAATCTATATTAGGCTTTATACATGACTGACCTCGTGAGAAACAAGAAAATATCATTTAGAGTGAACCTATTTGTATTTTTTGTTCATCTTAAAATAAGGACTTTCAGTATTATTATCAATGATTTAATGGTTTGAAAAAACTTGGGCATTAGGGGAGTGGTATTATCATTAGAAATTTGTATTATCCAATTAATAAAAAAACAAAGAAGAATTGTGTTCTTGACAACTTATTGCTAATTAGTATAATGAAGTAATAGTACTCTGATAAAGTTATTAGCATTAAATAACGAGACATATCAGCAAAAATAATTCTGTTTTGTCTTTTCGCTGACTACAAAATATAAATTTTTAATAATTATCAATGATTAACTAATTTTCCAAACAGAAATGTGAATGAAAACAGCACGCACTTAATGAAGACGAAGCTATGTGAAAACCATTATCTTTTTCGGTACAACTTACTGATTAACAATCTAAGTCAGTATCCCAATCTATAAGGTACACTGACCGGACAACAATAAAGAACACCAGACTGTTTTAATTAAAGTTGGTAGATTGTAGTCTGAACGGCAGTGGGGAAAATAAATACATCAAAAACTCAATTGTAACTTGAGTATACCTTTTCTATGAGGTTAGGACAAGTAATGTAGTACATCAAAACAGGATCACAACTTTAAAAATACTTTAGCGAACTAGATACTAACGTGGATGTGGTTGCTATATATATATATATATATATATATAAAACTCACACCTCAACCATTTTAAACTATTCATATAACGTATGACATCATGAGTGAATGGTCAAAAAATGTAACAGTCCTTCCTATGCTTAGTTGGCCACATGGTCTAGAAAATTTCAATAAAGGCGTTATTTACAAAGACTTCTTGCTGAAGAACGACGATAATGACAAAAACAGAAACTCACTCAACAGTCAGTCATTATCAACATAGAGTCTGACACAGATGTGCGTTTGGTCAAGTTCCCATGCTAAATTAGCACGACGACATGAAACTATAAAGATTATTGGCAAGAGATTTGAGGAATGTGGTGTTAATGACAATGAGATAAACAAGAGATTGAGAATAGGGTTCAAAAAGACGAAATGGGAAAATATATATGAAGGAATACTTGAATATAAGATCTAGAAGGACATAGAGTGGATCAGTCCGCGCGAATGTAAATGATTCTGAGCCGTATGATCTATAGTCGCCAATCACTGAATGAGAAAATCTTGCAGGCGCCGATCAAGTAGTCTGCACCAACTGACACAGATTAGACCAACGGTCAATGACTTCGCGGACTGGCACCACTTCTGGCTACTAGCTTTCGATCAACTTACTCTTACTCCTACACTAACCATCGATAGTCAAGGTAGGCACACGTAACATATATTTTGACCACCACAGTAGCTGATTTACAACCTCATAAATCGATTTCCCACTTTTGTCAAGTGCCCTACGCCTAACCTTAACATTCCTCACGCAGTCGTTTCACAAGACGCTAGCGATGTTTCGAAGACACCTATGATCAAAAACCCGCATCAGAAAATATATCTTCTACTGTCAGAGATCATGAAGTAGGCAATAAAATGATATAGTCCGGACTGCTGAACATTATACACGCCCATTGACTGCCAGTTGGATATCTCGCCAACACCGAATATTCAACCTTCGTCAGATTTTAGAACATAGACGTACTTTTCGACGTCCGACCACAATTGTATTCTTTGACTTTAAGGCAGCGTCCCACTCTGTTGATCGTGAGGTTCTTTGGCAGTGTCTGTCATTAAAAGGCATACCAAAGAAGTACATTAACCTTGTATAGACTGTCTACTCGAACACTACTGGTTGAGTCACAGCTTATGATGAACGGTCATCGGAATTGGTAACTTTAAGTGGTATTCGCCAAGGTTTTCCGCTTTACCCATTTTTATTTAACTCTGACATAGACAACATTTTCACCATTTGATTTTCCTGAGGTTGATCTGATGCTAGTAAATTCACTTGTAGACTTGGAGTACACAAATGTTTGGTGAAAACACTAACGAAATGCAGTCCCATGATTTTCTCCCCCCAAAAACGAAATTTTGTTCCGGGACTGCCTTGCGTCAGCGCCTGAATTAATAATAGGCGGCGAAGTGGTCGAGCGTATCAACCGCCTCACTGATCTTGAGTCTCGTCAGTACTTATGGCCTGGTGTCTGACGAAATCTCGGCACAGATCCCAAAAGTTCGATTGGCTCTTGCCAATTTGCATCACCTGTGGCGTAGGTGAAATATCCATCTCCCGACCAAAGGACGAATTTACTGTGCAACAATCTGCTCTGTTCTAGTTTGTGGGTGCGAAATATTACGAATAGATGACATTCGTAGATTACTAGTATTCCACCATAGGTGTCCCCAAAGCATTGTCCATGTACCTCTGGACCACCGAATAACCAACGTCTTGGTCAGGAATAGGATACTACGCAAAGATGGGTAATCGATTGAGATTGTAAATATTTATCGACTGAGGTGGTTAGGACAGATGTTACGTGTGCGCAACCGACAACTATCTTGACGAGTGATTTTGTCTGGTGTAGGAGCAAGTTGATAGAAGGCTAGGGGTGGTCAAACCGAAGTGTGGCATCAGTTCATAAAGTCATTGACAACTAGACTGACTCATATTAACGGGTTTAGATTACTCGTTTGGGGTCCGAGTGATTATCTCAACCAGCGGCTAGAGACTTTGAATGAAATGGCTCAAAACTGTTTGCAATGGCACAGATACATCTATTTTTTGTCTTCCCTCATATTCTAAGCTTTCGAATTCTTCGTAATCTTTTCGTCGCACTAATATATATTTTATTCTCTAGTCGTAACTTCGATGGCCCAATCATTTTAATCGCTACTCACATTGTTAGTACCTTTACTATTCTGGGATTCGGTCTAACATCTCGCTCTGCTAATGGGGTGTGGAAACTTGGACTGACATACATACGCGCCAGACTCTACATTGTGACCGACTGACCAACACAAATAAAACTGTCAACACTCTCAATCAATGACACAGGATAGCCTTGAGACAACACTGTATGTGTTGAGTGAAAAATACACCCTAAACACTTGTATACTGTCACTTGTTCACAAAACCGTACTTTTCAACCATTTCACTTAACAGGACTATATTCTCTGAGCATTCTGGATCCGTCTGAAAATAGCCTAGAAAGAAGAGCGAGCAAAGTATTATATCCGGATGAATATCATCAGATTATATCTCAAATTATTGAAATTATTACTTACTTAGGTATAAGCAAAAAAGCATGAACTGATCACGAAATTCATCATACGAACGAGATCTAGGCCTAAAATGTAATTAAAAGGATATGAACATACGAGGATATAACTTAATTATAAATTGCAATTAGCCACACATTAACAACCGGTGAATCTGATAAACAACCAAATGATCTAAACGTAAGGTATATATCCCCTCCTGGATTAAGGATTAAATATTTGCTTGGAATATAATACAATTATCAGCATTAACTAAAAAATATATCTTTTAATTAACCAGTATTATATTTTCTACCTTGAATAACATTTAGTCCAACAGTTTACTAATCGACTTCTAATACGTAATTATTCAACGTCTGACTACTAAGTTAAACATTCCTACCTATTAACATCAGACATGATCAAATAAACAGAATAATCCGTGTAATTACACCAAACTAAGAAAACATAGGGCTTGACTGCATACAAACCATAAACTTCCAAAGTAGACGGGAGAGAAATATTTTTATAAAGCGATCAATCGATAGTTTACAACTAATTTGACTATCACTCACCAGATAAGCATAATACCAGAATAGGCTGTTGACATAAAATGAGATATATTCCACCACCCCTTAATGCGTGACCCATTGGCAATAAGAATGCGTTCCCGAATAGTTAATGTGCAATAGTACCATACCAATAGAAAATGAAAAATAGTATCCACAATTCTAAAAACAAATGACGAATTGACAAGGAGATAATTAATTGCACATATGATTAACTCACTAAATACTATGGTACACATCTGCACCAAGTTTTAACGTTGGCTATGACTAACTATCTACGAAGTCATTACTTTCAAATGAACTGAGTATAGGATCATACACTGTTTAGAAACATAAACTCTTGTATAGTAGAGAGATATTGCAATATGTCAAATTTAACAGATGAATTGAAAAATACCAAACTACACAGAAAACCGTATTATAATATATGAATTATGGATAACTTCAGATGTTCTCCGAAACATACTAGGAAAACTTATACCGTAAGTGATCAGGAACGCATAAATTATGCTAAAAGGTTAGCTTCTCTTTCTTTTTTGACATCCTACATTTTAAGTAGATTCCTCTATCAATGAATTGTACGTTTAAAAGCCATTCTACCTTATTGTGTTTTGAAGCCTCATATTGTTTGCAGTCCTCATGCAGTGAGGTTGAAAGTCAGGTACATTAGTCGATACACGGTAGTTGGTTTTAAGGCTACCTGAACATCAACACTTAAACGGGTGAAAAGCGAACTCGGTCTCCAAGACAGCAGAAAAATCCCAGTCTTCTAAAATCATCTACTTACGACACCCAGGTCACATACCTGCACAATAACACGGTAGGAAATGCTGTACAGCATTCATCAGAATATTGCTAGGTTTTATGAGAAGCAAAATTAAAAACTGGATGTCGATATCATTGTCCAAAACTACTGGTTGTCATCAGCCTAGATGACTTTCCATGTCAATCAGTCAGCTGCAACGTAGGACCAGGCACATATATGCATCGGTCAAAGTTGCCATACCACATTAGCCAAACAAGGTGAACACCGGATTCATAGAAGTAATTAATTCAGTGGCGGTAATATGTAGAAGAAATATTGCATATAAGGAGATGGGACAGGAATCAAGAATTAGTTCGTAGAAAGAAAGATATGAAGTGTTTTCAATCTCTTAGTTTAAAGAAAGACAGAGAGTGTATACACCGACGCCATTGTGATCGATTCTGAGCCATGTCACTAAGAGTCTCCAAGCATTGGTTACGATAGTCACGCGGACCCCAACCAGGCAGCCTGCATCTACCAACATAGCTCAGACTAGAAGTTAGTGACTTCAAGCACTGATGCCACGTTTTGGTTTGGCCGCCCCTAACTTTCTTCCAATTATCCCTAACACCGGTTAGCATTGCGCGTCGTGGTAATCGGTGTTCAGGCATACGCAACACGTGGCCCAACCATCTCAGTCGATGAAGATTCACAACCTCATCGACTGATTTACCGTCATTCCCTAATACCCTGCGTCTAACCTCACTATTACTTAGCCGGTGATCCCAGTAGATACCCGCAATATTTCTAAGGCACCTGTGGTCAAATACTAGTAACTTACGAATATCTTCTACTCTTAAAGGCCATGTTTCGCAGCCGTATAGTAGAACGGAACGAACTGCCGCGCAGTATACTCGTCCCTTAATTGATAGACGGATATCTCGCCTTCGCCATAGGTGACGTAAGTTGATAAAGGCCAAACGAGCTTTTCGAATCTATGATCTATTCACGAATATGCAAGTTCAAACAATATTTTATTAAAGTTATCTTTGAATCCTTCTTATAGCAGTGGCTCCAAAATCTTTGTATCAGCAGTTTAATGACAAAATAAGGTCAAGGTAGAGAATACAACCAAGGAGTACTTGTGCATTGTAGCTAAGAAGATCAGCACTTACTGCCATCAGAACCTGTTGAGACCCTTTTTCTTAAAATTCGACCGTCCCTTATAAGCTAATAAGACTCGGAAGTATTGGCTGAACCAGGATCTAGGCATCGGGACGAACAAAGACTTCATTTAGCGACCTTCGTGATAAATAGTCAGATTTCGGCACCCAATGTTGGTGAAATTTATGCAGAAAAGTTTTAAGAGTTAAATCTATTGAACAGCTTGTACATAAACGCTTCTGACTTTGGAAATGTTGAGGCATTACCTGTGTTCGACAATTTTTGCCGTTACTTGAACAACTATTGTATGTAATCCAATCATAACTTTGGGGTTAACAAGATATCGTCATCCACGCAGAGACAGAACCAAACGTTACAAGGGAGATTAAACTCAATTTTATCAGAAGAATCGTAATGAACCATGCTCCCTCAATTATAAATTCCTTGTAGTGTAGATATTTAGGGTGATGTTATGAAGTCATTTCTTAAGGTTGGATATTTATTATTGATGCATCCTAATGTGACCCAGTTTATTGAATGATTTTACATAAGAATCCCCTAGACGCTGTCATCAGAATAATTGATGCCTAACAAAAGAGGATCTTGATACACCATATAAGCATCTGAAAATGTTCGCTGAAGAATTAACGGGGAGATCTTTCCCTATGAATAACTGAGAAATTATTTTGACACAATTATTTCAAACACCGCTTTTAGAACACCAACTAGAGGCTTTCGCAATTAAATTACATACAAGGGCGTGAGACTGACGATGTGCTTAACACTTTTTCAGACCGCAAAGTGGTCACACAGTACTGTTATCAAAGTTTAGGACTTGCAACAACGTACGGCCGGAATCACATTTGTCCAAACATTTGATGCTCAAAAGTCATGAATATTTGACAATAGTAAAATACATAAACTATTTTTAACAGCATAACTCACCTATTCTGAACGAAAAAATACAGCAGGAACGCCAAAAACGCACATATCCCAGAAATAATGATTTTAAACCGTTCGTAATCATTCTTGTATCTGAATCTGCGCACATTACTAAAACCTAGTAATTACTTGTCCTCCTTGTTAGCAAACGATATATTAAGAGCTCCAAGTACGATACGCAAATACAAACTATCTAAATAAATCCGCACAAACAGTTCACATACCCAGGTGTGCGAGGTAAAACATCTTCAATATCCCGTAAAACATACTCTTTTTTAAGAATATCTATTTTGGCTTTTTCAAGAATGGTAATTTCATCACCCGTAGCATTCATTTGAAGACTGCCAAGTTTTAGATAAAGACAGATTACTTTCCAATTTCATGCCTCAAAAGTTTCATATAGTTTCGACAGTGTTTAACACTACGAACGCAACTTGTCTCTTCCTCCTTGAGTTTGTACAGTGACATAAGCAGTGATGAGTGCTTTTCCTAAGAAAATTACCAGAATGTGGTTCATAACGCAGTCGTAGATATACTTGCAACTGTAACCAGTCCTTTTGAAAGCTATTTAATGCTCCCTGAAATTCTTCCATCACTCTATCACCTGTGTAGACTCGAACAGGCCTGTCAGCCTCAAGAAACAGTAGGAGTCACAACCTGTGGTTCCAAATTGCCCTCCCTGTAATCAAGGAGAAATATTCGTCCCAACTCGTGATTGGCTGATTGAGGTACGTTTAAATGTACATTGAAGGTTCCAAATGGTCCTGGACGGAATAGAAGAAGCTTTCACTTAATAGGCCTCCATATCTGGTAACAGTGGACCACCGACGCTGCCAGGCAGGAACCTAGATATATTTAACAATAAAGTAAAAAATAAATTATAGCGAGATACTATCCTTAGTCCTTAAGAATATGTCAAGTTTTCTATTAAAGGATTCCAGGGAAGTTTCTTGGACTGGTTCAGCCGACAGGGAATTCTAGAATTTGACTACTTTTGAGGAGTAGAAGGCGTGCCTGCAGTCCTTTATGCTATGTTATTCCTCGTTTATGGGTGTTACCCCTGAAGTTTGTGTTGGGACTGTGAATAAGTAGGTATTTGAAAGTGTCCAGGGGTGTTTAAGGTGCTACAAGTCGTCAGGTCACCTCTAATAGGTTCAGTGGTTTGAGGTGCTCTTCAAAAGGCTTGAGTTTTGGTCCCCTACTTGATTTCGTAGCTCGTCAATGGATACGTTCCAATGTATCCGAATCCTTTTGGAGTGAGAGGAAAAAAACTATGTTTTCACACTCTGAATAGGGACTAATGAAACTGTTGATGATTAGATGGAAAGTTCTGTTCTTCAAAGATACCAGAGCAAGATTCGCTCGTAGGTTTTTCTTTGTCGCAGTTAGCGTAAGACTTCAGATCATAGGATACCAACGCTCGTAGATCATTTTCAACCTTAAATAGCTCTAGAGGGGAGTTACCTGAGTTGTATTCGTAGTCTGCAACATGTCTCAAATGAACTACTTTACACTTTAGAGTGTTAAAGGTGACACCGTTGTTGTCCACCCAACTTCGAAGTCAAGTCCGATCATCCTGGTTCCAAAGTTCTCTCTAGAGTTCCACACCATCAATAAAAAACAATCAATCACACAATACTTGCTGATGAAGGTCGTCTTCATAACCTGGGAAGAGAGGTCCTAGCGCTGAATCTTGAGGGATTACACTAGGACATTCTATAGCCTAAGAGAGATTAAGGTTTATGCTGATCTTAATAAGTTGATTATTTAGATATGAAGTAGGCCAATCAATCAGTGGTGACTTGATACCCAATCGTTCGACCTTATCGATAAGACACAAATGACTGACCCCATCAAAAGTTTCTGAGATGTCAAGGTGTGCGACACGAACCCTCCCTTTGAAATCAAGGACGGTTGTCCATCTCGCTACCGTGGTCAGCAGGTAGGTTATATAAGAATAACCCTCCCCAAAACCGTGCCGTCGGGATGAAAATAAGTTTATGGATGAAAAGCAGTCACGTAGACTGTCGTATACAAAGACTACAACATTTCTGAGGGTACTGAGAGAAGTGCTGCCGGTCGGTAGCTTGAAGGTTTGCTGAGTTGATCTCCTTTGAAAACATCAGTGATGTGAGCCAGCCCCAGTTTGTTGGCACCGTGCCTTGGTTCAGCGGATGTAAGAACATCACCCTGAACGATTTTCAGAGATTTAATCTGCTTCCCTCAATTTCGTAGAATGGACCATAACCCGGCTAGGAAGTGTCCTTGTTCAGGCGCTTCAGCTTCTGACACATCAAGTTAGTACTCAAGTTTACTTCTAAAAGTCCTTTTGAGTTGCACGCAAACCTCTCATTGATATAGTTGGCCTGGGACGATTGGAATATCGGAAGGTACTATTCCGCCAGAAGGACGGCGGCATCACCGTCGTTGTTGGTTGGGCCATTAGGACGTAGCAATTGAGAAACTCTGGTTTTGGTTTGTCGAAGAGAGACTGTATGACGGAATAGGCTTTCTGAATCGGGAACAAACTTATCGATCAGTTTTGTCTGATACCGGAGCCTATTTTCCCTCATTACCTCTGTGCATTGGTTCCTTGATTGTTTGAACTGCCTATATGCGTTGTTGTTACTAGTTTGTTTATATTTCACCCAAGAGTGCCTTTTCCGTTTCAGAATTTGAGAAGTGTGATCCTTAATGACTGTGCGTTGCTTGTAGGTTTTGGGGACCGTTTGCGGGAGAGACTGTTTTGTAGCACAAAAGATCGTGTGCAGTGAGAAATCTCAATGAGTGTCTACATAAAGTTGAGGGTAAATTTCCCAATCCATGTGCTGTAGATTTTGTTTTAAAGCTAACACATCCAATCATTTGTAATTCTAACGCCCGTTTTCAGTAAGGTGTTTTAGTTCGATTATGTTGGTAAAATCAAAGGACATGACGAGATGATCACTTCTATCCAGGGGAACCAGGATTAAGAAGCTGTCAATTAGTAATTCTTCATTTTGTAAGAATGCAGTATAAGTGTGACGGTGCCTGTCTGTGCCTCCACAAAGTTGCCAACTTCACATTTTCGACTAATTTCAGTTCTTCAGTGAGGTTGAAGAATGGAGCTTCAGAAGAGCTGTCACCTTCAATGTACGTGTGTTCAGCGATGTTGACTTTAAGAAGGTTGAATTCTCCTAGAATCAGAATATGGGTACATCCGAGACAAATAGAGCGAGATAATCCCTTCAATATACGGTTGTCGTACTCGGTGTCAGCAGTGAGCTTACTGTAGACCACTCCAACTAGACACTTTGGGGTTTTGGAAAGTCTCACTGAGTACCAGACAGATTCATCAAGATTGACAAACTTTTCAGTGTACACTTGATTTGCTATCAAGCAAGATTGTTGGTGCATAGTTATATTGCCCCCCACTCCTGTTTCTCTCGAAGACCCTCGTTCATACTTCACTACTCGCCTCTATTTGTTTATCCGTCTGAAGATTTCTTTTTAAGGGCTGCTGACACTTTTCGCAAACCTGTCAGGAGAATAATGTTGCTCGGCAAGTCCTCAGCGTTCATGTTACATTTGCCATATACCCATCTGTGACCTGGTTTACTAAGTCTATTATAAGAAGTTACTGGAACATCTGCGCATACCATAGGTGACAGCAAAAAGACATCCAAGTCGCTTACATAGATTCTTCATCATCACGATGAAATGAGAGATACTAGATAGATCCTAGAAAGAGTTTACAACCGTGAGCAGAAACAAAAAACAATGCACTCAAAATGGACAAAACAGAAAAAAAAACTGGCGATACAAATGGTTAGGTTATATTTAGACTAGCCTCGGAGTGAAAAACTATGAAGACCAAATAGTAAACAAGGGTAAAGTTATAGTTAACTAATAACTCAGATAAAACAGGAAAAAATTATTCTGCTAAACGTTGATCCCAGGAAAGATTCTTTGGATGAGAAGTAGTACTTCTGTTGCGCAAGAATACATCAAAAGTTTGCCAAATGGAAATCACATTAGGACTATACTTCCCTCACGGAAAACACATGTTAAGGTAATGTCATGCGTTATGAGATCTCATGCGATACAGATACAGGTAGTTGAAAAGTTTCCCAAAACTTCACTTCATAACCATGTTGAACGAAAATGACTATGTTCGTTCACTATCTTACCAAACGCGTTAAATAAAGTCATCACTAATAATAAAACATAGGTTGAGTTGATCTCAGGATCCTAAACGGTTGTAAACTCTTTCTAGGATCTATCTAGTATCTCTCATTTCATCGTGATGATGAAGAATCTATGTAAGCGACTTGGATGTCTTTTTGCTGTCACCTATGGTATGCGCAGATGTTCCAGTAACTTCTTATAATAGACTTAGTAAACCAGGTCACAGATGGGTATATGGCAAATGTAACATGAACGCTGAGGACTTGCCGAGCAACATTATTCTCCTGACAGGTTTGCGAAAAGTGTCAGCAGCCCTTAAAAAGAAATCTTCAGACGGATAAACAAATAGAGGCGAGTAGTGAAGTATGAACGAGGGTCTTCGAGAGAAACAGGAGTGGGGGGCAATATAACTATGTACCAACAATCTTGCTTGATAGCAAATCAAGTGTACACTGAAAAGTTTGTCAATCTTGATGAATCTGTCTGGTACTCAGTGAGACTTTCCAAAACCCCAAAGTGTCTAGTTGGAGTGGTCTACAGTAAGCTCACTGCTGACACCGAGTACGACAACCGTATATTGAAGGGATTATCTCGCTCTATTTGTCTCGGATGTACCCATATTCTGATTCTAGGAGAATTCAACCTTCTTAAAGTCAACATCGCTGAACACACGTACATTGAAGGTGACAGCTCTTCTGAAGCTCCATTCTTCAACCTCACTGAAGAACTGAAATTAGTCGAAAATGTGAAGTTGGCAACTTTGTGGAGGCACAGACAGGCACCGTCACACTTATACTGCATTCTTACAAAATGAAGAATTACTAATTGACAGCTTCTTAATCCTGGTTCCCCTGGATAGAAGTGATCATCTCGTCATGTCCTTTGATTTTACCAACATAATCGAACTAAAACACCTTACTGAAAACGGGCGTTAGAATTACAAATGATTGGATGTGTTAGCTTTAAAACAAAATCTACAGCACATGGATTGGGAAATTTACCCTCAACTTTATGTAGACACTCATCGAGATTTCTCACTGCACACGATCTTTTGTGCTACAAAACAGTCTCTCCCGCAAACGGTCCCCAAAACCTACAAGCAACGCACAGTCATTAAGGATCACACTTCTCAAATTCTGAAACGGAAAAGGCACTCTTGGGTGAAATATAAACAAACTAGTAACAACAACGCATATAGGCAGTTCAAACAATCAAGGAACCAATGCACAGAGGTAATGAGGGAAAATAGGCTCCGGTATCAGACAAAACTGATCGATAAGTTTGTTCCCGATTCAGAAAGCCTATTCCGTCATACAGTCTCTCTTCGACAAACCAAAACCAGAGTTTCTCAATTGCTACGTCCTAATGGCCCAACCAACAACGACGGTGATGCCGCCGTCCTTCTGGCGGAATAGTACCTTCCGATATTCCAATCGTCCCAGGCCAACTATATCAATGAGAGGTTTGCGTGCAACTCAAAAGGACTTTTAGAAGTAAACTTGAGTACTAACTTGATGTGTCAGAAGCTGAAGCGCCTGAACAAGGACACTTCCTAGCCGGGTTATGGTCCATTCTACGAAATTGAGGGAAGCAGATTAAATCTCTGAAAATCGTTCAGGGTGATGTTCTTACATCCGCTGAACCAAGGCACGGTGCCAACAAACTGGGGCTGGCTCACATCACTGCTGTTTTCAAAGGAGATCAACTCAGCAAACCTTCAAGCTACCGACCGGCAGCACTTCTCTCAGTACCCTCAGAAATGTTGTAGTCTTTGTATACGACAGTCTACGTGACTGCTTTTCATCCATAAACTTATTTTCATCCCGACGGCACGGTTTTGGGGAGGGTTATTCTTATATAACCTACCTGCTGACCACGGTAGCGAGATGGACAACCGTCCTTGATTTCAAAGGGAGGGTTCGTGTCGCACACCTTGACATCTCAGAAACTTTTGATGGGGTCAGTCATTTGTGTCTTATCGATAAGGTCGAACGATTGGGTATCAAGTCACCACTGATTGATTGGCCTACTTCATATCTAAATAATCAACTTATTAAGATCAGCATAAACCTTAATCTCTCTTAGGCTATAGAATGTCCTAGTGTAATCCCTCAAGATTCAGCGCTAGGACCTCTCTTCCCAGGTTATGAAGACGACCTTCATCAGCAAGTATTGTGTGATTGATTGTTTTTTATTGATGGTGTGGAACTCTAGAGAGAACTTTGGAACCAGGATGATCGGACTTGACTTCGAAGTTGGGTGGACAACAACGGTGTCACCTTTAACACTCTAAAGTGTAAAGTAGTTCATTTGAGACATGTTGCAGACTACGAATACAACTCAGGTAACTCCCCTCTAGAGCTATTTAAGGTTGAAAATGATCTACGAGCGTTGGTATCCTATGATCTGAAGTCTTACGCTAACTGCGACAAAGAAAAACCTACGAGCGAATCTTGCTCTGGTATCTTTGAAGAACAGAACTTTCCATCTAATCATCAACAGTTTCATTAGTCCC